>JAUMIR010000005.1:223428644-224678644 GCA_030847615.1 Gambelia wislizenii | reverse complement strand
AAAAGTAAACCTTGATTTTGCCATCTTATATAAGGGACACCATTTTGCTATGCCATTGCATATAATGGGATTTGAGTATTCACAGATTTTGATATCCATGGGGGGTACTTCAGTCTCCCACAGGACTGGATGAACACCGGAAGAATTGACGACATCATGCAATAAGGCAGCACAGAAGACAGAACCTTCCTGCTCCCCTAACTCTTTTCTTCGGCATGCGGTAAGACTCTTACTGCTTAAGGCCACAGACACAGGGATAGAACTCCATCTCTTCCTTCACTCCACTTGCATTTAACTTTTGAATGGACCACTAAAATCAGTGGATCTCCATCATCAATTCTCTTATGTATGCCATAAGGATATGGTATTGGTTTGCAGATTTCCCTCCTAGGCAAGAAAACATCACATCCTGCATTTGACAGAGCATGCCGTTTTTCAAGGAAGTGCTGAATTAGAGGGCTGTGTCCACCAATATTCAAGTGATGCCAGGTGAATTCAGGACCACAACAGGCTGGGTGTGACTACAAGATAAATGAGGACAGCTGTCAGTTACATAAAACCTAGATTTGGGAATACAGCATTTTACAACTATAATGACTTTCATCCCAGGTGAAATCATTCTACAAAGTGTATAACACCTTTAAACTTGTGTAAACCACTAGTGACTTCTTGTTTTGGTCTGGTCATCTAATAAAATGGTTTATGTACACCATAAATGTATGTGCTGATAGGAGAGGACCAATGTACCATAGGTTCAGCTTGGAGCAGTGGACAGAGTATGGAGATATAATAAAGTATCTGGGGAATCTTTGATAACCTGAAATTTCTGGAGTCAATAGTTCTCTTCCTAAAATCTACTTTAAATATTGATGGAAAATACATTCCAAAGGTGTGAATACCCAGTAACATTTGATATTCAAATATTCACTAGCATTTGACATCCAAAACTTTTACTTGATAATAACAGAAAAGTACTGTATATTATTAGATTTGACATATAATGTAATTCATCATATTAGCTAACACACATTGGAAGCTGCTTAATGCAGTGTAGATGTGTAAATTGCTATTGCTTAAAACAATTTGTAAGCCACTCTGATAGCCTTGTGGCTGAAGAGCGGGGTATAAATAACTAAATAAAAAAATAATAATAAATAATTATTTTCTGCCAAGATATATATTCGTTTAACTAATAAGGTTAAGTGACAAATTTAAATCAGTAAAATTTCAAATGAGTAGGACTTATTGCCAAATCTTAACATTGAAAGTGTATTGGTGGGTTCCAAATGTCATAACTAAATCTAAACGGAACGATCTGAAATTTAAATTTCATTTTGTATTTATCTTTTCCCCAATATATTTTATTATGGCTGTACAAAATACTCTGTTGAAACCCTAATCGGATCTCCCAAAGACTACTCATCTGCTTAATAATGTAAGCACCTTCCCTGTAGATCTTGGTAGTATATAATAGCAGTCTATACATGTGCTTCTCAGTAGTGGGTAGAGCTGTTACTGTTTCTTGGTGTGGTAGCAGTCACATAGAGATCCTTTTTGCATGAATGGCATGTGTGTGTGTGTGTGCATCTGTGTATCTATATCTATATATCTTATGTCCATATGATTTCTATGATTCTAATAGCACATTTTTGAGGTACTCATGATCAGGCAAATTGCTGCAGCCATATATGAAGTTGCCACATGAAGGTTCACACAGTAACTGCAGTCAGACATGACAATAAACTATGCTTTACTTCAGGCATAGACAACATATTGCTCATGGGCAGGATGTGGCCCCTGGAGCCTCTATCACCCCCTCATTATTTCCATGCGTAAATATGAGAATCATGCTTGCACGAGGAGTAATTATCCTGTTATACAAGCTACAAGCTCTGGGCCACCCCTCGCATTGTTTAACAAAACACCTAGTATTTAAAAACTAGGAAGTAACCTTTCAGTTACTTCCAGTTTTTTCCAAGAGAAGCTGGCATGCTCTGCAGTGGGTCAAGGAATGGTGGAAAATGACTCCTGGGTCCTCTGAAGTTGTCCACTTCCAGTTTATCAGAGTGTGAACAAGCTTAGGTGAACATTAGGCTCACACTCGTCTCCTCTGGTGGAGGAATCTGGAAACTTTCACTTCTATCTTTAATTAACTGTAGCTTATCAAGTCTGTTTCCAACAAGCAGTGATTAATTGTAACTAAGTTCATTTGAAACAAGCCAATTTCAAACCACAGGTATGAAGCTGGTTTGTTTCAAACAAATTGTAGTTAAGATTAACTCAGCTTAGAATTTAGCTGTAACACTAAACTGTAGCTTATTGTTTTTAATGTAAGAAGAAGCTAAGAGCCAATGTGGTGTATTGGTTTGAGTGATGACTACGGCTCTGGAGATCAGGGTTCAAATCCTCCTTGAAAACCCACTGGGTGATCTTGGGCAAGTAATTTCTCTCTCAACCTCAAAGGAAGGGAAAGTCAAACCCACTCTGAACAAATCTTGCCAAGATAGGTTTGCCTTAGAGCCTCCATAAGTCAGAAATGATTTGAAGGCACACATCATCATCATCATCATCATCAGTAAGCAGAAGCTTCCAAACTCCTTAGGACTGGATGAGATGGAAGTGAGTAAGTCTAATGCTCACCTATGCTTACTGCTGTCACAAAAAACCATGTTTTATAGTAACAGTACATTCAAAAAAGCCATTCTTTCTGGATGAGTGAAGGCTTGTTGTTACCTTAATCGTGACTTCTCAAACTTCCATGGGAATTGTCTTCATACATGAATTACAAAATAGACAATTTTGAATGCTGGCTGATTTACAGAACTTGTGTGAATCAGTTCATTCAAGATTACCAATATCTGTTTCACTACCTTGGGAAGAGAAGGATGTGTGTGTATGTGTACAATAAATAAACAAAGCAAGCAAGCTTACTTATGTTCAGAGAACTGAAAATATCTATAGGGTCGCCCTGTCCTGCATTAACAAAAAATACTAGTGACAGCAATAATACATTCTTATTTCATCCAGATCCACTAGTATTTGTGACATTTTAGTTTCTCCTGTTTCTAAGTTACCTCTCGAGGAAGCAAAGCAATCTTCAGTTTCTTCTTTTTTTGTGATTTCTGTTGTTTACCCCATGTATCCTTCTCCCCATCATCTTTAACCTGGTCATCATCCAACACAAATTGAGAAAGGGAATCCGCTTCTGAAAAAAAACAAAACAATTTTGATATATTTTAATCAATTGTGCGTAAGATGTCTTTTAATTAAATAAAAATGCTATAACTGAGTATTATGTCAACAAATAAGAGACACATATATCTGAACTAATCCATCTTCACCAGGAACATGGCAGGTTGCAAGAAATTTGGTGCACATGGATCTATACATCACCATTTGTTAATTACTAAATCCTAGTGAACATATAGTGTGATTTACGCCTCCACACAGCACAGCCTGTACATTCTCATGGCCCAAACAAAAATGTGATGTCCCCAGATGTCAGGGAAAGCCAAAGCGATCCTGATCCCCAATTACAAGTTGACTCTCCCTTACCTGGATTCCAAAATCCAAAATATTAAAAAAATCTGAAATTGTTCACGTGAGTGGCTGAGATACTGATATTGATGGTTTAATGTACACAAACTTTGTTGATGCACAAGATTATTAAAAATATTATTATAATATTACCTTCAAACTATACGTATATGGTGCATATGAAACATAAATGAATGTTGTGTTTCGACTTGAGTCCCTTCTCCAAGATACCTCATTGTGTATATGCAAGTATTCCAAAATCCAAATATTCCAAAATCCAAATATTCCAAAATCCAAAATCCCTCTGTTCCCAAGTATTTCAGATAAGGGAGACTCAACCTGTATATACAAAGTGTTGTGCACTTTGGCAGCACTGGACACTGTGGACAGTGTTGTAAGCCCAACGTCAGCCCCTCACCCAGAGTCTGTTATTCTGCTCATTCTTGATTGAACATGAAACAGCAATATTTCAGAATGGAACATTGATCACTTACTGAGAACATCTATTCTTCTACAGTGATGAGGAGAAATCCCTTCTACTGCCCAGAAATAAACCTTTGGAACCTTGCTGTTTTTGGAAACCTCTCAACAGCTTTCTTCTATAGCTGCTTCCTGACTTGACACTGCTAGTGGGAAAACTTATGCAACCTGTCCCTTAAAAGGTGGTGGTCTAAAGTCTGGTACATTACCCTGTAGAAAGCTTGACTTATGCTTCTAGAACATCTCAAGGAAGAGGAGATGAACAAGATTTTTGGGACACATGGGTTTCCTTTTATTCAGTACATAAGAATACATGACAGTTCTGAAAAGCCACCAGTAATGCAAGCAAGGTTTTGGAAGGAAATCTGCTGAACACATATAGCTTTCTTGGATCTTGTTATTAGTGACCTGCTAAAGCAAATGCTCAATTCTGCATCATTTACCCTGCCTGTGGTTCAAAAAGAAGAAAACTTACTGGACTTTATTTGCAATCTTCTCTTAATATTGAGTCATGCCTAATTTTAGTTACATTATTTATTGTTTATTGTTTATTGTATTTCTGGTTGTATTTTAAAAATAAAATAAAAATAAAAAGCAGGTTTCTTCTATAGCTGAGCGTAGAACCTGAAATACTTAGCCACAGCCCACAAACCGAACCTCAAATTTACCAGCACAAAACTCCCCAGAAATCCACAGTCACACTTTTCCCACAAAGAAATGACATCCAGCAGTATATTGTTATTTGCCACTGTAACCAGCAGCCATATTTTGAAAGGTGTGGACTGATCCACAGAACCTCAGAAGGATGAGTCTTCATTTGGACAGTGGTGAGGATCAATCCACGCACAGTGAAACATATCCAAACATCCATTATATTAAAGGTGGGCGGGTTGCATGTTGCAACTCTCTGTCCAAACAGGGCTTCTGCTAATTTGTACTTACATTTTTTCTAACACCTAATGAAAGTAGACAGAGTACCCCATATAGCTGTCTGCAAATCTCCTGAAATAATGCTTTTACAGAGAAAAACTATCATAATAGCTGTACCTTTACTAGAATGAGCTGTAATTTCTGTTGCCTTAGGAATTTTTCTCAAATTGTATGAAATGCAAGCTTTTATCCAACAAACCAATACTGACTTAGTGCTACATTGATCATTGTTGCTGGACTAAAAGACATAGACAATGCATCTGACTTTATAAAACTTTTCATACAAGAAACCTATGGACTAGATGGCCCTTGTGGTCTCTTCCAACTCTATGATTCTATCTTGATTCTAAATGTAAGCTTTTCATGCCCTATACACATTTGAGCCATGATTTCTCTGTGGCAAAAACTGGCCTCAAACAAAAAGGAAAATATTCTTAAATTACCGGTATATGAAAATGAGCGAATCTTTTGGTATGAAACTTGGGTCCAAACATAATGTCACTTGATCTTTACTAAATATATAAAGATGATCTCCTACTGACAATGCAAACATCTCTGAAGTGTACCATGCTGTTGTTGTTGCTTTTAGAAGTGCAACTTTAAATCATAGTACAGTCGTCCCTTCACATTCGCAGGGGTTCCGTTCCGCGGACCCCCGCGAATGTGAAAAATCCGCAAATAACGACTCCCCTCCCCCCTCCCTCCCCAGGCCTTCGTGGGGCCTAGCAAGGCCCCGCGGAGGCCTCCCCGGCCCTTCCTCCCTCCCTCCCCAGGCCTTCACGGGGCCTCCGGAGGGCCTCCGGGGGTCCCGCGAAGGCCTCGCCACCCCTCCCCAGGCCTTCGCAGCGCCTCCGGAGGGCCTCCGGGGGTCCCGCGAAGGCCTCGCCACCCCTCCCCAGGCCTTCGCGGCGCCTCCGGAGGGCCTCTGGGGGTCCCGCGAAGGCCTCGCCACCCCTCCCCAGGCCTTCGCGGGGCCTCTGGAGGACCTCCGGGGGTCCCGTGAAGGCCTCCTGACCCCTCCCCAGGCCTTCGCGGGGCCTCCGGAGGGCCTCCGGGGGTCCCGTGAAGGCCTCGCCACCCCCTCCCCAGGCCTTCGCGGCGCCTCCGGAGGGCCTCCGGGGGTCCCGCGAAGGCCTCGCCACCCCTCCCCAGGCCTTCGCGGCGCCTCTGGAGGGCCTCCGCGGGTCCCGCGAAGGCCTCACCACCCCTCCCCAGGCCTTCGCGGGGCCTCCTGGGGTCCCGTGAAGGCCTCGCCACCCCTCCCCAGGCCTTCGCGGGGCCTCCGGAGGGCCTCCGGGGGTCCCGCTAAGGCCTTGCCACCCCTCCCCAGGCCTTCACGGGGCCTCTGGAGGACCTCCGGGGGTCCCGCTAAGGCCTCCCGACCCCTCCCCAGGCCTTCGCGGGGCCTCCGGGGGTCCCATGAAGGCCTCGCCACCCCCTCCCCAGGCCTTCATGGGGCCTCTGGAGCGCCTCCGGGGGCCCCGTGGAGGCCTCCCCGGGCCTCCCCGCTCCCTCCAGGTCTTTCACGGGGCCTCTGGAGGCCCCGTGTTGCGGTTTTGGGGGGCGAATAACCAAAACCGCGTATGTCAAGTTCGCGAATGTGGAGGGGCAACTGTAATCTCAAGGAAATCTTTCAGGATGGTTCAAAAGAATGTTTCATTGAAGTGTTTAGCACTCTTAGAATCGGTTTCAAATTCCAGGAAGGAAATCTGTGAACAGTTGGAGGAATTGACAAGATAGCACCCCATTAAAAAATGTTTCACATGTAGACACTGGAGTTGAGCCTCCAGGAAAAAATGACTACACTATTGGCAATAATGCTGAAACTTCTCTTCTTAACATGTTAGACATTAAGCACATGCCTGAACCTAATTGCATGAAGGATAAGAAATGTGACATTGTTGGATTTATGAAACTCAATGACTTTCATATCACTTGGTGTACACTCTTGTAGTTTCCTCATATACTCGTACTCAACTTTTGTACAATTGCCTTTGGGTAACCCATGAACTTTAGGACTGCCTATTCAATTTCCATGAGGGTAGGAGGAGACAGGTGGGATCCAGAAGATGTATGGGGCTCATACCACAAATCTATGTGGATATGAAGAAACATTGGAGCAGCTCTCAAAAGCCTGAATCTTCCCCAAAACCATAATCTCCTTGGTCAATATGGGAGCACTAGTACTATGTTTGCCTCCTCTTTATTTTCCTTACCATTAATGCCAATAATGGTTGTGGCACTAACAGCTATAGCTCTGTTTTCCACCAAGGTGATATCATGCCATCCTCACCTTCTGTTCAAAGACACCGAGTTCTTGTATTAAAAAACAAAACAACAAGCTGTCATTGTTTAATATCATAAACTCACCCATCTCCATGAATCCTAATTGGTGCTGCAGCCAACTGAAAACATCTTCTGACAGACTTTGCTCCTCCAAAGGAACTATAAGTTTGCTTAAGTAATCTCTTTCTGTATTGATTTTACCTTCAAGGTACTGTGCTGTAATTTAACAGACTACTCTCTATGTCCCAACTCCAAGTTTATAAATACCCTAAGATGCTTTAAATCTTTTTGCTTGGGTCCAAATGACTTTTAAAAAATTTTATGATGAAACTGTATTTTTGAAGACACTTCAGAATCAATCACAATTGGCTTAGCTCCATGATATGCACCAGAATGTAGTTTGAACAAGAACAGACAAGAACATCCCTGACATTCAAGTGAGCCACTAAAAGAACTGGAATCTTCCTGAATGTGCTAAGTGCCAAAGAGAAGGCCCTGAACTGCTTATCATTGATCTTCTATGCAAACCAAAACAATCTTCTATGTTGGGGAGCCATCAAAATGTGCAAATAAACTTCTGCTAAGTGCACAGAAGCCAGATAACTTCCCTTGTTCAAAGTTTCTCATATAACTTGCAGTGCCTCAATGTGAAAATGATGATACATTTGCAGCTGAGGCTGCAACATCTGTTAAGAGGTCTGGGAGCCAAAGTGTTAAGAAATTTGAGGTCTAGCACTAGACTGAACACCCACTGCACTAATTGGCTTGATGGCTTCAATGATCAAAAGATGATCTAGCATTTGAAACATAAACTTCTGCTTTTCCATGACCATCAGTTTTAGGGAAATGAGAAAACTGTCTTTGGGCTTACTTGCAAAGTCTGTTTTATAAACTTGAGTCAATGTATTTTGCATCCATTTGCCTGAAGTGACATTTCCCAAAAGATGGCTGAAGGACAGGAACTTCCTTCCTATTGGAGGAGGTTTCATGTCAGAATTGTTGCTGCCTTCCATCTGGGAAGGGTGGTGAGCACCCTTTGACCTTAATGAAAATTATGAAGCCAATATTGTAATTGGCTTTTGGTTTGTTTTTAAGTAGTGGAGGAACAGAAATAAAACAGACAAGATGTAACATAAACGATAATGAAATACACTTACCTTACAACTAAACAGAATAGAAAAACAACAAAGAGAAGAAAACACTTAGATTCAATCTGTTTTTAGGGTAAGGCGGGAGAAAAAAACTTTGTTGAGAAAGGGTGGAAAGCAAACAGTAAGGTTCCAAAGGGCATGTGACTCCTCCCTTTGTTTCTGGGTAATTCAAGGGATAACCCACGGATTGATCCTCAATACCCTCCAGAGAACATATCATTCCATTCCTGGTCTTTGGACTGCATGGGAAAGTGACATAGCCAAAGCTCCAAGCTCTGTTAAGAGGTCTGGTACCCAAAGCATGGAAGCTCTCCAACAGCTCCACCAGAATCAGACGCCAAAGGCTGAACAGCAAGGGAGCTCACCAGGAGACTACCAGGACTGGAAATAAGGAGCAGCTCCATTGTAATGTTGCATTAGCAGCTGATAAGCAGCAGCTGAGAATTTTTTTTAACTAAACCACTCTCATGGTGAACTACAGTTAGAGTAAGGATTCTTCCTCCTAAGCAAATATCTGAAATGGGATTCCTTGTGCTGGAAGGCAGACAATACATGTTCTGATCTTCTTAAAATTCTGGAGACTTCACAATCTATCTATGTGAGTAGGTGAATAAGAAGACTTAGAATTGGGAATGGAGAATCACAAAGATTTATTATTCCATGGGATCTTGAAGATACTCCATGTGACCCTTAAGACAAGTACACTTGCACTTATTTCCAATGTGGGATAGCTGTATAATGTTATCTTCACTTGCATGGCAAACTTAACTAATTCACTCTTCTGTTTCTTTTTTTAAAACCCTGGGACACTCAGTGATTAATGTAAAAATATGACAAAATATAACAACCTGCAAATCTGAAGAAACATTTTGGATTAAAGCTGCTATATTAGTTGGGGGGAATATTATGGGTGACTCCTTTAAACAGGTCTTATAGAAAACTCTGAATATAATACTTTATTTTTAAATGTGCTACCTTTTTTGGAATGCTGTTGTTGAGTTTTTTTCCTGGTGATAGGACTCTTGACTTTTTTAAGAGACTTGCCATCAACCTTCCTTGAAGATATGTGACTCTAAACCAAAAGAAGATGGATGGAAATATTTTATATCACATTATATTGGATATCTCATTTTGGTTTTGGGGTTGGGGGAGGAAGAAAAATGAATCTGGAGTAGTATATGTTACCATGTGGTATATGGACTGGCACAATGGAGAAAGGAAAAGAAGGTTTAAAAGGGAGGGGTGGAAAGTGCTTTCAGTGGTGGAGCACTGCCAGAAAAGCAAATATCTGAGCATTTTTTCTTTCTTCTCAAAGGGCTTCATGAGCACTTGCCAATTCAAGTGGATCAATGCTCACCATTTATCATACTTAATATTCTGAAACTGTCAAGCAAAGTGTATTGCTTGTCATCAGTCAGAGCTACTATCCAATAGGCACTTAGGACAAAAGCAATGGAGTGGTAAGTACTATATGCAACACCAGTAATGTTAATGATTTTCAAGACTATAACCAGCAATATAGCCACCAGAAACCACTTGCAACAAACTTTGGCCATGGTACAGCAATCTGAGGCCCCCTACTGACAGAGTACAGTATTCAGCAACATCCCTCCCCCACCCCCCGCCGCCCTTAGTATTTTAGTTTGTGTTCAAGATTGCTTTTAGAGATACTCAGGCAAGATCTTTTTACTCTCTCTAAATCACAAACAGAATGCAACCCAGCATCCATATTTATGGTTGTCTCCCCAGCACTAACGTATGTAAATTCAATAATCATTTACCTTGTGGGATCGCAAACAGGATAACATGTGAGTACTAAAGGAATCACAGCCTATGGAAATAAAAGAGACATGTAAACAATTTTTTTAGCTAAAACCTAAGGTTGATTCAGGATGGGGAATTCACTTTCTGATTGGGTCATAGCATACACGCTTTATAGTACCCGTATTTTACATTTTATACTGACTGTGCTAACTGGAATATTTTCCCTATAACCACGATGAAATTATGAACATTTATCCAGTGAAAGGTAATATTCTGCCATTATCTGCAGAACTGGACCATAACAATCTTCCTTCTCATACCAGTGAAAACAATTAAGAGGCTATGGGATTTGGCTTAAAGCAATCTTAAATTAGCCAAGTATGTACTAAAGAACTATGTGCTTGTACATTCTATTATTCTAGTGGGGGGGGGAATCCCACAAAAACAAGAACAGGAATAAATCCAGTGTTTCCCTCTTAGCTGATACCAGATCCTAGGAGACAGTAATACCGTATATATACCCTTCTGCTATATTCCCTGGCGGCACCAGGTCTTGGAGTGGATTGTCATTCTATCTAGGATGTTCCACATACATCCTGCAAGATATTTCAATGATTAATAATTCCATTGTTTATCTGTCTCTCTCCTCTTGCCACTTAACATTACTCTGTCAAAAAAGCAGCACTTCCTTCTACTCCACAAATGCCACCTCCTATAACATTTTAAAATAGAGTGTGGAATAAAGTACAAAAATATCTAATTGTATAATTTGTTCTGAGTAAAATCAGTGTATCATATAATCTTACATACATGCATAATTGTAACATTTGACCTTTATACGAATTTAAAATCCTAGAATATATATATATTCTCTTAGCTCTGGCTATTTTAAAGAATTAAGCTTTGCTGAAACTGAAGCAATATGGGAGGAGGGGGGAAACATATGCTTCTGTTGCTTCAAGCTATTGGTCCATCTAGCCCTATACACCAATTTTCCTCTGTATAGCCTGAGATGCTTTTAACTGTCAATACATGGAATGAATGTGGGACCTCTTATATGGAAAGCATGCTCTATACCACTGAATTATGACTTTTCTAATTACAGATCAGGCTCATCCAATTTATTTGTGCAGTTGGTATGGCAGAAGGAGGGAGTTGAGCACATGCCTTGAAATGTATTGGTGATTTTCTGTCTTCACTATAAAGTACTTGCCCTAGCAATGATGTTTCAAAGACTTCATTTAAATTAGTAGACACTTAGGGCTCGTCTATATGAGCCCCCCGCCAAAAAAACAGAGCGATCCACAGTAAAGACAAGTCGCAGCAGCTGCAACTTGTCTTAATGGTCTTACAGCCCCCATAAACGTCACATGCCCTCTATTCAAGATGGCAATCACGAGTGAATTACTTATGTTTTTAAATCTGCTACCGCCAAACCCTTTTGTAAAAAAAAACCCTATTTCCACAGTGCACATAAACAATATTTTGCTGTTACACAAAAAAGAGAAAAAACAACATCCCATTTTATCGCTTTAGTGATTGTTCTCTAAGGAGAAAATCCAACATGGTGGCAATTGGCGCTTGCCCTGTTAGCAAGGCCCACCCCACAGTCGTCCAGCCAATCAGCTTGCCCTTCCTCTCCTATGGGAAAGTGATTCAAATTGGATTGCTTGTCCCAATGAGCGGGAATGCGCATTTCCTTCAGAGTTTTTATAAAACTTCTGGAAAAACTGCAAAGGCTTTCCCTTTGCAGTCCCTCCTGCCTTCTGAATATGGTGAAACAATGTGGGATGCCATTAAGACAGATTGCATTCTGTGAGGAGTATTTTTGCCCTTTAGACAGCCCCTTAGTTTTATCTAACTCTGCTGCAAAAGGAGGTCAGTTTGGTCAGGTCTCTTACTAGTATTCAACTGGCTTTTTCCCGACAGCAGATCTTCTCTCCTAGACCGCTCTGGTTCCAGCTGGGAGTAATCCCATTTGTTGTAGCTCCCTGGAGCATGCAGTGTACCTATATGGTAGGATGGGTTTCAAGAAAGATTTGATAGTGAGAAAGAAAGTAATGATACATTATTATTTATATAAATTCTTAATTATTGGACACTGTTATTGTAAGATTTTGTTTTCATGTAAGAAAAAATAAAATACAAACTTGCAAGGAGCAGAACACTAGTGGAAGAACTAGAACTCCTTTGAAACAAGTTAAAGAACTAGGTTAATTAAAATGAATTAGTGGTTAAATGCTATACAAGTTTTTTTTTCTTACATGTACACCTGCTCTCTCTCATTCTCTTGAGGTGGGAACAGAAATGGGCAACTTATGGCACTCCAGATATTGTTGGGCCACAGCTCCCAAAAGCCGTGGCCAGCATAGTCAAAGATGAGGGATCTTGGGAGTTACCACAAAACAGCATCTGAAAGATTGCACATTGCCCATCCTTAGTTATTCTTCCCAGGCAATCTGCATTCAAATTGCCAACAGAGGCAGAGCAGGGTAACTTCAGCAGCAGAACTGTATAATGTTCATCTCAGACAGTGGACACCATCAGCTTACATATACCAAGAAAAATCCTTCTGTATACACATACACCCAAGAGTAACCCAAACCCAGCCAGAAGCAGTCCAAGTGGTTGTCTAGAATGGTAGAATTCAAAGTGTTCCAGACCAGTTAGAAAATCACTGAAAGGGAAACAACCAGTCACACCTCAAACTCTTGGCCAGACATATAAAAACAATTGTTCCTACTATTTTCTCTAAACTGCACCCTCTTTTCTCTCCTTGCACACAAATACATGGAGCAAATGCCCTTTTGTTTTATTAATTTATATCAAATGGGGGTGGGGTGGACTATGACAGGAAAAACCCTTGAGAAGGAAACCAGTTAGACACTACTAAGATCTCATGAACTATTTTCAGCATGCTGAGGAGCTACCAAAAAGAGAGCCAGTATGTTGTAGTAGTTTGAATGTTGTAGTAGTTTATGTGTTGGACTTGGACTCTGTAAGACCAGGGTTGAAATCCCCACTCAGCCACTGGGTGACTTTGGGCAAGTCACACTATCTCAGCCTTATAAGAAGGCAATGGCAAAGCTTCTCTGAACAAATCATGCCACGAAAACCCTGTGATAGGTCTGCCTTAGGGTCAACATAAGTCAGAAACGACTTGAAGGCACACAACAACAACAACAACAAGGAACTTAAGTATGCTAGACGGAATTCCTGACACTCACCCCCTTTAAATGGAAGACTTCCCCATGCCAGATGGAGAAAGTTCGTTGATTTCTAAATTAGTCTGCTGACTGGCATAGAGAAGTATTGCTTCCATAACAAAGGCCTTTAGGCACAATGTAACTCAGTGAAAAAGATCTTGTAGCACTTTAAAGACTAAACAAGTTTATTATGGCATAAGTGTGCATTTTCTAACAAAGTGAACTCTAGCTTCTAAAGAGTATGTCATAATAAACAAGTTAGTCTTTAAGATGTGCTTCACTGCAATAGATGAACATGAGAAGTTTAAGAGACTGACCTCCTATAAGATTCTAAGGCGATCAATGAGTCTCTGGATCCCAGCTTAGGGTGAGGGTAAGAAATCAGGAGACATTTTAAAAACCTCAGAAAGAAACAATTTTGTTTCATTCAAAAGGAAGAATTGGCTGGTGTTGATATTCTGAAGGTTTGCCAAAAACTGTCCGCTGTGCTATATGCAGAGTGTGGAATAGGAAATCTCCAAACAGAAACTGAGCATAGAGAAAAGGGAATCTCACCTCCAAGCCACTCAGAAAATACATCGCAGAGCTGGGCCTTGAATTCATGTGTATTGAACCAGGACCTTGGGAAACAGTAGCAGAAGCAGGTGTACACAGCTTGACTCAATAATGATGGGAAAAGCTAAATACTCAAGCAAAGAGAGAGAGAGAAAATCTCAGCTAAACCTGTTCCAGCAACTACTGTGTTGATTATTCAAAGATACAATCCAGTACGGTTGTTGTTGCTGTTTTTCCAAACTCTATTCCAGGAACCCTGGCAATCAGCTTACTTTTTGTTACCAATCCTATCCCACAACACACTACCGCAAGACTACTGTGTGTCACTCATATTTTCAGTTCATGCAGGACATCAGTGAAGCCCAACAGACCAGGCCGGGAGGCAAACCTAAGTTGCTAATTTTTAGGATCTTCTGTAGTTTGAGGGCTTAATGCCATATGGGGGAAATATTTGCTGGAGCAAAGTTGATAGAGCAACTTCCACTTTCTTCATACCTATTTCTCTAGTGTACATTTTGAGTATATCAAGAATAAAGAAGCATAATTTAGGAATATAATTAGAAATTCATCAAAGCTAATAGTTACAAGTTGCAAATATGGTACTTAAAAAGTTCTTCCAGTATTTACAAACTCTAAAACAACACATCAGGCTTAAGATAATGTGTTTCCTTCACAAGCCTATCCAATACCACCTCCCTCTTTGAAGTCTAATACCTGTCTCCTCCATTTTCAGATGTGTACATACTCACTGTAAGGATGAGTTCCTGGTTGGAAACCTTGTGATGGCTCAAGAGAGCACGGGAATAATTTTCTGCAATGCGTTCAAATAAATGTCCTTGAATCTCTCGATTTGGCTATTGAGAAAGAAAGAAATGGAATGCTTAACAAAGAGGCATGTCTTTACCTATCATGCCATGGTGATGGGGCTCCAGGAAAGTAGCCTATCACAAATCAACATTTACTTATACATGGGGTAGCCTATCTAAAACTTCAGCTGGACCATTCACTGGAGTTTACTGTAATGATTACAGCTCTTCAGTACTGAAATACATCATGTGGTTTCTAGTTTGTTGCATGAAGCAATTAAAAGTGCTAGTGCTGTATGAGCCCTAAACTGTATGAGACCCAAGCATCCCAAACTCCTTAGTGTTCATCCAAAAACCATGGTATCATTTTAGTGACAGGCCAAATCTGTTCTGTGTTCTCCAGTTTTTAACTAACACCACTGATTTCTATTCTGTATTCCAGTATTTTATAAATGTAGATGTACTTTAATACTGAAATGTTTTCCATATTTAGTAGAAGCTGCCTTGAACATGTTTTTTAAAAACCAGAACATCAAGGTTTTCTTTTCCTGATGGCCTGATGATCCCCTGGGCTGTGCGGAGAAAAGGGTGGAATATGAATTGGTAACAGCAAAGGGCTGCTAGTAATATACTCTGCTGACTTTAAAAGAGGATATAGACTCGGAGCCTTACTTTTGCAATCCATTATCACTTAGCCAAGCCTACTTCATAGGATTGTTGAAAAACAAAGGGTCATCCTGAACTTCTTGGTAGAATGGTTGGATGAAATATAATAAATAATAAATAATTCTATCTTGCACTTCATTGTTTCTGGCTTGCTATTTGCACATTTTGAGGCACATAGAAAATGGACCAAAATCAGAAACAACCCTGCTGCAAAAGAAACTTAATGGAATGGAATAGAAGGTTTTTAAGGTGAATTGAGTAAATATTCACAATGGAAGCTTTTAATGTGATTTGATCAGGTTGTTATATTTGACCTAAATCCAAGTATTAGTCTAACTCAAGCAGCTCCACTGAACTAATTTTTAAAAAATGAATAAACACATATGTAAATCCCACTGATTTTATTGCTCTACTCCTGTTGGAACTACCAACAGGTGTTGGGCCTTTATTTTCATCCTCACTATTTCATTTGTTCACATTTAAAAGGTTTAGCGGTAGTAAAGGGCATCAATCTGAGAGAAACAGAGCAGTCAGAAGCTTAGGAAACCAGAAGTGAAAAAGCATGACAAAAAAAAATTACCAATACAGTAGGACCCTCATATCCACTGCTTCATTATCCACTGATTCAGTTATCCGCAGGACACAAAACAGCACACCTAATATAGAGTTTTCCTAGAAAGTGCCTAGAGAGAGATCCTATTTAGATGTTTTCTAGGTCCTCCAAGGCAAGTCTATGGTATTCTAAACCGGACGTCCCATTATTTTCAATGGTGTTCACTGTTATCTGCAGTTTTTGGTATCCACACACACACACCGGAACCAATCCCCCGCAGATATGGGGGTCCTATTGTACTCATTTATCCAGCTGTTTTCTTACATGATACAAATGTAGAAACAGCCACCAGAAACTGTCCAACAAAATAGCCTGGATGCATGGAGCACTGAAAAACTTGTGTAACATCTTCACTGACCAGCTTGTCTGCAAAGAAATTAAACAGTAATATTTTTGCAAAATTTTTATTTAGGAAAAAACCCCCAATGGAATTAAGTTTTCTGCACTTCCCAGTTTGTATCTTTTTTTACCCCACAATGCACTCAGGCTTCGTTAAAGGAGTTAAGGGATAAACTATTAGAATTAGGTCACTTTAAATGGAAGCACTCCATCTCAAATAAGATGCAGAGTGAGCTAAGTAGCTAGAATGTGAGTCCAAGTAGCCAAGGTTTGTGTCTGAGAAGGAGATTTAAAATTCACAGGCACAGTTCAGATATATTGATTTCAGTCTAGTAATTCATGTTTTATGAGACTCCACCACCTCTGGGCAACTGTACAGCCCCCAGTGGGTTCAACATGGACCAATGTGGTCTGGATCCCAAACATCGCCCCACCATGTGTTATAGAAAGAACTAATGTTTTACCTGTACTCCCTCTTCCATCGTTCTTACAATGCAATTTAAAATGTGTTGGGGTTTGTTAAACCACCCTGTCTTGTTACATCCAAACTGAGAAACTGGCCTTGTCTCAGACAACAACCCAATAAAGGCATCTCTCTTTCTTGATTTCATATTTTGATTTTAGACTACAGTTTCCCACTTTGGCTATAATAAGAGACTGTGGGTTGGTCTAAATGGTGAAAATACTCCTTATGGAATGTGAGGAGAATCCTACTTGTCTTAATGGGATCCTACATCATTTTGCTGTATTCAGAAGGAAGAGAGGCCAAAAAACTCCAAAGGAAAAGTCTTTGCAGCTTTTCCCAGAGTTTTTAAAAAACAGTGAGGGGAATGTGTATTCCTGCTCACTGGGACAAGCAATTTGCTTTGAATCACTTTCCCGTACAAGAGGAAGTGCAAAGCTAATTGGTCAGATGAGTGGGGGGAAGGCTTGCTAACAAAGCAAGCGCCCACAGCCACCATGTTGGATTTTCGCCTTAGCGATCAAGTGCTAAGGCAATAAAATGGGGTGGGTTTTTTTTTCTTTTTAGTAAAGGCTAAATATTCTATCCCACATAGAATTTAAAAAAAAATCAGCAGTGGCAAATTCAGGTAAGTTAAAATGCAAGTAATTAACTTGCGGCCGCCATCTGGGTCTGCAGACATGCAATACTTAATGCCTGCCAAAAAAACATTAAGACAAGTTGCAGCTGCTGTGATCTGCCATTACTGCAGAGCAATCTGGGTTTTTCTGCCTTGTACAGATGAGGCCTGAGCTTTAACAAACAATGGAAGTTTTCAACTGCAGTATAAAAAAGAAAAGACACTGGAAGAGAAGGGGGAGCACACAGGCACATTGCTAGTTTTTCAATCAATTAACCACAGTTTATTAGATCAAGTTCATTATGCCTGAACCAGTCATAATGACAAAGGGTTTTGACAAAGTGCCTTCTGGTAGGCCTCCTCCTCTATCAGTGGGTGTTGGTGGGCTTACCCAGCTGCAGTGCCAGGGGGTTGGGTTACATGATGATTGGTCTCCTCCAACTTCAATGGTAAGGTTTTCTCCCCAAGCAGCTGGATCAGGTCAACGTCTTAATAAAAAGGGTGTCTATATCAAGTCACCTAGCAAGGTTCAGAACCAGGAAAAAAGAGTGCCAAGGGGAGGTAGGAAGCTGTATCAGCTGCCTACCATACACTCTTGTACCATGAAAGCACACATCATAAAAGCATGCACATCCCTATACAATTCACCCATCCTTACTAGCCCCTTCCAGACTGTCATATACCCCTGAATATTTGAGGTAGGCAGCACACCTTTCCAATTAATGTTTTTCTCTGGGCCCGAATCACCTTCTCCAAAATTTCATCTAGCTCTACTCCATTTGGCAGTGGTGTTGGTTCTTCCTTAGAGTATCCTGGGTACTGATACAACTCTACAAGTTTATCTTTTTCCGTTACAACCTAGGGGCAAAGAATGGTGTAATGAAAGAACAATGTAAAAGATTCACATCCCAAAGCAAAAAAGCAACCCAAATTCAACCTCTTGACATTCCAATGTTTGCGTGACTCTATTAGGGAAGAGTCTCCAGAAAAAACAAATACCCTGCTTGCATTCTCTGTGCATGATAAAATGGATGTGCTTTATCACTTACCAATCTGGGGCTAGGACTGCCCTAGGAAGCATTATGATCAATATCATGGCTTCCCCACAGATGTTCAATCTAGCATGCGTACCATAGCAGCTGGCTCTGTCAGACAATTTAAGCTCCCAATAGTTCTTGATGATAAGAGAAAAACATGGCATGATTCATGTCTGTGTATCATCATCTAGTTGATGCCAAAGGGGGAAACCACAGGAAGACAGCTACACTAGTGCAGAAGTTACTTAATACCAATAAGGGCTCCCTCACCCTTACAAAGACTGCTGGATGAGATCTGCCTGCTGAACTGGCAACTGCTGGACAAACTGCATGTTGTGCCAGAGATCCTTTACTGGAGACCACACTACACACACACACACACACTGTTCTTTTTCACTGTTCTTGTTCCACTGCAGCCACAGGAAGCTTTGAATTTGGTTAGAGAGAGGCACTGTATAGGAGGTAGGTTTAAATACATGCACACCATGTAATACAGCTGTCAGCTGGTCACGAAAACAGTCTCTGGCTGCTGCATGTTACACAAACAGAAGTTTCTGCACTCTTTTAAACAGCAGCCACAACGAACAAGTTACAGTAGTGCACCCTCAATGTAACCAGAGCATGCATAACTAGGGCTTGATATGCCTTCACCAGGAGAGGCTACAGTTGGACCAGTCATCTGTTTATTTAGGGTTCATCTACACAAGTCAGGATACACTGAATCCCCGTCAGCATATCTTAGCCATGGTTCAGGCCCATACCTCCCCCGTTACCACCTCCAAATGGGGTGGAGTCCAGACAGGCATACCAGTCTGTCACTGCAGCCACTGCCATCTTCTGCGCTCTCCCAGAAGCGAGGAAGCTGGCTTGAAACATATGACCAAGACCCCCTGTATGTGACTAGCCTTGGACACTTGCTGCGGGACCCCTTCCTGTTTTGGAAGACCAAGGCAGACTGGCAGCTACAGCGACTGGCATGCCTGCCAGGACAGGCTCCTATGGACAGCCCCCCCCCCCCGATCCATTCCTTCCTGCCAGGAACAGATTCAAGCAGGGATTTTTTTAATGTGGAAAAGGGCCCTATCCCATCTTCTCCCTGTCTTAGCCCTGGGGGTGGTGAGCACAACAGAGCAAAAGCCACAACTGCAGTGTTCTATGATGGGGATAAGATGCGGTACATTGCCCATGTAGACAAGCCCTTAGAAAAGGCCAAATCAAGGTAGGTCCAGGTTGTTAAGAGAGAAGCTCTAATTTTCACCAATGAATATTTCCTTCCTGGGGCTGCCTGAGACCATTGAACATGGAGAAGTGGATTTCATCAGGACTGTTGTGGGCAGGATAATAACCCTTTCCCATGTACCACAGTCCTGATTTTTTAAAAAAATCACTTCACCCACCATGGCAGTTTTTAATATGAAAAAATGAACATGAAGCTCCAAATGAAGCATTTAGTGTCACAGAATTCAGCTCCCATCTGCAATAAGGGGATAAGGTTGTTGTCACCTTCACATCCACCTGTTCCTTGTCAGTGCTCTCTTTTCTCTTATTTCGGGGGGCTGTTTGTTGCTGAATAGAGAGCCAGCTTGGTGTAGTGGTTTGAGCATTGAACTACAACTCTAGAAATAAGGTCTTGAAACCCCACTCAGCCATGGAAACCCATTTGGTGACCCTGAGCAAATCATACTCTCTCAACCTCAGAGAAAGGCAAAGGCAAACCCTCTCTGAACAAATCTTGCCAAGAAAACCTCATGATACTTCGCCTTAGGTTCACCATAAATTACTTGAAGGCACACAACGACAAATGTTGCTGAATATAGTAGTTTCTTGGATCCTCACTAGAAAGTTTTTTAAACTGGTAGCACAGTTTGCTGAGAGGAATTTTGTTCCTAGGATTTTGAAATTATGGAAGTGTTTGTGTTTTATAGCGTTATAGAGCATCAGTGAAATAGCAAAACTGCATTTCAGTGCAAAAGTGCTATTTCACTGTTTCACTGATGCCCTATGACGCGTTAACTCTATTAAAAGAAAAAGAGCTGCCTTTACTTTTCCCACCAACCATCTTGAAACTGTTCAGCATGCAAACACTGCATCTTACCTCACAATACAGTAGGCATGTGTATAACATGAGGTATCCGTTCTGGGACCCTTTGGGTAGAATGATTTTCATGTATAACCTGGAACCCTATTTTTCTTATCCAAAAATGAATGATGAAGTGTTCTCTCTAGGCATTTCTAGGTTCTCAGGAAGACTCTATGGTCAATTTCCGGTAAAGCATACCATAGAATTACTCTGGAAGACCTAGAAAATGTCTAGAGAGGACTTTTTTTTGGTTGTGTAGAACTGAATCGGTGTAATATGAGCTCACATAATACATGGGCCTACTATATACTGTATATCATTGGAGGAGCGGCCAACCTCCCCAGCATGAACCACAACAGCAGATGCACATGTGCCCCTTGGAACACTTTTGATTTGATATGTCTCAAACTTTAAAAAAAGTCTGAGGGTAGAAACAAAAAGTTGCAACTGTTGTTAGGATCTGTCACTCTGTGATAACAAAAAGGTTGTTGGGATATTTTTTAAAAATACCAAGAATTATAGCTACAAATATCAGAACCTCAAGCAACATTTGTTCTTAGCTGTTTTCTCCACTACATTGCAAGGTTGTTCCAAAGATTGTAACAAGATGCTTTGAATGCAGGAAGGTACTGTAGGAATGCTAACTCCTAATATGACATAAATTCTGCGATGATGATAGAAATGTGTATAGCAAACTAGAAAGACCAACAGTCTGATCCAGCATGGCTTTTTTATAGGTACTCTTGTCACACCAGAGCTCACAGTTCTTGACAGTTTAGAATCAAGCTAACCCAAATATGCACAGGAGCAGATGACTTCTGAACCCTGATATGCTACATTACCTTCTTCTGAGCAATTTTGCCCTGAGCTATTGAAGATTCAGTCTCTGAGACATGCCCACCAGACTTTTGTTTCACCTTCTGGTCTCTCTCTGTAACTTAAAGGGGAAAATGGTCATATTGAATATCTGAATAGCATCTCAAAACAATGGGCAATTATGCCCTAGAAACTGTTGAGTGAAAACACTGGATTTGTGGTTTGTATTAGCCATCTGCCACAGCTAATTAAAGCTGTAGCTTATGCAAGCATATCTTAACAAAGCCTCTGACAAAGAAGATCCTTTTTACAAAGTATTTTTACAAGAGCCCAGCTCAGCCTCCCCAACCCTTTTTTCTTGTTTTTTGCCTAGCTGGATGTTTCCTTACATTATTGGTACTGGGAGGATGATGGAGGAGGACTGGAGAAAGACAGACTTTCAGTGCTGGATAGCAGCAGCATGTCTATAGTAAACAATACAATAAAGCTTGACCCAGGAAAGAATGGGATTCTACTCTAGGTGGTCCTACTGTTGCTGCGTGTGCGTAAGTACAACAGGCAAGGTAAACAGCTGCCTCCAGAATGATTTACTGAGCATGTGTGATGAGCAAAATTAAAAAGAAAAGGGAAAAGCTGATTAGCCTCCCTCACCAGCTATCCTGGCATGTTGAAAAAGCATAGATCTATACATTTCGCCACCAAAATGGAAATCAAAAGAAAAGTGGAGGCTATTGAAAGAAAGAAAAAATAATCCCGGGATGCATTTTGGAAGAAACGTTCAAGTGGTCTATAGAAGGCTCGACATGTCTGCAAGGTTTACCAGGCCTGGTTGTTTCATATCTCATGTTTATAGTTAGTTTTGAAGAAAAAGGTTGCTGAAAAAGGTTGAACTGCTCTTCTTTTTTGTGGTGTGGGTACCTATCCCTACACCTTCCATGCTATTTCTACCACTGGTATCAAAGTTTCTGTTCTAGAAGTAACGCATAGGAACACATCCACTTCACTAACTGAGATATAGATTTGCAGCAAAAGCAGCCAAACTCAGATTAGATTTTGAGGATAATGGTCTAGGTGGGAACTTGTGATAAATATATTTATATTGATTTGAATGGATTATGTAACATTGTGCCATGATTAATATTAAACACTTTTGTAATCTTTTTATTAAATGCTTACCGCTATATATATTATAGAGCCAACTGTGATTTTAAAAATTTTAAATGGTTTTAATAATTGTTGTAAGATTGTAATTTGATGGCTATAACCTGTATATGGTTGTTGTGAATAAAACTGTACCACTAACTGAGGTATATCTGTATCCACAAACTCACACAATCCTTGTTTAAGGAAAAACATGAATGCAGGCCACTGCATCTCATTAAATGAAGTACTCTAGAGATTTACACCACAACCCTAAATGTGTGATGTCAGTAGCAAGTCCTATTGAGTTCAGTGGGACTTACATCCTGGTACATAAATACAGTCTGAGTTCAGCTGGGAAATTTATCTGCATTCAGATGTGAAACAATAGTTTGGCATTATATCTTAACCTATGCCGGTTTGCAGGCCATGTGGTCTGAAGCTGCTTTGCCAACCACTTATTGTGATATTGTGTCTGAATTCTTAACAAACCTCAGTCAGGATCTTTTCTCTACAGTACCAAATGGAGTACACAATAGAGACAGGAACTGCTCAACTTCAAAAGGACTGTTTGACTTTCTATTTGACTTATACCCCATCTTTCTCCTAGGGTTGCAAGCCAACTTCCAATTTTTTAAAAAGGTTGTAATAAAAATACAAATACATGCATTTGTATTGCATTCAAATACAAATAAATTATACTATTAAACACTAATTTAAAAATTTTAAATCTGCATACTACTAATAAAAAAGTAAACTACCGTATATTCTTGCATACAAGACTACTTTTTAACACTTGAAAATCTCCTCAAAAGTGGGGGGGTGGTCTTATACCCCAGTAGACCTTTTCCCCTGCTGTGAGAATGATTGAAGTGTAAAATGGCCTGGGCAGTTTCCCTAGCAGATCCTTCCTCCTGCTGTGAGAATGACTGCTTTGCATTTGAAGAGTTAAATGGCCCTCAATTTAGCTCAGGAGAGTCAAAATGATGTTTCTTTTCAGGACAAGTTAGCCTAAAATTAGAATTTCTGGATTCAACTTCTCATTTTGCATCAAGTTTTGTCTACGGTGAAATTCTCTTGTCTGCCAATGTGGCTCTAAAACCATTAATGTGTTCATTCATTAATGTGCTCATTCAAAAATTTGGGATTTGATAGCTTCATATTAACCAACTTACAGTATTAATGCAACCTTACTTTCCAAAGATTGAACACCACAGAGATTTTTAAAAGTATCCCATGCTTTTTTAGCTGTTCTCAGTCCTTTAATTTCGCAGACTATTCCATCATCTACAGCCACTGAGCTGGCTGGCTGGTGGGGAACAGGCTTTCCAGGCAGCTGGCTGGCTGGCTGGCTGGCTGGGGGGGGGGCAAACTCTATATTTTAACTTAAAAATTGGGGGGTCGTCTTATGCGCCCAGTCGTCTTATACGCCGGAATATACGGTATTTAAAAAAAATCTGCTGTTGAAGGCAAGCCTGAATAGAAATGTCTTTGCTTGGTGGCAGAAGGAACAGGGGGTTTGTCTAAATGGTGACTAAACCTCTCATCGAATTTGCTGGGAATCCTACCTGTCTAAATGGGTTCCTGCACCAATCCTATTCGGAAGGAGGGGGGCCCAAAACAGCAAAAACAATGTGGTAAAAGCCTTTGCAGCTTTTCCTGTGCTTTTTAAAAAACTGCAAGGGGAGTGCACATTCCTGCTCATTTGGACAATCAAACAACAGGAATTTCAAAGGAAAACATAAAGCTGATTGACAGGGTGAGAGCAGGGGGCGGGGCTTGCTAGCAGGACAAGCATCCGCTACCACCATGTTGGATTTTTGCCTTAGCGATTGCTCACTAAGGCAATAAAATAGGATGTTTAATTTTTTGTTTTACTTTCCTATAAAATTGAAAAATTGCTCCAGCACACCTTGGATGACTTTAAAAAAATGGTGGCAGTGAAGAACTAACATGAGTAAATCACTTGCATCCATCATCTGGAATGCAAGGCTTATGGGGACTTCCGAGGCCAGAAAAACCATTAAAACATGTCGCTGCTGCTGTGAGATGCCATTACTATGAGGTACTCAATTTCCCCCTCTCATGTAGATGATCCCAGGGAGGGAGGCAGCCTAACGTCACATGGAGGGAATACCACACTCTGGGAGTCACCACTCAGCAGGCTCTCTTTTATCTGCACCAAATATATCTCTGAAGGTGCAGGGGACTGAGAGAAGGTGTCTCCTGAAGATCTCAAAGCCCAGATAGGCTTATATGGAAGGACAAGGTCTTTCAGACAGCTTAGATCCAAGATGTATAGGTCACAACCAGGACTTTGAACTGTTGTCTGCAACAGATGAGTAGCCTATGGAGCTGTTGTAATGAAGGAAAAATATAATAGTCCCAGTCAAAAGCTCAGGAGCAGCATTTTAGAGCAGTGTAGGAGTAGCTGTATTTCCAAGTGCTCTTCAAAGGCAGCCCCACACAAAGTATGTTATAGTAACCCAAATAAGATATAGCTAAGGTACCAGTCACTTTGGCCAGATCAAATGTTTTTCAGGAATGGGTGCAGCTGTTATAATAAATTTAATTGTGCAAACACACTCTGAGCCACTGCTGAAATCTGGGAATCTAAAGTTGGGGACTGAGTTCAGGAGTACAGTATGTCCAAAGTGTGGACCTGCCTCTTGTGGGAAGTATAACCCCATCCAGCACAGGTTGAATCCTTACTCCCTGATCTGCAATTCAACTGATCAAAAGCATTTCTATTTTGTCTGGACTCATCTTCAATGTATTAATCCCCATTACTGATACAAGATATTGGTTTAGAACTCAAACAGCTTTCTCAGATTTGGATTGAAAGGAGAGTTGGGTGTCATCAGCATATTGGTGGCAACAGACACAAAAGAGAACTTAGAAAATTTTAAAGCCAAAGATAGGAGAGGAAAACAAACGAGCAGCTCAAAAGAAAGGTTTGCTTTCTGCATGGCAGGAAGTTCAAATCATAGTATGGTTTCTTAAATATGTTTAGTGCAAACCATAAAACTGGCATTACATCTGAAATAAGTCCAGTGACAAACTAGGAAATTACTCATATATTCTAATGAAAACTTCTGTTGGAAGAAATTAGAACAAAGTTTAATGATCATGAGTAATTATGCATACCTTTCATTTTGCTTGCCCCTCTCCCTTTTTTAAAACCCCTTTGCACTGCATGTCTCTTCAATGTTGCATCCTCAATCACCTTCAAAAACAAAGTAACAGAAAAGGATGGTTACACACTAATTTTCTAAAATGTACTGGAATGCAACATCTTTGTGGCAGATTGGAAAAGCAAGGGTACTGTATATACAGAGGTACCATGAACTGTCCTGCTATTTCCTATCTCCTCTTACTTGAGGATTCAGTCCAAACCTAGGCAATTTTTGGGAATGTCTCAGAATATTCCTGGTCTAGCAAGGAATTATATGAGTTCCAGTAATTAGGCCGCAATTTCAGATCTATTCAGAAATAAACACCACTGAACACAGTGAGCTTACATCTGAGCAAACATGCATAGAATGACAGTGAACATCTGTTTCTTCTTTT
This sequence comes from Gambelia wislizenii, assembly GCA_030847615.1. NCBI lineage: Eukaryota > Metazoa > Chordata > Lepidosauria > Squamata > Crotaphytidae > Gambelia > Gambelia wislizenii. The sequence goes on along the minus strand of JAUMIR010000005.1, from coordinate 224,652,586 downwards.
TGTTTTTTCTGACACTTCCTTAATTTCTCTCACTGCTTTCCCACTTATGTATCCCCCCTTACTTCTAACTTCTTCAGTTCAAACAAACCACCTGTTCAAGAAATATGGGGTTTGAATTAGAAAAAATAAATGCTTTGTTCATGAATACCTCAGACACCATTAAAAATCAAGTCTGCTCTGCTTGGCCGTTTTATTTGAAGAACAACTGATACGGATAGACAGGCATCATCTTTACCTTGATCAGAACATCTGACATCTAATTTTGCCTTTTCTTCGCTATGACTGCCTGCGTATGAAGTACATACAAGTTCAAAAGCTGAAAGCATTCAGATCTAGTTGGTGTAAGATATACATTATATAACCACACAGCTACAAAAGTACCAGCATTTGACTTTCCCTTCACTTAAAAAACAATACATTGATTTCCAGTTGTCATCGGAAAAGATAAGATACTCTGACAAGCCATACTTTGCCTAGAAAAAGAATCAGAAAAATCCTGAGGTTTCTTACTGTACATAATATGCTCCATGACACTTACTACATCGCTACTGTCATATCTTTTCAGTCCTAGTTCTAAATGAGCAATTTTCTGGTTCACTTTTCGTATATTGCCAATGACATACACTAATCGTTCTTGGTTAAGGAATCTTTGGAAAAATTTTAAAGACGTATTTAAGAACTTCTTACTGCTATTCTGATCTCTTCTTACCTCTGCTTACCTGTTTCTTTTGATAGTCTGCTTTCCATCACCACTAGCCATTTAGCCATAACATTTCAGATATGGTGCCTGAGATTTTACTCCTTTCCCTTCTACTGCCACATCCCCTTTTTCCTTCTGTGTCATGTCTTTTTAGAGTGAAAGCCTTAGGGCAAGCTTGTTTTTAATTCCTTTGTAAGTCACTCTGGGAGCTCTTCTGGATGAAGAACAAGGAGTAAATGCTTGAAATAAGTAAATATATCTTATGGCAGAGGGAGGGGTTGGGAAAGAATTAGTAATAAGATGGGGTAGAAAGTTGATTAGGTCAGTAGACAGAACAATGACCTGGCCCACTGTCCAGTTTCATATATTCACATGCTAATACCACTGAACAGATGTGTGTGTTGAAAAATACAGCCTATGGGCCTGTTTGTATCACACAACACGTTGGGGTTCATGACAAACCAGATTTTACATTAATCCATTGGTTATTCCATTGCAATAATACATCCCATGGGTTCTGGAAAGAGGAGGAACACTTTAGGAAATGTAACTGGTAGCTTTGCCTCCTGAGTCCAAACTCTTTGATGAAACTGATTTTGGCTATTTTTCTTTCTTTTTAAAGCTTTCTGTTGAATCTGCTGATGCTCATTTAATGTTCATTTAACTGCTCACAAGCTGCTAATTGATCACAACTGATTTCTTACCATTTTCCATACCAAACACTCAGGGTAAACAGCATTATTTGTTTGCCTCTGTTGAGATAACAGTTTTGTAGGCCTGGCTGAAATTATTTCTGTTTTTCATGACTAAGTCTACTGCCACAATGCAGAAATAATGCAGTTTGACACCACTTTAACTGCCATGGCTTAATGCTATGGAATTCTAAGATTTGTAGTTATGTGAGATATTTCAACTTCTCTTCCAGAGAAAAATGGTCTCTGGTGCCAGAACAAATTACAAATCCCAGGATTCCATAGGATGGAGCCATGATAAACTGATGTCAAACTACATTATTTCTGCAGTGTGGCAGCAGCCTAAGGATCTCAGATATGAGATGGTGAGCTACTTAAGATCTTCCCAAATGTATTATATCATCACACTGTTACCGCAACTCACACCCCCTCCCTATAATATTTCATAATTTGACAATAATTAGACACTTCACAAGGTCTAACTAGACCATGGCCGACCAAAAATGAGGTCAAGTGGAGGTCACCAGGACCTAAATGAAGGTGTTGTGGAAAAATACCATCAGGCACACCCAAGATAGGATTAATAATAATAATAATAATAAAATTTTATTTCTATCCCGCCCCTCTGCAACGCAATCGGGGCAGCTTACAATATAAAAACTCCATAGTCCCAGTACCCTAGCCCACCCCCCCTTAAAATAATATTAAACTATAAAAGATTAAAAACATACAGTAAATTAAAAATATATAAATTAGAAAAATATTAAAACATACAATAGTTTTTTTTTTTTTAAAAAAACCCTGATTACAGCTCAGGGAGGACAGCCGAGTCTTGGGCCGGGATAGTTATTCAGGAAAGACCTGCCGGAAAAGATCCGTCTTGACAGCTTTTTTAAAGCTGTCTAAGGTGTTAATAAGACAGATCTCGTCCGGCAGGCCATTCCATAATCTGGGAGCAGCAGCGGAGAAGGCCCTCTGGGACGTCACCGACAGCCTTGTTTTCATAGGCTGTAACAGATTCCTCCCAGAGGACCGAAGTGGAGCCCCCAGTGAACAAAGCCATCACTGAGGTATGTGCTAATCCCTTCTTGGAGTCATTGGCAATGAGTCATCCCCAGAATGCCTTTCTTCGCACCTTTCCTATCCCACAATATGAAGATTGTCATAAACCCATGAATCCTAATATCTCAACCATTAACGATAATTAGCGAAGTCAGGGTTTCCTTTGTTTAATGGTAGGAAACCCATCTAAGCATTGTTTTAAGCCCAAACACCCCTTCATGACACAAAATTGGGTATAAATATTAGTCTCCAAACAATAGTAAAGTGTGCTACAGTTGGACACTGCCACTTTGTTGAATCTCTGTACCACCCTCAGCTCCAAGTCTGAGTCTTTTCTGCTGCATGAAACTCTGCTCTTCAGGGCTGGCAATTATTGCTCATATAACCCTACATACTTCTCTATCCAACCTTTCTGCCTTAAAACTCCTTGTTAGTCTTGTATGCTTCTTGTGTGTGTGTGATTGTGTGCATGATTGCTCCTGTGTTATTTTCCAATAAAAACCATTTTATATTACTTTAACCTGGAGTCTCTGCAATTACTACCAGTATACGCCAGTGCAAAGGTCCTGAGTTACCCAACCTCTCACAGCCATCCATTTGGGCTTGCATAATTCTGCGAATTAATAACTTCATTTTGGTGTCATGAGTGGGTTATCCATGGACCCCACACACATTTGGATAACAACTTCTTTAAACATGAGTAGGGGAAGCTCCAGATAACTATTTGGATAACAGCAATCACTTTTAAATTAAATCTAAACTAAAACATAATGGTTGAGGATATGGCAGCTAGTATGGTGGTTGAAGCGACTGAGACATGAATATCCTGAACAGGATGATTGCTATAAGATATGGCATAAACTAATCTTCTATGTAAACAAATTCATTGTTAACCCCAGTCCCTTGGTTCTCATATGGACTTATGGAAAGACACATTATGGTGAATCATAGAATCATAGAACTGTAGAGTTGGAAGAGACCACGAGGGCCATCCAGTCCACCCCCCCTGCCACGCAGGAACACTAGATCCAATAGCACATAATTGCAAGACTCTACCATTAGATGTTGATTTCATGTGTATGTTGTGGGTTTTTAAAATCATTTTGAAAATAAAATGCAAAATAAGAAGATGGACGTGTACACAAGAAATATCTTTATTCAATGTTTACTATGGGAACAAAGGATACAGCGTGGTTTGTCATCTAATTTACAAGTGATGGTACTTTTCTTTTCTTGGGTTCCTGATGGCAATGCCAAGAATCCTTTTAAAGGACTCACAAACGATTTTGTAGTTATTAGCTCCATCTTTCCTCTTAAAATAAGAACTAAACCCTAAGGGGAGAGTAAAGGAGATATTTCCATTAAGTACATGTTCTCATAGAGTCTTTCTGACCAAACACAATCACTGTTGGATAAATGTAACCTGTAATGATTAGCCTGGGTTGATTTAAGCTACAGTGTTATTTTATGATAATAAAACTGAAGGGAAGGAAACGAAGGAAAAAACACTTTCTCCTAGTTATAAAATATAGTGTATAAAATAAAAAGTAATCTGAGGAAAATCCTGTTAATTTCTCATAGTTATAGCACTTAAGAAAAAAAGCAGAAGCTTGTAGTTGTAGAAGTTTACATATTTTCACAAGAAATTCTAAGGCTGAACACCCAAAATGCCAACTGTGCTGTTCTCCACCGAGAGTAAACCATTTTTTAAAAAAGGCATTCCAAGAATTTCATCTTTTTGGCAGACCATTAACTCGACTGTTGTAGTTGAGTTTGAGACAAACATGCAAAAAAGTTCCAGATGGGTTCATTATAGTTTTAAAACATCAAAACTACACATTTTACTATTGCAATGCTACAATCCTGGACACATTTTCTTTGAAATAAAGGTGCACACTTCTGAAAAGAAGGGCTCCTAGCTCTACCAGTTACAAAACACTGTGCAGTCATGCTATTTTTCTTTCCTTAAAGCAGGAGTGAAGAACCCAAGGCCTTGAGGCCAAATCCAGCCCTCTGAGTTCCAGCCATTATATGGCATAGTAAGTAGTTCCTAGCTTTTGTAAAGATTTTCTCCCATTCTGAAAGACTGAAACCCTCCTTCTAAAGCTTAGTTATTAGCAATAAAAGCTTTAAGATAAAACATGATGGTATTTTTGTTTCATTGTTCTGCATTTGGCAACATTCATCCCTGGAATGTGCCCCTTCCCATGTTTCTAAAACTGGATTTGGCTCCAGTTAAAGATGGTTAAAGATGGCTCCAGTTAAAGATGGGTAAAGAGGTCTGGACTAGATAAAAAATCCTGGCAATGAGGGACTGAAATTGCACAATACAACCTCCCCAAGTCCCACTGAGCTCAATGGAACTTTTGTGTAAAAGCATAAATCCTAACAAATAAGTTCTAAAACCACAAAAATACTAATCAGGCTGCAACTACAGGTTTACCTTGCTTTAAGGCACTTTGCTTTACAATGCTTCACTAATATGGCACTTTTCAATTATACAGTATAGCACCATTTTATTACCCATGCTCAGTCTGTTTACAGCATTTGTGCACTTCATGTCTCAATGTTATAGTGTGACAATTTTTAAATTTATTATTTTTACTTTTGCATCTTTTTTAGAACTAGTGCTACTGCATACTTAATAAATGATTATATAAATATGCGTTTAGGCTTTTATATGTACTGGCAAGTTAAAAAAAGTCTGTGATTCTCAGTAAGGCGATACAGTATTTGCTTTGTGGCACAGTGGCAGTCTGCAACCTAACCCACTATATTAGAGTGAGGTACGCCTATATCACTGAATTCTCCTGAGTAAACTAGCTTAGAAACACATTGGGGAGCTACAGTCTTATGCATACTCCCTTGCAAGTAAACTGGCTTTATTTTCTAGCAAAGGGATATATGGAGTGTTGGGCAGACAGGTGTGGAGCTCAATACTGCATATGCATATTGAGAGAGAATAGCTCAGGGCAGAGTGTGTGTGCCTAGTGTAGGTGATTTGTCCTTTCTACCTGAGTGGTTCAATTCTAAGTGATTAAAAGAAGGGTGTTAGGTTCTTCTGGTGGCTCATCTCAAAAAGGATAGTGCAAACTTCAGCAAGAAAGTGAAAGGGACAATCAAAATAATAATAATGTCTTGTCCCACATTACAGATAATCTAATTGCTAGTCTGAACTACAGCATATACTCCCAACTGCCCTGATTTAGCAGGGATATTCCCAGTTAATCCTCTGTCATCCCACATTTTCAGCTGCTTTTAAAATGGCCCAGTTTTTTTCTTCTTCCCATTTCCCTCCTTTGTCCTTAGCTTACTTCAACTGCTGCAAACTGAGTTCAAATTGAATAAGTAGTTTTGCAATCAGTAAACCCAGCAGGGGGAGTGAAGAGAAAAAAAGGGAATATTTTCCTTCCGTCAGCTCAGGCGAAAGCAAACTACTGCAGCCTCTTCTAGCTTGTGTGTTCTTCCTTCTTAATAACTTTTGCTGTCTTAGCCATACTCTGATGTAGCTTGGCCATATGTGTCCCAATTTTCATCTGTGAAATGTTGGAGGGCATGCTACAGTAGACCCACTTAATCAATGGAATTTACGTAAGTACTGGTTTTCTGGTTTGACAGGTCTACTACTTCTGTTAGGACTAGCAACTGGATTTAGGTTTAATAAGTTTAACAAATACAACATGAATTTTCATAAGATATCACTTCGAGCACCTCTTTAGCTACAAGAAAATACCAATGCACATTAGATTTTTATTTTTTGGGGCGGGAGGGGGAACCCTGATAATCAGATTGAGACTATCATTTATTTATGGATCATTTATTTGTATAGTGCCTTCAATGTACATGGAGCTTTACAAGTAAAGCCACCAAAATCAGTGGGTTCTGCCAAGGGCATACAATCTAAAATATACATGTATACACGTATATACACAGAGGGAAGGTAGGAATAATAAAATATAAAACTATATAATACAATTGTAAAACAAATTAGCCAAATAAAATACAAAAAATACAATATAATATAAAGCAAACTAACCAATACATGTAATCAAAATATACAAGATTATAAAATAATATTAAACTGAAATTCCAAAAGCTTTTGAAAACAAGAAAGTTTTTTAATTGAAATTTTAAAATAACAAGGAAAGAAACAACTGTTCAGGGAAGCAATTCCAAGAGAGTGGAGCAAGTGAAAAAGGGTGAAGGTGAGCTAAGGAAGAGGAAACCCTTGGTTTTGTGAGAAGCCCAGCATTCCTAAAATGCAGATCTAAGGCAGGCAGATTAAAAGAAATAAGGGATGAAAGATAGGGGGAGCTAGATTGTGTAGGCCTTTGAAAGTTAGAACAAGAAGACTGTACTGAATCTTAGAGGCAATGGGTAACCAATGAAAAGATATCAAAAATGGGATAACATGATCAAAACTATAGGCCAAAAGATAATCTTAGCAGCAGAATGTTGAATGGAAACCAGAGGACTAAGGTGAGATATGGAAGGCCAGTCAAAAGAAGATTCTTTGAAGAATTTTAAATTTAAAGAATTTAAAGAATCTTGAGCTCAGAACTTCTGATACGTGGGCTGGCATGAGAGACAAACACAATGATGTGGATTATTCCTACAGGCCATCCAGAGAAAGAAAAGGTCTGATTTTTGCAATGTTATAAACAAAAATGGCTTTGCTACGGCCTCAATGTGAGGAACAAAAGACGAAGAAGAATAAATAATAACACGAAGACTATATGCTTCCTTCACAGGATAAATGGGAACATTATTAACTGTGACGGAGAGAATGTGTTGTAAAAAAGGTTTTGGAGGAAAAATAAGTAGTTCTGGTTTTGCGATGTAAGTTTTAGGTGACAATGAAGCATCCATGCTGAAATAGCTGAAAGACATGCTGTATGTAATATGATGTTCAATTGCAGAAAAGAGATCTGAAGTGGAGTGTCATACCTTACCCTGTGGAGCTGGAAGATTCAGATAAAGAGGAGGGGCAGATTGCCAGGAATCTGCAGCTCCCTGAAGCCAGGCGTTTCTCTGAGTCAGAGGAACTGGGAGTTGAGGCAGAGGGGAGTCCGGCTCCCCAGCAGGAGATTGCAGATGCTGAAGACCAGTTGTCATCATTTTTTGAGCAACGAAGAGACAAAGAGAGATTGTGTTATTCCCAGAGGTAAGAGAAACTGACCTGATAAAGCAACTGGTGTCTTGAAACAGCTGTCCATAAAGTTCTCAGCCACTCCCTGGCAGCATTGTTGCTTTCAACCCTCCTTCTTGTTAATTGGCAGTACTTTTCTGTGTTCATGTTTTCCTGACCTTTGACCGCCTACAATTTATGACTCTTTTCTTTCTTGTTGGCTTTGTTTATCTGAACTATTGACTTGCTCAATGACTTCTGGACTGGTTGATGATCACTCTATTACTGCTCCCTTCAGCCTGCTGGACACCCTGTGACTGATCTGGACTGAATTAAGTCTTCAACAACTCTTACACTCCAGGCACCTGGTTCCTGGGTCACTTGCTGAATGCAGCATAGGACATGGAGAAATACAGATGAGTATCATCAGCATAAGAATGATATTGAAAATCATACCAGTGTCCAGGAAAGCAGCCAGTTGCTGAGAAAAGTATCAATAAACAGCTTAGAAGTTGATAAAGCAATGTCTGGGAAGGTGGCCAATTCTTAATAATAGCAAAGCAGTTGAAACAAAGTCCTGATAAGAGTTGGCAGAAGCAAACAGGGAGACACAAAGAATAGTCCAGTAAACAGTCCAAAAAGTCAGAGGCTTACAGAAGTGGGGTCCAGAAGCATGGGTCCAGAAGCAAGTCTGTATGTCGACAGGATCAGGAAACAGTGTAGTCGGAATCAGTCCAAGGTCTAAACAGGAACATGGAGTCAAAGGTAACCAACAGGAAGCTTTCGCCAGAATGATCAGCTGATCTCTGACAAAGGCTCCATAGTTCCCCCAAGGATTATACATAGCATTCAGGGCTATCCCGGGTGCTCCTTAATGAACTGGTATTTCAGATAAAGTCTCATCGCCCTCCTCCAGGTTCACTTTTGGGATCTCTGTTGGTTGAAGGATGGTATGGGTAAGTCCGTTTCCTTTTCCTCCTTATCTAAGTTGGTAGGGCTCGCTGCTGGGACCGGTGCCAACCCACTAGGATCAGCCTCTTCCTCTGCTTGGGACTCTAAGTTGGCAAAGTTCCCTGCTGGCACAGGTGTAGATAAACATGTGCCAGGGTCCCTAGGGCTATCCTCTGCCACGGACTCCATACCCTCATTAGGTTCACAGGGCATGACAGTAAACTGGTAAGATTACAGGTTGAGTATCCCTTATCCAAAATGGGACAAGAAGTGTTTTGGATTTCAGATTTTTTTTTTAATTTTGGAATATTTGCATATACAAATGTGACCCAAATCTAAACACAAAACTTATTTATGTGTCATATACGCCTTATACACATAGGCTGAAGGTAATTTTATAAACATGTTAAATAGTTTTATGCATGTAGCAAAGTTTGTGTACAATGAACCATCAGAAAGCAAAGGTGTCACTATCTCAACCATCCATGTGGACCATTTTGGAATATTTTGGATTTCCAGATAAGAGATACTCAACCTGTACCTAAAGATAGTGTATAAAAAGAAAACAGAGGCCCCAGAACAGAACCCTGTGGAGCCCCAACTGAAAGGGAAGAAGAAGAAACATGACCTCCAGCTACCAAATAAAATGACTGACCTAAGAGATAAGATGTGAACTAGCTGAGGACTGAATCAGTAAATCCTAGATCAGTGGTTCTTAGCCTGTTGTCTGGGGACTCCCAGGGGGCTGGAATGTCCTCACAGGGGGTTCGCAAAGGCTTGAAAGTTGCTTGGCCTACCTCCTCACTGCAGTGGAGTGACCACATGACAGGAGCCAAGGCATAGGCCATGTGGGTGGCTGGGCCTGTACATTGCCATTCAATCTGCTCCAGCCACAAACTTGCAGGAAGAAGGAGAAGAAAAGTCTTCCCTCCCCTTCCAGTGCCTCTGAGGGAAGGTTTAATGGATGGTGTAATTGTATTATTATTACACCAGGATTGAGGCCATGATATTGAGAACACAGCTGCGCTGGGCAAGGCACGTTTCTAGGATGGAGGACCATCACTTCCCAAAAACAGTACTCTACGGTGAACTCACCACGGGTCAGCATAAGAGGGGTGCTCCAAAAAAGCGATACAAGGACTCCCTGAAACAACAGGGCCAAATTGATCACCAACAATGGTCTGCCCTGGCCTCACATCGGGAGGCATGGAGACGCACTATCCACAATGCTGCAGCTTTATTTGAGAACTCACGCCGAACAAGTCTTGAAGAGAAACGACAACCCAGAAAGAATCACAACCCGGAAACATCACCCAAGGAAACCTTCTGCTGTGCTTTCTGCAACCGGATTTGTCTATCCCGTATTGGCCTTTTTAGTCATCAGCGCGCTTGCAGAAAGTGCGGGATGAGTCCTTCCTGAATATTCGTTTGCGAAGAAAAACCAGAGACAGAGAGACTATTACTATTATTATTACCATAATCATTGACTATTATTATTATTATTATTATTATGCTTTTAAATCTTGAGTTAAATTTTGGGGTTTTACAGCAGCAAAGGATATTTAAAGGGGGTCCCTGGTAAAGAAAAGGTTAAAAACTACTGCCCTAGATGTCAAGAAGGGAATCCAACAAAAAAGCATGATCACCTGTGTCATGAAGGCTGCAGAGATCAAGGAGAATAAGGACAGAATAGAGGCCTTTTGACTTTGCCTGAAGGAAATCATCTGTGATTTTTCTAAGAGCTGTTTCCTTACAGCAAAATCCATAATGCAAATAGGAGAAAGTTGAAGCCACTGTACATCAGCAGCACATTCCAAACAGTGAAACAGGGGGATGATTAGAAAAGAGAAGATGAATCAAGTGAAGATTTTTAAAGAACTGGTGGAACAGTAGCATGATAGGATATGAGCTTATACAGTTGTCCCTTCATATTCGCTGGGGTTTGTTTGGTTCCAGGACCCTCCGTGGATACCAAAATCCGTGAATACTCAAGTCCCATGATATGCAATGGCATAGCAAAATGGTGCGCCTTATATAAGATGGCAAAATCAAGGTTTGCTTTTTGGATTATTATTTTTTAAAGAATATTTTCAAGCCGTGAATACTTAAACCCGTGGATACCAAATCCGTGGATGCGGGAGGACAACTGTACAACGATGCTCCCCTCCCAATTTTGATTTATTTATTGGGAGAGTTATACTACCGCATGGCTGAGAGTCAAACAGGGCGCCTGTCGGCAACGGGAACAGACACTGCCTTCATTTCCAAACAGGGGAGCCGGTCTGTCAGTGGCCTTACGCAGCAGGTTGCCCGGCCACGACCGCCTCTCAAGCCGCCCCACCCGGACTAAACCACCCGAGGGCCGGCAGCCGCTTTCGAGCCACCTTCCCTAGGCTTCCTTCTATCACCTTGGCAACAATAGGGCTAAACCATGTATTTTCCACTCTAACAGGTAATAGGACCTGCTTGTTATTATTCATAAAATTAATTGTGGGGATTATTGTATTCGTTAGCCCAGTCACCAGGGATTATATTATCCACAGGTGTTTTTTTTTTTTTTTTACAAGAAATCCCTTTCCTTCTCCCCCGCCTCGTTATGACGATGGTACAGTCTTGCTTAAGAGGCTCCTCCTTTCTTGGCGGTTTGAGACGCTACCATTGCACCAAGAGAGAAGGGGTATACTTTCTGATTCGTGGTTAATATGTCGTCAGATTTCTTCCCTCAAAAAGGTGGCCAGTTATTTTCAGTCCTTTATATAACGGTGTTGGCGCCAACGATTCCTTTTTTGATGTTTGTGTACCAACAATCTCTTCTTCTGTCGTGTGGTAGAATCTTTTATCCCTCTCCTGTAGATGGTATCGTCTGCTAGGCTTGCTGACCCGCGCGTTCCTCGGCTACCGTCGGTCGCGAAGTTCGAAAGCGTCGGGTTGAAGTGCGCCTGCGCAAACTGGTCTCAGAGGATGTAACGCGGGTAAGGAGGTGTATTGTGCGGATGATGGGTATGATGGACCCCCGTTTGGGGATGGGGGGGCTGGTCACTTGATAGATTTAGGAAGCTCGCGTCCCCAGGTTCTCATTCTTTCCTATAATCTATAGGAGACTTCCTCGATCTATGTTATTTGACTGCATTCCCCCTCTTAAACCTGCCAGTGATGGGAGTTGTAGTCCAACACATTGAGAGCCCTCCAGGTTGTGGGATCTCTACTGTAGTGGGGTCTCGCCACCACCTGTCCCTTACTATTGTTGTTGTTGTTGTCGTTACGTTTGTTTATATAGCACCATAGGCTTTACATAGCGCTTTACAAAGAAGAAAAACAACAACTCAAAATAAACACAAAAACCTGCCTGAATAAGATATTACTATAACAGAATTAAAATAATACTATAAAAGTGCAAATTAATACAAATAATATGGACATAAAATCAATATGAAAGTTGGAAGGCTTTCTTGAATAGAATAGTCTCTCCCACAACAAGGGGGCGTCAATGGAGAGGAATTTAGACTTTAATAATAATAATAATAATAACAATTTTATTTTTGTACCCTGCCTTTTGCCTATTAGGCAATCAAGGTGGCTTACAACAATTGGATATAAAAACAAATCCATAACAATAGTAATAACTTAAAACAATTTACCCCCCTCTTAAAATTACATATAATAGTGTATATATTTAAAATAACTGGCAGATTCACCAGTGACATAAAATAATTACCCTAAAACTTTAAAACTATAGAATCAAAACATAAACATAAAAAGAGGGAGAAGCATCCATTAAAATGGTCTGTTCTATTCAGGGAAGGCCTGCCGGAAGAGATCCGTTTTGACGGCTTTTTTGAAATTCTCCAAGCTAGCTGCTTGACGATCTCCTCCAGCAGGGCGTTCCAAGTAGTCTAGAAAGGTGGTGGTCCACAAATTCATGGGAAGGAGATTCCAAAAATAGGGGGCAGCGTGGGAGAAGGGGCGTATCCGAGTAGGGGCAGAGGAAATCCTTGGCTGAATCCCTTAGACAATGGATTCAGAATATCTGGTTTCCACCAGAGCTAAGGTTTTGTTTGGTTGAAAGGTGGCTTGGGATATAGACAGGATTGTTGGCCACTGCTGCCTAAATATCCTAAAGGCACCAGGGTCAGCCCTGGTTAGTACAGTAGGACCCCCTTATCCGCTGGGGATTGGTTCTGGGTGGGCCCGTGGATGCTGAAAACCATGGATAGTAGCAAACACCATTCATTGAAAATAATGGGACTTCCGGTTTAAAATACCATAGAGTTGCCTTGGAGGACCTAAAAAATGGGTAGAGAGGACACATTTTTAGGAAGATTCTATGGTAGGTGTGTTATTTTGTGTCCTGTGGATAATTGAATCATTGGGTAATGAATCAGTGGATACAGGGGTCCTACTGTACTTGGATGGGAGACCACCAACAAATACCAGGTGCTGTAGACTATATTTCAGAGGAAGGAACTGGCAAAACCACCTCTGAATATTCCTTGTCTAAGAAAATCCTATGAAATTCATGGGGTCACCATAAGTCGACAGGCAACTTGAAGGCACATACACACATATGGCCAACACTTTCTTTTTACACTGCTGCATGCAAGGCAGAAATTTAGCAGGCTAAAAAATTTTTAATCTAGTGGTTCAATTATAGCCTCTGCAGACTAATATTTGTATAGCATGCATTTGTTTGAAAGTGGTACCTCAATGTGTAAGGGTTTGCTGATACTGTCTCTATCATTTGTGAAGTGTTTTGCTTGTTCACCCATTTTCACTAGTCAATTCTAGATAGAATTTGGGTTTGTTGGTTACAACTCCTTATCATCACCAACCCACTTGGTCAGTTGACATGCTGGCATGGGATTATGGAAACTGTAGCCCAGCATATCAGGAGGGCAACCGGTTGGGACAGGCTAGTGTAGAGGCTTCTTTTATAAGGATTTGATTTCATGCTTGAAACACCCATCAGCGTTGCATATGTAAATCCCCAGCTTGACCTGTGGGAAAGAGAGCATACATTAATTAATTTCATATTCCAATGTCTATGTATATCTTATGTCAAGTGTACTCAAATTTTTGCTGCAGTTGATGCTTCCTAAACCACATTTGTTGCGTGCCTTCAAGTAGTTTCTGACTAATGGTGACCCTAAGGCAAACATATAGTGAGTTTTTCTTGCTAAGATTTGTTCAGAAGGGGTTTGCCTTTGCCTTCCTCTGAGGCTGAAAGGGTGTGACTTGCCCAAGGTCACCCAGTGTGTTTCCATGGCTGAGTGGGAATTAAAATCCTGGTCTCCAGTCATAGTCTAATGCTCAAGCCACTCACATCACTGGCTCTCCCCTATACTGTGTGAATATTTTCTGTTCTAGTAGCGTTAAGTTCATGAAAGATGGTGAGACTTTTATCTCATTTTGGTTTTGAAATAGCATTTGTTACTTGTTTTTCTGGCACCCTTTCTTTGCCTCAGTGGAATGGTTACCTTGAAATCAAGAGATTTCAAAAACAGGAGGGTATGATTTTAAGAGACAGGAGGGTACGACTAAATACCATTCACCTCATGAATAATGTGCTGCTACTCCTTTATTTTTTAAGATGAATTCTTACAATTGGGGAAAAAATGGAAGCCCCCCCCCCCAGCCAAAAAAAAAAACCCTGGGAAGATTACAAGTGTATTTAAATCCTCTGTTAAATGTAACTGGAAGTGAACGGCAAACCACCGCTAAGTATTCTTTGCCTAAGAAAACTATGAAATTCATGAGGCTGCCACAAGTTGACAGGTGATTTGAAGTCATGTACACACACTTATGAGGCATGGCTAAAGTACACCAAATGTCTAGTATGGAAGTAGGACTAGACAAAGTCTGTAGTAGAAATATTTTTATTATGAATCTGTTTTTAAAAGGTTGGGATGAGGGAGATGAAATTGTTTTGCCTGTTTTTCAAATCTAGGAGGGCTAGAAATTTGTTTCTGAAAAAAGGCAGTTCTTATTTTCATGATTTTGATAACCACTGTTTCGGTCAAACTGCATCTCCACAGGCCATGCATCATTCAGCTAGTTTTTGTACTAGAACTATAGATGGTGATCTTTGTTTCTGTTGCTTTCTCACTATATCAGTCAAGCAGAGCAAGGCTTTTAGGCTGAGAAGCCATGCCACTTTTTGGAAACACATTCAGTCCGAAGAAAACTCCACCCCGAAAATCCGCCTCACTATCCAACTTGCACTCGGTAAGTTCTGGCATCTGGGGCAGGAATGGATAGACTTCAGACTTCTGGTATCTTATACTTTTAAACCAGAATCCCCAGTTCCCCTAGCCACTGTCAACCACAGATTGCTTTGGGGAGCCAGTTCCAAAATGGATGCTTAGAGAGGTAAAGTTAGTCACTGTTAATTTGCTGCACCCTATGAGCAATAAAGTAGATGTCCTGCTTATACAACTAATTCCACAATTGCTTTAGGTATGGCATCATGATCTAAAATTACACAAAAAGAGCTACATGCATACTTAGTTGCAGGCAATTAACATTTGTTTTTTAAAAGTGAAGCACACGAAGTGAAACAGTATGAATGTGGCTTAACATTAAGAAAATGAAGACAGGGGAGCTGGGGAGAACAAAAATGAAATACTTAGAAAAATGCTGAGTTAGCTTTCTCCCTACAGCTGGACAGATCTACCCGTGAGATTGAACTAGGTCTAGAATATGGCACTCCTGTCATGACCCTTACTGGACAGAGTCTGAAGTTTGAGAATGGCCTATGGATAACAGGTGAGAGGAAGCAGTACTTTTGATGGCCAAGGTGCAAAACAGTCCTACCCAAGGTCTTGCCACTCCCATCCAGTACTTCAGGAGATACAGCTATAGTCTGGCTTTGTGTGTGCATGCATGTTTACCTCTTAGGTCAGGGATGGACAGTTACCTCAAGGCTGCATCCCTCCTTTTTTCTTCTCAAAATGTTCCTCACATCATGTAATTTTGGTGTCTCCCCCCACCCCACTCCTGCTACCCAGGAGAGGCTTTTTTCCAAAGTAACTGAAAGTCACTGGGCCAAGAATGGATTCACATCTAGTTTTAAAAAAAAGGCCTCTTCCTGGAGACGTGGAGGGGGCGCCAACAAAATTGCCCTCTGTGCCCCCTAAAGTGTATGTGGGGTATGTTTAATGTTAAAAAAATATATTTCTTTGAACACTGAGGTGGGGAGCCTTGGAGGAGGAAAACGGTCTTGGGGGTTGCATGTGGGCTGTGGGCCATGGGCCACACTTTCCCCACCCTTGTTTTAGGTTTCAGTGATCTCAGCTATGTTTGCTGTGTAGTTTGAGTTCTTCAAACTTTCAAAAGGGAGGGTGTTCAGGAGAACTAAAGGGCTCTTCTCCCACCCTGGGTTCCTTCTTAATGTGCCCTCACAAGCCTTATCAGTTAGTTTTGGGGCTTGGGCCAGGTGTGACATTTGCATTGTCGTCTCAGTCAGCTTGGGTTCTAAGTAATTCCTTATTCTATCAAATCTCATCAAAATCACATCACTACTAACTTTCTTTCTTCTTGGAAGACATTAAATAAGGTCTCTTAACACATACCAGTGTTTCTGCACATTTGTAGCATTGCGTTACTTTTGCCCAAGACAGGTGTGCCACACAGAGTTATTGGAGGGCCAGACCTTGGACATATGGTCCATTGTAGGGTGGGATGATTATAGTGCCAGCCTCTGTCTTCCAGAATCATTAGGAGGCACTGGAGACCGGCGGGAGACACAGCGCCTTCGCAAACGGAACCAGCAGCTAGAAGAAGAGAACAATCTGCTACGGTTGAAAGTGGACCTTTTGTTGGATATGGTGAGAAGGGGACCAATTGCTTGTCGCTCTTTTATTCTGTTGCAAGTATTAGTTAACAATGCCAGGATGTTTATGTTGTCATTAGCACAGCTTTGTCAATGGTTTCTATAGCATTTAAATTCCAGTGTAACTGTCTCAAGTAAGTATATATTTAATATCCTTTCCCTCTAATCTCTCCATTTATATTGCCCCTTATACAGAAACAGAACCATTAATATACCTGAGACTGAAGACAACATTTCGTATATCAAGTCTATGAAATCTTGTCATAATAAATTTGTTCATCTGTACAAATTTACAAATTTGTTTGTAAGTCCCACTATGCTACTTAATGTTTTTTCTGCAACAAACATAATGGTGGGCACTCTGGTCCTCTAGATGTTTTTTAGACTGTAATTCTTGAGTATCCCTCATCAGTGGCTGTGCTGGCTGGCTAGAGCTGAAGGAAGTTCACCTGGAGGGCCACGGTTGTCTT
This sequence comes from Gambelia wislizenii, assembly GCA_030847615.1. NCBI lineage: Eukaryota > Metazoa > Chordata > Lepidosauria > Squamata > Crotaphytidae > Gambelia > Gambelia wislizenii. The sequence continues at coordinate 224,635,755 of JAUMIR010000005.1, read as the reverse complement.
CTCCAAGATTAACTTGACTATTCCACTGGAGGCAGGAATTAAATTTGTATTAATATGCCTTTCTAATGTAGTATTAAAGAAATGACATTGGTGAGGCAAGGATGTGTATCCTATATATTTATTTTTGGTGGCTGATCCCAGACTTTGGAACACCTTCCCTAGGGAGGCCAGGATAGCCCTGTCCTTGGTCTCCTTCCACTGGCAAGTTAACAGTTTTAAGCCATCAGGCTTTTAGAAGCTGACTGGGATGGACTTTTAATGCTGTGTGGTGCTGTTTTTAAGGTTTGTATATACATATATAGTGCCTTTTAATGAATTGTAATTCCTTTAACTTATAAATTGTTTAATTGTTTTTAAATAACTTTTATATTTTATATTTATACTTGTGTTGTTGTATAGTTTTTAATCTGTATTGTTATTAAATGCATTAGCTGTCTTGAGTCTCATTGTTGGGAGAAAGGAATAATAATAATAATAATAATAATAATACTTCATTTTTTGTGAAGTTTCTAGTTTAAACCCCTAATTGGCTCACAATCAAACTACTAGAAGGGCCAGCTCTTCCCATCTGCCTGTATTTTAAAGATCAGCTTTTGCATTCTTTTTGCTTTTGACCCTAGGTGGACTTGACATGATGTTCCCCTCCACCCCAGTCTACTCAACATGCTGTTTTTTCTCTTCCAGTCGACTTGGTGACATCTAGTCTTCAGTCTTGGGTTTGCAAGCTAAAAAAAGTTCCACTTTTCAACTACAGTTGTCCCTCCACATTCACGAACTTGACATTTGCGGTTTTGGTTATTCGCGGTTTTGGGAGGGCCCCCCCGCCCCCCCAAAAACGCGACATGGGGCCTCCAGAGGCCCCGTGAAAGACCTGGAGGGAGAGGGGAGGCCTCCACGGGGCCCCCGGAGGCCCTCCGGAGGCCCCGCGAAGGTCTGGGGAGGGGTGGAGAGGCCTTCGCGGGACCCCCGGAGGCCCTCCGGAGGCCCCGCGAAGGTCTGGGGAGGGGTGGAGAGGCCTTCGCGGGACCCCCGGAGGCCCTCCGGAGGCCCCGCGAAGGTCTGGGGAGGGGTGGGGAGGCCTTCGCGGGACCCCCGGAGGCCCCGCGAAGGCCTGGGGAGGGGTGGGGAGGCCTTCGCGGGACCCCCGGAGGCCCTCCGGAGGCCCCGCGAATGTCTGGGGAGGGGTGGAGAGGCCTTCGCGGGACCCCCGGAGGCCCCGCGAAGGCCTGGGGAGGGGTGGGGAGGCCTTCGCGGGACCCCCGGAGGCCCTCCAGAGGCCCCACGAAGGTCTGGGTAGGGGTGGGGAGGCCTTCGCGGGACCCCCGGAGGCCCTCTGGAGGCCCTCCGGAGGCCCCGCGAAGGTCTGGGGAGGGGTGGAGAGGCCTTCGCGGGACCCCCGGAGGCCTTCCGGAGGCCCCGCGAAGGTCTGGGGAGGGAGGGAGGAAGGGCCGGGGAGGCCTCCATGGGGCCTTGCTAGGCCCCGCGAATGCCTGGGGAGGGAGGGGGGAGGGGAGTCGTTATTCACGGATTTTTCACATTCGCGGGGGTCCGCGGAACGGAACCCCTGCGAATGTGAAGGGACGACTGTAATTCCACTTTCTGACAGGGCTGTGGTCCCTAACCCATCAGATAAGTGGGGGCTTCCTGTAATGGCAGAGAAACAGCTATCCAGAAAATAGTCTTCCCTGGTAAAGCACCAACTAGAAAGGAATGTTAGATATCTTCTGAAAGGCATATTTGAGTACAGAGGGTGACAGCTAGGCCCAGTGTTCCATATTAACTGCTAATAATATTTGCTCCAAACAAATACAGATGTTCCTTGGAAGATGAACTGATGTAGGAATAACTAAGAGCCTTGCAGCACTTTAAAAGCTAAAATGTTTTATTTGGCTTAAGGATTTGCAGACTGCATTCCATTTCTTCAGATGCAGTTCCTTTAGAAAGTGATGTCTAAAGAGATCCCTAAGGCTATGAAATCTGAATTGTGCAGCTTTAGAAAGAAAATGAGAGAAAAATAAATTATCTTCTCCCAGCACTAATGCACCGCAGGAAAATGAGTATGTTATGCCATTGTCACTTCTGCTTTTGTTTTTAGCTTTCTGAGACAACTGCAGAGTCCCACCTCATGGAGAAGGAACTGGAAGAATTGAAAAATTATAGCCGAAGGAGGAAATGAAAAGGAAGATAGAAAATGGGAAAAGGAAAGAACAGGAGAATCTGGTCAAAAGGAGCCACACCAAGAAGTGGTGAAGCCACACCTACTTTGGAAGACTTTGCTGTCTTTGTCCTTGTATAAGACATGTAGCCAAGATCCCAAGTGCAAATATGAATAAGCTTTCTAGTCCTGTTAGGAAGCAGTTATTCTTTTTCTTCTTTCTGAAACTTCTGTCCAAATGTTCTTAAATATATCTCTGCAGCAAACTTTTATTCAGTCCAGTAGCTGGAGAACTGCTTAGTAAATAATGTGTATGTCTCTCTCTCTACCCAAGAAGAAGGCAGCAAAAAATTCTGAAGTGTGGGGGAGGGATATTGAAAGGAAGCATGGAAGACAGGAGAACAGTCACAACATATATCTCCATGATCTTACTGGCTACATTTAGATTACCACATTCTGGTTAGTTAGATTAGGATATGCATTTGCCTAGGGTGCATTTACCTACAGCTCTTGTGTAGCCACATTACTCCACCCTCTGTGTAAGCAACAAAATAAGCCAGATACTTGGCCTTAATCATAGCTTCTCATATCTAAACCAGAAGTTATGGTTAATAGCTTCCAAACAAGCCAGAACCAGAAGCCAACTATAAACCACAATTTAAATAAGGATAGGAATTGTGCACCCCTCCAGATGTGGAACTTTGTCCAAATACCCCTCACCATTGGCTGTGCTAGCTAAGGTTGATGGGAGCGGCAGCCCAACAACATCTGGAAAGCCACAGAATTCCCACTCCTGGTTTAAAATTTAGATACAGCACAATATAATGAAGTCCATATTCCTGGCTTATTTAGTTCTTGCAAGTGCATACCCTGGTTTTCTAGGCCACTACTAATGGTTTACCATGATATCTGTACAAGGCCATTGTCTCTCCTATTTCAGACTAACTTTTCTGTGAAATCTCTTGTGTGTATCTTGGGGGTCTAGCATTCCAATGTTTGAGGAGAAATAAAGTTGTGGACTTGAGTAGTGAGGCTGAGCAACATTATAAACCTCTGTAGCTTCGCAATGTCTGTTAGTTAAGGAAACTGTTGGTACCTGAGATGAGCATAAATAACATGAAATACCTTGACATCTATTTTTAAAGTTACATATTATAGTCAGCTTACAATCATCCTGAATATCAGCTGTACTTACTGTAAGGTTGACTGACATTACAGAAATAGAACACAGAGCAGAAATATGAGCTGTCTGCCCTATTTTGTCTTTTTTCATTCCCGTTTTGTCCCATCCCGGTATATTGATCACTTCCATTCACACTACTGTAAATTAAAATGTTGGGTTAAATTGCTCTTTCTATTTTTATACTTTAAAAAAATAAAGTTATTACATTCTTTCTATTGCTTCAGTGTGTATATATTTTATTACATACTCAGTAGCTAACTTTAAAAAAATTATCATTGCTGTTTTTTAAGATTAACTTTGCAAAAAAAATGTATATTGCAATTCTCAATAACCTATAATTTGAAGGCTAACATAATTATGTTTTGTGTTTTAAGGAACTTTACTCTTAGGAAGAGCTATTGCCCAGGTTTTCATGCTTGTTTTGGAGTGTGGTACATCTTTGCTTCGAGCATGTCATTCCTATTTCCTTTATGTGTAAATGAGAGCAGTTGCCTGCTTTCCAGTAGTGAGATCTGTGGCTCTTCCCCTCCCTGACCATGGTAAATATTATCTGGTCTGGAAGCATCAGGGTTAGTTTTTAAATTACAGGCATAAAGAGAGATGGGGTAGAATAGCGATAGTGAACTGCTTCCTGCCAACTGCCATTTGGTTAATGTTGGACTGACATGACAGAGGCAAGAGTTCAAACACATCAGTCCTACAGTTCATCTGCATTACAGTCGGCCCTCCGTATCCATGGATTCAACTATCCATGGCTTGAAAATATTCCCTCCCTCCATTAATTCCAAAAAGCAATCCTTATTTTTGCTCTTGTATAAAAGATACCCTTTGACTACATCATTGTATATAAAGGGACTTGAGCACCTATGGATTTTGGTATCCACAGGAAGTTCTGGAACCAAACCCCAGTGGATACCAAGAACCCACTGTACTTGGGGCTAGGTTGTGTAGGATTTCCTGGTTTCCTTTTCTTCTGTTTTGCTGGTTCTTGGTACTTTCAGAAGAGGTAGAACAGTCTCTAAGAAATAGAGGCAGCAGCAAGAGGTTTGCACTAGTAGCTATTGTGAGGCAATTCCACGCTGATTCTCTTTTACCCTGGATTGAGGGTTATTTCACTCTAAATGATTATAGCCTTATGATTCCATTTTAACTGCTGTGGCAACATCCTATGGAAATCAGTGATTTACAGATGGGGGGCATTTAGAGTTCTCAACCAGAGTTTGTCTAGTTCAGTGATTCTTAACCTGTGGTCCAGGGACCCCTAGGGGTTCACGATGTCCTCACAGGGGGTCGGTGAAGACTTGAAGGCTACTTGGCCCACCTCCTGCCTGCAGTGCAGTGGACATGATACAGGAGCCAAGGTAAAGGCTGACTGGTTGGCTTGGTCTGTGTATTGCCATTCAATCCACTCCAGCCACAAACTTGCAGGAAGAAGCAGGAGAAAAGTCTTCCCTTCCCCCACACTGCAGTGCCTCTGAGGGAAGGTTTAGTGGATGGTGTAACTATTGTTGTGAAGTCAAAGGCTTTCACAACTGGCATCCATAGATTTTTCAAGGCTGTGAGGCTGTGTTCTGGAAGAGTTTCTTTCTGACATTTCTCCTGCATCTGGCTGGCATCTTCAGAAAATGTTGGGTAGGAGTGAGTGGGGTTTATATAATATGTAAATTTGTGTATTTGAATGGGGGTAGATATGCAAGGAGGATTAGTGTCTGGTTGGGTAATGGTCCATTGTCTGCTGGAAATCCCCCTGTCCCTGGGTGGAGTTCATTTAACAGACACTAATCCTCCCTGCATATCTCTCCCCCCAGGAATTAGTCAGAATGCACAGAGAAGCTATTGAAATCCACAAATACACAGAGAAGCTATTGAAATGGACACCTTCAACAGGAAAGAAGAAACCTTAACAGTAAACAAAATCTGGCTCCCAGTTTTGAAACACAATAGAATTAAAACTCAACACTTACAAAGGAATTCCACCTAGGGACATGGGGATTCCCAGCAGATAATGGCCCATCAACCAACCATCAGCCAAACAGACACTAATGAGGCTTGCATTTCTATACCCAGAAACTAACCATTCAATTACGCAAATTTACATATACTCCCCAACAGGGGTTCACAATATATAAACTCCACACACTCCTACCCAACCATTCTCTGAAAATGCCAGCCACAGATGCAGGAGAAATGTCAGAAAGAAACTATTTCAGAACACGGCCTCACAGCCTGGGGAAAAAAACAAGGAAAAGTCTATTGTCAGAAAAAAACTTTCAGAACACAGCCTCACAGCCTGGAAAAAAACCAAGGAAAATCGGTTTGCTGTTGTTATTAGTTTACATTTTTAAATCTGAGTTAAGTCCTGGGGGGGGGGGCACAGCAACAAGATATTTAAAGGGGGTCCCTGGTACAGAAAAGGTAAAGAGCCACTGATGTAGCTATTCACCAAACTCCCATGTTGCAACCATGGCTGCTAAACAGAAACCATAGTGGTATAAGTACTGTGGTGTGAAAGGACCCTGACTAGATTTTCAGACAACACTGTTATAGTGTTACTCTTCCACTTTATTTGCTCTGGCTGCCTCCTGTCGAATCCTGGGATTTGTAGTTTAGGGAGGAGCATTTAGCACTCTCAGCCAGAGAGGTCTTAGGCCTCACTAAACTACAAACACCAGAATCCCACAGGAGGCAGCCAGAGCAGTTCAAGCGGAAGAGTAACACTATAACAGTGTACTGTAGTCTGAAAATTTCCTGAGTCTCTCACTGTAACCGTGGATGGAGAAAAGGCCTCTCGCAGCCCTGCCCGTTTCCCTCCCCTCCGCTAGGGGTCGCCACACAGCTGCGACGCGCGCCCTCCGCCCCTCACTTCCGGCCGCGCGCTCTCCTGCTCTCGCTGCCCAGGCGCGCTCTCCCTCCTTCGCTCGCAGCCATGGCCGCCGCCGCGACGCCCCTGACTCCCGAAGGCCTGCTGTTGCCCAAGGGTGGCTCTGGCAAGGCCGAGGAACTGGAAGACGAGATCGAGGAGGACGACGACGAGGTCAGCGGGCCTTCCTCGGCCTCTGAGGGGATCCGTTCTGGGCTGGGCCCGGCCATGTGCGAGAGGCGTTCTCCAGACACACTGGAGCTTCCTTAGGACAATATGGAGATTTTTCATACGACACTGGTATAGTGTTACTATTCCACTTGGACTGCTCTGGCTGCCACTTGTTGAATTCTGGGATTTGTAGTTTAGGGAGGCCTAAGAGCTCTCTGGCTGAACGTTCTAAATGTCCCTCCCTAAACTGCAAATCCCAGGATTCCACAGGAGGCAACCACAGCAGTTCAAGTGGAATAATAGCGCTATAACAGTGTAGTGTGAAAATCTCCTATCACACTGCGCTGTTAGAGCGCTACTATTTCATGTTAACTCCTCTGGCTGCCTCCTGTGGAATCCTGGGATTTGTAGTTTAGGGAGGGGCATTTAGCATTGATTTTCCTTGGGTTTTTTTCCTGGGCTGTGAGGCCCTGTTCTGGAAGAGTTTATTCTTGATGTTTCGCCTGCATCTGTGGCTGGCATCTTCAGAGAAGGGTTGGGTAGGAGTGAGTGTGGGGTTTATGTATTGTGAACCCCTGTTGGGGAGGATATGTAAATTTGTGTATTTGAATGGGGGTAGATATGCAAGGAGGATTAGTGTCTGGTTGGCTATTGTCTGCTGGAAATCCCCCTGTCCCTGGGTGGAGTTCATTTAACAGACACCAATCCTCCTTGCATATCTCCCCCCAGGAATTAGCCATGCAAATACTCAAATTTCCATACCCTCTCCAACAAGGGTCTCACAGTATATACAGTTTTCCCTTCACATTTGCTGGGGTTTGGTTCCAGGACCCCCCCTCGAATGCCCAAATCCGTGAATACTAACATCCAATTATATGCAATGGCATAGCAAAATGGTGTCTCTTATATAAGATGGCAAAATCAAGGTTTGCTTTTTGGATTATTATTTTTAAAGAATATTTTCAAGCCGTGAATGCTTAAATCCGTGAATGTCAAATCCGTGAATATGGAGGGATAACTGTAAACTCCACACACACTCCTACCCAACCTTCTCTGAAGATGCCAGCCACAGATGCAGGCGAAACATCAGAAGTAAACTCTTCACAGCCTGGAAAAAACCCAAGGAAAATCTATGGCTGCTGGCCGTGAAAACCTTCGACTTCACAGCATTCTCAGCCAGAGAGCTCTTAGGCTTCACTAAACTGCAAACCGCCACAGGAGTCAGCCATAGCAGTTAAAGTGGAGTAGTAGCACTATAACATAGAAAATAATATTAAGGCTATAACAGTGTGTAGTGTGTTAAAGTTCTTAGTTTTTTTGGGCGGGGGAGCTTGCAAGAGCCTTTGGGTGCAGTGAAATAAGGGACTTGACAGAGTGGGCAATGGGTGAGTAGAGATTAATCTGGCTTTTTGATTTCATGAGTCAATTCATTTGTCCATGATGATTTGGACATAGAGCTAAAGACATAGCCCAAAGCCAATCTCCAGTTGCCACACTGGAAATCCAGTAGCATTAAAAAAAAATGATAGCATTTAATTTTTTAAAATGCTAACAATAGTAGTGGTTTTTTCGTAAAGCCTTGCCCCTTCAGTTCTTCCAATGGTGGGAATGATAGGATTGTCTGGACAGCCTCCCATCTTTGTTTTTTTTCCCTCCTTTCTCTCTCCTTTTTACAGTTGGATGAGACATTGATAGAGAGGCTTTGGGGTTTGACAGAGATGTTCCCAGAGAGTGTACGATCTGCAGCTGGAGCGACTTTTGACGTATCGCTTTCTTTAGCTCAGAAAATGTACAGGTAAGAAGGAGAAATGGGCAGTGTTGTCCCCGTTGGTGTGGTAACTGGGCTCTGTATTTTGTGCGTGTTTAAGGCAGAGATGGGTTACTTGTGGTTCTCTGGATGTGTTTGGATTGCAATTCTGCTCATCCTTAGCCAGTGTAACAGGTAGCGAGAGGTGACAAGGTTTGCAGCGCAGCATCTGGAAGATGAAAAAGCTGCCATCCCTGCATTAAGGTAACACACCACTGTTTCATTTTTGCAGATCATTGAGCCTAAGGTAGGTTTGTTCTGCCTAAAGGCTACAAAAGGAATGCAGAACTATTTAAATGTCACATTTCTGAGTTAAAGTCATGGTAAACTCTTATGGCTTATGTGGAATGCAGTAAGTAAAGGTTTGTCTGAAGCAAAGAATGACTCTTAAGCTGCTTGGATGATTACTGTGAAGAGTGGAGAATTCAATATACGCACTTCAGATTTTACCAAAAAAACCTTAGATATTAATGTAAAGAATAAATTACATTAACTTGAAAAGTTGTGCACAAATCAGATAATGAAAATACAGTGGTCCTAGGGAAGCATTGCTGTAGATTAGCATTTTCCAATCAGTGCTGTAGCTGACCTGGCTAGGGATGGTGGGAGTTGTAATCTAACACGTATGGAAGGAAGGTTTACAATAGAGGTTTTCGGAACTGAAGTTGCAGAAAGGGCTTCCTGTTGTATTAGTGTCAGAAACAATAGCATTTTAGATAATTATTCTGAGTATGTGCAGAAGAATAGATACTCCCCATTCATTTATTGTACTCTAGCAAAGGCCTTATGATGAAATGGCTTGAGTTCCTTATTTTTTAAGCATGGTCATCTCCTTTATATACTTTTTAATGTTTTAGATTTTAAAAAAATAACTTATGCAAAAATATAGGTATAGAAATATAAACATGGTTATATCATTTTTTCCCCATATTGACATGAAAAATAAACATAAGGCATGTTGATCACACTGGCATTCTAGTGTGCGCATTCCAGATGCTTCGGACTACAACTGCCATTATTGTCAGCATTGTCAGAGTTTGGAGATTAATTTATTATATTTATATACAGTACTGCCCAACTAGACAATGCCCTTGGTGCAGTTTACAACAGTAAAACACAGTCTGTAAAATAATTTTAAAAATAAGACAACTGACTTCAGTGATAAACTGTGAAGACATGTAAAATTTAACAATAGAACTAACAATAAAACAAACTTATTAAATGTGAAATGACGGTTGGAAGAGGAAGCTCCTAGCCTAGCTTCTAAACACAAACAGTGATGCTGGATTTCCCAGAGGGGATTCAGGAAATGGGAGACCACTGTGAAGAAGGAGCTTTTTCTAGTATTCAATTGTGGTTGGTTGCTGCCAGAAAAAAAGCTTCCAAGGATAATCTGAACAATTTGTCAGGAAGTCTCCTTTGGGTGTATTGATCCTATGTAATTTAGATCTTTTAAAGGTCAGCATTTTGAATTGGGTAACCAGTGGAATTGAGGCAACAATGGAATGATAGCGCCCAAACAGTATTAATGAGCAAACTTGTAGCCCTGTTCTACTTGAACTGGAGTTTCTGTGGTATCTCCAAAAGTAGCACCACATACGGCATATTGGAATAATTGAGACAGGTGGTATCTAGTGCATGGATAACTGTACTCAGACTATCTCTGTCCAGGCAGAGTCATAGGTAGTACCGTATATTCCTGCGTATAAGGGCTGGCTGGGGGAGCCTTGCCAGCTGATCCTCCTCTTTGTTTCCCAACTCAGGAGGATCTCGTGAATTGGGAAAGCGAACAGGATCAGCTGGCAGGGCTCTCTCAGCCAGCCGCTACATTTGGCCCTCTCTTCCACCTTTGGTTGCTCCCCAAAGGGGGTGAAGGCAGAGGAGGGGGGGCCGAATGAACCCGGTTTGCCTCGGCCACCGCCCATTCCCTCCATCTTCGTTCCCTTTGTGAAGGGAATGAAGACGGAAGGGATGGGCTGCATCCGTGGGAAACTTGACTCGAAGGTGGACGAAAGGGGTGAAAATACCCGGTTTGCCTCATTCACCCCCTTCCCTCCGTCTTCATTTCCTTTGGAAGGGAATGAAGACGCGGGGAATGGACAGCAGCCATGGCAAACCGCAAGATTCGCCCCTTTCTTCCACCTTCTAGGAGAAAACGTCCCCGGCTTGCCTCAGCCGCTGTAAGGGTGGCTTGAGGGGGGGGTTCCCAGCTAGCCACACCCTCCCCGAGGCCGCGATCGGAAGCCCGATCGCGCCTTCAGGAAGGGTGGCTCAAGGGGGGTTTTCTCAGCCAGCCACACCCTCCCTGAGGCCGTGATCGGGAGCCCGATTGCGCCTTTGGGGAGGGTGGAAGGGTGGCTCGAGGGGGGGCTTCCCAGCCACCCACCCCCTCCCTGAGTCTGCAATTGGGAGCCCGATCGTGCCTTCGGGGAGGGTGGAAGGGTGGCTCGAGATATGAAGACAGGGAATGGGCAGTGGCAGTTGCAAACCGCGGGATTCGCCCCTTCCAGGAAAGTGGAGGAAAGGGGCGAAAATGCCCGGTTTGTCCCCTCCCCCATCTTCATTCTCTTTGGAAGGGAATGAAGACAGGGGGAAGTGGAGGCGACCACTGCAAACCGCTAGATTCGCCCCTTTCTTCCAACTTCCAGGAAGGTGGAAGAAAAGAGCAAATGTACCTGGTTTGCCTCGGCTGCTGCTCGATTTCCTGTGTGTTTGTTCCCTTTGGGGAATGAACACATAGGAGATCGAGCGGCAGCCACGGCAAACCTCAAGGTTCGCCCCCCCCCCTCCTCTGTCTTCAGTTGCTCCCCAAAGGGGGAGAAGGCAGAAGAGTGGGGAGAATGAACCGGTAAACACTTTGCCTCCCCCCCCCGCCCGATCTCCTGCCTCTTTGCTCCGTTTGCAAAGGGAGCGGAGAGGCAGGAGATCGGATGGTGGGTGAAGCAAAGTGTATCTGACCCCCAATTTTGGAGGATATTTTTCAGGGCTCAAAGGTCATCTTATATGCCGGAATATACGGGTCTTATATGCTGGAATATACGGTATATCAGCTGAGGCTAGTAAAAGGCGTTCCATGTCACTATGGCTCTTTAGATCTTAAGTGACAAAGTTAGATCTGTGAGCACCTCCACACAATTCAAGTTGGATCATGCTGACCAGCAGCAGTGAGATAAACCAGCTACTAGCATCCATCTTGTTTGTGTCAGTTTAATGGACTGACACCTATCCCACTAATGAGTCTAAGCACAGTTTCAGTATAGTCACTACCTCAACTGCATTTTATAAAAGGGAAAGAAAGAGCTGAATCTCATTTGCATACTCATGATACCTCATCCCTCCCACCAAATATTCTCTCCCAGAGGTTTCATGTAGATGTTTAAAAGCATGGGGGCCAAAATAAAACTGAAGGGTGCCAAAGCAGATTTTCCATTGGGTAGGGTAACAGTTCCCCCAGCAACTGATTGTGGCGATAGTCATTCCTATATACAAGCAGAACCACTGTAAAATAATGTCTGCAGCTCCCAGTTCAGAGAGCCTCCAGAAGGATACCATGGCCATGACTATGACACCTAGGAGAACCAACAGGAAAACACTCCCTATCTTTCTCCTGCCACAGATAATTTCTCAGGCTGTCCAAAGCAGTAATCAAACCAAAGCCAGGGTAAAATCCAGTTGAATTGTGTCTGGAGAATTTGAATTTGACTAGCAACCAACTGCTGAAGCATCTTGGCCATCTCTGGACCCAGCCTCACTTCCTCAGGAGAGGTTGAACCATGGTTCCTTTTAAAAAGACTGGCTCTTTAAAAAGACCATCTCTTCCCTCAGGGAAGTGTTGATCATTTTCTGGATTCAAGTGCTTATGTCAAATCTACTAGCTATAGTTAGCCAGACTAGCCAAAGATCAAGAACAGAGGACTGGATGCCTCCACCATCTGGTTTGTATCACTTGTGGAGGATAAGTCACGGTGCCTCTCACCAAGTGTGTCCTCAAGTTGCACCACAGACTGGTTGCAACAAACAGTTGAGGGTTCAGTCACCTTGGTCACTTTCATGTCCTGCTGGGAGACAATTAAAAAAGGATATTGACAAATTGGAGCTTGTCCAGAGAAGGGCGACTAAAATGATGAAAGGTCTGGAAACCATGCCTTATGAGGAGAGACTTAGGGAGCTGGGTATGTTTAGCCTGGAAACAAGACAGTTAAGGGGCGATATGATAGCCCTGTTTAAGTATTTGAAGGGGTGTCACATTGAGGATGGAGCAGACTTGTTTTCTGCTGCTCCAGAGACTAGAACACGGAACATTGGATGCAAGCTCCAGGAACAGAGATTCCACCTCAACATTAGGAGGAACTTTTTGACAGTAAGAGCTGTTCGGCAGTGGAACACACTGCCTCAGAGTGTGGTGGGGTCTCCTTCCTTGGAGGTCTTTAAACAGAGGCTGGATGGCCATCTGTCAGGGATGCTTTGATTGTGTATTCCTGCATCGCAGGGGGTTGGACTGGATGGCCCTCGTGGTCTCTTCCAACTCTACAATTCTGTGATTCTATGACCAAGTCTTCAACAGGAACTGCAGCCATATCAGTAGGAATATCTCCCAGAGCCCCCAGGAATCCATCCTATTCCATCATTGTCTTGGCGTGGAACTTTAGTAATGTAAGCTTTCAGGAAAATTTTGCAAAGTTAAAGAAAGCACTGTCACATTTAGTATGTCTATTTGACTTATATATGACTTCTAAATGTCCTGATATCCCATAGGTGTTGGAACAGAAATAATTGATATACTAAATTAGAGTATCAGTCTAGAAGTAGAACTGGTGGGCTTAGATTCCAATCCCTGCTCAACTCAGGGTTACTGTAAACTTGGGAACTAACTGCTTGGCTAATACTGTATTGTTGTGTGCCTTCAAGTCTTCCAACTTACAGTAACACTAAGATGAATCTATCACAGGATTTTCTTTGCAAGATTTATTCAGAGGGGGTTTGCCATTGCCTTCCTCTGAGAATCAGAGTGTGACTTGCCCAAGGTCATTTGAATCCTGGTCTCCAAAGTCATAGTCTAACACTCAGAACACTATATCACACTGGTTTAATGGGATTGGCATCCACTAATTGTTACTCATGAATATATAAAAACATGTCTCTTAGAAATGGAAATCAATAATCAGTAATTTGCTTGAAACTTAAATGTCTTCTGTTAAGTCAACAGAACACGGACACTTTCAGATTCAGTATTATCTTTTATGTAATAAATAAGGGCAACTCATCAGTTAGATTATTTAAAATGTTTATAGATTCCTTACTATACAAGATCTAAAAAAGGTTCCAAACAAAAGAAAACAAGAGATACAGATTAAGCATAAAAAATGATTTAAATCAAAGGTGGTAGGATCAAGTGATCTGCATCCAGGGCAGTAAGATTAAGCTTTTTAGTGACTGGGAAATGCTTGAGAAGATAAGTTTTTAAAGCATTAGACTTCAAAGCAGGGGTGGGCAAAATGCAGCCTGTGGGCCACATGCCCAACACCAGGGCCATAATGGCCCTAGGGACCAAGAAAGAAATTCAATTTTTTGGTACCAAATTGCCCTCTAGGGGATGTGGGGTGAATTTCTGCCACATTTTGGGTCTGCTTGGGCTATTTTAGTGTCAAGGAAGGCCTTTTTTAAAAAACTAGAAGTAAACCAGAAGTGGCTTCTGGTCACTTCCTATTTTGAAAGAACCCCCTCTATAGTGGGCAGTAGTAGTCTTCATAGAGAAGGGTCCATTTCCATGTTGCTATTAGTAAATGGGGGTTGCAGCCCAATAGCCAGACCTCCTTCAGAAGCCATAGTGAGGTACATTGGACCCTTGGTATCCTCTGGGGTTTGTTTCCAGGACCCCATGTGGAAACCAAAATCTGTGGATACTCAAGTCCCATTATATACAATGGCATAATAAAGTAATGTCCCTTATATAAAATGGCAAAATCAAAGTTTGCTTTTTTGGATATTTTTTGGGAGATAAGGGGAGAAATATTTTCAAGCCATGGATGGTGGAATATGTGGATGCGCAATCCATGGGTACGGAGGGCTGACTGTACAAGTCTGTAGAGGGAGAGGTGGTCTTTCCAGTAACTTGATCCCAAGTTGTTTAGGGCTTTGTACATTAGTTATAAAACTTGTGTATTCATTTTGGTCTTTGGGGGATAAATACCACTTACTAAGCATTTTCTAGTCCTTAATATTTGAATTTGTTTAAGTCATTATTTTTCTAATATTCTGTTGCAGTGTTTGATGAACTAATCTGGTATTTAATCCCATGGGTTTTAGTAGACAACAATTCTAAACATTTCAAATAGGATAAGTTAGAGCAGGCAACTTGCAGTTTTCCTGGGTCAAGATCCAATGAGGCCCCTCTGTGTCCACCGCAGGGTGAATTGAGACTTATCTCCCTACTCAGCCCTCTCTTGTGCCAAAAAGTGTTTTAAACACTTTCAGAGCACATTTTAAGATGCATGGGGGTCGTAGGAAAAAGGGGGAAATGGTGGCAGTAGTGGGATTTAGCAGAAGCATCCCATTGGATTGTGACCACCATTCCCCCTTCCTCCTGCAGTCTCACCTGCCCCCACCTTGCATCCCTAAAACCTGCTTTGAAGGGCTTAGAAACCCTCTGGAGGTAGATGGATCTTCTCTACTATGCCCAATGGGCAGAGGTTATGAGAGTTGCCTATCCCTGGATAAGGAAATAAAATTAAAACATTGGCTTTCTATCTAAGTAGATGCTTCATTTCTGAACTTTTGTGACAGACCATACTCAAATTATTAGCCTTTCACCGATCTAAAATCTAGATCTAAAATTAATATTGACCAGCTTTTGCACATTATGTCTTTTTTTACTAATTCCATATTGTTCAGATATTGGTAGGCCAAGATGAGAAGACCTAGAGTGCTTTCTAATTCTCAGGAATGTGTATTATGGAGCAGTTGTAGAGGCAAAAATACGATGGTGAAAGGGGAAACAGCACAAGGTTGACATGTGAAGGAATTTAAATAATAATCTAATCTGCCCCAGAACTGAGATATTTAGGGAATGTTCTTTTATATTAGCAACAACAGAACGTATTTTGCTTTTGGTCTGTCCCCTCTAAAGATTCTCCAGAGCAGCTTTGTGGATTGGGACAACTTCCTTCATGATCCTAGTTCTTCCTGTTGTTTTTGAAACGGAGAAACTGCAAATGGAGCAGCAGCAACAGATGCAACAACGGCAGGTGAGTTTTATATGGTTTTCTACTGTCTTTCAATTCAGCAGTTTTAGTATAATTTTCTACAGTGCGTTCCTTTCATCTTGGGATCTCTTTTCTTCACTCTGGGATGCCTGTCTCCTGAAGATTGCCATAATTAACTGTCAAATCATCCAGTTTACTAGTTCTAATTTATGTAGTTCTTCATCTGTATCATTCCTTCTACATACACGTTTTCACAACCCTTTTGCTATATGCAAAAGCAAATCCCAGCCTACTCCATGTGTCCTCATCCTTTTCCTCTTAGAAAAAGTTGCTCAGGGGCCAATATTTGTTCCTAGGGCTCTCAGGTGCCACACAGCATGTTAAAAAAACAAAAGAACCCACAAGTAACTGAAAGTCCACTTCTGGTTTTAAGAGGTTTTTGGGTTTTTTTAATTATAACAAGTGTAGGGGAATCCTGTGACCTATTTAAAAAGTGAAACTCCAGTTCTGGAAGCATACAGAAGAGGTGATTCACCCTTCCTCTCATTTACCAGGAATTGTATTGTTTTCTGTCCCTCCGTCTATCTAATATCCCACTTTTCTCCCAAATGGGACCCAAGGAAGCTATTGCCCTTCTCATTGATATGAGTTGGATTTGGTCCTGACCCTCGTTGGTTTCCTGCCATCATTAAATAGGCCACAAACACCATCCCAAATCTCTGGAGTGGTTTGTTGCAGAATCACTGCAGAATAGTTAAGAACACTGGTTTTCCATTCTTTATGAGCAAAAGGGATGCAAAAGAACTGTGGGACGTGCAGTCTGACTGAGGTGGAAATCCTTGCCCATTAGGTAGGCTTGATTACTGATCTTGTTTATGGTTGTTCTGACACTCTTATTTCTTACAGATTTTATTAGGACCCAACACAGGACTGTCGGGAGGAATGCCAGGTGCTCTGCCTTCTCTTCCTGGAAAGATTTAATTAAGCTTCATTGGAGCCATGATATGGAAGGAAGCTCAAAATCATATGTTTGAACTGTTGTTGGGTTAAGGCTGGGGCATTCTTTTCTTTAAACTGTGGGACATTCACCTATTCACAATGAAGGCAGAACCCCAATCTGGATCTCCTACGATGGGTTTTCTTCCTTCATCTCCTTGACAGTTATGATTTCCCCATCTGCCTACTTAATCAATGTTATAATCAGTTACAAAGACTTTTGAAGCTTCTGTTTGGTATCCTTACCTCCAGGAAACCACCTCAGGACCTGTCAGATACTGGCCAACTTTAGCCAGTAGTATTGTTTGTGTAAGTAATCCTGTGTTCCCTTCCTGCTGTATCTAAGATCTGTCTCAGAGGAGTAAGAGCAAGAAATGGAGTAAATGTGCCAGCAGGTATAGTATATAGAAGAATCTAGTGTACATTAAAGTCCATGGCATGAGCACCTACTTGAAAAATAAGGGAAGCAGGAAGACTCAATTTTGCTAATTTTCTGTGCTGAATCTATTAGTATCAAAGTCAACTACAGCACTTTTGTATTAAATAGTTTCAGTGCAAACATAAGTGTTTTCTTCATTATTTCAGTTACTATTTACATCATGCTTGCTTTAAGTTGAATACTAGCTTTGGGTCTTCATTAGTGAGGAGTGGGAGAAAGCATATGCATATTGCCCCCTTGTATCTTCATTATATTCACATGTAGAAGTGACAGGAGACAAAGGAAGTTTTTCTTATTTTTAATATTTGGGTAAACAAAATACATCTCTGTAAACAAACCCAAGACAAGGCTATAACAAAACCTAACAAGCAAGAAAACAATTATGGGCTTCTCCATTCCCAAGCAATGGGACTGGGCTGGTTTCTTTCCTCTTGCCATAACTCTGTTCCGTGTGTGTGATCCCATATTCCCTTTTCCTGAGCTGCTGAATCACACCACTTTCCATGTGGACAGAACATTGGCATAAATACACAGAGGAGAGAAACAGCCATAGGTTTTTAAAAGATTTGCATATTGTGCACTGGTCCATTGGGTTCCATGCAAACACAGTCTCTTCAAAGTGCTATTTTAGTCAGCATACAGAATAGTTTTTTCCTGCTGATTTTTTTTAAACACTCGGAAAAAAATGGCTTCAAGTTAGATGCAGAACTGCAAGCCTGGTGTTCTGCTTATGAAAAGTGTTTGTACATGTGTACAAATCCTGCCAGCTGGTTTTGGTCACTGGAATGTGTAGTCCAGAAGAATGGGGAGGGCTTCTGTAAAAATAGAAGTATTAGGTTTGGACTGTAGTACACATGCAGAGAACAGCCATCTTGGGTTTCCAGTATAATGCCTGCAGGTTGTCCAGAGGTCAATCAACAAGATTTGTCTTGTTTCCACTTGCATGGTATTGAACTGTGAAAGGGAAGTGTAGGTACTTGGAATGCTAGCTTGAAAGGGATGTCTCTTACTCATATTCAGAATGGGTATGCTGGAGATCCTTTGAGGCCCTCACATAATTGCCCCCCTACATGAAATGCTGAACCATGAATCCTATATCTGTTCCTTAAATACTATTGTAAATGAAGCTGGCAAAAAGCAGTAATAAAAATTTAACAATAGAACAACTTGGGTTCAAGGATGAGTTAATAGTTTGAAAGGCCAGCCAAAATTCCATCTCATCTTCTAACAGAAGAAAATGATGCCCAACATAAGGAAAACTAATTCAGTTTCCTAACAAAGTCTTCAGCTCTTTCATCACCAATTTGGTGAGAAGGGCAGGTTGCTCACTTGTCAATCAGAAGGAAGAATGTGACACTGTCTACCTTCTGCAAATAGCCCACATCTCACCACCACAGAGCTGCTTACACACCCTCTACCTCACTCAACGGCTGCTGCACAGAAGCCACAGAGATCTAGCCCTTAGACCTTGTTCCCCATAAATCCTGTTTAAAATTAAAATTTGCCTTTCCACCAGCTTCCTACCTTACTGAAATTTGACTCTGCTTCCCTTTTATTCCATGATTCCATTCTCAAACAGCCTGTAGTTTTATTCCCTGCACAGTGAATATTTTCCCTGAATTACAGGACAGACAGACAAGAAAAATAAACACAGGCTACATCTAGCCCACCTAACAAAAATACTTGAAGCTTTTAAATAAGCATCAATTAATTATCTCTTTCCCAAATGATTCAATCTTTCAGTCTTAGACCAATAAAGGACACAGTTATAGTAAAGAGTATGAGAAAAGAACCCCTCAAGACTCCTGTAGAGAGTTCTCTAATGGTGGTCCCATTTTGTCTACATATCCTCTAATTCTTGGCACAATTACTATTATAAAAGAGGAGTCCACAAGCACCATACCATTGCTAAGAATATCTAGAGTTTCCTGAGAGACCCATATAATTTGCAGATTTCTTCTACATAGTTTGGTGTTGGAAGGAGACATGGACATGGAAGGAAGTGCTTAACCCCACCCTCCTGAAGAAGAGCCACACCATCCAGCCAAAAGGGCTTTGGGGACTTCTGAACACAGTGTGCAACCTGCTATAAAGTCTTTTTAAGACCGTGGAGGAGAAAGGGGAAATTGGGGGAAATTCCAACACCTCACTCCTAAATCACACTATGCATTATAATTAAACAGCACAGAACAGGCTTCCATCTCCTCCCTTTATGTGTCCAAGCAACTCTTTTCTTTCATGCTCGCCCTGACAATAACTTGTGGCTGCCTTTATTGCACCCTCATAATGGAGAAAATACCCCTCCAGAGTTCCCAGGGAAGAGGAATTAAGAGTGCTCATTATCCACATCACAGGACATTAGACGGTGGGGGAGGGGACCAGTACTGTAGTGCGAGGACAGAGATTTTGCAGATCATGCATCAGCTCTCCAACTCTGATGTGCTTCTACCTCTTCAGGCACCACCAACAGAAGTTCACAGTTCTTTCCTCGCAGCCGGTGTCTCAAAAACTTCCTGTAGAAAAGAGATGGAAACAAGACAGAAGCAAAAGATCCAAGTATTGTTGCATTTTTGAGCTTACTGAGTGCTCTATAAACAGAATGTACATAGTAATTAGATACTAGAAAGACTTAAAGGCATTGGGCTTGCTTGTCTAAGAGACAACCCCAGGCAATTCTCTTCCCTACATCCCATTATATTCTCTGAAGATTATTTCCTGGTAGATCTATTTACGTACCGTGTCAAAAGGAGCGAAGAAACCTCACAGTTTAACAATGTATTGTATTTCAAGATTTGCTGAAATCCAAGGTAAGACCTTGTCTGGTGAATTGGCTTTTGGTGGCTATAAATCAGTCATAGGAAAAGTGGAGCTACCAAGGTTTTGTTTTTGAAATACACGCTAGCAGCCTTTCGCAACCTTTTTATCTTGGAGGAAATCTTGAAATAATTTTCAGGTCTCAGGGAACCCCTGCATAAACATTATTCTATATACTTCTATTGCTCCCCCCTCAATCACAATCTCTTGAGGAACTCCTAGTAACCTCTTGGGGAAAACCCTAGGGTTCCAGGGAACCCTCATTGAGAAACACTGCACTAAAGAGTGTTAAGTATCATCACAAGAGATTTAACAAAGGCTAGAAATAAAGTATGCTAAGGCCAGAGACAATGATTTTAAAAATAATGACAAATGTCTCATATTGCTAGTGCTTATAACTGCCTTGCAAAAATAAATAGAAACATGACATTCAGACTGAGGCATGTACAGTCATGTGAAAAAGTACACCCTCTTTGAATTCTATGGTTTTACGTATCAAGACATAATAACAATCATCTGTTCCTTAGCAGGTCTTAAAATTAGGTAAATACAACCTCAGATGAACAACACGTGACATTACAGCATGTCATGATTTAATCAACAAAAGCCAAAATGGAGAAGTCATGCATGAAAAAGTACACCCTTACTGCTTCCATAGGAATTAAGATGCTAAGTAGGTGCTGCTAATCAAATGTCATTGATTAACTGATTATCAGCAAGTGTGACCACATCAAAAGCCAAAGTTTTAGCAGTTTTGATTTTCCTTGGGTTTTTTTCTGGGCTGCGAGGCAGAGTTCTGGAATAGTTTCTTTCTAACGTTACGCCTGCATCTCTGGCTGACATCCTCAGAGAATGGTTGGGTAGGTGTGTGTGTGGAGCTTATATGTGGTGAACCCCTCTAGGGTAGTGTATATAAATTTTGAAGAACAAAGTTTTGAAAAACAACAGAATAAAAACTCAGCACTTACAAAGTAATTCCACCCAGGGACCAGGGGAGTCCCAGCAGATAATGGCCCATCAATCAACCATTAGCCAAACAGACACTAATGAGCCTTGCATTTCTATACCCAGAAACTAACCATTCAAAACACAAATTTACATACACTACCCTACAGGGGTTCACAGCATATAAACTCCACAAACACTCCTACTCAGCCATTCTCTGAAGATGCCAGCCACAGATGCAGACAAAACGTCAGAAAAATTATTCCAGAACACGGTCTCACAGCCCAGAAAAAAACCCAAGGAGAATCTATGGATGCCGTCCGTGAAAGCCTTTGACTTCACATTTTAAGCAGTTTGCTGGTCTGGAGCATTAAGATGTGTGTTAGCATAATGCCAAGGAGGAAAGACATCAGCAGTGAGCTTAGAGAATCAACTGTTACTGCCCATCAATCTGGGAAGGGTTAAAAGGCCATTTCCAAACAATTTACAGTCCATTGTTCTTCAGTGAGAAAGATTATTCTAAAGTGGAAAACATTCAAGACAGTTGCCATTCCTCCCAGGAGTCGATGTCCAAGCAAATTCACCCCAAGGTCAGATTGTGCAATGCTCAGAGGAATTGCAAAAAACCCAAGAGGTACATTTCAGACTCTACAGGCTTCAGTTAGCATGTTAAATGTTAAAGTTCTTAACAGTACAATCAGAAAAAGACCGAACAAGTATGGTTGTTTCGAAGGGTTGCCAGAAGAAAGCCTCTTCTCTCTAAAAAGAACATGGCAGCATGGCTTAGGTTTGCATCTGAACAAACCACAAGATTTTTGGAACAATGTCCTTTGGAAGGTTGAGACCAAAGTGGAGATGTTTAGCCATAATGCACAGCGACACATTTGGCGAAAACTAAACACAGCATATCAGCAAACACCTCATGCCAACTGTCAAGCACGGTGGGGGAGGTGTGATGTTTTGGGCTTGTTTTGCAGCCATATGACCGGGAACCTTGCAGTCATTGAGTCGACCATGAACTCTGTATGCCAAAGTATTCTAGAGTCAAATGTGAGGCCATCTGTCCAACAGCTAAAGCTTTGCCAAAATTGGGTCATGCAACAGGACAATGATTCCAAGCACACCAGCAAACCTACAACAGAATGGCTGGAAAAGAAAATAATCAAGGTGTTGCAATGGCCAAGTCAAAGTCCAGACCTCAACCCAATTGAAATGCTGTGGCGGGACCTTAAGAGAGCTGAGCATAAACAAATGTGTGCTGAACTGAATGAAATGAACTGAAGCAACATTTTAAAGAAGAGTGGATCAAAATTCCTCAACAACAATGTGAGAGACTGATAAAGTCATACAGAAAATGCTTACAGTGTCACCCCAATATCCGCTGATTCACCAACCACGGATTCAATTCTCCTTGGTTGGCAATGGCAGGAGGGAGGGAGAGCGGAGGAGGGATCTCACCTCCCCCATCCCTTCCCGAGAGGGCTCCTGTTATTGTGGCAGCGATTGAGGAGGCAAAGGAGTAAGGGGGGAGGAGCGATCTTGCCTCCCCCCTGCGATCACCACCGCAGCAGAGCCATGGCGCGGCGGAGAAGCGATCTCGCTTTGCCCCCGCAATTGCTGCTGTGGTGAGGCCATGGCGGAGGAGAAGGGGACAGAGGAGTGATCTCGCCTTCCCCCTTCGAACACCGCTGCAGTGGGGCGAAAGTGCAATCTCGCCTCCCCCCACTTCTCCAGGATGGCATTCACTATTATTCACAGAATTCACCATCTGCAGGGGGGGCCCAGAACTAATCCCCCGCAGATGTGGGGTACTACTGTACTTCAAGTTACTGCTGCTAAAGGTGGTTCTACAAGCTATCGAATCGTAAGGTGTACTTAGTTTTTCACATATGGCTTCTCTATTTTGGCTTTGTTTTTGTTGAATAAATCATGACACTGTAATGTCATGTGTGGTTGGTTGTTCATCTGAGGTTTTGTTTACCTAAGACCTGCTAACAAACAGATGACTCTTATTATGTCCCAATATATAAAACCATAGAATTCAAAGAGTGTGTACTTTCTTTTTCACATTACTGTAATTACCATTCTTGCTCTTTGCTGAACACTTCATCCTTGTCATGTCTTAGGGTATCCAGATCATCCTATACAGCAGAGGTGGGCAACTGTGAAAGGACAGAGGACTACATTAGTCCCCTAGGAGACCTTGGAGGGCTGCATCTGCTCTCATATTTTTTAAAAAATTGCCCCCAAATGCCGCTTGGGGGCACAGGGCTATTTTTACCATGTTTTAGGTTTCAAAAAAGGTTTCTCCTGGGCTTAAACTGGCCTGGGTGGAGGGTTGCAAAATGTGATGGGAATGCACCCCATGCCCCCTAGTGGACATTTTGAAGCATTTGGGGCAAAATAAATTTTTTTAAAAATGCAAACATTGTTTTTGACCCCCTGGGGGGCTTCCAAATGTGGTGGAAATGTGCTTCACACATCCTAGAGTGGATCTGGAGTCACACACGGTTGGGCCCCCCCACAAAAACAGCCTTGGGGACTGCATGTGGCCCACAGCCCACATCTTGTCCACCCCTGCTATACAGTAAGGCTATGAAAATTGCACCTTTTGAGCCCCAGAGTCCCCCTTATTTTTTTGTATGTTTTAAAATTAACTAATTTTCAGGAGGTTTTTCTGCCTGAAAACAGCCTCAAACCTTCCCAAACTACATGTAAATACAGTACACCCAATTTCACTTACTCCCCCCTCACCCGAGACCCCCAACACCTCTAAAATGGAAGAAAAGGCTGAAATTAGCCTAAAATTAAGCAAAATGGAAGCCATAAGAGACATTGTGTCACTTCCAGTGCACCTAGGAGGCAGCATACAGGAAAATGGCCCCCATCCCCATGCATTAACCCACCCCTGCTACACAGATTATGTGCTCATTTATAGTGGGTGCAGACTCAGAGGATGACATTCATGTTAAAAGGTAATATGTCAGGCAACCTACCTGAGCTCACTTTCACCACCGATCCATTCAGGCACCTTGAGTTTAGAGTCAAGATTGTAGTAGGTACCGCCCACTTCCCGGACACAGATCCAATGTTGCCGTTTTAGAGGAAGTTTCAGTGGACCCCAACAGAGGCTTGAGGGCAGATTCATAATGAAGCCCATCACATTAGAGAGGGCAATTACATTAACATCCCTGAATGGGAAGGGGGGGGGGAGAGAAAGCAATGGTAAGTAAAGCTCTCACAATCAGTCATAAACCCAAGTGGAAATCAAGCTACTTTCACTGACAGCAAGTGTGGACATGCTGATTCTTTTTACCTGCGTTTATCCCACCAAACTGCTTCATAACCTTTGGTCTGAAGAGCTGCCATGATGACATTCACGTCATAGTTCCCATTTCCCAGCATGCTCTTCTTGTGTGGTGTCACCATAGTGTTGGGAGACAACCTGAACATGAAATATATTGTACAAACTTAAGACAACAGTATCTGTCAGGAGACAAAGACTAGGGAAATAAGGTTGTAGATGGATTCAAACAAAGTTTAAAAATGCCAGTTCAGCTTTGAGTGACACTGCATTTCTCCCACCCTCTCTTGCAATACCAATGTTTTAAAAAGTATGCCTATTTATTTTTCTGTCAACAGATTTACATCCCTTCTAAAAATACTGCTATCAAGAGTTCAGTAAACTTTGCCAGCAGGGGTGGACAAAGTGCAGCCTTGTTTATGACTTTCATGTCCTTCCAGACTCTGGTCAAAAACAATGTGAGAAAAAATTGCTTTTCTGCAAGCTTCCAGAGTAGCAAATTTGCCTCTTAAATATATTGCAGGGTAGCCCTGCATGCCAACATCAAAAATACCAACTTTTCAAAGCCAGAAATGGCTGTCCAGTCATTTCAGGGGTGGGGGTGGGGGGTTAGGGCTATCATTTTTGGCAATATGTTCAATCCTCAAGAGCTCCCCCATTTTCCATCTCCTGGGCAGAAAACTGGCCCCAAGATCTACTAGGATTGCCTACTCCAATTCACAGGATTTGCAATGATGAAGAGCAAAGCTTCCAACAGTAGCAAGACTCAACTTTAACTATGTTACTCCAAAACTGTAACTCTAAATAGAAGACTCATTCATTAGAGGACAAATCCTTCTACAATTCTGAAAAACTGGTAAAGTCCTAAATTTGTTGGTGACATGATCTCAGAAGAGCATGAAACTTTTGGAAAACACATACATCAGGTATTTTCTGAACGATAGTTCACCCTAGCCTCAGTTCAAGATAGTGATGTTCCAATGACATAAATCTGTAATTAGAACTAGCATATGGAAATGGGCTATCCTTAAAATAGTTGTCATGAAAAGATACTCCCTCTTCACAGCCAGATGACGTGTGTTCATTCATAATTACTCTGGAAAAACCAAGGGCACCTTGCACGTCTCCTTAGAAAAGGATAACCTAAAACAGCTCCACTTTTTGTACCGACAAGAGGAAGTCTGCTGAGAGATATTCCAGAAGACAGCAACACAACAGCTTTTGGTCCAAGATGAGTTAGCAAAGAAAGCAGGCAATGAGAACTATCAGGAGGATCAAGAATGCAGAGGACAGTATTTTCTTTGGAGTGCAGTAGCCAATGTTTTTCTGGTTAATTAATCACAGCCACAATTATACGTGTAAAGACATAATCCACAAAAAACATTAAGAATTTCCTAAAAGCTCCTGAACATTTACAGAAGCTTGACTTTTCAATTCTACTGAGTTCAAGATCAAAACATAAGAGAATTTCTTTCATAGTACTGTCTCTGAAATGAAGACTCCTGTGAGCCTTGAAAAATAACAGAACTCCCATAAGAAATCACTGCACAAACAACATAGGAGCTATTACATTGACAACATTACTTACCTACTTTTTCAATAAAAGCTCCAAAATAATAACTTTAAAATAGCCCAAGCTAGAGAGCATCCAATAGAATCCACAAATTAATGTTTCAGCAAGCTGTAAATTTGTGTTTAAATGTTTAAAAGCTTAATGTGTTTTGGTCTATCAATATTTGATGCTTTCTTCAGGGAGTCAAAAAATAGTCTGCACAAATTTCTGATATAGTAGTCACCAATACCACTTCCTAGTGCCACTAAGTGATACTGGAGTCTGTTTTAACAACTGAACATCACTTTACAGCATCTTGAGTCTCCATTTGTGATCAATTAAAAAAAAATACAGCTTAATCCTATACATTTTTTCTCAACTGCCCCCATCTCCCACACTGCAACTTCAATTTGATTTATTCAATTAAGTGTGCATGGGATTATAACCCTAAAAATATTGAGAATTTAAGACTGTAAATGACTACGATCTCATTTTTCAGTTGAAGCCTCCCTGTTTTCAAGCCAGTTACAACCACACATGGTATTTTAATGGGACAATCTTATTTATTGTTTTGCTGCGATGTAGTGATATCAGTGCTGGATTAGGACTCTAGGAGAACAAGGTTCAAATCCCCCCTCAACCATGAAAACCCACTGAATGACCTTGGACAAAGCACACTCTCTCAGCTTCAGAGGAAGGCAATGGCAACTTCCCCTCTGAACAAAACTTGCAGAGAAAACCCTGCGTGTGCCTTCTAGTCACTTGTCGACTTGCGGTGACCCCCAAT
This sequence comes from Gambelia wislizenii, assembly GCA_030847615.1. NCBI lineage: Eukaryota > Metazoa > Chordata > Lepidosauria > Squamata > Crotaphytidae > Gambelia > Gambelia wislizenii. The sequence continues at coordinate 224,609,540 of JAUMIR010000005.1, read as the reverse complement.
AATTTCATAGGGTTTTCTTAGGCAAGGAATACTCACAGGTGGTTTTGGAAGGGTCACCCTAAGTCAGAAATGACTTGAAGGCACATGACAACAGCAGTAAAGGATGACAAGGAGCATAAAGCTGATGTGTGTACTAAAAGCACAAATATATTCGCTACTTTGGAGAAACAGCACATGTAATTGAAAGGGGAATGGTATGGGAAAGAATAGAGGGGATTGTGTAAAAGACAGCGACTTTCAGATCACAGACTTGGGGAAACAGCTGCCAGCTTACCACCTCAGAGTAAAATGAGTGAACACACATATCACATGGTAGCAAGATTTATATTAAATACCATTAACTAGCAGCAGTTTCCATCAGCAGTAAACTTTAGCCAACCTCTAGTTCTTCATTTCTTACATGCGTATGCCTAAGTTTTTCATGTTCACACATTAAGAAATTTACAAAGGAGCCCTAGATAGATTTTATTTCTTGGTCTGAGACAGACAGCTGGACTCCCCCAAACAAAATGCAAACTATATGGGGGGGCAGTCTCCTTGGTAAAATGTCAGAGAGCCATGAGAACAAGTAGCCCACTCTGCAATCAGTACTATAATGCTGGATACATTTTAATTTGCTCTACCAAATCTATGAAGAATTTCCAAAGTGCTAATTTAACCAAATGAAGAACAAACAAAATGCACCATCACCATCCATCCCCTCCCATCAGAACAAAATGCTGACAAAAAAACAGTTTGTCCTACCTCTGGAAAATTTCCTGCAATGTATCTCTTGTAAAGGCATTGCCATCCTGGAAGACATTATTGAGGGCATGGAGAGCACACAGCTCTCTGCGTTGCTTTTCGTGATAAATACGCACTGGTGTCAGCTGTGGTGTTTCTGCCGTTTCTGATTTGGTTTTGTCACCTTTCCATGGCACACAACTCATTTTTCCCCCGTGGTGTAAGAAGTGAAGATGGGAGATGATAAGTTTATGATGTATCTCCACACGTATGAAAAGCAAAGAGCAAATAAACCCTTTCTTTATAGGCAACTCCGCCTGACCCAAGTGGAAATCTTGTCACTTTAACAGTTGCCTTTATTGGATGGCTGCAAAAGTAACTTAAAGATGTGGATCATTTTTCTTCCACCCACCTTCTTGCCTTCTTTAGTTTGCAAAGAAACTGTCCTTAGTATATTTCTGCCCTTCTCCTGGTCTCCCCTTGGAATATATTTGACATGGCTCTAACATCACAGTATCAAATAGAATTCTTCACATCGTTCCTTTTCCTCCATTTCCTTTGGTCAATGATATCTCTAAAACAAAGAGTGTAGTTCTGAAAATGTGCCCACCCTTAAAAAGAACAGAAAAAGACAAACAGTATGAAATTAATTAAGGCCGGGTTGCTGCCACCCAAAAGGAATACAGAGGTCCCAGAAAAGCATCAACTGCATTTTTGCATTCTTGAGGGAGTGTTTGTTTTCTCTAAACAAAGATGCCAAGCTGCCAGGAAAAATTAGTTTCTTCTAAGGCAGGAAGTGAAAAGATGCTGCTCTGCCTTCGGTAAGCTGAAAATTCCAAGCCTGATGCTTTGTATGTTCCTAATGAAGAAAGAAAAGATCAAATTAAGTGCAGGATTTTAATTTCCCCCAAACACCAAGTCTGTAAAATTGTACATAGCACTCTAAAGTTTCTAAAACTGCTACCTATAGTCCTAGAGCAGTTGTTCTCAACCTGTGGGTCCCCAGATGTTGTTGGACTACAGTCCCCAGGAGCCCTCTGAGATCTCACCTTGACAGCCAGGTGGTCCTCCCAGTCATTAGTGAGGCTGTGCCTCACTAATGACTGGGAGGACCACCTGGCTGTCAAGGTGAGACCTCAGAGGGCTATGGGAACTGTAGTCCCAACATCTGGGGACCCACAGGTTGAGCACCACTGTCCTAGAGGAAGGTGATATCTAAAGCCTGCCTTATTATATCACCCAAGACCTCCAAACCCTTTTGTTTCCGCATCCAGGAAGGCTACTTTTCCTTAACCTCATAAGCAGGCTTGTGCCCTCACACCAGCCTGGGATGCCCCTCGTCCAAGGGCACCATATTCTGTCGAAAAGAACCGATTGGGAGCTCAGGGAGCACTGTGTACGTGCCTGCATGTGTGTGGCTGAGGGAGGGGAGCATGTCTTTGCAGTGCCATCACAGCAGCAAGGCGGGCCTGTCTTCCAGAACCGCAGTTGTGCAATTCCGTAGGCCCTTCTACACCAACCTCTCCCTTCCTTAACGGGGGAAGGCTGATGCTTCTGCCAGCCTCTTCTTTATGGGGGACGGTGTTAAAATACCTGCTTACTTGGAGGAGGGGGGAAAAATCATATATTTAGTGGAGGGGGGAACTACCCTGGGCGGCTTGAGGGGCAATAATAATACTAATAAGAATAATAACGATAAAGGCTCCCTCGTTGGGTTGAGGGGAAGAAACCCCACCGGCTCCCCTCGCCCACAGTTCCCTTCGTGAGGAGACACACAAGAAACGCCTCTCCCTCACGACCGTCCAGGGGTTGGGGGAGGGGGTCTCACGACTTACCCGTTAACGGCCCCAAACCTGTCTTGGACCAACAGCCACCCAGCAGCCCCGCGCATGCGCAACCATAACAGAGGCCGAGACGGAGGGGGTCCCGTCGCGCGCATGCTAGCCCCGCCCCCGGCCAACGTCTGGGCTGCAGGGCTCTCTTTGCTCACGGGAGGCGGGGCTTGGCTTTCTCCGCCCCTCCTCCGCTCAAGGGCTTGGTACAGTTTGGCGCTCAGAAGCGGTGGCTGTCAGAGCCTGTGGAAAGCTTGAGTTGTTGGACTACCGTTCCCATAATCCCCTGGCCAGATTAGTTTGCCGCGGGATTCTGGGAGTTGTAGTTCAAAAAAATCTGGCGGGTGCGCCCTGTTTGAAGGCAGATACAATCGTGGACCTCGAAACAGGGGGGCTCCAGCCTCCCCAACTTTAGTCAGAACCGACAAGACTCCTATGTAATCGCCCCCTCAGGAATGATCAATTAGAAGTATTATTATTATTATTATTATTATGTTTATTTATATAGCCATAGGCTTTACATAGTGCTTTACAAAGGAGAAAAACAACAATCTAAAATAAACAGAAAAACCTGCCTATAGCGCACAATCTAAAACCACAAACAAGATTATAAAATTAATAAAATATTACTATAACAGGATTAAAACAATACTATAAAAGTGTGAATTAATAAAAATAATAAGGACATTTTATTAACATAAGGGCTGTTTAAGTATTTGAAGGGGTGTCACACTGAGGATGGAGCAGACTTGTTTTCTGCTGCTCCAGAGACTGGAACATGGAGCAATGGATGCAAGCTCCAGGAACAGAGATTCCATCTCAACATTAGGAGGAACTTTTTGACAGTAAGAGCTGTTTGGCAGTGGAACACACTCCCTCAAAGCGTGGTGGGGTCTCCTTCCTTGGAGGTCTTTAAACAGAGGCTGGATGGCCATCTGTCGGGGATGCTTTGATCAAGATTTCCTGCGTGGCAGGAGGTTGGACTGGATGGCTCTCGTGGTCTCTTCCAACTCTACAATTCTATGATTCTATGAAAATCAAGATGAAAGTTGGAAGGTTTCACTGAATAGTCTTTAATTTAGGCTAAACAATCAGGAATTATCAGTTAGAAGTACAGTTGTCCCTTCATAGTCGCTGGGGTTTGGTTTCAGGACCACCACCACCCCGGTGTGGATACCAAAATCCATGAATACTCAAGTCCCATTATATGTAATGGCATAGCAAAATGGTGTCCCTTATATAAGATGGCGAAATCAACGTTTGCTTTTTGGATTATTATTTTTAAAGAATATGTTCAAGCCGTGAATAGTTACGTCTCTGGATACCAAATCCGTGGATATGGAGGGACAACTGTATACTAAATGATCAAACACGCAGATACACAAAAAGTTAAGACAGCTATTGTGGTTGAGCCGTCCCAGGCATAACATTACTTTCATGTTAGTTTCCTGCTTCTGTTGGTTGTCTGCTGTTATTTTAATGCAATGCTTTCTGTAGGGTTTCACTGATTTGTTAAAAAGATAAATAAAATGTACCTGCAAGTAGGAAAAATTAATAATGACCTCCCTACCAGCCCCGATCCTCACCAACATCTAAAATACAGTTCCCCGGAGACCTTGCATAAAGCCTCTGAAATCTTAAACCCGATGTCTACCTCTGCAGAGGCAATGAGCCTATAATTTAGCTTCCTTGACAGCTAATAAGGGAGCAGAGGGATTCCAGCTTAAACAACTGTTGCTCATTTCTCTCTGGATTATTACCCCAGAGTGTTGTTGTGAAGGTAAAATGGGAATGTTGGTCTTCCTAAGTTCCATGGGGGAAAAGCAGTGTAAAATAAGATATCTAAGGACAGCATCAGTCTTAATGGAGCTGCAAAAGAATAACGCTACAGTCACTGTGTCAGTGAGGCACAGTTCTGGTTTGGGCTCACAACATGCTCTGTTGGGTTGCCAGTGTAGTTTTAATGGCCTTCAATTCAACTTTGACATATGGCAACCTCATGAATGAGAGACCTCCAAGTCACCCTGTCCTCAACAGCCCTGCTCAGGTGTTGCAGACTCAAGGCTATGGTTTCCCTGAATTAGTCCATCCATCTGAATGCAGTCTTTTTCTTTTCCTACTTCCCCCCACTTTACTAAGCATTATTGTCTTTTTTAGTGAGTAACGTCTTCTCATGCTATGGCCAAAGTACCAGAGTCTCAGTTTAGTCATCTTCGCCCCTAGGGAGGGTTCAGGCTTGATTTGCTCTAGGACCCATTTGTCTTTTTAGCAGTCCTCAGTATCTGCAGATCTCTTCTCCAGAACCACATCTCAAATGAGTTGATTTTCTTCCTGGCAACTTTCTTCACTGGCCAGCTTTCACAGCCGTACATAGAAATGGGAAATACTATTGCAAGGACTATTCTGACTTTAGTATTCAATTATATATCTTTACACTTCAGGATCTTGTCTAGCTTCCCTCCCAAGTCCTACTCTGTTTCAGATTTCTTGTCTGTAGTCAGCACTCTGATTGGAGTGGAGGGAAGTAGGAAAAGAGAAAGACTGCATTCCAGATGGATGGACTAATTCAGGGAAACCATAACCCTGAGTCTGCAACACCTGAGCAGGGCTGTTGAGGACAGGGTGACTTGGAGGTCTCTCATTCATGAGCCAAAGTATGGAAGATCTTGAACTATTTCAAATTGTCTGTGGTCATTATTTTTGTTTTCTTAATGTTCAGCTGTAAACCTGCCTTACCAGGATGAGTCCTTCCTGAATCTTCATTTGCGAAGAAAAGTCAGAGAGAGAGAGTAGAAACCTGCCTTTGCACTCTTTGATTTTCTTCAGTCGTCTTCAAATATTGTTGATGTTCCTTCCTCCAATTTTCCTGCCTCCGAATCTAGTTCTGCTTTACATATAATATTTTTGGCATTCAAGTTAAACAGGGCGATAAAATACAGCCTTGTCTGTCCCCCTTGCTAATTGGAAACCATTCAGCTTTTCCATATTCTGTCCTAACAGTAGCCTCTTGTCCTGAGTATAGGTTACACATCAGGACAATCAAATCAGGACAATAAACGGCACATCCATTTATTTTAAATGCAGTCCACTAGTCTGTAAAACACAGGCTGATTTTCTTTTGAAATTCCTTGGTATGCTCCATTATCCAGCATATGTTTGCAATATGATCCTTAGTGCCTCTTCCTTTCTTGAACCCAGCTTGGACATCTGACATTTCTTGCTCCATATATGGTAAAAGCATTGGTTGTAGAATTTTGAGCATCACTTTGTGTGGGAAATTAATGCAGTGGTCCTGTGATTACTGCAATTCCTGCCATACAATAAAATTCCAACAGCGCTCTTTCAAAACATTTTTTTCCCCATCAGGATAGCTGCTGCATATATAAGGGCTGACTAAGGACTCATCTACACAAGCCAGGATATGCTGGCTCCCTACCAGCGTATCCTGTCCTCAAATCAGGCCAGTTCCTCCCCTGCTCCCTCCACGAAACAGGAGGAAGTCCAGATGGGCACGCTGATCCATCGCTACAGCTGCCAGCACTGGTGTCTCTCTTTCTCTCTCAGAAGCAATGAAGACAGTCTGAAACATGTGACCAAGGCCCACTGCATGTACCCAGCATTGGTTGCATGCTGCAGGATTCCTTCCTGCATTGGAGAGAGCGAGGCAGACTGGCAGTTGCAGCAATGGGTGTGTCTTCTGGGATGGGCTCCTGTGGACAGATGGGGCCTGATCCATTCCTTCCCAGTGGAAACGGATTAAAGCAGGTATTTTTAAAAAACATGGTAAAAGTCTCCATCCTGTTTCTCCCCCCCTTCTGGGTCTTAGCCCTGTCTCTGCCCCAGGGGTGGTGAGGTCTGTAGTGTCATCAGGACCGTAGGGCTCTAAGATGAGAGCCAGAAGGGGTACATTGCCTGTGCAGAGAAGCCCTAAGTCTTACATGGCACCACACATCATGCAAATGCTTCCCTTCACCCTCATATCAGGAACATCATTTATAAATAAGTTTATTAAACTTAGTTTGCTAGTCCGGTTAATACAGCTCAGTTTCACTGAAGGCATAGGAATCTAGATTTGAGCCTGTTACCTCCAGGTCTCTGTATGGGAGTGGACCATGCAGGAAGATGTGTTTCTATGACCTTTGAAATCAACCATATGGCAGAAAACAAGGAAATGCAATGTTCTCCTAAAGTCATGGCACTCCACTGTGACTTCTCGGTTGCATAAGCTTATTATCACTGGTAGGGATTTATTTCAGCCCTGTGTCATCAGCCCTTGCTACGGATTATCCTGGAACAGCCAGCTGGAATGAAGTCAATAGAGGAAATCCCCATCCGAGCATAAAAAAAGTGATTAGACTCTGATTGGCCTTTCCGTGCCTAGAGCGCTTTCTTATTGGTCAATATTCAGTAAGGTCCAACCTTCTTTCCTCACCTCTCCTCTCCTCTGTCCTTATTCTGCTCTACTGGGAAAGATCTGCTCCCCCCCTCTTATTTAAACGCTTATTGCGATTGGCTAAAAGCATTCTTTGTTGCTCTTTTCTTCTTTCCCATTGGCTACAGGGAGGCAGACCCATCAAGACCTAACCCCTCTCCTCCTGAGTGTTTCTAGGCTATATTAAAAGAGCAGACTGGGACTGCTGAAGCTTTTACCATCTAAACTGAAGGGATAATAGGAAAAAAGGTCCTTGAGAAAGACATCGCTTATTCCTATTCACCAGCTCTACCACGCGTAGTGATTACAGTTGTCCCTTCATATTTGCTGGGGTTTGGTTCCAGGACCCCCGTGGATACCAAAATCCGTGAATACTGAAGTCCCATTATATGCAATGGCATAGCAATATGGTGTCCCTTATATAAGATGGCAAAATCAAGGTTTGCTTTTTGGATTATTATTTTTTTTAAAGAATATTTCCTTTTTTCTTTGGGGAAAAAAAACCCATGACACTTTATTTGAGGAAGGACAATGCTTGTAGGTATTACAACTCCACACATCTTATTTACAGTAATATGCATATTTTTTCCTATTATGAATTACATATAGAGCAGTTGCTGTTTATGTGTCCAGACAGACATACCATGGAAGAAAGCCCCTAAAATACAAATGAAGTGTCATTTGAACATTTTCAAGAATATATTTTTAAAGAATTATTTTCAAGCCGTGAATACTTAAATCCGTGGATACCAAACCCGTGGATATGGAGGGACCGGGTATTAACCGCTCTGCTTTCCGACCGGCAAACGAGGCGCTAAATTATTCCTCCGCGCGCGCTGGGGAAAGGGGCGGGGCGGGTCATAATTTATGCGGATGTGGGCGGGCCTATGCTAATCATCCACCAGGCTAAGGAGGAGGAGGCCGGGGCTGCCAAGATGGCGACGGAGCGGAGTCGCTCCCCGATGGGGGGTTCGCCGGTGCCCGCCTCGATGTTCGCCCCCGAGCCGGCTTCGCACGGCGGGGGGACGGCACCGGCTTCCTCCCGCTCTCACCGCGGAGTCCCGGACTCGGATGGGAGCGAGGACGACGGCGAAGTGGTGAATGGGGAGCCCGAGCTCGACCTCACCAGCAAGGTAGGCCGGCCTGAGGCAGCGGGCGAGGGTAGGAGGAGGCGGCGGCGGCGGCGCGGGGTCCGGTTTTGGCGGTGCCCACGGAAAAGGCCCTCGGTTGGCTTCAGTTCGCTCCTTGGACTTGAGTTCCACCTTCTGGTTGCCTCCCTCCTCGCTCGCTCTCAGTTTCTCCCCTCACTAAATGCCACTTTACCAATACAGGAGTTGTCCACTTTGAACAATTCCCCCCCGCCCCCTTTATTGACAAGTTCGTCTTCTTTATTTCATTTTTAAAATTATTTTATTTCCCAACAACAATCAACATAAAAACAAGTTTCCAGCAGGGGCAAATAAATAAATGAAAAAGAAATGGCAAGGATGGAGCAATCAACATGTTGGATTTTAAAAAAATCAATCTGTGGCAAAAAATTAGGGAAAGTTGGAAACCCTTAAATAGTGTTTTTGGAAGGCAGAAGAGCAGAGGAGGCGATAAGGTGATTCATGGACTAACTGTATAAAAAGACTTCTGATTTGTTAAAAACATCAGTATAACTGGTGTTGTGTGGAGGGTGTATTATTATTGTGGAGTAAGACATTGATTGTTAATCAGGAAAGGCTACATACATGTATGAAGCAAGTTCAACACAGCTGAGGGGGGAAGTTTTGGTTTAGATATGTTGTCCCTCCATATCCACGGATTTAGTATCCACAGATTTAAGTATTCACGGCTTGAAAATATTCTTAAAAAAATAATTCAAAAAGCAAGCCTTGATTTTGCCATCTTATATAAGGGACACCATTTTGCTATGCCATTACATATAATGGGACTTGAGTATTCACGGATTTGGGTATCCATGGGGGTGGGTGGGTCCTGAAACCAAACCCCAGTGAATATGAAGACAACTGTACTGTATTTTTTCTTATTGCCACCTTCTGAGGTGATGAAAGGCTCCCTCTTCTCATCCTTCTCATGCATTTGAATGTTTGTGTGAGTGTGTAACCGAGGGCTGATGGTATGGACTCTTGTACTACGTGGCATGCACAGTTGGCGAAGTATTTGGATTCACTGGCTTAATAATGCAACCCTAAACAGGCTTAACACAGACGTAAGTCCTTCTCCGTTTCCGTTGGGACTTTACTCCTATGTCAGGGTATTTAGGATCCGGACCTTAGCCTTTGTTTAAACATGAAAACCTGCTGTGCTGCTAGGAGAGTTTTCAGCGCATCATGTTTTTTAATGAAGTATTTTTATTGATTTTTATAGAGTTAACACCAAATATTAGAGACGTGTTGTGCTGGAGTGTGGTGAGGGCTGTGCCACATATAAGAGAGCCATGGCATTGTGTAGAAAGAGCAACGTGGGTATTTTATCTCTGTATTTAGCTGGTAATGGTGAGCCCAACATCGGAACAGTATGATAGCTTACTCCGGCAGATGTGGGAGAGGATGGATGAAGGATGTGGAGAGACCATCTATGTCATTGGACAAGGATCAGGTGAGCCTGGTTTCCTTCTCCAGTACTACAAATAAAATGTTAATATGCAACAGTGGCTCAGCAAAAGTGGCCTGAATTGTAGTGTTTGAAAAGTGGGTGGTTAAAACTTAAGCGTTCAAAGAATGTATTTCTTTATAGTAACATGTTCATTTTACTGTGCCTGTATGTGACTAATGCTTTGAAGTGTATTGGCCACATATTGCCTCATGCCATAGCAATAAAGAGCACTTTCAATAAACAACACCAACCTGTATGTGAATAAATGTGAGCAAAAGGTAACCAGTTGGGCACAGTGTAGTGTACTGTGAAACTTTCACAGTACGTATTACTTGTATTTCTGCTCATCATCCTAAATGAATGCTTGGATTTTTAATGTCTTTTTATGGGGGGGGTGCTTTTAGTTGGCATTGTAGCATTTTAATTGTTGGAAGCTGCCCTGATTGTTTTTAGCAGAGGGGCGGGGTATAAATAAATTTTGTTATTATTATTATTATTATTATTATTTATGTGTATATGTTCGCATTTTCAGCAAAGAAAATTCAAAATGTTCCAGCAAGTTAATTCCCTCCCATTTTTTGTAGTAAGATGGGATTTTGGGTTTTTGATTTTGTTTTTGGTCTTTCTTTCTTTGGAATGCAAAAGATAAAAGGCTCCTTGCCGCCTTTGAAGTAACCAGAAATTTTGGCACTTACATCAGGAGGAATGATAGCATCAACTATCCCAATCCTTGAAGAAAGAGAAACCAGCAATCAGCAAATAACATTTCCTTCAGCTCATGGACCAGGGGCATGTATGCACTCCACCACACTTAAATATATGATGTACAAGTGAGGCCTTTCTGGATCTTCCTTTTTCTACATATTTAGCATGAGGACATCTCTGCAACTCTTGCGATGCCCTCTGTACCAGCATAGCTTTCTATATTGGAATCACTATTTAGACTGGGTGGGCAGGTTCTGGGGATCCTAAGACCATTTTTTTTTGTCCTTAGGAGCCACCACAGGCCACAGCAACCCCCAACAAACAAAAATGGATGTGGGGCAAAAGTCTGCCTCAAGTTTTGTAAGCCTCTTTTGGCAGGGGGAAAGTTGAAATAAAACAAGGAATGGGTTTTGAAGGAGCAGCAATTCTCCTTTTATAGCCAAAACAATTTCAGCAGGGGAAGGGTATCTGAGAGAGGCCCAAGGGCTGCAAAAATTGCTCTGCATGCTTGTGGCCCACATAATTCTTACCCCTGTCTTAGAAGCAAGGGTGCAGTTGTGCCTTTCTTGCGATGTCTTCAAGAAATGGAATAAGGAGTTTGATTATTACAGTACAGCAGTACGACCCCCAAATCCACGGGACTGGTACCCACGGTTTCATTTGGCCACAACTGAAAAAATATGTTCTCTCTGGGCATTTTCTAAGTTTATTCTATGGTATGCTTCCTCTGGAAATTGACCATATGGTTGCACTGGATGACCTAGAAAATGCCTAGATACGTGTTCTCTCTAGGAATATCTAGGTCCTCCAGTATGGTATGCTTGGGCTGGAAGTCGTTATCTGCGATTTTGCATTTCCACGTTAAGTCCAGGAACGTATCCCTGGCTGATATGTATAGCAGTCTGCTACCCCTGCCATGTACACACATTAGTAGATCTGTACTATCCAGCTTGGAATAACGATAGGGCTGAGTGAACAGTTCAAGGTTTCACATAAGCATTTGGAATTGGCTTGATTTTGTGTGTTTGCTTCCACTATAGGCATGGGCAACATGTGGACTACATATGATCTTCCTGCCCATTTTATAGTTCCAGCCCCAAACACCTAACACTGAATTTTGGTACCACAGCAACAAAAATTGCATTTTTCGTTTGCCAGATATTTGATCGAAAATAAGTGATGTGGGAAGTATGTCCTTGGGTTAAAGTAGAATTGTGTTTCACAGAGTTTGATTTGTGCTTCAAAATGGGGCCAGCCATGTTTGCTTTTCTTGCTTTAAAGGAATTTAGAACTTTTTCAGTGCTGTGTTTCCAAATTTTAGCAGTGCAACAACAAGTGGAGCTTCTAGTGGGTTAGTTGGCAAGAAATCTAATGTGCCCCTCTGCTCCTGGGAAGTTGTCAACTCCTGCTTTAGTGTTCCTCAGATTTGTTTCATGTGCCTTCAAGTTGACTCTGACTTATGGTGATGCAGTCATAGGGTTCTCTGGACAAGATTTATTCTTACCCAAGGTTGCCCAGTAGCTTTCCATGGCTGAATGGGGATTCAAATCCTGGTCTCCAGTGTCATAGTCCAGTGTGCAAACCACTACACCACACCTCAAATTATTATTTTTATTTTTAAGTCTAAAGTTCAAACTTTAGTTTTGGGGGTGAAAAACAATTTGCCTTGCCTATTCTAAGTATGGCAGACCTCTCCCAGTAGTAAGATGAGCTTATGTTAATTACAGAGTAAAGTAGAACTTACTTTACTTCTAGAGCAAGTCAAAGTTCTCTATCATGTAGAGAAGAAGTGGGAAAACAGTACTCTAAACATCTGTTCCCCTTTTCTTTCTCCCCCAATGCTCAACCAGATGGGACTGAGTATGGGCTCAGTGACGCAGACATGGAAGCTTCATATGCAACCGTGAAGAGCATGGCAGAGCAAATTGATGCAGATGTGATCCTCTTGCGGGAACATCAAGAGGCGGGAGGCAAAGTTCGCGACTACTTGGTTCGGAAACGTGTGGGTGACAACGATTTCTTGGAGGTCAGGTAAGGAATTAGGTGGAGGGAGTGTTAGTTGGCAGGCTGCTATTGCAGACTGATAGGAAGCTGGTTACTCTGGTTTGGCTGTGGAAGTGACTCAGTTTCTTCTTGTTAATTAAATTTTCTCTTGCTTTTGTATGCTTTGTGTACAAGCTGGTGGTGGTTAGGAGCTTGAACGCATGCTTGGTTCAGCCATGCCTACATAGAAAGTTTCCTGGTTTTATATTATTATTCCCCTCTTGGCATAGCATTCTGCAAGCCATGTCCTTGTGACCATTAGTCACTGGAAATCTGCTCTTTTTTTTTTCACTCTGTAGATTTTGAAAGTTGTTGCGGAGGGCTGATTATGGGATGTCTAGCATAGATTGGCTCACAAAAATGGCATTTGGTTTCTAGGGCAGTAAGTACATTGATTTTATTTCTTGTGGCAATGAAAATATTCTCCTCAGAAGAGTTAATATATTTTGACTGGACAAATTCCAGGGCTTGTCTATACGAGGCAGTAAAATGTGGGTTGATGCGCAGTAATGCCAATTTGCAGTAGCTTTCATTTGTCTCCACTTTTTTTTCAAGATCACAAGCATGCGAAGCCATACGTGTTTGTTGTTCAAATGGGCATGCCTGCGAATCAAGATGGCAGGTGTGAGTGAATTACTTGCATTTTTATTGTCGCCAGTTGCCACCACCAAACTGTTTTTTTTTTTAAAAAAAGCAAATCCAAGGTGTGGAAGTGTGATCTTTGCTTAAATAAACGGGGGTGGAAGAAGAAGAAAGGCTGTTTCGTTGTCTCAGTGCATGATCTCTACAGTGAAAATCCAACGTGGAGGTCCTGGGCGCTGCCTTGCTGGCAGGTTCTGCCCCCTGTGCATGCCTAAACAATTAGCTCTCCACTCTGAGAATGTGCAGCGATGCGAATTGATTGTCCTAATGAGCGATAGTGCACATTCCCATGCGTTATTTTAAAAAATATGGGAAAAGCCACAAAGGCTTTTCCAAAGGAGTATTTGGGGTTTTTTTGCTCCCCTTCTTCCAAATACCACAAATTGTTACAGGATCTCATTGGGACAAAAGGTTTTCTCCTCGATTTCTTTGAGGAGTATTTTCACTGTTTAGACAAGCCCCCAGTTACCTGGAATTAAATAAACAAAACAGTTGAGGTTGTTGTCTTAGATTTTCACCCTTTTCTAATCCTTACTCAGAGCTGGCACAGGAGAGCATTAAAAGCTGTTTCCTGAAATTTGAACTGGATGCTTAAAAACTGGATATATTCTTCCAACTTTGTTTTGTTAAACTTTGTGAGTATCAGACTGGAAAAAATGCTGTTTACTAACAGTACAAAAATCAAAGAAGTTGTTACTAACAGTACAAAAATCAAAGTGGTCCAGAGGTATCTCAAGAATTATCTCTAGCTTAGAGCTGGTTCACAGGCAGCAGCCTGTTAGGAAACATGCAGACATGTAAGTGGGGCTTTTTTAGGATGGAGTGCAAGAGGCTATTCTCTAGCCCTTTGTGCCCTGTCCAAAACTTCACCCCAGCAGCTATCAAGCCGCATGGAGGGCTACTGCTGCTGCTACTGTTTACTGATGGGGAAATGAGGGAGAAAGGAGACAGTTCAGATGGTTAAGATGCACTGGTCTGGGCTCTTGAGGGGAAGGGAAAATAGGTTGTACTCCTATTAGCACACCCTTGTTTCTTCCACCTCCATGCCAGTATATTCAGCACTTTATGTTGTTAAGAAACAAAATGAGTCCATGGACCATGTGGGGTATACATATGTACTTTTTTTTTGTGGGGGGGAGTTATGTGTGACAAGGTAGGTAGGTATATACAAGACTGAGATTTTCATGTCCCATTGCATGCCAGTCCCATAACATCCAAAAGTAGACAGAAATTGTCTTGGGTCAATTAAGAATTTTGCCCAGAGTTTCTACTTATCAATATTTGTTGAGGAGGAAGGTCTTATCCATGTTCATGCCTTATAGTGTCCTCCGTGCTGTTAAACATGTCTTCCATAATTCTCCAGGGTGTGGCTTCCTATATACCCAGTTCCCTGCTTTGAACTTAGCCTCAGTTCAGGGTAACATTATTGATGTGCCAGTTTTATTCAGGTCCCTGAGCTCTCATGGCTGTCTTCCTCATTTTTATTAAAGACTGAATTATTGTGAAGAAGTCACTGATAAAAACACTTTCCTACATTAGAACAAGTTTAAGATCTAACATTTCCCAGATTGGGAAAAAGATGGGATATAAATTTAAATACAAATGAAATAATAATAGCAGCAGCAACAACAACATGTGATGCAATGTGGCATAACTCCATAAATACTTTCCTGTTTCATAATGAACCAACATTATAAACTTGTTAAAATGCTAGTACTACTACTGAGATCACAGGGCAGAAGTTTTTATCTTAAGGACAGCCCATTTTCCATGCTTATGGAAATGCTTATGGACATTGGTATTAGGTATGCAATTTTGGTATTAATGATACCATCCCGCACAACTTAGCCAGATTTTTGTTTATATCATAGCCAGACTTTAAGTGAAAAGTTTTATTTACTGTAGTTGTCTTTTTCAGAGCTTTAGCAGTCCATTACAGTGTATATGATATATTCTATGTAAGAGAGGTGAAAATTCCTCCAGTTTGAGAATCGATCCTTATAAAGTGGTTGTTCAACTATCAGCTCTTGTGTCTTGTATATGCTGGAGAGTTTCCTCTTAGGGGGAGCAAGGGGCCTCAGAACTGGCCTAAGACATTTTACTGTCTGAGGTTGTGCAGCAAATGGTGTTCCCCACAACCACTCAGATCAAACTGCTTGGTAACCAAAGCCAATTAAGTTCTTTTGGCACCTCCCCTCATGCCTGGTGCTAAAAATACAATAAAAGCAAATTGAATAACTAACACTTTACTCTCTTTTCATGGCAGCCCAACTCTGTTGCCTAAGGCAACTGTCTCATACCACCTAATGACAGGACCGGCCCTGAGGGAGCTACTTGAAAGGCTTGAGTGTGCAAACAGTTTTCTTCTGCTTTCCTACAGGGTAGCAGTGGTTGGCAATGTGGATGCTGGAAAGAGCACTCTGCTGGGCGTCCTCACCCATGGTGAGCTGGACAATGGACGTGGTTTTGCTCGCCAGAAGCTTTTCCGCCACAAGCATGAGATTGAGTCGGGCCGTACCAGCAGTGTAGGCAATGACATCTTGGGCTTTGACAGTGAGGGCAATGTTGTGAACAAGCCTGACAGCCATGGTGGAAGTTTGGAGTGGACTAAGATTTGTGAGAAATCCACAAAGGTCATCACTTTCATTGACCTGGCTGGACATGAGAAGTACCTGAAGACTACTGTCTTTGGCATGACTGGGCATCTACCTGATTTTTGCATGCTAATGGTAAGCCATCTTTGTGTGGTGTTAGGTCAAGAGTAGTAGGGGCTATTTAGCACCAGCATCTATCATACTGTAATGTTATAGTGCTGGTGAAAATAATACAGTAGGACCCCTGTATCCACTGGTTCATTATCCACTGATTCAGTTGTCCACGGGACACAAAACAGCACACCTACCATGCTGTCTTCTTAGAAAATGTGTCCTCTCTAGCCATTTTCTAGATCCTCCAAGGCAACTATATGGTATTTAAAACTGGAAGTCCCATTATTTTCAATGGTGTTCGCTATTATCCACGGTTTTCAGTATCCACACCCCCCGACCCAATCCCCAGTGGATATGGGGGTCCTACTGTAGAGGCTAAAATTCCCACTGTCAGACAGGGTTCAGGAATCCAGAAGTTAACATGTGCTTTGTATCATGTAGCCTCCAGTAATGGATAATTTCACAGTACAAAAATGTTGAGTAGCTTTAGTAGCTCCAAGGAACTTTGAAGGCCACAGAAATGTGGTCCAGGGACCACATGTTGCCAATGGGCTGCCCTTTCCCTACATCTGCCATACATAGAATCATAGAATCATCTAGTTGGAAGAGACCACAAGAGCCATTTAGTCCAACCCCCTGACAGAACAAAAACCAGAGAGGACATCAGATGTTCCTGCTGTACACCTTCAGGAATACACAATCAAAGCATTCCCAACAGATGGCCATGGTAAGGAGCACTGTCGATAGGACAGGTGACACCTCTTTGAAATAGTGGCCTAGATTGGATGCAAATTCTCTGCTTCATAAACCATGGTTAATGACATCTTGGCTTATTTTTCTGGTTTGTTAACACATTTAGGTGCTGAGCACTATTTCCCAATTAAAGAAATATAGTTTCTTGTCTTATTTTTCTGGTTTGTTAACACATCTTAGGTGCTGAACACTATTTCCCAATTACAGAAATATAGTTTATGAAGCTGCGAATGATTGTCCAAGCTGAGCCATTTACTCCTACAACAAAGGAAGCAGAGTCCTAGTTCTGACTCATCCAAGTGCAGGGAAAGACTCTACTGATCATGCTGGGAATACAGCTAGTGAAAATGTTCTCTTCCAAAGACTAATAGTTTCCTAGTCCCACTTGCTGCTGTTAGTGTGTCTACACGACACTGACATGGCCTGGCTCTGAGCCAGAGCTTTAGAAATGATTGTCTGCCCAAACCTGTTTTTCCCACCCTTTTCCTCAAGCTTTGCCTTGTTGCAGGTGGGCAGCAATGCTGGTATTGTTGGGATGACCAAGGAGCACCTGGGCCTGGCATTGGCACTCAACGTCCCAGTCTTTGTGGTGGTGACCAAAATTGACATGTGTCCTGCCAATATTCTCCAAGGTAAGTGGGAGTTGATAAAAACATCTTCTTTCTGCTATAAAATGTTTGCCATCTCTCCTCTTGATAGCTGCTTGCAGATAAACTGGAGATTGGTTTTAAAATACTCTCCTTTCTAGTCATTGCCAGTTCATGTATTTTTTTCCCTATTGTATTTTAAAATCCTATGCATACCTTGTTTGCTCTTTAATTACAGGATTTCCCTCTCTTAGCATTTTACAGTTTGATTGGTTTGATCTCTTTAGTCCGCTTGTCATAGCTGCAGTGTTCAAAACCATTTCTTTCGATATGGTGAAAAAGCTAAGGAACAATCTTTTAATTTTCTTTATCCCCTTTTCTCTATAAGTAGGTTTACAAGAAAATGGTGACTAAAATCTCTCTAGTGCCTAATTATTGTGCCCACAATTGTCTCTTTTCTGTTTTCTGTAGAATTTTCCCATTTAACGTTGAAGCTTAAGGTGGCCATGAGAGAGCATATTTTCTGCATGATAAGTGGCTTTTAGGTAACATTGGCTAGAATTCCATCGGTATGCTATGGTAGTGGTTGCATTTTTTCCAGGATCGTGCAGCAGTGGCAAGAGAATGCAGACAAAATCTGCCAGTCCCAAGCATCCTTTCCCCCCCCCCCAATTGCTTACTTACTTCATGGCTCTTGCTCCTGTGGCCTTTTTCCTCCTGCCAACATCAGCTGTGCCAGCATAATTATTCTGGCATAGTGAACCAAGAAGATTCTGGCAATTATCTTTAAATGTTTCAGACAATTGGTTAATGGCAATCTATGTGTACTCTTAAGTATTAAAGAGTGGTACATAACATTTTGCAGATACTACTGCAGGGATGAAGCTACAGGGTGGGCAAAATTAGGGTATTGCTCCCACATGTAAGAATTCTACGTTCCCAAATGAAATTTTCCTTCAGTGCCCACATTTCTAGCATTGCAATAACTTAAAATTTCAGTTGAGCATTTCAGTTTTTTCAGTTCTCTTTGTTTGCAGAAATTTCAGTCAAGAGACCATAAAATCCTCAGTTTAAAAGGCACATTTGACAGAAATGTGTATAATACCTAATAAAAAGTTTAAATAGTAAAATAGCTAAACATTCAGTTATACATTAAATACAGTGAACATTGTTCTGTCATAGATGATCTAATCTTTACCAAATTTAACAACTTAGCTACCTGCTCTGCATCTTGTTCAAACCTTTGAGCAAAATCATTCAAAGAGACTTGGGGAATTGGCCTGGGAAAAGCTGAATAATCCGGAATATTAGGTCCTTTGATAGTAATCACAATGAAAGAATACGTGTAAGGTACATTCAACTTCAGCATTGTTACAAGGGCAACTCAGTAGGATTTTATTTTATCTTCCAGCTAATAAATTAGAAGGAAGAACATTGAACTTTGCCAAGGAGAAGGCCTTCCTGTATTGCGGGATTGTTAACCAACACAAATAGGGCATTCCTTCTTTACAAGGAAGGCATGGTTAATCCAGTGAGCAGGGGGAACAACGTCCACCTGGTGGTCCGCCTAAACTCTATAGAAATAGAGTTTAGGCATCTCAAGTGAAGGGACATACAAAGTTAGCTAGGAAATGGGAGCACAGCAAGTAGAGCTCTAGGTGTGAACAATTTTCAGTTTCCCACTCTTTAGAATGCTAGATATTTGAAGACTGAAAATTTCATTGGGGAGCTGAATTCTCATTTAGAGAGCCATTGCATTCATTTTGCCTCTGTCCCCATAGTGACACCTCTGTGTTACTGAAACCCGCTAACTGTGTTAGCAACTGACAGAAGAACATCTCTGAGATAGAAACATTGCAGCCTTTCAGACACAAGTACTACATTTTCCTGTAGCAAACTTTTTTTCTAGTTAGCAGATTCTACTAACTGCTCTCAGCAGTGATGTCTGGGTCTCAGCAGTGGCCAGGAGTGCATTTGCACAGCTTAAACATGTGTGCCAACTGCTCCCATTCCTTGAGACGTCAGATCTGGCCATGGTTAGAGTTGAAAAATTTCCAGAAATTTTGAAGCCACGGAAAACCCCCCGGCTTTTTCACGGAAAAAACACACAGGAAAAACCCGGAAAAAACACATAGGAAACAGCCAGGTTTTTTTCCTGTGTGTTTTTTCCAGGAAAAAATGGATTTTTTTTAAAAAAATGCAACATTAGTACTTTTTACAGATTGAAAGTCACTGTGTTACTTTAGGAACATAAAATATGACTTTGCACAACTTGATTTGGCAAAAAATTATCACAGTTGGTATATTAAAAATACAGTGTATTCAAACAATTATTACAAATGCAATTTTTTTTTTTTTTTTGGGTAACAAATGGAGCAACCATCTCCTGAACTGTACGGAACCCCTTTGGTTTTGCTAGTTTATGTGAAGCAGGCAAAAAACAATTTAAAAAAAAACCCAGAAGAAGCCATCAACATTAGTAACAAAGAAAATTATTTAAATTTCCTCTCCACAGTATCAAATAGACATAAAGCACCCATTCTCATACCTTGATTACATCTCGTTTGGACTACTGTAACACATGCTACGTGGGCCTGCCTTTGGAAACTGTTCAGAAACTTCAGTGAGGCCAGAATGCTGCGGTCAGAATGCTGACCAGGGCCAGTTACAGGGAGCATATAATTCCCTTGTTAAAACAGCCGCACTAGCTACTGATTTGTTTCCGGGCACAATTCAAAGTGCTGGTTATGACCTATAACAGCTTGGGTCCAGACTATTTGAAAGACCAGATCTCCCAATACGATCCTGCCAGAGGTCATCAGGAGGAGGCTTTTTCTTGGTCCTACCTCCATCACAAGCTTGCTTGGTGAGGACTCAAGAAGAAGCCTTCTCAGTGGCTGCTCCCACAATCTGAAACACCCTTCCACAGGACGCTAGGCTGGCTTTCCCCCTGATTTCCTTTTGCCAGCAGGCAAAGACTTTTCTTTTTAAGCAGGCTTTTAATGCATAAGCAACAGGGCTTGTTTTATTTTGTATGTTTTAGTTTTTAATATTTTATATTATATTCCATTTTAATCTGATTTTAACTATTTTATTTTAAACATTTTAACTGTATATATGGTATTTTAATTTGTTTTAAGGAAGCCGCTTTGGGTCCCATCTAGGGAGAAAGGTGGCATAATAAATAAATAAATAAATAAATAAATAAAATGCTACATAGATTCACAGATATTTATGAACTAACACAGGACGAGACCTGCTTGATCAGCCCAAAGGTTCATCTAGTCTAGTCTGTTTCCCATAGTGGCCAGAAAGATGGAAAAAAAGCTGCCTCATAATGTTTCAGACCATTGTTCCATCTAGCTCAGAGATGGACAACTTCTAGGCACATGGTGACTATTTTTCAAGCTCTGGAGCCCTTGATGTGAACGGAAGTGTGACCAGAAAGTCACTTCCTGTTTGAAAAATAAACAAAACCCCACTTCCAGTTTAAAAAAGGAGAGAGGAGAAGAATGAGTTTCAGCTAGAACATTTGGGAAGTCACACCTTGCTGTGAAGGAGAATTGCTGCTGCTGGAGGCTTCAGGGGTCAGCAGTTCTCAATTTTGAGTGGAAAAGGTGTGTGTGTGTCCAAAAACAGCTTGTGGGAGGGGCTGCTTGTAGGCCACGTAATTCCCACCCCTGATTGAACCCCAAATTATCAACATCAGCTGACAACTGCTCTCCAGGACAGCGGGTAGGAGTCTTTCCAACTTTACCTGGAGATGGTGGGGACTGAACCTGGGAACCTGTGCATGCAAAGCATGGGCTCTCTCCATGAACTACAGTCGATTCCCATGAGCCACTCTGGGAAGAAGCCCAGAAACGCATAAAGCTGCTGCCCACAGCAAGTGGGATTCAGTGACATAATACCTCTGGACCTAGAAGTTCTGTTCAGATTATTACTGCTAATAGCCATGAACCATGCAGCAGAATGGCTACTTTGAAATTATCATCACCTTTTGCGCTTTGTATCTAATGAGTTAATGCCTTTCAAGAGCAGAGATCCAGCGATCTCCAGTGGAAATAATAAATTTGATTTTGGCAACCAGCAAGGAGAGCTCCCAACGTATAACTAGTATTAAAAACCATGTGCAACACACAAAGGCTGGCATCCTGTTAGTGACATATCCAAGGGTAAGTCCACTTTGCCCATGCATATGTCTTTTTTGGGGTCATTGCAGAGGTTGGTATTCTCTTCCACCTGCTGCAACAACCAAAGCCCTACTCCCTGGGATTCTCGTTTGCTGTGCCGAGCCCTCCTGGAAGCTGTTTTCCATAGCCAGACAGAGACAGGTGACGTCATTCACCAGGACCCTGGATGTGTCTGGCTGTGGGGCATAGCCTAGACAATTCTTCAACACCCCCCATATTCCACCCCCTTACACACATACACTTGGGAGGATTGTCACAGTAAAACAATGAGTCCTGGGTGTGGTGAATGGGGAGTCGTAGGGGTAAAGTAGCATCTTGGCCAGAGTGTCTTTTTCAGAAAGAGGCCCAGATGTGTCTTGTGCTAGCATGTGAGCATTCGTGTCAAGGATTTGGCTAGGTTGCTACCAGCCTGTTTATTTATTTATCCTCCCTTCCTTTCTGCCTTACGGTATATTTTTCTCCCACTTTTCCACTGGAGTGTTCAAAGTAGCCAATAAACAAATTTAAAACAAAACCATTAAAATTATCCTAATAAGCAATTGAAACCATTCTTTAATCAATAAACGCCAAAACAGTTTAAAGGGTATGTTTGACGAGAAACATCTTCATGCCCTTCATAAAAGCAGTGAGGGTGGGAACGGATTGCAATTTTGAGGGGAGTATCTTCCACTGTCTGAGAGCAAATGCATGCCTTATACAGGTATACAGTAGGATCCCTGTATCTGCTGATTCATTATCCACTGATTCAGTTATCCGTGGGACACAAAACAGCACTCCTACCACAGATTCTTCCTAGGATCATAGAATCATAGAGTTGGAAGAGACCACAAGGGCCATCCAGTCCAATGCCTAGAGAGACATTCTCTCTAGATGTTTTCTGGGTCCTCCAAGGCAATTCTATGGTATTTTAAATCAAAAGTCCCATTATTTTCAATGGTGTTCGCTGTTATCCACAGTTTTTGTTATCCACACGTGCGCCCCCCCCCCGAACCAATCCCCCGTGGATACGTGGGTCCTACTGTACCTCAGTTAACAAAGTCAGCAAGTTCCTGGGCTTTACTTCTTTAACAGAAACTTTGATACCAGCAGTAGAAATAACATGGAAAAAATAGAGATAGGTACCTCCACCACAAAAAAGAAGAGCAATTCAACATTTTCCAGCAAATTTTTTATTCAAAATTAACATTATGCACATGTAAAATGAAACAATCAGGTCAGGTAAGCCTCGCATAAGTAAATAAAGCATTTTGAATCTTCTAGGGACTTCTTCCAAAATACATCCTAGGATGATCCCCTGCTCCCCATTTTCAACAGCCTCTACTTTTCTTATGATTTCCATTTCAACATGCTAGGGTAGCAAGTGAGGCAGGCTAATCTGCTTTCCCCTTTTCTTTCTGTTTTGCTATTCACACATGCTCAGTAAGTGATACTGGGAGGCAGCTGTTTAACTTGCCTGTTGTATGTAAGCACACATAGCTACAATAGGATCACCTAGACAGAAGACAAAAGCGAGGGCTGGACTAGGCTAGGCTCCTGTAAAAAAGACTTTGTAAACAGGAGCATCTTTGATAAAGGCTTTGTTAATTGAGGTATGCCTGTACTCTTGCTCCTCCCCTGTAAAATCCCTTTACTGGTCATCTGATATGAAAAGAATAGAATATTCTTTGCCTCCATGGAACAAGAAGCAAGAAAGCCAAGCTCTATTGGATGCTGGAAACAATGCTTTGCTACTAACTCCATTCAAAATATCTGGATCTGTATGCAGGGGACTCTTGGTCTTCTGACACTGTGATTATTAGTCCTTCAAGATACTTTCTGCATAAGACAGCCAAGGATCATCTGAAATGTACAGTTAGTGTAATAGTAGAAAATGGAAAGCAGAGACTTGATGAGGAGGCGAGCCTGGCATTCAGTGTTATTCAGAGCTGCTGACTCTAGTAAAATATGTTGATGTTGGATCAGGGCTGTTCTTAGTACATCTTTTTTACAAATGCATTGTCTGTTTTTCACTCTAATCATAATTAGCATTCATGGGGAAATTATTTTGTTCTGGCAAAGACAAGCTATTGTTCTTGCCGGGAGGTATGTTTAAGCCAAAACGATGACTAAAATTGGACATTTCTTTTCAAAGCTTTTAAAACATTGCCAATTTTATCTGTGGAAAAATGGAGCCACCCACCCACTCTGAGGCAAAAGCTATTTGTCTCTCCAGTGAAAGCAGTATCTTGCTGATCATAACACTGGATATTGTAGGTTGCTTGTTTCCACCACCCCTCGAAACTGGAGGTTGCTGGTGAGGCTCTGCCCTTGACCCTTTGTGACTGGGTTGATGTGAGTCCTTCAAGAAGCTTGTCAGAAGTATCCACAGACTCAAAGTACAGACACCCCCTGCTTTTCAACAACTTGTTTTTTGATGTTCTGCTATTTTGACATTTAAATTACAGCCATGTACATCACTTTCAGCCCCTTGGTCCACTCTTTCGCCCACACACTGATTTTTCCTTCTCTGAGTCTACTTGATGTGATTCTATGTGTTGTTTCCCCCCCCCCTCAGCCAACTTGGTGCCATGTAGTGTTCAGTCTTGCATTTGCAAGCTAAAACAACAACTGAGTCTCACTTTTCAGCCAATTCCACTTTCTGACAGTACTGCAGTCCCTAACCTATCAGATAAGTGGGGGCTTCCTGGAAAATATTACAAAAAACTCATTACTGTCTCCTTTGGGGAGGGTGATGATGATGTAACAAAGTTACATTTCAAAAATATCAGCAAGTGAGAATGGTGCTATTCTTTTGGTGTTTTTCTGTTACTTTTTGTAGGATAACAGCTTTTAAGAGCACTGTAGGCATTTTTAGAGACAGAGTGGGATTTTTCAAGTTGTGTGTCATTCTTTTATCACTCCTAAGGGTTCTTTTACAAAGTAATTAGTAATGTAGTTACTTTAAAAAGGAGTGGAGGATAGCAGCAGATTACTTTCCCAGGAAGACTGCATCAGTATCCATTCTGATTACATTTATGCTGCAGTGGAGAACCTGTAGCCTTCTGGAAGTAGTTGGGCATCAAATTCAAACAAAGCCAACTAGTGTAGTGGAAGTTTTAATACCACATCTGGGGGAATCACAGCTATATGCTATGGCATTGAAAACACCATTTATTTCTAACCCTTGAGTTGTTTCTTGAACAGTAGCTGATACAGTTTTGGAACTTAACCTCCCTCCCTCCCTCTCTCTCTCCTTCATTATTAACTAACTGACTGATGTTAAGTATAAGAAAGATAATATTCACTTAATTCTCTTCATTTTCTTTAAAAAGAAACCCTGAAGCTGTTGCAGCGACTTCTGAAGTCCCCAGGATGCCGGAAGATTCCTGTGCTGGTCCAGAGCAAGGATGATGTTATTGTGACTGCCTCCAATTTCAGCTCAGAAAGGTGACAGATGAGAAGCAAATAAAGAAGCCACAATAGCAAGATGAACTACATCTACAGCAGGGGTGGGCAAAGTGGCCCTTTTGAAATGTTGTTAGAGTGCAACTCCCTTGTTCCTTATCATTGGCTAGGGCTGATGGGAGTTGCAGTCCACCCTCATCTGGAGGGCCCTGCTTTGTCAGCTTTGACAGGTTAAGTAGCAGAGATCATGGCCCTCATGGTCTCTTCCAACTCTACAATTCTGTGATTCTGTGAATGTCTTCTGTGGATCTGTGCCTTTAGTTTTGTTAGGCAGGTGCACAGTGTTAGTGAAATATCACCCAAAATGGCAGAGTTGTGGAATGTATGGCTTTTCAGATGTTGGACTGCAGCTCCTATCAACCCCCACCAGGACTGAAGCCAAGGTGGTTAGAGCAAATGGGAGTTGCAGTGCAACAATATCTGGAGGTTCAAACTTTACCCTACCTTGGGGTAAAGGGTGCATACTGTATACAGTTCCCCAGAGTGGAATGAACTGGAGAAGGTTGGGAGTAATGTCCAGAACTGAAGCTCTGATGTTTCTCAGGAACTGTGCTGCACCAAAATGAGATACTAGGAAGACCACGTGAAGTTGTTGCTTGCTTTGAATCCATGTCTGGCATCCAGAAAAGATGCAAGGATGGGAGCAAGCAGCAGATAGGAGGAGATGGGAATAAAGACAAAAATCAGAAAAAAGACAGCTGTATGTTTTACTGGGGCTGAGGAGAGTGGCCTGGCAAGAGGGCTGGCCCAGCCGCAGGTATCCACTCTTTCCTTCTTTCAGTGTTCTCAACTTGTTGGTTCTTCAGATGTTTTGGACTTCAACTCCCAGAGGTCCTGACCAGTACCCATGCTGGTTGGAGCTTCTAGAGTCAAAGTCTGAAACAGCTAGAAGAGCAGAGGCTGTGAATCACTGTTTTATTGTTATGGGAATCAAAGCTATGCTGGTGTTCTGTGTATGGATCAGAAGATAATCTCTTTTGGGCAGAAGATAATCTGTTTGAGAAAGGGAGAGAACAAGGGAAGTGGGCTACTGCAGTGGTGCTTAACCTTTTCTTTATCAGGGACTCCTTTTAAATATCTTTTGTTGCCGCGGATCCCCAAGACTTAACTCAAGATTTAAAACCATAATAATAATAATACAATTACACCATCCATTAAACCTTCCCTCAGATGCACTGGAGGGGAAGGTAAGACTTTTCTTCTGCTTCTTCCTGCAAGTTTGTGGCTGGAATGGATTGAACAGCAGTGCACAGTCCAAGCCAGCCAGCCTTTGCCTTGGCTCCTGTCATGTGGCTACTCCATGCAGGGAGGAGGTGGGTCAAGCAGCTTTTAAGTCTTCATAGGACCCCCTGTGAGGACATTGCAGCCCCCTGGGGGCCCATGGACTACTGGACTACAGCATAAGGCCAATTTGTGTCCCTCCTCCCATTCTGTTTTATGGCTTTTGTTTGCAAGACCTGATCAGGACTGTTGGTAACAAGGTGACTTGGAGATCTCTCTTAGGGTTGCCATAAACCAAAGTTGACTTGACAGCAATTAGCAACAACATAAGGCTGAAAGCAGTCTTAGTGTAGGGTCTGAGCCCCTTCTGTGAACAATTTGCACAACCCATGATGGTGGTTGGTATGCCAGATGTACTATTCTGTGGCTCACATGTGGCTCCAGGTCCTTCTCTGAGACACTCCAGCAACTGCCCTACTCTCTTGGGCAGGGGTGGGTAAAGTGTGGCCTGTAGGCTGCACGAGCCCTCAGTGCTATTTTTTGTGCTCCCAAAGTCCCCCAGAGCTCAATTATTTTTAAAAAGTTGATTTTGCCTCACAGTGCCTTCAAATGACCTCTAGAGTCTACAGGGGCCATTTTTACCAAGTTTGGGGTATGTTGTGAAATTTTAAGCCTTTTTTTAAAAAATAGAAAGAAGCCATTAGGGGGCATTTTAGGGCAAAAATGAATTATTTGCAGGGAGTGTAGTGGGAGGATGCAACCTTCCAAGGTCTCCTGGGGGGGCTAATATGGCCCCCTACCCTCTGGCAATTGCCTGTCCCTGCCCTAGGGCACTATTTTGCTTCCACTTCTGCCCCTTAGCCAGTATATTTGCATATGGCTCTGTTTGGTGGATCTTGGAATTGTAGTCAAGACAACAACAAACCCGAAGTCTGCCCATGTCAGAACTGGACCATTTTCTTAATGTGGGGACAGGGAACCTTTGGCCTGTGGAGGATCCCCCCTGGATGCTGACAGGGAGATGTCCCTGTGTGCCGCTTGCTGTCTCTGTTGGTCTGATCAGTGATCCTGCACCCCAGGATGGCTGTCTTCCTGAGCAGGCACCTCTTCTTCTGCCATCCCGAGAAAAAGGAAGAGAGGCCTATCCATAATCCTAGAATATAATGTCCTTTAACTGACTGTCACTCAGTGACTCTAACTAGAAGTGGGCAATTGTGGAGGACACAGGGGGGGGCATTTTTAATCCCTGCAATGGTTAAACATTGTGATGTTTAACCAATATTGCAGAGGACACGGGGGGGGGGGGGAAATGGCCATGTTTGGTGGTGATTTTGAGCTTTTTTTTTTTTGCCATTTTAGAAAATACTAAAACAAATTTTTAGGAAAAACATTGAAGGATTGGGGAGCTTTGGGAGGCTTCAGCAGGGCTTCAAGGGGCTGCAGAGTAGGTCCCCAAGGGCTGTATGCAGCCTACGATCTGCACTTTGCCTAACCCTCTTTTTTATTAGTCCCAACTGGAATAGACCCATTTAATCAGCTATTGAATGACAAGTCAGCACTAGTTGAGGATTCTGACCTTAGTGGCTAGAGTGGAGGTATGACATTAGTGTTTCTTATATGGCATTTTCCTTTCAAAATGGAACAACCCAAGCATCTGGGATATTCACTAAAAATACAAAGGTCAAGATAGCAGAGAGCCATGAATAACTTCTGTTGTTTTCTTTCTTTCTCTTTTCCCCCCATTAGGATGTGTCCGATATTCCAGATTTCCAATGTCACTGGTGAGAACCTGGAATTGCTTAAGATGTTTCTCAATCTCCTGTCTCCACGGACCAGTTACAGGGAAGAGGAACCTGCAGAATTCCAAATAGATGACACTTACTCTGTTCCAGTAAGGAGTGTGGTGCCAGGAAACTATATTTTCCACGGTTGAGAAAGGATGGGGATGATGACTAGATTCTGCTGTTGCTCTTCCAGCATTACTAACTCAGTTCTTTTTTCACTTCTCCCTGGTATGTAGGGTGTTGGGACAGTGGTGTCTGGGACAACCCTAAGAGGCCTGATCAAGTTAAATGACACCTTACTTCTAGGCCCAGACCCATTGGGCAACTTCTTGCCCATTGCTGTGAAGTCTATCCACCGCAAACGCATGCCAGTCAAAGAGGTGCGGGGAGGCCAGACTGCCTCCTTTGCTCTGAAAAAGGTGAGTGTGAACTTCACTGATACTCAGAGCTTGGAAAAGTTACTTTTCTGACCATAACTCTCATAATTCCCCAGATCATGTGGCCATGTGAGCTGGGGGACTCTGGGACTTACAGTCCAGCAAATAACTTTTTGATACCTCACTACTTTTGTACTTGGAGAACATTAATTTTAAGCAGTGCAGTCATATGTGTCTTTACTCAGAAGTATGGATGGAAACAATATTTGTAATTATTTCAAGAATATTTCAAGGCCAAAAAATAGCTTTTCCCAAACACCTTTAGGAAGCATAGTAGACTAGTGAGGATTTTGTGCCGTTTTCTCCCAGTATTTGAATGTTGATTGACTCTCCTGGTGTTGGGATCTGCAGTTCTCAGCATTCCTTACCATTGGTGATGCAGGCTGGGGCTGCTGGGAGTGGCAGCCCCAACACCATCTGGAGGGCTGCATGATTCTTCCATTGGCTTTTGAATGCAAACTTGTGCACATTTTCTCAGAAGTAAGTCCTATGGAGCTCTGTGGGACTAGTCATAGTAATTATAGGATTGCAGCCTTACCCACAGGAGTGAGTCTCTTGGGTATTTTATATTTTGCCTGTGTGTGTTCTGCCAACATATTGGGGTGAGGAAGGACCAGGGAAGGAGTCCTGTGAAGCAGACAGCAAATTGACCTTCATGGCCAGGCTGTCTTTAAAAGTAGGAACTTGCTTTTTACCAAAACCATCCTTTGAAGTTCCTCTGTTTCGATGCTTTTATCTCTCTCTCTCTCTCTCTCTTTGCTTCCCTCTTTTGAAAAATGCCTGTTCAACACTATTGGATAGCCCTCATGTTCCACCTCAGGGGTGGCTGTCTTTTAATAGGGCTCACATGGCATTCCTCTTATAATACGCTCTGAAAATAAACTGATTTTCTGAATGAGCTGGATTCCTAAATCCTGTTTTAAATTGTTCTGCTCCCAGATCAAGCGCTCCTCTATCCGGAAAGGCATGGTGATGGTGTCCCCTCGGTTGAATCCACAAGCATCTTGGGAATTTGAAGCAGAGATTCTAGTGCTGCATCACCCGACCACCATCAGTCCTCGTTATCAGGCCATGGGTAGGTGTTAATGTTTCCTGAGCTCCTTGTGTGCACTTTCTGCCTTGATCGTGAGATGCTGTAGCCACTTGTGGTTGCTGATACTTAAAGAATCCAGAGGAGGAGCAGCCACGAATGCGTTGAAAATGGCAGAAGGCTCCACTGAATGGAATCATGCCAAGAGGCAGTGTGCTGTCACCTGGAATGCTTGACCTGCACTGCTGTAAAAGCCATGCTCCAGCTGCAGGTTCAGTTGATGGTCCTAAAGGAAATAATTTTTGGTCTCTTTGATCTGTCTCATAGAAGTTATGAACCTGGCATGTGTGCAAGGGGCTATGACTTAGGTTACACATTGAAAGTCCTATGTTGTAGATCATCTTCTGTTGTCTCTTTGGCTTTGTCACTTGAAAAATCTTCCAGTTTTCAAAATTGCCACTGTGGTTTAAGATGATATTTGATTTTATTGCACTCTGCCGTCACTGCCAAATATACTCTGTTACCCACATTTTGTCTTCAAAACAAGGCACATGGGAAGTATGCACTTTGTTTTCAAGCTGACTGTGTAAGATGTCAGGGTGCGCTCTGAAAATATGATGTTTGCTCTCTACATGCCTCTTTTAAAATGTGGTGGGTTTTTTTTTTTTTACCTTTGCCCAAAACTTGGTGGCACAGTCACAACTTCAACAGGGGTGCACACATGATCAGGCTTGACACACATACGCTGTGAGTTTGCCTACCCCTACCCAAGGTGCTAAATTGCAAAATGAAGATCTGTGACAACAGAAGAATTGCCTGTGTTGTGAGTGGAGAAGTCTCCATATGTAGCAGTATGATAATAGCAGTTGGGGATAACTTATGCTGTTAAGATTTACTTTCTCATGCCTTTGAGTGCCAGTGAGAATCTTACTGTTTACAGTGCATTGTGGCAGCATCCGCCAAACAGCCACTATTCTTAGCATGGATAAAGATTGTCTGCGCACAGGAGACAAGGCTACTGTTCATTTTCGCTTCATCAAGACCCCAGAGTACTTGCACATAGACCAGCGGCTGGTTTTCCGTGAAGGGCGGACCAAAGCTGTGGGTACTATCACCAAGGTAATGAAAGGTTTCTGATAAGAGAGTGTGTGGTTTCTCAAAGGGGAGAGGAGCTCCCCAGGGTGATGCGAGCATGTTTCTTCCTCCTTTTGCCCATTTTGTGCATCAGGTCCTTTGAAATAGCCTAAGTGTGGAGAATCATGGCATCTGGGAGCACTGTTCTCTATTGGAGGGGTTGATGGGTTATATTGGGAGGTCTACTGATCCCTAATGGTTACACTGGTGGCTTCGGTGGGCTACATGTGGCCCATACACTTTCTGCCTCTGCTGTACAGAATATTATATTCCTAAGTAGTTCTTTCCGAGTTCTCTCTGTATTTAGGTTAAGAGAGTACCCTGTTATTTAGTCAGAACCCTTAATCTCTCTAGTTTGTATATAGCTCTACTGAGAAAAACCACAGAGAAGACAGTAAGGAAGTGGGCCAGCTCTCATGGGGTTGCTCTTCCTCTTCTCCAAAAGAGTTGGCAGATAAGCCCATCTTCCTGCCTCTGGCACTTCTTCCTGTATTCCTCACCCATGTGTGTACCCTGTAACCGTCCCTCCTCTCTTAAATTTTGTTTTCATACCTTGTAAGCTGCTTTGGGTCCCTTATTTGAAGAAAGGCAGGATATAAATAAAATAAGTCTGTTGCTTAAGTCTCCATCTTTTCTTTTTAAAAAAGAAAGCATTGCCATTTCCCCCCAGCAATCTCAGCTGCCTGCTCTGCACCACTTGCTTACTTGCTTCCTTTATGGATGGAGAGATTAGTTTGAGTTCTTTCTTCACATATATGAAGACAGCAGGGTAGTAGCCCTCTTTTTAAGACCATGGAAACTTAGTGGGACCTGGCTGCTAACTGAAGGAGTTTTTCAGCAGGATTGAACGTTAAAAATGGGAGTGGCTTCTTGAACCATGACCTAGCTCACCTTTCTCCAGCCTCCAGAAAATGTTGGAATACATCCCATATGCTGGCTGGGGATGATGGGCATTGTATTGCATCACATCTAGAGGGCACTAGGTTGTGAGAGGCTGATACAGTGTTTGCTGCAACATGGCTTCCATGCTGCAGGGGCAGAAAACTTCAGCTCTGTCTACCTACTCCATCTCCTCAGTCAGAGGGATTGAGGCCAGTGAAGGGAGAGGTGTGCAAGTACAAGAGGGAGAATGAACCTTGTTTTTTTCTCTCCTCTTCCCTTCCTCCTGCAACAAATGGAGCAGAAGAAAGACTTGTGCAGGTCCAGGTGAGATCTGGCCCAGGCACAGGGTCTTCTGCCCCCTGAAGTCTCTTTCACACTGCACAGTTAAAACACATTGATATCCCTTTAACTACCATGGCTGCATCCTGTGGATGTTTGGTGGGATGCTAGAGCTCTGTGGTGGAGAATTCTAAATACGGTATATAATGAAATTGAAAATCCCAGGATTCCGTAGGAGGGACCCACGACATTTGAGTGGTATCCAACTGCTATAACTGTGTAGTTTGATAGAGACTGTTATGGGTTTCTAGGGGGTCTCTTCCTTCTCCTTCTACCTGAGTAGGTTGATACCCTTAGAGATCATCTATAGTGCCACCACCCATTGACTTTAATTCCCTTCAGTGTAACTCAGTGGGAAGTTACGGAGTTCAATTTGTACTTTCCACTCTGTTGCTGCAGAGCTTCACCTCCCTCCACCCTGGGAGAGAGTGGAAGAAACAAGAGCTTTAAAGAAAGTTTATTCTAAGCAGAATCTACATAGCAAAAGGGTATCTTTGTACATGGCCATCTATCGGGAATGCTTTGATTGTGTATTCCTGCGTGGCAGGGGGTTGAACTGGATGGCCCTTGTAGTCTCTTGCAACTATACGATTCTATGATTCTACATGAAAGGCACCTTTCCTTCAGGCACACTTGGAATTATAAAGTTACAGATAATCATAGGAGATTATCACACTGTACTGTTATAGTGCTATTATTCCACTTTAACTGCTATGACTGCCTCCTGTGGGATCCTGAGATTTGCAATTTAGGGAGGGACATTTAGAACTTTCAGCAAGAGAGCTCTTAGGCCTCACTAAACTACAAACCCCAGAATTCCACAGGAGTCAGTCATAGCAGTTAAAGTGGAATCTCTCTCTCTCTCTCTGGCTTTTCTTCGCAAACGAAGATTCAGGAAGGACTCATCCCACGCTTTCTGCAAGCGCGCTGATGACTAAAAAGGCCAATCCGAGATAAACAAGTCCGGTTGCAGAAAGCACAGCAGAAGGTCTCCTTGGGTGATGTTTTTGGGTTGTGATTCTTTCTGCGTTGTCGTTTCTCTTCAAGGCTTGTTCGTCGTGAGTTCTCAAATAAGGCTGCAGCATTGGGGATAGTGCGTCTCCATGCCTCCCGATGTGTGGCGAGGGCGGACCACTGTTGGTGATCAATTTGGCCAAACCTGAGATGTTGTTTCAGGGAGTCTTTGTATCGCTTTTTTGGAGTGCCCCTCTTACGCTGACCCGTGGCGAGTTCACCGTAGAGTAGTATTTTTGGGAGGCGATGGTCCTCCATAATAGCACTATAACAGTGTAGGGTGATAAACTCCTAAGCCATTCATCCAAGGCTATAAAAATAAACCTAAGCTCTGGTGCAAACTAGCTAAATGTTTCCTAGGTACTCACGAGGACCTGCAGTTCCAAGTGGATTTTCATGGGGGCTGTGAGCCAGGGCTATGTGATCCCAGTCTACCACCAGCATCTTCCTCCCATTGTCTCCCTCTTGCCTCATGCCCCCCCCCCACTATTTATAACCTCTTTATAGAAGCATCTGATTCCTTTAGGTGTTATCTTCATTGGTCAGCTATCTCCTGATGTTAACCCCCATAAAATATGAAACTTTAAATTCGCACCTGTTGTTTAGTACCCTGGCTGTGCTGCCAAGATAATGGGAGAGCCCATTGTTACAGAGATCTTCATCTTTTCAGTGTATCCAAGCCAGGGATGAGCAGCCCTGATGTGTCTTGGGGCTGCCCTTGCTCCGTTTCTCATATTTTCCAGGGGTCTGTACTTCCAGGTTCCAATAAAGATGACTGGAAGTTCACTTCTCCTTTTGCCTGAAGGGATTTGGGCTGGGGCAGGCTTAAAACAATTTGCAGGGGCTAAGAATCATACCTACTGAGGGTTTGTTTACAGAGGCATAATCTTGTTTTACCCTTATGTGTACGTGATTGGAGGGAGGTCTCCGGGGAAGACACAAAAGCCCCCAACAGCCATGTATGGCCTGCAAAATTCCCACCTTTGTTTAAAGCCTTGCTTAATGTCCAAAGTGAACTCCACTTAGACAGTTCTTTGCTTTGGAACAAACACCACCACATGTATGAAACCCCAATTCTATTTACCTTGCTCCATCTCTTTCTGACTGGCAGTTACTCCAGACTACAAATAACTCTCCAATGAACTCCAAGCCCCAGCAGATCAAGATGCAGTCGACAAAAAAAGGTCCCCTGACCAAGCGAGAGGAAGGGGGAGCCCAGGTTGGTGTGACAGCAGCAAGTCCCACAGTGGCAGAAGAGGCCACTTCAGTGGCAGCAGTTCCATCTGCCCCGTCTAGTGCCCAGCAACCCCAGGTATGCAGAATGGCTTATGCAGTACCTATGTCCCATTTTGAAGTATTATCTTCCCTTGCTCTCAAGTTTTCCATAGTAAAATGTTAGTTCTGAAGAGTAGCCACATTTCTTCCTTCCTGAGACCTGTGCAGGAATACTGATCACTGGCTTTCAGGGGAACAGCATTTAAAAGGGTGCATTTGGGTCCCATTAATAGTGTATGCTATATTTTTGCAGTCTTGGACTGGTATAAATGCATAGCATAAATTTCACCAAAAATGGAAATGTTTATTTGGAGAATCATTTTGTAGTGTGGGAAAAGGCAATTTCCATGTTAATGGGAAATGGATAAAATTCCTTGCTATATTCTCATCAAAATTTGAAAGCTCCTGGATTTAGCTCAAGAAGTAAATGATATTTTCTGTCTTGCTCTAATCTGAAAAGGGCTTTTAACATATTGAGTACCAAACCTTGAAATTAACCTTTAAGTTTCTGTATTTCCCATCTAAGCCTTTCAGCTGTGTTGCAATGTGTAGATTGCAGTTTTGTACTTTTGCTATGTGAAATAAGGACATCCTCAACAAGGAGAAGGGCCTTTTTATGTTTTTGACAGAAGGCTGGAGAATGAACTCTCTGGAACATTTTGGAGTTGCCATTGCTTTCTGAAAGCAGGGATAAAATCCACTTGTTCCAGAGAGTATCAGGTCTTATTGATCCTTCTAATGGAAGAAATATCTTCTCCTGTTAATCTTTTAGGACAATGGCTCTTAACCTTTTCTTTACCAGGGACCCCCTTTAAATATCTTTTGTTGCTATGGTCCCCCAAGACTTAACTCAAGATTTAAAATAATAATAATAATAATAATAATAATAATAATACAATTACACCATCCATGAAACCTTCCCTCAGAGGCAGTAGAGGAGGAGGGAAAACTTTTCTTCTGCTTCTTCCTGCAAGTTTGTGACTGGAGTGAATTGAGTGGCAATGCACAGGCCAAGCCAGCCAGCCTTTGCCTTGGCTCCTATCACATGGCCACTCCCTGCAGGCAGGAGATGGACCAAGCAGGCTTCAAGGACCCCCTGTGAGGACATTGTGGCCCCTTGGGTGTCCCCAGACCACAGGTTAAGAACCACTGTTCTAGGATGTTTCTGTTTTTCAATTACTGTACGTTTAAAAAAAAAAAGGGTTTTAAATGTAGTATTATGGTAAGCCGCCTCCAAGGTTGGACAGGTGTGGTTTGAATTAACTGCAGGCTTCTGCTGTTACTCGTAACTGTTTGACTATAACGACAAAGAAACGTCCCTGAATGTAAGCACTACATGCGGTGCTTTTATGAGCAGGATGGCAAGATTCTGAATGGCTCTCTTGGTGCCTTGGTGTTGCAATGATTCTTCTATCGCTTTGCCATCTTCCTCTTCCTGGGTGATACTGGGATCTAAGCCTCTGTGTAAAATTTGTGTGTTTCGTCCTCCTCTCTTGCTGTTTGGGCTATTTTGGGCTTTGATCTTAATAACCTTCTGGAGCAAGTCACATTGAACTCAGTGGTGCCTGATGTGATCAGTCATGCACAGGAGTGCCTGGGCAAGAAACTGCTCTCCCTCACTGTTGATCTTTGTCCAATGTCTTGGGTATTTGTCATCTTCTGCTGACCTGTGCTTCTATCTTCCTAATGCTTTCCTTCAGCCTGCACTGGATGAAGAGCCCCACAACCGAGAGGGCAACAAGGTATTTCTGCATTCTCTTGCTGCTTTGGTTCATGTAAATCGGGGAGCAAAGGCTGCTCCAGCTGCATCCTTTCCTTTCCTTTCCTTCCTCTTCTTTTCAAACTCTAATTTGCTACAGCAGAAGCTTGACCTGTTAGAAAGCTGCTGATAGATCTGAAAGGAGAAAGGCCTCTTCCTTTCTTTCCCTTTCTGATAAAGTTGCAGTTGGAGGGGCCAAACCTGAGCAGGCAATGATTTCTTTCCCTTTTCCTTCCTGTGGGGCTCATGCATGAGAACACACACACATGTCCTCAACCTTGGGAGTATTTATCGATCAGTTTTTATCCAACTTTTCTTTTACCAGGGGTGCTCCAGGTGGCTTACAAATAAAATAATACAAGTGCAATCAAAACAAAACAAGAATAAAAACCAAAAGAAATTGAAAACAGGATTTAAGAAGCAAGCTTATCACAGAAAAATAAAATAAAGAGCCCATCCACTTAACGCCCTTTCCCCATCACACATAATCAGTTTCTGAATGCCAAACTGAATGCAAAGGTCTCAGACTGTCAGCTGGTTACATTTGTGCTTTCCTCAGATTTATACTGTTCACTTCAACTCCTCTTGTTCAGTTTGAAGCAATGGGATCCAGATGCTCTCTTGTCCACTGAAACTTTACCTGGGCTTTTCTTTTTCTTTTCCTCTCCCCTCACTCCTATTACTAACAGGCCAAGGCTGGAGGAGGTGGCCGGCGACGTGGAGGCCAGCGCCATAAAGTGAAGGCCCAAGGGGCTATCATGACTCCTGCTGGTGGCTGCTGAACATCTTTTTTTCATCACTGAGGAATTCATCCCCCTCCCTTCTGTTTCATCAATCCAAAAAGCCCAGAGCAGCATAACCAAAATCCATCCCAGTTGATTGACTGCTGTTGACCCCTCTTCTTCCCTTCCTGGAGAATGACTGAGAAATTGGAAAAGGAGAGCGGTGGGTTGTAACTTAAGCTAGTGAAGGTGACAAAGCACACGTGGGACTGACCAACCGCCGCCTTCTCTTCCCTTGACCCCCAAAACATTTTGTACATCGTGAGCTCTTAGTCATGATTTTTATTAGTTTTTATTATGGTGGGTGGATGTGTGTGTGTGTGTTTGCAGCTGTGTGTGTGTATGAAGAATCGGGAGAATCTGGGTATATATATATATATATATATATATATATATAGTAAGGTACCTGCCTCCTCTCTTTTCTTAGCACACCCCATCACCCTATGTCTTGTCTGTTAAGGATTTCTGAAATCCTAGGCCTTGAAGGGTATAAGTGTGATAGTTGGTTGGGTGAGGTAGCAATTCCTCCCTTCTGGCACCAGGTGGTTCTATGTGAGTGCGAAGCCTCCCTTGTTGTAATGTAGCAATGACTGCAATAGGTTAATAGGCATGAAGGTTACCCCTCAAACCTGCAGCCTTCCCCTGTTTGCATTAAAATGAGATCCTAGATCTCTCTAATCGGCTGCAAGATAATGGCCACAAAAACACTCCTTACTATTGTCCAATGATAAGCTGATGGCTTCTAAGAGGTTTATCACACACCAAAGTAAAGTAGCAATGCAGCTGGCGGGTCCCAGCTTCTATGCTGCTTTACTGCATGGCATTGTCATTCTTCCGGTGTTCTGCTGTTCTGGTCCCATGGGAGGCAGAGGTAAAAACATGTCTTTTTGCTAACGGATTTTTGTGGTTAGCAGAAAGATGTGGTTTTACTTTTGTCTCCCACAGGACGGGAACAGAAGAACAACAATGTCATGCAGTAAGGCTGCACTGCTGCTTTACTTCAGTGTGCAGTAAGCCTCTAAGAGTCTTGATTGAAGCAGGAGGGTTGGTTTCATACAGTCCTTTTCCAAGCTTGTGTTTCAAAATGGATGCTTTTCTTGCAAAGGCAATGAAAGAATGCCCCTTGCAGACTGAATCTGGATTTGCAGCCAGCTAACGTATGTGTGCCTATGTGTAACTTATGTACATGTAAGTCCCTTTTTGGTTGTGGCACATCCAAACACCTCCCTCTATCCAGCTCCCCTAGGAGAGGCCCCTGCAGCTGTTGCTTACTGTTAGGAGGGGAGGGAGGAGGGAGGCATTTCATAATTGAAAATCTGGCTGCTCTGTACAGCGGGAAGCGGGGACACCCCATTTGAGAGCACACTTGAATTTCTTCCCCCCCCAACCAAGCTAAGACTCTCTGCCTCTCTGTGATCTGAATGGCCTTCCCCCTTCTCCCTCTTCCCATTGGTAAATGGCAACAGTAGCGACCCCCTCCCAGGGCTTGGCAGGTGCTGGGCTGTGTCAGGACACGGAACTGCATGTGTGGAGCTGCCTGTAAATGTAGGATCCTCCGGAGACCCTGTGGTCGCTTCGGGAGGGAGGGGGAGGGCAGCCTTTATTTGCGGAATTTTCACATTCGCGGGGGTCTGTGGAACCTAACCCCCATGAATGTGAAGGGACAACTGTAGTGTTAAATGGCCAGGTTTTCTCCCCCACACCCTCCTGTTTCATTCCTTCCTGAGAATGTTAGCTGTGCCATGGCACTGATGGGTGTTTTGCCTACATTTACAGAGACAGCCTGAGGTTTACTGAACCTGGTTTTGAGCTGTGCTTTCAGATCTGGACATAGGTTTGTGATTTTTATAACTTTAATAGATGACGTTTGCTGTGTCTGTTCAAGGCACTCATTCTGAACTGACTTCTTTTAACTGGCATCATGTTGTTGCTTTAAAAGAAGAAGACAAGACCATGAAGTTTGTAGTTCACTGGTTTGTAACTTTAAAAAAAAAATCCCCTGCATTGCTGTCTCCGACTTTCTCTATTCTGACAGAAGTTCTTGAATGAGTGAGTTCCTTGAAAGTTAGATTGAATGTTGGAGAGGAAATAGTTGTTTTGTGCCAGAGTTCTCCAAGCTGTTGCCCTCAGCTGGGTTAAATGATGATCCCCCCATCACTCAAGCTAGCATGCTCACTGAGGTGATGGGATCTGTAGTCCAGCCCCATCTGAAGGGCACCGTGGTGGTGAAAGCAGTTTTACACAGATCTTAGAAACTTGCTTTTTTGGACGACAACTTCCAGAATCCCCCTGTCTATGCAGCCATTGGCCAAGCTGCCTGGGGATTTCAGGGACTTTTAATCCTAAAAGAAAACAGCCAAGATTCTGCATTGCGTTCATAGCTACATTAACGTAGCTATGAAGCACCTAAGGAATTGACCCTGAAACCTCCTTAAACTCCAGGGAGCCACTCCAGGTAAAAGAACTTGAGGGGTCCTTCAGGATGCGGGGTGCTTCCGGCTTGGAAAAGGAAGGGGGCTGGCTGTGTCATCCTGAACCACCCCTCTTAACAGGGCCACAGGCCTCCGTCGCTCAGAGCAAGTCCCTGGAGTTTAAGGTGGGTTCCGGGTGGTATTTATGATTGTGGCAATAATTCCACAATCATGAATATGTAGCATAATGGAATATGAAGTAGTTATAGATCCATAACTAGGTTATGAATTCACAACTGCTTTGCAGAATGCCTGCTGCTGTTTCCAAGCTCTGGTTTGCCTTGAAGTCTGCTGGGCATGATCTGTGGCAGCTACAGTATTAATAGTATGTTCAGATGAGATCATACCATGATGTGGCTAAAACAAGATTGCAACCCATTCCATTCGGTGCTGTAGCGACATCAAAAAGAGCATCAGTCTCATTGCCTTCTGTTTCCAAGGGAATGCAAGACCTCTGTGTGGTGTACCTTCCCCACCCCACCTCTTTTTATCCTTTCATTCCTTAGTTCTGAAAAGAATGGGTAGTGCTGAAGAGTTCCTTTTTAAAACACTTTTTAAAAAATCACACATTACTGCGTGTTCATTTTGTGACCAGCAATTAAAGACTACTGAGGCTGGCATGGTGTAAAGAAAGACCAAAAAATAAAAGGTTTCTTAAAAATGTCAAAATAAATGCTATGCTGTTTTTAAGTTTTCCCCACTTCTGGACTCTAAAAGTGTAAAGGAGGCAAGATCTAACTCTGAAGCATACTGTGAGTGGGTCCTTTGTTTGGTCACCAGTGCCACCTGCTCTTTCATATAACTAAGGACTTGTCTTCTGCATTTGGCCATGCTGCTCATCTGCCTCACTTTGGAAGGCTGGGAATTCTTAAAAATACTCTTGAGGAGGAGTTAAATACACGGGCAAATTTTCATGAGGGAAAGTGATCTTATGTACCCAGGTTTCAAGCTATGAACTAGTACCTTGATTTGGGCTTGAAAATGGGCTATTGGCTACTGCAGCTGTTTGAAGACTAGAAAGATGTCTTCCTGTTGATGACATGTTAGTTGCCTCAGTGTGGATTTTTGTACCTTCTGAAATGCTTAGAAATAAGTGCTTCCTCTTAAAGATGGCTATGTATCAGAGACAGTATGTCTCTGTGTTGTGGTTGTTAGGGAACACAGAAAAAAAGATGCTGGTGTACTCATGGCCTAATGTCTACCCATAGGCAACTGTTTGGGTACTGTGTATAGAGAATACTAGACTAGATAAGCCTTTGGTCTGATCCAGCAAACTCCTTTTTTGGTCTTAATCTGCAAGGGCATTTCCCCCACATCCAAAGCACTGCAGTGATCCAGACATCTTGTCATGTTAAGGAAAACTCTGGCTAGACTATCTAAGAGGGGCCAGAGGTGCTGAAAGACACCACGGCCTCTAAAAATAAGTATCCTCGAGCCATGCTCCTCTGTCATCTTTGGGGGCCTATAACCCTATCATAAACAAGACATACACTTACTTTGAAGTTTACTGGACTTATCTGCTACCTTTTCTGTTAATTCAGTTTTCTCAGCAGATTCATGTAACATGAGGGACATAATAGGCGTTTACAGAACATCGTAGCATAAGGATAATGGAGCAGTACACTTTTGTGTTCTACTTTCTGGTATTTTCTTCCATCAAGACCGGAGGGGCTCATGGAAGCTGTGGCCCCAAGCTTGACAGCAAGTCCAGAAGGTTGCCATGGCTGGTGTCAACAAAAGCTGCCAGGAGCTCAGTGAAGGGTAGTAGACTCAGGTTCCTCTATAGTTTTCCCTTGTTTGGGCCACCTAAAAGGTGATGTACCGTATGTACTTTAGGTGTCAAACTCAGGCCTCAAATGAAAGAGAGCTAGATAATCTGTACGATCAGGATTGAAATGACTTGTTCCAGGCAGCTTGCCCCAAAGCTGTGGTTGACATCCAGTGTCCAATGTTTACAAGTACTGTAGATTGTAGACTGGACTTAGGCTCTCAATTTTTGGAATTCTTGTTTACAGTTAAAGGCCAAATGTGACCCCAAAAACCTATATCCTAGGCCAAGCAGTGCTCAAAACAAAGGGTTTCTCAAGCACTACAAATTGGGGCACAGGAAATGACTGCAGTGCTCTCTTGATCATGGGACATGTTGAGACAGCAGCTGCAGCAAGACCCGAGGGGCCTCTCCAGCTGCCTGTCTCAATGCACCCATGACCAGGAAAGTACTACAGTCATCATTCTTCAGCTCCCTGACCTGCAGAGCCTCAGAAACCCTTCAGTTGCAGTACTGCCTGGCTTAAGAGATGGGTTTTGTGGGGTGGCATGTACATAGAAGTAGCTATGACGACAGTTGTTATCACAGCTACATCTTAATCCCTCCCACACTGCCATTCCTTTTTCCTTATGCGTCCTATCCTATTTAGACTGTAAGCCTGAGGGTAGGGAACTGTCAAATTAGCAATTTGTAAGCTGCTTTGAGAGCCTTTGTGGATGAAGAACAGCGTATATAATAATTTGTTACTCTGCCTTATGCAGCAAAATGTCATGGGTCAGCCCTGTTTCAGTTTGTAAGGTCCTTTCTTGAGTAATAGTCTCAGAACTACTGAGGGCAGATGAGCTCATTCCCTCTTGAGAGGAGCCCTTGGCTGGAGGATCCTGAGAGCCACAGCCTAGAATATCTGAAGGACCCTGGGTCAAGGAATGCTGTTTTAAACAGGCATATAGCTCCTCTTATGCGATCAGTGTACACTTTTCTAGGGGGAGGAAGAGTTCTAGATTGATTGTAGCTCCGGTACAGTGTTTTTAAAAGCAGGATGTCTATGCTTACAACCTTCCTTTTTTGAGGGTAAAACCGGTAGGGTGTGTGTGGAAGAAAATAAAATGTCCTCTGTGCACCAATACCTTTAGAAAAATCTTTTATTGTTGGGGTTTCTTTTGCATAGGCAAAAAATTACAATCCAACGATTAAAAAATAATGAACAAAACAGTGCAGCATTTGCAACAGGCTACAGTCTTAGATGCAAATCTGTCCCCTCTGCCCACCCTGCATTTTAGAAAGCTGGTTTTGTTTTTTTTTGCTTCGAAGCATTATTATTATTATTATTATTATTATTAGTGCCATCATTGTGCTTGATGCTTTACAGAGCATAAGAGGACAGGCCTTAACAGAGAGAGGGAAAATAAAAGAAGTCATGCTTTGGACAGTGTTTCCTGTTTGTTAATGTTCTGCAAAACTCAGCAATGCAAAAGGCCATTCCATTTTTGTGTGTCTTTTTGAGTCTAAGAGATGCTATGATGCTTTGCAACCAAGTTAGACTCAGCACAAACAGGTAATATGTGCATGATATAGCAGTGCCCTGGCTGCAGTCATGGAACCAACATGAATCTGAAATTGATGTGTGAATCAACAGTTTTTACCATATCCTGGCTCCATACATTAGAATGAATAACCAGGAGTTTTAGATATACAAATTGTCCCTTCATATTCGCTGGGGTTTGGTTCCAGGACCCCCTGTGGATCCCAAAATCCGTTAATAGTCAAGTCCCATTATATGCAGTGGCATAGCAAAATGGTGTCCCTTATATAAGATGGCAAAATCAAGGTTTGCTTTTTGGATTATTATTTTTAAAAGAATATGTTCAAGCCGTGAATACTTAAATCCATGGATATGGAGGGACAACTGTATAGTCTTATATATACATCTTTACAGGCTTCTGTTGATTTTCTCTCAGCCATCAAGCCTCTCCTCTTTTTACAATAGATAGAAGTCAGGTTTGTAACACATTAAAAATCAGTGCTTAACACTCACCCATTTTGGAGGGAATTCTATGATT
This sequence comes from Gambelia wislizenii, assembly GCA_030847615.1. NCBI lineage: Eukaryota > Metazoa > Chordata > Lepidosauria > Squamata > Crotaphytidae > Gambelia > Gambelia wislizenii. Next base: position 224,566,921 of record JAUMIR010000005.1, on the reverse strand, counting down.
CTATGAGTACAAAGTTAACTAAGCTATTAATCAAATATCAAACATTTCCTTCATACACAAAAGACAGACATTCCTGTTATTTCTTTATAGTTAAAAAAATTCTCCCAGCACTATTAGCTGGTTAAAAACCATATTTTTTTTCCTTGCAGAAGATGACCTCTTCTCTACCAGAGATGGGGCTGAAGCGGGCCTCCCTTTTTTTTTTTTTTTTTTTTTAGAGAGCTCAAGACTCTAGTCTTAGGGGGAAGCCTTGTCATAACCCTTCCTGTCCTCTGATTTTGTGATGAAAATCAACAATACAGGAACTCTCCCACTTCTACATGCCAGATGATATCAAATGTGTTCCCTAACTTGCATCGAGGAAGGAATGTTGGAGCTGTTCTTCATGGTCACAATGCACAGAAAGCAGGGTTGGGGAACATATAGTCCTTCAGACGTTGTTCGACTGTACCTCCAATCAGATCTAACTAGCATAGCCAGTGGTGAGGAATTATGGGAGTTGTAGTCCAATAACATCTGGAAGGTCACATGCTCCCTGTCTCTGATTTAAAGCCATTAAAATATTCCATTACAAGGAGTTTGCTGTTGGCTGAAGAGTCTGTAAGCCAAAAGGACTTGAAGGGGTGAGATACCTCCTCAAATCGCACAGACTATCTTCCTGAACCCTTAAGCCTGGGATACTGGCACAGTTATCAGCTAGCCCTCTCCTCGAATGGGCAAGTGGCCTATTGGTAGGTCCAGTCCTCTACCATTTTAAACCTGTAGCCATGAGTGGTGTAAATAAGGATGGAACAAATGGTGGCGAGTATGTGTGCAGTTATACTTGCCACCACCAGAAAATACTAGCTATGACAGCTCTCTTGGATCCATCTAGGAGTAAACAGCCCTTACTTTATGTTATAACTAAGTTTATAGGGTCTAGTGATAACAAGCAGAGGATTTATCTATCTATGCATTCTTGCTAAGCTACACTGGATAAGGGGAAATTACATCACAGTTTCTCAACCAGCTAAACACATGTCAGACTTTTAATAATCACACTGTCATTTGAGTCATATTCAATAACCTTATGAGCTTTGAAACACTGAAATGGTGAGGCCTACATAATACTGGAGCTTTGAAGGACATGCCCTGTTTCTTCTAGTCTCCACAACAAAAGCTTGCCCTGGCCTCCACATCTATCCTCTTCACAGGTACGTGGACCCAAAAACAGATTTTACTATCTTGTCATACTTTTTCCTCAAGGGTGTGCAGCATGCATAAGTACAGAGGCTACTAGGCCATATATACAGCTGAGAAAATGAATGTTATATCCAAAAAACAAAAGGAGAGGAAATGGTCAAGTTGAATCAAGCAACAGTTCTCTGAATTCATGGTGGAAAGACATCGCTCCCTTTCTCTCTTGGGGCAAATGGAGGTTTCTGTGCTTTTCGGCACACTCTGATTCTTCAGCACTCTCATCTCTGGATTGACACATACATCTGACTAATGTGGATCCTCTCAACTACTCTTTGGGTAGGCATTTTACTTTTTGGCAAGGACCCTGCAGTTTTAGTCAGGTAGATGATTATTCAGTAGTATTTCCTTAAGTGAGGAATATAATTAAGTGAGGAACATTATTTTGGCCAAAGGGAGGTAGTTTTGTTACTGGCCTTTGTGGCAATAACAGTCTAAGACAGTCAGTTGAGGAGATGGAAGGCCACCCTATCAGCACTCTGCACAGTTAGCTTCCTTCCCTCTGCCCTCAACAGCAAGAAACTAGTTCCCATTGAATTTGGTTCAAAGTTTGTATGGCGGGAGTTGCCAAAGGATAGCCGTCCAGATATTGTTCAACAGCAACTGCCAGAATCCCTCACCATTGGCTATGCTGGCTAGGGCTGATGAGAGTTATAGTTCAGCATCTGGAAGGCTATTCCTCCTGCCACGTTGGCCTCATTGCTCTAGCTATCTATGTATCTTTCTCCACCCTTTCTTTGTAGAAGCCTCTTAGATGAAGGCACAATATGATGAGGTATCCACACTAGAAGAACATTAGTACAGCTTTCATTGCTGGTGAACAGAGATAACCTTGAAGTTATTGAGAGGTCGCTTACCCCAGTGTAGGTATAAACCCTTGAGAGGTCATCTATATTATCTCATATATTAGTGAGAATTTTACCACAGATTGCATTAGATGTGGAGAGTGACCTGGTTTACAGCTGAATGAAGCAGACTCCTAGATCAAACCACTTCATAGTAAAGGCAAGGGATGCTTTATATATGCTCCCTCCATCTCCTCAGGTTAAGAGGTCTCTGCAAGTTAAAAACTGTCACACACAGAGAGAGATGCTACTCAGTTTGTTCTTTGCTATGCTTGTTTTTTTTACTCAAGGAAACTTTTTTTTTAAAATCAGAGAACATTCAAAATTATCGTTCCTTCCCTTATATTTTGAAGTGGTATAGTCTGCTCAGACTGGAACACTCTTTGTGACTTATGCTAGTGTAACTAGGAATTACACTAGCGTATCTACTTTTGCCAATATAGCGCAAGGGGGTATCCTGTAGCTCCTTGCACAATAATTTTAATGGCTGTTGGATAGTGTTGGGATGCCATTCAGCATCCCTAACCAAAATTACCGCAGATGGGATCTGTGTGTGTACATACAGGCAGGCATCCCTAACACCGTTGTCTAGCTGGCAGCAGTCACTCTCCCATACCTCCTCAATACATATGTTGGCAGAACTTTATGCTCCACCTGTGTCAAATAGGATCCTGGCCTCAGCTGCCTTGCCCTCATTTCATTATGCTATGTAACAACATCAATTAAAGAAGTGTGGTTTGGTTTTCCTCATCACTTAGTAGGCCAGTGCATAGGGTCAGGTGGTAATATACACACCATAGAAAATTACAGGTGATCTGTAGGGCTCCTGGGCCAAAGTCAAAGCAGGGGCCCAGAGTGATAGTATTGTATTTTGGCTAGCATAGCAGAATTTTTCTAACTACAGCTCGTTGCTACCCCAGTGCCTTATGAGATTAATAGCTATTTTACACAAGTTCAGTGAGCAGCATCCAACCCTTTTTGACTGTAGGAAGCCATTTGTATTGTAGCACAACCTGCAATGCAGCAACACATGAGTTAAAACATGCAGCATGAGAGCAAAACACAGCTGTTTCCATTGCAAGTGGAACAAAGGCAAAGTTTAATTTGAGCCAAGGCTCATCAATGTTTATTCTTGGAATCTACATTTTTACTATCGGGACTCAGCTGTGGAATATGTGAGATAAGTATGAGTGCTTCTACTCACGTACAGAGTGCTTTCTCTTCACAATTCAGCACTGTCAATTCACCCCCATGTATTGGGGATTAGATGTAAGCACTTCTATGCTAGTGTGAGGGTCACTCCTCTTCTCTATAGCAAATTAGACATTGCAGGACTGTACAGGAACTCTCCTACCAACAGGAATGAGTTTCAGCCATAGTCCATAATGACATGAGTGCATCGTTTATCGTACTCCAGTTTAATTTTCTACTGTTTCCCCCTGGAAAACAGCCAATTTAATCTCCCAACCTTCAGGACTCAAGCCTTCAGTTTTTAAATGCTCCATAGACTCCTTTAAATAAATGCTCATTTTCCAAGAGGTTGGAAACATTCATTTTGGGCCTACAGCTGAGATTCTAGGAAGTGCAGGCCCCAAAGTCACATTTCCAAGCTCTGCTACCTTCTGCTATGCAGCGTTCTAGGTTCCTACTACAGTCAACATCAAACCACCTTTTACAGTTAGATAAAAGACAAACAGATACCTGTCAAACCAAGAAAGGAATAGTAGACAATAGCAGAAAGTCTCCAGCTGCTCTCGTTTGAAGAAGTTTTTATAAACATCTCATCCCACCCACCCCTATATATGCTAATATAATTACATCAATGAGAGTTACTGTTCCTTCTCTAAAGGAACATTCAGAAATCAATTTCTTGTCTGGGGGTGGTAAGGATGGGAAGGATATAAACAACTGCATAGGCTTTTAAAAAAACATTAAAAAAACCCAGCTAAGTATAAAATACCAAATTAAGGAGCCCTCTTTCTCCCTCTCCACACGGAAAGGTCTTTCCCAGGAAGAACCAACTGAGCAGTAAGCATGGCTGTTGAGGTCTCCACATCTACGAGCAACATAGCAAAAGAAGCAACAGCATTGCCCATCCCAAGTTGCTCTCCTTCCTGGCATTGCTTTCTGCCAGCCCTTGTCAGTCCGAGGCGCAGAACTTGAGGTAGCCAACTAGCAAGACCGTGGCACTAAGGAGGGGTTAAGATACTGGCTCCCCATGCACACGGAAACGGTAAATGCAGGTGTATTCCGGGTGGCCCCAGTTGCTGAGGACTCTGAGCTCAATCAGCTGGAAGGCTGTAGAAGTCCTGCTCTCATCCTGACGGTGAAAAGAAGGGAAGGGGGAAAAGGAGAAGGTAATAGAGAGATGAAATATGCCATTGAATAGGAATGTCTTTGGCCTGTCTCTCGAAAAGCTTGTAAAAGTTATCTTTTGAATTAAAACTTCCAGAAACCCCAGATTATCATGTCTGCTGGAAGCTGCAATCCCCCAAAATAGCATTTCTAACATTTATGCAATTCCTTGCCTTGAGGAGGAAAAGAGAATGCTAGTTGCCCGCCGCCTTTGCAGGTGTCATTGGTGAGGACTCGGGAGAGAGCCTTCTCCGTGGCTGCTCCCAGACTGTGGAAATCCCTTCCACGGGAGATCCGGTTGGCCCCTCCCTGCTCTCTTTTTGCTGGTAGACTTTTATTCAGGCAGGCTTTTGAAATGTTAATTTTAATTGGTGTGTTGCTTTTAATGTCTTTTAATGTTTTGTAGTTTTTATTGATATTAATTTTTAATCTATGTTGTATTTTTAACTGTTATGTTTTAATAATGGTAATAATTTAATTCTATTTTAACTTGTGTAATGTTTTATTTTTTTTTATTTTTAAATTATTATAAGCTGCCTTGAATCCCATCTTGGCAGAAAGGTGAAATATAAGTCCAATAAATAATATTCCTCCTGTCTAGCTTGGCTGGGTTTTCTTTGAAGACTGACATCTACTGGCTCAAACAAAACATTGTATTGTCTCTGCCCAGCCAGAAGCACAGAGGAACATCACTGGTGTTGACATTGTTCTAGAGGCAGTACATATGTTTAATTTTAATTCCACAGCCACTAAAACATCTTGGGCTAGATATCTTCAGTGGAAATAGGCAATCTGTGCTCCAAATACAACTCCCATCAGCATAGTCAATGGGAAGCCACAGTCCAACAAAACCTAGAGGATTACCAATTATCCACCTTTCTCTTAAAGTCCAGACACTTCTGATTGTCCCCTTTCTGGTACAGTAACACACCAACCTTTCCTTGATTAGGCTTTACATTCAGGGGTAGCTGTGTTGGCCATGCAGCAAAACAAAACCCACCAAAAAAGTGATACCTTTAGTAACTAACCAAATGCAAAACACAGGATGCAAGCTTTCGAACTCTGCTGGCTTCATCAGGCAATTTGCATTTGGTTGGCTAATAATGGTATCACTTTATTGTGGGTTTTGGGTTTTGTTCTGATTAGGCTTTGTCATTCTCCCATCCTGCCCCACATGTCTGCCTCTTGTTTTCTCCTTCCTACCTGGAAGTGGAATGTCTGGATAGGAGCTCCATCTTGGTCGTATGTGAATTGTCCAAGGAGGACACCTTCTTGTTGCCCTTCTTCATCTAAACCCTGTAGCAGAAACAAACAGAGTTGGGGAGGGGAGGGAGTGTTGGGGTGAAGAAGGGGAGGGCCAAGGGGAGAACAGAGCAATCACAGGATCAGAGAGAGGGATGGACACAAGTGCAGTTAAAGGCCACTCCTGCAGCTGCATGCCAAAATAAAAGAGGGCAATGAGGAGGCAAGGGAGGCAGAGGGACAGCAGGGAGCAAGGGAAGAAGGCTGATAGTTATGAATATTTCCATCCCCTCCTTTCTTTCCCCAGATAGATCCAATTATCGAATTTCAATCAACATCACAGGCTTCAATAGGACAAGCAACTCCTTATCTTTGGACAGAGCTCAGAAAAGGGACCTTATTGGACTTCCGTTTTGGCAGTTTCCCTCAAACAATATACCAGTAGCTAGTGGCCAGCCAGGCTGGGAAATTCAGTAAACTATAGTCTGAAACAGTAACTTTCCAAGTGCTGGTTCTTTGAGAGAGATTAGGAATGTATGAAAGATAGTTTTTGGCACTTTCACTGTACTACAATTCCTAAGATTCTCGTGTGTGTATGTGTGAGAGAGAGAGAGAGAGAGAGAGAGAGCCATGACAATTGACGCTGAAATAAAACTGACCTCGGTTTGTGTTATAGACATACCTACAGCACTGGCCCATGTATGTTCCACTCCGCCATTGCTCATAAATCACACCACTGTTCCTACTACCAAAAGTATCTGCTAACCACCCCCAAAAATAAATCCTTTCCATCTAAGCTTCTGGGTTATCTTGCCCTCTATACTCATATTGTATGTAACTGGAACTTTGGTGGAGAATATAGACTTCCAAGATTCTCTGATTTTGAAAAAAAAGAAAGAGCTCTATAACTATAAATGGAAGAAGGAAAAGGAACTGTACATCTTGGGAAGGTTTCCACTACCCAAGGGACATGTTGATTGAGGAATGGATAAGTCCCGGCTAAAAACAGCTGATTGGGAAGCAATGTCTTAGAATCATAGAGTTGGAAGAGACCACAAGGGCCATCTAGTCCAACCTCCTGCCCTGCAGGAATACACAATCAAAACATTCCCAACAGATGTCCATATACTCTCTGTTTAAAAACCTTCAGAGAAGGAGATTCTACCACACTCTGAGGCAGTGCATTCCACTGCCAAACAGCTCTTATTATCAGAAAGTTCTAATGTTTAGGTGGAATCTCTTTTCCTGTAGTTTGAACCCATTGCTCTGTGTCCTAGTGTCTGGAGCAGCAGAAAACAAGCTTGCTCCATCCCTCCATCCCAGTATGACATCCCTTCAAATATTTAAACATGGCTATCATGTCATCTCATAAACTTCTCTTTCCCAGGCTAAACATACCCAGCTCCCAAAGCTGCTCCTTATAGGGCATGGCTTCCAGACCTCCCATCATTTTGGTCACCCTCCTCTGGCCTGTTCCAGCTTGTCAATATCCTTCTTGTCAACAGCCCAGAACTGGACACAGTATTCCAGGTGAGGTCTGACCAAAGCAGAATAGAGTGTCACTATTACTTTCCTTGATCTAGACACTATACTCCTGTTGATGCAGCCTAGAATCACATTGGCTTTTTTAGCTGCCACTTCACACTGTTGACTCATGTTCAGCTTCTGGTCTTGTACTACTTAATTCAAAGGCAACTGTGGATACTAGAATTGAGGACTATTTAAGATGGAAATTAGAGAGAGAGAACTTCATACTCTGGAAGAGTTTCATGAGAACTGCTAGGGAAGTAAGAAAAATAATCCACCTTGACAGGGATCAAGGCAGAACTGGACAAAATTTAAAAAGGCCACTTTGCAGTCCTGACAAAAACTGGGAGGAGACTCTTGTGTTGAGAAAGCACTAGAAGTCCCAGAAGCCCCTGCCTCCAGAGTGTGGGAGAAGTCTCCCACACAAGATGTCACAGGATGGAGAATATCTTTCCATTTTCAAATGTGCCTCATTGTAACTTGTCGGACTGCCTGCATTCCCTAGTCCCACACAAAGGTGACTTACGTAGACTGCAAAGTCCTTGGGAGCACTGGGAATGGTGCCTTTGGGTGAGAGGGATCTGGAGATGTGCTCTAGTGTCACAGCAGTGGGATAGATGTTGCTTGAAAGGCGAATGACAGCAAAGCCCTGGGAGCCTTGGAAGGCCCAGCAGTTCCCTGGCAGGACCTCTGGCTGCAAGGAAGTTAAAACAAACATGGTTTTAGGAAAATACAACAAATATACATACATTAGAATTAGCCTTTCTATCCCAAAGTAGAGGGATACTGTAACACACAAAGACCATTCAACCAAAAGATATCAGTTGATATCAGTTGGTTGACAGGTTTAAAACAGCTCTTTATGCCTTGTCGTATGATTGGCCAGAGCCATTTGGCAGGCTTTAAAGCCAAGTCACAATCTAAATTGACACAGAAATCCATACATCTGATGAAGTAGGCCAAGTCTATGAAAGCTTATGCTACAACTTCTTTCTCTCAGCCTCAAAGGTGCTACAAGATCCCTCTGCAACATAAACCCAAGACATCTTCATTTTCTAAGCTTTCATATGACATTGCCCACAACTAATATGGTTGTTGTGAGGACAACATGGGATGACCCCCCCTTCTAACACTACCTTAAACTCCTATAATAAAGCACTATATAAAATATGAATAAGACTTTTTAAACTATTATAAAGCACTGTATAAAATATGAATAAGATGTGATGTATTAGAAATTAAACATTTCTTTTGAGGAGAATAGTTTGAGAGGAGTAAAAATAACATAGGACTATTGTATCTCTAATTAATTGTTTCCTTACCTGCAGAATGACCCGTGGAGACTGAGAATGGTACCACAAGGGAATCCCAAAAAGACTGAGCAGAGCAGTCTTGGTCTCATAGGTTTCTGAGCACCGAGTACTGATAACGCTGGCTCCTGTAAGTGTAGAGATACAGCTGAAGCCAAGGAAAAGAGCTCATGCAATGGGAAATGAGCTCATGCACAGATGAACCCCACTGTAACATTCTTCAGTACTATAACCAATAGTTCCAAACTGGAATTTGTACCACCATATACCCAGAACAAACCATAAACCCTGAACAAACATAGATAGATAGACCAATGGTCTGATTCAGTGTAAGGCAGCTTCCTGTGTTCTTATGCTTATTTCATGCACATTTGAATACTTTATTGTGGTTGAGTAATGGCAGGGGCTGGTTTCATAGAAGCTGAACCTTATGGAAGGCAGTGACAAAACAAGACTCACCAAACAATTGGAAACAACTAGTGTGAAGATGCATAAGACAGAGTGTCCTCTCTGGTTTTTCAGCTGGTAGGTACGACTGATTAAAAAGTCTTAGGCTACTCGTTGCCCCCCTGAAGTCTAGAAACACGATATTGTATTTTGAAATGAAATAGAAGATTCTGACACTCTCCTAGCCTGTTATTCAGCAATGTCACTTCCCTCCTATTCCACAGTCACCATCTTAAAATTCCAGCTTATTGGCTAGTTTACCCTCCCACCCATCCCACACACATAATACACAAAGCTTGGTGACCCTGGGTTTCCATACCTGCAGATTCAAGTGCATAATCAAACATTCCAATGCGATCTTCACTGTACCGCTTCAGAGCCTGGTTCACAATGTCATGCACTTCCTGAAACAAAACAACAGCATGGAATGTAACGAGAAGACTCTCAGAAGTCTAAAGAATTTGCACTGCTCTTCTAGAATAGAGCTGAATCATACAAATGACATAGTTCCTTTTGGAATTACAGTACAGCAGCATCAGTACAGATCTACAGGTCAGTTTTATTATATCAGCTGCAAATCAACATACCATCAGACATGAAACTTGTGTTATACATAGGACTGTTGTCGAGTATCACGGTGTCAAAATTTGCAGATCAGGAGACACCCTATTTTTCATTGGAGAGGCATAAACTATCATTTAACTATTCTCCCCTATCTCCCTCACACAATATTATCTGAAATGTCCTGAAAACAAGTATGAATGATCAAATTCTTTGCATTTGGCTGGAGTTTGAAGCACTTTATGCAGATAATGCTACTAAATAGCTGGATGAGGTAAGCTACTACTATTTGCCCCCATATAAAGATAAGAGCTTGGAAAAGTTACTCTTTGATTACAACTTCCAGGATCACTCCCCCGCCCACCTGCCCAATCAGCATAGTTCAAAAAATTAACTTTTCCATGCTGTATTGAAGATGGTCTAGGTGTGGACAGGGACTGAGATTCAAAAACTGAGATTCAAAAACAACTCATCTAAGGCCCCTTGTGAGTTCATGGACAAGAGAAGACTTCAGCAACTGCGGAATCACAGTACATTCTTCTAGCCACTACATCAGCTCTTTTAGTCCATGGGGCACAAGAGTTGTGGAAATGCAGCAGTGATAATGTTCACTAGGCAGGGTGGTGAAGAATGGCTGAAGAGGATCCCTCACTATAGCATTCAAAGAGGAGAACAAGGGGGCACAGCACTCTCCCCAGTATCTGAGGAATGTCTAAGGAAAGCCATTTCCTTAGTGCGGTACTGCTGAGGAGAAGAAAGTTTCCCTCACAGCTTCTTGGTGACAAGGGAGGGCAGGAAATGTACTCACTCAGTTTTATTTCCAGCTAGCCTGAGACATTTTGCAGCCTGGATTGAAGGATAATCATCCCCACACCCACCCCAAATGTACAGATACAAGCTGGTAGACTGACAGTTGAATCTTTTGTCAATATTGGCAATGGGACAGCATCCCTCACTGCACCCAAGATATTTCGGGTAGAGGGAGTACCACAGCCTGTGTTAACACAGCTTTCCAAGCTCTGTTCTTACTCTCCCTAATGGTAGGGCTGGCTCTGCTCATCAGGATCAGTCATGGTTTCATAGGACAAGAGAGGCAAGTTGACTTCTAGAATTATGGTACTTTCAAGCCAGGAAGCTAAGTACTAAGATACAAATCAGCTCTATGTATTTTAAATAACCACACCCCACATGACAGACACCACTTTTGGTAGAATTCCCCCAAAGAGCCCATGAGAAGCCATCGGGACCAGGTGATAAGTAGATCCTCACCTCTTGCGTTACTCCTACAACTCCTTCCCTTTGGAGTGCCACTCTAACGTTCTGCACCGAAAACTGCTGGTCCTCAGAGATCTTGGCAAGAATCTTGTGCTCCAGCACATGCAGCTGTTCCTGAAGTTCATCTTGTTGGAGGAACAAACTGCCTGTCCCATCCTTTTTAGACTGGGACAGGAATTGGCTAAGCCACTTCGGAAACTGGATTTCCACCTGAAATCACCAAAAGAAAAGGCTAGATAAATGCAGTATATAGTTGAACTGTAGAATTTGCTACCAGAAGCTATAATGATGGCCACCCATTTGGATGACTTTAAACTGGGACTGGACATGTTCATAGAGGATAAGGCTTATCAACAACTAGCTACTAGTCATACTGACTACATATTCCTTCAGTGTCAGGGCAAGTATTTCTCTGAACACCAGTTGCTGTGGAACATGAGTGGGAGAGTGCTATTGCATTCATGTCCTATTTATGTTCTTTATGTTCAGCCACTGGGAGAACAGAATAGTGGATTAGGTAAGTCTTTGGTCTGATCCAGCATGCCTCTTCCCACCCACCTCCAAATCTGAACCTTCTAAAAGAAAAAAACAAATGGACTACAAGGAACAGGATATGGGACACCCTTCTTTTTTCTGGTTCATGATACACTCTTAAAGTGGAGCTGAGATACTTAACAGAGATGCACAGTATTTCCAGTTATGGTGCTGGATACATGTAAAAAGGTTTGACTGCAGGGAGACAGCGGCTTTGGTTTTCTAGACTGAAACAGTGCTGTAAATTAAAGCTAAATTTGCTGCCTCTGTGAACTAAAGGCATCTACAGAACACTGGTGGGCAAACTACAGTCTGTGGGCCACAGGTAGCCCCTGGACCCCACTTTTGAGGCTCCTGAGGGGCCCCATTAAAAAAACCAGTACAATTTTCATGCCGTTTTTGCCCCAACCCACAGAGAAAGCCCTCAAAACACATGAAAATATATGAAAATACCTCCCCACTTCACCCCCACAGGCACTCCAGGACCCTGTACTATGTCCAAATGGCTCAGTTTCCCTCTGCAGTCCCTCTCAAAATGGTGACAGGAAGTGACCTGGGGGGAAATTGCCCAAGCCCCAATGCAGTTGCCCACCCTGACATGCTGTGTACTGTATTTTTTTACTACTTTATACCTTTTATTAATTTGACTTAATTTGCTTCCACCTTTTAAAATAAACATTTTTGTTTCAGTTTCAAAAATGTTATACCTTGAGACTGAAGGAAATAAATCTCTGTCTAGCTTTAAGTTTCAAAAAGATGTTTTGCTCAAAGTTTAACTTAGGCTCCTACAATGCCCTCAGCTGAAAAGGGAACCAAGAGTACTCCTAACCGTAAGCCCTGGTATTCAGAGGAGCTTAGGAAGATGAAGCGGGCTGGACAACGACTAGAGCGCACCTGGTGGAAGACTTGACTCTTATCCGACAAGACTCGTCATAGGAATTTCCTTGATTCTTATCGAGAGGCGATACGTGCAGCGCAGAAGTCTTTCTCCTCTGCACGTATTGCGTCTGCAGAGTCCCGTCCAGCAGAACTGTTTAGGGTGGTGGGGGAGCTGACGCAGATTCCACCTGCGCAGAACCCCTTACTTAACCCGACAACGGCCTGCTGTGATGCGTTTAACATCCACTTTGCAGATAAAATCTCTCGGATAAGAGCCGACTTAGATGCCAGTGTTATGACAGAATCTATAGACGACGTGTCCAGCAACTCCGTTGATGAAATTTTATTGGATCAGCTTCAATCTGTGAGTACCAATGATGTGGACAAACTCCTTGGTAGAGTGAGAAAAACAACCTGTCCCCTCGATCCCTGTCCATCTTGGCTGGCCACCCAAGGGGGAGACGCATCGAGAGTACTCCTTAGGGATATTATCAATGCGTCCTTCAGGGAGGGGTCCGTTCCACCCTGTCTGAAGGAAGCGGCGGTTAAGCCGCTCCTGAAAAAGCCTTCCCTGGACCCCTTGGACAGGAACAACTATAGACCAGTCTCCTTGCTGCCTTTTCTAAGCAAGGTGATTGAGAGGGCAGTCGCTTCCCAACTCCAAGCTGTCATGGATGAAACCGATTATCTAGATCCATTTCAAACAGGCTTTAGGACGGGATATGGAGTGGAGACTGCCATGGTTGCTCTGGCTGATGACCTCCGCTTGGGTATCGACAGGGGTAGTGTGACCCTGTTGGTGCTCTTGGACCTCTCAGCGGCATTTGACACAATAGATCATTCCATCCTCCTGGATCGCCTGAGGGGGTTAGGAATTGGAGGCACTGCTTTGCAGTGGTTCCGTTCCTTCCTCTCAGGCAGATCCCAGAGGGTGAGGCTCGGGGACAGCTGCTCTACCAGAATAGAGCTTAACTGTGGCATTCCTCAGGGTGCCATTCTGTCCCCGATGCTATTTAACATCTATATGAAGCCGCTGGGAGAGATCATTCGGAGGCATGGAGTGCATTGTCATCAGTATGCTGATGACACCCAGATATACTTCTCCATGTCTCGGTCATCAGCTTCGACTTCAGATGGCATCTCTCCTCTCAATGATTGTCTTAAAGCAGTAATGGACTGGATGAGGAAAAACAAATTGAGACTGAATCCAGACAAAACGGAGGTACTAACAGTTACAGGCCCGAAACCAGGTCTGGGAATACAACTTCCAGTCCTGGATGGAACTACACTCTCCTCCAAATACTGTGATCGCAGTCTGAGGGTGCTCCTGGACCCGACGCTCCAGATGTCTAATCAGGTAAATGCGACGGTCAGGAGTGTCTGTTATCAACTTCGGCTGATACGCCAGCTGCGCCCTTTCCTGGAAACTAGGGACCTCGAAACTGTGGTGCATGCACTGGTAACCTCCCATCTGGATTTCTGTAATGCGCTCTACATGGGGCTACCCTTGTGCTTGACTCGGAAACTTCAACTAGTTCAGAACATGGCAGCCAGGTTGATTTCTGGTGTTTCCAGAAGAGAGCATATAACACCTGTGCTAAAAGGTCTCCACTGGCTGCCTATTCGTTTCCGGGCACAGTACAAGGTGTTGGTTATAACCTTTAAAGCCCTGCATGGTTTGGGTCCAACTTATCTCCGGGACCGTCTCCTTCCGTACGACCCTCCCCGCACACTTCGGTCCTCTGGGAGGAATCTGTTACAGCCTATGAAAACAAGGCTGTCGGTGACATCCCAGAGGGCCTTCTCCGCTGCTGCTCCCAGATTATGGAATGGCCTGCCGGATGAGATCCGTCTTATTAACATCTTAGACAGCTTTAAAAAAGCTGTCAAGATGGATCTTTTCCGGCAGGCCTTTCCTGAATAACTATCCCGGCCCAAGACTCGGCTGTCCTCCCTGAGCTGTAATCAGATTTTAAAAAAAAACAAAAAACTATTGAATGTTTTAATTTTTTTCTAATCTATATATTTTTAATTTACTGTATGTTTTTAATCTTTTATAATTTAATATTATTTTAAGGGGGGGTGGGCTAGGGTACTGGGACTATGGAGTTTTTATATTGTAAGCCACCCTGATTGCGTTGCAGAGGGGCGGGATATAAATAAAATTTTATTATTATTATTATAGTACTCAGGCTCAGGTAAGCTTGGCATTCTTTTGCATGTTCCAGTTTTCTAGAGGTGTGTTATTGGAAATACAGACTATATAGTGCTGAGAAGACAACCTTCACCCATAATAACAAGACTCTGACACTTCTTGTGTGGATATTCAGATGTCTGTGCAATTCACGAGAATAGTCTTATGATATCCCACATATCACGAGATGTTCAGAATGATAAATCTAGTAATCTGGGAATGATCCTTATGGAATCAGAAACAGCCATGCTTATGAACACAGATGAGGACAGGTATGAACACAGTGATTTTTAATTAATTCCAATCCCTATATTTAAAAAAAGAGGACAGCTCACAATCCAATTCCAGTAGTCTGGCTATAAACTATACAAAGGATAAAACAGGAAGCCTTCTGATCAAATGAAATGTAATTGGAAACTCACATCTTCCCTCATTTCCTTGATCTGTCTTGGAAGGAACTCCACCTGTTTCGACAGCACCTTCTGATCAGAGGCCAAGTTTCCAAATTCCTTCTTCAGGCTTGCAAGCTGTGTCTCCAGTTTGCCCATCTCTTTTTGGAAATTCCCCATTAGACCTTCCTGCGTAGAGCTTTAGAAGGAAAACAAAAATTCAGACATTCATGACATGCAATTCAAGTAGCAAGAGTTTAATCACCTCCTCTAACTGAGAGTTTTTACATTTTTGGACTACAACCCATAGGATCATAACGTTAGAGGAAGATGTTGAATGAGCCTTTGAGTATGGCTCTCTGCACATCCCTGCTGTCTAAAACCAACATGTAGTGTTGAGCTGAGCTTAAAGACTGAATGTAACAAGACTTCAGGAGAAAGCAACTCTTGGGTAATACTGGTTCTATGTGTTTGCTCACAATGGTCCCATCTACACGATTTAAATAATATGTACGGCGTGCGGAAGTTCGCGCTTCGGTACAAACAGCCATTCGGATGCACACGAATGCAAAAGAGGGGGGGCAGTTTTCCACCCTGAAATACGCACACACGGCATTCGGGAGGGAAAGCGGATCGCGAAGAGAAATCCGTACGCCGTTTGGATGGCTGACAGGTCTGTACGGTCCATTCACACACATACGAACAGGCAGGGTAATCTGATTGGCTGGCCGAGTAGAGGGGGCGGGGCTAGCACAGAGGGGAATTGGGAGCGGCCGCCATGTTGGTTTCCCGGCTAGCGAGCATCTGGTAAGTCCGTGAATTTATATGTTTATTTATTTTTATTTTATATTGTAAATACGGAAAACCGACTGTCCGCAAACCATGAACCTTTCTAAAAAAAAAAAGCAGCGGGAGATTTAAAACTGCTGCTTGGCTTGCTCGCTCCAGCCAGCTTTGGGAAGAGGGAGTCATACGGAGCTTAGGGGGCTTAAAAATCGTATAGCCGGTTCGTATGCATACGAACGACAGGCTGTTCGTATTTTTTGCCCCCCATACGGATTTTTTAATGATCGTATAGCCGCACCCAACATTTCCAACTTTGATCAAAACATTCTAAACTGGCTCACAACATTTTTGGCAATGCATACTCTCAAGATTTTTTACATACTCTTTTTCACTACTGTGCAGGAGAATGCAAGCACCACAGATCATTATCTAAGCCAGGGGCTATCACCCTTTGGCCTTTCAGATGGTTTGGATTGGTTCCCAGAATTTCTGGCCATTGACCATTCAAGTTCAAAACATCAGGGAGGGGGCAGGAACTGTTGAAAACCTTTGGTCTAAACAGGACTACAATGTGCCTGCTTATTGTACATCACAAGTCCTGATGCTCCGGCCTCTGATCAGCTAACTAGAACACGGAGAGGACATGGCAGCCATTCGAGCAGCAGTCTTGATGATGATTTGCTGCTACCAGTAGCACCAATCCTCACCTCTTCCCTCCCCATGTGGGAATGGAGTCTTATACTGGTTAAGTGACAGTGTGGGTTCCTGGAAGAAGCAGTGATCATGTGGGTTGGGTACTGAACAAACTGGAAATAATGTGATCCTTCAGCAAAAGAGATACTAACACTGGAGTAAAGAGTGGAGGAGATAGCAAAGAGGCTAAAGGAATAAAATTCTCAGCAGGTTCCAGCCTCATGGGTTTGGTGGGTTGCATGGCAACCACACTAGGGATGAGGAAAACTTGCTGTTACTCATTTCCTGGCTGAAATAAGAGTTTCCTAACACCTGGGCTCTCTAGTTGGGAAAAATGACAGAGAGGCAAGAATCGGTGGCAGTTTTCCAAATCTCCCCAAGTATTTTGGGAAATTATTAGGCGCAGAAACACGTTTTCTTGTATCTAAAATTGATGCTTCTTTGCACAAAAAACTCATGATTTTTGGCACAAAAATGCCATATGTGTTTCTGGAAACAGTGGAGGGTTTTTGCACCAAAAATTGTGTTTTGGCATGAAAAAACACAATTTTTGTGCCCCAAAGCCCACATACAGTATATTTCTGTGAAGAATTTCTGAAATGCTTCAGGATGTGTGAGTGCCAGTAAAAAAAACACTGCTGAGAAATATAGTAGGAGCCCTGTATCCTGAGAGGATTGGTTCTGGGCCACCCTGCGGATGGTGAATTCCACGGATAATAGCAAACACCATCCACCACCACCCTACCACTGCTGCAGAAGCCCTCCCGGGTGAAGGGGGGCAGGCAAGATTGCTCCTGCCCCGTCCCTTCCCTCTTTGCCCCGCCATGGCCCTGCTGTGACTGGAGCTCTCCCGGGGGGAGAGAGGGGGAAGGCACGATTGCTCCTGCCCCTCCCTTCCCCCTTTGCCCTGCCATGGCCCCACCATGACCGGAGCTCTCCCAGGGGGAGGGAGGGAGCAGGCGCGATTGCTCCTGCCCCCTCCTTTCCCCCTTCACCCCGCCATGGCACGCTGTGAACTGAGCCATCCCGGGGGAAGGGAGGGGGGAGGCGCGATTCCTCCCCCTCCCTTCACCCCCCCCACCAACCACAGATAACTGAATCCACGGTTGGCAAATCAGCAGATATGGGGGTGCTACTGTATGTGTTTTCTCCCACAGTGGGGAGAAATTATTTATCTTCATATGCAGGGATGAAATTGTCAAAGATTTACACACCTAAACAGCACAGGTGCAAAAGCTGACTGTTGACATAAGAGGGCCTCTCCCAACCTAATGCTTCCCTGTTGGGTTTGGACACAACAAGAATTAGCATTCCAGCTGGGGGTGATGGGAGTCATAGTCCAACTCATCCAAAGGGCACCAGGATGAAGCAATGTAGCTTCAACTATATTTTCCAATGGAACTAAAATTTCAAGGTACAGATGTTTGGCTTGACCATGAGCAGTGAAAATTTGTCTTACAAGCCTTTTATTTGTCAACATCTCTACTTAAAAAGCTATTACAGATATGAAAAGCATGAACCAAAATTACTGAGATTATTTTTGCTCTCTGTTCTAGGAATTTATAAGTTTCTCTCTGAAGTAAAAAGATGTCTGTTTTTAAAACAATAATTCTTGTGGTTTGCATGATTTCTTACCCTTCTTCCATTTTCATACAGTAGGAACTAGCATAATTACATAAGTGAGAGTGCTCAGGTTACCTTTGCCATTGTGCACTCATTTGGAGTATCCGGCTCTCTGTCTCCTGAAGGAGAAACAGCACTGGTTAGGACAAGGAAACAAAGCAGGACAAGATCCTTGGGTTGTACAGGATTTCACACTGTTGACCTAAAATTCAAATGTTAAACCCAGCCAGAGTAAACCTGGAGAATCAATAGGGACTTGGTAAGCCAACATTTCTGTAAGCTTAATTGATTCAAAAGGCCTGCACTACTTGGGACTAACCACTGAATTTAGGCTATTCCATTCGTTTAGAACTGGAAGCACGTAACAAACCACTGTTGACAGAAAGATGATGGACAGACTTCATGGGACATTCCATTTTTTTTAACTGAACAGTTAAAACATTTCTGTCTATTAATCATTTTCTTCTGCCTTTTTATTTTGGAGATACCTTTGTATCAAGATGCATAATGCCCTGTATCAGCCAAAGAGTGATGAATTCTAAACTAAGTTGAACTAAATAATTATAGGGTGGTTTGGGGCAACTTATTTCTCCAACTGCAGTTATTGTTTGTAAAAAAAATTTTTTTTGTTTTTTTTGTAAGAATGAAAGTTAAGAAAAAAATATTTGCACTGTGAAAATGTTTCACCAGCTCTGTAAAAAGTAGCTACAGAGATGGAATAGTTCCAGGGCAGTTGTGGAGTCTCCAGTATTGTTTTTATAAATATTGGTCAAGTTACTGAATGTTTGTGAACGGCTAGAGAATGTCAGAAAGACTAGAGACTATCTGTCATATGGAGTGGAAATAAAATAAAAAGCAAAAGATGGAGTAATTATAATAATGTTCACTCTCATATTTTTGGTAAAATTAAGTTTTAAAAAATTAGAATATTATATGGAAATTCTAGAAAAAATATCTAAACATGGAGTAAAGATAGTAGTGTAAAAGAACCATTCAAAAATATGGAAAGATGTCTTATTGATGACATTTAAAAAAAAATTCCTATGTATAAGAAAAAGCAGGCAGGAACTGAACAGTTTTCTTAGGACCCAAACACTATTCATTATTCTTAGAAATCAAATAATTAACATGATCCAGCCAAATTTAAAACACTTTTTAAGAGGGCAACGCTGTGTATGTTTAAAAACACCTGACAATCTTTTACTTAAGAGCAAACCCACTTGATTCAGTAGGTTTTGTTTCTAAGCAACCATGCACAGAATCAGGTGTATATGTCTCAATTATCTAATCAGCAGAGTTAAGCATACACTTCATGTCTCCTGTTCACATTACTGGGAAAAGTGCTAAATTTCAGCTAGATTGTGCCAAATACTACTGTCAGGTGATCTGTTAATAGGTACTGGAAACGTGAAATGAAATGAAACATATCATGTATGATCAGAACTTTGAAAAGCTGATTTTAGGGGTGAGCCTACCAAACTAGCCATGCTGGTTGGGAGATTTTTGGTGTTGTTGCTCTACATCTAATTTTGTTTAAAGATGAAGAAAAACATCTACATTTTAAGGGCAGATGACTGTATAGCAGACCTTTCCAAATCATAGCATCTATAACTTCTGTACAAGGTGGTCAAGTTTTACCTCGGAAGCCTGAGAGATTTTCTTCTGGAGATGGTCAAAATCCTGCTGCAGCTGTGATCGGAAAGCATCCAACTCCCTCTGTGGAGAACAAACAGAGATGAGAAATTAACAGCTGGTAGCTGAATAACAGCCAGCTTTTGAATGGATTAATCAACAAAATAAATATTAGTATTAATTAAGTAACACTAATAGTCATCTCAGTTCTGGGGGAGGGGGAAGCATCATCTCCTTTGCCCTTGAACCATGGGATCAATTGGTATCAGTTTTAAAATTGGGCCCACAATGAGCACCCCAGAGCACTTCCCAAAATCCTCTGCAAGAGTTCCATGGCAGATGTTCAATGTTTACTTGGTAGAAATTAAGGTGGGAAATACAATGTATGGAAAATATACGGAAAAGTTTTCACTCTCAACAGAAGTCTTGATATGACACGATAGCCAGCCACGAAATCATACACCTCTGTGAGAGTTCTCCCCTCCAGCAAGAGATAGAAACAGAGAGCTTTTGTTTGTTTGTCTGTATAGCCATAATTTGCATTAAAATGTCTCTGCATAGAACAACTGCCCCTTTCCTTTGTAAAGTAAAGCACATCCACCATATACAGAAAAAGCAGAATTCACAAATTGACCGAAAAGGTGGAAACAACCATCCTGTGCTTCTATTTTTTAAAGGTCCGTGCAACAAGCATCTTTGTTTTGTGCTGCTGTTGTAGTTTTGTGATAGTGCACAAAACTCATTCTCATAAATAGAAGGAGTCTCACTGAAAAGGGCAGGAGGTATCTTGCATGCGAGGAAAAAAATACGCAGTTTCTTGTTCTCACCCAAGAGGAAACCAGCAAGGATTTATATCCATAATGGAAAGTGTTTCCTAATAGTAGAAAGCTTGGGGGTGGGGTGGGTGCTATTCTAGATAAGGATCAGTAACAGTCTGCAGCAAGGAAACAATAGTAACATCAAAAGCAGTTTTGCAGGGGAAGCAAATTTCAAAACAAAAGCATGAAATAAAATTACAGAGTACAGTATATATCCCAGCTAGATAAGAGCTACCTGCTGCCATCTGGGGGTAGAAAGGAGGAGAAAGAACCAGCTTTCCACTGGAGACGTAAAATATTTTTAGACAGAAGGCTTAAAGCCTTTCCTGTTTCAACTGGGTTTATATAGTATAAAAGTAAAATCTACACTGGCAAGATTGCTCATTTGCATTGCAAATATGCCTGTTCTGCTTTCTGTTCCTGTGAAGAATAACCAGACATTAAACAAAAACAAAGCAAGAGAGGCTCAAAGCTGGCTTAAACTTCACCTATGAAAAATCTGCAAGGACATGGCAAACTAGTCATCCTGATCTTCTCTAGAACTCCCTGGAACTCCAAATTCTTAGCTACCATATTTCTTCATAAAACTGTTAGTACCCCCAAAGAATGAGGACAAGTTGAACTGAGATCCTGATGAGCAAAAGGATGAAGGACACATGTGGGGAAGGGATGGAAGAGTTCTGTGAAGGTCTGTCAGAGGGTGACAGTAGCACACGGACTGCCAATTAAATAACAGAAATCTAGATGCTTCATATCTCAACCAGGCATTCTCCAATTGCAAATCCCATAATCCCCAGCTAGAGCTGTTATTGGCTGGAGAAGACTAACCTTAGATGCCAGATTCCCAGTCAAACTTTCAGAATTGGAGATTAAAATACCAGGAACAATTACTTGCAACCTGTTAACACTGATTTGCAGCCTTGTCCCTTGATCCCAAGATGTCCTCCCTGTAGATGCCCTACCCGGAGGTGAAGGTCTGTCTCTGTGTGGAAATCCTCTCTCATGGCTGTCTCTCGCCGCCTCACTAGCCCATCCAGAAGTGCCAGTGTATCATCATGTGACAGAGCTGCCCCTTCTGTTGCTTTCCCCCTCTGTAGCTCCAGCAATGACACCGCAGTTTCCAGGGTCTCAAAACGTCTCTCCAGTGCCTGGAGCTGAGACAGTACTTGCTGCTGTGCCTTTCAGCCCAGAGAAAGAGAGAAATATTGATACATAAAGACAGTTTTAAAACATAGTTCAGTAACCTCCAAGACTGAATAATGTAAAGTGCTTTACTTGGTGCTGCTCTTGAAGATTGTTTAACAGCTACAATCCATTAAAAATGCAGAAAGCAGTGTATTATTTATTTATTGCAAGAAGGGAATGTACAACTCCTGTTCCCTATCAGCTGCACTCACATCTTGATTGGTTCAAAATACACAACAGAAAGACATGGGGAAAAAATGGGGACAGCTCTTGCTTCCATTCACTCTTCAAAGATACACACTCTCAGCTTTAACAGTGGGAAGGACAAGGGTAATGCAGGAAGGACAAAGGAAGATTTGTGACCTATTGCTGAATAGACTCTCACTGACTGCTGCATGTACTCTCTCTCTTAAAGAGTGAGGACAGACTCAACATTTAAAGGCTGTCAGGTGATTTGATAGCAGTGCCACTGCCTTTCAATCTAAGTAACATTATGTATCCTGCGGCAAAGCTATGGGGTGAAAATAACAGTAGTTCTGTAGTCAGGGGGAAATTGGCAAAGGTGCTTAAAATTCTGGAGGTTTTTGGGAGTGGAACAAATATAGATGGACATACATATATACATGAATATATATTTGCATCCTAAAGGCTTTTAAAGTTAAATCTTTGGGGCTAATTTTCTACATCTTATATCTGTTTGTGTATAGGGTTGACAACCTGCCTGACAGGAGAGGAAGAACAAGTCTAATGCATTTATTTGTTAGTGTAACAACAACAACAATGAATGGATGATATAGCAATATCATCATATCATATATTGATGATACACCTGATACTTGTACAGTCTCTGACTTTTCTTCGCAAATGAAGATTCAGGAAGGACTCATCCTGCGCTTTCTGCAAGCTCGCTGATGACTGAAAAGGCCAATCCGAGATAAACAAGTATGGTTGCAGAAAGCACAGCAGAAGGTCTCCTTGGGTGATGTTTCTGGGTTGTGATTCTTTCTGCGTTGTCGTTTCTCTTCAAGACTTGTTTGGCGTGAGTTCTCAAATAAGGCTGCAGCATTTGTGGATAATGCGTCTCCATGCCTCCCGATGTGAGGCCAGGGTGGACCATTGTTGGTGATCAATTTGGCTGAGCCTGAGATGTTGTTTCAGGGAGTCCTTGTATTGTTTTTTTGGAGCGCCCCTCTTACGCTGACCCGTGGCAAGTTCACCGTAGAGTAGTATTTTTGGGAGGCGATGGTCCTCCATCCTAGAAACATGCCCTGTCCAGCGCAGCTGTGTTCTCAGTATCATGGCCTCAATGCTGGTGATCCCTGCTTGCTCAAGGACGGCAACATTCGTCACATAGTCAGTCCAGTGTATATTTAGGATTGTGCGTAGACAGCGCTGATGAAAGCGCTCGAGGAGTCGTAGGTGGTGGCGATAGGTGACCCATGTTTCAGATCCATAAAGGAGGATAGACAGTACGATGGCTCTATACACACTGATTTTTGTGCTTTGCCTCAGGTGTTTATTGCTCCAGACTCTTTTGTGAAGTCTTCCAAATGCACTATATGCCTTTGCTAATCTGTGATCGATCTCTTTGTCAATCTTGGCATCTGAGGAGATGATGCTTCCCAGGTAGGTGAACTGCTGAACGGACTTGAGCACAGATTTGCCGACGGCAATGTGGGGATGGTGGTGTTCGTCCTGTGGTGCAGGCTGGTAAAGAACTTCTGTTTTCTTCAGGTTGACTTCTAGCCCAAACAGCTCTGCAGCTGTTGCAAAGCAGGATGTTAGGCGCTGCAGAGCTGCTTCTGTGTGGGCAACAAGGGCAGCATCATCGGCGAAGAGCAGCTCACGGACTAGATAGTTTAGAGTCTTAGTGTGAGCCCTCAGACGGCTTAAGTTAAACAAGCTACCATCAGTACGGTAACGTATATAGATGCCGTCGTCTTCTTCAAGCTCTGCCATAGCCCTTTGGAGCATCGTGCTAAAGAAGATTGTAAATAAAGTTGGTGCAAGAACACAACCTTGCTTCACTCCATTAGTTATTAGAAAGGGCTCTGAAAGAGCATTGCCATATCTGACTTGACCACACTGGCCCTCGTGTAGCAAGATAATCATTTTAAGGAATTTGGGGGGGCATCCTAGTCTTTCCAGGATCTGCCACAGACCTTTTCTACTTACAGTGTCAAAGGCTTTGGTGAGGTCGACAAATGTTACATAGAGACCCTTGTTCTGCTCCCGACATTTTTCTTGCAGTTGCCTAAGGGCAAATACCATGTCTGTAGTACTCCTATTGGCTCTGAAGCCACATTGGCTTTCAGGGAGAAGTTCTTCTGCAATAGCAGGAACTAATCTGTTCAGGAGTATCCTTGCAAGGATTTTTCCAGCAACAGAGAGCAGTGTTATGCCTCGATAGTTTGAGCAATCGGATTTTGCTCCTTTTTTCTTGTACAGGGTGATGATGACTGCATCTCGGAGGTCTGATGGCAGTTCCCCTTTTTCCCAGTACTTCACAAGGAATTCGTGGAATTTTTCGTGGAGTGCATGACCTCCGTGTTTCCAAACTTCAGGTGGGATTCCATCAATCCCAGCTGCCTTGCTGTTTTTCATCTGCTGTATGGCCTTAAGGATCTCTTCCAAAGTGGGAGCTATGTCCAATTCATTTTTCATTGGTTTTTGTATCATATGTTGGATAGCTGAGGCTTGGACTACTCGGTTGGCGCTAAAGAGACTTTGAAAATGTTCAGCCCAACGATTTAGGATGGAGGCTTTATCAGTAATTAATGTTTGACCATCTGTACTGTATAAGGAGCTTTGGACCTGATAAGTAGGTCCAAACACTGCTTTAAGAGCTTCATAAAATCCTCTATGATCACCCAGATCTGCACAGCATTGTGTCTTTTCTGCTATATTGATCCACCACTTGTTCTGCATGTCTCGGAGTTTTTGTTGTAGTTTGCTACATGTGAGGCGGAAAGCTGCTTTTCTTACATGACAGGTTGGCTGGGCGAGGTATGCCTGGTGAGCAGCTCTCTTCCTTGCCAACAGCTCCTGGATCTCTTGGTTGTTTTCATCAAACCAGTCTTGATTTTTCTTGTGGGAGAACCCGAGGGATTCTTCTGCAGACTGGAGGATACTGTTTTTGATATGTTGCCAAAGCACTGTAGGAGAAGGATCTGTAGGATGGTCTTCAAGTTTCGTTTGTAGATTTGCCTGGAAGTTGTCTCTCATGGTAGCTTGTTGAAGATTGTTGACTTGGAGTCTCTTCTTTAGGATGCCACCCCTCTTAGGTTTGAACTTAAGATGAAGATTTAGTTTACATCTGACGAGGCGATGATCTGTTTGGCATTCTGCACTGGGCATCACTCGGGTATGACGGATATCACGAATGTCTCTCTGACGGACTAGAACGTAGTCAATGAGGTGCCAATGTTTGGATCGGGGATGCATCCAGGTTGTCTTCAAGCTATCTTTCTGCTGAAAGATTGTGTTTGTAATAGTCAGCTGTTGTTCTGCACAGAACTCTAGCAGGAGGCGTCCGTTATCATTGCAATTTCCAACACCATGCTTGCCTAAGACACCTTTCCAGGCTTCGGAGTTCTTTCCTACTCTGGCATTGAAGTCACCAAGTATAATAATTTTATCTTCTACAGGGACTTTTTGTATGAGTTGGCGTAGGTCTGTGTAGAATTTGTCTTTCTCTACAGGGTCGGCTTGCATAGTTGGGGCATATATACTAAAGAGAACAACATGTAGGAGGCGTAAGGAAATAATGCGATCAGAGTGTCCTGTTGGCAAGGTTTCGAGTTTGGAGGCAATGGAGTTTTTAATCATAAAGCCTACTCCTGAAAGATGTTTTTCGGTTTTGGGTTTGCCAGACCAGTAAAGTGTGTAGCCGGCGCCATGTTCTTTAAGGCTGCCTTCCTCATGGAAGCGAACTTCACTAAGAGCAGCGATGTCAATATTAAGCCGTGATAGTTCAAGGGCTATTAGGGCAGAACGACGCTCAGGCCGTCCACTATCTTCAGAGTCTTGTATGGTTCTGATGTTCCAGCATGCAAGTGTCAGTTTATTTACACCTTTGGAGGCCAGTGTGTGCCTTTGTTTCTTTGCCTTGGTTTGACCGCATCAGAAGATTCCCGTTGGCCGCGGCTAGCCAACCAGGTAGTTGGGGATGAGCTTTCGTTAGGCCACCTTTTCTAGGCCCCTCTCCATATGGAGCAAGCAGTGCTCTCCTTAAAAAAGGCTGCTTGGTCGTTCAGGATGCTGCCGAACAAGACTGTCATCTCCCGGGTCAGCCTCAAGCGACCAATGTCCTGAACCGCCTGCATGCAGGGTTGGGGCTGCGGCTTCCAGTGCATCTTTACACCTGCCGGTTTCGTCCCTCGCCAGTCGCTACAGGGCTTTTTTGGAAATGGATTTGTCCTTCGAGCCTGTGCAATGGATTTTTCTGGTGGAGCGCAGCGTGCACAGAACTGGCCTCACCCTTTAAACCAGAGATTCATCTGCCGTGGCCTTGCAAGCATGGACGTGGCAGCGAGGTCCTCGGGCCGTAGGTTTGATTAGAGTTTCCTTCTCTTAGATGGTTGACCTTACAGGGTTGGACGAGCACCATCTGCCCGGGTTTGGGATTAGAGTTTTCCTTCTCCTAGGACGGTTGCCACAAGGCTAGAGAGCCCATCCTGCCCTTTGACGCTCTTTGTCAGACCCTTCGGTTATGACCTGTCTGGCATGGGAGGCCCTACTGGTGGCTATTATGCCACTGCCAGCATAGCTCAAAACATCATTAGGGTACGCAAGCCTCTCTCCCACGACAAGGGGGCGTCAATGGAGAGGCAAACTACTATTATTACTCCCCATATTATAGAGAGGGATACTGAGGCTAAGAAAGAGACTGGCTTGCCGAAGGCTGCAAGACAGAGGTGAGATCTGAACTGACAACTTCTTGAATTGTGTCTCACATTCTTTAGTCACTATGTCGCACTAGCTTTAGATGATAAGGATTTTGCGAACACATGTTACTTGCTCATTCATAGGCCTGTAAGACAAGCAGTTACACTGAATTCACAAAGAGAATGACAAACCCTCCATATTTCTCCTTAAAAAGCTGCATCTGCTCTCAACCCAGGTTACAGTTCAGAATCCACTGACATCTGATAGTGAAACACAAGGGTTGCTACCTCCTACTTGCACACTTCCAAGATAAGGTAAGGCAGTACTTACCTCAGAGAAAACACCAAAGTCTTCTGCTTCATATTCCTTCTTGGCAACAGAAGGAGAAAACTTCACAGCTCCCCAAGAAAACATAGAAGAATGGAGGCCAAATGGGTAAAAATACCAGATGCCTAACATGATTAGAAGAAGATCATCAAGTTAGCTTCCAGAGTGTCCACCATAAGAATTTAGTCAAGAAGACAGATTTATCAAAATGCCACCTATATATTAATTTCGTAAAATTGGAGTTCGAGGTCACCCATGCAATTTGTTCATTAATACATGTTATTTACGAGCCACTTTACAGGGCCATATGTTAACAAGCTGACAAAAAAAAAAAAAGGAATCATGCAAAGATACAACAGGTATGTAAGGTACATCAAGACACTGTACATTTTGTATAAGAAAGCCATTTGTGCTACCTTGTTTAAAATCAAGAACATAACTTGAAAAAGTTATTGCTTTGGAGTACAACTCCCAGAATTTCCCAGCCAACCACGGGAACTATATTACCTTAAAACTAACTTTTCCAAGCTCTTTGTTGTTAACTTTGTTGTTGACTTCAACTCATGGTGACCCTGTGAATGAGACACCTCCAAGACCCCCTGTCCGCAATCACTCTGCTCATGTCCTGCAGGTTCAGGGCCATGGATGAAGTCTATCCATCTGGTATGTGGTCTTCCTCTGTTCCTACTGCCCTCCACTTTTCCTAGCGTGTCATTCCTTCTCATGATGTAGCTGAAGTACGACAGCCTCAATGTAGTCATCTTGGCTTCCAGAGAGAGTTCAGGCTTTATCCGTTCTATGATCCATTTATTTGTCTTTTTGGTCATCCATGTACCCTCAGCACTCTTCTCTGGCACCACATCTCAAATGAGCTGATTTTCTTTCTATCAACTTTCTGCATTGTCCAGCTCTCACACCCACCCATGGTGATGAGAAATATGATGGCTTGGATGATACTAACATTAGTGTTCAGTTTTATATCTTTGTACTCTAGGACCTTGTCTAGTTCTTTCATAGCTGCCCTTCCCAATCCTAGGACATTTTCAGATGCCCCTTACTGCGCAAGCAGCCTCTGGAGCAGTAACGAGGCTGCTGTGTGGCAGGGGGTCCATTTTGGACGACACCGTCCCTCTCTCAGCAACATCCGTGACTGTTCCGGCTAGCATTGAAGGCGGTCGCCCTATTTTTTACTCACAGACAACTTCTGTGAGTGAAAAATAGCACAGCTGCCTTCAATGCCAGCCAAAACAGTCACGGACGACGCCAAGAGAGGGACGGTGTCGTCCAAAATGGACCCCCTGCCACGCAGCAGCCTCGTTACTGCTCCGGAGGCTGCTTGCGTGGTAAGGGGTGTCTGAAAATGTCCCTAGTCTTCCCAGCCCAAGCTCTAATTATGTTAATATCCAACTATTTCCTTTTACACATATTTATTTGTTCTATAAAATGCAGTTGATGAGAGGAAACAACTAATTCCTTAACTCTTTCTTACTCATTCTATTTTCTTGTGAAAATTTCCTAAACTGCTTTTACCCCCACACAGGTAGGGGGGATTTTACATGAGAACTCATATCTTCAAAGTTACAGGGGTAACAACAGGTTTGGAAATGAGCTATTTTCAGCAGGAAAAAGATTGGAAGGGAGAAGGTTCCCCTTTAAACTGCTGCCTCAGCAGCTGCATCAGCCAAAAGAAAACAAGTCTAGAAACAGAATGAAGAGACTGACTATAAGGTGCAGTATTGCCCTCAGGGTGGCTTTATAGAGAAATACAGAGTAAGGCTGTATCATGGCAACACAGGAAAAATATAAAACTCACCATAACCAAAAGCAGACAGGAGTAACAGCAGTAGGAGCATGAGAAACAGCTTCTTCAGGATTGGATAGCTCCTGGACATCAATGAACAGGAAAGAAAGAGAGAATAAACATCTATTTATTCCAGATCTTGGTAATGTAATCTTTAAAAAAAAAAAAAAACTTTAATTCTCATAGTCCCCAGCCAGCATGGGGATTAGGGGAGTTAAACTAAAAAAAAAAAAAAAGAGTAATATTTTGAAGCTATGCTTCCCCGCCCCCTCCAAGGAAGGAATCAAAATGATAAGAGCTACTGCCCTTTTTCTTCTTTATTCCACCTCACCTCTAGCATAACATCATCACATTGTGGGTCTTTCCAACTCCAATTCACACTATTGCAAGAGGTAATGGAAATATACAGTATGTGGACATCCTAACGTGTTGTGTTGTGCTCAGTGTCATTGTCATCATGAGCAAGAAAAGGGGTCTGAACGGAGAGCAGCTCTGTGTCTCTTTTAGGAGCACATGGTGGTCTTCTAACCCAGTCCTTCCCCACTCTGGAACTCTCCAGATTTTCCCAACTCTGCAGGCATTCACACTGTTCTCCTCCCACCCAATTACTGCTCCCCTCAGTCAGTTCCGTAATCACACAGTATGCCCTTCCTTGAAGTTCTGAATCTTCTTCTACACTGACCTTGTCAAGACGAAGACATCAAGGAGAGAGGCTGCAGTCGTAAGGCGGTACCATGTGGTCCCGATCCACCAGTATAACAACCCTAAGAACCGTCCTGTAAAGGCAGTAGTAAAGATGGACATGCAAACTCTACATTACAGATTTATTTTCTAGATTTGGGACTCTAACCCAAATCTAACTCTAACCCTGTCCTCCCCTATCTCCTTCACCAGCAAAGTGCTAGAATACCACTTCCCATTCTCTACCATATAGTATTTTAGGATTTCTGGATTTCTGGATTCATTTGCCAAATAGATTTTTTTTCATTTTTCTTTTTGTTTTATTTTAAAACATCAAATAAAGGACAAATGAAATAAGAAAGAAAATCAAGGAAAAACAACAAGGGCAATGGCAAATTTCTGTCTACACTTAATTACTCATATTGCACAGGGACAGAAACATATCAAGTCAGTTGTAGTTTGACTGGACACTCCAATAAATAAGATGCCTTTTTGAAGCCCACTAAGAGAACTAAGACCATTTGCCAAATGAATTGAAGGGACTGACATCAATTTGAGAGATGTTAACATAATAAATTTGAACCACCCTTTCTCAAAGAAATTTGCCTTTTTTGACCCCCTAGTAATGGTATGGTGTTCATTATTTTCTCAGCAAGCACTGCTTCTCATCTTTGGTCATACCACTTTTGTTAAGAGACAAAATATAGGAAAATCTGCCAACAGAAAGGACAAAATTCAGAAACCAGTAGGACATTTCCATCTCCCACGGTAATATATTGCTGACTTAAAGAGTTACCATTCTCTCACAGAAGACTTTTAAAGCATGAAATGGAAGAAACAGAATTTATCAAGATATATGATTTCATTCCTTTAACCATGGAAATAGTGGCTTTCTATCTCATTACAAATTTTCTTAGTAATGGTAGGAGTAGCTTGATCCCTGTGGAAGCATTTCCCCCCTCCCACAAGAATTAGAATTGCGTGCGGGAAAGAGAAAGAGTACACTTATTAGCCTTACTCCCTCTGAAGGCTTATCTTCATTAGCCAGGATATGTCTGCTCCCTGCTGGTGTATCCTGGCTGTGAAGGTTGCCCGTTCCGCCTCTGTTACCTGGAGGAAAGAGGCTGGAGTCCAAACAAAATGCTGGCCCATCACTGCAGCAGCTACCACCACCATTTTCTTCACTCTTCTGGGTCCAGAGGAAGCTGACCACACCATGTGACAAGCCCCCTGCATGTGACCAGCCTTTGTCACATGCTGTGGGCCTACTGCCCGGACCTGGAAGAGTAAGGGTGACTGTCGACAGCAGCAGTGAGGGCCAGCCTGCTGGGATGGGCTCCCGTGGACACGCAGGGCCTGATCTGTTCTGTCCCGGCAGAAACAATTTAAAGCAATTATTATTTTAGACTGCAGTAAAGGGCCCTACTCCAGTTTGCTCCCTCTAAGCCCCATTTCTGCCCCAGGGGTCGTAAGGACTGCCTGGGGGCAGAACGGAGCAAATGCCCAGCATCATTTGGCCTGCAGGGTTCACAGATGGGAGTGAGCCGGGTTATTTAGCCCATGAAGATAAGCCCTGAGTCTAACCCCTCCACCCTGTTGCCTGGCTGTGTGGCCACCTCCAACAATAGAGACAGAACTATTGCAGTAGAGTCTGCTATACTTGTACAGGCCCCGACTTGTCATTACTGGGTTGCCACTTGTCTACTCAGAGGAATAGCCATTGCAATGCATTTACTAGTTTAGTTTTTTTACCACTCATCTGCAGATTCCAAATGCTCTGAGAAGGCAATAGTATTATTGTAATTTACAATTATATCTTGCCTTCCCTTCAATGAGCTCATGGTGTAGCTTGCTGGTGATGAAATGGGGTCAATCCAGTCCTCCTGGGCCCTGTTCATGCCCACTCTTGTGATGAGGATTCTAGTGTAAATATGCCCTTTATAGCTTCCTAACATGGGTAAAGCAAAACCAAGTTGCGAATTGTTTCTCCACTTACCTGGTGAGGTAACCACCATCCACAGAAAAGAGCCAACTTTGGAAAGTGCATTTCTGAAGCCAGAACCTGAAGTATTCTGGTCAGAGTAAGTGTGCCCTATAGGAAACAAAGTAAAGTTTATCAGCAAACAAGATTCTACAACCATAAATTATTTCTTTTATGAATCTCTTTCCTTGGTGCTCAAAATGAAATGAACACCTGGACAAGGAAACATGGGGAACAGCTGAAGGATTTATGAAACCACACTCACGTTTCTGATCTTGGCTTTGTGTCTACCTTAAATAGCCAAGGTGTTGAAGAGATTCCAATCTATTCTTCTCAGTAAGGGCTATGATAGTGGCTTTGTAGCCGGTCATTTGCTGAATTATTTAACAATGCCAAAGGCGAAAGGGACAATCTGTTGGGGTTTTTTTTGACAAGTCCCTTGGATCCCTCTCTTGTGAAACATGGAGAAACATTTTTCTAATAGTCTCTCCATACCCAAACCAGAGAACATGTGACTACTACCCACGATGCTGTCCCCTATAAACTTCCATCACTTTTTTTTCTTTTTTGGGCTATGTAACCATCAGGGGACAGATGCTAACTATGTTTATTAACCTCTCATCAAGATGTGTTAGCCCTCTTCTGTCACATGTGAAGGTCTAAGTGGAACTACAACTAAGGGTGAATAACTTCACTGTGTTTCAAACCTATTATGCTATTGTTTCTGGCCCAGATCAAACTTTGGTTTAGCAAGTTCTCAGAACAGTTCCATCTGAATGAAACAAAAATTAGCTATGGGAGTGAGCACAGGTTCAGTCTCTCTTATCCGAAAAGCTTTGGACCAGAGGTATTTTGGAATATTTTGGGTTTTTGAATACTTGCATATACAGTTGTCCCTTCACATTTGCAGGGGTTACGGGAACAAGACCCCCGCAAAAGTGAAAAAGCAGCGAATAAACAGCGAATAAACAGCTTCTGAGCCTCTGAGGGTTTAAAGAGGAGCCCTTCCTAAACACACACACACACACACACACACGGAAACTGACCCAGCCTTTGAGCATTTAAGGAGGAAAGAAAAGCACAGCCCCATGCTGTGAGCACCCAAGCAAAGTCCCCCCCTTGCCACTCCCCTCTCTGTGTTTTAACAAACTGAATTGCTTCTTTAAAACTCACATTTCACCCCATGTCTCCTCATGGCCCAAAGAAAAGCACAGCTGCATGCTTGCCATCCCCTCTCTGTGTCTCAACAAACGGAATTTAAAACTCAGCTTCTTTAAAACTCACATTTCAAACTTTTCCTACACACATTCACACACAGGGAAGGCGAGGGTGGCATCTCCCAGCGACCCAGCCTCTGAGCATTTAAGGAGGAAAGCTTCCTGTTGGCCGAAAGAAAAGCACAGTCCCATACTGTGAGCATGCAAGCTTTCCTCCTTAAATGCTCAGAAGCTGGATCGGTTGCTTGCTGGGACTTAAATACCACCCGCACTTTCCCTGTGTGTGAATGTGTGTAGGAAGCAATTCCGTTTGTTGAGACACAGAGAGGGGGTGGCAAGCATG
This sequence comes from Gambelia wislizenii, assembly GCA_030847615.1. Lineage (NCBI taxonomy): Eukaryota > Metazoa > Chordata > Lepidosauria > Squamata > Crotaphytidae > Gambelia > Gambelia wislizenii. The sequence goes on along the minus strand of JAUMIR010000005.1, from coordinate 224,534,153 downwards.
CAGCTGTGCTTTTCTTTGGGCCATGAGGAGACATGGGGCAAATGAGTTTTAAAGAGGCAATTCAGTTTGTTAAGACACAGAGAGGGGAGTGGCAAGGGGGGGACTTTGCTTGTGTGCTCACAGCATGGGGCTGTGCTTTTCTTTCGCCTTAGACCCTCTGAGGCTGGTGTGGGGGTTGCTTGCTTGCTGGGATCTTCCCTGTGTGTGTACGTGTGCGGGAAATTTTCCTCCTTAAATGCTCAGAGGCTGTGTTGGGGAGAGCGGGGGCGGGGGGGAAGGAATTTCCGCAAATACATAAAACCGCGAAAGTCAAAGCCACGAATGTAAAGGGACAACTGTATATACTTAGATACCTTGGGGATGGGATCCAGGTCTAAACACAAAATTCATTTATGTTTCATATACACCTTATACACATAACCTGAAGGTAATTTTATACACAATATTCTTAATAATTTTGTGCATGAAACAAAGTTTGTGTACACTGAACCATCAGAGAGCACAGGTGTCACTATCTCAGCCATCCATGTGGACCATTTTGGATTGTGGAATATTTCTGATTTTGGAATTCTGGATAAGAGAGACTCAGCCTGCACTTATAGTGCCTATAACATCGACAATACCCCCAGCGTTCCAAGATCAGCTCTACAACTGTTCGTAGTACTTTAATTTTTTTTCTCCCTGAATAGTATGAAAGATGAGTATTAATAAAATGTTAACAAAAATTAAAACAATGCCCTCCTGAAGTATGAGTGGAAGGGAAAATATTGATGGTGACACAAGAGGTCGACTTGCAGGTATGCACATGTGCAATCAAGTTTCAAATCATGCTGCAAATAAAGGATTTGCTGAGACCAAAGTTTACATGTTATGGCTGCCTGATGCCAACGATACTTTCTGTTGTACTAAGTACTGTTGCATAAATGTACTTAGAAATATTACTTTTCGCACTACATTGTAGCAGTAGTCCCCAAGCAGCATGACTAGTAGCTGAAGGATTCTGTGAGTCTTAATCCGAAATAACATTTCTAAGCACTGGAGAGAACTGGGTCCAAACTGAGTCTAAGAGTGTTTTCCTCCATTTGAGCCATGAAGTCTAAAGTAGTTTCTTCTCCATGAAGCAATATCAGCCACATTCCCAATGCTTCTCTGTCGAGAAGTCTCATCTCTGTTGCTCCTGTCTTAGTCAAAGAAGACTTAGGTTTTCTGTTGTTTTTCCAGGCTGTGAGGCCGTGTTATGGAAGTGTTTATTTCTGATGTTTCGCCTGCATCTGTGAAATAAACTCTTCCAGAACACAGCCTCACAGCCTGGGAAAAAAACATGGAAAACCTATGGATGCCGGCTGTGAAAGCGTTCGACTTCACAAAGAAGACTTCCTTACCTGTGTAGTCATCCTCAGAGGAATAACCAGAGGATGATGCATAGGTGTCATATATCCTTCTTTCTGTCAGCCCATTGATTTTTTTACTGGTTTCTATGCCTCCAGCACCAGCTCTTCTTCTTCGCATGGAGAGATCCTCACCTGACCAGGAAACACAACCCACTTTAGAAACAAGCTCAGAAATTCTGGAACATCACCTATCAACAGTGTATACATGCATGCATTCACAGCTTTTAGTCCTCTTCCAGATTGGTCTAAAGAATCATGAATTCTCTCAATATATCTCCTAGGATTTTGCCAGTTGTTATCACTTCCACCTCTACTTGTTTCATTCATTGCAGGGGTGGGGTGGGGCTGTTTGCAGCAGTTTCTTGGATCTGCACTAGGCCTCACCAAAATGATTTTTTTAAAAACTGAGGCTAGGTTTGCTGAGGTGGTCCTATGGTTTAAAGGGCAGATTTCTCCTGGTTTTGTATACATTTTTAGTTATAGTGCAAATGTACAATTTCATTGATGCAGTATCACAATATAACACTTTTAAAAAAGTGAAGAGAATATATTGTTCTGATATGACTTGTTATTAAAAAGAAACTCACACAAGGATGGAAATAAAATGTTGTAGCCAGCACCAGGAGTTGCTAGAAAACAATTTGGGGCAACAGAAATGTTATTTGGATATTTTAAAAACTGCAAGAACTACAGCAACAAATACCACAACCTCTCCCATCTAGAGGAGCCCTTAGATTCACTCAAAGAAGCTACACTATTTAATGAAAATTTTAAAAGCAGTTTAGAGGCTGTGCACTCCCTCATTCCCCTAGCAGGTTTGTGGGGGACAATAAGTGCTTTCTCCTCACTGCTCTGGCCACTTTAAACAGACCAAATAGTTGATGCAGTGCATAAATGACAACAAAATAGCTCAATACCTTATCCAAAGTTTGGTGTTTGAGAATCCTGCTAGCTGCCATGGCCTGAATGCATTTCTGTGACCTCATCACTGGATTCTCAACACAAGTACCTAAACAATTCCCCTCCCACTCCACCATCCCAAGCTTCTTTGGTGCAATTGAAATGTTATAAAATAATAATTACAAAAAGCTGCTTGCTTGAGCGTTTAAGAACCATACCAGATAAGGATTGCTTGGAGGGGTGAATTTGCAGTTTAATTTTACTTATAGACCATTTCTTTACTTTCTTTAGTCCCTAAAAAGAACACACCCAAACACAGTCTACAACAATAAAATCTGAACAGTGAAACAGAAAATCCAAATCCAAGAGAAAAACAGATAAACAAATTCGTTAAAAAGAAAAAAAGTAAGTGATAAAGCACTTCAAACTTTATTGATAATAATACTACCTTGGTTTGTTTGAACTTTCATTTTGCTATTTTTACTGTTTATTTTAATTCTTTCATTGTTTTAGTAGCCTTTGTCAGAATAGGTTACTAAAACAAAAATAAAAAGGAATAACACACTACATTTATTTTTTTGTCATTGTGCAGTAGAATACTATATGATTCTAAAAGGATTTCCCACCATATAGAAAGCAGATATACAGTTGTCCCTTCACATTCGCTGGGGTTTGGTTCCAGGACCCCCCGTGAATACCCAAATCCGTGAATACTCAAGTCCCATTATATGCAATGGCAGAGCAAAATGGTGTCCCTTATATAAGATGGCAAAATCAAGGTTTGCTATTAGGATTGTTATTTTTTTAAGAATATTTTTCAAGCCGTGAATACTCAAATCCGTGAATGTCAAATCCGTGAATGTGGAGGGACAACTGTAATACCAAGGCTGTTGCATAAATTACTCTCACTTAGGAAGCATTTTGGGAGATTTTGCAGAACCTCTAGAAGTAGAGAATCTGCAGTAATCTGGATACTGGGCTTTATCTCCAATCAGCTCCAGCTACCTTGGCTAATGGGCAGGAATGATGGGAGTTGTAGTTCAACAACATCTGGAGGGGCCTAGGTTCCCCTTGCCTCTACAGCTTAGAAAAGGAAACACTTACTCCAGTATGAACCACTGTCCAGTGGATCATCCAAGGCAGTGCTGCCTCGAAGTGAAAGTTCTCTGCCATCATTCAAGTAAGACTCACTGACCACAGACTCGTAATAGGAGGTGGTGTGGGTAGCAGGACTGGTTCCCAGGCTGGGGGCTGGAGAGGGACGCTTCACACTGTTTGATTTTTTTCTCTGACTCCGGCTACAGAAACAGTAGGAACAGGAAAGAATCAACATACTTATGAGATGACATTTGTGGGAGAAGCAGAACACAGACATGTGTGGATGCACACACACATGTGTGATGCTACTTGCTAACAGACCACTGATAAACTCTTACCACAGGATAGCAGTATCCACATATCCAGGAGATGAACTGAATGGAAGAGAGAAAAGGAGGGGAAAAAGAACAATGTGTATCTATGGTTAGGAAACAAGATGGAAGGTCATTGCAAGTGACTGCTCTTGGGAGGGAGAACATGTCCATTTTAATCTGTTGTAGCAAAAACAGTCAAAAGGCACGTGGCACCCAAAAAAATCAACAAGGTCTATTTGGTGTAAGCCTCTGTAAAGTGGACTGCCTGTGGTCCAAGACACTGTATCTCAAATAAAATTTGCTGGTTTTCATGGTTCCATAGGACTTTTGGATGTTTTAATGAGAGAGGGAGGGGTATGGAGGAGAGAAAGAGAGAGTGTGTGCACAAAGGTGAATGATGGGACAAGCATTTTGGGGGCACATGCCAGAAATGACCGTGGCCCTACTAGGGTGGGCATGTGGCCCTCAAACATTTTCATTCCTAGCCAATTCAGCTTTTATGTGGGAACAATTTCATCACTTCTGCTATAAAAGGTGAAGGCAATGTAGTCAAAAGTGTTGAGTATGAACCAGACAGATTCAAGCTCAAATTCCAGGCCAGCAATCAAACTTACTAAGTCATCCCAGTTCAGTCACAGACACTCAAACTAAACTACTTCACAAAGCTGTTGTGAGGATAAAATAAAAAGGAAGAATAATTATTTGGAGGAAGGGGAAATAAAAACAAAGTGAATAAGTCACTTGTACTTGTGCATGGCATTAGTGTTGCACTGTACCTCTAAGGAGAGTTCAATACACATAGGTACTCTCATGTTATTAACATTAAAATGCTGCTCTTTGGCCAAAAATAGCTGCAAGGTTGCTTACAGTAGTAATATCCTCCCCACATATAATTATTTTTTATTCTCATCCTCTGAGACATGTTAAGCTAAGAGAATTTTTAGCAACCCAAAGCCAACTGAATAGCAGGGCCAGACCTACTACTAGGCAGAGTGAAGAAGTTACCTCAAGCAGCAGATGCTAAGAACAAGATATTAGAGGAGAAAGTGGTGTGAATTATGAACTATCCTATATCCCCTAGCTAACCTCCTACCTTAAGGGGTGGGAGAAGATGCTCTCCCATTAAGAAAAGTTCAGTTGCCTATTTAGACATGGCACACAAACGGTGCCACTTTGTTCTTCACTTCAGGTGGCAAACTGTTTTGGGTCTAGCCCTATGGGGGTGGGGAAAGGATCATCCTACATTCTGAATCAGATTTTCCTTCTGTTGCTTTTCTTGCACACTTGTCATCTTCTATTGATTCTTGTATGCAGCAGTGGACCCAGACAATTTTACCCATGGGACAGACAGACTGAGAGGGGGTGGGGGATGTACTTAAGATTGGTCCCATGCTTTAACACAATTCTGGGCAAAGAACAACCTGTAATTCAGATGTGGGTGCCCCCAGGACTCCTGTTGTGCCTCCACATACTTCCTCTGCCCCCCCTCTGATCACTTCTGGCTTTGTAAAAAAAGGTCCAAACAATCTTAAAACAGGGTAGGAGAGAAATGGAACAAAATGGCCAATCACACCCTGTGAGTGACAGCAGAGCCAGAGGGTCTGTCCAACGAGTGGAATGAACCAATCACACCTGTCGGAGTGTTGAGAAGGAGGGGCTGAGTTGGAAAGAAAAGGTTAGACAGCTTAACCAATGGAGTAGGTTTAGTGGGAATTATGGCTGGGATATCTGAGAAAAAGAGGGAGTAGGTTAGAGTTCAGGGAAAACTGAAAATTAATACAAAATGTCAACACTGATAGAAAGTAGTGAGCAAGCATTTATGCTTGTTATTATAAAGAAGGCCTTTAATTAAACTGCTCTTTGTTTTTGTTTTTCCTACTGTCCAAGTTGTTCACATTCATGGAACTTGGAAGAACCTCAGCCAACCATAAACAAGAACCCTAAAGAAAACAGACTTGGACATGTTTGGAACCACCTTTTGGGCTCCTACATAGTAAACCCAAGGAAGGGGTTAGGAGATGGGATAAGGTGAGTGACAGAAGCCCAAGAACTAATAGTGATTGAGTAAATGGGAAGAGGCATACTATCGCATGCTTTCTAGAGCAGTGCTGTGCAAAATTGTGGCATGTGGACCAGTGCCAGTCCATGAGTCGTCAGCTGCCAGTCTGTGATGAGTTTTCAGCAAATAAAATAACAGCTGTAACTAATACGCACAAGTATAGCACTGGTCCCTGGCATGTGGGGGTGTGTGGAATACTGCTGCTTGTATGCATATCAGTTAGCCTTAGGAGCACTGCCCTAGAGGTTGCAATTAGATGTTTGGGGACAAAAACATTAGGGGTGAAGTCCTGGGGTGGCATATGCAGTCTCTGGACCTCTGATGTTACCCATCATTGTTTTAAAAGTTCAAGAAGGACATGAAACTACAGTGGCTGATATTTACTCTGGCTCAGTTACTATCTCCTGTCTTGCCACACTGCATCCCTCAATCATATCTGGAAGTTGAGATAATAGCCAATGAAGCAAAACTTTGGAGTACAGTGGGGCCACTGTATCCACAGAGGTTTGGTTCCAGGAGCCTATGTGGATATGAAAAAAACACAGACAATCAAGTCCCATAGTATTAAATGGCGGTGATGTGAATGCAGACACTTCAGCATCTTCCAGGAGCCCTTGGAAGGGCTTGCATGGGCTGCTGGTCTTTCCCTTGCAAGTGTACAGCCACCCATAACTGCAAATTTGTCAGCTGTGGCAAGATTTTCTAGTATATTTTTTATTTTATTTGTGTGTGTGTGTGTGTGTGTGTGTTTATCCATGGTGGGTTGCAAAGCCACAGGAGGGGACTAATAGAACATAATCCAGAACCGCTTTTCCATGAAGAATTTGGAGAAATATTGCAGGAAATAAAGCTTTTGCTGTGAGGAGAGGTTTGACAGTGTTTCCTCGCCCCACAGAAAATAGGACAATCAGCAATTTTGCCTGGCGTAGAAAATGTATTGTTGTTGTTTTAAAGGAGGGGTTGGAAATACAGTCAAGTGGCAACATCTTTTTCATCAGTCTGCAGATCTTCAGTGAAGTGGAGAAGTTGCATGGAACACAGAATATGCTCTGCCCTCTCTTTCTCCCACCTCTGTTTCCTGTCTGGTTTGTCTGCAGCAGTTGTGGCTTTCTCACCCGAGAGTAGTGCTGAGCAGGTGCCCATGGTGGCCCAGGAAGGAAGGAAGGAAGATGACTGTAACACAGCTTTTCCCAACCTGGCACTGCCGGATGTGTTATGCTACAAACCACATCACCAACAAACAGCAGCAGTAGCTACGCTGCCTGGGGATTATGGGAATTGTACTCGGGGAATATATCAGGAATACAACAGGGAATAATGCCAGCTTGGGGAATTCTAATCGAGTGCTACGCATCTTTTTAAAAATCCTGTAAAGGCTCTAAGATAACTGGTTTAAATACTATTAGTCAATTTAGAAATGACACATCCAGCAAAACAGAACCATCAGCTTCTTAGCTCAAATTTCGAATTGGAGTTTTGCTCTATTTCAGGCCAACCCCCAAAAACTTCTGCTACATCAAACTATGATATGAATAGCTTCCGCTAGCACAAGTCTAACCATATTTGGGGGGTGGGGTAGAATCTCCGTACTTAAGCCAACTTTGAAAACATGATTTTCAAAATGTAAAATCCACATTGACTTTAAAAAAAACGTTAGACTGTGTGTGTGAATTCAGATCTTACAGTTCAAGCCCCTTTTAGTTTAGCAGGTGTGGACAGAAGTCTACAAATTCATCTCAACAGAAAACAGCAGATCATGGCAATGACCCTGTAAACTGTCACTTCCAAACCCAACAATGCCAAATTATTATTATTTTTCACAGAGGTACAAAGAAACTGAACAGTCCTTTATACTTGGGGGAAACATGAAGTTCCCCCCTTCCTTCATTCCCACTTACCTATTGGAAATTTCTTTAAACAAGGGCTGTTGTCCGCCCAGGAGTGAGCTCGCTCCGCTACTGCTGCTGTTGCCATCGTCTTCACTTTGGTAATAACGAACAGTCCCACCAAGGCGCTGGCTTCGTCGGGACATCATCAAAGAAGATACCAATCTTTTCTCAAGATACCTGGGCAAGTGGCAGAGAAGACAGTATAAGGACTGCAAACTCCATAATGCCTTTGTTGTCTGGAAGAAGGGGGTGAAATTTGGTCAAAAAGAGGAAACCCCTTGCCGGTGTTTTAAAATGTAACAGTATCTCTGCTGGATCAAGCCAAAGGCATAGCTCCTCAAACATTTTGCTTCCCCATAGTGGTCATCACCCAGATATCTCTGGGAAACTCACAGAATTCTCAGAGCCCCCAAGCAAACATAGCTAGTGGACAGGCTAGCTAGTGGTTCTGGGAGTTGTTGTGCAAACAAATAACTTTTCCTAGCTCTGCCCCCACATCTCTGCTTCATCTAACATCCAGCCTAATAAAAAGTGCTGGAGAACTGGAAAGTTCTCTATTCAAAGTACTGGTCATATCCTATAAAGCCTATATGACTCAGGACCAGGCTGTCTGAAGCACTGTAAATTTTTATATGAGTTTGCCCAGACTCCAAAATCTTCTAAGGAGGTTCCCGTCACCACCTTCTGGTGAAAAACAAAGGAGAGGGCATTCTTAGAGACTGCTTCCAGACATTGGCACTCCCACTCCATCAAGGCTAGGATGGCATCTTCCTAGCTGCTCTCCTGTTGACAAATTAAAACCTTCCTATTCTGATAGGCTTTTAGTAAATTACTGCAAGGGCTTTTTAAAATAATGTGCTGTTGTTGACCTCTTATTAATGGATTTTATTTAAAGTTTTAATTCTACAGATAGTTTAATTTTAATAATAACTTTTTTTCTGTTCTTTAGTTATATCTTTATATGTGCATTCATCTGTATTTTGTAAGAGGTCTTGAGTCCCAGTTTTGGGGAAAAGGAAGGTATAAATGAAGGAGAAGTAGTAGCGGTCCTAATGAGCCTTATCCAACTGCTGATTCAGGGATTCTTCTTATGAACTAACAGTGTCTCTGTTGCATTTTGTAGACCCCCCAAAATAGATGCTCCTGGTGTCTAAAGCAGGGTTAGGAATCATGCAGCACTCCACTGTAATTCCCAGCAGTCCTCTCTATTGGCTATGCAGTCTAGGGCAGTACAACAAATATCAAGCAGGCCACATAATTCTCATCACTGGTCTAAAGGTAATGACAGCCAAGGCTCTCAAGTTTAGAACACATGTCCCTTCTAACAAGTCCTGTTTAAATCCTACTTTAACTGGTCCAGACATGTCTGCACTGAAAATTTAAACAACTGGTTTAATCCAGTTGTGACTATTATAAAATCAAGGGAACTGTTATGCTTTGGAACTACGGCTACTGTTAACAACAACGGGCACTTGCAACATTATTATATCTGGGGCTCTCTGAGCAGGTAAATGAGTTTCAACATTGCTGATCTGACCATTAGATAAAGTGAGACACCTGTCCCAGGAAGAAGATTTTAGGTGTCATGAAGGGACAGCATACTCTCCACAGGGAGAAGCAGGCAAGAAAAAATGATGATGATGATGTATTTGTATTGCCAGGAAAGTGCAGAAGTAGCTGTGTGGTTTTCTGCCTCCTGTGCCAAAAATAACCTGGCTACTTTTGAGTATTGGACACCTTAACATGGGCAGGTAGGAGAGTGGAGATACCATATTCTTAGGCTGCCTAGCCTCTTACAATAATTGAAATGAGCATGTGCCAACAATCAAGATAAAGCCAACTAATTCCTCTCTGGGTAGATTTCTCTTCTCTGAGTCTCAACACTGTGAGGTCAGAGTGAGCCGACACAAAGAAGGTAACAGATGCAGACCCACTGATTCTACTTAAGCGAGGAAAACCAAGAGAACCTGGGGCATTTCTCCTTGTCCAGCAGGTGGCCCGAAGGTCTGACTCCCACAGCTCTTGCTACATACAAGCACATTTTCCATGCATCTCCTTCTGGCTGGCATTAGCACGTGAGCTCACTTTCTAACCAGCAGACAGACGAATCACATACTCCCTTCATACCATCATGAGCCAAATGCGTCTCTGAAGCTTGGCAGAGAATGGCAAAGCTTTTGGCCAAGACAAGAACATGTCACTCAGCCAAGACAAGGCCAGTCTGGAGTTAAGGCAGGTTCATCCTGCCTTGGAGGTACCCACCCGTAGCAGCAACTGTATTTATACATCTCCAGCTGCCCTGCTGATTTGCCTGCCAAGATGCAAAACAGCCCAAACAGCAGAAACCTGGCCTGACTGATCATGATCTGATCTTCCACCCCTTATACGGTTATAAAGCCTGCCTTGCAGCTCCAGTCACAACAAGCAAGCAAAGTCACACGGCTGTTCTTCTGCAATCACTTCTGAAACTTCATGCCTCAATTAATAAACCAGTTGAGTCTCTATCATGCCATGGCCCGTGTTTTTCCTCTTACAACACAGCTATTCTACAGGGAATATGTCTCTGATCTTCTTAGCAAAGCATATATTAAACTCTAGTGTACTGTTCTCTAGTTAAGTGACCAGAGGCTCCCCTGCCTCCCTGCAAAATAGTTGTCCCTTTCCAGTTCTTGGGGAATCCCATCTTTGCTGCAGCTGCCTGTCCCATACCTAACTAGTAGCACTGTCTTGCAAACACCACCACTTGTTCTGTCACATCACATGCCCCTTCCCATAATTTGACACCAGCCCACAAGAAACTCCTCCCCCCACTCCCAAAACCTGCAGGAAGCAGAGGAATTAACAGCAAATCCCCAAGTACAAAAGCTGTTCAGTGTCGTTAAGAAACCACATTAATCCCTGGGGTAACTCACTCGAAATCAAGATTGCTGCTCCAGGGATCTGCTTTGGCCTCCTTTCAGAACAGGCAAAGAGAAAGAAGCAGCTCGATTAAAAAGGACCTCTGTCAAGTTACTTCCTGTGCATCTTTCAAAGCCCTTCTTTCTTTCTTTCCTTCTGTTTGTGCCTTTTGAACTCCTTGTTCAAACTATAGAAAATTCAACAGAAAAAGGAAGCTTTGCAGGGCTCAGCTTAGTGTTTTATAAGGGCAAAACCCAGGGCTTGCCCACTTTGAAACTCATGTCCAATGTCAAGGCTCATTTGGTAGCTCTGGAAGATGTGAGGACAACTCTAGTTCAGAGCAGAGCACAAAGGTTAGAAGGATGGTGTGACAGAGTGGCTACAGGCATGTACTATGAATCCGGAACTCCCCACATTGTGACATGTACTCCTGAGGTGTTCCTAAGTAGGCCTGGCTTTCTTGGATGATGTATGTTTGCTGTGGACATGTTAAAAGAAAACCAGAGTTGTACAGGTACCTAGTGGGACAGGAGAGACTTGTGTTCAAATCAGCCATGAAATTTACAGAGTGATGTTGCTGGGCTAATCGCTTTCAGTCTAACCAACCTTACAGGGTTCTTACAAGGATGGAGAGAGGTTATAGCTACCACTACTCATCCCTAGGTTGCTTCCCTTCTTTTCAGCCACTGCCTTGTTTAAATAATCACTGCATTTCTAACAGCCTTATGTATTTGGTAAAAAAAAAAAAGAGGGGGGGACCAATTACAGAAAAAGTGCAAACAATAAGAAAAGAGGGGCCATGGCCTCCACAAGGGAGGGGCTGACAAGGATCTAGCATGGGGGCCTGGGCACCTGGGATTAGGAGGGGAGCCTAGTGTGATATTATTGTAAGTTTATTATGTAAATCCATTTAGTTTTTAAAAAGATAAATATAAATATTACTTTGGTGTCATCATTTAAACTGACTTGTTTTAATTTTTATCTGAAATCGTGTAGGGCATCTTGCTGCTGCAATAGATAAGGGGCCTGCCAAAGATCCTGGCCTGGGGGGCTGCCTCAGGATGGTGGAGGGGGCATGAGGGGTCACTCAAGAGGGAGTCTGGGAAAGGAGGAAAATTAAAGTGATCAGTCCAGTAAAGTGGTATTATTTCACCTATGTGTCTATTTTGTAGCTGAGGGCGGTCCCCCTTACAAAAAAAAAAAAAGGCACCAGGCGGCTCAGAAGTGCACCCTCTTTGCCTTCTTTTGGTTTTTGCTCCCAGAGCTTCAGCTGCCCTCCCTCCTGAGTGTCCTTACTCAGGAGTAAGCCCTCCTCAATGGAGTGAGATCTTCAGCCGAGCAGGCACAAGGGGCTTAGGTTAGGGGTGGCTCTCTTTCCTTGGCGCTGGGGGCCTCCTCCTTCCTTCCTTCCTCCTCGCCCCTCCAGAGCAGCTTCTCCTCCAGAAACTCCCTCCCATCTGCAGCCCGGTTTGCTTTTCTGCCAGCACAACAAAAGCAGCGTGGGCCAGGGCGGCCGGGGAGGAAAAGGCGACGCAACCCGCTGCAGCCCCGCTTGCTTGATTGCTTGCTTTGGAGGCAGGGGAGGGACGGAGGGATTTACAGCCCGTATATATAAATACAGGGGGATATATATATATATATATACACACACACACACACACACACACACATACATATATGAAATAAGCAACTTAAATAAGAAAAATATATATAAGAAATAAGCAACTTCATGACGTGAGGGGAGGCAGAAAAGAAGGGGGAAGACTGGTGAACAGGCAGAAGTAACCCGCCGCCTGTCAAATGCACGGACGACAGCTCCCATCCTGGTCGCGCTGGCGGGCGGGGATGATGGGAGTTGCAGTCCAACGCCTCTAAGGGGCAAAGGCACCAGGCTGGAAAAATTAACCTAAGATGTGGCGAAGGGGGGGGGGAGGGGGAGAGAAGAAAACACGTCCAGGCAACACAAGGGGGGGGGGCTGGGTGGGAGACTCTCAGGTCGCGAAGAGAAAAAAGAAAAGAAACTCACCCACCTCTTCGCCTCTTTCTTCTCTCTCCTCCGCTTCTTCTTCCAAAGCACGCGCAAACTTTTATCTTGGGAAAAATAAGAGTGTCAAGGGCAACTAGCGACTGCTAGGCATTAAAACGGGGAGAGCCAAGGACCACGAGACAATGTCCTTACCATATATATATATATATATAATATCCACTCATATATATATATATACATATATATATATATAATATCCACTCAGAGCCCTTTCTTTCCAAAGAATGACAGAGCAGTTGAGGGTGGTGGGGGTGGATGAAGCTCGCTGTCCTCCTAATTGAGTCAATTAATTAATCCGCCGGAGCTGCCGGGCCGCCGTCTCTGCTCCTCCGGCTGCTCTAAGCCCTGAGAAAACCCACCGCGCGGGAACAATATGGCCTTGGCTGGGGCGGGGTGGGGGGCAGAGGAGGGTCTCCGGGCGTCTGTCAAATCCCACAAACAGTCGCTGATTGGCAGGAGCCGGGCTGTCAATCTCTGCCGAAGGGCCGCGCCTATTGGCTGGTTTGAACAAAAAAAAGAGCCCTCCCTCCCTTCTTCCCGCCTCTTGGCCAGTTCCTTTTCTTGTGTAAGAGGGGATCAGCCTCCTCCCGCAGCCAACTTTCCCAGCCTTGAGTGTGATTCTCCATAGAGAAATGAAGGAAATGGCGCCTCCCCGCTTTGCTCAGGCAGCTGAGGGAATTGCAGGCGGTTCTGCATCTTGCCAGGGATTTCCCCCCCCCCCTTGTTGTTGTAGGAGGGGATGTAGAATAAAAGCCCAGCGTTGAAACTATGCATTTGTTGGCCTAACGATCTTGAGTGTGTGTTTGTTGCAGAAACAGGGTCACCTTAGGGTGGCCGTAAGTCAGAAAGGACTTGAAGGCATACAACAACAGGCAGTCTGACAACATTAGCTAACACACATTGGAAATTGTTTAATGCAGTGTAGATGTGTAAATAGCTATTGCTTAAAACAATTTGTAAGCTGCTCTGATAGCCTTGTGGCTGAAGAGCGGGATATAAATAAATAAATAAATAAAAAACATCTGCAGGGCCACACGATTCCCACCTCTCTAGTAAAGCTATGGAATATGCTGAAAAAGTGGGATGACATAAGATTAATTGGGACCGTCCCTGCTAAACTGGGACAGTTGGAGGATATGGATCCCCAAACAACTGCCAGAGGTGGCCATCTTGCTCCGCCCAATAGTACAGCTGTCTGTATTCTGTGGTTGGCATAAAATTAAACCTTCTATCTTAAAGTCTGTGTTCTGGAAGTAAACTCCTCCAGAACACAGCCTCAGAGCACCCCCCAAAACCCCAAGGAAAATCTATGGATGCCAGCTGCGAAAGCCTTCGACTTCACAGATCTTGGGACGGATTGCTCATCTGGGATTTTTCCCTGCTGACCCAAAATTTTCTGCTGCCTGAGGCAGAGCAGCAAATGTTACCCCTCTTTTGTGCCTAAATCAAAGTACTTCATTTTCTAGGCCACCCGAGTTATTTCTGGCAGCTGAGAAAGAAAAATCCTACAAGCACTTCTTCCTTTCCTGGCCTGACAGTAAAAATATAATAATAATTGTTGTAGTTGGCCTTCAAGTCCTATCTGACTCATGGTGATCCTAAGAAGGACCTATCACAGGGTTTTCTTGGCAACATTTGCTCAGAGAGGGGTTTACTTTTGCCTTCTTCTAAGGCTAAGAGAATATGACTTGCCCAAGTCATCCAGTGGGTTTCCATGACCCAGTGGGGATTAAACCCTGGTGTTAAACTCAGATCAGGGTTCAAAGCCCTGCTCAGCCATGGAAACCCACTGGATGACCTTGGGCAAGTCACACCCTCTCAGCCTCAGACAAAGGCAAAGGCAAACACCCTCTGAACAAGTCTTGCCAAGAAAACCCAGGGATAGGGTCACCTTGGGGGGGGGGGCATAAGTCAGAAATGACTTAAAGGCATACAACAGGCAGTCTGACAACATCTGCAGGGCCACATGATTCCCACCTCTCAAGTAAAGCTATGGAATATGCTACCGCAAAATGTACGTAGTGATGGGTGGCAACTGATGATTCTAAAAGGGTATTAGACAAATTTGTGAAGGATAAGGCTATCAGTGGGTAAGAGCAGCCCATACTGTATCAAAGGAAACATCCCACTTGTGAGTTTTCCATAGGCATCAGGTTGGTGACTGAGGTAAAAGAATTCTGAATTAGAAGGCCTCTGGATGATCCAACATAGAATCATAGAATTGTAGCATTGGAAGAGACCACGAGGGCCATCCAGTCCAACCCCCTGCCACACAGGAAATCACGATCAAAGCATCCCTGACAGATGGCCATCCAGCCTCTGTTTAAAGACCTCCAAGGAAGGAGACCCCACCACGCTCCGAGGGAGTGTGTTCCACTGCCAAACAGCTCCTACTGTCAGAAAGATCCTCCTAATGTTGAGGTGGAATCTCTGTTCCTGGAGCTTGCATCCATTGCTCCGTGTTCCAGTCACTGGAGCAACAGAAAACAAGCTTGCTCCATCCTCAATGTGACACCCCTTCAAATACTTAAACAGGGCTATCATATCGCCCCTTAACCATCTTTTTTCCAGGCTAAACATGGTTCTTATAACCTTAAACCTGTAAAATACTTAGTACTACAGTCTGAATTTCAAGTCTAATAATCACTTTGGCATAAACAATATGCCCCCCTGTTGCTTATTAAAGCATTATAGTTAATTTACTTAATTTTAGAAATCTATGCTCCACTTTTCTTCCATCAGGTAGTGGAATTCAAACCAGCCAGCAGCATACATGGTTACAAGCAAGATACAATTTGTATGAATCGAAGCAGAATGTGTAACAAAGTAATCCCATAATATATCAGTAGCAATGTCAACTTTGTATTAGCATCTCAATAGCAGAGCTTGGAAATGTTACTTTTCTGGACTGCTCCCACCAGAATCCTTCAATGTCATTGATGGCTGCGAGATTCTGGTTGTTGCAGTCCTCATGCACTACTTAGCCAAGCTTAGAAAAGTTCTGTTTTTAAACATTTCAAAGTCCTATTTCTATACTGTGCTTCAGCACCAGGAATTTAGTTGTTCCTCTTAAAATGTCTGCTTCTGTCTTGCAGAGATTTGTAGTTTAGTTTTTCAGCTACAGAGCACATTTACTATAACCTCCCTTAGTCTTAGTTTGTGCAGTTTTCCATTCAGAAACCAGACCAAATTGCTTTCACCAGCTTCCTCTGTTGAAACAACATTTCATTTGAAGATCTTGAATGGTTTCCTGTGAAGGCTGGATCAAGACACTACAGGAAACTGTGCCATTTCTAAGATAAGAAGCAGAGTAACCAATGTTGGCTGCCTGAGGCAGAAAACCCCACAGCTGCCCTGCCCCACCAGTGGCAATAAAAATACCATACTCTTGTTACAAGAGTAATACCCTCCAACATTTCACAAATGAAAACTTGGACAAATGTGGCCAAACAGCATCAGAGATGGCAAAAAGTAATTGTCAAGATGGCAAAAGTAATTAACGAGGAGGAACACACAAGCTTAGAAGAGGCTGCAGCTGTTTGCTTTTGCCTGAGTCTACTGGGAAGGGCAAGATTCTGCTCCTTCCTCTCCTCTCCTCTCTGCTTAATTACTTGAATGCAAACTTGAATACATTTTTTTCCATTTACAGCTATTGAATTAAACCAGAGACAAAAGGGGGAAGTAAGAGGAGGAGAGAGAAAGTGGGTCATTTTAAAAGCAACTGAAAAGGTGGGATGACATAAGATTAATTGGGACTGTCCCTGCCAAACTGGGACAGTTGGAGAATATGGATCCCCAAACATCTGCCAGAGATGGCCATCTTGCTCTGCCCAATAGCAGAGCTGTAGTATTCTGTGGTTGGCATAAAATTAAAACTTCTATCTTAAAGTCTTTGTTCTCTCTCTCCCTCTAGGGCTAGCTGTTACTCCCTCAGGTTGTGGTTCAGCAATTTTGTGGGAGATAAAATCTACAGAAGATGGTAAATACAGAACAGGATACAGAATCTTGTCTCATTCTGAGCATCAAGGGTGGGGAGAACGCATGTGTTTAGGAAGAGTGAGAATGAAGCAAAAGAAGCAATTATTAGCATAAGGAATATTGGTAGCATTTTCTGCTTTCCTTGTTTTGCCTTTAGCTGTGTGGCAAACAGAAATATAAATCTTTGCCTGGCTTGCAGATGTGCAAAGTTTTACCTGCTGATTTTTTTAAATTTAAATTTAAATTTTCTAATTTTAATGTATTTGTTTTGTGGTGATGGTGGTTCATATAGCTTTTAAGATTATAAATGCTTTAAGGGAGCATGGCCAGGGCAAAAATGGCAGTGCTGCTACATGAGCTAGACAGGTAGGGGCTGGGGGTGAAAGGACTTAGGAACAGCTGAGTACCCAGGTGAGTAAGAGCAGCAGAGCTGCTGCCTGAATACACAACAGAGCATCAGGAAGGCTGTTTTTGTTTTGTCAGACCAGGAGAGTAATTGCAAAATAAGGCCCTCCCCCAATTGCTCATCAAGTGGAGACATGCTTGGTCTGAAGCCACATTTTCCATTTTCACTCCCCAGGAAGAGCAAACATCATCATCATCATCATCACCACCACTACCACTCATCCCACCTTTTCCTCAGTTTGGGACTCAAGGCAACTTACAAGAGTTACAACATAGTTGAAAATTCACAGCATACAAATGTTAAAAAGCAATTAAACCATCATACAATTAAAACTGGTTAAAACCAGAAACTATTAAACAACAAAAACAACAAATAAAAGTCCAGGACATTATCCAACACCTGTTTCCCCTAAAAAATGAATTCTCAAAGGCTTTCCAGAATTTTTAAAATGCTGATTTATATTGGAGCCTAAATATCCTACAAAGATACCAGGTCCCACCTGATCTTGGAAGCTAAGCAGGGAGATAACCAACAAATATCAGGGACTATAAGCTATATTTAAGAGGAAGGATCCGGCAAAATGTTCTTTGCCTAAGAAAACTCTATGAAATTCATGGGGTTGCCAAGGTGTGCGTGCACGCACACGCACACACACACACACACACACACAGATATGCATGCACACACACCTTTATATAGGGACACCATAATGCAGTAACCTTAATCTCACCTTTTCTTCTTCTTTTAAAAAGATAATTGTAAGCAGGTCTTCATATCCTCCAACTGCTTCAGTTTGGCAAGGGATAGTCCCAATTAATTCTTTGTCATCCCAATTTTCAGCTGCTTTTAAAACGTCCCAGTTTCTCTCTCCTGAACCCCCACTGAACAAACCTTGCCATAAAAACCCAATTATAGGTTCACCTTAGGGTCGCCATAAGTTGGAAGCAACTTCAAGGTATATGACAACAACAAAGTGCATATGAAGTAGTGCTGTTTTTAGTTCTTTGTATTGAAACAGAAATAAGACCAGATAGTAGAAGGCCAAATGTAAGTGCATGAAGAAACCACAAAAAGTGCAGTTAATGAGAATCTGGTTGCATGTGAGGAGACTGGAACAGTGTTTTTTTCTATTTGAAGAGTTGCCTAGAAGGTGGTCAGGACTGACCTTGGACATTTTTCTATCTAAGGCACAGCAGTAAATAGTGCCCCTCATCCCAAACTTACAGTGCCCAAAGGTAGGCAATAGATTTCAGTATATGAGGCAGAAGATCTAAAAGAACCTCTCTTACTGCTTCTGGTAGTAAAATAGAAGAAGAATTCATGAATAACAACTTGCTGTCTTTTGATCTGCTGCCTGAGGCAGGTGCCTCATTCTGCCTAACTGATGAGGACAAACAATCTGGAGCTTAATCCAGAGAAGACAGAGGTGCTCCTGGTCAGTCAAAAGAAAGACCTGGAAATCCAGCCTCTGCTGGATGGGGTTACACTGTCCCTGAAAATGCAGGTTTGTACTTTGGGGGTTCTGCCGGATTTGGCTTTGACCCTGGAGTGCTTTTGCACAGCTAAAGCTAGTGCACCAAGTGTGCTCGTTCTTGGGAAAGTTGGATCTGGCCACAGTGGTACATGCCTCGGTTACATCCTGTTTGGATTACTGTAATGCGTTCTATATGGGGCTGCCTTTGAAAAGTGCTTAGAAACTTCAGTTGGTTCAGAGCTGCAGTTAAGTTGTTAACTGGGGGGGGTGTCTAGATGGTGAAAACACTCCTCATGGAATACGAGGAGAATACCCTTTGTCCTAACAGGATCCCATGGTGATTCACTGTATTCGGGAGGAGTGGGGGCCCAAAACCTCCATTTATTGTGCAGGAAAAGCCTTTGTGATGTCTCCCAAGTTTTTTGTTTTGTTTTGTTTTTGTAACGTAAGCGAAATGCACATTTCTGCTTATTAGGACAACTGATTTGGATCACAGCACATTCCTGGATAAGAACAGAAGTGGAAAGCTGATTGGTTGGATGTGTGCTGGGAGAATTCTTGCCACCAATAAAGTGGGTAGAACTGCCATTTTTGATTTTGTGGTAGCGATTGTGAGCTTTTTTTACTGCACCAAGGTGACCACACAGCTTTTTAAGTGGAAGGTTGAAGTTGCACATCTTAGATTAGTGTTCAGCAGTGTTCAGTGGTGGCAACTTGTGGAGCATAAAAACCTGAGTAATTCACTCATGGCCACCATCTTGATTTGCAGGCATGTCTCTGGGTGAACATCAAACATGGATAGATTCACTTACCAGCAATTCTGCCAAAAAAATGTGGACACAAATGAATGCTGCTGTGAATTTGTGTTACTGTGCAACCATCAGCATTATGTCGTCTTGTCTAGACAAGCCCTCGGGCTAGCTACAGGGAGCACACAACTCCTTTGTTGCAACAGCTCCATTGGCTGCCAGTTCATTTCCAGGCACAATTCAAAGTGCTAGTTTTGACCTATAGTATAAATCCCTATATGGCATGAGTCCAGGATATTTGAAGGACTGTATTTCCCTGTATCAGCCCAGTAGAGCTTTAAGATCTTCTTGAGAAGCCCTTCTCTCTGTCCCACCACCTTCCCAGGTTCATTTGGTGGGAACTAGGGAGAGGGCCCTCTCGGTGGCTGCTCCCAGACTTTGGAACTCCCTTCCCAGAGTGGCCAGGATGGCCCCATCTTTGCTCTCCTTCTGGCGGCAGGTTAAGACATTTTTATGCCACCAGGTTTTTATGAACTAACAAGGGCTGAGCTTGTAAGGTTGTGTGGTGTGGTTTTAAAAATTTTAAGGGAATTTTAAAAGGAATTTAAATATTTTTACTATAATTTTTAACTTATAAATTGTTTAATTCATTTTAAAATGTTATATTTATAATGTAATTTTAACTTTGCACTGTTTTTAGCTTGTATGGTTTTAAAGATGTTGTTAGCTGCCTTGGGTCCTATTGGTGGGAGAAAGGTGGGATATAGATTAATAATAATAATAATAATAATAATAATAATAGGAGCTGACCCTGGAAATGGCAGAGAAGAACTATTTACAGAGATAATTCTCAGCACTCTCTCCCACTGTCTTTTACTTATATTTTCTTTACTGTCTTCCATTTTATGTCACTTTTCAGAGAGGGGATGGGTAAAGAACTCCTTAAAAACTGCAGTCTTGTGGCCTGTGGCCGTATGTGTATTATGGCTTAAACTTCTATTTGCTGTACTCCAGTATGCGCAGGTGCTGGACACAGAGATACACTGAATGGGTGAGTGGGTACTATGGGGGAACAGTTAGGTAGCAAACATATTTTATAAGATGATAAAAAAAAATATAGTTTGTAAGTACAGGTGTCAAACAGGATTCTGTCATTTGAGGTTGGCAAGATCCAGTCCTTTGGAGTCTACAAGCCCATAGATATTTGTGGGTCTAGGTACATCTAACGTTAACAGTCTTAGAATTACATGGGAGCAAATCCCACTGGGCTACAGTGGCATGTACAGCTGAGAATATATACCTAGGACTACCTTGATCACATTACCACATATGAGGCTAAGTTAGTCTTCATAGTAACAGCTTGTATTGATTTAATAACCCCACACTTGCCTTTCTTTTAACCAAGAGATACAGCATTACAACTCGGTGAACTTAAGACACCAAGCTCACCCTTCATCTGCCTTGCCAGCATCTTTTTCTTAAATATCCTTCCTGATCTTCATGTTGAAACCTGGTAGACTGGAATATTCATTTCCCCACGTCATTTGTGCTGACATTTAAAGGTCCAGTTTGTATCCATTTTCTGCCTTCCATAAGGACAGATTTGTTTCCCACTGGACAACATTGGGCAAGTCACACTCTTTAAGCCTCAAAGAAAGGTACAGTAATGGCAAACCCCCTCTGAACATATCTTGCAAAGAAAACTCTATTATAGGGTTGCTGTGATAGGCTCATTGTAGGGCTGCCATAAGTTTAAAAAAAAAGACTTGAAAATACTGTACACCGTAACAGGGTTTTAATAGATCACAGGTGGGAAAATCTTCCCCTTTTCCAAAATGTTTTGTACTTTAGGTCTCAGAAGCCCCAGTGAGTGTGGTGAATGGTAAGAGATTATTTGAGTTGCAGTGCAAAAGGTCTGGAGAGATAAAGGCTGGCCAGCCCAGTAATACATAATAATGAAATGTGTCCTGTCACTTTCTTTCTGGTGGGCCCCTCTTCTTCCACAGAATACTCCTGGAAGGTGTCCTAGTCTAATTGTGTTTAACCACCACACAGCCTTTAGCTATCAGGGAACTGTGACCAAGTCACAGCATTGTGTCCAGGGTCATTCTGCAGATCGATGGCAGAGGTACTATTTAAGCCAAAAGCACTCAGCTCAAGTACGATCTCTATGTACTCCACTACACTGATGCATGCATTTGCACAACTCTCTCCAATCTGTTCCTTTTCTGCTGGTGGACCTGAGACCGATAACAGCCTCTGACCATTTCAAGCTTAGAATCCCAAATTATAACCTTTATACTCCACTAGGCAAAGACAGATTTATTTAGTGCTTTTTTTAAAAAAAATAATCCTGCACTAATATTTCCATTCCTGGAAGAAGGAGATACAGAGTGAATGCTCCTAAGCACATGCTAGGGAGTTAACACAGTCTAAGAATAACAAGTACTTTTAAACAGCTCTTCCCTCCCCAGCTACACTTCTGTTGACATGCAATGATAGAGAAAAACCTACTGCTCCCTCTAGCGGAACTGAGAGATAATTAATATGCTCAGCCTCACAGTGTTAAATGGTGCTGATTAAGTTAAGATTGTCCATTGAAACATATGTAATTTAATCTTAAAATGTACTTTTAGAGACAGAGGGCTTGTCTATATGAGGCAAAAAAATGTGGGTTACTTTGCAGTAATGGCAATTAACAGCAACTATTTGTCTTAATAGTTTTTGAAGAGTTTGGACATTTTGCCACATCAGTTGACAAACTGTTTCCCTACTGTGAATCTGGCCACCCTGGACCTGTCTAGCAGTGTCTAAAGAAATGAATTTGTCAGGTTCCTCGCTGCTGGTTTGGGAAAGTTAAGAAATATGCTACATAGTGTCTAAAAATGGCACGACAAACTATAGACAGATTTTATAAAAACAAAATAAGTATAAGGCACACATCCCAAGGGCTCCATTAATATTCACACCAAGCTTCTGGTGTTTAAGTAATGTGTGTTTAGGTTAAAAAAGCAAGATAAAGAAATTATGGACACTGAAGATTGTCTATATCAGCAGCCCTTGGGCAGTTACTAATGCTCAAGGACTCTAGTGCATCCCAGCAGAACTGACATCTGCCACGGCTTCAACTTCTCCTGACTTGGTTCCACAAGCACTAACACCTATTTTGGTCCATCTACCTATCCATTCCTCCTGGGGGGAATAACAGGTGCAGCAGCTGTCTCTGGGAAGTCCTCCACCATTTAAATTGTCCCACAATTCTCTGGCATTAGCAACACAGCATTACTACAGGGTATTGTGGGAAATTACAGTGGAAGGTGGCTTCTGTAACTTGGCTGCTACCATTAGAGAAGCCCTTTGTTGAGGAGGAGCCCTCAGACCCAAGGCAGCCCTGTGCTAATGCTTAAATTTTGGAGCAACTCACAAGTATGACAGAGATAGAATCATAGAATTGTAGAGTTGGAAGAGACCACAAGGGCCATCTAGTCCAACCCCCTGCGATGCAGGAATACACAATCAAAGCATCCCTGACAGATGGCCATCCAGCCTCTGTTTAAAGACCTCCAAGGAAGGAGACCCCACCACGCTCTGAGGGAGTGTGTTCCACTGCCGAACAGCTCTTACTGTCAGAAAGATAATTTAGGCCATGTAATATATAAACCAACCATATGCCTTTATCTAATTCTGCATATATTTTATATTTTCAGCATACTCAGCCACTTTTTACAGCCTTGATAAAACTTGCTACTCTGAGAAATTGTTGAAAACGAAGGACTGCATGAACCCTGAGGCACAATTAGTAAGCACAATGCAATCTTTTGAGAGAAAACACGATTACAGATTGAATATGCAACAGCAGGCTGGTTCATTGTTTCTCAAAACGTTGCCAAGGCTGCTTTCACTCATTAGAGAGCTTCAATCTTTATTTGGAGAAAATAATGAAAGAAACAGCAGATAAATTGGCAGGGATCAGTATTTAAAACCATAACAGCAGCTCTCTGACATATGTACTAGACAATATGGTCTTGGTTACTTATTCCAGTAGACCAAACTTTACCAAAATCTTTCATAATTCATTCATTTTTTAAAATGTATATTTCATTTTTCTCTCATAAAACTAAAAGTGTTATACAGGAGGTCCCCAGGTGGTTTTCAGTACCAGCAACAATCAGGCCAATCTGATATGCCGATATGGATGCAAATATAGTCCACACTAAGAGCTGCTTTATATTTTATAACACTTCTACACAAGAAGGCACATATATTAATTAAAGGGAAAAACCTCAGAAAACTTACTTTCATAGACTGTAACTACTAGAATCACGCAGCTATCACAATTGATTGCCATGCTGGCTACAGCTTTCTAGTAGCTGCAGTCTAAAAAAGGAACTTTTAAAACTCTGTTAATGGGCAGTCAGATATAGGATCATCACATGTGGCAACAGGATACACAGACTTTCCAATGAATGCATACATGCTGGGAAGGCACACCTGCTTACCCACAATGAAAACATCACGTGTGTAGTTGTCACACATAATGCTCTACAACAGGGATGGTGAAATTGTGGCCTCCCTGATGTTAATAAATCCTCCTCATTCCCCAGCACTAGACAGGCTGGGAGGGAATGATGGCAATGAGGCCCAACAACAACTGGAGGGCCACATGCTCCCTTGTCCAGGGATGCATCATGTATGTGTCTGCATGATCACTGTTGGAAACAGAATGCTAAACAACGGAGCAAACTGACTGGAAGAGTCCGTAGGTTCAATAGTAGAGCATACAAGGATTCCTTGAAACAACATCTCAGGCTTGGCCAAATTCATCACCAATAATGGTCCATCCTGGCTGCACATCAGGAGGCATGGAGACACACTATCCACAATGTTGCAGCTTTATTTAAGAGCTCACGCTGAACAAGTCTTGAAGAGAAATGACAATGCAGAAAGAATCACAACCCGGAAACATCACCCAAGGAGACCTTCTGCTGTGCTTTCTGCAACTGGACTTGTTTATTTCGGTTTGGCCTTTTCAGTCATCAGCGCGCTTGCAGAAAGCGCGGGATGAGTCCTTCCTGAATCTTCGTTTGCAAAAAAAAGCCAGAGAGAGAAACCTTGTATGCAGAAGGTACACTCTCTGGTATTGCAGGTAAACAACAGGTAGCAGGTTTACATCAGAGAGCTGCTACTACTTGGAGTAGGCAATACTAGGCAAGATGGATAAATATTCTCTGGTCTGCTAGAAGGCAGCTTCCTAAAATGGGCAAAAACCATAGTACCATACAGGAACCTAAGAGACTAGAATGCCCCAAAATAAATAGCAAGAGGAGTGAATACTGGAGAGTCTTGACTGAGTAAAGAAGGAAGGGGATGGGAGACACTGTGACCATCACCAAGGAATATTTCCACAAAGCTGAAAGTAATCTCTTCTGGGTTAACCTTCTAGCCATGCTATCCTTCCATTCATGACTACTTCTTGCCTATTATGCATCCAAGACTAGTCCAGTAAAAGCCTCTGGGCTACCCGGGTGCTTAAATGCTCATATTTGGTCCAATATTTGTTTCCATGCTTCAGTTTGTTACTTTTAAGATATTTCCATAGTTGATTCTGCATACAAAGCAGAACCCTTCTACCCTTCCCTAATGATTATAAGCTTGCTTGTTATTGGGTGGCTCCCTAACCCACTTAGGTTTATACAGCTGCAATCAGTGTCTTTCCTGTGGCAACTCTTGAATACAGAGGGAATATTAAGGGGTGTGGCTTCAAGGGCTGTATGCCAGGCCTTTTCATTTTGCTTCAGTTCACGTTTCTTATCACACCAAGGTTTCTCCTTTTAGATCATTTATCAGTACTTGTTCATCATATTCTCCTTTCTTCATACAATTCCACACCATAGCTAGTATCTTTTGGAGACGCCGGTCCAGTGCCTCTAAGTGAGGCTCTGACAGAATCGGAGATAAGGGATCCATGGCTAATGATTCACGCATAACATCGCTCAGTCGATATGGCTCTGTAGCAAGTAGTTGCAGCCGCAGGAATGTTGATTTTTTAATACTGAAACCAGCCATAAAAAACAAAACAAATCAAGAAGGGGATGATTAATAGAAGCATCATGTGCAGTATTTTTACTGGTAAAACTATGGACTTGAGATAGCAGGATGAATCTGGGGCAGTGATTAAAGTGGTAGAAGAAGGATGCTTACAAACTTGGATTCCTGTCTAATAATTTCTTGCACATTTACTGATAAACTGTAGAACATTACAGAAATTTTGGAAAAATATGCAATCCATTTTCATGACTTTTCTAGAATATAATACCCTACATTGAAAGAATCCCTATTTTAACCACAATACACACATTTCCCCTTAGAGCTGGGGCAAGGAGGTTGATGGTGGGAAGAGCTGGATAGGTGCCCTCTGTATCCAGAGCATGTGCATTTCAATCGGCTTCTGGCAGAAATGAGCCTGCATGCTCAATTGCATTTTGTTTCAGAGTGTCAGCTGAGAACTGGCATGCATGCTCCATATCATAGGAAGAAAGCCAGCCACTTTAGGGCTGGGAGGGAGCAAAAGGTCACAGTCTGCCTCTCCAGATCATCCCACCTAAAGGCCACAATAGAGCTGGGTCAAGTGATTTATTTAAACTATAGCTCCTAGAGCTCCCAGATTGGGGGGTTCTGAGAGTTGTAGTCCACAAAATGTAACTTTGCCAGGCTCTGTCACAGTGCAGAAGGATGCCACTTAAGCAGCAAACCAAGGTGGGCAAGGTGCATCATACACAGGGTTCAGTCTTCATGGCACTGGGCCAAGTTTCTCCTGATGTGCCCCCCCACCCCCATGTGCTAGACTACAACACTCATCCGCCCTAACCAACATAGTCATTGATATGGTCAATCTGACCAGGAAAAAAATCTTTCTTAACCCTATAGGATGAAATCAGTTAGCTGCTCAGGGCAAATTATTATGCAAATAAGCAGTTAAGGAAAATCCTGGGCAATCTCAAACCTGAGATGCGAAAAAATACCTTTTTGTCTCCCTACATGGTCACAATAGAAATCACTTCCATAGAGATTCCTATTTTCATTTCAAGGGCAGGTCCCATCGGTGCTAATGGGAACTTCCTTTGAAATCAAGACTGTGGCAAGGAGAAAAGGAGGCGAAATTTTTCTTACAGCCTTATGCTCCAAAGGCTGCTGTTGGCATGAGAAATGACATATGCACATTTAGTCTACTTTGGCCTTACATGAAGCAAATCACATCTGCTCAGCCTCCTCAAAAGGCATTGAACAACACTCTCTATCTCCCTCTACCTCTAAATCAAATCCTGTACTTTTATCCAGTTGCTAGCTGTCCACTCTCTCCTCAATTCCATCTAACACATCATTGAGCAACATGAACAATATTTTGGAAGGGAGAAAAGTCTGATAAACTCTTCCCTTTGTGAGAAAAGTCAGTTTTGTTGTTCATGTCTTTAAGTAATTTGTGACTTAAGGAGACCCTAACATGACCCTACTATGGGGTTTTCTTGGCCAGATTTTTTCAGAAGGGGTTTGCCTTTTTGTTTTCCTCTGAGGCTGAGAGAGTGTGACTGGTTACCCAGTGTGTTTCCATGACAGAACGGGGATTGGAATCCTGGTCTCCCGATTCATAGTCCAGCACTCAAACCACTATACTACACTGGGTCTCATAAGATAAATCTGAACTTGAGCAGGCTCATATTTGTCCAAAATGATAAAGCTTCTTTAATTACATTCTCCCTGTTCCTGCTGCCCCCCCCACACACACACAGACGACAAAGTTGGGGAAATGGAAAAAGTCCTTACATGCAGCACTGCCAGAGAGGAGCCAGAATGGACATTTCATCATGTGAGTGTCTCCCAAACCTAAGGAAGTAAGGAAGTAAGTCAGACATGGAGCGTCTATTTACAGGCACCTAGGTTTGCTGATCTTATTCTTCATCCCAGCTGGAATGATGCATCTTCTCTTCCACTATGTATCTTCTCTCCCATCTTCCTCCTGTGCCTCCACCCTCCATGGCCATTTAGAGGCTGGTGGAAAGTGGGAGACATTGGAGAATCATCTGGCTACATCCCTATAGACCACTCTGCATCACTTCCTCTTGTCATTTTGAGAGGGACTGCAGAGGAAAACTGAAGTATTTGGGAGTAGTATGGGGTTTAGGGTTGCCTGTGCAACAGGTGGAGGTCTTTCTCCATGATTTAAGGGCAAAGGTTGACCAAAGATCTCACTGAATTAAACAAAAATTGGGGGAGGGAACTGGGGGGGACTGAAGGGGTGTTTCAGGAGCCACAAAAGTTGAGTCATAGGGCTGAATGTGGCCCACTGGCTTCACTTTGCCCATGCCTGCCACTGTCAGATGCACAAAGATGATAGCATCTCCTGAGACCTCCAGAAGGCCGTTAGATGATCCAAGAGGGTGCGTTTATTCTTCTCTGTCTAACTATAGGGACATAGCCAGAGGTCCCTCCATTCACTACTGGCCACTACATGGCCATGAAGCGGGAATCTGTGCAGGAAGAAGGTGAGTGTCTTGAGGGAGTGAGGTCACTGTGTGAAGGAGATAGTGAATTCCTCTCTCAGCAATGATCATTAAAAGACATATACAGGCATACATATGTCACTAACAGGATGCCACCAACAATCGTATATACTTCAGGTTCTATTATTTTGTTCCCAGCAGTGTTTATTTTGGAAATTTAAAAGTCTGAATTTTGCAACTGTAATAATTATGTAAGTTACATATATTTGCACAATTTTACTCTACTTATCTTATTGCAAAGTTAATTTTCCTAGGATAATTTAAATCTTTGGCTGATATTAGCATGGGGACAGAGAATTCTCTAGTTCTCCTATGTCAGTTATATCCCACCCCTTTCAAGATGCTGATCACTGTAGGGCAGAACTCAAATGCTTCCTATAGTCTCTTGCCCACCTACAGAAAAAGTTTGATCTCTCACCCTCGACCATTGTCCAGATGAAGGAAAAAGGTATTGTTGCCAAACTTTTCAAAGGTCTCATAATGGTGGCGATCCATGTTTCCTGTAAGTGGAGACAGGAATGACAGCAGAAGAGGAGAATGGCAGAAAGAGAGGAAAGAGGAAGAAGTGTTAGAGAAGACCATCCTGAGGTTCTTGAGGGACTGTTCATGGCATGGTATACAGTTCAACATTGAAACAAAACCAAATATAAGCTGCACAGGCAGACAATATCCAAATTAAAAATAGGGCATTAGGGCTAACTAAGAGGTGTTAAGAAAGTGATTAAGCTTTGGAATTAATTAAAATTCTTCCTCAGGTTTTAAGCAAAAACACAACAAAGGGAGAGAGAAGAACGTTGGGGTTGTCCAGATAAGAAGTTATAACACTAACTGCTGTGCAATGTGAATTGGATGTTCAGACATGTGATAATGTACAAGACCACACATTATTAAAAAAACATTGGGAATAACCCCAAAGGCTTTTCCTATGCAGTAGATGGAGTTTTGGGCCGCCTTCCTTCTGAATACCATGAATTTTGTTCTCAGCATGTTGGGACAAAAGGTATTTTCCTCGAATTCTATGAGGAGTATTTTCATCATCTAGAGAACCCCGTTGTTGAGCATCATGTAAAAAAAAAAAGGCTGCAGATAGTAATATTCTTAAGAGGAAATCAGAGTGTTATCTATCTATCTAATTCAGATCCCACTGTCTCTCAACGTAGGACTGAAGGCAGTTTGCCACATAGATTAAAACACAGTATAGTTAATAAAGTTATAAGCAAAAAATGTTTAAACTGTCCTATTAAAACACCCCTTTTTAAAAACAGTACAAAAACTTTTAAAAACATAACAATAAAACAAAAATACAGCACATACACCCTATCAAAAGATCCTTCTACACAACCAGTTAATCGCCACAGGGCTGTTTAAATAAAGATGTCTTTATTTGACAGTGGAAGGAGATTAAAGAGGAGGCCAGCCTAGCCTCTTGTAGAAGAGAATTCCACAACCTGGGCAACAGCATTGAGAAGGCCCAAGAAGGTTATGTGGACTGTGTTACATTAGATCAGCCCTCTCTAATTCACTGCCTTCCAGATGTATTAGAAGGCCTGGGGAACCTACAGATGTGATTAGACTCTGATTCCCATCAGCCTCATAATCCCAGGCAATGGTGAAAGATGATGTGTTGAGGAAAAGTTCATCAAGACATGGAGGATCATCGATTTCTCATCCCCTGGTCTACAACCCAAATTATTTCCAGTCAGTACTGCCAAGAATTATGCTGCTTGGGAATGATGGAGTTGCCATCTAACACATCTAGAGAAGGCTAGATTTTAGACCATGCTTAGTAAATATGGGTATCGAATTGCATCAGAACCTATAGCAGGGATGGACAACGTATAGTCCTGGAACAGCATGACTATGGGGCTAGTAATGAAGGCACACAGCAACAACAAAATAGGGAGTATAGAACCCCTTTGTTGAAACAGCTTCACTAGCTATCAGTCCATTTCCAGGCACAATTCTAAGTACTGGTTATGATGTATAAATCTCTATGTGGCTTAGGTGCAGACTATCTGAAAGCTCCTATTTCTGCATTTTAAAGCCTACCTGAGTCTTACAATCTTCAATTGAGGGCTTTCTCTCCATTTCACCACACTCATAGGCTCATCTGGTGAGGAGACAGAAGAAAGCCTTCTCAGTAGCTGCTCCTAGGCTATGGAGCTAAGAGGCTGGCTCAGCCCGTCTCTGCTCTCTTTTCATAGGTAGGAAAAGATCTTATTCAAACTGGCCTCCAGCCTTTAAGTGGGTAGGGTGAAGGATGTGCATTGGGTGTGATTTTAAAAATATGTTAAATGTAATTGTGTTTTCTGTTCTGCTTTTAAATTAATGCTTAGTTGGATTGTTTCATGCTTTTTAAACTTTTGTACTACATGTTGTTTTAGCTATTTTAACTTACATTGTAAGCTGCTTTGGGTCTCATATTGGAAGAAAGGCAGGATATTAATCCAATAAATAAATAAGTGCCCCCACCAAGGCTGTTTTTTGACCCCTTCAGGCTCCCTGGAATGACCTTTTTCTGTTTTAAAAAAAGTGTGGATGTGAAGTCTCCAGGAATGGCAGCTCATTTTTAAAATTGATTAAATTGCCCCCACCACCACTTTTAACATCAACAAATACCTGTTTTTAAAACCAGAACTAGACTTCTGATCATTTCTCTTTTTTTGTTTTTGGCATTTTTGGCAGTCCATGACGCTCTTGAACCCACGGCTCTGTTCTATGACTGGACCGTAGGGACAGAGGAACATACTCTTCCTCTGAAAATAGAAATGCCAGCTATTACTCGGTTCTGTCTCTAGCAGAACCCTTCCTGAGATTACATTTCCAAATGTAATGTGAATTTGAAGTGGAGAGTCTTTAAAACAACAACAAATCCCCTAGTGCATTCTGAGTAACATGGAGGACTGAACCACATACACAATTAATATACCCTCATAGGTGAAAGCCAGGACATATGTGGCCAAGCAACATCAGTGTAGTCAAGATGGCAACAGTTATAAATGAGGAATGCCATACAAGCTAGGAGGGGCTGCAGCAGTTAGCTTTTGCTAGAGGCTTCTGAGAAGGGCAAGGATCCCCTCCCCTCCCCTTGCTGAGTTAAATAAGTATGAACTATTCTTGTGCTTTGAACTCAGTTTCCAGCAATTGAAGTAAGCCAGGACAAAAGGAGAAAGTGGAAGGAGGGGAGAAAAACTGGCACATTTTTAAAACAGCTGAAAAAGCAAGACAGACTAAAAAGTCCCTTTGCCAGCAATTCATTGTACCCATGGGCTGTTCACAGGGTTGTTTTTTTCTGTTTGGGATCTGAAAAGAGCAATTTGCTCTTTGGCCACAGCTTAACAAATTATATAAACTGGACAGATTTCCCTCCTTTCCTCCATTTGTGATAATTGCCAGTCATTTAGTCTTTTTCTTTTACCCCCTCTTGCAATTACTTCTGCTCTGCTTAATATTTCACAATTACTTCTGCTTCATCTATTATCTTTCAGGTTGTTTCCACTGACCGAGGAATAGCTGGACATTTTTTGTTTCGTTTTTGTGCTGACCATGGTTCAAGAGTTATGGAACAGAAATTAGGCTTATTCTCTAATCTTAAAACCATGTCTCAGCATATCTGCTTGTAGGATCATTATAACCTCCCTATAGGCCAGGGCCAGCACAGTATTAGACTTGTGAGGCTACATTGGCAGTGGTAGTTGATATCCTCCATTTTAAGCACATATTTGATGGCTAAGAAAGAAAGCATCAAATCACTGAAATTATGCTTTGGAAGCAATCCTAAATATAGTTCCTATGGAGTAAGCCTCCTTGCATAGTAGCATTTACTTTTGAATAAACTGGTATTGTTCTTTTTGTTATGTGCCTTCAACTTCACTCCAACATATGGCAACCTTATCATAGGGTTGTGTTTTTTTGGCAAGATTTATTCAGGGAGGTTTGTCATTGCCTTCCTTTAAGGACTCTTTCACACAATGCAACTAATGTATAGTACTTTGATGCTGCTTTAACTGCCCCACCTGCATATTAGGGAATCTGGAGATTTATAGTTTGGTGAGAGGTTACAGCTGTCTGGCAGAGAATTCGAAATGCCTCAGAAAACTACAAATCCCAGGCTTGGATAGGAGCAAAGCATGGCAGTTACAGCAGTATCAAAGCCTATAATTGTGCAGTGTGAGACCCTTCTGGCTGAGACTGTGTGACCTGCCCAAGGCTACTTACTGAATTTCCACGGCTGAGTGGTGATTTGTACTCTGGTCTCCTAGTCCAGCACTTAAATCCCTACATCACACTGGATTTCAAACTTGCACTGAGTTATGCTATTTGCTTAATTTTCCATAATTTTTCATTTGGCCACTAACTTGTCTTTTTCTTCCAGATAATTGTGTTTCAGACTGAACCCAATCACATGCCACCAACTGAACTGTACAGACCACTGGAACATAAGCAGGGTACTGCATTTTCCCAAAGCATGAGTGGGACAGCAGTTTCCTACTTTATTATGTATTTATTATTTTATTAAAATATATCCTGCCCTTTATCCGAACATCTCAGGGCAGCTTACAATAAAATCCATTTAAAACAGTAAATCATTAGAAAAGTTTTAAAAGATTAAAAATATATTAAATAGTTTCTCAATTAAAAACTGATAATTTAAATTAAAACAAACTTGAATAGTATAACCATAAAGCATGTACAGCATGGATAAAATCAGTTTGGGCTGAAGGCTTTAATAAAAAGCCAGGTTTTAACTTGCTGCCAAAATGATTGCAACATCAGGGCTCCAGGGGGAGGGAATTCCACAATCTGGGTGCCACTGCAGAGAAGATCCTCTCCTAAGTCCTCCCACAATGTATTTCTCCTACTGATGAAACACAGAGGGCCCCTCCAATAGATCTCAATTCTCAGGCAAGCATATCTATATCTATATTTATATCTATACGCGTGTACACACACACACACACTCACACACACACACACACACAGAGCACTCCCTCAAGTATTGAGGTCCCAAGCCATTTAGGGCTTTAAATGTTATTGCCAGCACCTTGCATTCAGACTGGAAACGTATTGGCACCCAGTGCAGTTCCTTCAGAACTGATGTTATATGATATCTGCATGGAATTCCAATGTTGTATTTCCCAGCAACCTGTCCTGAGAGATACGTATACATCCTCTGATTCTGATAATCTGATAGGTAATATATAGACATCATGGCCAGTTTGAATAACTTCCAATGCAACCACAATGGTCATGAAGACCATATAAAGTTCAATTTCTTAAAAAAGATTTTTAAATAGCAGGGACAGAAATCTGATAATATAGAATTGCAGGAGTGCTTTCAGCTACAGAAAAAAGCCCCCAGCGGATTTTTTAAAAAAATCCTTACAGTGGTCTGAGCTGGAAGGGACTGACCAGGAAAAGGATATTGGGCTTCTGGGGAATTGCTCAGTGAAAACTGACTCATGATGTGGCTGCTATGACAAGGGGAAATTCCATTCTCTTCAAGTAAGAGACTTTCCTTCTCTGTACTCCTTTGGATGCAGTACTGTCTTGTGGAGGACTTTACGACATGCTTACCACAACACTGAAATCTGCTGTGAATTGTCTCAACTACAGTACCAAGATGAAATGTTCAGCGTTCAAAATACACACACGTCATGATGTATAATAAAGTACAGCTGGAATCCTATTGGTCATTTCCAAATGCGTAGCCTACATTTACACGTGTGACTGTTTCGTATTCACAATCCCTACATAGTCCCAGGTTTAGAGGATACATAGTGACCATAAAAGTCCCCCAGTCCCCACTTACGGGGCAGCAGCCTCTGTGATCAATGGAGGTCTGTTTCCCCTGTCAATTGGGAAGCAGCTGGTTGATGGTCTCTCCCCACCTCGCATGAGTGATCTTTGGCATGAGAGGGAATTGCAACAGGGGTCCTTTTCCACTGGCAATTGCTCATGGGAGGGGGTAGGAATGTCAATTAGCTGCTTCCCTATTGACAGGCCAACAGACCCCCATCAATGGCAGTGGCTGCTGTTCAGTAAGGGGGGATTGAGGGGGTCAGTACAGGATTTCCTGTGTAGCATCGTACCTAGGTGCTTATGCATTCATAATTCATCAAGAGAATTCTGGCCAAAAGCAATAACATTTAGGGGTGAAACCCAGTTATAAATGTTCATTAATCATATGAATTTTAGCTAGCTCATTCATTAATCCATTAATTCAAATTGCAGATGGGTCAAAAGGATGTTTCTGAGTCCAGAAGCATCCTTCCTTTTTGATGATGCACAGACATATTGTGGCAGGCATCAACTTAGAAGAGACATTCCTCCAGCAGTCAGGATCCAATAGGGTGCTTTGTGAACTCTAAAAAACAACTGCTTTGGAGGACTGGGAATTGCCTGGAAACCAGTTTCCAGATGGAACAGGAGGCTTCAGGGGGAGAAGAAGAAAGATAATGCTAGCCATTAGGTGTTAACTTTAAACCACAGTGTGTGTGCAAGGTGAAAGAATACCTCTTGTCCCTGAAGTCTCACCCTCATAAATATATGTATGAATGTCTTGTGTCTGCAACTAATTATTCAAGACACTTTTTCAGTCAATTAATCTGATTAATCAATTACACTTTGCAATAACAGCAACAACTACTCAGCTTATCATGCAAACCTCCATACTTCTTGGAACAGTGGAATGACATTGTAGAAGCCAGAAATGGATGAGATGTACTGTTTTCTAGTATCTGCTCATACATTTTTTTTAAAAACCTGGTTTGTAAAATGTGGCACAGCTGAACTAGTAGATGGGAAATCACAATAAGTGAATATATGATGAAGATATCTAGAAACCTTGAAAATTTGTCCATAGGCTTGTATGGGTTTGGTTGGAGGTTCAGACCAAATAAGGTTATTGCCTAAGATATGATTTTTTTTCCCATTCCCAACCAGCAGTTTTAAAAATGTGCTATGATGCAGCATGTCCACTAGAGGGCATGGTGAGATATGCTTGCTGTCACAATCCAGAGGATAGTCTGTACACTGTGGAGTAATGTGGCAGCAGCTGAGGGGGGTGGGATTGGAATCATAAAGGATCACTTTTGATGTGAGTTCCTCTATTTATAGTCTCAAAATTTCTATAATGAAGCAACCAGGAAAAAACATCAAGGAGATATCATTTGTAGTGTGGTAAAGGGTGAAACTTGATCCACATACTTTAAGCAGAAGCAGAGAAAACAAGTATGCGTGAGTCATATATTATATCTGCTACAGCATGCAAAATGGGGCTGCCATGAGATCTTAGAGCATTATTAGTACCTATAATGAATAGTTTCAAGTTCTAACCCATATTTTTCCAACAATGACAAGTGGGTAACAAACTCCAAGAGAAAAAAAATAATTAAAGCAGTACATTTTAATGATTAAAAGAGTTCAGCCAGAAACCAGCACAAAAATATTAGCAAGATGTAATATTACGCCTACAATGCAATCCTAGACATGTCTACTTGGAAGTAAGTCTCACTGATTTCAACAGGACTCCCGGGTAAGTGTGAAAAGGATCTATGAGTCCTAGTACACCACAAGTTGAACATGAGTCAACAGTGTGATGCAGCAGCTAAAAAGGCCAATGCGATTTTGGGCTGCATCAATAGAAGTATAGTGTCTAGATCAAGGGAAGTAATAGTGCCGCTCTATTCTGCCTTGGTCAGACCTCACCTAGAATACTGTGTCCAGTTGTGGGCACCACAATTCAAAAAGGATACGGACAAATTGGAGTGTGTCCAGAGAAGGGCGACTAAATGGTGAAAGGTCTGGAAACCATGCCTTATGAGGAAAGACTTAGGAAGCTGGATATGTTTAGCCTGGAAAAAAGATGGTTAAGGGGCAATATGATAGCTCTGTTTAAGTATTTAAGTATCTGCTGCTCCAGAGACTAGAACACGGAACAATGGATGCAAGCTCCAGGAACAGAGATTCCACCTCAACATTAGGAGGAACTTTCTGACAGAAAGAGCTGTTCGGCAGTGGAACACACTCCCTCGTAGCGTGGTAGGATCTCCTTCCTTGGAGATCTTTAAACAGAGGCTGGATGGCCATCTGTTGGGGATGCTTTGATCGTGATTTCCTGCGTGGCAGAGGGTTGGACTGGATGGTCCTTGTGGTCTCTTCCAACTCTACAATTCTATGATTCTATGATTCTAAGTGTGTATAAGATTGCAGCTTTAGAGGGTGAATACAAACATGTATAATAAGACCTTGATTACTGGTTTAGGAAAAGCAGCTTTGGGAAGGGGATTTGAAGCAGAAAAGCAGTTGTCTCTGTGTGTCTGTGCATATATAACCCTTTCCTGTCCTGCTGCTTTTCATTTCCCCAGGCTGTGTCTCCCTTGCCGAATTCTAAATACACATTAAACATCCTTCTCCACTCTACTTTGTTCCACAGCTGCTTTCCGGTGAAGAATAGCTGTTAGGGATTCACTACACATGTTTGCGTGGAGAATGCTTGCTTTGGCTCTTTAACTGCTCTGAATGAAGAAGGTTTATGGATTTTTAATATTTTTTAAAAAAACAATACACAGATGGACTTCCAATCATCTGGAGGGAATTTTATTTCTTCCTAAGAAAGGAATAAATTGCCCAACGCATTGATGGTTACACAAACTGGAGATTATTTTTAAAGTAAGAAATGAATTCTGGTTGGCATCCTATATTGCAGTTATGTATTCATAACCTAGAGTTAGGTAGTTGTTCACAATTGTGGCACTATTGCTATGATTGTACAGTGCCCTCTCCAATCCACTTGAATAGCCAGCAGCCACACTGAGTGAGGGAGGTATGTTCTGCTGCCAAGCAGAGTCCAGGGGAATGACATTTCCAGCCTGCTCCCACCAGTGATTGAGACCGTGACAATCAGAAGGACCTCTGTTGCAATTCCTCATTGCCGCCTCATTTGCTAACGGGAAGGGGCTGGAAACGCCATCTTGCTGTGTCCTGATCATCAGCAGAACAGAAACAGACCCTTCCTCATTAGGTGTGGCTACTGGCTGTTAAGGTATGGGGGGGGGGTGCTGGACCAGGAGATGTTATATGTAACTAAGTAACATTTCTAACTAAATAGGTAATGTAGGATCTCAGCCAATGTTAACAAAGAAGTTATTTTCATGGGTGCGAACCTGTGGTCCACTGTGGCAAATGGAGGCAAAGGGGTCAAATACAACCCATGGCCCACATGTTAGTACCATGAAAATAACTTTTCTGTTAACTTTGGGAGAAATAAATCGCTAGGAACAGATTGCATACCAGTAGTTAAAATCCATCAACAAACATGGAAAACAAAACAATGGCCCACAGACTGGCAACACTTTTATACAAGTCATTACAATCCCCAAGATAGGGGACATCAGGGATTGACATAACCACAGGACCATTGTGTTAATCTTGCATGAAAACAAAGTGATGCTCAAAATTCTACAACGAAGACTTTTACCATATATAGAGCAAAAAATGCCAGATGTCCAAGCTTGGTTCAGGAAAGGAAGAAGTACTAGGGATCATATTGCAAAGATATGTTGGATAATGGAGTACACCAAAGAATTTCAAAAGAAAATCAGCCTGTGTGTTATAGATTATAGGAAAGCCTTTGAGTGTGTAGACTATGAAAAATGATGGATCACTCTTAAAGAAAGTGATGTGCCACAACATTTGATTGTCCTGATGCACAACCTGCACCAGAACAAGAGACCACTGTTAGGACAGAATATGGAGAAACAGAATGGTTTCCAATTGGCAAGGCTGCATTTTGTCACTCTGTTTATTTAACTTGTATGCTGAACATATCATACATAAAGCAGGATTAGACTCGGAGGAAGGCAGCATAAAAATTGGAAGAAGAAACATCAACAATTTAAGATATGCAGATGACACCATACTACCAACAGAAAATAGCAAAAACTTGGAACGATTACTGAAAGATTACTGAAGGAAGTCAAGGAAGAAATTGCAAAGGCAGATTTACAATTGAATATTAAGGATAATATAATAATGATCACGATGATTTACATCACTTTAAAGTAGACGATGAAAACATTGAAAACATTTTCAAGATTTTCCATACCTTGGCTCCGTCATTATCAGAATGGAGACTGCAGTAAAGAAATCAGAAGAAGACTAGGACTTGGAAGGGCAGGTGTGAAGGAACTAGACAAGATCCCAAAAGTGTACAGATATATAATTGAATACTAAAATTAGGATGGCCCATGCCATCATACTGTATTTCCAGTTTCTATGTATGGTTGTGAAAGCAGGACACTGAAGAAAGCTGATAGGAAGAAAATCAACTCCTTTGAAATGTGGTCCTGGAGAAGAGTTCTATGGATACTGTGGACTGCTAAGAAGACAAATCAATGGGTCCTAGAGCAAATCAAGCTTGAACTTCCCCTAGAAGCCAAGATGACTAAACTGAGACTGTTGTACTTTGGACATACTTTGAGAAGATAGGACTCACTAGAAAAGACAATAATGCTTGGTAAGGTAGAAGACAGTAGAAAAAGAGGAAGACCACATTCCAGATGGGTAGACTCAATCAAGGAAGCCATGGCCCTGAGTCTGCAAGACATGA
Source organism: Gambelia wislizenii (assembly GCA_030847615.1). NCBI lineage: Eukaryota > Metazoa > Chordata > Lepidosauria > Squamata > Crotaphytidae > Gambelia > Gambelia wislizenii. The sequence goes on along the minus strand of JAUMIR010000005.1, from coordinate 224,495,780 downwards.
ACAGGGCTGTTGATGACAGGGTGACTTGGAAGTCTCTCATTCATGGGATCAACATATGTCAAAATCAACTTGATGGCAGTTAACAACAAAAATGATACTTGTGGCACCTGGGCCTTCCATCCCTCCTCTTGTTGGGAAAAAAAAGGACAAAAAAGGAGAATCACTGCTCCTGGAAGCCTCCTGCTTTAGCTTTAGCAAAACAAAACAAAAACAAAAACAAAACATTAAGGTCTCACTGAAGTTGCTGATCCCTACTTTATATGTATCAATTGCTGCATCCTGAAGAACCATGGAAGTCACAGATCTCACTGTGGATGAGATGAAGTAGCTCTACATGGCATGCTTCAGTATAAGCATTTTCTAACTTGCTTTTCGCCCTTGCATGCTTCCAGTAAATATTTATAGTGTTTTTTTTTACAGTCCACCATTTTGAGTCTGTTTCTTCACAGATTACAAAAATCAAAAAGAAAGAAATATTAGCAATGATGACTAAGCTTTTAAACCTAAAGTTAAGGTAAGAAAGTTTGAAAAAAGTTCATTTACCATCAAGGCCTCTTTCCCTTCATCTGATTAAGCCACATTCCCTCATTGTTCAAGAGGTGCCCTTGACTCTCTGGAAGGCCTTTTTTTTTTGTGGGGGGGTGGGTGGGGTCAGAGGAAAGGGGGGGGGGTCAGGAAATTTTCCTTCTGTTTACTCCCTGATGTTTACTTATGATTCATGCCTGTAAGTGGTTTATTGTGACATGTTTTTGCAGGAAATAATGTGCTTTACTGAAGGCGTGAAAATGGACTAAGGAAGGTGCAAGAATAGAGCCCCTTGGGCTGAGAGACACTGAAAGAAAGGCCACACTGACAGACAGGTGAGAATAAAAGAAAATGGGAAATAAAACACCATTGACCTAGTTGTGTCGTGTTTTAATCAACACATTGCTCAGCTAGAAAGGACCCACTAGGGAAATGATTTGCTTCTCAAGAACTCTTTGTTGTCATATAATAACAACAAAGAACCGAAAGTACTGAACTAATATTTTTTCTACAGTGGGATGAGCTTAGGTATGTAGATTGGCAAAGGATCAGGTAGCAGCAGTCAGGAACAGTGAGGGACATTTGAATTTTAAGAGGGGATTAGATGAGTTCCTATAGGATAGGGCCAAAATGACTGCTAGTTAGGATGGCTATGTATCACGACCAGTGCCCTAGGTAGCATACCTCTATATATGCTTGGGAGCAGTAGAGGGAGGCTCACGTCCTGCTGACAGGCTTCTCATGGACAACTGGTTGGTAACAATATGAACAGAATACTGGAGCAGACAGACCTTTGGTCTGAGCTAGCATGGCACTCCTGATATTTTTATGTGTCTATCTGGCCCATTGTATTCTGGTCTGACCAGCGGTGGTTCAGCTGGATTTCAGGCAGAGGTCTTCACTGACTTCTCTATCTGATTCTTTTAACTAGAGATTTCCAGGATTCAATCTGGACCCTTTGCATGGACAACATGCGTTCTACTACTGAGTTATGCTTCCTTCCTCAAACACAGTACATTCTGCAAGAAGGAATGGAGATGCTCACCCATAAGGAAGTCAAGCACAGTCATGTCGATGAGGTTGAGAAGACGGGATGTTTTGTCATATGGTGGTGTCTGTCGTACCTCAGTGCAGTAATTTTCATTCAGCTCCCACCTTGGAAGAGTCAGTTATGACAAGTTGTCACATATAGGGGGAAAAATTGGGTTGATTCTACATGTCATTTGATCCCCTTCTGTAGCTCCTCAAGGTCATTTCCTCCCTGCAGCCTGATTATATTGATGTGCTGATAGGATGATACTTACCACAACAAAAGGCACCAAAACAAATAGTAAAACAACAGCCTAAAATCACTCTCTCTTGAGCTTGTTTATATGTAGTTCCAGCTTCCCAAGGCCAAAAGAACAGCTTCTAGAAGTGGAGTATCCTCAAGATTGTATTTAATCCATTCCTAGTGGAATGTCTTCCTGGCAATATTGTGCAAAAAGTTTTTCAGATGGGCTGTGAAGCAGCATGCCTTAGTAGCTTACTTCAAAATTAGCCCTAAATTCCAAGGATAGCACCTTGCAGGTGAAAGATCAACATGTATGTATCTATACCATGGCCAATGGGAATACCTATCTTTCTACTTGTTTTCCTGCTCTCTCAAGAGATCTCAGACTTATACCATAAAGGTATACAGTCGGCCCTCTGTATCCACGGATTCTCTATCCACAGATTCAGCCAATCACAGCTTGAAAATATTCGGGAGGGGGGGGAGATTTCCAAAAAGCAAACCTTGCTGTTCACCATTTTATATAAGGGACACCATTTTACTATGCCATTGTATATAATAGGACTTGAACATCCATGGATTTTGGTATCCATGGGGGATCCTGGAACCAACCCCCAGTGGATATCAAGGGCTCACTGTACTTCAGTTAACAAAGTCTCTGACAGTGAGCTCCTTTTTTACAACATCTTTTAACATCTACCAGCTCCTCTTTTCTACTCATTGTCTCTCTAGTTGGATTTTTAAAAAGGTAACATTGGCATTGGGAGGGTGGTGAAGGATGACTGGAGAAACAGATGTTTGATGTCAGGTTGTAGCAACATGTCTGCAGTGCACAATGCAATAAAGCTTGAGCTGGGAAAGAATGGGATTCTACTCCAGCTAACCATTGCAGTGACGTGTACCAGCCTACAACATTTCCCTCCCTTCCTCGGCACAACTTCTTCATTCCAAAGGCAGAGCCCCAACAGTAGTTGCTCTCTCTTAGGTCAGAACCCCTGGCGAGCTGTCCAGTCTCACAGATAAGACCTCAGAGAGCTGTGCCTCCACCACATCTTTTGCAAACATATTTCAATGTGTTCCCCAGGCCCTCTAGGGGGCATAGATGGCAATGCCCCTCTGTGCCATTTTAGGATCAGAAAATGCCTATTTACAACAGGGGGAAACCTGGAATTCAACTTCTGGTTCAACTGCTGTTAGAAAAAAAATCCCTTGGACTTAAAAGGACCCAGGGAAGTAAAAAAAACATGGCAAAACTGACCCCATGCCCCCTCGAAGGCATTTGAAGGCAATGTTTGAACCTGCCAGGGGCCCAGAGGCTGCTGCACTTTCCCCATCTCTGCTCTAAACCTCTTGTTAACCTTCAAATGAGTGTATGTCCACAGAGCCAGCAAATCCAAGGCAAATGATGAATTCGTCCCAAGCTTTTTCTTCTGAAGGAGCCACTAAACAGTCCTCTGGTTGGTGCCTTTCACTAGCATAGCTGCTTCAGAGAGCTCAGCCGTGATGGATGTCTATGAGCTCAGAAGTGAAAATAAAGCAAGAAGGATGCTGAATGTGTGTGGGAAAGTGTGATGGTGACACCTAAAGTAGAGTGTTGGTGAAAGTGCCATTGGTGGTCCATACAGGTTCCTCAGATCCAATATCTAGGGCTAGGCCCTAGCCATCACATCCTCACTCTCTAACAGTCCTACCTTGCTAACCCTTTCACTTGGCCCCTTCAATCCAGAACCTTCCTTTCACTTTTTTGGCCACCTCTATCCAAAACCTACAGTTCTTGGCCATGTTGGCTTTATCCCACTCCCTTAGGATACTCACTCAGCTTTTTTGGTTTTGGAGTAAGAACGCCTCCAGGGACTTCTCCATGAGTGCCGTTCGGCCAGTTCTTTGTCAGGCAAAAGGGCTGCCATAGAGCCCTCGAGCTGGTCAGGCTTTCCACACAACGCATGCTCAGTGGAACAATAGTAGGAACACTCACCAAAGAAGCAGATGTTGCCAGCTTGAGGTGACCCAGACAAAACAGAGTGAAGAAAGTCACAGAAGCATAACACCAATAAACTATCAATATGACAATACCACTATCTGTCTTGTGGATGTAGACTAGTTATGTAGTGCTGCCATGGCTTACAGGACTGATGTGTCCTGGCATTAGCAGGGGGAACAATATTATCTCCCAGTCCAACCCCTCAAACTTCCATGTTCTCTCCAAGCAAAGCTATGTGTGTATTTGGTGGTGTGGGGAGTGAATTTTCCCAGCAATCATATATTGATGTGATTTACCCTTATTGTAAAGCAAAAACCTACTCTATATCCAATTGAAGCAAAGGAGTTTATATAACCAGTGACTTACCAACGTCCCCTCTAGTTGCAACTTCCAATTGGATTTAAGCCAAAGTACTTTAGAGTAGCAGCCTAAATACCCTAAAGGCACCAGATCCCACCTGATCTTGGAAGCTAAGCAGGGTCAGCCCTGGTTAGTACTTGGATGGAAGACCACCAATGAATACCAGGTGTTGTAGGCTACATTTTAGAAGAAGGAACTGGCAAAACCACCTCTGAGTATTCCTTTCCTGAGAAAATCCTATGAAATTAATGGGGTGGCCATAAGTCAACAGGCAACTTGAAGGCACATACACACACAGTTTGGTCCTAAATGGACAATTAAGAACCATTAACTTGTTGAAAGACTTGCTCCTGGTAGAGATGACAACCAGAGTTGTTACTTTGGTTACTTTGAACTGCAACTCCCAGAATCAAGGCAAGGCCCCAAAAGTAACTTTTACAAATGGATGCAAAAGATTTGTTGGTATAGAGATCAACACAACTGCCTGCATTTTTGGACTTGCCTTTGGGGCATGGCTATGAGAAGTGATGTGATGAGTGCTTCTACTTCAAAATATACCACCACACCACTGGTGCAAACTACAACACAATAACAGAAGCCAAAAACAGCTTACATTTCTTCATAGTGAAAGGTTGTAGTTATTTCTATGAATACAGATGAAGGGAACGCTGTGGATATCGTATACCTTGATTTCAGTAAGGCCTTTGACAAGGTTCCCCATGACATTCTTGCAAACAAGCTTGTAAAATATGGGCTAGACAAGTTAACTGTTCAATGGATTTGTAATTGGTTGACCGGCCGAACCCCAAAAGTGCTCAGCAGTGGCTGCTTTTCATCTTGGAAAGATGTGGCCAGTGGGGTGCCACAGGGTTCTGTCCTGGGCCCAGTGCTATTCAACATCTTTATCAATGACTTGGATGAGGGAATTAGGGGCATACTTATCAAATTTGCAGATGACACCAAGTTGGGAGGAGTAGCCAATGCCCTAGAGGACAGGATCAAAATTCAAAATGACCTGGATAGACTGGAGAGCTGGGCCAAAGCTAACAAAATGAAATTCAATACAGAGAAGTGTAAGGTACTGCACTTAGGGCGAAAAAATGAAATACATCGATATAGGATGGGGGAGACCTGGCTGAATGAGACTACATGCGAAAGGGATCTAGGAGTCCTAGTAGACCACAAGTTGAACATGAGTCAACAGAGTGATGAGGCAGCTAAAAAGGCCAATGCAATTTTGGGCTGTATCAATAGAAGTATTGTGTCTAGATCAAGGGAAGTAATAGTGCCACTCTATTCTGCCTTGGTCAGACCTCACCTAGAATACTGTGTCCAGTTCTGGGAACCACAATTCAAAAAGGATATTGACAAATTGGAGAGTGTGCAAAGAAGGGTGACTAAAATGGTGAAAGGTCTGGAAATGATGCCTTATGGGGAGAGACTTAGGGAGCTGGGTATGTTTAGCCTGGAAAAGAGATGGTTAAGGGGCGATATGATAGCCCTGTTTAAGTATTTGAAGGGGTGTCACATTGAGGATGGAGCAGGCTTGTTTTCTGCTGCTCCAGAGACTGGAACACGGAGCAATGGATGCAAGCTCCAGGAACAGAGATTCCACCTCAACATTAGGGGGAACTTTTTGACAGTCAGAGCTGTTAGGCACGATCCCCTCAGAGCGTGGTGGGATCTCCTTCCTTGGAGGTCTTTAAACAGAGGCTGGATGGCCATCTGTCGGGGATGCTTTGATCAAGATTTCCTGCATGGCAGGGGGTTGGACTGGATGGCCCTCGTGGTCTCTTCCAACTCTGCAATTCTATGATTCTATGAAAAAAACAAGGAAAGCTGGGCAAGTTGGCATCTGCTATGAATCCGGGGCCAATTTCCCTGCCCAAAGAGTCCCCTCCCCTCCACAAACTTGTAAGCTGCTGAAGTCAACTTTTGATTGGCGGTGGGGTGGGGGGAATGAACAGACTTTTTTTTAATAATAAAGCCAGGCAGGGGAGCCCTGTGAGCCATTTAAAAGATAAATTACTGCTCCAGGAGGCTTTCAAGGAAGGCATCACCCCTTTTTGCCAGAAAAAAGGGTGGTGCTGAGGGCCACAAAAACATTCTTTGGCGCCACATCCTGAGGGCCATACTCTGGTTATCCTTGAAATATATTAATCTTGTGAATGATAGATAGCTAGAAAATATGCTCACCTGGGGAGATGTAGAAAGTCTTAAATAGTTTCTTGTCAGTTGTGATGTCACGAATTTCCTTGGTTATGTTCACCAAACGGCCAGAAACTGGGGGAATTCTTCGGAAATCCAGGATCCTCCCCAGCAAAAGAAAGAAAAAAGAAGCATACAGGAAACTAACATAAATTCTGTTTGTAGCTGGTGAATAGACAATAATTGTGGATATAGAAAATGAACTCATACATGAATACTCATTTTAAAGAAAAACAACAGAGCACACAGCTGGATGGAAATCATGGCATTTTAAACTTTGACTAATATTTGTATTGACCATTTTCATGATCTCATGATAAAAAGGTGGGATAAAAATAAGTAAGCAAGTACGTATTTGCTATGATACTCTGTTAGTTTGGGACCTCAAGATTTGACCCAGGAACTTCTGAGGCTGGGGCTTGACCTAGTCACAAGGTAGCAGGCTGTGCCCCTGTGGCGTCACTAAGGCGGTGTCACCCCTCATCCCGATGATGTCACCTGGTGCGGTTCAGTCTCTCCCTACACCCCTAGTGCCACCACTACTGTGTGCATCTTTTCAGGTCCAGAAAGGCATATGCAAGGTTACCCCTGGTTACGGTCCGCCCCAAGTGTACAGCCTTTGATGGTTCCATAGTGTGGCAGGCAGGCAGCAACACTGCTCCAAATGAGCACTGGAATGTTGAGAGCCACAATTTTAATTTAATTTCCAACAATGCCCCCAAGAGGCTCTGCAGGAAAGTACAGCCTTCTCCCGTACAATCCGCCCTGTACCCTTCTCCCGTACAATCCGTACAATCCGCCCTGTACCCTTAGGTCCTCTAGGAAAAACTTACTCCAGCCAATTAAAATTAGGTTGGCCACAGTCACCCAGAGAACCTTCTCTGCCATCGCTCCCAGACTGTGGAACGGCCTGCCAGAGAGAATCTGACATCTTGAAGATCTAAATACTTTAAGAAAGCTATTAAGACGGATCTCTTCTGGCAGGCCTTCCCACATTAGGTTAAATGCTCGGCTGCCATTTTATATGCCATTTTACATTTTACATCTCACTATTTTTAATTTATTTTAAATTTCCATTCTACGATCTTCTATTTTAAGTTTTTTAACATTTGTATTATACTTAAAGTATGAAGTGATTTATAATGATAAGTGGTGCTGTTTTAATATCTTTATTGGATTGTTGTCCAATGTTTGTATAATGTTTGCCACCCCGATCCTGATGGGAGAGGTGGGATACAAATCTCCTCCTCCTCCTCCATCATCATGACTGGAGTCAGTGATGGGCCATGTTGGAGGCTGCTTTGGGCTGATGCTTGGCCTGACCATAGTGCTGGGCAAGCTTTGGACTAGGCAGTACTGGCATAAACACAAGGAGCCTGGCCAAAACATTTTACCCAGCACCTGGAAATCACTTTTTAAAGATAATTTGTTATTATTTTTCATTATAGCAGATTAAATTACTATTACTCATTGCACTGGTTACAAAAGAAGCTCAAAGCGTCACTCACTGAGTTACTTGTTACTTTTCTGTAACTTTCTATTGTTGTTTTTCTGAGCAGTGACCTACTTTAGGATTGACATAAAAATAGTAAAAAAAACCCTTTAAAATGTGTCTGAAAACTTTAACAGCAACTTTTAAGATTAACTATAAACCATTCCATGTTACACAATAGAGTAACTTCATATCCTGCTCATATCTGTTGCTGTTGAAACATAATTTTGTAATGTCAATAACAAAAGGAGTAACTTATTACAGATAACTATGTTGCTTGTAACTCATTACTTCTAAGCTCTGGTTTTGTTGATTAAGACTGAGCAGCAAATGGCACTTGCTAGATACTTAACTGATGGCACATAACATTATTATAATAACTTAAGTAACTAACAATTTGCTGTCTTTTCATGACTGCAAATTTATATAATATAATAATAATAATAAAATTTTATTTATATCCCGCCCCTCTGCAACGCAATCGGGGCGGCTTACAATATAAAAACCCCATACTCACAATACCCTAGCCCACCCACCCCTTAAAATAATATTAAATTGCAAAGGATTAAAAACATGTATTAATTAAAATATATATAAATTAGAAGAAAAAAAATTAAAAACATACAATCGTAGCCTATAAAGGGCAGCTGAGTCTTGGGCCGGGATAATTATTCAGGAAAGGCCTGCCGGAAAAGATCCGTCTTGACAGCTTTTTTAAAGCTGTCTAAGGTGGTAATAAGACGGATCTCGTCCGGCAGGCCATTCCATAATCTGGGAGCAGCAGCAGAGAAGGCCCTCTGGGAGGTCACCAACAGCCTTGTTTTCATAGGCTGTAACAGATTCCTCCCAGAGGACCGAAGTGTGCGGGGAGGGTCGTATGGAAGGAGGCGGTCCCGGAGGTAAGTTGGACCCAAGCCATGTAGGGCTTTAAAGGTCATAACCAACACCTTGTACTGTGCCCGGAAACTAATAGGCAGCCAGTGGAGACCTTTTAGCACAGGTGTTATATGCTCTCTTCTGGGAACGCCAGAAATCAACCTGGCTGCCATGTTCTGGACTAGTTGAAGTTTCCGAGTCAAGCACAAGGGTAGCCCCATGTAGAGCGCATTACAGAAATCCAGACGGGAGGTTACCAGTGCATGTACCACAGTTTCGAGGTCCCTAGTTTCCAGGAAAGGGCGCAGCTGACGTACCAGCCGAAGTTGATAACAGACACTCCTGACCGTTGCATTTACCTGATTAGTCATCTGGAGCGACGGGTCCAGGAGCACCCCCAGACTGCGAACACAATCCTTGGAGGAGAGTGTAATTCCATCCAGGATTGGAGTTTGTATTCCCAGACCTGGTTTTGGGCCTGTAACTGTTAGTACCTCCGTTTTGTCTGGATTCAGTCTCAATTTGTTTTTCCTCATCCAGTCCATTACTGCTTTAAGACAATCATTCAGAGGAGAGACGCCATCTGAAGTCGAAGCCGATGACCAAGACATGGAGAAGTATATCTGGGTGTCATCTGCATACTGATGACACCGCATTCCATGCCTCCGAATGACTTCTCCCAGCGGCTTCATATAGATGTTAAATAGCATCGGGGACAGGATGGCACCCTGAGGAACGCCACAGTTAAGCTCTATTCTAGTAGAGCAACTGTCCCCAAGCCTCACCCTCTGGGATCTGCCCGAGAGGAAGGAACGGAACCACTGCAAAGCAGTGCCTCCGATTCCTAACTCCCTCAGGCGATCCAAGAGGATGGAATGGTCTATTGTATCAAAGGCCGCTGAGAGGTCCAGGAGCACCAACAGGGTCACACTACCCCTGTCGATACCCAAGCGGAGGTCATCAGCCAGAGCAACCATGGCAGTCTCCACTCCATAACCCGTCCTAAAGCCAGTTTGAAATGGATCTAGATAATCGGTTTCATCCAAGACAGCTTGGAGTTGGGAAGCGACCGCCCTCTCAATCACTTTGCTTAGAAAAGGCAGCAAAGAGACTGGTCTATAGTTGTTCCTGTCCAAGGGGTCCAGGGAAGGCTTTTTCAGGAGCGGCTTAACCACCGCTTCCTTCAGACAAGGTGGAAGGGACCCCTCCCTGAAGGACGCATTGATGATATCCCTAAGGAGTACTCTCGATGCGTCACCCCCTTGGGTGGCCAGCCAAGATGGACAGGGATCGAGGGGACAGGTCGTTTTCCTCACTCTACCAAGGAGCTTGTCCACGTCATCGGTACTCACAGATTGAAGCTGATCCAATAAAATTTCATCAACGGAGTTGCTGGACACCTCGTCTATAGATTCTGTCATAACACTGGCATCTAAGTCGGCTCTTATCCGAAAGATTTTATCTGCAAAGTGGATGTTAAATGCATCACAGCAGGCCGTTGTCGGGTTGAGTAAGGGGTTCTGCGCAGGTGGAATCTGCGTCAGCTCCCCCACTACCCTAAACAGTTCTGCTGGACGGGACTCTGCAGATGCAATACGTGCAGCGGAGAAAGACTTCTGCGCTGCACGTATCGCCTCTCGATAAGAATTAAGGAAATTCCTATGACGAGTCTTGTCGGATAAGAGTCGAGTCTTCCGCCAGGTGCGCTCTAGTCGTTGTCCAGCCTGCTTCATTTTCCTAAGCTCCTCTGAGTACCAGGGCTTACGGTTAGGAGCAGGCTGGAAAGGACGCTTGGGAGCGATTGTGTCAATAGCCTTGGTGAGGTCGGTATTCCAAATATTAACCAAAGCTTCAACAGAATCACCGGCGTTACCAACCATTAAACCCTCCAAGGCTTTCTGGAATCCAATTGGTTCCGTTAGCCTTCGAGGGCGGACCATTCTAATGGGTCCACCACCCCCGGTGGGGCAGACAGTGGCTCTTAGCTCCATCTTGACCAGGAAATGATCCGTCCATGACAATGCGGAGGTTTCAATCACCTCTGCCCACGGATATTCCTGTTCTGTACTAAAGGCCGCATCGAGGGTATGACCTGCACAGTGAGTAGGCCTGACAACCAATTGGGATAGGCCCATGTTTGTCATGGATTCCATGAACTCCCGAGCTGCGCCCGTTAGATTTAGCAAGCTGGTCTCGAGTGGGATGTTGAAGTCACCAAGAACTAAAAGTCTGGGTGACTCCAGCAGCAACTCTGAGACCAGCTGTGTTAGCTCGGTTAGGGAGTCTGTTAGACAACGGGGTGGCCGGTATACTAACAGAATCCCTAAGCTATCCCTGGACCTCAGGCTTAGGTACATACACTCGATGTGGACTGTGTTCAGGATAGGCTTCCTGGTCAAGGTTAGATTGTTTTTATGAACCAGAGCCACTCCGCCCCCCCCGCCCACTTTTCCTTACCTGCTCACTAACTGAGTACCCGGCCGGGAGTGCCTGCGCCCAAGTCGCAGCACTGGCCTCTCCCAGCCAGGTCTCCGTAAAGCATGCCAGGTCGGCAGCCTCATCCAATAAGAGGTCATGGATAATATGTGTCTTGTTTTTAACCGACCTGGCATTGCAAAGGAGCAGAGTAAGGGTCTGTGGAATGGTTGGTGCGCTCTCCAATTTATTCTGGGAAACAGAGTGAACTGAAGGCAGGATAGGTATTAAACATCGATCCTGCCTTCTTTGGTAACAATTTTTCACTCTGTTGCCGCCATACCTTCCCTTCCCCCACACAACCTCAATTCCCGCTCCCAGATCATTCCTGGCCCCTGGTAGGTATTCCTGGGGTGGGGTGGTGGAGTGACTTTTAAGGCCAGCCACTCCTGGCCACACCCCAACTCCCTGCTCAGCTGCCCTTAGCCTGGTGAAAAGGGGAAGGAAGACTTCCTTGCAGTCCTCTGGAGTCTTCTCTGGCTGGCTGGCTGGCTTGCTGGTAGGTCTTCCTGGGGTGGGGGTGGTGGAGTGACTTTTAAGGCCAGCCACTCCTGGCCACACCCCAACTCCTTGCTGCCTCAGCTGCCCTTACGCCGGTGTAACAGGGAAGGAAGCTTCCTCACAGCCCTGCAGAGTCTGCTGGCTGGCTGGCTGGCTGGCTGGCTGGTAGATCTTCCTGGGGTGGGGGTGGTGGAGTGACTTTTAAGGCCAGCCACTCCTGGCCACACCCCAACTCCCTGCTCAGCTGCCCTTAGCCTGGTGTAAAGGGGAAGGAAGACTTCCTTGCAGTCCTCTGGAGTCTTCTCTGGCTGGCTGGCTGGCTTGCTGGTAGGTCTTCCTGGGGTGGGGGTGGTGGAGTGACTTTTAAGGCCAGCCACTCCTGGCCACACCCCAACTCCTTGCTGCCTCAGCTGCCCTTACGCCGGTGTAACAGGGAAGGAAGCTTCCTCACAGCCCTGCAGAGTCTGCTGGCTGGCTGGCTGGCTGGCTGGCTGGCTGGTAGATCTTCCTGGGGTGGGGGTGGTGGAGTGACTTTTAAGGCCAGCCACTCCTGGCCACACCCCAACTCCCTGCTCAGCTGCCCTTAGCCTGGTGTAAAGGGGAAGGAAGACTTCCTTGCAGTCCTCTGGAGTCTTCTCTGGCTGGCTGGCTGGCTTGCTGGTAGGTCTTCCTGGGGTGGGGGTGGTGGAGTGACTTTTAAGGCCAGCCACTCCTGGCCACACCCCAACTCCTTGCTGCCTCAGCTGCCCTTACGCCGGTGTAACAGGGAAGGAAGCTTCCTCACAGCCCTGCAGAGTCTGCTGGCTGGCTGGCTGGCTGGCTGGCTGGCTGGTAGATCTTCCTGGGGTGGTGGTGGTGGAGTGACTTTTAAGGCCAGCCACTCCTGGCCACACCCCAACTCCTTGCTGCCTCAGCTGCCCTTACACCGGTGTAACAGGGAAGGAAGCTTCCTCACAGCCCTGCAGAGTCTGCTGGCTGGCTGGCTGGCTGGCTGGCTGGTAGATCTTCTAAATTTGCTGCCTGAGGCAGCTGCCTCATCCTACTGATAACGGGGCCAGCCCTGAGCCTGTCTGATAAAACAGTACCTTCCACAAGCTTGACTTCACCTTCCAGAGACAGATGAGAATGATCTCAAAACAGGGCTAGCCACTCCTAACGCCAATCTGGCTTTGACACGCTAGAGCAGAGGTGGGGAACCTGTGGCTCTCTAGCTGTGGTTAGACTCTAATTCCCACCAGCTCCAACTAGCATGGCCAATGAGCAAGGATGATTGGAGTTGCAGTCCAGAACTATCTGGAAGGCTGCAGCTTCTGCACCCGAGCCTCTGCCAGTGACTAGATCTCAGACTGGCTCATTCCACTGCTCTGATCCGAGGCTGCCTTGTAGGGAATCTGATCATTGGCACTTGCACCCTAAGACTGCTTGCTCTTGACTAGGGACAGTTCTTGAGGTCCTTCCCTATCTTGCTTTCTAGCATCTTTTTGTAGTTGGAGATGCCAGATACTGAATGTGGCACCTTCTGAATGCAAAACATGTGCCCTACTACCATCAAACTATGACCACTTCCTATGCAGAGCAGACATATTTTAAGTCACAGGGATGGACTGTACTCACCTGTCCAGGTGAAAGGCTGCTATTTCTGCATTATGTCGCTCAAAATCTGAGAAGTAAAAGAAGTCTGCTGGTGTCTCCTGATCACGGGTCTGCCTGGAAATGAGGCAGAGAAATGTTGCTTCTTGCATTCTGCTACCCACATTGTTCACTCTCCCTTGACTTGTTTCTTGAAGAACAATTTGACAGAAAAGTGCTTCCACATTTTGCCTCATATGTCAGTTCCTACAAGGAGTAACGACTTATTTTTTTTCAATAAAACCTTGGGATCTAGGCCAAATATTGGTCCAGACATGCACCAGAAGGAAAGCCTAGAATCTAGTAAAACCTCAACCAACCAAGTAGTATAGCAACCCTAATCTAGCTCAGTATTGCCTGTCTATGTATTACTGGGCAGTGCATGGGATTTCAGACACTTAGCAATGCTTCGTAGGAATTGAAATTAGGATCTTTTGCATGTGAGAAAACATGTGATCTTCCCAACTAAGCTACAGCTGTTCCCTAAATCCTGATGATTCCAACTAGCATTTAGTTGGCCAGGTTTAAACAATATTGTTATTGCTGCCACCCGGTATTTCAAACACACACCCTAGAGACTTAGAATTAAAGAGTTGGAAGAGACCACGAGGGCCATCCAGTCCAACCCCCCTGCCACGCAGGAAATCACAATCAAAGCATCCCCGACAGATGGCCATCCAGCCTCTGTTTAAAGACCTCCAAGGAAGGTCTTTAAACTTCTATGTTTAAACTTTAAACTTCTATGTGCCTCTCTTCTTTTCTTTGCCCTTCTTTCCCCATGCCCCTTTGGACAAGGTAAATGAATGGAAGATCACTTCTGGATTGAGAGGGAGTGATTTCAGGTCCTGCAAAGGGATGGGGTAATCACATTAAAATTTACAATAGTACCCCCCCGGCGGCTTCTGGGATGTGCCAGTGTCCATTTTTAGGCCAACTTTTTTCTGGTAATGTGGGTGAAGGGGCTCCAGCAACCTCACTGGCAACTTGCTTCCCCCACCCACCCCTTGGCCTACTGTCCACACAATTCCTTTCCCTGCTTTAAACAGATTCTGCTTCCAGACAAGGCTTTTATTGCCTTGCTTTGTTCCCAAAGTTTTACTATGGGGAGGGGGAGTTTGAGATTTAATCATCTTCAGTTTGTAGCCCTCCCACCTTTTCCCACTTCTTACATCTTTTTTCCTGGGTGGGTGGGTGGAGAAAATTATACAGGCTTCACAAACTTTACCACCAGAGGTCGCATCTCTCCAATCAACAACATGGAGGGTTCTGATCACCATTTACAACAGGATCTAAAGTTGATCTCAATAGCAATAATGACACCCTTACCGCAGTAGTGTTTTTCATGTGTCTTACTTTAAATTATTGTTAAAACATTGTTGAAATGTTCAAAATGTAGAATCGAATTCCACACAGTTCTAGGGAAATTCCAAATAAATGGCTAAGGCAAATTGTTTGCATGAACAGCTCTGGGAAAGATATATAGGAATCCTGTAGAACCTTGAAGTCTAACTGGGAAAAAGACATTTCTAGCATAAGCATTTTTGTATCCCAGTCCACTTCATCAGATGCATGCAGTTAGGTTCAAAGGTGCTATAGGATTCTTTTGTATCTTTTTATGCTGAAACAAACTTAATATAGCTATGTTTCTGAGTCTGCATCTTCACTGTAGAAATAACCCAGTTTGATACTGCTTTAACTGCCATGGCTCAATGCTATGGAATTCTGGGATTTGTAGTTTTGTGAGATATTTAGCTTTTTCTGTATGCGAGCTCAGGTGCCACAACATCCTACAAATCCCAGTACCCCATAGCATTGAGCAATGGCAATTAAAATAGTATCAAACTGGATTATTTTTGCAGTGCAGATACAGCCTGAGTTCTTGGAATAGTGGTGTAGTAATTACAGCCAGCAAGGAACAGAGCAATTTCTGCACCTACTCCCACACCCCAAAGTTTGGAACAAGACTCTGCATTTATTAGGGAATAGAAGTGTAATATCACACTTCCATTGCCATGTCAGGGTAAGGGGAAGTCCAGCTGCTTAGAAATTTGGTATTTGTTCCTTAGAATGTGAAATAAATTTTTAATCCTTTTAATTAAACATGATGCTGCCTGCTAGGAATCTATCTGGGTTTCCTAGATATTTTCACTGATCTGAGAC
Organism: Gambelia wislizenii; assembly: GCA_030847615.1. Taxonomy (NCBI): domain Eukaryota; kingdom Metazoa; phylum Chordata; class Lepidosauria; order Squamata; family Crotaphytidae; genus Gambelia; species Gambelia wislizenii. Next base: position 224,480,300 of record JAUMIR010000005.1, on the reverse strand, counting down.
TTAAGGTCATGAACCTTGGAAAGAATACTGCCTTTAAAATGGAGTCTAATCTATGGCAACTTGCAAGTGATGTAAAAAAAAAAAGTTAATCATCATGCTATGGGAAGCTTCTTCCGCTGAACTGCATAAATTAGACCACACCTGAAATTACAGAGGTAGACCAGACCAATTCTTTGAGGTCAAACCATTCTGTGTACTGAGTACCTAGCTGAGGACATAAATGGGAACATGCTGTCCCAGAGAATGGATATGTTCTGTTGATTCATTGTAGAAGCCTATGCTTCCCATTTACTACGAGTATGTCATGGTTATCATGAAGAAAGGTGTAGGTGAAAAGGAAAATTTTGCCCCCCCCCAGTCTGATCCTGATCAATGGAGGATGAGACTTAATTTTCTGCTCTGTTCCCATCATCCTGTGATCAGAAGAATGCAAGAGGCCTGCAAACAACAGTTTCTATTGACATGAGAGTGTTGCATTTTATCCATTGGCAAACTAAAAGTTAATTAATCCATATCAGGAATCCAGACTAGGAACTGGAATCAGAAATGGCAGGGGATTCTTCTCTGTGGGTCATGCCAAAAGAGCAGATGGAGAAATCTTTCCCACCACACTGGAGTGCCTCCATTAGCTACAACCCTAAGTTATAGAAGGAGAGCTGCTGTCTTTGGGGTTGGGTTGGGTTGGGAGGGAGCTTGGCTGTTTACCCATAAATCATGAGCAAAATTTAGGAAAATACCTCTTTCAAACAGCAGTACTTAGTATTACAAAGAGAAAATATGACTACACAGTGAGACTCCCTTATCTGCAGGTTTGTTTTCCATGGTTTCAGTTACATAAAGTCAACCACAGTCCAAAAATATTACATAGTCCCCCGCTCTTATCCGCAGTTTTGTTTTCTATGGTTTCATTTACCAGCAATCAATAGCAGTCTGAAAACATTACAGGTATAGGATTTGGTACTATCTGCAATTTCAGGCATCCACAGAGAGTCTTGGAACATATCCCCTGCAGATAAGGGGTCTTTTTATAGCTAAAGAGCTTTTTGTTAGAATTACCACACAGATGTCTGTGCAAATGGCAAACACAAGCTGTAACTTAAGCCTTGTGCCTTACCTGTGGTAGAAATGGTTCAGAATGAAGGCGATCGCTTAATCAGTTTGCTGCCTACACAGATACATCCTGGCTATTACTTAATCCCACAGATCATTGCAAGGCATGAACATGAACTTAGATCATTCAGGTCATTGAGGCAGGATCATCAAAAGCATTGTACTCACTTCATGGGTTTGAAGAGGGCTTGCCCATGATTGGGGAAGGTCATGATCAGCTTTAATTGGGTTCCTCCAGGCTTCTGGACTAAAATGACATGAACAAGAATCATGAAGGCTCATAAGGAAGTTCAGGTTGGCATTTTGAAAAAGCAAGCAAGCAGACAAAGCCCTCATTCCTTAGCTCTACAGCAGATCCTTTCAGGAAGCAATCCTTTCTACAATTCCCCTGTCAGGATGGTATAACTGACCAAGTGCTAAACTTTGAAAAAGAACAAGTGAAGACTGAAGGGAGAGCAGAGAGGCAAATAGTGGATGGAATGAGGAGAAGCAAAAGATGAATCAATGTGAGAATCTGAATGTGGCACACACACATACACACACAATAAAATAGTAGGTACCCTTTAGTTAATAATGCCGATAGAATAATACCTGAGCTGACAATTTTTTGTGTGGTCAAATCCTCCATCAGGGCTTGGCGAGTAGGGTCATGGCGGGCATACAGTTCATAGCGATTAATGCCAGCATAAAACTGGAGCCAAGCAGGGTTGGGATCGTGTTTTGGAAGAATCTCATTTGTCTTCCCACTGCTGATCCTGCAGTATTCAATACCCCGACAATACACAAAAACAAAAGCATATGGTATGTTTATCATATATACTAACAAGTGAACGAAATTATGACAACTCTATAGCCAGAACACAGCTACCACAAAACAAGAGGGTGTCAGCAGCTGTTACACACTCAGCAGCTGAGCACCAGGTGTGCAGGAAGACTTTTGAAAGTGCTGGTCTGACAGGATCAGCACCTTTGAGGCATTTTTCTCCCACTGCTTGGGTAAAAGGGAGCCACACACCCATACCTGGGAAAGGGAAAGCTTGAACACAGCATGACAACAAAAGGCCTGAAGCTGGAAGTTGCCTGCTCCAGGTTTAATTCAATTTAATTTAATCAGCTCAAAAAAAGCTCACTGAAGAAAGATAACTGAATACAGTATTCTGAAATCACTAGAGGCTACAAACAAGAGGCTACATACATACTAGGTATGCCCTATACTACTGAATAACGTTTCCCCATGGAAAATATGTCCTTTCTTTCAAACTTCATGAGAATTCATGTTTTCAAGACTATTTTGAAATCCTTTTCCTTTATAAGTATCAACTTAGAAGGTATGTCCTTAGAAGTACCCATAGTTATTTTCACTGGCTTTATATATACTGTAATTACACACACACACTTCAGCCATATTTTCTATTCTTCCTATAACAGGAGCCACACATCCCTTGATGAAGATCTTTCCTTAACTCTACAAACACCTCTAGATTGGGACTAGATTACTTCACCTACCAACACGATACAGTGCCATTTCAATCAGATGGGATGCTCTTTAATCAAAAGTAAAGACCTAGAATGACACCAAGAAGCAATCCATTCACAATGCAGGATATGGTAGGCATCTTAGTGCAATAGTAATGCACTGGAAGCTAGCCTGATATATAAGCCCGTAAGTCTAAGGTTAATTTTGTTGAACGAACAGAACATCAGCCTCCAATCTTCACAACCCCTTGAAGCTACAGTTCATTTAAAGTGAGGGGGAAGAATAACTAAGCATATAGTTATATATGAGCTGGGTATGACTGCAGACAGAGCCATCTCTGAAGAGAAACTATAACATCCTTCCCTAACCCATCATCCCCAGCCTGGCAGTGGACATACTGGCTGAGGTGATGGGAATTGTCATGAAACACACCTGGAGGGAGCCAAGTTGGGAAAGGCCAATGTGTGCCCATTGGATGAGCTATGTAGTGTGCCCACATTCCTGGAAGGAAAAAAGAAATCATCTCACCGTTCATCACTTCCACTACTTTTCACGAAGAGTTTCACCTTGGGTTTGGTAACAAACAGCTTGTCTTTCTTTGTAATCTTTGGGGTCTGAACATTATAGAGACGATGTTCAAAAAGGGCAACCAGTTTGGATCTGCCTGTCCATGTTGGTTTGTCATCCACATCTTGCTCGTTGAGGCTGTGACTGTAGAGAGGAGTGGTATTCCTGTCACCTGTTTCTGGTACACCTTCTGTTGAGCGAAATCCTTTCTCCAGGGAGCTGTTGCTGCTGCTGAAGTCTTGGAGAATCCTCAGGTTCAGCTTATTTTGGACTGATGCTATGGGTTTAAGTGGAGGGAGACCCAGGGGATCTGCTACTTTTGTACATCCACAGGACTCATGGCCAGTGAGGTGTGTTAAATCCAACACCATGTGTATCAGGACAACCAAAATGAGAAAAAAGCAAAGAATGGCTTTAAATTTCCTATGGAATACAGAAGGCAGGTGCCGTAGCATCCTCTTTTGAGTCCTAGATGTCAGCAAAATGCAATGGCCAAGTTCTACATGTGAGTAGAGGAAAAAGGATCTGCAGCTTGAGCCCAACTAATGAGGGTTAAAAGATCCTGTATACCAGTGAGAATGGTATTTCCAGTGTTGGGATTTAAAGGAAAAGGCAGGTGTTCAAGTTTTTCCCCAGGAAAAATATATAGTTAAATCCCAACAAACTTCCCCACTTACATTCCAATCATCCTTATTAGTGCAGGAGGAGGGAATGAGTAAGGTTGGTTTATGACCAAGGAATCCCTTTATGTAGATGTTCTCAGCAGAAAAGAGACAGAAAAGGAGGTTGCAGACAAATTTAACACTGTTGACATTGGAAAAGCAGGTGGTGTCAAGGTCAACAAGAATGGATCAAACTCCAAATTGATAGCAGCAGATTGGCCAATGCCACAAGTCTCTTCAAAATATATTCTCACACATCAAACCTTTGTGGAACCTTACGGTATCACCTCAACATGCCCACACATTTATTTCCTCCCTACACATATACATAATCAATGGTCCACCTACATACACAGGGGAGAGAACACAGATTTGTTGAGGGAAATATGATGGCTATCACTTTATTGATTTCAGTCATCTGAAAATGTTGAAATGGGGCACCTTAATTTTGGACTGTAAACATTTAATAACCCTGCCTCATCAAATATAATGCAAGGATAACCATCTTGGTTACCTCATCTCTTATTTTCTTGAGGCAGATGCCAGGATCATACTCAGCTGAATGTGTAGGAAAGCCTCCAATGACAACAGAACTAATTTATCCTATTTTGAAGTAGTATAATTTACCATCTAAAGAACAACCCACTCAATAGTAGTTTGTGCTCTGAGTAACAGGGAGGCAACCCACCCCATCAGTTTGGGTCCTTGCTCAAACCAAGGGCTACTTCTACTTTTACTCCCACGATACAATCAAGTCTAGAATTGAAAATTATGTAACTGTACTGCTGATTGGTCTGTCTATAGCACTCACAGTGGCTTATGTGAGGTTTTCTCATTTTATCTTTACAATAGTCCTCTTCCTTAAGCAGGATCACAGCAAGACATTTTGCTGCCTAAGATGAACAACACGGTGGCACCTCTTCACTCATTCTAAATTCAGGAGGCAGTAAAGCATACCAGTTGAATACTGGCAATAGGACAGCATCCTGCACCACACCTGACCAGTTTCATGGAATAGGACAGGAAATGTGGCACATACAGCTCCATTCTCCAGCATAAACCAACAGCTAGTGGGATTGGTCCAATGGGATATGTCACCAAAGGATCAGCTGGCCTCTGTCAGGTAGCACGTCTCATCTCACCTACCGAGATGCATGGCTGAGTAGCAGGCATAGAACCTTTTAATCTTTTCCTCAACCAATCATACTGGGACCCTGTTTGAGGGAGACAGTGGACAAATCATCTCTTATTCTCTGAAAATGCACAACCATTTTCCCCGCTGCAGGCCATTTATGACATCCAGCCATACCTCCACAGTGACACATTCACTTTCTCACTCACATACAAATACCTCAGCTGCTGAGAGAACGATGAGTCCTCTGCTTTCTTATGTCCCATGGTACAGACGTTGCCTAGTAACTGTCTCCAGCTAACACCTTCAGTCGTCCCAGATTCTGACAACACCATATTTCTTTTTCTCTCTTGTAGTATCTTGGCCAGGGCAAAGCAAATAAGCCTTATTTCTCCCTCAGGCATGTGCTGGAGAAATAGACTCTTTGCTGCATTCGTACGTATGGTTTGGCAGTCACATTTCAGTCAAACTAGTTAATTTCAAAACCTTTTTGAAGGGCTGAGCAGTAGGAAATGGTGAATGATAAAGGTAACACAGAGCCTTGATGGAGGAACTGAAAGGGCTCAGTATTTAATTCATGTTGACTTGGGGTATCCCACATGGCTCAGACAATTCTTGTACCCCATGTACTGGTACAATGAAATTTCCCTCTCCCTCCACCAAGAATTTTCCTCCTATACCAGAGGTGCAGGGTCTAAGCCCTGTTTGGACACTATTAACTCTTCTACCCAGATCCAGGATGGTTTGTTTACTAGGTACATGAAAAAACACTCTACACATGATCAGATGTACTTATTAGTAATGCACACATTTCAGCGTTGGGTGCTTTAGCAAAAGAGGTTCTGGTGTAGAGTGCTGGTGAGCCTCACCTCAAATTAAATGCCAAGACAGAAAATACATTCACTCCATCACACGTGGCCACTGTGCAGCAAGCCTGTGAACTGCCCTGAAAAAATACATACTGTAGTGCTCTAATCTCATATAAATGGTCAAACTTTCCATCTGTATGAAGGCTGCACAAAAAGGAATAAACTTGTGAATGATCCAGCTCTTGCATGTGGCCTTCTTGCACAAATCATGTTCAAAATGTTAATATATTTGTTATGTTAGCGTCAATTACAAATGTTAACAATTGTACTGAACTAGGCAGTGGGCAACATGGATGGACTAGAGAACACTGCTTCCAGGCAAACCATATACAATGACAGCCTCAGGAGGACTACAAATAAAATATGCTAATGTAATCTCTCCAAGTAACTGTGAATTAAATGCAAGACTTTCAATCTGCTAGCTATTGTTTTTTTTAAAAGGAGGAAGTAAAGCAGAAACATACGGTAGGTCAATTGTACTGCCTCTTTCACCCTTCTAGCGTGATGCACAAAGGTTTTAAAAAGTGCATATTGCAACATTTGTGCATTTTAAGTTATATACGTGTTTTAAAACATTACACCACAAGCATAGAAAGAGGCAATTAATGTGCATTTTGCTCTTTTGTTTCATAGAACTAAGCACTTTTGGTAGATTACTGCATATGGGAGGGGGTAAAAAGGTATGACTCATAGGCTTCCTTTGCTACTTTATTTTTAATTGTACCTTTAAAGTATATTGTAATTTTAACTGGCCTTTTACTGTATTTTTCCAGGGTTCTCATCCAGGAGGCTTTAAGTGTCCTATTTAGCACCCCCCACCCAAAAAAACAACCAAGCATAAGTTTATTTTCTTAAAAAATCACCCTCCTTAAGTCAGGGCTGGGGACCTACAACCCTCTCAATTTTGATAAACCATAAATCCCATAGATCTTCATCCACTAATTGAGTCTTATTGAGGGAACTGGAGCCCAACATCTAGCGGGTACAAACCTGCCCTCAAAGATATGGTCACATCTACAAAGGGCCATGTATGATACTTTTATCTTCTCTTCCCTTAACATAGGAAGGGGAGCACAGCACGTGTGGGCTCATGGCTGCTTTCAGTTGCCAATCTGCTTACTCAGCACTGTCCCTAAATTCCCATGTAAGGGCAGACTGGTTTTATGTCCCACTATGAGGTGAAAATTAACCTCTAGGTGGACTGTGATATCACAAATCTGGGACTTTGCCCCATTTTAATGTGTTGACATTATTAACTAAACCATTTTTCATCAAGTTGGGTGTGAGCTTGCAGTGAAGTGACAAGAGTGTGCTTCAAAGCCAGTCATCCACACCAGGCAATCTGTCAATGCACTATGTTGCCATGACATCATTGTAGAACAAGACTCCAATCCCTAGCTCCTACCTCTTGGCAACAATACATGAGTCATGTTCACAGTCTGTAAGAAGGCTGCTGTGCTCTGAAAACCCTTCCATTCCTACCATGGTGTGTGTGCATATTTATAGGCCAACCCTATTACAGAACATAATGTTCCCATGGCACTTCATTGAAAAGTCAATCATAACAGTGCATTGCTTAAAACTGTGCTCTGGAGCATTGGGGCCTAGCAATCAGATGTTATAGTATTGTTCGCCAACTGACCAGCCCCTCATCCACAACTCAACAATGGGGGGGGGGTAGTACCACTGTAAGATAAAACTTTTTGCCACCCTATTAAGGAAAAATGCATCTTTTGGTGGAAATATTAGTGGTAATACTGTAATACTGTGGAGCCACTTGGTAAGATAAGATCACTATCAAATCTGAAGAACGAGGGAACAGATTAGGAACAAGGGACCTGAATTCAGACATCTAAGCCTCTCCTTTTGACCCACCAAGGCCCCTGTGGGGAGCTTCTTGCCCAAATCCCTTCCTCCAAGAGAAGGGGGGACTGGCTCTGCTGGCAGGCACCTTGAATGAGCAGCTCCGAAGGAAAGTTTCTCACAAAGGAGCTGCCACTTCAAGCCACTAGCAGCACCTTGAAGCAGCAGCTCCCCTAGGATCTGCTCACCAACTAGGAAAGGCAGGGACCAAACAAAGCCACAACACTGGGGAGTTGCTGTTGTTGCTTCATAGCAATGGATGGCTGTATTTCCACTGAGCAATACAGTACATTTGCCCCCTTCCACGTATGTGAGCGGTAAGGATGCGTTTTCTTCCAGAGAAAGTTTTTTACAGGGCGGTGGGCTAAGAAGTCTTTGTCTTCTGTTTGTAACTATCTCCTGCTGTGTTTTCATACCACTAATTCTATCTTTTTGTTTCACCAGAAAAAAAGAGGTCTGTTTAGGAAGAAAGGGCAGTATAAATACACAATGGTTTTTCAAGAGCCTTTTGTCTGCAAGCCACAGGTATATTAGAGAGAATTAGTGCCTGTGCATGAGAGCAGTTATTGTGTGTGTGCATGTAAGGGGGAACAGGGGTAAACCTGCGCTGATCAAGCTATTCTGGGAATTATAGACCAAAAAGCCATTTTTCCAAGTTCTGTATTCCAGCCGCTCCTGGCATACATCCCATTGGAGTATAGAAAGTGGAATGTGGTTCTTGAATTTAATAAAAATTACCTATCAATGCATACCTCAAAGCTAATTTCATAAGGTAAAGGACACCATACATTGCTCCTGCCTCTGACGATTGCCAAAGAAATGCAGATATTACTGCAGCAAATCTAGATTCTTCTTTACTGCTGGAGCTGCTATTTCCTAGCAGCGATTCTGATTAAAGGAACTGAGGCTGGCTAAATCAGACTGATCTCCCTTGCTTCATGCAGGTCATTGCTACAACCCACAACTGGACCTTGATAAGAGCCAGATAAAGCAGCCAAGAGATTATTTGCTGAGATAGGAACCTACCTTGGCAGGTTGATTTCTATGGGTCAACCTGACACCAGGATGGGTCATTATGACCAGCACAAATATGTATGTGTATGCATACATTTATTTGAGAAACATTAACTTTGTGTGACATTAACTTTGTATTTCCTTCTGAAATATTAAAGAAACCCAAAGCAATCCAATTGAAGCAGATTTTACACTGAAAATAGACACAATTGTTTTATTTTCCCTCCTAGTACTTACTGTAGAATCACATAACATGGAATCGCTCTCCTTTCTCTGTCATATCAATATGTAATCTATTAAAAGAAATGGACAGCCTGTTACTATTGAGAAACAAAAAGGAGAGGTATGTGGAAATATTGACTTGTTTCCTTTGAGGGAGAGAAATCACTGGAGTTTATTAATTTTAGTGGGATAAATCCATAAATGGTTGGTAAATTGCCCCCATAAAGAATGCTTTGAGACATATTCCAATGGCTATGTGACACTGAGCACCATGTCATGAGCACCATGTTCTGATGGCTATGTGACACTGAGCACCATGTTGAACATGAGTCAACAGTGTGATGCGGCAGCTAAAAAGGCCAATGTGATTTTGGGCTGCATCAATAGAAGTATTGTGTCTAGATCAAGGTGAGTAATAGTGCCGCTCTATTCTGCCTTGGTCAGACCTCACCTAGAATACTGTGTCCAGTTCTGGGCACCACAATTCAAAAAGGATATGGACAAATTGGAGCATGTCCAGAGAAGGGCAACTAAAATGGTGAAAGGTCTGGAAACCACGCCTTATGAGGAGAGACTTAGGGAGCTGGGTATGTTTAGCCTGGAAAAAAGACGGTTAAGAAGGCGATATGATAGCCCTGTTTAAGTATTTGAAGGGGTGTCACGTTGAGGATGGAGCATACTTGTTTTCTGCTGCTCCAGAGACTGGAACACGGAGCAATGGAAGCAAGCTCCAGGAACAGAGATTCCACCTCAACACTAGGAGGAACGTTTTGACAGTAAGAGCTGTTCAGCAGTGGAACACACACCCTCGGAGCATGCTGGGGTCTCCTTCCTTGGAGGTCTTTAAACAGAGACTGGATGGCCATCTGTCGGAGATGCTTTGATCGTGATTTCCTGTGTGGCAGGGGGTTGGACTGGATGGCCCTCGAGGTCTCTTCCAACTCTACAATTCTATGATTCTATGTCAATGACGCTCCCATTTAACTGTTCCAGGTACAACAGTCTTTTCTGACACAACAGGTTAGTTCTATCACACAATTATTTTGCCATATGGACACCAAACCAAAAGATTTGGAAAGGATGAAAAGGACTTTTGACCTAATCCCTTCTTATAAAATAGGAACAGAAGCTCTTGTGTATGTCCCAGAATGATACAGGGATTCCTGTAGCAGTATTCTGACCACTCAGCTCCCTATGCAGGTCAGACTGACCTCATCATGACCATGTTTTTAGAAGGGAAGTAACAACTGCCCTGCTTCCATGGATTTTGGTGGGTTTTTAATATTGCACTGATTTATTTTAAAGCAGATACTGTTCTATTTTTGGTTGTTGTATTACTGTGCTGCATAACTATATTGTTTTAAAGCAGGGGTACAGTGGTGTAGCTCTCAAGATGTTATTGGACTGCAATTCCCAACATTCACCATTGGCAATGCTGGCTAGAACTGCTAGGAGTTGCATTCCAACAGAACCTGAAAGGTCACCCTTTACCTTATTAGTAACTTACTAAAGTTGCCCATATGTCAGCCCACAACAGCTCACCATGCATGATGAGGGCACTATGAGCAACAGGCAGACAGCAGGTTTGTTGCAAGAATATCCAGATTTAAGTGATATGTCATGCAGCACGGCAGTTAATATTTTTTAGTATTATGCTTGTTTTAACATTTATTGTCATCTGCCTTGAGCTCTGTTGAGGAAAGATGGGACATAAATGTTTTAAATCAATTAATAAAATAAACCTTTTCTATGCCACCTTACGTTCTGCTGAAGAAAGTCTGCATACATAAATACAATAAATAAAACACATTATCTTTTTCAGACTCACTAGCCAACTTGGTTTGGCACAAACTCTTAATATCTGCAGAATTATAGTATCAAGGCCTGTGAACCCAATCCAGCAAGTTCTCAATGGAAAACTGCAGGGGAGTGAATGTCTATGCTGCCCAACAACTGTATAATGACCTCTGGTGCCCCAGAAAAGGTAGGAGACAAATTTATAGGGGATCAGAGAAACCAACACTGAATGCACAAAATAGCTGTGAGAACATATCATGGCATAATAGATGTTTTGGAACACATACTGAAAACTCATTCTACCATTAATGAACAGACATACAAAGGATTGCTAAGTGGATGCCTCACACATAAGCTGTGCATTTTAAAAACTTTTTATTGTAAAAAAGTAAGTCCCCGCCACACTCCAAATTCAAGTAAGCTATATAGAAAATACAATTAGGATCATTCCATTAATTGAACACCCTTGTGACAGCATTATTAGTTTCTACAAAATGGAAGTACAATTGTATTTAAAAGTTTAAGAAACTGGCAGTTTATAAAGCTTCTTCCCACACTGCCAGTTTCTAAAGAACATATTGGCATCATGACACTCCCACCCATCCCACATGCTATGCAAAATAGTTTTATTTGTGTGCCATACGCTTTAGTAGCTATATCAGTGCTCTGTAGGTGTAGGGAGGAGGTGGAAGGGCAATTCTCCTAGCAACCGTCCACTGGGTCAGGTTTTTCAAGCTGGTACAGACACTTCTCACAACCAGGCAGCTGTCATGCAGGCAGAGAGAAATCAGTTGCCTTATTCAGACCTCCTTCCCAAAAGTGGGAGGGTAGTAAGGAGAAACAGCAGCAGGTTTGGATTAAAACCCTCCTCTCACATACCACCTGTACTGTATGGCTTAATAAACTCCTGATCCCTCTTGTGCGAGTCCACCTCCAAGCAAAAAGCCACATCGGTAAAGTCAAAGTCAAACACACTATGAGCTAGATTAGGTAGCTCAAACAGATTTATACACACATACACATACTAAGTATTTTGGATAAAACTGGTATATAAATAAGAAAAAGCCCAATATTTTTTATTAAAAATAAAGCTGCCCTTTAAATTGTACAAAAATCAATGAAAAGTTTGGAAAAAATCTCCTGAATGTGGTGAGCTTGGATACAGAGAAAATATGTCAGGAGCACCTCCAAACACAAACAGCTAGACTGCCTCCAAAGAACATATACAGCAGATTCTTCACCTCATGGGTGATCTCGAAACCAAAGCCCTCACCAATCACCACATGCCAGGAGGAGCCATACTTCTTGTCCATTGTCTCTTTGATCATCTTGGCAGCACTCTGAAGAGCAAACATGAAGATCCAACAAAGGAAGGGAACAGAAGGCAAAAGGGAAGGAATGGCAATTAGATAGATGGAATGCATTTTCTGTCTCACACTGCCCCATCCTACTCTGTGGAAAATCTGTAGGTAAGACTTGTATGCTGGAGAAGGAGAGTAAACTATAAGAAATATTCCAGCTGCTAATGTATGAATGCCTAATAAAAGAAATACAGAATCGTGTTAATGCCTAGGGTTTTTTTTCTTTATGAAATTATTTTAATTCAGGCGTTGTTAAAAAAAAAAAGGAAGATACTTAAAAACAGTTGTTCAAGTGGAGAATAAGGCTTATTTTCTGGATTAGAAATGAGTTGGAGCTAGCAGCAGGATTTCCAACACAGTAGAGGCACTGTCATATCACCCCCGCCCCACTAGACACACAGAGCTGACCAGAGAGCAAAACCAGCCAAACAAGGTAACTAAAAACCTGTGAGACTGAAAACACTTCAGGAGGATTAAGCTGAATTGCTGAAGCATATTCATTGTTATTTAACTTAATTTATTTAGCACTTATCTGCTGCTTCATTGTATGACTTTTTAAATTAACTCTTAGCAGTATGCCTACCTGTTGTATCTTTAAAATTACCTTTAATTAATTTTATTTTTGGTTTTGAATTTAATTTTAGTGATGATTGAAGATAGCTTAAAACAATTATGAGTGCTGTGGTACCTTTGAACCCAACACATTTTTAATGGCAGAAGCTTTTTAGACTAATGTCCATTTCATCAGCTGCATGAAGTGTTATCTTGAGCTGCTGGTATATAAACACATGGTTGGGAAAGTGAGTAAATAGTTAGGTCAGAGGCAAATGAAAGGCAGAAGGTACAGTCAGTGTCAACTGCATTAATAACAGTGGCCATACACAAAACAGTTATTACTAAAAACAGAAAGATCATGTAACTGAGCAAGTCAGTGGCCACACAGTGTGATTTTTTAAAAACCCTTTATACTAACTTAAGAGATAAAATTTAACCTTTTCATGAATGTTACTTCAGCTGTTTCTTATTCTGCTCTCCTTTTGGAGGTCCTGTGCTCAAGAACAAGTCTTTAAGTTTAGTTCAGCATCATGGGAGGCCAAAATGTTCTTCCACTGTTCTTTTAAATATTGCCTTGATCACAGAAATAAATTGTTCTTACAGAAATTCTATTTAACTCACTTCAACAGGTATTTTTATCTTTTTTTATGAATCTGGCATGGCTATTCAAATTCTATTATATTACCTGTTTTTGTTTATGTTCAATTAACATTTAAAACCTGCTTTTCTTTTGTGAAAACTCAAAGTGGCTAACAAAAAGAGCCGTCTGCCTCACTTGGAAAATGGAATGGAAATACCTTGCAATCTCAAAGTGATATTGTGCATGAGTTAAGGAAAGCTGATGAAGACATAAGAAAGAACTTCAAGACACAGTTTCATCTCTATTATGAAACTTCCACTAGATTACTAAAGTTAATTCCTCTTTGTAAAATGTGTAGAGATGGATCAGTTCAAATAACTTTCTTGGTGCCATTGTTATAGACTTGTCTTTCCCACTTCACTTAGAAGAGGAAAAAACCTATGATAAAAAGTCTCTCACAGAAGCAAGACCTTAATGTCAATGTATCCTGCCTAACCATCCATAATGAAAGGCACTTTAGGAAACATTTCTTCCATTTCAAGAAGGCAGATAAATGCTCTAGTTTAGTGCTTTCATACCCATCAGTAGTCTTTTACAGAAAAAGTTTATTATGAGAAACAGGGCAGGAAAACAGGATACTTGCATAACATGTCTGGTTACTGCTTTTTTAAAAAATATATACATAAGTGTATGACAGAGTTATGAATGGGGCTATGTTTCCATTCTTCTATTATATTTTCCCTTTAGGAGAGGCAGTAAAAAAATAACTGGAGCCTATTTGGTGTGTTGCCAAGCAGATACTTTTTCAGGGAAGGCCGATACCTCATTGTTGGTGGCGTATTTCTCACAAGCAGTGACACACAATTCCATGGCCTCTACTCGCATTTCCTCTGGCATATCTGTGTGCTGGAAGAAAACACAAAAAAAGACATCAGTCACAGAACTCCAATGCACATTAACAGTCCCTTCTGCAGCACATGGGCAGCCCTTGCATCACCTCCTCTTTCTTTCATGTTTGGTTAAGAGTGGGGATGAGGTACAAAGAAAGACTGACTCCAGATATCACAAGAAAACAGAATTCAAGAGAAGTCTGGACTGTGGAGGATGAAGCCTGTGTGCTTAGACATGCTAAGTAATTACTTCCACTTGTAGCAGGAATAACTATCATTACATGCAAATCCAGCTCTCTGGCTTGCCTCTCTCCTATTGTGCTGAAGAAATGAACAAGGGTTTGCTTTAAGGTTAATTTTCTGATGGGGAATCAGCAGTGTGTTTAGCAGTATGCTGGATTCCTTGAGAACCCTGATCATTATGACATGCAAACTGGGCCACGGCATGCCTCCTGAGGAATGAGAAATGGAGCAGACAGACAGCTTACAATTATTGGCGCTCTAAGATAGGGTTACAACATTGAGTAAGTTGGGGTGAGAAAAGCAAAGCAAGACTAGTTTCCTTTACAGATTCTTTCATTTCAAGAAGTTAAAAACATCTGCTGCAAAGAGCAGAACCTCCTCAGCAGTACCTCCCTCAGGAGGCATACTGAAGTTTCTGCCTCTTGAGATACAAACATTTATGTAAGGCCCATTTGGGAAATCTATTGCTTTGATGGATGGCAGACTTTCTGGTGCTTCCAACCTGGTATAATATGTTGCTGATGAGTTTTGTATTTTACTGAAATTACAAGCTTCAACTGAACATCTGTGTCATAAATATACCGTTTTAGCTGCCTTGAGAATGGGGGGAAATAGGTTAGAATATTTTAAATACAAAAATGTAAGTCTTGTAACTTTACTAATCTGAGGAAAAAAGAATTCTACAGAGCACTAGCATGTGTATGCAATTAAAAGTCTCTAAATGTGTGTGACTTACTGGAATGAGCCTCTAAACTTCATTAGATTCTGGAAGCCCCACTTCCACTGCAGAAAACTGTGTTCAAGTATGACCGATCCCCTTTCCAGGATGGCCCCAGAGTTTCAACTCTAGGAATCCTGTCACTCACCCATCCCCCTTTCCCCCCCTTAATCTCTTCCTAGATTGGGTACTTGGGCCTCCGGACAACCCCTATATGTGGACCTGTGGCTGTGTTGCTTTGTGGATTCATTGTGGTAGGTGTGGACTGAATCCTTATCAGGCTTGATTGAGACAGCCAGAGACTTTTTTTTTTTAAAGTGTAAGTTTATGAAAATACAGCAAGACAACACATTAACCTCTGAACATTCTATTCTTTCATGGCTCTCCGAAACCAGAGTCAGTTCTCTCTTCTGACTGACTGTCCTGTCTCTATTACAACCTTTCCCTGTCTCTCTGAAATCAGAACCCCGTCTATATGTCATCTTATCCCTGTCTCTGTCAAACCAAAATCTATCTGCCCTCTGACAGACAAGCCTCTGTTTGGGCAACATTTCTTTCCCCTGCAGACCCCCCATCACAGCATTCCCTGAGCTGTGACTGGTTGCCATCAGTGAAGTTTGCCCAGCTCCTCCTTCACACCAAACAGACAAGCAGAAATCTTTTCTTGATGTGGTTCACATTAAACATTAGTTCCTGAAAGTGAAGGCACAATGCCATCAAAACACTTTGGCATGCAGGAAGACAGAACATACCAGTCCCAGGAGACTTTCAAATGCCAGAACCTTAATTAGACTCAGTAAGGCCACTTCCTTTGGAGGATGCCAAATAACTCCCAGTCACTCTGCTTTTCTTTGTCTTGCACAATTAAATATTCCTGTCAATACCTAGCAGTTCTAGATTTCTTGTCATGTTAACCACTGTAATCCAACATAAGAAAGACCATATTTCATCCACATGTTCCTTCATTTCTTCCTGCTACTCTTCCCACCTCTACCAACCTATACTGAACTACTCAATATCACATCTGCCTTTCATGTACTGAGAGTTGGGATTACAACTCTGGAACCAGGGTTCAAATCCCTGCTTGGCCAGGAAAACCCACTGGGTGACCTTGAGCAAGTCACATTCTCTCACCCTCAGAGGAAGGCAATAGCAAACCTCCTCTGAATAAATCTTGTTAAGAAAACCCTATAATGAGATCGCCATAAGCTGGAAATGATCTGAAGGCACACAACAACAACAACAAAATTAATATACTCCTGAAGTCTACAGCATCCCTTTTATATAGTTCTTAGCATACACTCCTTTTCCAGTTTTCTTCCATATTTTCAAGTGATCCAAGGATAGGCGTTCTTCCCCCCCCCTTAAACATAGCTTTTTAACCAATAACACTCCAATTGTTTTCCTTCCACAGATTAAGCTGAGAGATATATTACATTTCATTCTTCTTGGCAAAGAGATGTAAATGTAGTATGCATTAGTTGATGTAGTATGCATTAGTATTATGTGATAAGCACAAGGTGGCACAAATATCTTTCTTGAACAAATATTAAAAAATTGTTGCACTACTATATCTACCAACCAAAATAGCATATGCTTTTCCATATATCTATAATATAAAATGAATAAAACACATTTGACAGAAAATACAGGCATGCCTTTAATACCAAATTTTCTGTTAAAGAAGTAATGCCCAGGAACATATCTACTTCATTAACTGAGGTATACCTGCAGTGTTTACTTAATTAAGTAGGAACTCCCATTTTTAACAGTATTGCTGTAGGAGACTTAGGCAATCATATTTTCAAAAGACATACTGATGTACAGTTTAGTCTCTTTAGCAATTGGTTCTTCCACTGTTGAAACTCTCTTATTTGCAGACAGCGGCAAATTAAAATGGAACATAGTGATGCTGTTTTCTTCTTATCCAAGAATATAACATACCTTTTCAGTTTCATTCTTACCCTGATGAGGGGGAAGCTGTGAAGCCTCTTATAGTCTGCCTCCTCTTTCTTCCCGTCCCCAGTATCTGCCATTGTCCACTCACTCTGACCCTGGAAAGGGGCAGAGCAGCCTGTAGGGACCCAATCACGTGTAGGCTACAACCTTTTAGAATTCAGGCCACACAGGGTTTGCTGAAATAGGACAGTCTGCTGCTTAGAGGAAAAAAGGGAGGAAAATTAGAAAAGTCCAGTTAAAATAATCTACAGAGCAATCTGCCGAGGCTGTCACATGGCTGAGAGCTTAAAAAATAAAATAAAATAATTACTACGATGGTCATGATATTGCAAAGTTATAGTTTAGATTATAGTCTCTTTTTTTGTCATTGTCTTTATGAGTAGTAAATGCAAAATTTAAATGTCTTTTAATAAGTTAACACTTCTTACTGGACCACAACAATAAAGGTCACAAAATATAGAGCTAGCTTTCAAGTTCTCCATTAGGGGATGGGGAGGGGAATCTAAAATCCAGCTGTTACTAATAGCTGCCACCATGCTCAGACTGAAGCCACAGGGACTGTGAAATCCTGGCTTGCTTGGCATTTGGGAAGTCAAAGTTTTTAAAGCAGCTTTTTTTTTTTTGGTCACACAGAGAACAAAGCCTAAATCTTACTCCTCTTCATCCAGTTAACTTTATGTACTCGAATGTGTGGCTTTACAAGAAACATGGAGGTGTGGTTTCCACCTAGCAAATATCTTTAGATATTTAATCTCTGAACTTTCACTGCACCTCTATGGAAAAATAACTATGGCTAAACTGTAAGAATGAGTAATACAGACTCTTTAAAAATTAAAGTGTAATGCTGTATTCTTAGAAGACTATATTAATCTTACAGACTTGTAAAGAAGTGCATTTATCAATTACTGTCAAGAAAACTGCAAGTGAATTTCCTCTTTTAACAGCATTGATGACAAATGCATTGTATAATGCAAAATGGATGTATTAGAAATGTCTTGTTTGCATTTAAGGAACAGCATTTTGTATTATCATTTGCTTTGTCCTTCTACATTTTTCATGAGCTCTGCTATCTCTCACTACTGTAAGCCAATCAAGGTTATTTTGTAAGTTGTTCAGGTAATTTATTTAGCTATTTAAAATAACACTGTTAAGTTCCCTTGCAATGCTTTACAGAGTTGGTGTTTTTTAAGAAAAGGATTTATCTATTGCCACAGCAAAAGTAATGGACAGAACTTGGAAAACTGCTTTCAAAAAGTAATTACTTACTGTTATAGTACCAACATCCCTTAGTTCCCACTATAGTTACGATTGCAGCTTTGGTGTTTAAACTCTGTTAAACTCTTTCCTTTCCTTTATCTCTAAACTAACTAAGATAGGTTATTTTAGCACTCTGCTCCCATCCTTGCATCAGATGCCCATGACAGCACATGAGGCAGCAGCACAAACAAGTATGTCAACCATATGATATTCTTCTGCCATCATTTAATGAGTCCACACTCCCATAATTATTAAAAAGTTATAAGTGAACTGCAAAAGGAGTGGTTATACTGTACTTCACTAAGTTCTCACTGTAGTGTTTTTGCTGGAAATAATTAATGTTAAAAAGCTTATTATTTCCAAGCAACGAGAAACATGTAGGTGTGCTAATATATATATATATATATATATTAACAGTAGTACTTCTCAGCCTTTTAAGCACAATTGGAAAGTTTTTCACTATGTGTCTTCACAACATTCTAGCAGTCTTGTGGTTTGGTTTCTATTTATCCAATAATATTGAATGAACTCCTGACCTAAGTTTCTATAGCGTTCCTCAGCAATTGATAATTTACTGTCAAAAGACTGCACGGTAACCTATTAAAGAAGAATGATATACTTTGTAACATATAATTCATTGTTTATAAATGTTTATATTAACATTTATATCAATGCCTATTCTGAATTTTGTATTACAGCTTTAATCATACAACTTTGACTGCAAGAGAAGTCTCCATCTTTACATTGCCGTAACTTTCTGGCTGTGAAATTTCTTAAATAGCTATTGATTCAAGTCTTAAAACTGTCATTTGACCACAAGAACAAGCTCTAATATAAGTTAAGCATATGGGAAGTGGCCATATTCTAAATTTCTGACATCCAGAGGATTATGTTGGGCTGCTGGTTATCACACACTAGCCATTTGACATCTGTATAAAACTCATATAGAGAAGAAGCTCTTTTAAAACTTAAAACACAGTCGTTTGTAATCCAGCGAAACGGATTTACATTAGACTCCTGCAACCTGCTACCCTCCAGATGTGTTGGTCAACTATTCATCCTCAACCAAGAGGGTCATTGGTCACTAAGAATGATATGAATTGTAGCCCTGCACATCGGGAGAATGCCAGGCTGAGAAAAACTGGGTTAAATGCTGAGCTCAACTGCAAGATTGGAGACTTGCTAACTACCATGAGGTCACATCTTGCAATAAGTAAGATGCAGTGATCCTAACACACAGCAGTTGAATTTACTGTGTAATTCAGTGTGTGCAATCTACAGTCTTGAAGCAATATCATAAGTTACGTTCGTTCCAATGATACTGGATCACTTTAACAGAATCTCCCAATGTAGTGTATGTGCACACGGTAGGGACTACCAGAAAATCCTATTTGCCCCTGTTCAGCTATGAGTGACAGAATGACCTTCCCCTATATTGTCCATACCACTGTATTTCCAATTTCTATGTATGGTTGTGAAAGCTGGACAGTGAAGAAAACTGATAGGGAGATAATCAACTCATTTGAAATGTGGTGCCTGAGGAAAGTTCTACAGATACCCTGGACTGAAAAAAACACAAAGAAAAAAAAACGAGCCTGACAGGGTGCTAGAGCAAATCAAGCCTGAACTCTCCCTATAAGCCAAGATGACTAAACTGAGACTGTTGTGCTTTGGACATCTTGTGACATGGCATGACTCACAAGAAAAAACAATAATAGAAGGTAGAAGGCAGTAGGAAAAGAGGAACCTCATTACAAGTGGATACACTCAAAGAAGCCACAGTCTTGAGTCTGCAAGACCTGCGCAGGGCTGTTGATGACCAGGTGATAACTCAAAGTCCATGGCAGCTAACAACAAACTCAACAGAATTAGAATAAGGCCTTGTGATTCATTTCTGAAAAGTTTTTTTCCCAACTGGGAAGTTGTTTTCCTGTTCCCAGATAACTGGCTGTAGCTACCCATGGGTAAAGAAATGCATTCTGCCCCAGCTCAATGACTTTTCCGCCTTTACAGCACATTCCAAGACTGATAGCAGAGAAAACAACCTGGGACAAAGCCACCCTGGTCTGAACAGAGGCACTGGGAGTCTGATCCAGAAATGCCTAAATCAGTGGTTCTTAATCTTTTCTTTACTAGGGACCCCCTTTAAATATCTTTTGTTGCCACAGAACCCCAAGATGTAACTCAAGATTTAAAACCATAATGTAATGGGTCATGGGTTTTTTTGTTTGTTTTTTTAGTTTCACTATGGTTCCTTTTATAAATTATTATTATTTTTTATTTCTGTATTTTACCAACCCATTTGTGGAAGAGGGATCTGACAAAGTTTACTATAAAATAACTGGTAGCTCGTCAGAGAGGAAGTAAATGTTGTGTACTGTACATCTTTACATACAATTGTTTAGAATCAATGTTGTGTTAATTGTATTGTTTGTTAACATGTGTTGTCTGTAATAGTCTTTGTTTATTGTATAATTTAAATAACAATACAGTTGTCCCTTCATATTCGCTGGGATTAGGGGCAAAAGTGTGTGGGGGGAAACAGCAAATAAGTTAAGCTCTGCCCCCAACATGCATATTACACTACAGTATTGTACACTCCTCTCCTGCCAACAGGACTGCCAATACCTGCCACTACACAGCTCCAGCTTGCTTTCTTACCTTGCATCAAAACAGTGCTGCCCATTTAAAACAGTAAGGATTAAAAGTAATGGGCAGCGATGTTTTGGTGCAAGGTAAAAAAGCAAGCTGAAGTTGTTTTGTTCCCAGGACAGGAGGAGAGGGGAGGAGGGTGGGGTCTTGCAGTCTGAGTTAGTTGAGCAGCAGCTACAAACCGCAAATATGAAAAACTGCAAATGTGAAAACAGTGAATATGAAGGGAAAACTGTATATATATATATATATATATATATATGAATGGAAAGATTTAAAACCATAATAATAATACAGTAATAATATCTGTTGAAAATAATAATAATAATAACACAATTACACCACCCATGAAACCTTCCCTCGAGGCACTGGAGGGGGAAGGAAGATTTTTCTTCTGCTTCTTCCTGCAACTTTGTGGCTGGAACGGATTGAAGGCAATGCGCAGGCCAAGCCATCCAGCCTTTGCCTTGGCTCCTGTCACGTGGCCACCCCACTTCAGGGAGGGGGTGAGCCAAGCAACTTTCAAGCCTTTACGGACCCCCTGTGAGGCCATCGCGGACCCCTGGGGATCCCCAGACCCCAGGTTAAGAACTACTGGTCTCCATTGCTCTCCCTTCCCGAAAGAAAGAACGGTGGCTGACCATACTTGCTCTACGCAAGCTGCCCCGTCACTTCGTCCTGCCTGAACTTCCTAAGACGAGAAAGCCCCCGGGCTCCCCCCAGAAGAACGAGGGGACCCCACGCAGCCACCCACGGCAAAAGGGAAACCTCACGAGGCAAGGGCGCGCTCGGCCGGGCGAGGGGTTAGACCGGCCAGAGGAAGAGGTCGGGCGGCCGAGTCGGAAAGACCCCGCCAGCCCCGAGTTGCGCGGAAAGCAGGTGGGCTGCGTGGGACCTCAAGCCGGCTGGAGTGTCCCGCCAGGACTGAGGAAGAGTGGGAAAAACCCCACTCGATCCACGCGGGGCGCTCAAAACTCACGCTCGGATTTCCTCTCTCACCTGCGTCCCCTCGACCCCGACCCAGATAGCAGGTTCCCCGTGGTTGTTAAGGAGAGAAACGTGCTTGTCTTAGCAACCGAAGACGGAAGTCCCGCCTTCTCTTTTACCATAGGGCGAGCTGTCAAGGGTCGGGAAGAGTCGATAGGCTTCGGGTACTGTCGATCACGCAAAGGGGTCCTTCGGTCTCCTCGAGCGCTGGGCCGGCGCTTGTACTTGTAGGTGTCTAAATAAAACGCCTGATAGGAGCAGCAGGATGAGCAGTTTTAGCAGGAGTAACTGCTTTTTAAAACCAATGACAACAACAAGTAATGCACGTGGTACAAAAGGTCAATGCAGTTTGAAGCCATGATACTATTATGGTATCAACATCACATTAGTAACCCTATTAATCACATAAGAACATGTGCTATTACAACAGAAAAGTATGCTGTGTTCAGGCACAGTTCATTTATCCATATAGGGACCCCTTAAACACAGCCCTACAGATAATCTCCTCCCTCGTTTCCTTGGCATAGGAAGAAAAACACCCGAGCAGGATGGTATTAGAGACCCAGGTGTTACCAGTCTCCAGATGGAACCTGAATTCTTTTGTCTATTATTTTTTACGTTTAAAAAATAAAAGTAACAAATACTGTTAAACACCACATGGAATGATTGCTGTTGTTGTGTGCCTTCAAGTCATTTCCCACTTATGGCAACCCCAAGGTGAACCTACACAAAGCTTTCGTAGCAAATAAATAAATAAATAAATAAAAATTTTAAAAAAAAATCAGAGGGGATTTGCCTTTGCTTTCCACTGAGGCTGAGAGTATGTGATTTGCTCAAGGTCACCCAGTGGGCTTCCATGACCCAGTGGGGATTCAAGCCCTGGTCTCCGGAGTTGGAAGTCCAACACTCAAGCCACTACACTACTTACATTTCCCCCACTTGAAAACACATGCAATAATATTCAAACAAATTTATTTATTTATTTATACCCCACTCTTCAGCCACAAAGGCTATCAGAGCGGCTTACAAATGGTCAATTTAACAGTTCCCTGCCCTCAGGCTTACAATCTAAATAAAACATGACACATAAGGAAAAGGGAATGACAGTGGGGGTAGGGATTAAATCCAGCAGATCCAAGGCTGGATCCAAGGCAGGGCTGTGGCAGTTGAGATACAGAGAGGACCTTTCACCTGCTTCTGGGCACAGTGTTAAAACAGAATGGTAGATGGGTTAAAGCATACCCTGCAGCATTTCACAGATCTGTGTTAAGCTGTTTTAATTCTCTGTCCCCCTTTCTGGGTTATTTTTCAATCCCCTTGTTCTGGGTTTTCTTGGGAACTATTGTTCAGGGGAGCAGACTAGAGCTCTCTAATAGAAAATTCTATGTAAATCTCCAAACTACAAATCCCAGGATTCTATAGGATGGAGGCAGTTAAAGTGGCATTAAACTAGTGTATACCAGGTGCTGTAGGCTATACTTCAGAGGAAGGAACTGGCAAAACCACCTATGAGTTATCCTTGCTTAAGAAATCCCTATGAAATTCATGGGGTTGGCATAACACCACAGGAGAATTGAAGAGGCGTGCGCACACATCCATGTGTAGTGTAGATTAGTGCTTCTCAGCCAGCAAGTATTTTTTCTAATGTGCCAGGTCCTAGTCCCTTATTTGTATCATCAGGCTACAATTGTTTCTTTCCTGGAAACTCACCAGACACCAGCAGCCAATAGCACAGGGATCAGCACCAGTTCAGGGACCACCACTTTGAATAGCACTGGTGTAGATGGCACTGACAAAGCAACATCAAAGTGTGGTCAAAAGGGTGTGGCCAGGCAACAAGAGTACAAAAATTACTGATAGGAGAGAATTCACATTACTACTATTTTAAGTAGAGAAACCTTTGAATTTATGTAGTAAGTTGAGGAAAGCCTGAAAAAAAAAACCACATTAGTAAATGCAATACTCTGTGTGTGTGCATGCATGAGGACAGCATGCTTAACAGTAAATATAACATGCACTACATTATACTAAAATCAAAATCTCTTTATCAGACCTGATGAAAATTACAGTTTTCTCTTAAATCCCCTGTATGAATATTCTCTCTGTTATGTCCTACTTAGAGGAGGCCTCCTCAGATGAGAAAGTGGGCCCCAACAACAAGCGCCATTCAGAGCCAGAGGAGGCTGGTAGTCTTGTCCTGGGAACAGAACTGGGACCTTCACATGCTGACTTTGAAGAGAGGGACTTGGAGCCTAATCTACTTTATCCTTTGGATTGTTGTGGACTAAAACAACAGCAACAAAAGCACAGCCAACCCTGTGGCCTACCTTAAAAGGAAAATGTTGGGATGATGAAACCAGCTGTGCTGAGTTACAGCTGGCTGTAAATTAGCAACAGCTGAAGTTGTGTCTGTGCTGCAGAACAACAGCTGCTATCTTTGGCCTCATCTTGGTTTCTGCCCACTTCTCTGCCTTTCAATCCTTTGTGTATGACCCTGGACTGCCTTGGTCCTTCCTTTGTTTGTTTCTTGAGCTAAGGGTGTACTTTCCTGGGCACTTCCCACCCTGAGACAGGACCTCCTCCCCAGTGCATCTTATAGAGCAGGGCAAATCTCAGCTGACATTCATGTGGTCATATTGAACCAGTCTGTGTGTCAGACTCTTGCCCTTCTTAGCTTATAAAGTAGGACAGAAGGAGGACTGGCTAAGTCAGTAGAGGGAACAGCTTATGTCTTGCTACAAAAAGGCAGAGTTTCATCATGCCAAAGGGAAGCAGTTATAATACTGTGGCTGAAAAAAGCCCTCCCTGGGTCTCATCATATTGGACAACTACTTGCCAGTTCCTCCCATTCCATTTTTGGGCAAGATACTGGAGCATCTGGTGGCCTCTCAGCTACAAACATTTTTGGATGAGATAGATTACCTGGTTGAATGACGAGTAACACTTGGTGACATTCCCTCTTCTACACAGCCAGTAAACATAGAGGAGCCCTCCAGTTTTCAATCTGGCAACCCTACTGCCACCAACAGTTTGTTTTGTGATTCCGCCCTCACCCCCAATTAGGTTTGTAGAGCTCAGGTTCATAAAATTTGGAAACAAATTAGCTGGCAAAAGTGCCAATACTGATCTGCTCCACTCCATGTGTGATGCCTCCCATGTCAGGGTACTTGTCTTCTATGCCCCCCTCCCAGTTTTAAATTCCAAATAGAAAAGACTCAATGGAAGGAAATAATATCTTTGACAGGTAACACATGGTGCTGGAGTGATATGCCTTTCACACAGACCAGTGTGAAAACCGTGCCTTATAAGAATGTTAAAGTGGGAAATATTCTAGAGAAATATGATGGAAGAAACTGATAAGGCTGGGGATTTTGCAAAACTATGGACTATTTACTTCTTATATAGTGATTGTGAAAGTATCACCTTTCTGTCTATCAGAGCTCCCAAAGTGATGTAACAATAATATACTGTATATTTAAATTCTTTGAAAAGAGACTGAGAACAAATTAAATGGCAATTAAAAAAACCAGTAGCCAGATTAAATAATATAGTTTTGACTGTCTGTTAGTAGTCCAAAAAAGGATGGAGCATCTTTTGGAAGAGAGTTCTTCAGTCAAGATTCTTGGGGGAACATATAAGAGGACCTCTCTGTTGAAGACCTTAAATTCCGAGCAAGCTGCTATGAGAGCAGGCAGACTTTCCAATATACTGGCTCCAAGGTGTAATGGAGTTTTTGCAGGATTTACTTTCCCCATAAGAGAATCTAATGTGCAGAGTATGGGCCTCCAGTGGGAAGCTTACAGATGCAAACAGGAATGGCACAGAGAGGAGAATTGGGTCCAAAACCAGATTCTTGTGTGTATGTAAGAGACATAGTTGTTTCTGAATGAAACAACTGTTTGGTTATGTAAGGACTTGTCTACACTGACAAAAATATCCTGCCACACATCACATTTTCCTAGTCTATAGTAACCTTGTTAACACCACACACATCAAGAGAGAGCGGCATAACTGGCCACACATTGCCCCTTGTCGAACTCACTTTGGTGCCAGGGGGTGGCCCACATCTCCGATCCTTTGCATTATTTTTGGCCACATGACCATGTCCGATCCACTTTTTTTTTCTTCCTGTCAAATTAAGTGTAAGGAGCCAATCACCCTTCTTGTCCCAAATATTTGCCTCCCCATAGGATGACTTGTACAACTGGGCAAGCACATTGTAATTTAAGTTAGCCTGTGTACATTTTCCAACTGCATTGCCCTGCATTATCATTGTTGTGGACAGTCACTGATCAGGAGATTATTGATATGGAGTCTACATTGGAGGTGTGCCTGGCTTTGTTTGCCTTGCTGCAAACCACTATCACAGTGTATGATGCGATGGACATGTACCATTGCAGACACCCAGCACAATGAAAAAGAGCAGCAGCAGCAGCAGCAGAAGAAGAAGAAGAAGAAGAAGAAGAGAGAGAGAGAGAGAGAGAGAGAGAGAGAGAGAGAATGTTCTTGTTACACTGTGTTTGTGCTTTGCTGTGGGTTTCTGGCCTGTATTCGGATACTCTAAGTACAGCTGTGACCATTCCTTGTGGGCCTAGAGCAGCTTACCCTCCTCTGCTTCCCAGGAGGGGGCGGCCCATCCTCTGGTGAGTGTCCTTGCTGATAGAAATGCATCGGCATAGGGTGGCTACAATCGTGAGCTACTTTGACCACTTTGCCCACACCTGTGTAAATGAATGGTTTACTAGCTCCCTTTTTGCAATCAGCAGGTGATGGTGGGTGGACAGCGAAAGCCACCCAGGGAAGCAGTGGATGGAGGAAGGGTCAGTCTCTGGTGGATTTTGGTATCCACAGGGGGTCCTGGAACCAACCCTCAGTGTATGCTGAAGGCCCACTGTACTACTAAGGCATGGGTCACTATAATCAAATAAAACGTCTCCAGGAGCAGATGCAGTTGGCACACAAGCCAAAGTTACACCAATGCACTTCTGGCCAGTGGTGGTCTAAAGAGGATTTTGATCTGAGCCAGCATGGCTCTTCTTATCTTCTTATGGGAGAGCAGTTTAGAGAAAACTAGTCTAGGTTGTTGACTGCTTCATTCTTTTGCTAGTGTCTTAATAAAAGAGGAATGAACTGAGGTTGTCACTTCTTTGCTTTTTTCACAAGAGGTCAGATGTAAGGAGAGAAAAAAGGGGCGAAAATGCAATATTACTCATCTTAAATTACGGTAGAAATTGCTTTTGCTGCTGTGAGAAAAAGAAGAGGATGTAGGAGGAGTCTAAGGTTTTGAGAGTGCTGAGCAAAAAATGACAATTTGGGCTTTCTGTTCCCAACATGGCAATATTAAGAATGCGCTGTGGACTATTTGCCTCAGTGGGCCATATCATACATAAGTCACATGTTATGCAAGCTCAATTTACAGAAGTACTGATACATTTAAAACATGTGGTGTATTTGTTCCTGAAATATTGAATTTCTCAGTTCTCTCCTAAATATCAGCATTATATTCTATAGTTTATATTTCTGTCATTTGTCAGAGCACAAAGTTTCTATGTGCTAAATTTGACTTCTTTTTCAATGGTTCCCAGGACCTTTTGAACCTTGTCCTGTTTCTCAGCTTCTTTTATGGCTATTTTGATCACAATTATATGTGTGTTCTTTTTATTTTGCATTTCAAAATAGCTTCCATGTGGAATTTTACAGTTTTTAATTTCCTCTCTTTAGCTTTCTTCTCAGCCATCTGATTTCACACACACACACACACACACTTCTGTTAATATTTTTTTTCATTGTTAAGCAATCTGTTGTTTTGTGTGAAACTTCTCACAATGGTATGTATTTATAGTTTTCTTTTTCAACTGCACCATTTTAATTAAACCCTTTCTATGGAATGCTTTATTTTTCAGGGGAAACTATTTCTTTGATCTCAATCAAACCTTTCTTTCTTTCTTTCTTTCTTTCTTTCTTTCTTTCTTTCTTTCTTCTTTGTTTCTAATCTGTTGTAAAATAAACATTTGTCTTTGTGTTTGAAGTTCCCTAGGTTTGAACTAAATAAATCTATTGCTTCATTCTTGGCCAGTCAGACTTAGTAGTTTTCTTTACTGGCATTTTGGCTGCTGTGTGACTTACACAAGTGCCATTGGTGTGTGTGCAATTACCTTATAGGAGCCACTGTGCTAGAGGTTTTTTCTCTCTTAGCATTTGGTACCCAAAAGGCAGGTGGCTGTACTTCTAAACTCAGCAACTGTGACATTAAAGAAGACCCACACAAGTTCTGATGCAATGCAGATTCTACCACAGTAGTGTTGGTGCCCTGAATGAACCCCACCTCCAGAAACCCCCAAAATTGGCTTATTAATAATTTGGCTTATTAATGTGGTGTTCCACAGGGAAGAGCAGTAAAATATCAGGGACTTGCTGTAAGGATCCCAAAAGGCATGTGTTAAGCCATGCATCACCCAAAGGAAGAACTATTGACAAATTCCAAACTGTAAGGAAACATAATGAGGTCAAGAGGACATTGTTTACACACCACCAAGCGACAGTGATCCCATCACCGGTGGATGGAGCAATCCTTTGTCTGAAGATATCCCCTTCCCTTCACCACACACCCAGCCATTATGGAGGCAGCTCAAGCTTTGTAAATCTAATCACTAGAACATTTAAGGCATTTAACATTTAAGCTGCAACACATTAGCATTTTCAGACACCTATTGTCAAACCCAGGAGTTTTTCCTGAAACCCATTGTTTAATCTCTAAGAGACACCTGGAATCCATTGTTTCAACACATAAAACCTCCTCGCCTGAGGGCACATTTTTGGTATAAATACTAGCCCAAAATCATGCCTTATTGCGCACAGAACCTCTTCCTGAGGACACTATGTCTCTCTGTGTTAGCCATTCCTGCTTCATCCAGCCATGCTGCTGATCTGCCTTGAGACTTTGGACTACAAGACAGGTGTCATATATCTCCTGAAATCTCCTTATCTATTCCTCTGACAACCTCTTTTCTTCCATTCCTAGTGGTCCTGTGTGAATGCCTTATTGTATGAATGTGTGCATGCTTGGTCTTATTATTTTTAAATCTCTAATAAATATCATTGTTAACTCCTATCTTGTGTGTGTACACATCAGTTCAGAGTTAGTAGGGGTATACAATTGGCATAAAGATCCCCTTGTTGCCCCCTTTTCACATTGCTAAAGTCGAGTTGCTGCTAATTTCCCCAACACATTAGAAACTCAATATTTTCATGGAATTTCCAAGTACACTTTGGGTAACAGAAAGGCTGGCTCTACCATTAGGCTGTAGGAGAAAACAACCTCAGGCTGCTAATGCTGGTTGACAGCACTGGTGGCAATCACCCTGGTTTTGCTCCTGAGTCTTTCAGCCATTCCCCTCCTTTAGTGGACACTGGTCTATGTGCCCCATGGCCTCTCCTATGCCCTCTAGGTCAGCTTGTTGTTCAGGTGCAGTGGAAAACACTGTTCATTACCAATCCTCAAGTAAAACTCAAGTGAACCAGTCCAGATCATGTCTGTATGTGGAACTGAGAGGAAAGAGAGATGTTTTGTCAGTTTTAGAGCATAAAGTTACTTTATGTCCTAAGTATACTGGCTGACAGGTTCTACATGTGGTAGTCCAGAAAGTAATGTGTCTGAGTTCTGATTTTGCCTTAGGCAACCTTGTGCTGTGTGTGTGGCATAACAGTCGTAAGAGTTTGTGGTATGAACCCACTGGCTTAGTGAACTGGCTATGTGAAGTGAATCCATGTGCTGGAGTTACATGTACTTACAGATCACAAATGCTGGTTGACTACCAAGGTAAAACATATATACTGTGGTCAGATCCGAACATTTACATTGCTTTCTTTTTTTAAATACTTCAACTTACTGGTTTTCTTTACTGCCAAAGTATGTGGGATTGTGCAAAATGCAGACATAGCACCCAAATTTAATTGGAATGAAAGTTTAACATTCTAGACTCTGATAAGAACATAGATTTTTATCTCCTTATGATATAAATGACTCTCCATCAAAACAATCAGAAGATTTTCAGGTGCTGTGTGGACATTTATCTGGATTAGTGCTTCCTCATGCTTGCTAGATTATGGGCAATATTCAGTCTTGGAAAAATGTGTTTGCAATTTTTTAAAACCCTAGGAGCCCCTCAGGGCCATAAAAATGGTCCTGTGGGACCTCACTTTGCCTGCTTCAGTGTAATAGGAACATAGCTGGATGCTGGTTCACTGCCTCCTCCCCATCCTCATTCCCCACTAGCTGAAAATGGCCACATTGCGGAGCTGCAGCTCCTTAAAAGGTGGGTTGGAGGTGGAAGAATTTGGTCAGTACATGGTCAGTAGAGAATTCTGGCCTCCACAGAGACCAAAAAAGTGAGTTATGCAGGCGTAAATTGGGCTAAATAAGTCACTAACAGGGAGAGATGCCAGGTGTTTTTTTTTTAAGAACTTTCACATTTGGGTTTGTTGGTGGTTGAGCCCTGAACTGATCAAGAACATAGGAAGAATGTTTCCAACAGGCCTAGGAATATTTATTTCATTAGACTTCAGTTCCCCAAATCCTGCACCTAGCATAGTCACTGGCAAAGCTGGTTATGGGATTTGGAAGCTGGACCCTATGGATGCAACCAAGATATTAATCCCAACTAGATTAGACCCACGGAATCAATTGCTAAGTTTTAAGTCAGTACTTCTCTAAATCTCACTGATTTACACAAGGGACTGGCAGTTAGTATTAGGCCTCCAAATCTCTGGTTTCTACCTGTTATAGAAGCTACCTGATATTGTCTTATATTTTTCTGTTGCTTGGATGGCAAAAACCCTCCAGCACCTTAAGCAGCACCTTTTCAGTCAGGAATGGGCAACTATGTCTCACCAAACACTGCAAGACTGTAATTCCCATCAAATGTAGGCAGCATAACCAATAGTGTGCCATGGTGTAGTGGCAAATTTTGAAGTGCTGGCCCTCATCATGGCAGTCCCTTCAGCAATGTCCACAAGTAGAGTTCCCAAATCTCAGGCCCTCACCCTGAGTCTCCAGCTTTCATGGGTCATCTCTAGGTAGGGGATGAGGGTGCAAATGCTCAGTTTTAAAACCAACAGTAGTCTGGTGATGACTAACCATACTGAAATCCGTTGGTGGTTCCAACACTTAGAAATGACTGCCATCATGGAGAGAAGTGATTTCTTCCCTACAGTTTCTCTAAAAACAGCATGAGTTAGGAGTAGGGTGCATAATTTGTGGCCCTTCAGATATTGCTGGACTGCAGATCCCATCACGCCTACCCAGCACAGCCAGAAAGGCAGAAGTTGCAATCCAGTGATGTCTGCACATTGCCCATCCTTGATCTAGGGCTCTCTGAATTATTATGAGGTTTTGAAAAGGCATCTGCCCAAACTTGCGCCCCAGCAGGGGGGCTGATGTTGAATCCCACAGGCTGCCCCTTGCTCTTACTCGCAGCTCTTACTTGTCCTGCCTTCCTCTGTTGAGCATCTGATGAGAAAAGTAAGCATTAAACTCAATCTGCTTTGCCCTTTCCTTCCTTCCTTCCAACCTAAGGTGTTGCAGATTGGCCTTAAAAGGAAAGAACAAGTGAAAGGACAGGGGTGACAGTGGCAAGGAAGAGGATTCCAGTTATTTTGCCCAGTTCAATCCCTCCACACATTCCAGGACCAATAGCAGGCCTGTAAGTTAGAAATGTTAAGAAGAGATGGTTGACTCCTAATGCAATGCTTGGAATGAATGCTTGGAATGTGATGCAAAGCTTGAAAATGGTTGACAGCTCCCAGAATGTGCCAGCCAGAGTGGCCAGTCTACCAACCCCTGTGCTAGAGATTAGAATCTGTTGCTCTGGACATTGTTGTCAGCTAAAGCTCTGGCTTGAATGAATTCCTCTCCACTTCCTTTTAAGCAAAGGACATGAGTAGGAATCAGGTAAATATCAGGTTTGGTTTTAGCAGGCCCTGAATTCCTAGCTGACATTAATAACAATAATAATTACTACTGCTGCTGCTGCTACTCCTCCTCCTATTTATATCCCAGTTTCCCCCAAAATTGGGACTCAAAGCAGCCCATAATTTAAAAGAACAATTAAAAAACATACAAAAAGTGAACATTAAGATAGAATTAAACTAGTCACACTATTAAAACAAATCAACTCTCAAGTTAAAAGAATAAAATGCAATTTAAAAAGATAAAAAGCTATTAAAAGCAGTTCAGTTGAAACAATACAGCACCTCCAGCCCATTCTTTAAAAACTCTCTGTTTTAAAAGCCTGTCAGAATAAAAGGATTTTAGGCTGCCAATGGAAGAACAAAAACAAGGAGGCCATTCTGGCCTCCCTAGGAAAGGAGTTCCAGAGTCTAGGGGCAGCCACTGAGAAGGCCCTCTCTTGGATCTCCACCAGCCATGCCTGTGACAGTAGTGGGACTGAGAGGAGGGCCTCTCCTGAGGATCTCAATGCCCAGGCAGGCTCATACAGGGAGATACATCTGCCAGATCGCCTGGACCTGCGGCATATAGGGCTTTATAGGTCATAACCAGTACTTTGAATTGTGCCCGAAAACAAAGTGGCAGCAAGTGGAGCTGTTTTAATAGGGGCACAGTATGGTCTCTGTAATCTGCCCTAGTTAACAGCCTGGCTGCAGCTCTTTGGACCAACTGAAGTTTCCGAACAGTCTTCAAAGGCAACCCCAAGTAGAGCACATTACAGTAGTGCAGACAGGATGTAACTAACGCATATACCACCAAGGCCAGATCTGATGTCTCAAGGAATGGGCAGAGTTGATGCACAAGCTTTAAATGTGGAAAAATTCTAGCCACCACAGAAACCTGAGCCTCCAGGTTCAAAGCTGAGTCTAGGAGTACATCCAAACTGCAAATCTGTGTCTTCAACAGGAATGTAACCCCATCTAACACAGGCTGAATTTTTGCAACTGGTGTGGTGGCTTGTTGTCAGCCAGAGCATGGCAGAGTTTTAGTTTTGGACTGCAGCTCTCAGACCCTCCCTCCATCCAGCAAGCCCTTTGGTCCTACTGGTAGGGGCACTCTGGGAGCTGTAGTCCAAAAATAACTTTGGGAAAGTGACCAGCTTAGTAGGTGAGGCATAATACTTGTTGATACTATTGAATGAGCTCCGCATCCTCAGCCAGGAACTAAAAATGCATGCAGGCAAGGCAAATGCAACCTGGTGCAATCAGTAGTCAGTCTATGTCTCTGCAATAGGAGGGAAGTCCAGAGGGACATTTGGGGTGGTTGGGCCTCTGTGTTTTCCACATTGCTATGGGCCTGGCCTAAAGCGAGGTCAATAACAGCCATATTCTTGCTGAGGACTATCTATGCCTGACATTAAATTAAGGCTCAGAGCTCCTGCTCTTAGAGAAGGGATGCAGAACCTTCAGCCTCTAACTGTTTTGGCTTTGAAGTCCCATCAGACTACCTGGCATGGCCAATGGTAAGGGACTGTGGGAATTAAAGTCCAAAACAACTGAATATCAGAAGGTTCCCCCACCCTTAGTTTAAAAGGTTTTAAAGGCCCTTCTAGAAAAAAAGCCATAAGTTTTCCCAACCTTTCATAAGATAGACACTCTCTTATATTGCCAAAAAGAAAAAAGAAGATAATACCCATCACCAACCTTTGTGTAAAATTTGCATTTGTTAATTCATATGTAAGAGCCAGCATGCTGTAGTGCTTTGAACATCGGACTATAACCCTGGAGACCAGGGTTTGAATCCCTGTTCAGCCATGGAAACCCACAAGGTGACTTTGGTCAAGTCACATGCTCTCAGCCTTAGAGGAAGGCAAAAGCAAACCCCCTCTGAACAAAATCTTGCCACGAAAAGCCCATGATAGGTTTGCCTTAGGATTGCCATAAACTGGAATGATTTGAAGGCACACAGCAACAGCAATTCATACGTATTGATGACTATGTGGGGAGGGATACTATCATTTTAACCAGGTGTGTGGAATCACATCCTCCATGGGTCTCTAAGGACCTTTTACAGCCTAAAAAGCCAACCAGAGTCTCTTCCCCCAAATTGCTTTAAACCAGTGATGTCCTCACAGGTGGTCCATGATGGCTTGAAGGCTGCTTGGTCCACCTCCTCCCTGCAGTGGAGTGGCCACATGACAGGAGCCAAGGCAAAGCCTGGCTGGCTAGCTTGGCCTGTGCATTGCCATTCAATCTGCTCCAGCCACAAATGTTCAAGAAGAAGCAGAAGAAGTCTTTCCTCCCCCTCCAGTTCCTCTGAGGGAAGGTTTAATGGATGGCGTAATTGTATTAATATTATCATCAGCTATTATTGATGTTGTTGTTTTAAATCTTGAGTTAAGTCTTGGGGAGTCTGCAGCAACAAAATATATTTAAAGGCACTGCTTTAAACAATTCCTCAGAGGAATTGTGCCACTAGAAGCCTCCAGAGGGCACAGTTCTCCTAAAACAGAGTATTTATAGGATCTTGCTCCTGCTTTCAACCCAAAAAGGTTTGTTTGATTTTCAATTGTAAATTAAACGTAATAATCCTGGTTTCATTAGCGGAAGCTGGCATGGCCCAGGTGGTAGAAAATGGTCCCTGGGCGCTCTTCAGGGCTGCCCACCCCTGAATTAATAGAATCACCACATGTCTCACTGAGGGGAAAGGGGTGGGGCTGCTCTGTCTGCTGTCCAGCTGCTAAGTGCTGACTAGCCACTTGAAGGCCTTTCTGGATCTCTGTTCTTGTGGTTCTTATCTTTGAGCGGGGGGGATCATTTCCTTTAAACCAGGCTTGGACTACACATGCATTCAAGTACAGCAGGGCTGGGAATCATATGTGCCTCTGGTTGTTTATTCATTTTATTTTCTTGATTTTTAAAAACAATTTAAAATAATAAAAATAATTTAAACAATGTAAGGGTAGATAGAGCCAGTATTGTGTAGTGCAGTGCCTCTTAATCATTTCTTTACCAGGGACCCCCTTTAAATGTCGTTTGTTGCCACAGACTCCCAAGACTT
This sequence comes from Gambelia wislizenii, assembly GCA_030847615.1. NCBI lineage: Eukaryota > Metazoa > Chordata > Lepidosauria > Squamata > Crotaphytidae > Gambelia > Gambelia wislizenii. The sequence goes on along the minus strand of JAUMIR010000005.1, from coordinate 224,445,379 downwards.
AACTCAAGATTTAAAACAACAACAACAATAACAACAACAATAATATGAGAACTCACGCCGGACAAGTCTTGAAGAGAAACGACAATGCAGAAAGAATCACAACCCAAAAACATCACCCAAGGAGACCTTCTGCTGTGCTTTTTGCAACCGGACTTGTTTATCTCGGATTGGCCTTTTTAGTCATCAGCGCGCTTGCAGAAAGCGCGGGATGAGTCCTTCCTGAATCTTCGTTTGCGAAGAAAAGCCAGAGAATATAATTACACCATCCATTAAACCTTCCCTTAGAAGTACTGGAGGGGGAGGGACAACTTTTCTCCTGCGTCTTCCTGCAAGCTCGTGGCTGGAGCAGATTGAATGGCAATGCACAGGCCAAGCCAGCCAGCCAGCCTTTGCCTTGGCTCCTGTCACATGGCCACAACACTGTGGGGAGGAGGTGGGCCAAGCAGCCTTCAAGCCTTTGTGGACCCCCTGTGGGGACATCATGGACCCCTGGGGGTCCACAGACCACAGGTTAAGAATCACCGGTTTGTGTAGCGGACTATGACTCCAGGAGACCAGGGACTGACTCCCCCACTCAGCCATGGAAACCCACTGGGTGACTTTGGGCAAGGTTTACTCTCTCATCATCATCAGAAGGCAATGGCAAACCTCCTCTAAACAAATCCTGCCAAGAAAACCCTAGGATAGGGTCATCATCAGTTGGAGTCATCCTGAAGGCTCATAACAATAATTAAAAACATAGAGGAAATGAATGAACAATTTAAAAGAACATAAAACAGTTTAGACTATCAGAGAGCCAGTGTGGCATAGTGGTTTGAGTGTTGGGTTAAGACTTTGGAGACCAGGGTTTGAATCCCTGCTCAACCATGGAAACTCCCTGGGTGACCTTGGGCAAGTCACACTCTCTCAGACTTAGAATAAGGGAAGAGTAAACCCCCTCTGAACAAATCTTGCCAAGAAAACCCTGTAATATGTTCACTTTAACTTTTGACATAACTCGGAAACAACTTGAAGACAATTTGAACAGTTTAAAACCATATATATCTGCACAGATGTGGATACAATCATAGGACCCAAAGGCCCAGCTATTATAATAATAACATAATAAAAAATCCTGTAATAAAAACATATACTAACATTATAAATCACATCATCAACAATGGGACATTCCATAACTGGATGCCACAGCAGAGAAGGCCCTGTTCTACATTTGCACAGGGTGTATTGCTCCTATTGGTGGTATTAGAAGAGGGCTCCTCCAATACAGCTCAGTCCTTGGCAGAGGCATTCCTTCAAGTCTTGAGATCCCAAACCATTCAGACTTGAACTGTCAGCAAAACCACTTTGAGCAGGGACTACTACTCTCTATAGTCTCTACTGCGGGCTTTGCTGCCTAGGGCTGCTGGCAGTTGCAGTCCAACAACTTCTGCAGAGATATAGGAATCCCAGTCCTGAAAGAGAGAGTGCCTTTGAATAGGTGACTGTCCTTGGTAATGTAGAGCACATGGCCACTCTGCATTGGTGAGTGCTGTGTGGAATGTGCTTTGTGCTAGAGCCTCTGGGCAGAGACAAAGGGGTTTTCTAAATAGCAAAAATACTCTTCATGGAATGTAAGGAGAATACAAGCTGTCTTAATGGTATCCTGCATCGTTTCACTGTAATTGGAAGGAGGTGGGCCAAAACCACCAAAAACTTTGCAGCTTTTCCCAGAGTTTAAAAAAAACCAGTAGGTGAAATGTGCATCCCTGCTTATTGGGACTAGCAACGCAAATTGATTTGCTTTCCCATATGACTGGAAGCACAGAGCTGATTGGCCAGATGAGCACGGGGGGGGGGAGGCTTGCTAACAAGGCAAGTGCCCAGAGCTGCCATGTTGGATTTTCACCTTAGTGAGGGAGCTCTAAGGCAATGAAATGGTTATTTTCATGAAGGTGAAATATCACTTTATCACACTGTGGAAATAGTTTTTTTTAAAGTGTGGTGGCAGTGGCAAATTGCGGTAATAAAAGCACAAGTAATTCACTCATGGCCACCATCTGGATCCACAGGCACAAGAAGCGTATGCCTGCAAAAAGCCCATGGAGACAAATTGCAGCTGCTGCGAAATGCCATTACTGCAAAGCAATCTGCTTATTCTCCCCTCATATAGACAACCCTTGAGTTTGCAGTGACACTATCAAGGGACAATGTTAATCTTACCATCTGAAACCTGAAGGACGTTTGCTTAACGCCTTAATCCTCATCCTCCATTTTAAGTTAATGTAACTGCACTGGCTTACATTCATTCTTACATTCAGTCTTGCTGCTGTTGTCCTTGTTGTCAAATTAATAGACTGTAAGCTCTGTGGGGATAAGGGCCTCCACTCTTTCCTTTGAAGTTCTACGAACTGTCTTGTTGATTAACAGAGCTATATAAACCATTTCCTCCACCTGCCACAAATGCCTGTGCCATTTTCTGAACCTTGGAGTATCTCATGAGCTCTACTACCTTTCCACTTCATCTGTAATTTCTGAGACACAATCAAGAGAATCAAATATAAACACCAAGTTTATTTTGCAACCGTCAAATATACAAAAAAAAATACATATGACACATTCATGTGTGCACACATATCAAATTTGTTTAACAGCTGTACAAAAAGAGAAAGGGGAGGGGGAGAGAGGAGGAGAGTGAGAAAGTAACAGAGACAGAATATATTTCCCCCACTCAGGCTTGGTGCATTAAGATCACAGTGTTTTACAACGTGAACATGATTCCTCTATCCCCTTACCCAAAGCTTGGAGACATTTCCCCTTGGGACTACAAGTCCCAGAATCACTTATCCTTCATTGGCAGTGGCCATGTTCACTGTGGGATTCTGGGAGTTGGAGTCCCAAAAGGAACTTTCCCACCCTTATCTGTCCCATATAGTCTCCTCTCTCTGAATGATTTGCTTCTCATTGACAGTAGGAGCATCTTAGGATAGTGTTCCATGTTACACATCTAGCGAGTACATGTTGAAGATGGGTGTGTACTGACAGTGGCTCTTTTATGTCACCATATATACTCCATGGAGAACTAGGACCAATTGTAGTTCCACATAGTATATTTCTGTGGTGTAAACATAGTGAAGCAAATACTTGTATTTGCTTCATGTGTAATATGTAACCATCAAAAGTGCAACATATAAACCAGAGATGGAGAATGTGTGTCTCCAGACGTTGTTAGACATCATCTCCCGTCATTCTGTAGCATTGGCAATGTTGGCTAGAGGTGATACTAGTTGCAGTCTAATGGTATTTGATGGATCACACATTCCCCATGCTGATCTTTAATAAAAGAGGAGCCCAAAATGATAATCAATATGATCTGAAATAACTTTGTCTGCTCTGCCTTCCCTCACCCCATTTATTCAGAGAAAAACTGTGAGGGGAGGGGGGGGAAATATTCAACATTTCGTATCGCCAGTCATGGCAAATGGAACATATATGGCAGGTCAGGAAGCAAAAATACAATGCAAGCAATCACAAGATCCTCAAAGAAATATATATATATATATATATCTCACAAATGTGTTGCTATCAGTGGCTTCACAGGTTGCAAAACCATTGTGATATCAGGCACTCAAAAGGCATACAAACTTCAGCGACCCCTGACCAGGTTCAGCAGCTAACCTGCGCTCTCTCCATTTCTTTGCCCTTTTTTTCTACAGGGGTGCTGAGAACTCTTTCATCAATTGCTGCTGCTGTTCTATGAGTACCACAAATCCCCCTAAAGTGGCACAATGCAAATGAAAAACAGTGGGGACTGTAACATTTACAGGAGCACAGATAGATTAATGTATAGGCCTGGCATCATCCTCTCTCAGAAACTGGTCTGTTAAGGGTTGACTCACACTTGGCATTTTCTTTTACATTTGAGCCATGGGTGAAAGGATGTTATCCCAATATCCCAGACAGCTAAGAAAATGTCCCGTGGAGAGGGATACTGTAGCACAAATGGGAATTACAGTTAATAGTTTTCATGGGAGCCAAGTTCTAGAGTGGACACTGGCTGTCCATGGTCTGAGGGGTGATACCTCTCATCCTGCTACAGATGGACCACCAGTACAACTGAATGGCTGGAATCCTGTGTGGCTCAGCATAGTGTTGTATACTGCAGCTGCCCATTCACACACACCCTGCACCAACTGTAGAGTCACTGCAGCTCCCTGCCAGCCATTCTGTGACTGATGAAGATGGGGGGAGGACCAGAGAAGCATCTAGCTATGTTCCTGAAGTCCGTCATGAAATGATTACATCGTCCACTGAGGTCTATCAAATGTCTCATGATGTAATCATTTCACATCTGGCTACAAGGACATAGCCAGATGCTCCTGATTCCCCCTTCCCCCACTCAGCTGCCCACTAGTTGTGGACTATCTATAGGGTGTGTGTGTGTGTGTGTGCACGCATGCGTGTGTGTGTACTGACTCAATGGATGGTCGTGAAGGCTTTGGTTGTTGCGGAGGGAAGAAGGGAATGCCAACCTCTGCAATGATTTTTTAAAAAAGATATACACAGGTTTAAGGTTGACTTATTCTTGTTTATACTGCTAACAGGATACCAGCCATTGTGTGTAAGTGTGCATGTGTGAGAGAAAGAGGCTAGTCACACTTTTTGAAAAGCATTCAAGCTACTGGCTAGAAAAGCAAAGCACAAGAGCGCTCATATTGCCTATCCCAGATACCTTTTGTGTGAAGCTGTACATTTTGGGTGAACTGGTTGCTTTCCTGCTGCATTATCCCTCCTGGCCCAGTAAAAGCCACTTGGCCTCACTCTGGCTTTGTACATGAACATGCTCTAGACCAGGACTGGAGGCCTATGGTGCTCCAGATATTGTTGGGACTACAAATCGCAGCATTCCTAACCACTGGCCATGTTGGCTGAGACTGAGGAGAGTTGGAGTTCAACAATCTTTGGAAGGCTACAGGTGCTCTGCCTTCTCCTCTATCCTCTGCCTTCTGGTCCTATCTAAGTACCAGAATTTTAAATTTTAAGTACTATTGTCTTCCCAAATCCACGTGTTTCATTAGAGTGGTTTCATGCAATCAAATCCAACCTCTCTTCACCAGGAAACTGTATCTTTTCATTTCATGACAGCAAGTCAAGGCCATGAGACAGAACTTCAAAACTCCCAGAATCCCCCAAATAGTATGCCTAGTGGCCACGCTAGCTCAAGGATTCTAAGGGCTGTAAGGCCACACTTTCCTCAGTGATATAAAGTTCTGGTACTGGGAGTATGGGACACTCTGCCAGTCTTTTGGTCACCTAAATCATCGCTGTTTAAGCAACAGAGAAGGCAGGCACAGGGAGTTTTTTTTTTAATAACATTGGAATACCTGCAAAACCAGAAGGAATTGTTTATCATGAAAGAGTCTTCCTCAACTTACTCCACGGAACAAGAAATGCCTCAACGTATCCCTAATAATATAGTGTTTGGTGGCCTAAATAAATCTAAGTTCAGCAGCATGGATTTCATCATAGATTGATATTGCTAAGGTAATGTAGGACGAATTGAGAGCTAGCATCGTATAGTGGATTGAGCATTGGATTAGCACTCTGGTAGACCAGGGTTTGAATCCACACTCAGCCATGGAAACCCACTGGATGACCAGACTCTGACTTATGGCAACCCTATCTTAGGGTGTTCTTGGCAAGATTTATTCAGAGGAGGTGTGGCATTGCTTTCCTCTAACACTGAGAGTGCTTGTGACTTGCCCAGGGTCACCCAGCGGATATCCATGGTCGAGCGGAAATTTGAACCCTGGTGTCCTGGAGTCCTAGTCCAGCACTCAAACCAGTACACCACACTGCCTCTCAGCTTTATCTTAATGTATGACCTGTTAGGGACACCACTTCTGCCTTGCAGAAAAAGAGGAAACATATCACCCAGAAAAGGTGGAGAGGTGCAAATGTTTGTATAAATCTTAGGTGTGCTAATTTGGATGTATAGCTGCAAGTTTAGAAAGAATAAATATCCCTTGGATAGAAATGTAGCCTATCTCACCATGGTGGGCCTGAATCATCTGCTGTCTGGGAGTTCACTGTTGATGGGCAGCCTCAAGTTCCCTGCTCTCCCTTGCCGTCTTACAGCCCACATGTAGCCTGGACAACCCTTCCTATAGAGGAGGACGCCTTCAGATAAAAGACTGTCCCCATAAAGGAGGTCACATCCTTTTGACTGGAAAGAGGTTGCCTGTTTAGGTGTGAGTGACTATGCCCACAACCAATACATGTAAAACATGTAAAACAACATACAAATCAGCCCTTTGGTGGAAGGAAAGGGATGGGAAGAATTATGGTTTGAGCAGGAATGTTTGAGCAGAAATGTTAGAATTCTGTGGTCATCCCACTTAGATTCCCAATAAGCTTTCATACCAATATAAAATAATGATTCTTTTTAAACGACAAAGAAATTTAAGATTGTACGCCCCATTAAAATAAACATACTAGTGGGATCACACTGCTATTCAAAGCATTTATTGGTGAAATTACATCTAGGAAGAAATTCTGGGTTCTTGTAAAAAGAAGATAATCTGAACTTAAAATTTAGGCCTTTGTGGAATGAAGGAATACAATGGTGTTGTTGGCCACAGACAAGGTTTACTGTGCTAGTGAGGACTATAAGACCGAGGCTAGAAGGCAGATAAATCAGTAGGACATTACTGATGGATGCATGCAGAGTCTAGAGGAATATTGGCTTGTGTATTCCTAAACTACCAATGGCTTCTCATGGGCAAATGCCACCACTGTGCATGGTTTAAAAGCCTTGACAAATCCTACTCAGTGTTCATAACACATCACTGAAGGAATCAGCCAAATGTTAAGAGAGAGAAGTGTTGGTGGTACCAGTTCCATCAACAGTTCACCCTCCATTAGTTCTTGGCAGTTATCGCACTGTTTGGATATGGCTGTCACCCTCTAAACTCCCAAGCCCCCCTGGCCTTGCCTTGTCACACACAGTATGAATCAGAAAGAATTTTACTGAAACAATGAAAAAAAACCCACAGTGTCACAATTTCTTTTAACTTCAGGAAGTGTCCTTATCCCTTGCATCCATTCACACACTCACACACAGAGCTCTCCTCAGACCAAATCAAATGTCAAAATTGTGTGTGTTTAGAGGGGAAGAGACCCCTCACCGACTCATTCCTTAAACAGTCTGAAGGATGTAACTATCATACTCATTGTTTTGGGCAGGACCACTCATGCCTTCATCTTCTCTTCACAGATCTCGAAGCTTTGCTTGGTTGCCCCTCCATGGACCTCCACCAGTTTTTCATCCCATTGGATGATGTTGCCTTGAAGGTGGTTGGTGCAGTTGGCCAGGCCCGCAATCTCTGCTGGTGTCAGAACACGATCCCAAACATTGAACTGAGAAATTTCACCAACGAAGGCCTGAGTGGCATCAAATCTTCCACCCAAAGTATCCTGTAGCATTCAATTGGACAAAAAGAGGTGGTGACAGATGGTGAACATTGGGAATGGTCAAGGAATCAATAAAAAGGAAAGTCAGAGAAGGAAAAGCACGAGAAGTCAAGGAAAAAGAGGAGAGGGAGAAAGAGAGAGAAGGAAAGAGAGAAGAATAATTAAGTAAATAACAGTGGCCATTATCTTGTTTTACATCGGAGTGGGCAAGTGCACAGTGGGCATACCCTTTTGCCTAGAATGTCATGGTCGGTTACACCAAGATTGATGTTGCATCACTTCTGGCCACCATTTGGGATTACTTTCAGCTATTTTTTTTTTACATTTTCAGCTATTTTCTGCGTGAGGAAGGACAATTTTGGGGTTCAGGGTAACAGAATATTTAAACCATTGCATTTGTGGCTGGTTTGGAGGCCAAAAAACCCCACCTGAAAATCAGCATTTTTTTAAATTAGGTTTTGGGGGGCTCTGGGGGGCGATTAGTTGGCTTCAGGGACCCCAAAAGTGGGGTTTGAGGGCTACATGTGGCCCACAGCCCACACTTTCCCAACCCCCTATTCTACAGGCTCAGTTTATCTTTTCTAGGTGCCACAGAGATTTAGCAGGGCACTTCAGCAGTGACCCTCACCCTGGGCCCTATACATGAGGTAGCTGCACCTGCTGATCTCCATTTCAGATTCCTCAGTGACTCTGAGCAACTGTATGTTAGGCTAATAAAACTAGGTTTGGGGGCTCCTACTTCCACTACCAGATAAGGTGGGGGAGGGAGGCTTTAGTATGTGAGAGGAGCCACCTAATGACACTTTGCCTGAGTCTTCATCAGAACTGGTCCTGGACTTGTTTATGTCAGAATATGATGGGATATGCAGTCTGATAAATTCATGCTGTAAAGAGATACAGAGCAAGCAAACCAACATGCTTGCCTACAGGGGACATACTGGTGTAAACAAGGCTGCAGCCAGCTGGCCTATGTTATGGGAATGCAACCTTGAAAGCTTTCTTATCTGTATGAGAACTGTCTGTATGTCTCACTGAGGCAGGATGTTTACTGTATGTGTGTGAAGCTCTGTAACCAGTTCTAAGCTGTCTGTTGGACTATGCAGTGGTCAATGCTGCTGAGTCCTGTTTATTGCCACAGAGAGGATGCTCTGTTGTTTATGTATCTATTTTAAATGTTTCAGTAAAGTACATTAGTTTAGGCACCACCTGAGTGTCTGTATGCTTTATTGGACGTCTTATGGCTAATGCTGGGGCAAATGGGTTTTTCTGCTACTCTGCTACATTTTTTTAATTGCCTTGCTCTCTCTGAGCATGTACAAATTGTCCAGTGCACTATACCGTGTCAGTTTATAGCTCAGGAACAATAGATCCTTGACTATGGAGTAATGGGATAGTTTATACCAAGGAAAAGAAAAAGGAAGGGGAGTCTGTACAAATATGACATAACAGAACAAGCAATCAATTAAATCTCATGTAGTTTGTCCATCCAACAACCATCCTTGCTTTCATTCTGGATTGGTGAAGGTAATCCAAGAAATGGGGAGGAGAGCAAGAGGGACAGAGGATCACAGTTAATTTGATAACCTAATCATATAAATGGTGAATAGTGTGTGGAACCTTAAGTAGTTATATAAAAGGAGTGATTTGGGGAAGTATGGGCAAAGGATCACATATGAATGGATTTCTAAAATAAATAAATAAATCACATCACAATAAAGCTCTGGGCATCATGCAATAAATGCTTCAGGCTGGGGTGCCAAGTCAACAAGGAAAAGCACTACAGAGACACAGAAGAGTAGTGTTTTTATGCACATATGAAGCTGTTTTAAAGCAAACCAGATGTTGGTCCATCTTCCACAAGGTCATCTCTCCAGTATCAGAGTTAGTAAGTCTCTGTGTATAAGTTGCTGGTGAGGACAAGTTTAATCAATAACCACTGGTGGCTTCTATGTCAGTAGGTCAGTGAATCCATTCCAGATTTTAGCCTGAACTTTAAAAGAGCTATCCAAGGTGCTGAACCTTTAAAATACAAAGCATGGCATTTGGAACACTTCTGTATAGTCATCCCTTTTGGGAACCATAGACAAGTAAAATATCCACTTTAAATCAAAAACTGAAGGTTTCCTTGCACTTGTGCTCTCAAATTCTGCTCTTTGGATCCCCAAGACTGGTCAAGTTCCTGACAAGATGTTCAGGTTACTCACTTCCAAGATAATGCAGGAATCAGACTCACCTGTTCCTGGCCCAAGATCAGCACTCCATGAGGTTTGACTGGATGCCAAGATGCCAGGTTTTCACTGGCTCCACGCTCCTCACCATCTTGATAGGCTGACCATATGCCATCCCGTGAGATCCAGTTAACACAGATGTGGTGCCATGTTCCATCCTTTAGCGTCATGGGCAGCAAAGCCACCTTTAGAAAAAAAAACAGGGTAATGCCTTAGGTTCAGTGTATAGGGAAAACATATTTTTCAGCAGCCTCCCCCAGCTGCCTGTTGCTAACACCACCATCCTTTGGCCATGCTACCTGGGGATTGTGGGAGTTGTAGTCTAAAATGCAAATTTTCTGAGTTCTTCTTTCCTACTATTTTCAAGATTAGCAAGTCCTCTCCTGTTGCTTGCAAAACACCAGCAATAAAGGTAATGATAGATAGACAGCTACAGGTAATTGTAATTGCATCTGGTATTAGAAGTGTCATCTCCGAAGGGCTATTGTACAGGGAAAGAGAAAGAAAATTAAGTAACTAAGAATTTGCTGCCCATACATGACACCCAGAATCTGCTGTCTGATACCACACTCTACCTAATGATAGGGCTGGCCCTGGTTAAGTGAGAAAGATTGCTGGAAATGTGGGCAAACAGTGAAACATGATTCTTGTTGTGGCACCTTAAAGGTGAACAAATTTTATTATAGCCATGGGCTGGCATCCTGTTGGGAAGTTATGTCATTGTAAACCAATTTGAAGTCATGTAAAGTTGAATTATACCATTGTGCAATGAGAGTAGAATTCAAAGACCTAGCTGTGTTAGTTTGGAATATCAGTATGCAAAGGGATCTTGTAGCACCTTTGAGACTGAGAGAAATAAGTTGCAGCATAAGCTGCAAATAAGGAAGTTGACTGAAGTCTATGAAAGCTTATCCTACGTCTTTCCCTCAGTTAGTCTCAAAGGTGCTACAACATCCCTTTGCATACCATTGTGTGATGTTTGTATTCTCAGAAGGGGAGATGTAGTGACTGTAGGACCATTGCACAAGCAGAGTCAGCAGTGCTGTACAATGATCCCATTGCACTGAGTCCCACTGTACACTGGGTCTCGTTGCAGAAAGGGGATCTTCTTTGGATGATGGGACTTCTTGCATGGTGACACATTGCACATTGTTGCAATTCACTAGAAGAGTTGCATATCACCATTGTACAGTTATGCATCATAGCCTCTGATGTAGGATCTTGGTCTATCTTTTTAGGGGCTAGAGTTCATCAGTTGAGGCCAGGGTTTATTCTAAGCCTCCCCACCCCCACTGCACAAGAAGCCAGAAGGCCAGTACCAACAAGGTGCTTCTTCCCAACCCACTCAGCACCATGTATTATTTTGCAGTGCTGTGTAGAAAGTGACAGAGACAGCCTCTCTGAAACACTGACTGATGATACATTGACATTTTCTCTGAGGTGTGATGGCACTGCAGACCAAACCAGCACTGATGAAATGGTAGAAGTTATTACACAATCTGGTGATGAAAAGCAGTACTTACTAGGTGATAGTAGCCATGGTACAAAGGAATGAATGCTGGAATGCTAGCAGTGCTCCACTTGCAGCCCATGGGATATTTTTGGACTTCAGCTCCCAGAAACCCCAGCCAATGTAGCCAATGGTCAAGGATTCTGAGAGGTGAAACCCAAAACATGTGTAGGACCAAAGGCTGAGAATTACAGTACTATTCTGAAGGATTCTGTGATGTTTGAAAAGATAAGAAAGAAACCTTATACTGTCTGTGATGACTGGGAGATTCCAGGAATTGTCTAAAAAAAAAAAAGGGAACTTTACCAGGTTGTGTTCTCAACATAAGGAAGGTGAGAGCCTGTGTCTACCCATTCCCCATGCCAAAACATCTTCTTCCTTACCTTATCATTAATTATCAGCTCCATGGGGTTATGTCCCCACACCAGCAATACAAGTTCATTGAATTGTCCAGGTACTGAGTAGGAGAAAGGGGTGCCCACCCCTCCTGGCCCTTTGGATTTTAGCCACATGCAGACTGTGAAGGCATAGAGTTCAGGCAAGCTCTTCTTTATCCGGGCATACATATAGTTGTTTCGGACAGGAATAGAGATTTTGAAAGCTTCGGGAGGGTTGAAGGTGGTTGTCGTTTCTGTCATGGGTAACATAGAAATGGAGTAAGAAAGATGTAAAAGGATTGCAGTGGAGAGAACAAAAGGCCACAGGCTGGGAAGCAGTGATGGCTGGCAGCTTTACATGTCAGTGGCAAAGTGAATCTGCTCTGGGTTTTAGTCTGAACTTTTAATAAATTGTCCATACTGCTGAACCCAAAATAGGTTCAACATCTTGGATAGCTCCTTTAAAGTTCAGACCCAAACTCAGAACAGATTCATCACCCCGCTGACACTGGAGTCACCAACTGTGGCTGCTGAGAAGTAACTCTTAAGTCCAGAAAATTCAGTGCCTATATTTAATGCCTCATGCCTACAGAATGTCCCTAAACAGCACTGCTGAAATGTGCATTGGATGTTGCAATTTGTCAGCCCAGAGCTTGGAAGTGGTTGTGTTACCGCTAATATCAGATCACTAAAGAAAATTGATTCATTGACATTAAAGCAGTACTCAAAATTATAAACTTGATTTGTCAATAATTTGTTCATGAAATTAAAGATAAACATTTAAAACAGGGGAGGGCAACTGTGGATGTCTAGGGGGCTGCATTAGCCCTCCAGGAGAGCTTGGGAGGCTGTACCTGATCCCTCAAAACAAAAAACAAAAAAACCCAACCCACTTTGTTTTGCCCCCAAACACCTCTTGAGGGTATACGGGCATTTTCATCATGTTTGGGGTTTCAAAAAAGGCCTCTCCTGGACCTAAATTGGCCCAAGGGGCCCACAAAATATGATGCAAGTGCACCCCAAGCCCCCTCATGGACATTTTGAGGAATTTTGGAGCAATTTTTTGGGGGGGAGGGGATATTTTGTAAAAAATTGTTTTTGACCTCTGGGGGGCCCAGAGAGCCTCCATATGTGGTGGAAATGCCCTCTACACCGCCAGAATGCTTTTGGGGACTATTAGGGAGCAAAAAAATTTTGTAAAAAAAAAGAGATTGACCCAAGGGGACCTTGGTGACCATAGAAATGGCCTGGGGGGCTGCATGCAGCCCGCAGGCCACACTTTGCCCACCTTTGTTTTAAAATTACTTTTAAAAGTAATGAATTAAAGTAGTAAAAACAGTAATTGTTAATTGTTGATGTTTATTGATTAAAATAACTATGGATAGTTTGAAGATCCTCCATGCTCCTCTGCAATTTTTAGTTTTAGTCCTGCCATTGGAACCAATTGAGAACATATGTGGCACTCATAAACTCTTCTGTCTGGAAGTGTCAGAAGGAATACGCATGCTAACCAATGAGGTGTATGGAAGTTATCAAGGACTTTTGGACCTACAGCTTTTGTGCCCTCCCTGCCAGGAACTTACCATGCTCCAGTTCAGAGACCCGGTTTTGAAGGGCATCCAGCTCCTTCTCTACATCTTGCTCCTGATGCTGCTGCAGGTCATGGTGGTTGATGATGGATGAACGCTCTTTCTCCAAAGCCAAAATCTTGGAGAGAAGCTGCTCCTCCAGTTCCTCCATCTTGGTATGAATGGTCTCTTGTGGGGGCACAGGGGCAGCTGTAGACGAAGCATTCATTCGGGCTGGGATATCCTCCTACGCTCATGGGAAAGGCAAAACGATAAAAGAGAGGAAAAAGGAATCAGTTAGTTAAAGGGGTAACAGCAGAAATAGCATATAAGAAAGAAAGAAAGAAAGAAAAAGAAAGAAAGAAAGAAAGAAAGAAAGAAAGAAAGAAAGAAAGAAAGAAAGAAAGAAAAGGGAAGCTGTGGGTAAGGGAAGCTGAACTGAATTGGTATGAAAAAACAGGAGAGTGCTTTTTGACCCAAGCTTAGATCTCTTTCACACTACACAGTTATAGCACTTTACTCTTACAGTACTTTAACTGCCATGACTGCATCCTTGGAAATCCTGGGATATGTACTTCGGTGAGGTATTACAGCTCTTTGGCAGAGGATTCAAATTACCCGGGGGAATTGTGATGGCGGCACGGGGGAGGGGGACACAAAACGAGGATGTTGCTTGCCATTGAGAATTCTACACTCCCCTCTGCCATGAAACCTTCCTTCAATTCACAGATTTCTAGCATTGAAGAGATACAGTGGGCCCTTGGGATCTGCTGGAGTTTCGTTCCAGGACCCCCCAGGGATACCAAAATCTGTGGATGCTCAAGTCCCATTATATACAACAGCATAGTAGAATGATGTCCCTTATACAAAATGGTAAAACCAGGGTTTGATTCTTAGAATTATTATTAAAAAAAATATATTTTCAAGCCATGGATGGTTGAATCTGTAGATAAAGAATCCGTGGATAAGATGGGCCAACTGTGTTCTCAAAATCATTCATATCTTCTTAACTGCTGTCAAGTCGGCTTTGACTTATGGCAACTCTATTTCTGCCACCTTTTACTTTTGCTTCTCATCTATCCTTAACTGTGTGAAGAGTTTCATCTGTCATCCATTGAGGCTTCTCTTTCTTTTTGGATACAGATAGTGTCTTTTTTGCATTCCTCCCTGATAATGTCCCTAGCTTCAGTCCCCTGTTCTTCTGGCTCCTGGTCAATTAGGCTTAGTAGTGCAAATCTATTTTTCACATTATCTTTAAATTCTATGGAGATCTACTTCAGGTTCTATTTTGGCATGATGGTTGGTTTAGCGTTCTTTATATTTCCTCTAATTTTTGATATTAGGAGTTCAAGGTCTGTGTCATGATCTGCTCCTGGTCTTGCCTTTGCAGAGAGAATGGAGCTTCTCCATCTTTTGCTTTCAATTACGTAGTTTATTTGATTTCTGCATCAGCCATCAGGTGATGTTCATCAGGTGATGTCCATGCTTCTTGGGTTGCTTGAGGAATGTGCTCATGATGACCAAACTGTTGGCCCTGCAAAATCCAGTCAGTTGGTCTCCTGCTTCATTTCTTGATCCTAGGCCAAATTTTCCTTCCATCTTTGATTCTACTCTGTTTCCTATTTTTGGATTCCAATTACCTATGATTAAAAAGAAGTCCGGTTTTGGTATGTGATCAATTTCCTCCTGGACTCTAGCATAGACTCTTTCAAATTTCTTCATCTTCTGCCTCTGTAGCTGGAACAAAATAGACTTGGATTAAAGTTATATTGATGGGTTTTCCCAGAAGTCTTATTGACATGATTCAGTCAGACTTTGCGTTATATCCTTTGACGGCTTTTGCTATATCTCTCCTCACTATAAATGCCACCCCATTTCTTCTTAGATTTTCATTTTCTGAGTAAAACATGGTGTAATTATCTGACTCAAAACATCACATTCCTGTCCACTTTAGCTCACTCATGCCAAGTATTGCAATGATTATAAGTTCAAATTATTGTTTTGCTGTGTCTAGCTTCCCCTGATTCATTCTTCTCACACTCCATGTTCCTATAATATGTATTGTGCAGCTTCTGACTTTCCTTTTTCCTCTGAGCATGTCAACAGCTGAACATTTTTTGGCTTGAGTCCAGTTGTGGTATTAGCCACAGCACTACTCGTAGTTGTCCTCTGCTGTTTCCCGGTAACTCATTGAATGCCATCTGACCTAGGAGTTTCATTTTCTGGCACTATCTCTTATTTCATTTTGGATTGTTTCATCATAGGGTTTGTGTGGTAAAAAGATCTTCAAAAGGAGGTTTATTGATGCCCTGTTAGCTATGGTGGCACTGCCATTGCCTTTAAGAGATCCTCTGACAGTGTCACCCTCCACTATTGCTGCTGCCCAGTAGCTCTTTGGCACAGTCAGGATATTATCAGATGTGGCAAAAATCATGGGGTTATGACATCAACGTAGCACAAATGGGCCCTGCTATTGCACAACAGCATTGTCCTCGCATTATTACCCTGTGCTGCAGCCGCAAAAAAGGTGTTCTTTCTCATTCATGGGACAAGCTGTCAGTAGACCATCAATAGCACTCTTTTCGCACTACTGACTGCGTGTGAAACCACATCCTGTTGTAATCGTGAGATTGCAGCCTGAATGGGCGGACCTCAGTGAGAAAACTTCTGGGTGAGAACGTGAAAACAAAGTATAGGACACTCTTTTTATGAACTGTCCCTGTAGTTTGAATGTTTTTAGGTTTGTTTCAGTGCTTTTGTGTTCATTTACTTTGTTAATTAAGATTTTTATTTTTATTTTTAGTTTTAAGCACGTTCACATCTTCTTGTGAGAACTGCCAAAATCTCGCCCATGCCAAATCATGGAAGTAAATTCCCATTCTTGAAGTGCTAGTGGCCTTTGTGCGATAATTCCATGGTGTTTCTTTTGTGTGATTACAGATACATGCGATGACAACTGTTATAATGCCATGATGTTCACGCTAGCTTGATTTGCAGAATTAGAGCATTTTTAGATGCTAGTCTGATAATGTCCTCAGTATGGGTCCTTAGCATAAGCCTGTCTAACACAGGAGACCTACCAGCAGCACTGCTGCATCAGCATAACCTCTTGCCTCACAAGAGCACACAATCACACCACCATGGAAAAGTAGTGCCATTGGTGGGCATTCATACCTAGTAAGCTTATACTGTATTTGCTGTATTTGCATTCCCTTGGTAAACGTGCCTAGCTCTTTTCTGTATTTCTGCACCTAAACTGTATTTCTAAACAGTTAACTGAAGTTTCAAGTTATTAGAATGCTATAAATTTGGGGACTGGAGAAAAATTTCCTGGGGGGGGGGCAGTTCCCTTATTTTGCCCCCCTGTAGTTTGCTGTTGTTGTGGTGGTTGTTGTTGTGTACCTTCAAATCAATTCTGACTTATGGTGACTCTAAGCTGAACCTATTTAGAGGGTTTTCTGGGCAAGATTGCTCAGAAGGGGTTTACTACTATCTTCCTCTGGGCTAAGAGATTGTGACTTGTCCAAGGTCATCCAGTGAATTTTCATAATCAAGCAGGGGATTTGAGCCGTGGTGTCCAAGAGTGGATCCAACACTGAAACCACTACACCATGCTGGCTCTCCCCCCTTTAAATAGCTAATAGCTAGGATTCCCTAGGATGGAGCTATGGCAGTTAAAGTAGAATCCCAGCACTACAATTGTGTAGTGGGAAAAATCCTTAGTATTAAAGCACTTATCCTTGGCATTTCCACTTAAAACAGGGATGCACAACATTTTCAGCCTCAAGGGACACCAGTGTCAGCTGGATCACAGAGGACTATACCTATGTTCACCCCCATGCTTATATGAATCCCCCCATTACACGTCACAGCACATAGGGTTGGGAAAGTTTAAATTTCCTTTCCTTGCCTACTGAGTCATAGTGATCACTGGGACAGGTGGGTACTTCTGTGTTCCTACATGCAGGACTGGAAGCATCTCTCGGTTGAATACCAATCAGTGGCAAGTACACAAGGCTCATGTGATGCAGCATGGGATTCTGTTCCCGCTAAGGACCATTTCACTGTAAAAATCTCAACCACTGTGGGTGGAAACATGGCCAACGTTTCCTCTGCATAGTGGCTGCGGATGAACAAGAAGTGGGTCTCTTTCTTGCCACTTTGAGCAAAGTCTGTCATTTTGACATGGCATACTAGTTCTGTAATCCTCTTAGTTCAGCAGAGGCGCTACACTCTGGAAGTCTGTGTGGCGAGAGATCAGAGCAGGTATTACATGGTGAGGGTGGGGAGAGCACCCACAACTGGAGGTGGGGCCTTGACACTGTCATTCTGCCTGCCAGTGTCACCCAGTCTCACCAAGAAGCCTGCCAGAAGGAAACCAAGTTTTCAGGAGCTAACATTTTCCTACCTATTCACAGATTGCAAATACTGGCTGACATTCTGCTGGTGTTGTATGTACACCAACCGGTTGCCCAGCAATCTATCAGTGTGTGCCTTCCTTTGCTTCTCACAGAATCATAGAGTTGGAAGAGCCCCCAAGGGCCATCCAGTCCAACCCCCCGGCATGCAACAACACACAATCAAAGCATGCCCAACGAACGGCCATCCTCTGTTTAAAAACCTCCAAAGAAGGAGGCTTCACCACACTCTGAGGCAGCACGTTCCACTACTGAACAGCTCTTGCTGTCAGGAAGTTCTTCCTAGTGTTTAGGTGGAATCTCTTTTCCTGTAGTTTGAATCTACTGCTCTGTGTCCTAGTCTGTGGAGCAGCAGAAAACAAGGTTGCTCCATTCTCAATATGACATCCCTTCCAATATTTAAACATGGCTATCATGTCACCCCTTATCCTTCTCTTCCCCAGGTGAAACATACTCAGCTCCCTAAGCTGATCCTCATAGGGCATGGCTTCCAGACCTCCCACCATTTTGGTTGCCCTCCTCTGGACATGCTCCAGCTTGTCAACCTCCTTCTTGAATTGTGGTGCCCAGAACTGGGCACAGAACTGTCCCCACAGTTCTAAATTATACTTGGAAGTCTGGGCAGCACAAAGACATAGGACTAATCATGACATGTTTCAGATCTTCAGAAAGTGACTTCTTGGCCCAAATCAGAATAGATCCACTGAAACTGAATCCACACTACACAAATAATGCAATTTGCAACTGGATTCTTTGCCATGGCTCCTTCCTATGGAATCCTGCGATTTGTAGTTTGGTGAGACACCAGCACTCTTTCAAAGAGAAGGCTGAAGATCTTGAAAAACTACAAATCCTAGGATTCAATAGGAGGGCACTATGGTAAAGAATCCAGTTGCAAACTGGATTATTTGTGTAGTGTGGATTCAACCTGAATCAATGGGAACTTGGTAAGTCAATGCTTATGTAAGTCCCACTGATTTTGTGGCTTTGCTTTAATTGAGAACTTGAGAGCAACAGCTGGATTTAGGAAGAAGAGGGTGGTGTTTTAGTAATATAAGGAAGAGAAGGGTTGGGGAAGCTAGAGCCAGAAAAGCAGGGTATGGGAAGAGGGATACTTAAGGATTTCATAGAATCATAGAATTGTAGAGTTGGAAGAGGCCATGAGGGCCACTCAGTCCAACTCCCTGCCACTCAGGAAATTTTGATCAAAGCATCCCCAACAGATGGCCATCCAGCCTCTGTTTAAAGACCTCCAAGGAAGGAGACCCCACCACACTTTGAGGGAGTGCGTTCCACTGCCGAACAGCTCTTACTGTCACAAAGTTCCTCCTAATGTTGAGGTGGAATCTCTGTTCCTGGAGCTTGCATCCATTGCTCCGTGTTCCAGTCTCTGGAGCAGCAGAAAACAAGTCTGCTCCATCCTCAACGTGACACCCCTTCAAATACTTAAACAGGGCTATCATATCACCCCTTAACCATCTTTTTTCCAGGCTAAACATACCCAGCTCCCTAAGTCTCCCCTCATAAGGCATGGGGATTTGTTTAGTTCACATTTCACAGTGACCAATGTGAGGACTGAGGGCTCTTCCAGATTGGTCTAAAGATGTGTGCGTTGTTATGATAGAGTTTTTTGGGTTTTGTTGGTTAATTGCTTCCACCCCAGTGCCTCCCATTCTTCTGGGGGACTGCACCAATTGTTTGGATCAGCATTGGGGCTCTTCCAATTGTGTTTAAAAAAAAAAAAAAACCTGGGTCATGGATTGCTGAGGTGGTTCTATTTTTAAGAAGGGCATTTCCCCCCTCCTATTATTTTTTTAAAATTTAGAGTTATACTGTAAAAGTGCCATTTCCCTTGTGCACTATAACTTTGGGATTGTCTAGGCGGTGAAAATACTCCTCATGGAATTCGAGGCGAATACCTTTTGTCCCAATGAGATTCCACGTTGATTTGCAGTATTCAGAAGGAGAAAGGCAAAAAACTCCAAATACTCTTTGGAAAAAGCCTTCATGGCTTTCCCCAACTTTAAAAAAAAAAAAAAAAAAACCTCCAAAGGAAATGCACATTCCTGCTCATTGGAACAACCGATTCCTTTTGCTGTGCATTCCCGACAGGAGCAAAAGTGGAAAGCTGATTGGTCAGACATGTGCAGGGGGTGAAGTTTGCCAGGAAGGCAGAATCTGGAACCGCCATGTTGATTTTCACCGTAGCGAACATGTGCCAACAGCCTCCCCCCATTTCTTTAAGTGGATGATCACACTTCTGCACCTTGGTTTTGCTTTTTTTTAAAATACTGTTCTGCGGCAGCAACTGGTGGGAATAAAAATGCAAGTAATTCACTCATGTCCGCTATCTTGATTCGCAGGCATACCTGTTTGAACATCAAATGCGTATGGCTTCACATGCCTGTGATCTTGCCAAAAAATAATTTAGACAAATGAAAGCTGCTGCAAATTGGTGTTACTGCGCATCAATCCACATTTTATTGCCTTGTATAGACAAGCTCTTAAAAAACAACAACATAGAATCATAGAATCATAGAGTGTGTTCCACTGTTGATCAGCTCTTACTGTCAGAAAGTTCCTCCTAATGTTGAGGTGGAATCTCTGTTCCTGGAGCTTGCATCCATTGCTCCGTGTTCCAGTCTCTGGAGCAGCAGAAAACAAGCTTGGTCCATGAAGAAGAGATTTTTACTCCAAAAGAACATCATGAGAATGACTAGTGTTTAAGGCAGTTTTGAGTTTAGCTCTCTGGGGAAATTATGCTTATTTTTTTAGAATGGTGGAAATTTTATAAGAGACCTTATGTAAAGAATAAATAGCTATATCGTCAAAGTATGCTTGGTTAAATCTGGTTTTGAAATAGTTTATGGCTTCTAGGGATTTGAGGTTTGCTGTAATTCATTAAAGAAGATTAATCTATATGGATTTATGAAAAACCAGAAAGTATTGGGCTGAATTTTAGAAACTGATTTAGAATAATATTAAGAGAATATCATATTTGTGAGCAAAAAGAAATAAATAGAAACCAGTTATTGAGGGTCTGGGGGAAATCAGTAGTGTGAAGTACTGTATAGTAGATTGAAATAATATGTTGAAGTGTTGTTTATTTATAGATATTATAAATAATAAAATTCAAGTATCTCATATTTGACTCTGAAAATCTCCTTAGAAGAAGTAAGATAATAGCTGCCAGATTACGTACTAGAAACAGCCTTCCATCCTTTCGTAGGTCGGTAAAATGAGTACCCAGCTTGTGGGGGCAATTAGCTAACACACACTGGAAACTGTTTAATGCAGTTAGATGTGTAAATAGCTGTTGCTTAAAACAATTTGTAAGCCGCTCTGATAGCCTTGTGGCTGAAGAGCGGGGTATAAATAAATAAATAAATAAATAATAAATAATGGGAGTTACCTTTACAGGTGGACTGGATATGGAAATTATATGAATTGGTTGAAATGGGTAAATTGGTAACCTTAATGAGAAAGAGCAGTAGATGCATCTAAAATGGAATTCAGTTATTGAATTTATAGGAAAGAACTGGGGGAAGTTAGAAGTTCTTTCCAGTAGAATAAACAATAAGTACAAGGTTTATTATTAAGTACTGTTTTAACAAGTTTAAAATATTTGCTATTGAAGTAGAGGAAGTAGAATTATTTGATGCCTATAACCATAAAGTAGCAAGTTGGAAGCCGTATGTAAACCCTCTTTTTTTTGTTAGTTAATATGTTTCTTGTGTTTATTTAGTGTTTATTTGTAATCTGATCTTTGTATGTTGTTTTATATTATGGAATGTTCATAAAAAATAATAAAAAGAGAGAAGAGAAGGGAACATATTATAACCATATCCATAAAATGCAGCTAGCCTTCAGATGAAATTCCTACTGAAGAAAAATGGATAGAGAAAGTTATGGAAATAGCTGAATTAGATAAATTTACATATTTGTTAGCTGATGAAGCTAATATTCAATTTATAAAAGATTGGAAACAATTTAAAAATGATTTGCAAAATAAATATGGAGAGTTGTGCACTTCTGGGTTTAAAATTGTTACACAGATGAATAATATGGTCTATGAATTCGTTTGAATAAAGGGGGCTACAGATGGATTAAAACTCCCCACATTTGATATAGTTATGCTCCCATGTTTATTTTATTTTATAAAAAAGTTTTGCATATGTTAATGTGCTACTACATATACATAAAAGGGAAAATAAGACTTAAGGAAGTAAAGGAAGAAAGAGGAAAGATAAGTAATAAAGATAATGAATAATATTTAAAACATAATCTCCAAATTAGGAGAAATTAAGACACTCAGACAAAATTTATATGATTTCATTTGGCAGAATATTAGCGTGAATTAGTTAAAAGTTTGAAATATTCATACAGTATAAGGATTTATCTTTTTTAGCTTATTACATAACATGTGATTTCCTGCATGGCAGGGGGTTGGACTGGATGGCCCTCGTGGTCTCTTCCAACTCTGCAATTCTATGATTCTATGATTCTATGATTCTATGTGGGAAGCTCAATATTTGTGTTATTCCTGATGTGTTTAATTGTTTTAGTTTATTTGTAATTATTTTACTATGTTGGTTTATTTTGTTCTGTATAATGTCCTATGTGTTGTACATTTAAACAATTTATGCTGTTGTTTTCCTTCCTCATGACTTTTATATTATTAAGAATATTTTTAAAAAAAGAATTCTCACTTCTTTTAATTTTATGACCCATTTCTCACTTTAATACATGTACTCAAATGCACATAAATTGATGTATTGTAAGATGATCCATTTTAAAATGTGTGTTTTGTGAAAAAAATAAATTCAAAAATGCTTATTTAAATGGAATTTTCCAGATGAGTTTTTTTTTAAAGAAAAGAAAAGCAGATTAAGGATTAAGAACAGACTATGAATGAGTTTATGAGAAACTGACATGTGGAAACAGACTAATGCCATGGATCTTTATTGGGGAGTGAACTAAAGAAAAGAGAAGAAAGGCAAAAACAGAGTAAAGGCTGGGTGGGGATTGGGGGGAACAGGCAAGACCGGGGTTAGCTGATGACTCTTCTTCCACCCATGATGATTTCTCACAGGCCATTACCTATTAATCAGCCACAGCATGACCAAACATAGTCCTTTTACTACCCTGCATGGGAGGAGAAATGAAGAAACGCCTTCATCAGAAACTAAGCCAAGGGGGCTTAGAGACCCTCTGCCCTCTAAAGACTCCCCACTGTGCTCATTCATCAGGACAAAAACTCATCTGAAGAAACATGTCTATTATTCAAGCCCATTTCTGTTTTGATCTCCAGGGCCCTCCTAATTAATGCTGCTGCTCATCGTTATTCAGTGTGATTTGTCGTTCCTGAAAAATAAAAAAGGACCAAGGCCTATCTGCAATTTTTAAAATGATGTACAACTATGTAAAACAGCCCTCCGTCTACTTTGTGTCTGGGCTTTTTAGAGACAAGTAGGTTGCAAAAACAAGATGTGACGCCATCATTAATTCTCCTTTTCCTGAAAAGATTATGCCCCATGGATGCATAATTAATAACTAACACATCCATCTTATTTTTTGTGAGAGGCCAAATGGAGATGTTTATGGATGTGTTATGGAACTGTTTAATAAAAAGCACAGTCAACACTAATCTTAATTACTTTGTCTAATATAAGTTGGTCTAATGTTCATCTACAGATGTCCTTCAGTCTGAATCTCAAAGTCATACCCTACTGTGTGCCCCAAAGTCTCCATCTAATAAGAAAAAGTGACTTTTTGTTGAACTCTGAAAGATGTAGTCCCAACCCAAATGGAAATTTCCCCTAACTCTATTCCCAACATTGTCGGTGGCATGTCTTCAAGTTGTTTCTGACTTACGGTGACCCTAAGGCAAACCTATCACATGGTTTTCTTGGCAAGATTTGTTGTCTTCCTCTGAGGCTGAGAAAATGTGACTTGCCTAAGGTCACCAGGGGGTTTCCACCATACCAATAATTCTCTCTCTCTCTCTGGCTTTTCTTCGCAAACAAAGATTCAGGAAGAACTCATCCTGCGCTTTCTGCAAGCACGCTGAGAACTAAAAAGTCCAACCTGAGATAAACAAGTCCGGTTGCAGAAAGTACATGAAACAACAGTTACGTAAAGTGAAGCTACTATGTGAAAAGTACACTCACGCCCAGCTCTTGTGTCAAGGTGGCCTGAGGTGAGGTCATTCCACCAAAGGCCTCTGGATAATCACAGCTTAATTCATTACTCAGGGAGAGAGCGGGTGAAACTGTGACCAGCTCAGGTGAGGTAAGCAGTGAGGAAGAGAAAAATGTGCTAGTTTGGATTTAGACTATATGGTCAGTGGTGCTCTCCTTGCTCTCATCTCTCAATCTAGGTTCCTGTAATGCTTGGCTGTGAAAACCCACTGGGTGACCTTGGGCAAGTCACACACTTTCAGCCCTCAGAAAACCCTGTGATAAGTTCACCTTAAGGTCACTGTAACTTGGAAATGACTTGAAGACACATAACAACAACAGATACAACAGGGTCACCTGGTGAGCTTGTTTTTTTATGTAAGCAACCTATCAGCTGTTTCCTGATTACTGACTATCATAAGCTTTTATCTCTGCCCTATTTTCCAAGCTGAACATCTCAAACACCCTTTGAGACCTAGATTTATGATGGGTAGTCTGGAAATGTTTGTTTCATTTCTGTTTTGTCTTTCTCCCTTCTATGGGCTTAAGACAAATTTTTATAAATTCAGTTAAACCATCCATCCATCCATTAAAACAGTGGTGGGCAACTGTGGCTCATGTGGGGATCAATTGTTATGCCCCTGGGACCTTCCAGGGGTCTCATAAACTGCCAAAATTGCAAACAAAACAAAATACTTGAAAACAAAAACAGAAGTACTGTAGCTGGAAGTTCAGTGCTTGTTTGGAAAAAATGACATTTTAAAATATTAAACAGTGCTTAGGGCCCCTATTGTTGTTCTTGTTGTGTGTTTTCAAGTTGTCTCTGACTTACAGTGACCTTAAGGTGAATCTATCACAGGGTTTTTATGGCAAAATTTGTTCAGAAGGGGTTTGCCATTGTCTTCTCTTGAGGTTGAGAAAGTATGACTTGCCCAAGATCACCCAGTGGGTTTCAATGGCTGAGCAGAGATTTGAACTCCAGCCTCCCAGAGTGCAAGCCCAACATTCAAACTACTACACCACACTGGCTCTTGGAGGACCTTGCAGTTTATTTAAAAGGCTGCCCTTGGAGACATTCAAGAGGAGCAATTTACCCTCTGGGTTTTTTTACTCAGAAAAAGTAGTTTGGGGCAGCCTGAAGGGGTTTAGAGCTGCTAAAACAGCATGGAAAGCTGCATACGACTCTAGGGTTGCACTTTGCCTACCCCTGCATTAAAGCACTTCTGGAGGGCACAGGGTTGGGAGAAGAAAGCATTAAAACGGATTGGGCACCTCAATCTCTCTGGAGTTCCCCCAAAGGACCATAATGCCTTCACCATGACACCATTGATTGGTTGCTGTGCACTTTTGTATTTTCCTCCCGTTTTAAAAGTTTGAAATGTCTCTTCTAAGGCTTAGTTGCAAGCACTTTAAGTTAAAAATATACAGTACTGGTATTTTTGATTCCCCCCTTTTCCTTTAGGAGATTATCAGACATGGCTAATGTGGTGCGAGAATAATGACAGTGGAATGCAAAAGGATGCCAATATCATACAATGTCATCCTTTTACATTCTGCTGTCGTTATTCTGCCGTTTCTTTTTATTGATGGGCTGCAGCTGTCAATGGATTGTCCATTCCATTTTGGTGCCGGCATTGCTGGCGTCTGAAACCTCACATCGTTTTTGACTCATGATTCAAGTGTCACTTCTGGATGGGATCGTGAGAACCAGGTAGGCTACCCTCTTTTTTGCACCCTCCTCGGGTTACTTGTGTGTGTGTTGTTGTTGTTTTTAGTGTGTGTGTGTGCTATTCCAAACTTTTTTGTGTGTATTTTTCTTTTTCTTTTTGAATTTCCTGTGCTCGCATCTTCTGGTGAGACCAGGCGAGATTTCATTCCAGGAACTGAATGGAGCTCTGTCAGAGCTCCATCCATTCCTGGGCTGCCTTTGGATGGAAGATATGGTAAGTCTGATGGGGAGGGTTAGTGTGACAGCACAGGGATGGGTCTGGAGATTGTGGGACTGGAACACTTTTTGTGTTACTGTTGGATAATATCCTTAGTCTAAACCTGCACTGGAATATGGCCCTCAAGAATGTCACTGAACTTGAATTTGGCCTCAGGCTAAAAGAGCTTCCCCACCCTTGCATTAAAGCAATTAAACAATCAACAACAAAAGCATAACTAAATATCTCTGTAGCAGAAAGTGAAACCATCTTTCACATCATTCCAAACACTATTTAAAAGAGGAGCATCTCTCTGCTTCCAGGAAGATGCTTCTAAATTAAGTCATAAAATGCTCACAGAGGGAGAGGGTTTCACAATGGTCCTAGAAGGTCCTAGAAGGTCTAAGCTCTCATTTTCTCCAACCTACTTCTTGAAGAAGGCAGCGCACAGAGCCACTACAATTCATTTTTCATTTGTATTCAGCCTGTGTTTTTCATTTGTATCCAGCCTGGATAACTACCTAATTATGATTGCTCTGCATAGTGATAGTCTGGGTGTCTAAAACTGACATCTATGCTGTTTTCTACAGGAACCTATGCATAATGTACCACATCAGCTATAGAGGCTGAATAACTGTAGCAGCTGAGCAAGCTCTGATATGCTACCACATTCACAGAGACCTGCCTTCCAGCCCTGTTTCTGAAGATTTTCACACGGGACAAAAAAGCCCCGTTACTGCCCCGCCACCTCCTTTCCCATTCCTGCCATGGAATAAAGTAAATCTTTCACACACTTACCTTAATTCCACAGCAGGAACGGGCTCCCCCTCCCCTCGCTGGCCGGCCGTAAATGCAGCCATTGTAAGGCTGCTTTTACAACCGGCCGTCTGAAACGTTATCACGTTATTGCGTGATAACGGCTGGGCAGTAAATTTAAAAAATAAAACTCCCCCAAACATAAAATCAGTTCACCAAGCACAAAAACACACTTTAAATCACACAATCAAAACAGGGAAGGTAAAATAAAGGGTGCCACTTACCTGGATGTCCAGATCGTACCAGGAAGGACTTGGAACAGACCTCCCCTCCACGGCTGTCATTTCAGAACAGGAACGGGGGTCCTGTTCGCACACCCGTGATTGCGTGATAGTGATGGAACGGGAGGTCTATTCACGATGAAAAATCTTGATTACATTGTTCTGGAACAGTCATGGGAGCAGGATGGATGCAGGACAGAACGGGGTCAACGTCGTCCGAAAGGGAAAACCTTTCCCGACCCTGTTCTGTTCCTGCCACGGGATATATAGCCCGTGTGAAAATCTCCTCTGTGCTGCCAGCAGTTCACAGTCATTCATCCTCTCTACCAGTGCCTGGCTTCTCCTCCTCTTAGCAATGAAGAACACACATTCTTTCCATGGGAGGAAGGAGAAAAGGAGGGTGAGCAAGAAAGTGATAGTTCAAAGAAAGTGGTAGAAGGAAACACCTAGCTATAGCCTGTGATGGCTGTTAAAACCAGTATCAGTTACAGTCCACCTAGAAGCTTTTGATCATGTGAAGATCAAAAGTCCTTCATGGGCTCATGTGTGAACCACAATTCTAATTTCCTCAGGACAAGATCCTGCATAAACTAGGAGCAGCATAATGCACCATCTGTGCAGTTCCATGTTCTCTCCCCACCCTGGCAGCTTTCAAGCCCCCCTCTCAAGGGCTGCTGCTTACCAGTGGGGAGGGGATGGAGAGGGGAGGCAATTCCAACAATGAAGATGCAGCCTGTCTGGACTCCAGGGGGAAGGATAAGGAGGATGCAGTCAGGAATACAGTGCACCCTCCATATCCTTTCCCCCAGAAACTAGATCAGCTGTATCTGCATTGTCAGAATTACAATAGAGGTACCTCTGGCATCTCTATTGGTAAAGCAACTGGCTTGGCTGGAGTTGGAAGTTGCTGGGGGGAAACAAGGTTTTAGAAGGTGAGCAAAGGGCTACAGAATAGCTCCCTGTTCTCTATCCAAAACTAGACTCATGTGTGTAAGCCATGCTCCAGGTTGAGTATCCCTTATCCAAAATGCTTGGGATCAGATATGTTCCGTATTTTGGATTTTTTCAGATTTTGGAATACTTGCATATACACAATGAGATATCTTGGAAATGGGACTCAAGTCTAAACATGAAATTCATTTATGTTTCATATACACCTTGTACACTAGCCTGAAGGTAATTTTATACACAATACTTTTAAATAATTTTGTGCATGAAGAAAAGTTTGTGTACATTGAATCATCAGAAAGCAAAGGTGTCGCTATCTCAGCCACGCATGTGGACAATTTTGGATTTTGTAGTATTTTGGATTTCAAAATTCTGGATAAGGGATACTCAATCTGTAATAGGATTCCAGTCTCAGAGTCCTGAGCATCTGGGGGCTACTTCACACATAACAAGAATAACAATCCTGCCTGGCTTTTTTCTATGTCCCTGATGATTACTCCACAAACAAGAAATGGAGCCATGTGTCTAAAACATGCTTCATCTCAGATGAATCTTTCATTCTCTTATCACATGCTTTCCCTCCATATATTTGGCACTAAGACATACAATGAACCAATGTGATCATATACTTTATTTCCTGTAACTTGTGAAACAGCCTTTGATGTTCATGCAAAAGAAGGGAATGTCCACTAGATTCTTTTGGCATGTGGCATGTTATGTGTAGAAGCCAAGCTGACTAATAGCACCCTATCACACTAGGGCCCTATTAGTCAGCTTGGCTTCTACACACAACATACCACATGCCAAAAGAATCTAGAGTACTGTTAGTGCTATTATTCCACTGGAAATGCTGTGGAAACATTCTGTGGAATTCTGGGGTTTGTAGCCCAAGAGGTCTCTGGCTGAGAATTCTAAATGCTTCTCCCTAAACTGCAAATCCCAGGATTTCATGTGATGTTGCTACGACAGTTAAAGTGGAACAACAGTGCTATAACATTATAGTGTGATAGGGCCCAACTGGCTATTGTACTTTGGATATTTCATGAGAAGACATGACTCATTAGAAAAGACAATAATGCTTAGTACGGTAGAAGGCAGTAGAAAAAGAGGCAGACCACCTTACAGATGGATAGACTCAATCAAGGAAGTCATGGCCCTGAATCTGCAAGACCTGAGCAGGTCTGTTGATGACAGGGTGACTTGGAGGTCTTCCATTCATGGATCACCTTAAGTTAAAGTTGACTTGATAGCAGTTAAAAACAACAATATTGTGTGTAACGTGTATACAATTGGTTATGTAAGTGTGTTGGGAAGTGCATATTGGGAGCTTATTTATTCATTACACTTCTGTCCACATCAGCTTGCATGTTCCTAGGCAGTTTCCCATTCAGGTACTTACCAAAATCATATATGGTTAGCTTTATCAGCATAAAAAACTCCCAGACCATGTTCAACTGAGGAGGGATACACCAGAACATGTGAGATGTGGGCCTTGAGTCTTTCAGTGCTCTGAGCAAGCTGGAGCCCTTGTTTGTACGTGAGCTACTAGGGCATTCCCCACATAACCAGGAACCTCTGGGTGACTGTCAACAGCTATAGATTCTGACAGCTGCTATAATCACTCACTATAAGTGAGCCTCCTTCCAGCCCTCTCACTGCATTTCCAGAACTCAGCCATCACGACTTATTTGCTTAGCCCTTGAAGCTATTTTTCACACCAGAGCTCAGTCTTGGAACACGTAAATTAATAATGAAGAACTTAGAGCAATCCTGCCATGATGGCACACGAGTCCATTTCTCTGACATTATGCTGCTCATCGTACAAGTAGATGACTGCTCATAAGCTGGTAATTGTGCCAGCACTAACGTATGAGCCAATTCTTTCGATCCCAACTGTTAGGTGAAGGAAAGAATAAAGGGAAAAAATAGAACCCCTTGCTGAGATGATTCTCTGTCCTGCCTCTTTGTTTGCCTTGTATGACATTATATGAATAAAGACCAGTGCAAGCTTTCAGTTAATGAGGGCTGGGTACAATGAGCTCATTTGCCCTCTTCTAACTCTGTTTTGTTCTGATGAAGAGCAGTATTGTACTTGGACCAAGGGAATCTGGAGTTAGTTGATTCAGATAGCCATGGTTCTTCTATGATTAATAAGAATGATTTTTCTCTCTCCCGGAAAATGATGCAGGTTCCTCCATTGCTATCAAGAGAACAGGCTTGTCATCACTGTGGGCAGAGGGGCTGTGTGTACTGTGCAAAATGAAAGTGCTCAGATGACAATCTTTGTGAAACTAGAGAAACTGGCATTGGAAAACGCTTCCTCGGGAGATGAGAGGAGGGCTTCACTGTGCCCTGATCACCCTGCTGTGTCTTTTTTCTGTTTCATCCCTCGGCAGGGGAGCAGAATGAAGATGCATCAATTATATTTGAGGTAAATGAATCATAGGTGCTAATGACAGGAAAGAGAGATTAGTTAGGGTCATCGGCTCCCACCCAGCAGGACTGAACTTGGGAGTGCTTTCTTTTGGTATGCATAACTGTTCTAGTTTTAATTTTCTCAACTCTGAGACACCAACTGTGCCCCTGGGAAGCTGTTCCACATGGTATTTAATGAACAGAGAACTGGGAGGGGGTGCTTTCACTTCTCCAGTCATCTCTTCCCTTTGCTTTTTATTTGCCTACCCTCTCCCTTCATTAGATCTGGGCTTATTCCTTGCAAAACATGTGGTACCAAGTGGTGGCCTATTCAAATGCTATGTGCCTAGAGAAGGGAGGCCCCCACAATGAAAAGAGAGCATTGGGATAACTGAGCAGTGAAAAGGAGAGGTGAGACAAGGATGAAAAGTCGTTTCCCCAGCACTGGGAATTAAGGAGAGCAGGATGCATGGTTTCTGATAAAAGCTTTATATTTGTGGATGGCTCAGTTCTGTTGCATGCAGGGGGTTTGGGGCTCTTTCTTTCTTTCTTTTTAGCCATTGATGTTGCCAAGCAGCCGGAGAGGTTTTCTAATTCGTTGACTCTACCTGGTTTTGACAAGGGTGCAGCGATACTGTCTGCTGCATTCTTTGATTGTTCTAGTTCTGGATTTAAATGTCACATCCTTGTTTTCATGTATGACTCCATCTGTTAATAGAAGAAAGGGTCTGAGCTTTTGTTACTGCTGTTACCGTCAAGATGGATCTGTCCTACATTGAATAATGAAAGGATTTGCTCACTCTCTCCTCCCAGCATCTCTTTCCATTTTCGGTCTCTGTAATTTATCACTTTGACTTTCCATAGATTTTGCAAAGTAAAATTCTGTCTCCTTTAACATTTATGTTCTCTCTCTCTCTCTCCTTTATTCCTTTGACTCTTTGGAACTTTATTTTCTGTTGCTCTCAGCTTACAGTTCCCTCGGGTATATTCACCCAACTCTAGAAATCAGGAAAGGCCTGGGAGAAGTTGGTACACAAATCCTGGACAAGAGTACTTCATTCCCTTGCAACACAAATCCAAAAAAGACACAGCTTCTGCTCTCTTCCAGCTTCTATCCTTCACAGCCTGTGAGTGGTCTTTTATTGGCTTCTTAGCTCTCCCCCATCCCACAAGGGGTGTTAACTACAGCCAGCAGCTGCCTCTCATTCCCTCCTGAGGCCAGTGAGATGAGAACTGGCAAGGCTGTATCTCTGGTGAGCTAGTCTTCTCTGTTTCTCTGTTGTTTTCCTCCTCTCTATTTCTTTACTTCCTCCAAACCATCCTGACTGCTAGGGAAGGGGCAGATCACTGTTGCAGAGGGCTTTTGAAAAAAATTAGGCTGAAGATTGTATGTCAGGTGGGATATATATTAAATAAAATAAATAAATAAATAAATAAATAATGCTGAAGTTTCTCAGAAAACTATGGGCACAGAAGCAAGCTGTGTCCTGACTGGCACCAATATGGGTTTCTTTTTGGTCAAGACGTGGATTTTTTTAAAATAAAGCCTTTGGTGTCTAACTTACTTTTGAGCATGTAGATGTTTTTAGCCCTTTTAAACCTCTTTGAACTTGGTTGAATTATTCAATATGTTTTTATCTTGTTTAAATTACTTATTGGTTTTAATTTGTAATTATTTGTATTATTTTGTCTATTTGCTGCCCTGAGATCTCATGAGAAAAGAGTGGGATTAAAAGTATTTTAATTAATTAATTAATCATGCCCATAATAAAAGCCCATCACCCTTCCCAGAGCTTAGAAACATTACTTTTTGTACTATGACTCCCAGAATACCCCAGTCAGCACTGGGAGCTCTGAGAGAGAGAAAGGGAAAAGATGAAGGAAGTGTGTGTGTGAGGGAGGGAGATATATTTTCAAGGTCTTTATCCTCTTTCTTTCTCTCTCACCAGCTTCCATTTCTTAAGTTGATCCATGCAGATCAGCTGAAGGGGGGGGCATTTGACCCACTGTGAAGTGCTGGTAGGTGGGTTGTATTGTTTTGTCATTGTTAAACATCTTCATTTAGTGCACCAAAGTGAAGAAAAACCTGGTGGACTGTCCCATCCAGCTGATCTGTGCCAGTCAGCCAGAAGCAGAGGCTTAATTGTAACCCTCTCATGACACAATGAGATGGGAGGCCTCCTAGTTTCTTCATGGCTTCTGCTTGGTGAATGTGGAACATGCAAAGCATTGGTGATGACTGAAAGGAAGTGAAGGCAATCCAGAGAATGAGTTACCATATCTCCACACCACTCTGAACACATCTAATCATACCTAACTTCAGAAGTTAAGAAGGGGTGGGCATGCTTAGTACTTTAGTGGAAGACCTGGGGTGTCCAGGTAGGGAAAGGGATAAGAAATAATCCTGCCTGAAACCCAAGGGACTCTACTGACAGTGGTGAACTAGATGGACCAATGGTCTGACTCAGTATAAAACAGCTTCCTATTCTCCTCAGCATCACCCTAACCCTTAGAACTAGACAGGTTCATCAGGTGTGAAGATACATCATTGAATACCAAAGTCAAGGTGGTCCATTTCTCCATATTTCAATTTCTATGTACAATTGTGAAAACTGGATAGTGAAGAAAGCTAACAGGAAGAAACCAACTCATTTGAAATGTGCTAGAGGAGAATTCTGTAGATACCGTGGACTGCCAAAAAGACAAATAAATGGGTCCAACAGCAAATCTCGCCTGAGAAGCCAAGAGCAGGGCTGTTGATGACAGGGTGACTTGGAGGTCTCTCATGCATAGGGTTGCCATAAGCTGAAGTTGACTAGATGGCAGTTAACTACAACAACCATTGGGGAAACTTTCCTCCCCATGCAAAAGCTCACATTACTTTAGAAGGAGAAATACTTGTTCTACTATTTGGAATGGACCCATTTTAGGCTGGAAAAATAAGAGCCATGGAAGCAAATCATGCTTTACTGCCAATAGCTCCCATAGGCTTTGGGTATATTATTTGTAAAGACTTTGTTCCAGATTATTCATCTCACTGAGGTTATTGCCAACCTGGGCATAACTGACTAGGGATGGAGCAATGCTTGGAAGAAGAATTCCTAAAGCTAGAGAATTATGGGGGTTTTGTTTTCCCCTTTTTCCCTTTGATGAGGAGTGCAGCCTCTAAGGCAGCATTTCTCAACCAGAGTACCGTGGAACCCTAGGGTTCCCCCAGGGAACATAGTAATAAATTAATAAATTAATAAATCACAGAGAAAATAGTTCCACAAGAAAATAGTAATAAATTAATAAATCACAGAGAAGTTGTAAGCTAAAACAGCTTATCTCTCCCCTCCACAACAGAGAAAGCTGGGGAGGAATGAGTGTGTGTGAATGAGTTTTCACACCAAAGGGGCCTCTTATGGGTCAGTGTGTGGGGGAGAAGTTAAAGTGCCAAATACCTTGTTCTCCCTCCTAGCTTTTGCTCTGCCTTAGATGTGCTAATCAGGCTCTGGCAGCTAAAGGGGAGGGGGAAAAGCATGGCTCCTGCAAGCAGCCAGTTTGCCAGGGACCCTTATCGTATGCCAGAACTGAGGACCAAAGAGAATGCTGGTTTGCATAAAACTGATTTAAAGGTACAAATGCAAAATGAGGTATGTTTTTAAATTCAGAACAATGGAAAGAGAATTGCAATACTGTACAGCTCTTACCCAAGTGGGAGAAACGGACCAAGTAATCCCCTGGTCTACCCAGCTGCCCAGGTGCCAGCTGTGGGTGGGAGAACTCTGATAAAAGTGACTTAGGACTTTTTCTTTTTAAAACAGATTTGGAGAGGGCAAAGCCATTACAGTAAAGGAGTCATTACTGAGAAAAGGTTCTTAAACTGTGGGTCTGGTAACTGAATATGGGGGTCACGAATAGAATGACCAGCTCCCATATTATTGATAAAAGCCTTCCATTTACAATGATGCTGGCTTGGCAGGAAGCTACAGCCTCCTTCTGATCCTGAGCCTGGCTATTTAGTTGCTGCTTTTTGCAAGATCTGTCAGCTCAGACCTCAATCTTTGGGTCAGAGTCAGTAATGTAGCCATGTTTAAACATTTGAAAGGATGTCATACTGAGAATGGAGCAAGCTTGTTTTCTGCTGCTCCAGACACCAGGACATGGAGCAATGGGTTCAAACTACAGGTCATTTTTCAGGTTTTAATAATGTTTCACGATAAATATGTTTGTTTTTCATTTAATTTATTTTTATTATAGATTACCTTTTTTGGCATTTTCATAGGATATTTTGTCAGTATTTTAATGTACACTATAAATACTTCTCTGCCAGTATAATAATAATAATAATAATAATAATAATAATAATTTTTTATTTTTAACCCGCCCCTCTGCTCGGCAACCGGGGCAGCGTACAGCAAGATTAAAACAACATCAAGTTAAAACAATCCTTCCCCATCCTAAGCCTCCCACCCCTTAAAACTAAATTAAACTAATGGAGAGTTAAAGCAAAGATAAAGTACAATAAATAAATAAATAAATAAAGGCAACGATGGCAAGGGGGTGGGTAGCAATCGGTCCACTTGAACCGGGAAGTTATTCTGGGAAGGCCTGCTGGAAGAGATCCATCTTTAGCGCTTTCTTGAAGCTATCAAGAGTAGTGATAAGACGGATCTCATCCGGCAGGCCATTCCAAAGTCTGCTCTTTCAGGCCTGTTACTTTCAAGTAGCAAATATGTATTGCTAGCAATGTGGAATATAATAAGCATCTATTTTTTTCACTGTTTCTATATTTTTTTTAAAGGGAGCTCTAGGTATAATTTTTACGAAGGGGTTCCCTGAGACCTGAAAATTATTTCAAGGGTTCTTCCAGGGTAAAAAGGTTGAGAAAGGCTGCTCTAAGGGGAGGCTCCTCTGTAAATTGCCTGGGAATTTTGACTGCCTGTCTGAAACGTATCCTTCTCTTATCCCCTTATTGAAAGCAATGTGGGGTAGGTGGTATTTATCAGAGAATGTTTTGAAAGCGGGGGTGGGGGGGATGTTCAGAACACTGATTCAAAAGCTGTTGGATGAGCTCATAATTTCCCATCTGCTGAGGCGAGGGTGGGGTGTGAGGGTTTGCTTATGCTTCTGGACTCCCAAGTGATCAAAAAGATTGAAATATGCCAGGTTATATTAATCATGTGAAATTTCTGTGTCTGGAGTGGTGGTGGTGGGAAGACAGTGTGTGTGCGTGCGTGCGTGCATGGTATATGCAGTGGGGAGACCCCAATGCTATTGCAGAGTGTGAGTCTACTTAGATTTGATTAATTTCATTCATTGTCAAACAGCCACATACATTTTGTATAAGGAGATCAAAAGCCCTCAGTTGCTAAGGCGTCAGAAAACTCACTAACCCAGCAGCTAAGTCTTCAGCAAATTCACATAAGATAAAGAGGGCTGTCTCAGGAGCTCCTGTGCAACTTGCAGGGAGATTTATTGATTTATTATAAATCTTGTGAAATATACAAGATGCTTCCTATTCCAGTCTTGGTATGCAGAGGTTCCACCCGTAGCTGGAATAGTTACTATGGGGCCTTTCATGCTACACAGTTGTAGCACTATGATTCCACTTTTACTGCCATGGCTGCATCATGGGGTTCATAGTTTGGGGAGGAATTAGATGTGCTTTCTGGATAGGAATCCTAAATATCTCTTCTTAAACTGCTATCCCAGGATTCTGTAGGATGTTGCTGTGGCACTTGACAAATGTTCCTTTTTTGGACTACAGTCCCCAGCCATGGCCATGCTGGGAACTGTAGTCCAAACAAGGAACTTTCTCAAGCTCAACTTTAAAAAACTGATGTGATATCATTGCCTCATGTATGATAAGAATGAGTAGCGCTAAAAACGTGACATCCCCCACCGTGACATTTATGTATTTATGGCACTCCAGATGCTGTGGAACTTCAACTCTCAGCATTCCTTGCCTTTGACAATGCTAGTTAGAGCTGCTGTGAGTTGCACCCCAACCACATCTGGAGGGCTGCCCAAAATTCCTACTCTTATCCTTACCATAGTTCCGTATCTGCGAAACTATTTATCAAAACTATTTCTAGTTTGTGCAAGTTGTACAGTATATGAGAGTGTTCCAAACATCCCATGGCTGGGAAAAGCCAAAGTCAA
The DNA here is from genome assembly GCA_030847615.1 of Gambelia wislizenii. Lineage (NCBI taxonomy): Eukaryota > Metazoa > Chordata > Lepidosauria > Squamata > Crotaphytidae > Gambelia > Gambelia wislizenii. The sequence goes on along the minus strand of JAUMIR010000005.1, from coordinate 224,409,178 downwards.
AAGATAAGTTTTCAGTAAACATCTAAAACATGCCAGCATTGAAGGCAGACCTCATTCTGCAGGGTGGGTACTGCCTCAGAGAAGGATTGTCTTAAAGCATTGAAATGACAATGACAATGGGGTTGGGATGTCATGCTGACTGTTCATGTTGGGATTTGTAGTGTGACACAGCTGGAAGACAGCAAATGTGACAAAGTTGTGTTAGAGATACAGTATATCCAGTGGTAGTCATGTTGGCGATGCAGCAAAATATAGCAAACGCCACAAAACGAATGAACTCTCTCTCTCTCTCTCTCTCTCTCTCTCTCTCACACACACACACACACACACACACACAGTGGCGATCCTTTATTAGGCCACCCAAAGGGTGCAAAATACATTTTGCAAACTTCCAAAGATCACAGGCTTCTTCATCAGGCACAGATGCTAAATGTCATTTATGGGGAGGGAATGTGATGAGTAACCTGCATCTTTCTTGAGATGTTAAAGCTGAGTGTAAGGGCCTTTTCCCACTATACAATTATAGTGTCATGATTCCACTTTAAATGCCACAGTTCCTTCCTATGGAATCCTGAAATTTTCACTTGAGGAAGGGTCGTTTTGAATTCTCAGGCAGAGAGTTCTAGCGCCTCCCCAAACTATAAACCCCAGGGTATAACATGATGCAGTCATGGCATTTAAAGTAGAATCATATAGTGCTATAATTGTGTAGTGTAAAGATCCCTAAGATGGTAGTAAAGAGAGGTTTGATGCAGGTAAAGGCCACACACCTTGCTGGTCATGAAGCGTTTGGGACACAAAAGCAAGGCAAGGCAGGAATGTTTTTTTCCTTCATTGCTAGAAACAAAAGCTGTTCCCTTGAGATCTAGTCTGTTATCTATTCTATGAAGGCTACAAGCCCCATTTGGAGGCAGAAGACAGTGTTGTGTTAGAACATATGAATAGTTCCCTTATTGCTGGAAGGGAGAATCTCAGGGGAGCTGGGGCTGATCAGCCAATCTCCCTCAGTTCTGTCTAGAAAATTTTTCCCTTCCAAATGAAATACTAAGCAGCAGCTTCCCAGATTATTTCAACAATACACAATTATATTTTATTGTATCTTATTTTGAAAGCCTTGGTGGGCAGAAATGCAAATAGTAAATATTGTGAATAAATAAAGCTGGGGCTTGAACCAAATAATCTTCATACAGGTTAGGCCTGTACCCACCTATCATAATCAGTAGGGAAATCCAAAAGAAAACCAGCTTGTGCTTTATAGACTACAGCAAAGCCTTTGACTGCATAGATCACAAAAAGCTATGGATCACTCTCAGAGAAATGGGTGTGCCATTACATTTGATTATCCTGGCGTGTAACTTGTACTCAGGACAGGAGGCTACCATTAGAACAGAATACACAGAAACAGAATGGTTTCCAATTGGAAAGGGGGTCAGACGAGGCTGCATTCTATAACCCGGTTTGTTCAACTTGTAGCAGAAAATATCACACACAGAGCAGGTATAGACTTAGAAGAAGGAGGAATGAAGATAGGAGGAAGGAATGTCAACAGTCTAAGATATGCAGGCAGCACTATACTGCAAGCAGAAAACAACAAAGACTTAGAACAATTACTAAAGAAAGAGAAAGAAGAAAGTTCTAAGGTAGGCTTACTGTTTAAGAAAACAAAAATTAAGAAAACAAAAATAATGACCACGGAGGATTTACATAAATTTAATCAAAACAACAAGGAAATTGAAATAGTTAATGATTTCCCATACCTTGGATCAATCATTGATCAGAATGCAGATTGCAGTCAAGAAATTAGAAGAAGACTGGGATTGGGAAGGGCAGCTGTGAAAGAACTAGAGAAGATCTTAAAGTGCAAAGATATAAAGCTGAACACTAAAGTTAGGCTTGTCCAAACCATTGTATTCCCATCACCATGTATGGATGTGAGAGCTGAACAATCAAGAAAATTGACAGAAAGAAAGTCAACTCATTTGAGACATGGTATTGAAGAAGGATGCTGAGTGTACTGTGGATGGCCCAAAAGACATATAAATGGCTCCTAGAATAGATCAAGCCTGAACTCTCCCTGATAAACAAGATGACTAAATTGAGGTTGTTGCACTTTGGCCACATAATGAGAAGGCATGATTCACTAGAAAAAAACCACACTAGGAAGGCAGTAGAGAGCAAGGAAAACCACATATGAGATGGATAGAGTCAATCAAGGAGGCCACGGCTCTGAGCCTATAAGACCCAAACAGAGTGGCTGAGGATAGAAAGTCTTGGAGATACCTCATTCACAGGGTTGCCATGAGTCAAAGTTGACTTGAGGGCAGTTAATAACAAAGAGAGCTCAAAAATCCTCAGCAGAATTTGGTTTAGAAATTTAGCCAGAATAAAACTATGGAGGGATGGAAACTTACAGGATAAAAGAACCCAACCGGGGTGTCTTACAAAATTAATGGGCAGCAAATTATTTAGAATGTCAACAGCACACAGTTAAAATCTACTCAGCAACTAACACAAGATTAAAATGCAACATTTAAAATCTATGAAATTACAACATGGTTCTGACCAAACAGTGAAGTTTGATCCAGACTTAGCCATACTTAACATTTATACCCGTTGAAGTAACATGCCATTTTCATCACTATTAACTTCAATCCTGCTGACTTCATTGGCTCTACCATAAGCATGATTTAAATCCAGTTCCAACCCACTGCTACCACTGGAACATTATGACCACAACAGCTTTCTTTTCACCAGTATGTTATGAAAACTAGGGATAAACACAGTGGTTTACTAGATTTTGTCAACATCTAACCTGAAAGTACCGAGCAGGGACAACAGCATTAAACTCTGGCCAAAGAAAAGAAGCTTGCAGGGCTGGTACAAACAGACTAAACGTTTTGCTGTTTCAGGCAATGCATGGCTCTCCTCTGCCCTATGTAATCAAGGCATGTAGCACCCAAACTCAGCCAAGATATTTTGGCACATGAAGCAAAAAATCCACAAACATCTGATCCTTCCCTGGCATGAAAAATACAATAATAACAAAGTAAATAACAATTAATTGGCTGCCCTTTCACGACACCCCAAATCTGGTGCCTGTGGAGGTTGCTTCACTCTGCCTAATGGCAGGGCCCATATACATTCAGCAGTGAATAAACTGTACAAGCAAACTCACTGCAGATGTGCAGCCAGATCTGAGAAGCAGATTTGCACAATGCTACCAATCAGGAAAGCAACCATCTTCTGTCTCTGGGCTAGAAGTCACCATGGGGGGAGGAGAAGGGGCAGTCTTTAAAAAATAAAGCAAGAAACAAATATTTAATCAGACAATTGTGTCAGACATTTTGAAAGGTGAAACTTGGACAAGTTTATTTTTTAGATCAAACCTTCATATAGTGACAGGCCATGCTGGCTGAGAGTATTCTAGGAGGTGCTGTCCAAAAAGGTAACCTTTCCAAAAGAGAACCTAAAACAGTGGCTAGTTTGCCTACCACACTTTCCCACTTATGTTACAATCAGGTGTGACACTGGAGACAGATATCATTGTTGGTGCTAGAGCAAGGAAAGGAGAGAAGCAGAGTTCATCCTACTACTGTTCCTACACTTGTCTATATGCAGCTCCAGAGCTGCCAGGAGGCAAACCAATTCCAGTCTGTAGAGGAAATGCAGCAAGTATGGGATGAAAAGTGCACTGGAGCAGAAAACTGACTGACAACACCTTGGTGGCTGTTCTGATGCTCAGAACTCCCTTCCTAGGGAAGCCAGAATGCCCCCCTCCCTACAGTCCTTCCACTGACAGGCTTTTTTTATTTCGATGGGCTTTTGAGAACTCAAGGTTTTTTTCGGTTTTGGGTTTTTTTTGTTTTTGTTTTTTAAAAAGAAAGGGCTTTTAAGTGGATGCTGTACTGTTTTTATTGTTTTTATTGTACTGTGGGTTTTTTTCAAACATTGCTTTATATCATTTTTAACTGCATACTTCAAATTGTTTTTAAATTGTTGTGGGTAGTATTATTCCATTTTAATGTTGATCTTTTGTATGTTTTAACAGTATTGCATTTGAATTTGTAAGCCTTCTTGGATCCCAGTTTTGGGGGAAATGTGTGGTATAAGTAATAAGAACATCAACTGTTATCCTAATTTAGGACCACAATGCAGAACTCGAAGAATATACTAGTAAAAATTAATCACTGTTAATGGGACCGATGCAATTAAGGTTACAAGTAGGAAGCCAATATGGAGAAAGATGGCAAAGAGAAAAAGAAGGCAGGACAGGGTATGACAGACAGTGTAGTGTAATGGTATGAGTGTTGAGGTAGGACCCCAGGAGATCAAGGTTCAAATCCCTGTTTGGCCATGGAAACCCACTGGGTGACCATGGCATGTCATCCAGCCATAGAGGAAGGAAATGGAAAACCACCACTGAACAAATTTTGCCAAGAAAACCCTGTAATATGTTCGCCTTAGATTTGCAGTAAGTTGAAAGTGATTTGAAGTCACACAAGCAGGACCGGTTTAAGGAATTTTGGGGCCCCCTGCAATGCTTTACTTTGGGGCCCCCATATGTTTATCTCAGATCAATGTAACCTAACCTATTCACCGTACAGGATGTTCAGATTATAGTAGGACCCCCGTATCCCTGGATTCATTATCCATGGGACACAAAACAGCACACCTACCATAGAGTCTTCCTAGAAAATGTGTCTTCCCTAGCCCTTTTCTAGGCCTTCCAAGGCAACTCTATGGTATTTTAAACCAGAAATCCCATTATTTTCATATTAAGGAGGCCAACACGGGGCCCTCTCTTGACCTCGGGGCCCCCTCTTGACCTCGGGGCCCCCTGCCAATGCTGATTTGGCAGACAGGTTAAACCGGCCCTGCACACAAGAACAGGGCAAGACAAGGCAGGGTGAGTCCTGTTAAACTCAGTAGGATCTTGCTCTGATTAAGCTCTGCTTCCATGTGCCTTTTGCTTAAAAGGTGTATTAATGTTATTAATACACCTTTTAATTATATTAATTAATTAATTAATGATATTGAGAACACAGCTGCGCTGGGCAGGGCATGTGTCTAGGATGGAGGACCATCGTCTCCCCAAAATAGTACTCTACAGTGAACTTGCCATGGGTCAGCGTAAGAGGGGCGCTCCAAAAAAGCGATACAAGGACTCCCTGAAACAACATCTCAGGCTTGGCCAAATTGATCACCAACAATGGTCCGCCCTGGCCTCACATCGGGAGGCATGGAGGCGCACTATCCACAAAGCCTTATTTGAGAACTCACGCCGAACAAGTCTTGAAGAGAAACGACAACGCAGAAAAAATCACAACCCGGAAACATCGCCCAAGGAAACCTTTTGCTGTGCTTTCTGCAACTGGACTTGTTTATCTCGGATTGGCCTTTTTAGTCATCAGCGCGCTTGCAGAAAACTCGGGATGAGTCCTTCCTGAATCTTCATTTGCGAAGAAAAGCCAGAGAGAGAGAGAGAGAGAGAGAGAGAGAGAGAGAGAGAGAGAGAATTAATGTAAAATCTATCAATAGGTCTCCTATGTGGAGTTTACACTTCTGAATTTCTGAAGAAAGGCACCCTGTCTTATTTTATCTATATAAATAAAATTAAGTTTCTTTTTGTTTGCTACTCCATTATGTGAAAATATCTAGTGGGCTTTCATCAAATTTGGGATCTGACTTCATATATAGGCTACATGAATTGCATGTAACTCACAGAGCAGGGAGAAGGGGCACTCCAGTTATTTGTGTCATGCATACTGCATTGTGGTACATCATTTGAAATATTTTGATCATTTGTGTTTTAGAAATTATCTTTTTTTAAGTGTTATGGTATATGTATTTAACCCACCCACCCCCGCATTGTTGTCTATCACTGCATAGCTGGACAGATTTTCAGCAAATCTAGAGGTGTTTGAGACTGAACATACACGCTATATGGCATATAAAAAAAAATAACTTTGGGGAAGCCCTGGTGGGCATCCTAATTATTTTTTCATACATACAGAGTAGTGGTTTTGATGTTCCATTGGGAAATCCATGCTCTCTCAAGTGCAATTGAGACTTATATGCAAGATGAAGAATATTTAAGCACACAAAGAGAGGGGTACTCATCCTCCACAGCAGTTGAAACTGAAGCATCATTAGTGATGGTTAAATATTCTCCTGAGCAGCACTGGGTACTACAGTTGGTAAATGTAAAATGCTAAAAGACTTCTCAGTAGTTCATGTATATACAGTCTCAGAGCAACAGAGCAAAACAGCATGCCTATACAAGCCACCCCTGATTTTTTTTTAGCTCCTTTCAAATAATAGTAATATAATTAAATGTGTATGTGTATATGCTTGTGTTCTGCTAACTCATTCAGCCTAAAATCCTATGTACTGTTAGGAAATTGGCTTCACTGAAAGTTTGACTCAGCATGGATGGGATGGCATTGTACACAGAGGAAAAGAACAAGAAACCCCCTGATCATTAGCCAAGTCAGCACAGCATATCAGGGATATTCTCTGGAGTGAATGTGTGTTGTGCATGTCATCAGCTTTCTTCTAGATGTCCTGAAGACAAGTTCAGCAAGTGAACTCTGAGGGCCAGGTCTGACAGTAAGGGCTTGTGTGTGTGTGAGAGTGCGATAGGAAAGCACAGATCTATCAGCACTGTCCCTTAGCAACTAACTGCCTGGGACATTGTTTTACTTCTTCACTATCAAAAACACACCTCCACGGGACAGCCAGAGCAATCCAATAGTATGAAAAACTAGGGTTCTAATAGGACTGTCACAAAACTGAATGAGAGAGAAGGTGTATAAACTTCCTGCTCAAAGTTCTGATGTGCTATAGGGATGGTTATTATTACTCAGAGCTTGTGTATGTAGACACCTGCAATGAGTCATTGTTGGGAATCAACTGGTGGCATTAAAGTTACATTTTTTGTAAATGGCAGTGTTAAAGTTACAGTTGGAAAATAAAGCACCAAGGTCTGTTATTTAATTAGTTGTAACAAGTAAGTTACATTTAAAGGGGAATTTTAGGCATTCTGAAGGCATTTTGACTGGATTTTTAAGAAAGCTTTAGGGTATTTTCTTATCAGTCCTGAGCAGGGGTGGCCAGCGGATCTGTTTCCACAGTGACAGTGAATCTCCTCTTGATTTTACAAACACTCCAGGGGCTATACAAAATCTCCCAGTTCTGAATCTCTGTCAGGAATAGGGTACAGCACCTGGATGGCTTCTGTACAACCAGTTGCAGCTGATGGTCCCCATGTCCGTAGGATGGTGAATCCATTCCAGATTTTGGCTATCTTTAGAGGAGCAATCCGAGATGCTGCACCAATTCAGAAATAGTACTTTGGAGAACTCCTTTCAAGCCTGAATTAAAACCTGATGTGGTTTTACACTGAATGAGAGCCATGCTGCTGCCAGAGCAGCAGCAACAGGAGTAACTGTAAAACCAAGTGGAGTCAGTGCCCCATAGCAACAGGTCCATCAGCCCCCACCCCTGACCCTCTTAAGGTGTTTCTCTTTAATTAAAAAATAAATAAGAAAAAGTAATGAACAATACAATAAGTAACACAATGCAATTATTTTTGAACATTGAAATGAATAATGGCAATGAATTACTTTCAGAATTCTAGAATGAATAAAAGAAATGAACTACTTTGGAGAAAAATTCCAAGATCTGTTATTAATAATTAACAAATATGGCACTCTCAGTGCCTTGAATGTTTAATAAACCTTTCCTTACAGCCAAGCTCATAGCCTAGCTGGAGGGAATCCAAAAGAAAGAAGCATGTTGCTTAACATGTTCTATTGGGGGTTTCTTAATTGATTCTGTATTCTCCTGTATGTTGGGTGAACAGAATCCCAGAAGCTTGGATTCAACCAAAAACATAAATAAATCAAAATAGGTTATTTTTATAAAGACATATACACCAAATTTATGTTATGAGTTCAAACACCCCACCTTTCACTGAGTCAAAACACCATTACTAGGGCAGTTTATAGAAATAAAAACAACAGAGAAGCACTGATCAATAGTAACAGCAGTAATCAATAAGCAGCAGGGTAAATGGAACAATTAAAACAGTTCCACTGTAGGTTAAAAATTAAAGGCTTAGGGAAATGAAAAGGCCTTCATCTGGTTCTGGCAAGAATCAGCACCAGGTGAGCTTCCCTGAGGAGATAATTCCAGAAGTTGCACATTACACCCTTAAAGAGCATGGTCTCGATCCTACATCAAGATGATGGGGTGTAACTTTATGCCTTCAGAATTAAGCAGCAGTTGTCCAAAGCTGTTGTGTTAGTGAATTGCAATGACCTATGACCAAATGCATATGCCCAGTTACATGTGAAATATGCACATAAATCAATGCACAATCATGTCCAGTGCTTATATGCATCAAAGCAAAATGCATGGCCATGTGCAAAGGCCCCACATGTACAACTCCAATTCTACAAACTTCAACTGAATACAGCCATTCCATACTGGACAAAAATGTCCAGCAGCGTCCATAAGGAAATTCATGCATGCATAAGACACCAAGAAGATTCTGCTTCCTGTTTCCACTGGCTATCTGCATCACGTCTGATGCTCTGGACACCGAGGTAAGGCCTTCTGAAGAAGATATAAAAGCACAGGCCAGCAGTGACTTCACCCAGTGCAGACCTTGAGAAAGTTACTTTTTTGTGTGCAGCTTCCAAAATCTCCAAGCCAGCATGGCAAATAGCTATGCTGCCTGGAGGAGTCTTGGGTTTCTAATAAAAAAGGGTAACTTTTTCAAGCTCTAACCCACTGTGACCAAGACAGATTTTGCAAATGCTCACAGGGATTCAACCAGGGTATCAGTGCAACCACCAGAATTTCTTTTCTTCTTACAACTCTATTATGAGAAGCTAGGCTATACATAATGGTTTGCTAGCTTTTGTCAGGACTGAAGATCATGGGAGGTCCTGAACCTGAGGGTACCAGCGATGGTTTCCTCCCAGGCATGAGTACCCAGCTCTGGCCAAAGCAGTAAAGTGAGAACCTATGAGAGACAGTCTGAGTTGGGTTTCTGCTGCAGAAGTGCTGGGTTGGGTACCTGCTGCATATTTACAGCTGTCTGTTGTTTGTTTTACTGAGTACCTACAAATCTAAACTGTGAGTAGCTATTTGAATGCATTTGAAGAATTTTTACTCTGTTTGTCAATCCCCCCAAATGCTCCCAGAACAGCTCACAAAGATCAGTCAACAGGCCAGCCCCTGCCCTCAGGTTTAACAATGAATACAACAAACGTGTGTCTGCAGTTGTGTTTGATAAGGTGACTACAATCAGAGGCTGGGATTGGCTTTAGCTTTTGGGTATTTTTACAGTCAACGTCAAACCATGCAATATGCACAATGGTACTCTGTACAATCTTCACTCTCAGCATCAACTACTCAAAACACACTCATGGGACAGGAAGGTCCAAGCCTCCCCCCACCACACCCTTTTTCTCACACAGTCAATCTTCGTTTGTGAAGAAAAGCCAGAGAGAGAGAGAGACATTTAAACACGCACAGAGCTTCTCAAGGAGTCCACTGGCTGTAGTTGTCTCTCTCTCTCTGTGAGGTTTGCTCTCATCTATTTGTAATCAGACAAGGGGAAGAAATCTGGGGCAAGGATTCTGAGATGTGCAATGAGAAAAAATAACACTGAAAAGAAAGGAGAGCAAATGACCTATGGCCAGTTTCTTGAATGTATGTAGATATGAAATAATTTCTTACTTTGTCAAATAACTGTCTGTATATTATATCTGAAAATAAATATACAGAATGAGGTTCATCTAGGATTTTATGCTGGCCAGCTCGTAATATACTATCTGCTATGTAGAAATCTACAACGGTGTACAATTGTATCATTAACAGTAACAGACCGCCCAATATGAACAGGTCTGCTCTAGAATGACTGGACCCATCTTCATGAATTTGTTACCTTCATTACTCTGAAAAGCTGATTGGAGAATTAGCAAAGAAAACAAAAATGTAAGTGTTTCTAAGCATTTAACAACACAGAGACCAGACTAGGCATGCATGAAATGGAAGCAACAATTAGTTCAAAGCAAGCAAAATTTGGATCACCTAATACAAAACCAGATTTCATAGATTTGTTCTGTTATCAGATGCTCTAACATGCAAAATGCCTGCTAGCACTTGCTATAATATACTACCAATAGAAGAGATAAAAGCTCCATCTCTTGAGCATTAATTAAAACATGGCTGGAAACAAAATATTCTCTAAGGATTTTATATTGCCTTGGGACAATGTGGCTGCTATGGGAAGGATGGTAGTGTTACTCAAGTAACAACCATGTGTCTATTTGTGTGGTTTTTGTAAAACCTCCACCTACTTGCTTGTTCACCTGCAAATAGGCATATTTCTATACATAGTCTATTTTTGTGGCAACTGCCATGTATATTCCAGTAAGGAAAGACAAGCTTATAGAGGGTACTAGGGCAAAGATTTACATTCTGTAAAATGTATTTAGTTTACGTGCCAACAATTCATATCTTCTTTTCATATCTTCCCCCCAAACCCAGAATGAGACAGTCATCAGTTAAGGCCCTGAAATTTACCAGGACTATGTATCACCGCTGTGATTAAATTTCTTTTAGTTACATGAATTATTAAAATGCAATTACAACCCCCTGCATCCCTATGGGCATGAGATAAGGGGGAAGGGAATGGTCAAAAACAAATATCATTTCCTTGGTGAAGAGGGGGTAAGTCGTACTTTTCTGCATGGAGGTAGTCTCGAATGGTTTGTTCATAGGTTTTGGCAGGCTGGCAGAAGCTGGGGATGGGGCAAAGAGGTGCCGCGTTAAATGACGAGAAACCAGCCTGAGCAACTGAGCCAATGCGTGCCCATCATACTCAGTGCGGCATCTACCCTGAAGTTAATTCATTTTACCAGGATCAAGTTGCCATCTGTTCCTTATTATGCCAGAAGTGGGCTGCAGTTGCCTCCTCCTAGCAGACTCTGCCTTTCCGCTAGTGGGTGAGTCTTGCCTGGCCCACTGCCGGTAAATGCTGGAGGAATAGTGACCTGTGATTATAACAGAGGGTAAAAGCGATGGTGTGCATGAGAGAAAGAGGGCAGCAAAAGAGATGATGGGGGAGGAGAGAGGGGCAGTTGCCCTGGCTTGTGGGGGCAATTAGCTAACTAACACACACTGGAAACTGCATCATGCAATGTAGACGTGTAAATTGCTATTGCTTAAAACAAATTGTAAGCCGCTTTGATAGCCTTGTGGCTGAAGAATGGGGCATAAATACCTAATTAATTAAATTAGGGGCAGTCCCAGGGCTGGTTTAAGGGCCCTGCAGCACCTGTAGCTGCCCTCATCATTGTGTGTGGGGGGGCTGTCATGACCCTCCTCCTGCAAAAACATTATAAGTAATACAGTAATATGAATATGCTACACTGTGAATAGGTTAGGTTACATTGACCTGAGATAAACATATAGGGCCCCCCAAATAAAGCATTGCAGGGAAGCCCAAAATTCCTTAAATCAAGCTTGGGCAGTCCAGAATTGTGAAGTCAAAGGCTTTCATTGCCAGCATCCATACATTTTCCTTGGGTTTTTTCCAGGCTGTGTGGCCCTATTCTGGAAAAGTTTATTTCTGACGTTTCGCCTGGCGAAACGTCAGAAATAAACTCTTCCAGAACAGGGCCACACAGCCTGGAAAAAAACCCAAGGAAAATCTATAGTCCAGACCTGATCGGCGCAGGGCAAAGGCGGGTGTGTGGGGCCCTATGGTCAAGCACCCCCCCCTCCGGTGGGCTCCCACCTCAATCTTGTCGATCCTGTCTTTCAGGGCTCGGACGGCCTCCTCCAGCTCGTGGACCACGGCGGGCGAATCCCAGGGCAGGTCGCCCATGGCCTCTTGCCCGTGGGCCCCCCAGAGGGCATCGGGGCTGTCCTGGAAGCTCCTCTCCAGGCCGTGCTCGCAGCGGCTGAGCTTGGTGGTCAGCTCGCGGATGGTCTCCTGGTCGGTGCGGATCTGCTCGCGCTGCTGCTGGGCCGTCTGCCGGAGCTGCTCGGCCGTGCTCTGGAGGAAGAAGAGCTCCTCCCGGGCCGGGGCTGGGGCTGGGCCATCCGCGGGGGCGTCCCCTTCCGAGGGGCACTCTTCGGCCAGCGGGGTGCAGAGGAAGCGGCTGAAGAGCGGCTGAGGCGGCTGGGGCCGGGCGCTGGCTAGCAGCTCCAGCAGCGGGTCTGGCGGCGGGCCGGAGGAGAAGCCCCCCTCGCCGGTGCCGTGGAGGGCGCCCAGGGTGGACTTGGCTGAGGCTGAGGCCGGCAGGAGGGCGGCGTTGGAGCCGTTCTCAGCCCCCGGGGGAGCTCCGCCGCGGGCGCCGGCCGCCGGGTAGACGCTGGCGATGATGCAGATGATGGCCCCGAGGAAGGCCAGCATCCCGGCGGCCAGGAGCACCACCAGAAACTTCAGGGTGGCAGCTTCCAAGGGGGGCGAGGCCGAGAGAAAGAAAGGAAGGAAGAGAAAGGAGGAAAGGGGGCGCCCCCGGCGGGCTGAGGAGGAGCGGGAAAGGGGCGAGGTGAGGTGAAGCGAGGCGGCCAAGGAGGAGGAGAGGAAGAGGGCAGAGGCCCGACCACCGCCGGAGGAGAAGCCAGCCCTCGCCGCCTGGCTGCTGCTGGAGCCCCGGCCGGCGCTGCTTAGATATAGTGGGGCTGGAGGGCGAGGACGGGCGCGTCAGCAGCCCCCTCGCCCCGAGTAACCCTCTCCCTGCCGAAGGAGAGCCAGGCACCGGCGGCGCCCAGCGGCAGAGCGCGCGCCTCTCTTTCGCGCCTCCGCCGAGCAGCTGCTGCGCTTTGGCAGAAAAACGCGCGCGCCGAGCTCCAGCCCCGTTTTCAAGGGGCAAGACGCGGGGAGGGGGGAGGCCGAGGCCACCCAGGCCACAAGAGCAGAGCCCGGCCTCGACAGTGAGGGCCGGCTATAATAGGACGCTGAGGGCACGAGTCTTGTTATTTCACCTGTTTACCCAAAGCAATTCAAGTTACAGCGGAATAACGGATAGGGAATTAAGGTGCAGTCTCTCAGCTTTCATTTGAGGGTATTCCTAGCCAAATGGGAGGAAGGGTTTAGGCATTAGAGTTATCCCTTCATATTCGCTGAGGTTTGGTTCCAAGCTTTCTGATGTGATACCCAAATCCGTGAATACTCAAGTCTCCTGATATGCAATGGCATAACAAAACGGTGTCCCTTATATAGGATGGGAAAATCAAGGTTGGCTTTTTGGATTATTTTTTTTTTTAAGAATATTTTCAAGCCGTGAATACTTAAATCCATGGATACCAAATCCGTGGATACAGGGGACCACATACAGCTCTTTAATATATATTTTATTTATTTATTTGAGTATTTATATCCTTGTTGCTGTCCTTAAGCAAGCAGGGATCACCAGCATTGAGGCCATGATATTGAGAACACAGCTGCGCTGGGCAGGGCACATTTCTAGGATGGAGGACCACCACCTCCCCAAAATAGTACTCCACGGTGAACTCGCCACAAGTCAGCGTAAGAGGGGCACTCCAAAAAAGCAATACAAAGACTCCCTTAAACAACATCTCAGGCTCGGCCAAATTGATCACCAACAGTGGTCCGCCCTGGCCTCACATCAGGAGGCATGGAGACGCACTATCCACAGTGCTGCAGCCTTATTTGAGAACTCATGCCAAACAAGTCTTGAAGAGAAACGACAATGCAGAACCAATCACACCCAGAAACATCACCCAAGGAGACCTTCTGCTGTGCTTTCTGCAACTGGACTTGTTCATCGTCGATTGGCCTTTTTAGTCATCAGCGCGCTTGCAGAAAGCGCGGGATGAGTCCTTCCTGAATCTTTGTTTGCAAAGAAAAGCCAGAGAGAGATTTATATCCTGCTCTTCAGCCAAGAAGCCTCTCAGAGCAGCCTACAAGTTGTTAAGCAATAAGCACCTACACATCTATCCCGCTTTTATAGCAGGCTAGGCACTCTCCAAGCGGTTTCCAGTGTGTGTTAGCTAATTGTCCCCAACAAGCCAGGTACTCATTTTACCGACCTACAAAAGGATGGAAGGCTGAGTGAACCTTGGAGCCCTCTGGAACCGAACTTGCAACTGGCATTTAACCACTGCACCACCAGGGCATCCCTGGGTTTGGGAACAGCTGGACTTCTCTGATTGGGTGTGAAAGGCTGGTCTGGAATTATTTCTCCTCAAATTCAGATGCAGGGCAGTGAGATGCAGGGTTAAGAACCTGTCCATGAACACCTGATGAAGAAGCACCCAAACAGCTAATGTGATAAGATCAACAAGGCTTGTTTTTATATGGCATCAATTCCATTACTAGTCCCAACTGGAGTAAACCCGTTGAACCAATTGTAGAAGCACTGATCTAACATCCAGCAATTGAGGGGGCTCCTCTAGCCAAGATGAGTAGTTGGATTTAGGCCAGAGTGAGGAAAGCAGGGCAGTGGGGCTGCACGCAGACCCTGTACAAATGATATTGTGGCCTTCCAGGCTGACCTTTTTCAGGCCAAAACAAGTGGGCTCCTGGAAGCTTCCAGATGGAACAATTTACCTCATAAATAGATTACAAAGCCTTTAACATAAAAAAAAACCAGTTTCTGAGACCCAGAAGTGGATTTCCAGAAAAGGATGTTTATGTTTCAGTAGTCCGTGTGGCCCCTGGAGTGGCTAGGAGGATAAAAATGACCTCCCCTCCAGATCTGACGCAATTGCCTACCCCATATTTAGGCCTTTTTTTAAAAAAAAAAATTGAGCATAGGTTATGCTTTCTTGTTAACTGGACACAAAATCTTTTGGATCTCCCCATCCCCCATTAAAAACGAGTGTGGGTTATAACAACTGGTGTGCCATCCAGAGCTATAGTAAAGAAGTCTGTTCTCCACAACAAATCTCTCTCTCTCTCTGGCTTCCCTTCGCAAACAAAGATTCAGGAAGGACTCATCCCGCGCTTTCTGCAAGCGCGCTGATGACTAAAAAGGCTAATCCAAGATAAACAAGTCCGGTTGCAGAAAGCACAGCAGAAGGCCTCCTTGGGTGATGTTTCCAGGTTGTGATTCTTTCTGCGTTGTCGTTTCTCTTCAAGACTTGTTCGGCGTGAGTTCTCAAATAAGGCTGCAGCATTGTGGATAGTGCGTCTCCATGCCTCCCGATGTGAGGCCAGGGCGGACCATTGTTGGTGATCAATTTGGCCGAGCCTGAGATGTTGTTTAAGGGAGTCCTTGTATCGCTTTTTTGGAGTGCCCCTCTTACGCTGACCCATGGCGAGTTCACCGTAGAGTACTATTTTGGGGAGGCAATGGTCCTCCATCCTAGAAACGTGCCCTGCCCAGCGCAGCTGTGTTCTCAATATCATGGCCTCAATGCTGGTGATCCCTGCTTGCTCAAGGACAGCAACATTCATCACATAGTCAGTCCAGTGTATATTTAGGATTGTGCGTAAACAGCGCTGATGGAAGTGTTCGAGAAGTTGTAAGTGGTGGTGATAAGTGACCCATGTTTGAGACCCGTAAAGGAGAATAGACAGTAACTATTTACTAAACTAAGATTTTTCACATTAGAGTTCTTGAACAATTGTTGTGGGGATATCATCTGAACAGGACCCTGTGATGGTCCTTTCAAAAAGTAAGAAGTCTCAGATAGCTTTAGAATATCCTATCTGCCACATTTATGTGAAATGGTTATTCAGATGTGAGATCAGAACTGCTTTGTGTGAGAGTCTGTCTCCAACACCTACAGGAAATAAAGTGTTAATATATTTTCTCCACAATTTTCCTTTTTTCTCCGGTGCTTCTTTTACATCTTTGTTTCAGCTAACTTCTCAGTCTGTTATTCCTTTTCTGGTGTACATATATAAATGCTATTCATTGGTGTACATATATAAATGCTATTCATTCATCTCTTTGTAGTCTGTCAGTGGCTTGCCAGTGGCTTCCATTTCTGGACAGTATAAAATTACACAGCAACCAAGAAGTGCCACAGGTTTGGAATGCTTAAAGCTTATTGATTTCAATGGGACTTTTAAATTAAATACTGTATATTTAATTGTGTACAGAGTGAAGATGCTTCTTTTCAACCTGGCTTTTCTAACTCTTTTAATTAAGGTGTTAATTTGAATGATGCTGTGTCAATTGTTTTTAGCTGCCTACCACATGCCACATTGAGCACTATTTTTCAGTTTGTTTAATAGGGGTCGTTTACACGGCAAAATAAATCCTCTAAGAATTCACAAAGAGTCCTAATAGTTCTCACATCTTTCGGATCAAAGTCACCACATTCAGAAGGAGGGAGGCAAAAAAACCCATAAGTCGAGCAGTATCAGCTTTCGCTATTTCCCCCAACTTTTTTGATAAAGTTCACGAAAATGCGCACAATCAGTTGTGTGAACTACCAATGTGCAAAAGGCTATAGGAACTACCATCAATCTTCCCAAAACAGCCATGGCAGAGCTGAGCTGTGATTGGTTGGACCAACTGTGGAGGGGGCAGACTTGCAAGAGATGCGAGGAGACTCAAATGAAAAGATCCAGCCACTGTTGTTGTACCAGTGCTATTCCCAATAGCCCAGCTGTATGCCTCCCAGTTTGCTTGGCTGCTGCAGCTGAGGGATCCCCACTTAGCCATAATTACTGTTCCTGTCTGTGTGTGTCTGTGTGTGTGTGTGAGAGAGAGAGAGAGAGAGAGAGAGCAGCGATCTGCTCCACCGGCGGTTCACTCCCTCGCCCTGCTGTGATCGTGTGTGTGTGTGTGAGAGAGAGAGAGAGAGAGAGTACCATTCTGCTCTGCTGGCCGTTATACGTTGCAGTGGGTGAGGGGAAGGGGGGGCTTGAGGGAAGCAGGGTGAAGGGGGAGCTTGCAACTCCATTGCTTCTGGCAGCTGGGTGATCATCTCCCCAAGACCATCCTCCACGTGGGAATCTAGCCTGCTTTCCTTGCCTTCTTTCGTCATTATTCCTCTCCCCCCACCGGGGTCTCCCTTCTTTTTTGGTTGTTTGCACATCTCTCACCCCCACCCCCAGCCAGCAATCGGGTGCTCCAGTGGCCACGCCCCCACCTTTGCCTCTGTGAACTACAAAGCAGAAAACTTACCCAATCAACCAGTTTTGCACTAAATCATGTACAGTTGTCCCTTCACAGTCGTGGGGGTTAGGGTCGCCAGACCCCCACGAATGTGAAAAAACCACAAATAACACTCACCCCTCTTCTGTACTTTCCTTCTTCCTGCAAAGGGAGCGAAAGAGCAGCAAAGGAGCGATTTCAGAGGCTTTGCCTTCCCCCCGCTTTTGCTTGGACCTTCACTCCCTTTACGAAGGGAAATGAAGACCCAGGGAAGCACGGAGGGAGAGGCAAACCCCCAAATCACCCCTCTGCTATGCTTTCCTTCTCCCTGCAAAGGGAGCAAAGGAGCAGCAGAGGAGCAATTTCAGAGGCTTTGCCTTCCCCCCGCTTTTGCTTGGACCTTCACTCCCTTTACGAAGGGAAATGAAGACCCAGGGAAGCACGGAGGGAGAGGCAAACCCCCAAATCACCCCTCTGCTATGCTTTCCTTCTCCCTGCAAAGGGAGCAAAGGAGCAGCAAAGGAGCAATTTCAGAGGATTTGCCTTCCCCCCCATGCTTGCCTGGACCTTCACTCCCTTTACAAAGGGAAATGAAGACCCAGGGAAGCACGGAGGGAGAGGCAAACCCCCAAATTGCCCCTCTGCTGTGCTTTCCTTCTCCCTGCAAAGGGAGCAAAGAAGCAGCAGAGGAGTGATTTCAGAGGCTTTGTCTTCCCCCTCTGCACGCTTGCCTGGACCTTCACTCCCTTTACAAAGGGAAAGGAAGAGCCTCGAGAGGGGTGGGTGGGTGAGGGAAACCATGAATACTCAAAACCGCAAATGGCAACGCCATGAATGTGAAGGGACAACTGTAAACTATGCTGCACTGGTGTGAAAATGTGCTAATGTGCAAACTATTGCAATAAAAACTTCAGTGTAACTGAGCCCATAGAAAGGCAAGTGAGAATTGTAATAATACATAAGACACACAAAGATGTGCCTGAGCTGGAACCACATTATAGTGTGTTCTGTCATGGTGTGCTGTACTGGCTTCATCCTGAAGTCAAATAACCAGTCATCTCACAAAGAGCAAAAGGAAATGACAGAAAGTGAAAACAAAAAATGAAATGCCTGTCCTCACTGACAGTTGATTGCTGATGTGACAGTGTGCTGAAGCCACCGAAAAGATTCCTACCAATCTGGCTGCCAGTCTGTTTCCAAGAACAGTTCAAAGTACTGTACTGTTTGTTTCCTTGGGGGGAAATTGGCGATGAGGTTAGAAGAATGAGCAGCTGCATTCTGCAAAAAACCACAGATCCCAAGAACAAATGAACTGGTCTTGCGGTACATTTGCTAACAAGGGCTTACAGTCTGAGCAGCCTGGAAACCTCCTAAATTGGAGTGGGCATGACCTATATTTTTGGCTCCTCTGCAGCACCAGAGGGTTCCAGGTGCACCATTATGACTGCCATTTTTGTGACTGGAACTGATAACATACTTCTGCTTGCGTCTCTGGAAGATTTGTGAGGGTTTTCTTTTTTGTAGTTTGGGGTGGGGAGCACACCACAACAGGATGCTGTTACCTGTATTGTGTGTGGGTCTATGAGGATTCCAATAGTGTCTGAAATTAATGTGGGAATATTAATTAGATCAAGTATAGCAGCGAGAAGTTGGGTAATGGTGGGATCTTTTAACCAATGTATACTGGTAGTAACAGAAGAGACTCTAAGCCAAAATGTACACTTAAATGACCTTTATTGGAAATAAATATTAACAGCATTCATGCAAACACTCAGGCTTCAGGCAATTACACAAGGCTATCAAATATATTAGGAAGTATTTGGATAGAGGAACAGAGTAAGGGGATTGTGGGTTATATTGTACCAATCCTACAGAGCTGAGATCGTGATGTACACCAACAGCAAGGGTGTCCAGAAGATGGGATGGCTACAGAGTCTGAAGTGAAGTTGAGAGGAAAATGAACTATGGTATGCACATTTTGGTGGTGTTTTAGGGTGACATTTATATGTGATAATTCCCCTTAAGGGATGGGATTTTGAGTGGAATACAATGTTTCTTGGAGGTTCCCAGGACTAGACAAAGGGTGCTTTGGAAGAGTTACTGATTTCTAATGGTAACAATGCAATCACTCCTCAAAGATGTTTTCCTAAACTAAAGCACTTATCACACAATGCTGTTATACCACAATTACACTGCATTAGTCTCAGGCCAGGCCTTATTGCATGAGATTGTGGCTCTCCTGATGCTGTGTTGTTGGTGGATCATTGGGAAATAAAATTCTTTTCCACTGAAAATAATTCATTAATGACCTTCTATTTATTAGACACGCTTCTGGTGTGAATGTCTTGTTATGAGTCATGGTGATATTGGGTGGGCAAGCTGTGGTCAGTGGGTGCAGTGTCAGTGTAGTTTTGTTGACTCTCCCTTAGATTCCCCAGGAGGACAATCTCAGTCTACTTACAGTGACTGTGCAAGGAGGACCATCTAGATTCCCAAGAAAACCAAGACAATCATTCCAATCTTTCCCCTTCTCCTCCATTCCCAAGTAAGTTTTAATTAAGGCAAGCCTCCTAATTTTAATACCATTGTACCAGCATTCTATGAAGACTTGTTATGATGCCCTGGGAAACTGCAATGGTGACACTGAAGTGGCATTTTGAAATGGGGGGAGTATGTGTTTTTGGCCTCCTCAATGGGGGAGTAGGGTCCTTGGAGGGACTGGTAAAGGACCCAAGAGTTGCACTGGATCTCCAGTCATCTGCATGATGCATGATTCCCATCCCTGGCCTAAATGAAAGTACGGCAACATCATCATAGGAGGATGTGGTGGCTTTGCCAGTCCGGCTGCTACAAGGAATCAAAGCTGACCTGAGGGCCCAGCTGGAGCTGACTAAAGAGGTCTATGAGGTGCATAGGCACTGAGAAGCTTGGACTGTGGAGTAGGGCTGCTTGTTGCTAAAAATCCAAGATGCTTTGTCTATCCAGGAGACTTGCAGCTGTGATGAGTGCTGAAAGCTAGAGGAACATACACAGGAATGGAGAAGGATGCGGGATGGTGGAATCTGCAGGAACTGACAAAAGAGAACACAGAACCCACAGTGAAAATAAGAAGTCTGGAAATCAACAGCAGTTTGTTTGGAGGAGAAGGAACTCTTTACAGATTTCTTTACCTCATGTGTACCTCATGTCAGTGAGCAGGATTAGGTTTCTGTTCTTGGCATATCTCTCTTGCCCCACCCTCCAGGTAGGTCCCTCCAGAAGCCAGCAAATCCAGAATTATAGAGGCATAGCAGATTGAAATATCTAGAGTTTAATAACCTGTTTAAACACCCCATCCTCTTTAAATGACTGGGATGATGGAGAGAAAGGGAAATCATCTGGTTAACCTAAATGAGTTCAAATCTGCAGGACCAGATGAACTGCATTCCAGAGTATTGAAGGAATTTGCTGATATACTCACAGAACCATTTGCCATCCTTTTTGAGAAAGCGTGAGGTGACAGAGGACTGGAGATGAACAAACATTGTCCTTCTCTTCAAAAGAAGGCAAAAAACAAGATCCAGGAAACTACAGGCCAGTCAGCCTGGCCTCAATTCCAGGAAAAAATATTAAAATGGATTATACAGAAATCTGTTTGTAAGTATCTTGCTGACAATGATTAGTTTGAGCCAGCATTTGCCAAGAACAAATCCTGCCAAACCAACCTTATTATTTTTATTGGGTCACTAGTTTACTAGATGGTAGGAATGCTCTGGATGTCACTTACCTGGATTTCAGCAAAATGTTTGATAAGGTCCCCCATGATATTTTGATTAGCAAACTGGCTAAATATGGAATAGATGGAAACACCATCATAGAATCATAGAATCATAGAATTGCAGAGTTGGAAGAGACCACGAGGGCCATCCAGTCCAATCCCCCTGCCACGCAGGAAATCTTGATCAAAGCATCCCCGACAGATGGCAATCCAGCCTCTGTTTAAAGACCTCCAAGGAAGGAGACCCCACCACGTTCCAAGGGAGTGCGTTCCACTGCCGAACAGCTCTTACTGTCAAAAAGTTCCTCCTAATGTTGAGGTGGAATCTCTGTTCCTGGAGCTTGCATCCATTGCTCCGTGTTCCAGTCTCTGGAGCAGCAGAAAACAAGCCTGCTCCATCCTCAGTGTGACACCCCTTCAAATATTTAAACAGGGCTATCATATCGCCTCTTAACCGTCTTTTTTCCAGGCTAAACATACCCAGCTCCCTGAGTCTCTCCTCATAAGGCATGGTTTCCAGACCTTTCACCATTTTAGTTGCCCTTCTCTGGACATGCTCCAATTTGTCAATATCCTTTTTGAATTGTGGTGCCCAGAACTGGACACAGTATTCTAGGTGAGGTCTGACCAAGGCAGAATAGAGCGGCACTATTACTTCCCTTGATCTAGATACTATACTTCTATCAGAAGGTTCCATAATTGTTTGAAAAACCAAGAGTTGTCACCAATGACTATGCTTTGAATTGGACAGAAGTCTCAAGTGGAGTGCCACAGGGTTCTGTCCTGGAGCTAAAATTATTTTATATCAATGATTTAAATGATGGGGTGGAGGGACTCCTTATCAAATTTGTGGATGGTACAAAACTGCAAGGTGTGGCTAACACATTGGAAGACAGGAACAGAATTCAAAAGGACCTTGATAAGCTAGAAAACTGTGCTGAAATTAATAAAATGATATTTAACAGAGACAAATGCAAAAATCTACATTTAGGCACAGAAAGCAAATGAACATGTATGGGATGGGAAATACTTGGCTCAGCAGGACTACAAGTGAAAAGAACCTTGAGATTATTATTGATCATAAATTGAACATGAGCCATCAGTGTGATGCTGCAGCAAAGGAGGCAAATGCTATCTTAGCCTGCGTTAATACGACCATAGTTTCCAAGTCAAGTGGTTTATGGTTGCATAACTCGTGTGTGTGTGTGTGTGTGTGTGTGTGTGTGTCACTGTGGAAATCAGAATTCTCTCCCAATCATGCAGTGACCAAACTCCACTACAAAAGCATCACAACTATTTACTGGCAGGTGTTAAGAAGGTGAGGAAGACCACAGAAGAGTTTTTGAAGAAAACTAAAAGCAATATAGGGGTAATTATATGCCTCTCTCTCTCTGGCTTTTCTTTGCAAACGAAGATTCAGGAAGGACTCATCCCATGCTTTCTACAAGCGCGCTGATGACTAAAAAGGCCAATCCGAGATAAACAAGTCCGGTTGCAGAAAGCACAGCAGAAGGTCTCCTTGGGTGATGTTTCCAGGTTGTGATTCTTTCTGTGTTGTCGTTCTCTTCAAGACTTGTTCGACATGAGTTCTCAAATAAGGCTGCAGCATTGTGGATAGTGCGTCTCCATGCCTCCTGATGTGAGGCCAGGGCGGACCATTGTTGGTGATCAATTTGCCCGATGCAACAGGGTGCAGAGGGAGCAGGCTAGCATTAGTGCAATGCTGGATGTACCTTATTAACTAGGGAGGAATCTTCATTCAATAGAGTGGCCTTATTTCTTTTTGTTTTTCTGAGTAACCAACATGCATACTATATAATGGCACTCCTAAATGCTTAGGAATACATGTGTTACAAGCTTTAATATATTGGGAGTAGCAGAGAATATATGATTGCCAAATGCACCAACATGGAATACAGACGATCCATGTGCCTTCTGACTTAATGAGCTGGACATAAAGTTTGTGCATCAGGAGTGTTTGAAATGGGAAGGGGAGGCAATCTCACTGATTTTTCTAGAACTAGACAGCTGCAGATGTGTGCTACTTATCAACAGGAAATTTTCTTCCATTTTGAAGCAAGGTGAGGCAGTCGTTTTGTCCCACATGTTGTTGTTATGTGCCTTCAAACTGGCGACTCTAACATATAGTTTTCTCAGCAATATTTATTTAGAGAAAGTTTGCCATTGCCTTCTTCTAAGGCTGAGAGAGAGTGACTTGCCTAAGACCACACAGTGGGTTTCCATGTGTTAGCATGCCCTACTACCCCCTTCCTAATATTTCATACTTGGAAATATTGGACACTTTTGGGGGTCACTTTTTGATCCAAAAAGAGGTCAAGTGGAGGTCACAGGACCTGGGATGTGTCTTTAAAATATTTTGGCAAAGTATGCTCATATTAAGATTGTGTGGAAGCCCCTTGGTAAACAAAGCCATTAAGGAGGTGTGTTCTAATTCCTTCTTGGCCACCTCAACAATGAGTCATCCAACTAAACAATTAAGTGCCCTTTCCCAACCCCAATCCCAAAGAAATCTCACCTCAGAAATCCCTCCTGTCCTGCATTGCAAGGTTGTCATAAACCCATCAATTCCTATGATCCATCCATCAACGCAATCAGTTAAATTTTGGTTTCATTTGTTTACCCAGTGAGAAAACCATCCACTCTTTGTCCTAGCCAGACTACCCCTTCAGGATAGGAAGCAGGGTATAAATATTAGTCCCCTGACAATAGAAAGGTATGCCACTGTGGACGAACCCGGCCACTCTCTTTCTCGGCATGCCTCCGGATTGGAATCTCCATTGCTACCCTCAGACTTCTGTATGAGTACTTCAAAACTCTGCTCTTCAAGACTGGTAACTATCACCCTATTTTCTAGAATCTCTCCCTCTATCCAATCTTTCTGCCTTACTCCTCGATAGCCTTGTGTGGTTCTTAGGAATATGTGTTGTGTGTATGTGTGTGTGAATACAATTTGTGTTATTTCCAATAAAAACACTTTATTTCACTTTAAACTGGACTTCTCTGTAGTTAGTACTGGTATGCATAGGTGAAAAGATCCCCGATGTTACCCTCCTCTTGCAGGCATACTGTTTGAGCCTCCATCTAGACTTTGATATCAAGGGTGGATCTTCAAAGCACCCCCACCTCTTAGAGTAACACATGGATGAGTGGTGATTTGAACCCCAGTTTCCCAGAGTCTTAGGACTGTATCATACCACCCCCCTAAACCCATTCTTTTGTTGGCATAATTTCTGCCATTTTTATGTCGGCAAAATAACTCCCCATGCCATACTTACCTTCCATCCTGACAAAAGGCTTCCCCAGCAATGAACAAGAAGTGAATGGAGCTCTGTTCACTTCCTCATCTGAAATCTTGTGGATTCTGGAGAGAATACCTATCGTGGGAAATTCAAAACAAAAACAAAAAGAACACTCAAAAAGTTTCAAAAAGCATACAAACACACTTAAAAATTCTGAAGTTAACCGGGGAGGGTCATAAAAAGTGTGTCACCTACCTGGATGTTGCAATCTCACCCAGAAGTGTTTTGACTTGTCTAGCCATTCATGCTGCATTCATGTGAGTACAATGGTGCACGGATTCAAATGCTGGCAATATAGGCACAAAAGCATCACAGGAGATCAATTGACAGCTTGGGCCATCAATAAAATAGGACAGGTTTTTAGCAGTACATGATTGTGAAAGGATGTCATCGTTTGGAACGCGCGCCGATCATTGGTGTCCTTATGACACCTTATTTGCATTATCTGATAAAGTTGTTAGTCCAACACTCAAAGTACTACACCATGTGGGTTCTTCTACTTGAGTTACTCAATTAATTTTAAGGAACCAAATGCATAATGGTAAGAAGGAAAACTGGAATGCCCGACATATGTTTGCCTTCCTGTAAACAAGTGTGAGCCAGAGAACAGAATAATTACTTTATATAATGGGATACTCTTGTTGTTTTTATTTATGGTGATTACTGCCTCTGATGGTTTGGCTGGAAAAGATACGGTAATTTTATCCAGAGGAGGAAATGTTTGTGTTGAGCAGTAGGCTGCAATCACTTGAAGTGTTTGCTTGGAGAAGAAATGTCTTTGTAAATAATTAACCATGCATCATGCTGCATGCTTTAATATGCGTGTGTATTGTGTCTCTGTGTGTCCATTTTATTTTTATTTTTTCAGGAAAGGCTGTGTTAGAAAAGTTGTCTGTGAAGAGCACCTTTTGCAAAATGTGGTGACTGTTTATGTTGGGCCACCTTGATTACCATCATGGTGGGTAGACAGGAATTTTAACAAATGACCCTTAACAGTCCTGACTGCAAGGGAGCCAGTGTGATATAGCGGTTTGAGCATTGGACTACAACCTGGAGACCAGGTTTGAATCCCCGCTCAGCCATGGAACCCAGTGAGTGACCTTGGGCAAGTCACATTCTCTCAGCCTAAAAGGAAGGCAAAGGCAAAGGCAAACTCCTCTGAACAAATCTTGCCAAGAAAACCCTGTGACAGGGTTGCCTTAGGGTTGCCATATGTCGGAAACGACTTGAAGGCACACAACAACAATAATATTCTTCCAACTCTAGAAGCCAGGAAAGGCCTGAGAGAAGCTGCTACATAAGCTGCTTCCCAGATTATGGAATGGCCTGCAGGATGAGATCCATCACATTACCACCTTAAATAGCTTTTAAAAAGCTCTTAAGATGGATCTCTTCCGGCAGGCCTTTCCTGAATAGATACCCAGCCATCTTAATTAGTCCGATCGCATCCAGCTTTTTATTGTGTTGTTTTTAGTATTTTTAGTATTTGTGTTTAAATGTTTAATTATTTAACTATATTTTAAGGGGTGGGTGGGATGGAGGGGTTGTATGTCAATTTTAATGTGGTAAGCTGCCCCGATTGCATTTTGTAGAGGGGCGGGATATAAATAAATGTTATTATTATTATTTCTATTATTATTATTACTACATAAGTCCTGGATAATAACACTTCATTCTCTTGTAACACAAGTCCAAAGGAGACACACTTCTGCTGTCTTGCAGTTTTTATCATGCAGAGCCTGCCAATGGTCTTTTATTGGCCTCTTGGCTGCCTCCCCCTCCCCACCCCCAGCAGGGGACCTTAAACGGCAGCTAGCAGCTGGCTCTCATTCCCTCCAGAGGCCAGGGAGCTAGGAACAGGCAAAACTGTACCTCTGGTGGGTCCTACTTTTTCACACTATATTCAGTCCATTCAGGTCAAAGCACACAACAAGATTAGGCACAGAAGAACAACAACAAAGTCCAGATTGCTTGGATTCTGCCCTGACATCCTTCAAAAGTGAGAAAAACATTCCGGAGCCAGATCTGAAATTTATTTGAATTTGGAGACAGAGAACTTTGGGGTGGTTGAACATGGCTGCAGAGGCTCTTAAAGTGACCTAATGCATGAATGTCTATAGGCTGTCAAGATGCTCTGCTAGTTTATGTGTAAGATACACTGCAAATTTCCCATGATCCCTCACTCAGAGAATACAAGACCCACTAGTGGTGGTCCAGAAATTTTATTAGCTAAGGAAATAGAGAGAATACCTTACAATACAATAGCTAGTTCCCAGGTTCCAACCAGTACACCTGGTCAATATTCTATGCCATTCTGGTTTGTGACTAAAGTGTCAGACTTAAACATACTTACTAGGCAATAACATCCATTGAAGTCAGTGGTATTGCTCTTGAGTAAAAGGATTATAGGTCAGTAGCAGACAAGATGTGGAACATACAGAAGGGACACGGTCTGATCCTTGGCATCACCAATTTATTAAAAGAGCAGGTATCTGCCAATGGGAAAGACTTTTGCTGGTGACCTTGAAAAGTTATGTCCTGTGGATGGTATTGGGCCAGTCAGGATGACCTGAGATAAAGCAACATGCTTAGAACTGTCTAACATGGAGCAGACTCTAGGATGTGGCAACCCGATTTTTTAATTGCTGCTGTTATTGGGGGCCTGTAAGGTACAGTAGGGTTACCACTCTTGTCAAATTCCTTAAAATGATTATCTTGCTACATGAGGGCCAGCACGGTCAAATCAGATATGCCGATGCTCTTTCAGAGCCCGTTCTAATAACTAATGGAGTGAAGCAAGATTGTGTTCTTGCTCCAACTTGATTTACAAGCTTCTTCAGCATGATGCTCCAAAGGGCTACGGCAGAGCTCGAAGAAGAAGACGGCATCTATATACGTTACCATACTGATGGTAGCTTGTTTAACTTAAGCCGTCTGAGGGTTCGCACTAAGACTCTAAACTATCTAGTCGGTGAGCTGCTCTTCGCTGATGATGCTGCCCTTGTTGCCCACACAGAAGCAGCTCTGCAGCGCCTAACATCCTGCTTTGCAACAGCTGCAGAGCTGTTTGGGCTGGAAGTCAAACTGAAGAAAACGGAAGTTCTCTACCAGCCTGCACCACAGGACGAACACTACCATTCCCACATTGCTGTAGGCAAATCTGTGCTTAAGTCCATTCAGCAGTTCACCTACCTGGGAAGCATCATCTCCCCAGATGCCAAGATTGACAAAGAGATTGATCACAGATTAGCAAAGGCATATAGCGCATTTGGAAGACTTTACAAAAGAGTCTGGAGTAACAAACACCTGAGGCGAAGCACAAAAATCAGTGTGTATAGAGCCATTGTACTGTCTATTCTCCTTTACGGGTCTGAAACATGGGTCACCTATCACCAACACTTACGACTCCTCGAACATTTTCATCAGCGCTGTATACGTACAATCCTAAGTATACACTGGCTTGACTATGTGACGAATGTTGCTGTCCTTGAACAAGTAGAGATCACCAGCATTGAGGCCATGATATTGAGAACGTAGCTGCGCTGGGCAGGGCATGTTTCTAGGATGGAGGACCATCACCTCCCCAAAACAGTACTCTATGGTGAACTCACCACGGGTCAGCCTAAGAGGGGCGCTCCAAAAAAGCAATACAAGGATTCCCTGAAACAACATCTCAGGCTTGGCCAAATTGATCGCCAACAGTGGTCTGCCCTGGCTTCACATTGGGAGGCATGGAGACGCACTATCCACAATGCTGCAGCCTTATTTGAGAACTCACGTTGAACAAGTCTTGAAGAGAAATGACAACGCAGAAAGAATCACAACCCAGAAACATCACCGAAGGAGACCCTCTGCTGTGCTTTCTGCAACTGGATTTGTTTATCTCAGATTGGCCTTTTCAGTCATCAGCGCACTTGCAGAAAGCGCGGGATGAGTCCTTCCTGAATCTTCATTTGCGAAGAAAAGCCAGAGAGAGAGAGGTTTCTCTATCAGCATCCTTTCTTGGATGTAAAGTGAATGGTTGTAATTCACTGCCACAAGAAATGAAGTGCTCTACTTAAAGATGCTGATATGAGATGGGCAAAATCTACCCTTCTCTTTGGGCAACAGCTACCTTGGCCTTCACAGACAAGAATCTCATACAGGGTTGTACTCTAGGACTCCTTGCAATAAAAAAGCTCTTCCTTTATATTCAGCACTTATAATGGGCTAGTAGTAAACAAAAAAGCACATACTAAGAACACACAGGCTCCTGTTGGTGATATTACGCAGGTTTCACCTCCCATTATGCCAGTGTACATCCTTTTAAGGTCATTGCAGAAGGAGGTATCTAGTACCTTCTTGCGCAACAAGCCCCTTGTATGTAATCCCACCTGGTCAGGGATTCCGAGCAGTATTTGAGTTGGGTGGGTGAGGAACATTACATTCCAAACCTCTGTAAGTCCAGAGATTTACACTTTGCCAGTGTTCATACTGGATCTCAGGCACTGGGTGCAAGTTTTCTCCTCACTGAGTAACAATGTTGTTATTGTTGCTGACAAGTTTATTATATACCCAGCCTATAAAACTGAGCCTCAAGCACTTTATGAAGTAAAATGATTGCAATGTAGTTAGAACATACAACATTACAGTTGTATGTAAGGTCAACATTACAGTAGAATTAAACTATTAACTATTAACTATATTAAAATAATCTAAAACATACACTTCAAAAGGATAAAAAGCAGTTAAAATAGAATAATTTAAAACAGTACAGCATCTTCTTAAAAAAATCTTTTCCTTAGAAACCTTTAGTTTAAAAGCCTGTTGGAATAAAAATGGCAAGGAAGGGGCCACTCCAATCTCCCTAGAGAGGGAGTTCCAGAGCCTAGGGGCAGCCGTTGAGAAGACCCCATCTTGTGTGATACTTGTGAAGACTGTTGTTGTGTGCCTTCAAGTCTTTTCAAGCTTATAGCAACCCTAAGGCAAACTATCCTGGGGTGTGTGTTTTTTTTGGCAAGATTTGTTTAGAAGGGTTTGTCTTTCCCTTCTCTAATGCTCACCCAGTGAGTTTCCATGGCCAAGCAGGGATTTGAACCCTGACCTCCAGAGTCATAGTCCAATGCTCAAACCTTTGCACTACGCTGGGCCTTGTGAAGACGGTAGGACTGAAAGCAGAGTCTCTCCTGTGGATATAAAGGTCTGAGCCAGTTCATATTTGTTGTCACAAATTAGTTCTTTTCATTTTCTTTTTTGTAATTCATTTTATGGATTATTTTAATTTTAAAACATGAAAGGTGATGCTTTGAGCTAAGAGGTACAGTAGAACAAACTATGCCATACCTGGTCAGTTTCTGCGCTCTGATATACAGCTGGACCTCGGATTTGGACAGGCATTACTAATGCCTTTGCCTCCGTGCATGATATATAGCTTTTGATGTTTGTTAACACTGTTCTTCAGACTGGCAGAGTATTTCATGTGCAACAATAGCTCCTGTAATGAAAAATGGTTCTGTTTCAAATGATGTTCATTTTGGAATTGCCATGAAACAAAATCAGGAGCTATTTTGTTCTGGTTGTGTGAAACTTTTGATTTAGTTTCTCAGTTATTCTCTATGAGGCATTTCAGGATACACAGAAAAGCATTATGATTCATTTTCAAACAGATGGTGGTATACTGATTCACACATTTTTCAGGCTATATTTAATTCCTTGAGGACTGGCCTCTGCTAGCTCACCCTCTCGGGTACTCAACATATCTTTCATTACTCAAGCTGTGCAAAAGGCATTAACATGACTATTAGCTCCTAGCAGGAAAATGCTTTTATCTCCTAAATAACTGGAATAATGGCACTATGCCATCAGTTTCTGTCCACAGTCATCCACTGAAGGGTGTAGAAGAATTTCTTTTCAGAATCATACATATGGAGCTCCTCTTAGGGTCACAGGCATTCATACGGTAGTTATTGCTCATAGTTAATCAGCATCCTTTGATATCTGTTGAGAAAGAACATCTTCAGTCTTGTTACCTGCTGAAGGGAGTTTCATCCTGAAATCAGCATCTTTTTGCCATACAGGCTTTGTTAGGACACAACTGTTGGGATGTATGTACCAAGGGTACCTCATTAGTGAGAAGAATCTGTTTGCATAAGTATTAAACAGGTTCTACATTCTCCTCCCGGCGCCCCATTTTTGACATCCAAACACAGCATGTGAGGTGGCACTTGACACAAGCCTATATTTTGAACAGAGCATGGAAAAGTTAGTATTTTTTACTAGCCATGGGGTACTCTGTGACTTGTACTTATTAAAAAGTTAACTTCTCAATTCTGATTGAGGCACACTTCTGGGGATGTAATGATTGCAGGGTCCTGATCTACTCAATTCCCAGGCCAACTAAGGCTTGAGGATCTGTCCAAATGAAATTGAATCACAGATATACCTAAACAATGGTTTATCGAACATATGAAGGTGTTAAGCAGGATGGAACAATAAAACCCAAGCAGTGCCATCTTAATGCATGGGCATGCTGGGCAGTTGCCCAGGGCCCCACAACACAGGGATCCCATGCTAATCTATGCACAGACCAGAATTTAACACTAATTTTCTGATCATCCACCTCAGCATTCAAATCTCCCGCTAACTTGGTAGAAAGAGAAAAATTACGACTTGTAGCGGAGTGTAGGCATGTCTGCATTCATGAGAATGGTGGAGATAAAGAGAAAAAAGAGGAGGAGGAGAGATGGGCGGTTGGTGGGGGAGTCCTGACTGAGGAGCAAAGCAAGGGAAGCACTGGAGAAACCCTGCCAGAAGAGGCAGAAAAACCAAGCAACAGTGAGGAAGGGAGGCTTAACCCGCCTCCTCAGCTCTGTCTGGAGTGGCTGCCTGTGCAGCCATGAGTCACTGAGCAACTCTTCCTTCTCTCACACACACACATTCTCCAACAGCCCCACCAAGAGGGTACCTCCTTCCAGCCCTCCAGTCTGTGCTCTCTAGGAATCTTTGTGGACCACAAGCTGAACGTGAGTCAGCAGTGTGATGCAGCAGCTAAAAAAGCCAATGCAATAGTAGGCCGCATTAATAGGAGTATAGTGTCTAGATCAAGGGAAGTAATAGTGCCACTCTATTCTGCTTTGGTCACACCTCACCTGGAATACTGTGTCCAGTTCTGGGCATCATCATTCAGGAAGGATATTGAGAAGCTGGAGCGTGTCCAGAGGAGCACGACCTTGATGGTGGGAGGTCTGGAAGCCATGCCTTATGAGGAGTGGCTTAGGGAGCTGGGCATGTTTAATCTGGAGAAGAGAAGGTTAAGAGGGGACATGATAGCCATGTTTAAATATTTGAAGGGATGTCATATTGAAGATGGAGCAAGCTTGTTTTCTGTGGCCCTAGAGACAAGGACATGGAGCAATGGATTCAAACTACAGGAAAAGAGATTCCATCTAAACATTAGGAAGAACTTCCTGACAGTAAGAAGATTATCAGATGACCTTTTAAATCTGGAACAGGGACGACAGGACAGCGACAAAGGGCTCTCTTTTCAGATGACATCATCTCTGTCTAGTTCTGTTCCCATGCCTCCGCCGTTCTGTTTGCATTCTCTTCTGTTGATGGATTAATCTGTCAATAGATCGCCTGTTCTGTTTCTATAACGGAAAAATGGGCTTGTGAAGAGGTGTCCCGTTATGCTGGTGCTATGCCAGCTGTGGTGGGAGGTCCCTCCCAAAGACTTCCACGTGCATTCAGAACAAGCAAGTAAGTGGCACCCTTGTTTCCCCCCTCCCTGGGTGACTTGTTTAATTTTTAGGTTGTTTGGGGTTTTAGTTTTCTTGTTTGACATTTGGTTTCCTTTTTATTTTTAAATTTCCCATGCATTGTTCTCTTGCGAGAACATGCAAGATTTGCTTTACGGGATATGAATGCAGCTTTACAACAGCTGCATTCACTCCCAGAGGGTCGAGGGGAGGGGGAGCTGTTATTATCATGGCATAAGGTAGGTGACTGTTTTTAAAAAATTGGAACAGGGACCGGAGTTGGGTGCGAGTGGGGCGGGTGGGGGATGGTGAGAAAGGGATGCTATCAGATGGGTTCCTCTGATAATGTCCTATGAGCTGTTTGGAAGTGGAATGTGCTGTGTCTGAGTGTGGTGGGGTCTCCTTCTTTGGAGGTTTTTAAACAGAGGCTGGATGGCCATCTGTCAGAGATGCTTTGATTGTGTATTCCTGCATGGCAGGGGGTTGGACTAGATGGCCCTTGTGGTCTCTTTCAACTCTATGATTCTATGATTCCCAGAGGCAGAGGCTGCCCACCCACCCCATGCCTCTCTTCCCCTTCCCACTGTTCCCACTGGCCCAAGGCAGAGATGCCAGCTGGCAGAGGAGATGCCCCTCCAAGATATTGCTTTTGGTCCCCCCCCCCAGCTTTTTCCACATTGGAAGGCACTTCTCTCCTCTCTTCTTTTTTGTTCTTATCTCTGCTGTTTTAAACATCAGTGATTCTGAAGTCTGGACAGGAAGGGACTTTGCTTCCAATGAAGCTATACACTGGGGAGAGGGTCAAAACACTGATTTAGCTGGAGGTACCAATAAATATATGTTTGTTTTATAGATAATTTACATTTTTATTCCTGTGAGTGGTTGTGTAGGTAGGGCCCAGTGCACTGCTTTGCCTGGGGGCCTATAATGCTGTTAAGATGGCCCTGAAATCAAGGCTAAGTTACGGTAGCTCACATCTCTTAGCTGAAGTAATCCTTCATCACAACAGCTATTCATAGGTATCCTAACAATGAACTAGATGCCACCCCAACTGACTGGCTCCCTGGACTAGAGGATAGCGAATTTCAACTCCTACCCCCCAAGATCAGATGATAGAATCTGATTTTTCTTGATCTTTAAATATTCTTTCTCCCCTCTGCTGGAAAATGTTGACACTTTCCGGGGCAAAGGGGGTGGGTGATCATCCCATCTTTAAAAAGGAACAGTTTCCCAGACATTCTAAGATGAAAACATTTTTATCTACCCCTACAGTGTGGGCTGATCTTGCATGACTTGCTAGAGGTACTGCAACTACTGAAAGCAATTGTTATTATTAATTTTTGCTACAGGCTTGTTTGAGTAACTAGCAAATGCTTAGTTATTATGTTATGCATCCCTTAAGCATACAAAGTAGAAGTTGGCCCTCCACATTTTTCAGGTTTAATTTTTGCGGATTTGATTTTTTTGTTGATTATTTGCTGCTGCCTCTGCTGCTTCCCTAAGCCAATTTTAATAGGGACTGCAAGCCTTACAAGACGGAGAGAGTATGCAAATATGTGGTAAGACTTGTGAGTCCCTAATAAAATGGCATAGGGCAGCAGTGGAGGTGGCAGCAAGTCCCGCCAGCTGCCCACTTCTGCTTTGTGAAGGAAGCCTGCTGCCTTGAAGGCATCTGTGGTTGATTGAATCTGCGGGTTGTATGTTTTGTGTTTGTTAAATATGGTTTAGGGCTTGAGATATTCATCGTTTTCCCACTTTCATGGGGGTCATGGGCCCCTAACTCCAGCAAATGCAGAGGGGCAACTGTACATGGATAGTATGAATAAGAGAGCTAACTATTCTCCTTGATAATTCTTCTGGAAATTCCAGGCCCTCGTGTGGTTTTTTGGGGGTAGGTGGGTGTAATATTGTTTTTAAAAAAATCTGCATTAGGGCTTACACCAAGAACCATCCCTTAGCACAGCAATTCCACCAAACAAATTGCAAAGAAACATCAATAGTATACTTACATTAGAACTGAAATGGCATCTTGCACAGCAGTATAACAGAGGTTGTCTACTTAAAGGTCCCACCTGGAAAATAACTCTCTGCCCTTTGGCAGGATCCTTGAAACATTAGCATGGTCAGAGGGGAATTGATATGGCCACCTCTCTGAAGCAAACGGGCCTGCTTGCAGTTAGTGCCTGAACAGGAAACTGTGTGGAAACCAACCTTGAATTCCAGAATGGCAGAAAGGTGAGATGTAAATATACTCAGATGAGAGAGTGATAAGTCTGGGAGGGAGTGATGTACAGCATTTGTACAAAAGAAATTGTGTAATAGTCCAGTAAAGGAAGAATGAGTCTAAGATGTACAGGAAAGTCCAGCATAGCCATTGCGGGATTCTAGGAAGTGCAGTCTAAAAAGGAAAAGGAATAAAAAGCAAGACTGGAGCCATACCAAAGATCAAAACTTTGAATAAATTTAATTTAGGAAAAAAAGCTGCCAACCTCTACTGCATATGAGTACTAGAAGACCAGTTTAGCTATCTGCAAGTGAATGATCGTTTCAAACAGTTTTTCATATTTAAAAAAAAATAACTTCAAAGTAGTGTCAGCACAAGCAGGAATACAGCAATGATGACGATGGTTGGTTGGTTGGTTGGTTGTAGCATTGCTAACAGCCTAAAATATGCTATAGCCCATCCAATTACAAAGGCACATGATTAATCTATCACAGGAATTTTAGCAAAAGCTTTCTTTGGGGTTAGGGGAATCAAAACCCATTATGCCCACTAAATCTGGTTGACAACTGCCTTCTTACTCATTAACTACAATTTGTTGTTGCCATTTCTGATTTATGGTCACCCTAAGAGGAACCTATCATGGGTTTTTCTTTGCATGATTTGTTCAGTGAGGGTTTGCCTTTGCTTTCCTCTAAGGCTGAGAGTGTGAGACTTGCCCAAGGTCACCCAGTGCATTCCAATGGCTGAGTGGGGATTTGAACCTTGTTCTCCAGAGTCTTAGTCCAATGCTCAAACCACTACACTACACTGGCTCTCATTAACTACAATAGCATCATGCATACGCATAACAAAATTTATGCAAAGGATCTGGCAGAACTGAGAGTTTAACAAAGCTCACTTTTCTTTTATATATGCCTTAAACCCTTTTATATATAGCTTAAAGTGTTGTGGATCAGTTCCTCCAAGTGGAAAATATAATCTAAATCTAGTTGCCAGTCCCAGCTAGAACATTTATTTTATTTTATTTATATCCTGCCTTTCACCCAGTGTAAGACCCAAAGCAGCTCACAGTATACTCAATACTGCAAAAACTTTTAAAAAGATTAAAGTAAATTTGACACAATAACTCAAAACAGTTTAGAAAGTATTTAAAACACAATAGTAAAAATAAAAGTGCAGCACACTCTAGTAAAGGACCCTTCTGTTACAGGCACAGCAGAATGCCTGTCTAAACAAAAAACATCTTTGCCTGTCAGTGGAAAGAGAGCAAAGAAAGAGTTGACCTAGGGGGCATGTACACTGTAGAAATAATTGCAACATGAAACCACTTTAACAGCCACAGTTCCATCCTGCTGAATTCTGGAATTTGTAGTTTTGTGAGACACCAGCACTCTTTGGCAGAGAAGTCTAAAAACCTTGCAAAACTACAAATCCCAGGATTCCACAGGATGGAACTACAACACTTAAAGTGGTGTTAAGCTACATTATTTTCACACAGGCCTTTTCTTGTGTCCTTACCAAATGCGCCTGTAATGGTGGCACTGAGGTTCTTAAAACTCGGGCAGTCTCATATAGAGAGGTATGGTCTTTCAGATAGAATCATAGAGTTGGAAGATACCACAAGGGCCATCTAGTCCAACCCCCTGCCATGCAGGAACACACAATCAAAACATTTCAAGCAGATGACCATCCAGCCTCAAAAACCTCCAAAGAAGGGAGACTCCACCACACTACGAGGCAGTGTATTCCACTGCTGAACAACTCTTACGGTCAGGAAGTTCTTCCTAATGTTTAGATGGAATCTCTTTTCCTGCACTTTGAGTCCATTGCTACGTGACCTAGTCTCTGGAGCTGCAGAAAAAAGCTTGCTCCATCCTCAGCATGACATCCCTTCAAATATTTAAACGTGGCTACCATGTCCTCTCTTAATCTTCTCCAGGCTAAACATGCCCAGCTTCCGAAGCTGATCCTCATTGGGCATGATTTCTAGACCTTTTACCATTTTGCTTGCCCTCCTCTGGACACACTCCAGCTTGTCAACATCCTTTTTGAATTGTAGTGCCCACAACCGGACACAGTATTTAATTTGTGTCAGGCATGCTGGTGCAGCCTACGGGGGCCAGTTTATAGGGCTATAATGGAACTTTAGGGGCTTGTCTAGACGAGAGGATATAATGCTGATTCCTGTGCATTATTGCAAATTCACAGCAGTGTTCATTTGTCTCCACCGTCTTTTGGCAAAATTGATAGTATATGAAGCTATCCGCATTTGAAGTGTACACACCTGCAAATTAAGATGGTGGCTGAATAAATTAGCACGTTATTTTTCTCCACATGTGAATTTTTCTCCACATGTCACCGCTGCACAGTACTTTGACTTTAAAGGAACAGTGCACAAATGCTACTGCTTAAAAAAGCTGTATGGTTGACTCAGAGCAGCAAAAAAGCACACAATCAGCAATGTGAAAATCCAAAATGGTTCTTCTGGACACTTACTTGCCAGCAAACCCAGCCCCAGTGCAAGTCCAACCAAACCAATGTCCTCTTCTGCTCCTCTCCGAGAATGAATAGTGTCCCAAATCAATGTGCATTCCCACACATTGTTTTAAAAACGTCAGGAAAAGCTGCAAAAGTTTTTTGGGGGGCCTCCTTCTGAATACCATGAATGTCATACAGACCTCATTGGGACAAAAGGTATTCTCAAATTCTATGAGGAGTATTTTCACTGTCTAGACAACCCTAGAACACCACTTTGGACTACGCTAGAAACAGACTGGTAGCCAGTGAACCTTTTGCAGCACAAGAAATACAGTGTATCTTCCATATTAAGTAATTCATTGAATTAACAGGATTGATGTAAGTGTTTACTTGCCATTCAGCAATTGATTCAGTGGGTTTACTCCAGACATAACTAGCAATTGGATTTAGGTCTATATTACTGCTGGATCATTGCCAGCTTATCAAAGCTAACTACCTAAACTGCGGAGTAGAGCCAAGGAAATCCTTAATAGACCCTAAGTGCCATTTGGCATAGCAATCACTGTCATTCTCTCTGCTCCTTTGGTTGGAAATAGTCAGGCTCCCTGTTCTATATTTCATCTCCATCCTCCATATTGCTCCTTCAGGGGAAAAAAAAAAAAAGAGGCAACAGCAAGGACTGATGACAGATGCTGGTTTAACAGTAGCTTTGAGAATCAACCAAATAAGAGATTAAAGGATTTCTGTCAAAAGGCTGCCTGTAATTAACAGCCACTCAGTATGCCCTGCTCTCAACTTCTGGAGAAACTGGATGGAGAAAGACAAAGGAATGAAATGGGTCAGCTAAAAAACACAGAAGTGATATGGTGGGTGTAAGACACGTAGCAGAGTGCAGGTGAGTCAACCTGGAAAAAGCATGCCATGCCAAACTGTCAGGCTCTCTGTAACTAAAAAAGGCTTCAGAAAATGCAGCAGAATAACCTGCTTATTCATTCTGGAAGCTAGCTAAATTCATTTTGTGAGGTAGGAAGGAGAAGTGCTTCTTCCATCAATTAAGTGTTTTTCCTGGGAAAGGATGGCTTCACACTTTCAAGGTTCTAATCCTGAGCAACATCCATCTAGCACAGGATTTGTCTCATTGTACATTCTCGCAGTTATTTTTTACAACAATCCTACAAGGTAGGCCAGCATTACAACTCACATGGGGCCACAGGTGTACCTTGTAAACTTTCTGGCCAAGCCAGAGAACAGTGCTCAAGATGTAATATCACATTGCCAATTTTACATTTGCATTTGGGGAAATTGTCTGGGAGAAAGAGAAGTAGTGGAAGATCATATATAACTGAGTTCTTTGGAAGAAGGGTGGGATCAACTGTAATAAAATAAGTGACAAACTAACTCCCCTGATCCAACCAGTCTTCTATAAGATCATGCCAATTTAAAACAGAAGCTCTAAAATAGTTAAGGAAAAGACATTAATGTTACTATCTGAAGAAAAATGGAACAAACAGTGGTCTTTAGGTCCAATGGCATTATTGTAAAACAAACATACATGAACATGCTTTAAAATGTTTGGTAAGTCCTATAGGGCTCCAATTTGTTTATGTGTTATTTCCAAAAATTTAAGTAAAAAAAGATGGAGACAACATGGCAGGTGAGGGTTTGTACCTCCATACGTAGTGTCACTGCCAACTAATACAAAAACTTTGGAGAGTGGTATAGATGAAATAAGCCTGGTTACTCCTCAAGAAATCAATTTTTTTCTAAAGTTAGTTTATTATCAATACTTCAGGAGGAAAATAAGACCCTCTCTTATAAATTGCTAGTATATTATGCAATTGAACCAGGCTAGAAATTGCTAAGGAGTGGGGGAGGGGGTGGATTCTGTTGAGCTCTCATTAATGCAATAAGAGCATAGCCTTAATGGAAATATTAACTAAATAAAGAGAAACAAGAGAGAAACTTGCACAACTGTTTTTAGGAACTGAGTTTCCTTTATATCACATACTCTATGTTAATAACAACAAACACTCTTGTCTCCAGTTAGTCATGCAAATTTGTGGATTGATGTTTTACCTTGAAGAAATGAAGTTATCAGACATTATTGATTTGTCAGCTTTACCTTTAAGTCATCCTTTCTAACCAGATGCAACTTGGATATCATACTGGATTTTAAAAATTCTGTTAATCTGTTAAATGGGAAAACTCCTTAATAAAAATTCATTAAATTTATCTATTTCTTTGTTTAAAGAACAGGAACTCAACTTCCATTAGATCAGACCATGTGAATTCATAACAAAACACCACCACATTCTAGTACGGTATATATAATAGCTCAAACAAAACTTGAGAACTACTGCCAAGAACAACTGAAGATGTGAGCCTCTATTGCATTTTGGCATCTTGCAATAGCTACAGGAAAGAAATTTACTCAATGAAAAAAATGTGTTCATGTTTTTCCACTTCCAATACCCGAGCTCTTTGATGTTCCTGGAAGTTAGCTCCATCATCAGTGGTACATAACAGGACAGCACAGGCCAAAGTGAGTTAGTGGTCCCAATAGTGCTCCAAGAACTTGTAAAGAAAATGAAATGAGACACAGTTCTCGATTTCAAAATATATCAGGAGAAACAGTTGAAAGACAGTGCAGAACCAGTTGTGTAAACTGAACAACCAGAGCGAAGTCAGGAGATGCAGCCCATTCCAGGGTAGTTTAATCGGCATTCATGTTTTATGAGTTGGGTGGGGAGGAATGTCAAATAAAAAATACACACCACAGGCAAGAAGTTTTGGAATGTAACAATTTATTGGGGTTCATCTTTTAAACCCCCCATTTCTGGCATTGATACAATACTCAAGAGCAGCAGAAAGAAGAAAATGTACAAGGATACAAGAGTAATTAGCACCCCACCCAACCAAACCTGGAGCAAACCATTTTTCTGACAGAAATGCTGACAGGAGAGGGTGATTGAATCACCTGCCCCTCAACATTTCATATCTACCCACTCTAGATAGTTTAGCCAGCTGAGAACTGGATTTAAAAAAGCAACCAAGCAAATGCAAACACTATATTTCAAAATGAAGAATTATAAGACAAAAAAAAATTAGATAACACTTCATTCGTGCACAATTATTTCATTAAATGCATATTTTCCAAAATAAAAAAGTTACCAGATATATACTTAGCTACTGGTTTTCAAAGCATATTTTGTATACCAAGAGGCAAGAACACACCAACTTCAGCTCACTCTTTTACAGGATTTAGCACATGGCCTCAACTTTGCAAAAACTACATGCATAGGCTTACAATGAAGCACTCAAGTATCAGAAGTTTTATAAGGCCAAAGAGAGTGCCACCATCACTTCAGAAATCCCTTCTACATTAACAAGGGCTACAAACCATCAGCATCAGATATGGCAAGGCTGAGGCCTGGCACTAACAAGTGCAAGGGTGAATGCAAAAAAGAGGAGCAAGCACCAATTCTGTACCTCCTTGAAATGATCTGTGTGAAAAATAAGAGGTTTTTCTTCAAGAGAATTGAGAGAAGACAGACACAACATGGTCTATCAAATGGTTTGGGCATAAAATGGAAGGGTTTAGGGAAGGGAAATAAGTCTCAGAAACTTCATAAAAGCCATTATTAGATATTTTTACTCCAGAGTGGTCGCAATAGTCACAAGGAAACAACTCTGATTCCTGTAGGGGTTTCCACTTTCTGACAACCATTTGCTCTTGTGAAATTCAACTAAGAAAACATGGATATCTCTCCCCCTCACCCAGCTTTTATACCTGCACTGTTTCCCCCCATTCTTTCCATTTCAGGTCCTATGGGTAAAGGTATCCTCAGAATTAAAATCACTTTGTTATCATCAGATTACAGAGGATGCCTATCTTATTACTAAAAGGGGTCTAACATCACCACAGAGCAACCTACCACTAGTTACATGTGACATCTATAGCAGCCCCTGAAGGACTGATCCTTTATTACATTTGCTTGGCTCAGTGGGAAAACCCTACAACAGAGCTGGGAGCTGCTTCTCAATAAATGCAGCATTGGAGAGGTTCCCCATGTTGTTTCAGTGCTTAAGAATGTAGCATATGCTTGGATATAACTATTTTCCAAGAATGGCTATTGATAGATCGAACAGCCTCAACATAAATTCTGTTTGCCCTCTGAGTAATAAATATTCCGTTATGCTATACAATGACAAAAGTCAATTATGTTATCCTTGTGCCTTGCAACATAGCATGGAATGGTGGTTCTCTGATGGCCTGAAACAAACACTGAACTGGGGTTAGGTAAACAACAAGGTAAGGATTTAAAATGGCTCACACTATAGGCCCTGATATGAGAGTGCTGTATTTTTAAAGCATGTGCTTATATTTCTTAAGTGCTATGCAAAACAGGAATGGGTTTTCAGCACATTGGAATCAGGAACTGAATGAATCCAACCAAAGGAAACATTTGAATTACCGTAATCTGCAAAACATCTTCACCTACATTGTAGGTCCTACCACATAGCTTTTACTGCCCACTGTAAAGAGAAAGGTCCTTTCAGATCTTGTATTCTTTTCTTTTCCCTTATCTCTCTGCCCCACCTATTCATCTGATAGTACACACTGTCGTCCCCAAGAGAATATTACTCTCTTGTCTCCATTAGCTGACTTCCATTTTAGTGAGCAACTGAAATAGCATAACAGCTTTCTTCCACCTTCACAAGGAAAGCAAAGTCTCTTCAGATGCTTTCTGCATTCCTTTAGGGCTGGTGCTAGATATGGAACAACCTTTAGGGAAAACTGACAAGAAATGGTCAGGATCTAAGCATCTCTTGAGCCTGCCTCTTCCTTGACAAGAACTGGGAGTTCTATCTAGACAGTTTCATCTTGTGATACACAAAAGGAAGAAATATAGGTACAGAAACACACATTTTTCTTACCCCACTCAGCAACTGAGAAAGAGAATATGTAATCAAGTAGACTCAAGATCTTAGCAACCAAAGGGTCCAAACCTGAGGACTGTGGAACCTCTGTAGCGGCTGGGCAAATTGGCCATCAGCCCAAGAAGTAAACCATGAGACCCAAGTCCTATTTGCAGTTCCAAACAGAGCATACCCATTGAAGCAATTGTTGAATGGTAAGTCAACACTGATGTAATTGGTGTCTATTGTGTCTATTCTAGCTGTGACTAACAGTAGCCCTGGTCTTCAGACTCTGTTCTACTGCACTATTAGCATTCACAAGTGCCACTGATGGAGCCAGCAATAGGATGGAGATGAACTACTGGCCTTAAGCCTATCAAGTTCTCCATACCTGAGCATACCTGAGACCACAGTGCTTTCATTAAAAGGTAACTTTCCTTATCACAAGTTAAGTCTTAATGAAGGCTAAGCGTATTTAGTGGTTCAAAAGATTGCATGTAACTCTGCAACATGCGAATACAAATATGCATGCACCAGGAGCTGCAGTATGTATATGTTATTCAAGTTCATCTGCATATATTTACTTATTCTGAATAATTTATTTTTCTTTTGCTAGTTACTGAGAGGTGCAAGAGGAACTGTGCTACATACCAACACTGAAGCTATATCACTAACAATAGAAAGTTTGTCCATGCTCTACTCTGGCATTTCTTTTTTGCCAGGCATGGCTCCTGTTTACAAGCCTTTCTTAGCA
This sequence comes from Gambelia wislizenii, assembly GCA_030847615.1. NCBI lineage: Eukaryota > Metazoa > Chordata > Lepidosauria > Squamata > Crotaphytidae > Gambelia > Gambelia wislizenii. The sequence goes on along the minus strand of JAUMIR010000005.1, from coordinate 224,366,887 downwards.
GCCATATGAGTTAGGCATCTTTTCAAAAATTTTTGTTAAAAGAACAGTCTTCTCACAATGCTGAATTCTAAATCTAATTGAAATTTCACATTTGCAGAATCTACATAGCCTTAGTCCTATGATCTGCATCAGTGCTTTGTCAGAATATATAGATGCATTACATTTTCCTACCCATATTAAGAAAAATCCTTTGGCTGAGTCACAAATGGTGGAGCTAATCATTTAGGAGGACGTGAAACTGATATAAGGGACATAAACATGACACCAGGAAGAAGCCCAGCCCAACTGTGACCCATACACTTTACATGCAACATGGTTTCAAGTTCAGTCCCTAGAATCATCCATTTTAGAAGGGCTGGGAAAGAGCTGTAACTTTGAGAAAGCAACTGTCCGTCAGAACAGCCAAGACTGGGCTAGATGGACCAATGGGTTGATTCAGCTTTAAATGCTGTTTATATAAATTGTGTCAGAAGCACTGAACAATTACTCACTCTGTCAATTAGAACCAATATACCTTTCAAATGGGGCAGTACAGATTAAAAGGCAATCAAAGTAGTTGCAGGAACTTGAGAGGAAGCAATATGAGGGAGCAGAATATTCTTATCCTAAGCTCCATTTCTGTGGGTCCTCAGAACCTGAATCAGTCAAAAACTAACATTTATCCTGGAAAAATATTAAGAGGGAGTACAATCAGGGTGCTCACAAGCACTAAGAACAAATTTTCCAAAGCAGCTCAGCCTCTACTCACAATGTAATTCTTGAGTTGGCTAAGACAGCAAGAGATCCCCAAAAGGAAGCTATACAGCTTGCAGATCAGAGCATTCAGGCAATCCTAGTTCTCAACCCTTGGGAACTCTGTTTACACTACTGGCCTATGCCGCCTTTGTTTAACACAAAGCTCTGTCACAGATTAAGTGGAGGATTATTTATATATACACAGTACATACACTTACAATAAGAAAATAAGATCCCAGCTCTGGCATCGTTAGTGGACAGTCAAAACAGCAGCAAAGCAAGCAACACTGGAGCATGGAGTGCACCAGGCAAAACAGTGCAAGACTTCAGAGCAAGCGGCAAGGGTGGGAGGAGAATAGCAACATGGTAGCTCATATAGTGGAACTCTGAGCACTTAGTAAGAAATACATTCCGGGCCTTTTACGAGAAAACCCAATGGCCTTTCTCAATTTGCTCCACATCTCTAATAATTGCCCAGCAGAAGAAATGTCCATTACAGGAGAAATTCCCTTTATTCTGCTTCTTTGTCTGTTGCGCCCCCCCCCCAATATTGTTTATTCACATATCTGCAAACTACTGGAAAAATAGACTGCACAAGACTGTTACAAAGCAACTGATTTTCCCTAAATATAAGAAGCCAGACATGGAACCCTAATGTCCTGAAAACTGACCTCAGATAGTATCCATTTTATAACAGAAGTAGGGCTACAAGACAGCACACCCTTTATTTGCCTGAGGAGGATTAATTTATGAAACATTAAAGGAAAATTCTCCTATTAGAACAAGAGAAGCAGTATTTCAATGACTCACCCAAATTTCAAGTCCAGCTTATTATTTTCATACACTTACCTATCCCTGCCTGCACATATAACTGTAACTATTAAGAACCAATAATGAAGTATAGGTTAGTGCATACAACGAAAAAGGGTGGAAGTCTCACTAAGAAAGGATATCACAGTTTTTGTATGGTAAAGAATAGGTTAGATGAAGGGAGCTCTGCTAAGAAAGAACAGATAAAAAACAGTTCTCTGCAAATTCAGGCACAAAGCTAAAAACTCTAGCAGGGTAGATTCTGCTTTTTTGGAAATGGACCTAATACTTTTTCCTAATACCACAACTCTGTCTTGCTGTGGGTAAGAGATGTGAACAGTTAAGAGCATGGAAGCAAAGGTGCAATTTTGCATGCAAGAGATAAAACACGAAAGCTACTTCCACAGACATTAAAGAACACCACCAACAGTAGCAGGACACAATCTTACCCCAATAAAAACCTGCCATCCTTCATCCCCCTTTGTCCAGTGTGCATGCTATAAATGCCAAGAGATGACTCCTTTGACCTGCATCTATCCAAAGAACCAGAAAGGCATTCAACATACTTGGATTAAGAGGCTTTTCCTAACAAGTTTAAAACTGTAGTTCTCAAAATGGAATGTGGGCACTGGCAAGATGATACCAATTGCTGCTAAAGAGTGAGTGAACTCTTGCCTGTTTCCTACCAAGGCCTAATGTTTGTTCAGACAAGCAGAGAACACAAACCTGTCCTCCACCAGTCAGTCCTACACAAGTCATTTCATGCCCTCAGTTATCATGGTATCAACTGTGTACCAAGCCACATCCATTTTACTGTGTGTGGATTCTTTCCTTTTATGATGTCCCTTTACTCCAAATTCTTTACCACATATATACTCTAAGATTGCCTTGCTCCTTTCACCTGCCTTTCCTCAGGGCCTAGAATGAAAGTACAGTGTGTCCATGATATCCACAGGCTCAGGAGTCACGGATTCAATCCACCTTGGATTCAAACTATAGTACTGCACACAACACAATACACCATACCTGTACTTTACACAATAGGTAAACAGGTGGAGAGGCTGTAGAGATGCGAGGATCTGTGAAATGGTGTGAATCCAAGAGTAGTGCTTGGCGTGAATCCATACCTCCCACCATTTCACAGATCCTTTCATCTCTCTACAGCCTCATCCATGCCAGTGGCTCAAGTGAGAGAAGAACGCCATGGGGTATGGGCAGCTTTGGACTCCTACCTGAGCAAATCTGAGCTAGGATGTTCTCCAGGCTACGGCTGTACTCACCAATGGGTACTCAGAGCTTGTGTTAGCTGTGAGCCTTAATTTTCACCAGGAAGGACAAGGGCATGGTGCTACCAAGCATGGGAGGGAGTGGCTGCTGGGGATGTGGTGGCGGCAGCGGCTCTTTCTTCATGCTTCTCATGGCCTCCTGCAGTGCTAAGTCCCAGCTGCCTTGGTCAGAGGAGCATCCCCCACAAATGAATCTCTTTAAATCCCCTATCCCTCTTACAATATTTACAAGCCCCTTATTTATAAAATGGTGCAGGGCAGCAGCAGAGGCAGTGGCAAGCCCCAGCCACCAGGTGCACATTCTTCATGCTCCCCAACCTCTGGGGAGCTTGCCAGCTGCCTGACGAATGAACAAGCAGAAGTGCCGCAGCTGCTGCCTCAAAGACAGAAGTGGGCTGGTGTGCTTCCTAGAGATGGCGAGGGGGGGAGGCAAGAATGTATGCCTGTCAGCTGGGGCTTGCCACCTCCTCCACTGCTGCCCTATGCCATTTTATAAAATAAGGGACTTGACCATCTGCATTTTTTGGTATTTGTGCAGGGTCCTGGAACCAAAGCCCCACACATACAGTGAGCCCACTGTAACTGAAGCTGCCTATATGAGGCAAAGTTTGTTATCTTTAGGAGGCCCTCCATCTTTTCTCCTGTCTTAGGAAACCTGTTCCACACCTGAGAACATTTGGCTTACATGGATGTGGAACATACAGAACAAATTAAAGAGATTCTTTTAAAATGTTAGTCCTGGTACACACTGAAATTGAGTGAAATTTTTCTAGCTTCTTCAAGCAGTTTGGGTTTGGCTTGTCACAGATCTTCTATCTTACTGAACAAACGCAAAGCAACAACATGTTCAATATCTCTCTGTACAGTAGGTTATCTTCAAGTCCACACTGTTAACTTACACCTAAAAATTAATGACAGAGTGCAACGCATCCCACCTGACAAAACTTTGTCAGAACAAGGCTGAATTCTGGCTTCATTATATTTAAGAAGAGAAGCAGGTAGAGAAAATGGCATTCTCCCCATGCCCTCATGTTAAGGGTACCAGAATTGGGAGGGGGGGATTAAAGTAAGATAAGGACTTGTTTCCTGACCCCAGAAACTGTTGCTCTTGTTACACTCTTTGCTCTTCCCTTGCCCAGTCTGAATTATCTGAACGCCACCCTCCCTATCACACACAAATACTAAAAATACTCTCTTCTTTAAGGACCAGCTAATATCACTACAGTTTGTGCAATCACTGCATTTAATTTTATTTTTAAATTCTCTATCCTCCTCTGTCTGTAAAAATCTCATTACCTTTAAAAAAACTTTTCCTTTTTTCTTTTTTTCTTTTTTGCAAAACTAGTCTTTTTTCTTCCCCCTTCATTAAACTCTCCTCTCTAAGAAAAAAAAGGACAACAAACATGGCACAGACACAAACAATATTCCCCTGGTTCCCTCACACCCCATTCATATGCCATCTTCCAAACAAATGTGTCTACAGCATGTTTCTTATCCTCTAACCCACAAGAGGAAACATTAGGAAAGATTCAAGGCATCAAACATAGCTTAGTCACTAGGAAATACTGTAACAATAACTCTCCATCACCCTCTAGTGGTCAAATTCTGTCAGGGACCAACGTTGCCACTAAGCAGGAATGATAAGTTCATTTTTGGAGAGTGTGAAAAGGCACCCCCTTCCCCAGGATTCCATGGATGCATTTGTTTCCTCCTTCCCCACCCCACAAGACTGATTTTATTTTTCCTGGAAGGGTGCTGGGGGGGGGGTATTCAAAACTCTGTGAGCAAATGAACTACCTTGCTGATACAATCCCCACCCCCCACGTAAGTTCATCAGTGGCTGGGCTGTTAGTGCCAAATAAGTGGCCAAAGGCACAGCTAGATCAGGAGAAATGTTTTTGCACCAGAGTGACTCCTGATGCTATGCTAACTCAACTCTCCTACATCTCTGTAGACCAGTTATTCCTGTCCACATCTGTAGCCTGCAGCTCTTAACAGGAGCTGCAAAGAGACAGAAAAGGTAACACTGACGCAATCAACTACTAAGCACAGCAGCAGATTTTGCTCCATTCCTCTGGCTCTTCAGATCAACCAGCTGGGCTTAGGTGTCAATGTACCTCCATATCCACAAGAGAAAGTCTTTAGGGTGTTTGGGCAAGAGTTTGGAAGAATCAGCTACAACTGAGTCAGCACATGAGCTGGACAGGGGCCACCAATCCTATTCTGATGACTACTGCTCCAAGAACATTAGACATGGCAATGGAAGAGTTGCTATCTGAATAGGCTTCAGCTTTTCTTCACACTTAAAACTGCTTGACATTATGGGAAAGATAACTTTCGTTTTGTTTAGCATGTATCACATTCAGAAACACAAATGTGCTGAGGGAGCTGCACATCTGAAGACGTAAGAGTAAACATACACCCAGGAACCATAGCCAAATGCACCTCCTGGGCATGTGTTTAGTCCTCCCCTCCAAAAGAATCAGGTTCTCATACTTCATGTTAAAGTATAGTAGTAGTGAGGCACTAAAGGGAAACTGTCTTCACCACACTATGTGAGGTTGTCCCCCCCACTCCCATTTTTGTACTGGGTCCTTTTTATGCTGGAAAAAATTCCAACAAAAGTAGTGCCCCATCCTATCCTTCTATCACTGAAAGGAACAAAAGAATCAACCTGATGCCCTTGGAGGTACCTTATATCATATCAGTTTCTAAAAGATGACAATTTTGCACCACATTTTTAAGGAAGGCAAAAATCCTACTTTGTATAAACCATAATGACAAGGAGCTCAGGAGGGAACAGGGGTGCATAAATCAGCCAAGGGATCATGTGCTAAAATATCTTAGGAGTTTCCTATTAAAATTCCCTTTTATATTGCCCATCTACCTCTTTCAAATATTACACAAACTTCAAAACAAAAGACCACAAACATACCCAGCAATCCCAAAACTCGATTGACTAGTATGCACCAGTATAATAGTTCTTTTCTTGCAGCTTCATAAAATAATTCTTCTATTTTTTCTCCTTTAAAGTATTCTCTTTAATACAAGTCTCCCTGCTGACCCCCCATTATACATCTCTACCCTCGCCCAGCCCACCCACCTTTGAAGCTACAGCTATAAGCCTCCCACTTCTTCTGAGGCAAAGCAGTGCTACAACCTGCCTCAACAAACCCACAAAAAACCCCAACAAAGAGCCATCCAAAACATGCACATGTGGATCTACAGAAAGCCTTGGACTCATACATCAGTGGAAGGTGTGTGCAGGTACATAACCCTGCACACCATAAAGATTTCACCAGTTTCAAAAGAGTTTTTTTAAAAAACACAAAGGGTTTTGTACGATAGGATAAAGGAATAGCAACACTTTTGAATCTCATGTCTTCGATACCAACTACACTCAAACTGTCACAGACAATCACACTGTTTAACATTACACATGTTGCTTCTGTTAGGCATCTCTATGTATAAACACTTACACTTACGATTATTAACAAGGTAACACCACATATCATCTTTCAGACCTGTACTAGGCAAAGTCCTGGGACCTTTTTAAGCACAGACAAAGTCAAGCGGAACTTTGCTAAGTCAGTGAAGAAATGTGTACTTTGAAAAAATGCAGGGCAGCATAAAAATGAAAGGGGAGGGGAAGGGGAGAAAATTCCGTCCTAAAGTGAGACACCAAGGTCAGAACACATCGCTTAAAAAAACAACAAAACTTGTCAATCAAGGACCAAAAGCCACAGTATTTGCAGCACCAGTTTTTACCTGTATTGATAAATAATTAACTCATTGTAAAAAACAAAAACAAAACAAACACACACTAAGCAAGCCCTTGAAAGATAGAAATTTCAAACAGGAATACAAGGAATAGATGCTGTTAAGAAACTGGTTATTTCAGTAACAGTGTAGCATGCAGGCAAGCCCTTAAAAATGACTACCTCAAATACACCCTTGTCCCCCAACAGTGTAACAAATTTTACAAACAGAATGACAGGCAACATCACACACACGCGCGCACGCACACACACAAACAGATGCCACTGGTAACAGAACAGGCACACAGGAGGGGAAGGAAAGCTTACAACAAGACTGCAACATAAGATGACAAGAGAGCCATGAAGCAGAAGCTTGCAGAAGCAGTTTTACTTCTGCATTGAACCTTGGACACCAATACATGAGTTTGTAGCTGGATGATGGAAGGAAGGTAGCAAAAGAAGCCACATTATTAAGCAGCTTTCAAGACAAGGTGTTAAGGTTTCAGTAAGAATGAATTCATGAAAAGCAAGGCATTGTGGGGAGGTGGATGGGAGGAAGAGGCAAACATATACTGCACATGTGCACCATACATACACCTCAAGATCTAAGAAACATATAGTAAGATTTGTAACAGGTTCTTAGCACCTTTGGTTGGCAATTGTAGAGGCAGCTTGAGATCCTGAAAATTGCAGGTGTTCATGTTCTTCCATCTTACTCAACCAGAGAAGTGTAGATGAAGAAAAACACTACAAGCCTTTTTCACCCACCCATGGGAAGGATAATAGAATCAAGTGCACCAATGCAAAATAATGGGCTTTTTGTCAATACACATTTCTATTTCTCCCATAGTGAAAGGAAAGATATGGATTCCTCTTTTTCACCAGTAATTTTAGGAAGGGAACCCAAGTGCCTCAGTAGCAGGAGGAATGGCAGCAGATAACAGGACAAGACTGGCAACTTTATAAGGTTAAAGCAGTTCTGGTTTGACCAAAATAAATGTACATGACGTACTAGAACCAGCAGCAACAAAACAGATGAGAAGGGGAGAACACACTCAGGGCACCAACAAGTGCTACTACAATTACCAAGTAAGCACCCCCAATATTATGCAAGGTGGAAGAGTAACGGGATTAGGATGCATAAATCCCCCAAGAAATTTTGTGGCAGGCCCCACTTAACCAGTGTGATCTCTCTTTTGTCTCACCTTTCCCTCCAATAGCTTATTTTTCCTTGAGTATTGTCAATGCTAGCCACTGTACCCAAATCACAGATGTAAGGGAAAGGTGACAACTTTTGGTTATAGTTGCTGAGAGTTGTAAAATAAGGAGTATAGATTCTGCCTGTTTTTGGCCAATGGGTGTTGCTTGTTTCACTGAACAGGATGAAAAACATCCTCGTGTAAAAACATATCCCCCATCCAACCACGACTTTATTTGCCAGCCTCCAAGTAAGTGCAATACTCTCATTGCAGACAAAAGTTGTCTCCCATTATAACTCCTAGCAGCTGCAACATCTGAGTTCAAGCACATCTACTCCAATTCCTCCATTATCATCTTAATTTCAAAGCAAAAAGAGAAAGAATGGATGAAAAGAGAGGAGAAAATAGGCATTCACACCATGCATGATCTTGCAGTATAGCCTCCCCGTCCTATTCCCCTCCCCCAACCCCAGTGAAAGAGGAATGCAGCTTCTCATTTGCCACTGCCACCACTGCCTCCACCACCTCCAGCTGCCGCCACCTTCTCAAAATCCTCAGCATTGCAGAATTCCTTGATGGTGACCGTTAGGAGGTTGCTGGTGACATCAGTGACCACCACATTAGAGCAAGGGGACATTTCAGGGCGCCAATCACTGGCCTCCTGCTCTGGGTCAGATGAAGATGGAGATGATGGCATCTGACTTCCTCCACCTCCTCCTGAAGGAGACCGCTTCCTAGTGGCTGCAGACTCAGGAGGAATTGACAGATCAAGGACCTCTGACTCACGCCAGTCAGGAATGGCAGGGCTTAGCGTCTCAGGAAGCAGCTTTGGTGGTGAATCATCTGGATCAGATGAGGAGTGTGGAGCTGGTGAAGGGCAGTCAGAGGAGCTGGAACTGCGGGCATCATAGGCAGCTGAGCCAATAAGCCCACAAGAAGCACCTTGAGAACCTCCTGCCTCTGTCTTCCCCTCCAGTGATGGAGATGGAGCAGATGGCTTGTTGTACAGAGGGAAGCTTCCAAATTTCATGTGGCGGATCTGGTTGCGAAGCATGCTCTCACTGAACTTCTTGCTCTTGCCAATGACACGATTTCGTGATGGGATCTTGGGCCGGGCCAAGCTTCCTCCCCCACTTGCTGCTTTCCCACCTTTATCAATGACCTTCAGATTGAGTATGATGCGACTACGCTTTGGCTCACGAGGCTTAACTTTCCGGTTGATGATGCGGACGGTCTCCGAAAAGGGAGAGACAGGAGGACGTATGCCTGTGCCCCCACCCATTCCACTATTCTGGGGATCTGGGCGGGGTAACGGACGTCGAGACATACGGTGGCATCGCCGAATGTCCTTCTTCAGGCGATGCACTGCAGCACTGGAGTGGAGCTTTGGTGAGGATGTGCTGGAACTAGGCTTAACAGAAAAATGTACATCCCCAATGTGTAGGGCCTCTGCCTGGGCCCGAGCCTGCAGTGGATGGGGGAAAACAGAAAACAGGAAGTTAGTTTGGAATAAAGTATTTTACATGTTAAACTTAGATATTGTGTTCTGCACAGGGCTGGACTTCAAACCTACAATAGTCCAACCCGGAACATGACCCAAATGGACAACTAGCACAGGCTATGGACAGAAAAAAGTAGCCCAGAAAAGGCATAGCCCAGATACTTGGAATATTGTCCCATACATATTCATACTCTGGGTTTTAAACAATTTAGCATCCTGCAATTGTTTCAGAATAAAAGGAAACACTTTGGGGCTAGACAGTTAATGCTGAATGCATTCACTTACTAGAACCCAGTGCAGCTGAATCAGAAACAACCAATCTGTAAACATTATCTGTAAACGTAAGCCAGAATCTTGTATGACCTGTTACATTAAGTAACTTTACGCATACCTAGCAATATAGCAGAGGCATTAAGAAACCCTTTTACTGAATTGCAAAAATTTGTAACGGGACACTAGCAAGAGTGCCTGATGTATATTGGTGCCTGATGCACACTGGGACTGATGTGATGCATTGGTCCCATTGCTGGCTCTGCTACATAGTAATGTAACAGCAGCCCTCTACTGGATATGGGCATTATGGAACTGCTCAATTCTAATTCCCATAGATGTAATTCCGCTTACAAAAACATCAGACCCCATCAGGATTTTGGCCAATACTAGCAAGTATTGTGTCTTGAGGTGAGTGCAGTGGGATCATTTCATCTACTTTTCAGAGGAAAAGCCACTAACTACTATAGTTTAGGAAGTCTCCTATAGGAATGGGCAATCATCACTGATGTGGCTTTTCTGGTATAAAGTAGAACTGGAAAAACTTTCAGTACCATGAATAATACTTGTTTAATATGTTTGGTTTAAATATTATATTCAAACACATTCAGAATTTTATGTAAAAATTATTTTATTGGACTATTTGTAATAATATAAAGAGAACAACATATACTTCCCTCGTCTACACCTGAAATAACCCTATACTTTAAGGTCACATACCTAAAGAGAGCTGCACCTGATATATCTTATATCAGCAGTTTAAAACTTTTGTTGAGGTATGACTATAGTACCTTCAGCTTCACAGTCACTCTCTGCACTACGTATCAACTCCATTTCAAGTTGAGAAAAAACTGATTTAGTACAAATAGTTGAACATTTTACTTCAATGAAGGGTGCATATGAGTCTGGGGATATAGGCACATTTATTTATCACATTTAGTCTTGACTACTTCTATTTGTGACTGAGTGAGAAGCAAAGATTTTTTGAAATAGAAACAAGCTTAGCAATGTGCTCATTTGTTAAGTGCTTTGGGGTGCTAGAGTTTGTCAATGTCTGTCTTCTTAGAAGAATAACTAGAGTTTCATACCCTATTCTTAGCCCATCTATGATTGATTACAGTACAGTACAATAAATCAGACAATGATGGATAAACACACTCATGCAAGATGTGGAACATTTTCCATGGAAAAATATATTCCATATTTTCTGGAATATCTCTGACAATAATGAAATGAATTCCACTTTGAAAAATGTTCATGTAGGGCCTGCTTTGGAGCAACTAATGATGATACCTCCTATGTATCAGAACAAAAATCTCTTACACAAACTACCGCACTTAGGCAAAAGCACTACTAAATGAAGGAGAATTAAGGAACAATATTGTGTCATCAATTTTGAGATAATTCTTCAATGTACAATTATTAAGAAATAGCCTATTTTCTATGATTACTTATAATTATACAAGATAATTATATACAAATACATGTTCTAGAGTAATGATGAAAACTCTAATTATTTTGACATTTTCCTCTGAAACAGAGAAATCAAAGGGCTGTATTTTGAGCCTTCAGGTTTGAAGACAAAGATTTTTTATAGTTCCAAAAGAAATAATTATATGTGTTGCCATATCCAGGGATAGGATCCATTTTCCTGAGACTCCAAAAGACTTTAGATTATCCTATGTCAAAAAAAAAGGACAATGCAACTTCAACAATGGTATGTAATCACAAAATGTATGTAGGGAAGTTAAGCATCAATGCTAAATGTACACTTAAAAAAAATTCTGAGCACATAATTTGGCCACATTATATGTGGTCAAATATTGCTAAAAAGATTAAACAGAGCTGGGAGAACAAAATAATTTACTATTCAGGCTTACTTCTTAATGAGGTGGAAAACTCTGCTTGGCCTATATCACTCAAGACCACAGTGACCACTCACATGATTAGTTTTCTATACAACATATATAAATATAATATAATATAAATATAATATAATATTATAGATTATATTACATTTCCCTCTGCACTGGAAACTATAGGCATCAGGAAGAGCTGTCCTAATTCAGCCTTCTCTCTGAACACTGCTGTTCAGACTTCCAGTCAAGTGTCACAGTACAAGTTATGTATACACTTGTGTTACTCTCCTCTAATGTTTTTGTTTTCATCTGAAAGGCAAACCTGGACACAGCAACTGAGAGAAAAAGAACAGAGATGGGGAAATTGCCCTCTATTCTTACCCCACAAACACATAGAAATACAGCTTGTGGAAACCAGTTATAAGAAAGGAAAGGATTTTGATCAGGTAGAGAAAAGGTTAAATGGGCTCCTTTCCCCAGCTGCAGTTACTTTTCAACATATGTAAGTGGGCACAAAAAACTGCACAACTACAAGCAACATGTAGTTTGACTTCACTGGAAACATGGCCACAGTATGACATAAACATTTACACTAGCAATTTTGATCGTTGAAGGCTGAGTTATAGGACCCAAGAAATGTAACAAAGTGAAACTCTGCAGCTTTAATAATAACAATATTAAAATTTATTTCTATCCCGCCCCTCTGCAATGTAATCAGGGAAAGCAATGTTACTGTTATCTCCCACAGATCCTCTAAGTAAGTCATTAACTACATTACATTTACATTACATTACTACAATTACTACAATTACATTAACTAAGTAAGTCATGAGGACCCAGCTTGTGGGAATTTTAAGGGAATTTTTTTTTTTAAGGGAATTTTTTATTGGAGTAAGACCATTCTACTAAAAAATACACCCGACCGCAAAAGGCCATAACAATAATACAAAAATAATACTAACTATTTTCCTCTTTTCTTACTAATACAAAAGTAAATCTATCCTAACACTAATGTATTTTTCCCTTTAATCTAAACACACTATGATCACATTATATTCACACATTATAATTATACCTACTTAGAAATGAAAAAAAAAACAATAAAATATTAATTATTTTAATTATATTATTAAGCTTGTGGGGGCAATTAGCTAACACACATTAGAAACTGCTTAATACAGTGTAGATGCGTAAATTGCTATTGCTTAAAAAAACAATTGTAAGCCGCTCTGGTAGCCTTGTGGCTGAAGAGCGGGGTATAAATAATAATAAAAAAATAGGAGAGGGGAGCCCTGGTGGCGCAGTCGTTAAATGCCAGTACTGCAAGTCACCACGTCGCAAGTTCAATTCCAGCGGGCTCCAAGTTTCACTCAGCCTTCCATCCTTTCGTAGGTTGGTAAAATGAGTACCCAGCTTGTGGGGGAATTAGCGAACACACATTGGAAACTGCTTAATGTAGTGTAGATGTGTAAATTGCTGTTGCTTAAAATAATTTGTAAGCCGCTCTGATAGCCTTCTGGCTGAAGAGCGGGGTATAAATAAATAATATAAATAAGGATAGCAAGCAGTGAAGAATGACCTGAGACATCTCTGGTCAAATCTCATCAGAAAATCACCAACATCAGCCAGGTATTAGTAATATTAGTAATATAATAAAAATATTGACTGAGGATAAACAGTGTGCAATGCTAGCCTGGATTTTGCTCAGTACACATTATATCGTGCATTTGTGTGTTATGTTTAAATCCACATTTATAAGAATTTTCCCTATAGAAATTATTCAGTTTTGGATTTGTGTTCTGAAACAAACTGAATGAACTCCTTCCAGTGGCAATGACTGTGTCTCTCTGGCTTTTCTTCGCAAACGAAGATTCAGGAAGGACTCATCCTGCGTTTTCTGCAAGTGAGCTGATGACTAAAAAGGCCAATCTGAGATAAACAAGTCCAATTGCAGAAAGCACAGCAGAAGGTCTCCTCAGGTGATGTTTCTGGATTGTGATTCTTTCTGCGTTGTCATTTCTCTTCAAGACTTGTTTGGCATGAGTTCTCAAATAAGGCTGCAGCATCGTGGATAGTGCGTCTCCATGCCTCCCAATGTGAAGCCAGGGTGGACCATTGTTGGTGATCAATTTGGCTGAGCCTGAGATGTTGTTTCAGGGAGTCCTTGTATCATTTTTTTGGAGCGCCCCTCTTACACTGACCTGTGGCGAGTTCACCATAGAGTACTATTTTTGGGAGGCAATGGTCCTCCATCCTAGAAATGTGCCCTGCCCAGCGCAGCTGTGTTCTCAATATCATGGCCTCAATGCTGGTGATCCCTGCTTGCTCAAGGACAGCAACATTTGTCACATAGTCAGTCCATGTATATTTATGATTGTACGTATACAGCGCTGATGAAAACGTTCGAGGAGTTGTAAGTGTTGGCGACAGGTGACCCATGTTTCAGACCCGTAAAGGAGAATAGACAGTACAATGGCTCTATACAGACTGATTCTTATGCTTCGCCTCAGGTGTTTGTTACTGCAGACTCTTTTGTAAAGTCTTCCAAATGCGCTATATGCCTTTGCTAATCTGTGATCGATCTCTTTGTCAATCTTGGCATCTGAGGAGATTATGCCAAGGTAGGTGAACTGCTGAACGGACTTAAGCACAGATTTGCCTACAGCAATGTGGGAATGGTGGTGTTCATCCTGTGGTGCAGGCTGGTAGAGAACTTCCGTTTTCTTCAGGTTGACTTCCAGCCCAAACAGCTCTGCAGCTGTTACGAAGCAGGATGTTAGGCATTGCAGAGCTGCTTCTGTGTGGGAAACAAGGGCAGCAGCATCAACGAAGAGCAGCTCACGAACTAGATAGTTTAGAGTCTTAGTGCGAGCCCTCAGACGGCTTAAGTTAAACAAGCAACCATCAATACGGTAACACATATAGATGCTGTCTTCTTCCTCGAGCTCTGCCATAGCCCTTTGGAGCATCATACTGAAGAAGGTTGTAAATCAAGTTGGAGCAAGAAAACCACCTTGCTTCACTCCATTAGTTATTAGAAAGGCTCTGAAAGAGCATCGCCATATCTGACTTGACGGTGCTGGCCCTCATGTAGCAAGATAATCATTTTAAGGAATTTGGGAGGACATCCTAGTCTTTCCAGGAAGTGAAACAGACCTTTTCTACTCACAGTGTTGAAGGCTTTGGTGAGGTCGACAAATGTTACATAGAGACCCGTGTTCTGCTCTCTACATTTCTCTTGCAGTTGTTTGAGGGCAAATACCTTATCTGTAGTACTCCTATTGGCTCTGAAGCCACACTGGCTTTCAGGAAGAAGTTCTTCTACAATAGCAGAAACTAATCTGTTCAGGAGTATCCTTGCAAGGATTTTTCCAGCAATAGAGAGCAGTGTTATGCCTCGATAGTTTCAGCAATCAGATTTTGCTCATGTTTTTCTTGTACAGGGTGATCATCACTGCATCTCGGAGATCTGATGGCAGTTCCCCCTTTTCCCAGCAATTCACAAGGAGTTCATGGAATTTATCGTGGAGTACATGACCTCTGTGTTTCCAAACTTCAGGTGGGAGGGATTCCATCAATCCCAGCTGCCTTGCCGTTTTTCATCTGTTGTATGGCCCTAAGGGTCTCTTCCAGAGTGGGAGCTATGTCCAATTCATTTTTCATCGGTTTTTGTATCATATGTTGGATAGCTGAGCCTTAGACTACTCGGTTGGCACTAAAGAGACTTTGAAAATGTTCAGCCCATCGATTCAGGATGGAGGCTTTATCGGTAATTAATATTTGACCATTTGTACTGTATAAGTAGCTTTGGACCTGATAAGTAGGTCCAAACACTGCTTTAAGAGCTTCATAAAATCCTCTAAGATTGTGTGTAATATAGCTAAACCACAGTTTATATGCCTGAGCACCAAGGAACCTGTGTAGGGTACTGGGCTCCTCTTACATGCCTGATTCTCTTCAGCAATTTCTTGGTTTGTTACTGTGTCTGAAAAAGAAATTACAGCTTAAAATAAACTCTACCCAATGAAACTCTTATGAACCCAAACATATGTTTACATTCAAATCCTACCAGGGTGGCCAGTGTATCTACTGTACTCCTGTTTTTTTTTCATTCAGTTGGGCTCAATGAGCTTTTCCCACCATCTGGTGCTCACAGTAAGAACTGCAGGCAAACATTTCTGTTCCGTCCCATATTCTACCTACTTACTAGACCCAATAAATACAAACACAGACATCTCATCTAAAGCTTTAATGTAATGACAGTACTGTTAGTCATTTATTTTGTGTTCTCATTGCTATTATACAGCCATGGAACAAGATAGCACGGCAAGATCTTCAGAAATAATGTCTCATGTTGGTTCTACCCTCTATGCACCTATGGCACCCTATTCCCCCCCTCCAAATTATCATTCACCATTTGATCTGGTGGAGAGCTGCCCTACCCACAGCCTTCCACAGTCAAGCAATGTCAGCAGGCATAGCCATGCCACCCAATGTTACTGGGAATCCAGCTGAAGCATTGGGTTAGGCTTCTCCATCTGGCACTTCACTTGGGAACCCAGTCCTACTACTCCTTTCCACACAGACAAGGGGAAATAAATCTGGCTTAATCTGGGATTCAGCTGGTGCCAGCAACCTTGGTTAGAAAGCAACTGGCTTAGGGCACTGTTTTTCTTCCTTACTGTCAGAGTGGCATGCACCTGAATCACCACTGAATGGAAATGACAAGAGTTTCCCACCCATAGCCTACAGAAGGAAGGACTCAGGGTGTGGGGTGGCCCAGAAGCATCCATGGGACTGAGATTCCCCCCACCCACTCAAGTCTTTAATACTGCAATCCCAGATTATTAAAAATGTATTTACTAGAGGCCCGTGCCTTTAAAAGAAGCCATACAAACTAAGAAAGTGAACCCCCCCACAGATATTCATTCATTCAATAGTAATCTAGATTTGTGTGACCAAGAAAGCCAATTTAGCACATAAACGCATGTAAGTAAAACTGAGTTCAGTACTATGAGTTCAGTGTTAAGACTACAGAAGAATGTGTTTTTGCTGCATTTTAAAAATGGTGTTCCAAATGAGAGATCGACAGATCTAGTTAATTTCAGTTTCGTTCAGTTTCTCATTTTTCTGACTCTAGGTTTTGGTGCAATATCAATTTTTTTTACATCCACATCCAAATTAATATAAATTTATGGTAATTTTCTAATGTACGCATCAATGTATTCACTTTTTCCTGCAGTTTCTTCTTATACAATACTGTTTTGTTTTCAGTTTCCAGTAATACACACATTTTTGTGTACATTTTTTCCTGGAAAAATTCCACCTTGATTGTTATGTCTTTAGTGGAATAGTTAATATTATGCATTCTGTCTACAAATCATTCATACATCAAATGTCACTTCTGTCAAGTAACATTTTTATTCTACACAGAAAATGCTAAGTTATGGTATGCTTACTATACAGACAGAATTTTTTCTTTGTGTTTTTTTTAGAAGCCTCTATCAATACCACTTACCTGTCAATGTCAAACTTCACCACTGTATACCATCTAGACACATTATTAGTAATTTTTTCTACCAATTCAGAATACACACTCATGAAAATGGTGGGATACCAGAGGTAAGCATACACAATACCATCCTCTGTTTCGATCCAGACAGTGGTGAAAATGATATTTCTGATACTCTCATCTGCTTGTAAACTGTGCAAAATCCCACAGCTTCCCAGTCAGTAATTAATCACAATAGGATAACATGCTTCCACATTCTTCAGTCTGTGCCATAGACAGGAGCTAGAGCTGTTTCTCTTTAGTGCTGTGTGATCTATTTCCCATAAACTCGGAGAAGAAACTTCAGATGAAATAAGCCCTCAATTACATAGCCCAGTGGTTGCTTGTGATTTAGTCTGCTCCTTCTTACAACCCCTTGGAAGAAGGGCTCTAGCTCAGTAGGAGTACATAAGCTTTGCATAAGAAAACACTTCAGGTTCAATCCCTGGCATCTTCAGACAGACCTGGGAAAGATCCAGGAGAGATGCTGCCCATCACTGTAAATGGGATGAGAACTGGGCAATTGTACCCCCCTAGATGTTTGTGGACTCCAGCTCTCATGGTCTCTTATCATTGGCTATGATGGCTAGGGCCACAGTCCTCCACTCCTCATACAAGCAGTACTGAGTTAGACCAACAGACCAGCTTCCTATGATTTACAATCATGTACACTCAATTTCCTGCTAATTATTTATGCTAATAAAACCAATTTATATTAAGTATTTTCTTATGGCTTTAAAGCCAGTAACTGCCACCAACTAGTCTCCATTACTTCTTGTCATGATGGAGTTAAGCACTAGTTGGCACTTTCAATTCATAAGGGAAGATATGATAATGCACAGAACTGGATCCACACATGGTCACAGGTAAAGCAGATTTGCTGAAATCAATGGAACTTAAGTTACCCTATGTGTGACTAAGGTCCTAGTGGGGCATTACATTGATCTGACTTCAGGTTATGCTGGCAACTGTACTTTTTATACTCTTGCATAGGAAAGATGTTCCTCATTTGCCACAGTGTCAAGGCCCGCTGCATAGGCAGAGCTCCTTTCCCTCTCATAAGCCAGAAGAGTCACAGGAATTGCCACTGGAACAACACCTGGAATGGTACTGCTGAATAAATATGCCTACACTGACCTTGATGAGTCTTCATGTAAGTCTGTGATCAACCCATAACACAGAAGGTAAGAATTTTATCCTTGTTAATAAAGTGAATCAGCATGGTTTGTCATGACAAGCAAGTTGCTCAAATTATTTGTTTCTCCTACTGGAATTTATACCATTCGGCTTTCCCGGAGCTCAGAATTATTTCCCCTGCTTGAGAATAAAGGAGATGTCAGAACAGAATTTGAACAGGATTCCAAAATTATAACTCTGTTAAGGAATTATAGAAGATTAAAAGCAAAACCAAAGGGTGAAAGCACTTGTCAAGTCATGCTGCTGCTTCCCCTATTTCTTTGTAGCTCACAAGTTAGTTCTTGCAAGTTGTAACTGGGAAATTCCCCAGTGAGCTCAGAAAATTTTGCTTGCTACTGGCCACTTAATTAACTCTTCCTGGCTCGCATCCAACATCCTTTACATTTATTATTCATATGGTAACCAGTAAGATTCTTTGTAAGCCAACAACTATTATCCATTACAAAGGACATACACAGGCTTAGCAACATAGCATGTCAAAAATGGCCCTGTATTCTGTACCAAGGGAGCAGAAGACAGTGATAAAAGCAAGGAGTTAGATAATGTCAAGTTAATATGTCCACCATATTTAAAATGCATTTGATGAAGTGTATTGCAGGCCACGAAGGCTTCTAGAAAATAGAACTTATCAGTCTTTCAGATGCCACAAAACTGTTTTTTAAAATCGTATTTAAGTCAGCACTGTCAAACTACAAATAGTGTGCCTATATCTAAATTCATGATAATCTATGGCCCATCACTACTGCCTTTTCCTGGCTATTGTCCTCCTCAGTAACATAAAATAGTTTTCCTATCTAAATTCTACAAGCATGTGGCCTATCCCATCTGCAGTATATATAAGGTACCAACTATCAAGCTACAGATAATGGAGCACAATTTTTTAAAAAAATGTAGAACTATATAGTAACACATAGGTAGGATCCAGCCCTCAAAATTTCATTTGGCCACTGACAGCTTTGTCAAGTTTTAATCAAGGAATGGTCATGTTTTCAAAAAATTTCATTTCTGAGAAAAAGAAAAAAAAATGGATATGCCAGGGCTTTAAATATTTTTACAAAGTTTTACTTCTTACTGCTTACAATAAGGTTTTTTTCATTTTGTATCTAAAATAATGTGTTTTAAAATAATAAGTTTAGATCGACATGTACACAGGCACAGAATTTCATATAATGTGCACATTCACACACACATGGAATGCTATATAAGTACATACATTCCAGAAGTATGAACTAGCCCTCATAACCAGATGGCTGTTTCAGAACTTGGTGGCATGTACAGGGGTCAGTTTGTGCAAAGCAAACCAAAAGGACAGGTTGGTCCTCAGAACATTAATAGAGTTTTGAGTGGCAGTGAAGTATATATTACATTGGCCATTCTACTTTATTACTACATCTGGCAAGTGGGAACTTCCAAATTACTAGCATTTACATTTGGTCTGCAAAACCACCCAATTAGTTTTTATGTCAAACCAATTATCAGACCACTTACACAACTATGAGTCAAATGCTTAGACACAGGAACCTTTTGGAAAACCTGGATGAACACATTATAACCTTCAGTGAGTAACCTTCCCTTTAAAATTCCTAATTCTCTTTCCAACATCAGTAAATTTCTAGTATTAGAATAGCTGAAAGCCAACAGTAACAATTCTGCCTCTTGTATAAAAGGGAGTTCCTCAGAAAGAAGGGGAGGCAGTTTATCTATTTTGGAATAGGGTGCCTTAATTGTAACTCAATTAAGGTATTAAATCATTTTAGTAGATCATTTTACTATGATAGACAGAAACCTTTTGTCATCTTTATGGGCAAAAACAATGCCTTTGCCAAGCTTCAGCTAGTGCAGCAGCTGTGCCATGGAATATTTTGCCACAGTGGTTCTTGCTTAAGTTGCCTCCCCAGTAGACTAGTGTAACACACTATGCATTGAGCCGCCCTGAGAAAGTTTGGAAATTACAGCTAAGCAAAACAAGGTGGTCAGACCCTCTGGTATGCATTTTAGAAACTAGATATCACTGGTTTTGTTCAAACTGTATGCTGGATTTCAATTTTTCCCCAAACTCAAGTCAAGGTGCTGGATTTGACCTACAAACCTCTGAACTGGGACTAGGGTATCTAAAAAATCACCTCCCATACAGATTGCCAGGAATCTAAGATCTTCAACAGAGGCACTGTAACATGAACATGAGAGGCTATGTTGGTGACTGTGACAGACAGGGCCTTCTTTGTAGCAGCATCTCAAATTGCTTTTTAAAGAGATTTTTGTCTGTTTTAAAATTATTTTTAATGTCTATGTTTTTATCTGTTGTGTATCATTATGTGAATTCTAGTATGCTAAGAAGGGATAAACAAATACTTTAAAAAATAACTACATAAAAGTAAGACTTCAAGGCAGAAATTCTCTGCATTGTCTCTGGTGCTTGTAATCACAGTAGCCTTAAGCAAGTCTCTCTGGTCCAGCATGTTTATGGGAGAGGGATTTAAGATCACAATCAGATTACCCTGATACTCCAAAATATATATTTAATGTGTGTTTGTGTGTGCACGTCTTCAACTCTCCTGTCAACTTATGGTAACCACATGAATTTCACTGTGTTTTCTTAGGCAAGGAATACTCAGAAGTGATTTGCCAGTTCATTCCTCTGAAACACAGCCTACAGCACCTGGTATTCATTGGTGGTCTCCCATCCAAGTACTAACAAGGGCTAACCCTATTTAGCTTCCAAGATTAGACAAAATCTGGTGCCTTTAGGGTATTTAGGCCGCCTGTATATCCATAACTTTCCCCACACATTTCCAATCCTTTCTCTATGGTAAAGTTGAGTTTTCGTCCATTTGGATTTTAAATTATTCAAGTTAGTACACTCAAAAATTCTGAACACTGACTAAGTAACAAAACATCAAGTAAGTCCTATGGAAAAGGTGGCAAGGCACTGGCCTGTTTTTAAATAGAGAAAAATTCATTTACATGACCTTTTTTCAAAATAACTATGGTGCAAACATGTAAAGTTGACTTCTTGGGGGTTTCTGACAAACTTGTAAATATTCAAACATATCAAAACAGCAATTGTTACATTCTAGGTGAACTCACTTCTTTGAGTGCAAAAACTAAACTATGGCTATTATATAATAACCTTTATTTGCTACTTATTTCCCAATCAGCTATGATAGCCTGCATGGCATTTTTCTTGAGTTTTTGGCGGGAGGGGAGGTGGAGGACACAATAAGCTAAATTTCTATTTTTAACATACCAACCATTAGATGGAATGGATATATTAGTTGTTATTCTCTATGCTACAGGGTACATTCAACCATGATGATAGAGTCAAAAGAGAGATATTTGCACAATAATTTATAGCATAGTGGTTCTTAACCTGTGGTCTACAGACCCTCAGGGGGTCGTAAAATGCTTATAGGGGGTCCGTGAAGGCTTGAAGGCTGCTTGACCCACCTCCTTCCCACAGTGGAGTGACCATGTGATGGGACAGGAGCCAAGGCAAAGTCTGGCTGGCTCAGCCTGTGCATTGCCATTAAATCTGCTCCCGCCACAAATGTGTAGGAAAAAGCAGGAAAAAAGTCCTCCCTCCTCCTCCAGTGCCTCTGGTGCAACTGTATTATTATTATTATTATTATTAGGTAGTATTATTACCATTGTTAGGGTTTTAAATCTTGAGTTAAGTTTTGGGGATCCATGGCAAGAAAATATATTTAAAGGGGGTCCCTGGTAAAGAAAAGGTTAAGAGCCATTTTTATAGCACATTCCTGAGTCTGTATCACAAAAGGTCACACAATACTTTCATTTTGACCTACTTCTGTTGTTGTCTAACAATTTTCTTCCAAATTGAACATCTAAGCACTATGGAACTGTGACATCATCGTTAAAGCCAAGTTATTAAAGTGATATTTACCTTCAGCAGAAAAGTTTTAGGCTTGGGTCCTCTTTTCTTCGGTCCATATAGCTCCCGTTCCCGTTCCCTGGAGGGGGTAGGAGGATTAAACACTTTTAAAGAGTAGTGTCGACTCTGAAAAAAACGTTTCTTTCTCTTCTTTTCTTTTTAAAAAGAGCATCTTAACTTCACTGCCACAGCACTTCCTAACTACCACTCTTGACTACTTTCCAAAAAACCCATCTCAAACTCACTTTTGCTCAAAGGCGGCAATCAGACGGGAATCTAGGATATTCTCTTCAGGTTCCCAAGTGCTGTACCTGCAAAGGTGCACAAGAGGAGAATTAACAGGCAAGAGGGAGAAAGAGAGAAAAGCAGACAGCTAAACAGGGGTGGGGGAAACTGAGGAGAAAAGCCAGAGGGAAAACAACCCTGCAGGCACCGTGTGTGTCTGTGAACCCACCGAAGGGGCGCCTCACAGGAGCCCAGCGACAGGCCCAGGAGGCGGGAAGGGGGCTTCATGCAAGACAGACACACGGACGGACAGACAGGCGGCGAGCGAGACAGACAGACAGACCCCCCAAGAGCGAACTCACTTGATGGCCCAGCCTTTCCATTTCACCAGGTACTCGATGCGTCCCTGCAAAATAGGGGGGGGGGAGAGAGGGAGAGATTGAAGAGCAAAGCGGGGGGGGGGGAAATAAACGGGGAAGGGGAGGAAGAGGAGGAGAGACGGGAGCCGGTTAGAGAGGTGGCCACGGCAGCAGCCCCGAAGCCCGGCCCCGCTCGCTGGCTGCCTGGCCCCTCAGGCTCACCTTTCGGATCCGCCGCTTGATGATGGATTCGGCCGCGAAGACCCGCTCGCCCACTGCAGACAGCTCCATCTTTGCTCAGCGGCACCCACCACAGCCCATAATAATCCCGCCCGCTTCCTCGCCTTCGCCTCGCCTCCCCTTCCTTTCCTCCCTCCTCAGGGCTGAGTGGCTGACTGAGGCAGGCGGGCGGCGCTGCTGCTGCTGCTCCCGCGACAACGGCTCGAGAGGCTGGATCGGGCCGTGAACATACATACATACATACGTACACACGCACGCGGGAGGGAGGGAGGGAGGGAAGGGCGCGCGCCGCCGCGCGCACCCGCCTGCCCTCACTCTTCCAACCGCCACTCTGCACCTCCTCCCTGCCCGCTCGTTCGCGCGTCCGTTTCACATGACGTGAATTTAAAGCCACGCCTCTTTGCTTGAGCACACCCCACCCCTCCGCTCTTTTTTTTTTAAGGGCTTTCGTGTGTCCCACCTTCCTTCCTTTCCCTTTTGCCTTGTTTTGAGCCGCCGAGGGGAGAGAAAGGGGGGGAGAAGTGCGTGAAGGCGCAGGCGCGAGCTCTTAAAGGGGACGCGCGGATCAGTTTGGAAGCGCAAAGGAGGGGTGGTGGTGGTGGACGTGCGAAGAGTGAGGACGGGAAAGTACAGCGTGGACTCACCGGCCGGCGGGGGGGCGAGGGGGGAGTAGCGCCCCTCCCCCTCCGAGGCGTCCCGCTAATATTTCCATTTTTCTGAGGCGGCCCCCACCTCACGCCACAAGGCTGTTTGTCTTATTTCTCTGCTTCATCCTATTAGGATGCGGTTCTTTCCCTGGAGGAAAAATATTTTTTAAGCTCTGCTGCCGCCCACAAAGTGCGGCCTTTTTATATATATGTATAAATAAAGGTTTGTGTGTATGTTTGTGTACACACACACACACACACACACACACACATATACAAGATATTTGGAGAATGAGGGCTGTTTTAAAATTCCACTGCACCTACCTCAATTTATACACACACACACACACACACACACACACATATATATATAAACATTTCAACTTACTGAGGTAGGTGCGGTGGAATTTTAAAACATCCCTCACTCTCCAAATAGCTTGTGGAAGCCATTGCGTCCCAAAGAGGACGTATTTCCACCCTGTTTTGACAGTGTTCAAAAACAACAAAAACACAACCCAAAACACGTCGCCCATTTGCTGCCATGTAAAATTTCATCAGCTTGTTTTCTTTAGGCCAAAATGTTAGGAATTTAAAGGGTAGCGAGAGGCTTTGAGAATTTGGAGGGTGAGGTGTATATTATACCATCTGTTATTTTATTTGAGCTTCTAAAGGTACAGGGCATTTTTCAAAACAAGTAAACCTCGGGGATTTTGGAAACTAATAATAAATCTTTACCGTTTACACAGGCACACAGCTGTCAAACTCTTAAGAGACTCCCAAGCTTATATATCTGTTTGTTGCTTTAACACAGCCCTTCCCTGTTAAACAGTACCATCAGAGGCATTCCTGGCCTCTCCATATTCAGAGAGTCCTTGTGTTTATTTTGGGTAGCCGGACAGGCCATATGTGGGGAGGCCAGAACTTGGGAAAGGGAGCTGTAAAGAGAAACAAGCACCAATAAGGCAAAGAGAAGGTCAAAGAAAGACAATAAGTGAAATGCAGCCCTTCCTGAGTTTCTTGCTCCTGTTTTCTTTAATAATAGGAGTTATTAGTTCCTGTGAGAAATGCAGCCAAGGCATGATAGTTTGCATCATCTTTCCTAATTCAAAATCACAATTCCTAACACAACTCCAACCTGACATACCATGTCAATAAGAAAGTGATCCTAATTTGAAAGAATACTGGGAGTCATTTTCCATGCAGTGTTCAATCTCTCTACAGTTATCTGGAAATTTTATTTCCCACATTTCCATGGCAAGAGGGAGTCTCCCCTCAAGGAGGCTTACATCATGTTAGAAACAAAACTACTGAATGTGTATGTTAGTGCTGGGGAACTTTACTATACTACTAGAACTGAATAAACAGTAAACTGTGGTTCACACATGTAAGTACAATTGTCCCTTCATATTCGCTGGGGTTTAGTTCCAGGACCCCCATGGATACCAAACCCCGTGAATACTCAAGTCCCATTATATGCAATGGCATAGCAAAATGGTGTCCCTTATATAAGATGGCAAAATCAAGGTTTGCTTCTTGGATTATTATTTTTAAAAGAATATTTTCAAGCCATGAATGCTTAAATCCGTGGGTACCAAATCCATGAATACGGAAGGACAACTGTATATCATTCAATAACATATTAGGAAGCAATTCTATAGATACCTGGGATAAGATCTACTGGAAACAATAGGACTTATTTGTACATCTATAGAATAAATATGTCAAATGCGTTATGTGCTTCCTGCTCCCATATAGTGAGCTATGCAGAGATTTAGTGTCCTCCTTTATTATGTAAATATTACAAAACAGAAAATAATGAAACCAAGCAGCCATTCCAACAACAGGCAACAAATTCCTTGGGTAGCAACATTCACAGTTCCACTCCTGCTTGTCCAGTTTTAATTAGTTAGAAACTTTTAGCTGTCTCCTGTGTCTGTCCAAGTTACTGTTTCTCAGAAATTCAAGTGCAGAAACTTCACCCTTACAGGTAAATTATCTATTCAGGAATGTTCTTTTGTCAAGCTCTTAATTGCTCATTCATAGTGATCAAATCAACCAAGTTTACAATTGCCTCCACTGGCAATATGTTTGAGATTATGTATGGTGCTATGAAAGTTCTGGTAACAGTATTTGATCCTCAAAAGTTGATTCACACATACAATTCACTATTCAGTCTCAGTATTGGAGTACTAAGTATTCATTGTAAGTTGTTCTACATTTACATTTCTGTTCATGAGATGAGTGGAGGGGCTTCTAAGTTTTCAGCTACCTCTGTGAACTGTTTCACATAGAACATTTTTACATCTGTACAAACAGAACAGTTTCCAAAATGTTTCTGAGGAACAGATTCCTAGCTGGATCTGCACCTAAGCACAATGGAAGGATATTTGATGACTGCTGTCCTTCCCACAGCTGCTGATGGCATTGGCAATGCCTGTTAGGAATGGGAGATAGAGGACATCTCAGCTGGATCTGGACATGATGGAAGGATAATTGGCAGTTGTGTGCAATTCTGTCTTGTGCCAAACACATTCACCTGCTAGGGAGTTAGAACTGGGCAAAGCTCTACTTCATATATACAGGTTGCTCAATGTTTATCACTATATGCAAGGGTACAGTTACAGGGGTGGAGCAAAATGAAGGCATTGCCCTAGTTGACTACAAGTTGAACATGAGTCAACAGTGTGATGCGGCAGCTAAAAAGGCCAATGCGATTTTGGGCTGTATCAATAGAAGTATAGTATCTAGATCAAGGGAAGTAATAGTGCTGCTCTATTCTGCCTTGGTCAGACCTCACCTAGAATACTGTGTCCAGTTCTGGGCACCACAATTCAAAAAGGATATTGACAAATTGGAGCATGTCCAGAGAAGGGCAACTAAAATGGTGAAAGGTCTGGAAACCATGCCTTATGAGGAGAGACTCAGGGAGCTGGGTATGTTTAGCCTGGAAAAAAGACGGTTAAGAGGCGATATGATAGCCCTGTTTAAATATTTGAAGGGGTGTCACACTGAGGATGGAGCAGGCTTGTTTTCTGCTGCTCCAGAGACTGGAACATGGAGCAATGGATGTAAGCTCCAGGAACAGAGATTCCACCTCAACATTAGGAGGAACTTTTTGACAGTAAGAGCTGTTGTTCGGCAGTGGAACGCACTCCCTCGGAGCGTAGTGGGGTCTCCTTCCTTGGAGGTCTTTAAACAGAGGCTGGATTGCCATCTGTCAGGAATGCTTTGATCAAGATTTCCTGTGTGGCAGGGAGTTGGATTGGATGGCCCTCGTGGTCTCTTCCAACTCTACAATTCTATGATTCTATGATTCTAAATAAGAATTCTATCTAATAAGAATTCAAGTGAAATTTCCCTTCAGTCCCCCAGTTTCTAGCATTGAAGAGAGTAAGACTGAAAATCATTCACACCTAGAACTCTTATATTTGCTGTGTTCACATTCCCTTAACAAGTTTGTCTGCTGTAGTTCTAAATGATCTACTGAAATGTTAAGTTACTGCAGTTGTAAAAATTTTGAAACTGAAGGAAAATTTCATGGGTGGGGGCAGAATTCTTATTGGGGGGGGGTTTGATGCCCTCATTTTGCCCCTGGCTATATGAAGTATGAAATATCATCGTACACAGTCACTTCAAACTTAGATGTGGGTTCAATAGATGAACTATCATAACAAATCATTTACTATTCATAAAGTATTGTGGCACCTTAGAATTTTCTGCTGTGTTTGAATTACATGCTGCTTTCTGTACATTTCAGTAAAGCCACTATGTGTGTTGCTCACTTTTTTTAGGTTGTGCACAGCAATTAAGTATCCTGATAAGCTGCAAAGGTGCTCAATTTACTGAAGCAATCAGCACTCTGGAGAGCGCTTGCCACCTTGTTTTGTTTAGTATCAGCAGATGCCTGGAAGGAGAAATACACAAGGAAATTAAGTTTGCAGTCACTGCAGAATGAAACTGATGAGGAAATGGATGGATAAGATGAAGGCCAGCAATATAATTAGAGCTCCAAATGAGTCCATTTGAAGTACTCTCACTATACACTCTCCACCCTCTTTTCTCTTACTTTATGGGGTCAATAGGGCAGAAAACCCTATGAAATTCATGCAGCCGCCATACACATGACACACACATGACACACACGCATGGCAACACAACACTCTCAGGGCAGGGCTAGGTTACATGTGGCCTTCAAATGCTTTTTGTGTAGCCTTTCAAGAGTTTCTCTGCTGCAAGCACCACTGCCAAATTACTGTCACCATTGCATGCAATGCAAGCACCAAAACTGAAACATTTCATCTCCATTCCTGTACCTCTATTCCAAATCCCAGTGATTCTGCTAGGAAGTGACATGTGGGGAATGCACACTTTATTATCAAACCATGCAAAGAGGCGACCTTTTTGTGGTTGTGTTGCTTGCTGTGACGACAAATTTAGCAATGGCATGGCAAAGGTTCATCCCTCGAATCCTCCCCCAAGCAAAGAATTTGCCCACCCTTGGCCAAGCTATTTATTACAAGGAGATGCAGCGAAAGCTAGTAATTGGACATAAGGTCTTTTAGATATACTGACAGTGACCATACATTTATAGCAAAACATACCAATATGTTTTCAGTTAACTGGGTTAACCCTTTTGGTAAAAAAAAATAGGGTTGATTTTATTCCTCTGTATTCATTTGTTAGTTTTCACAACTTGTTCTACAACATTGTAATTTGCCTTTATTTTATAATTTTGCTCTCTTATTCACGTCATATTTCATGGATTTAGTCAGAAAATCAGGCAAGAAGTTAAGCATCAGATGAATTCTATTGGCAAATTTGTCAAATACACTGTTTCTCAGGCAAGCGTTTGAGTACAGAGGTATCAAAATATGTACATTTTTTCTTACTTTTTTTCCAAAGCAAAAAATTAATTCATTTTTCATCTTTTTCTGAAAAAGCCTCTCAGATACAACTCACACACCACTTTAAATGTTGGTTATAGAATCACAGAACATCATCACTTCTTGTCATTTTATTAATTAATCACTTAATTAATAAAATGAATTAATTAAGGTTGCTAGCAAATGCAACAACACTGGATGATTCAACATTGCTGTGACATCTTGTTGACAGAGGATGGGTAAAATCTATTGTCCTTTATAAACTCTTTATTGCTGCCTATCAACTTCACAAAGACATTCTAATATGGAATGTAAATAAAAGAAAGGAGTTATTTCTATAGTGTAATCCTATCTTCAGTGGGATCAAGGAAATGAAGCAAGGATGGGGCCAGAGCTATTTTGACTAGCATTTTACTCAAGAAATATGCATTCTGTGATAAGATTCACACAGCCACACTCACTCCCTTGTGGTCTGGTCTAAGCCATGCTCAATTGCCGCAGAATGCTGGACTGTCCATTGGAAAAGAGGAGCAGGGAAGGGTAATTGGAATGCCCTGTTTGACACAAAGGTGCGCAACCTATAGCCCCCAACCTAGGTTTAAAAGGGATCTGGATGTTTAGGGTTTAGGCCTCTGGCAGAGTGATCTGCCTCTTCCCCAACAGCCTGCATGGTGAGAGAGAAGGGGAAAGGAGGGTAGCAGAACTAAAGAAGGAAAGGTATAGACTCCACACCTTTTCACCACTGGCTTCAGCCCCAACTGCTGCCAACAGGGAGCCTCTGACAGTCTACTCCCAAAGGAAATGCAACCCCAACCAAATAAAAGATTGCCTTTTGTTGCATTGTACTGAATACTTCTGTTTGCCCAGCTATCTCCCTCTGATTTGTATGCTGTTGTCATCTGAAAAGGGGGAGGCACTTTTTGTTCGGTCACTCTATTGTCCACCTAGCTTAATATTGACAGTGGCTTTACAGTCTCTGGTAGAGAAAAGGGTCATTGTCCACCAGGAAGCCATGGTCCTTTTCTGCTACTCCTTAGAGAAGGGTCTGGGAACATATATCCTAATTGCAAGAGAGCTTTAATATTGGGAAAGACTGCCACAGGAACTGGAGGCCTCTCTTTCTCTTGAGGTCTTTAAAGTGAGGCAGGGATGGATGGTTGGTCTGGAAAAAAATCCACTCTTGGTTTTACAGCTCCTTCTGCTGCAGTTGCTCCAAGTTGTACCAGAGCTTTCCCAGTCCTGGATCCAATCAGTTGAGAGATCTGGCTCTGGGAAAGCTCTCACACAACTCAGAGCAGCTGTAAAATCAAGTCTTATTTGCTACCCACCCACCCACCCGCAAATCAAGCAATGGATAGCAACAGCATTAGCAATAGCATTCATATTTATATACCACTTATCAGTGCCAAAGCACTCCCTAATCAGTGTACAATGTGTGTGGGTTTTTTTAAGCTAATTGCCCCCAACAAGCTGGGTACCCATTTTACTGACCTACAGAAGGATGGAAGGCTGAGTAAATCTTGGAGCCCTCTGGGACCAAACTCATAATGTTGTGGCTTGCAGTACTGGCAATTAACCACTGTGCCACCAGGGATCCACCAACTTCCCTGAGATAGGCCAGATGGTCATGCATCAGGGATGCTGTAGTTGTAAGATTCCTCTACTGAGCAGAGGGTTGAACCATATGACCTCAAGAGATGGTATCCAGTTGTAGCATCCTAATAAAATATGATTAAATGGGCTACAAAGCTCTAGCTCCATGACCTGTCAACAGCAGCTGCTCAAGAGCTTCATCACAGCTGCATTGGTGCTTCTCCAACTGCCCTGTAGGTTCTGCAGCACTGCCTGGCACACTATCCACCTCATTACATTATGCCAATGCATCTTCTTGCAGAGGCACCTATACTTTAAGGCAGTCCATTTCTCCTATACTATTAGTTAATTCACATAACAATGCCAGGGCTAAATGTGCCAGATTGAGATCAATGCTTAAGCACAGCAGAGCTAAGAACAACCTATTAAGTCATTTGTTAATATGCTAATTCTATCTCAAAATGAATAGGTTATTGATCGGCACATATGAATTAGGAATATTTACTTCATGTTCTTCGGAAGAGGGATGGGTGCCAAAAATGATCTTATATGTAGAATTCTGCTTCTTTAATATTACTGCAGCAGCCAAATGGTAGTGGGATCTTTGTT
Source organism: Gambelia wislizenii (assembly GCA_030847615.1). Taxonomy (NCBI): domain Eukaryota; kingdom Metazoa; phylum Chordata; class Lepidosauria; order Squamata; family Crotaphytidae; genus Gambelia; species Gambelia wislizenii. Next base: position 224,336,273 of record JAUMIR010000005.1, on the reverse strand, counting down.
GGAAGCATCTGACCAGAGATTGAACAGCCATCTGGCAAGAAGACTACAGCTGCATTGCAGAGCACACCCCAAGCAGACAGTTAAGACTCATTGACCGCCAATATCCCTTCTTATTTGATGAAATGGTGGTCTTAGTGGCTGAAGTTTCTATATTGCTTGCATCAGTCCAAAAGATCATAGAGCCAAAACAGCTGGTCAAAAGAACAGATTCACTGGAGCTTGGATGGCAACTCCCAGAATCCCTCAGACAGCATGGCTGTGAGATTCTGGGAGTTGTAGTCCCCCAAAAATGTTTTTCATCTTGAACCTAGGTTCAAGTGGAGCCAGCGTGATACAGTGATTTGAGTGTTGGACTAGGACTCGGGGAGACTAGGGTTCGAATCCTCCCTCAGCCATGAAAACATACCAGGTGAGCTTGGGCAAGTCATACTCTCTCAGCTTTAGTGGGAGGGAATGGCAACCCTCTTCTGAATAAATCTTGCTAAGAAACCCCTACTTTAGGGTTGCTGTAAGTTGGACTTGACTTAATAACAAGAACAGCAGATTCAAGTTCCTTAACATTTATCTGATCCTTGCTTTTCCATCAAGTCTCTGGTCCTGTCCAATAACTACAGAAGCCAGGATGACCCAATAGAAAGCAACTTTCATAATCTCAAAGGCCTGCTGCACTCTATTGGACTGCAGTCATTTTCTTTGAACAACAGACTCCATCTGTATTACAAGCAGATTTTAAGCCTCCCTGTAATACTTTAAGTCTGCTCACCACATTATTTGGGTGGAGAGCAGCTCCTCAAGAAACACAAAGATAGAGTGTCTCCAGGTTGTAGCCCAGGTCTTACGTAGTCAGCTTTACCTTTCTCAAGTCCTCTCCATTTAGATCAGTAGTGGACAAATTGTGGCCCTTCAAGTATTGTTGAATTTCAACTTCTATCATCCCTTGTTTGCATTATCAGTGGTGAGGGATTATGGAAGTTGGAATCAAAGAAATCTGAAAGGCTGTGAATTACCCAGCACTGATTTTGATGAAGCTATTGTACATAAAGGAGATATAGGTTCTTCTTCAACCCAGGATTCTGACTTAACTTCAATTTTTCAGAAACATGCATCCATGTAGAAGGGAAGGGCTTCTTACTACAACTTCTGCATAGCTCATCCTGTTTCTATAAACACTCTGAAGGTTTGGAGCTTGTTAAAGACATTGATTCTGTTCTTTGGAATCCAGGGGGCCGTTTATATGATGAAAATGTCCTGAGATGAACTTGCGATGAACCCTGGTTGTTCACACGTTCATCGTGATGATCTTGAGCTTTTCAGAAGGGGGGTCACCATTTATCCTCCAAGGAGCGTGACTTTCTGTCCCTCAGTTTGTCCTGTGTTTTTAAAAAAAAGTCTCGGAAGGTTGTGGATAATCGGGTATGTGATCAGATTGGGACAATATATCTCGGGAGTAGGTGGTGGCCGGAAATTGAGGTGGGCAGGGGCGGGCTCAGAGTTCAGAGAAGGAGGGTTCAGTCACACTTTTCAACAGATTCAGCTTCACTGGCTGAAAGCAAAGGCTTCCCTCCAGGCTGCAGTAAGGTTTGTGTGTGTCTGTGGCAGAAGTCACCCTGTTCAATGGATTTTTACATTGCAAACCCCTCAGCCCCATGAAAGCCAGTCCCCATTCCTTCCACCTGCCCTCTCCTGCACGGAGGGGTGTGTTCTTTAAAGGGACTTTCACACTGCCAACCTCTCACCCCCAAGATCAGCTCTCCCTCTTCCTTCAACCCCCCCTCCTCCACGGAGGGTTGTGATTTTTAAAGGGACTTTCAGCTCTCCCTCTTCCTTCAACACCCCCTCTCCTCCACGGAGGGTTGTGATTTTTAAAGGGACTGTCACAGTGCCAACCTCTTGCCCCCAAGATCGGCTCTCCCTTTTCCCTCCACCCACCCTCCCCTGCACAGAGGGTTGTGATTTTTAAAGGCTTGTGTGCTGTCGATCTCCCTTTAAATGGATTTTTACATTTATTTGGCATAAACCTGTGTGGCAAGCCGATCAGGGGAATTTTTTTTTTACAGGAATTGTGCAGAGGAGGTTGCCTTCGCCTTCCTTCTCTGAGCAAACATTTGTGGCACCCAATAGCATCACTTGTGGTGGGAAACACCACAGGAAATACGTCACCAATGTTGTGAAAAAACGAGTAATCGCACCCTTGACTGACAGCTAAAAAAATAATAATATCCCGGAACCTTTTCCTGTATAAACAAAAAAACCAAAAAAACATGGGATACTATGTCTCGGGATCTTGCTTTTGTCATGGAAAAGGTTGTCATGTAAACAACAATCCCAGGATATTGTTCATCCTGTGATAAATCATGTAAACAACAAGGGATGAACTCGGGATCAGGAATTCCCATTTCTCCCCGGGATAAATACTGCTGTGTAACTGATGCCCAGTGTTTATGTAAAGCAGGTGTTTGACAAATTTAGTCTTTTCAGACTTCAGCATCTAAGATAAACCAATGCTAACAGTGAAAACTGCCTTACCTTGTTTATTGTAAGGAAGTAAAAGCCCTGCAGGATCACACATGAAGGCCTATCTGAGCCAACATTCTGTTAATACAGTTCCAAGCGGAGGTTTCTGGTAGGCCCACAAAGACTATGTGAACACAATAGTATCCACTCATTCATGTCCCTAGCAACTCTTATCCAGAAACATAGTGCCTCTAAAACTGGAGGTAATGCATAACTGTCATGCTTAGTCATGCTATTGATAGACTTATCCTTCATGATTTGTCATCTTCCCTTTTTAAGCTCTTCCAGTTCACAGCCATTACTATAATCACGTCAGCAAATTCCAGTGAACACACTTACGTTTACCTGTCATGAATCTCCCACATTCAGTTTCATTAGATGACAACAGGTTTTAGCATACAAGGGGAAACCCCTCACCCTTATTGGTTTGAACACTGGTCTAGGACTCCATGAGACCAGGAGTTGAATCCCTGCTTTGCCATGGAAACCCACTGGATGACCTTGGGCAAGTCACACACTCTTCAGAGGAGGGCAGGGGCAAACCTCTGAATAAATCTTGCCAAGAAATCAAATGGTCCCTTCCACACTACATGATTATAGCGCTATGATTCCAACTTTAACTGCCATGGCAGGATCCTATGCAATCTTAAATTTAGGGAGAGGCATTTAGAATTCTTGCTGAAAGAGGTCTAGTGCCTCACCAAACTACAAACCCCAGGATTCCATAGGCTGTTGCCATGGCAGTTGAATTGTGAAAGGGCCCTATGATGAGGTCACCATAAACTGGAGATAAAGCCACAGAACAATTCACTTTCTCCATACCATGCAGTCTTATACCAATCTGCCATACTTTCTCCCACACTTTAAAAAAAGTTTTAAAACCTGTTATAAATCTGGCAGGAGAATGACGTTCCCTATATGGACTCCTCCTCTGCAAAGGTCCCCTTCCTCAAAGAATTATCCATAGGCATAGGTTGGAAATACATGTTTCCCCAGAAATCCCCAGCTAATGTGGCCAGAGGCCATGGAAGCTACAGGATTCTGAGAGCTGCAGTCCAAAAGGTAACTTTCTGCATTCTGGTAATAGACCGTCACCAATCAGGTCTAGTCTTTCAGAGTTTCTGAGTTTACAGTCCGTTGGTTAAAGGATGGTATAAGAGAGAGCACATTTTGGCCACCAATTAGATGTTATTAAGAAAGAAACGAGAAGTAAACAAACTTTTATTTTATGAAAATTTGAATTCTGTAGAAGCAGAGACCATATGGAGACTGTTTTGTTCAACAGTGTGAGTCTCACCATTTCAGATACTAGTGACCAAGCCAGCAAATCAGAAAACTTAATTGCTCAACTTTCAACAACCCTAAACATGCGCATTAAAAGAGCCAAGTGGTTTGAAGTGGAACCCAGGATGAAGAGCAGCTTGTACTTTGGATGAATATTGGAATTAGGATTTATGTTTGCCCTCCTGCAATTCCAGTTGAAATTGCTCCTGTGTGTTCCTGCTATTTGTAGGTGGGGGTTTCCTGTCTTTGCAAATAGCACATATACCACGGGGCGATTCTGATTGGAGGCAAAGGGATAAAACCCCCTACACGCACGCACGCACACACACGATCTTGTTCCTGATGCCAAGGGTATCTATTTTGGCCTTAGGTCACTGGCTGCTCCTGCAAATTCTCCTCAATCTGTGGTGGTCAGGCCACATGATGTAAGGTCTTTTCCCTGAATCTGGGATGACCGATATCTCAGATTCAGGGCATTCCAGGGTATTTTACTAGATGCTGAGTTTTGACAATTGGGAGTTTTCTCCACATTGTCGTCCACCGCCGCCACTGTGACCATTTTAAAGTTCAGGAGGTCATTCCCAGCTGAAGGGGTTTTCTCCCTTCCCCTGGCTCAGCAGCACTGCCTCTGCCCGCTTCCTTCAAGCGCTTCCATCACTTTCTTTACGTGTGGGTGAGTGGGTGGAGTAAGCGCTGCCGAACCAGGGGAAGGGAGAAAACCTTTCTCTTCAGATGGGAATTGCCTCCTGAGCTTTAAATCATTGTCGAGATGGTGGCAGGAGCTGAAACTCAGCAGGAACAGTGAAGACAAGATACCCCATGTCACTGAGGAGTATAATAATGCGTAGGGATTTGGGGTGAATGCAGGAGCATGCAGGCAGAACCTCCGAGTTTTTCCCCCACATGTAGACTGGCCCTATGATAGGGTGGGAACCCCAAGCTCCAGACCCAAAGCCAGCCCTCCGTGCCACACCCCCTCCCTCTTGACACCACCATTTGATGTTTACCTAGCTTGTGTATGGGTCCCTCTGTCCTAAATGGTTGACATGCCTCTTCCAAGGTGTAGTTACCTGCAGTAGGAGCTTTTAACTAGAATGCGCTAGCATTTTTGGTCCTTCCTTTCGGCCTTTGGCCTCATCCACCACTGAAATGTGGCCCCTAAGAACTTATCTGAGATTGAATTTGGTCCCTGAGCTACAAGAGTTCCCCACACATGTTCTAAGAGGATCTGTATATAATGAGGCACTGTGAAAAAACTATGCTGGCACACAACAGCAAAGCTGTATTTGTGTAGTATAGTGGGAAGAAACGATATTATATCTGTGGACCTGGTGCCCTCTCTTGCTTTGCACTGTCTCTGTTCATGAAACTACTGTATGCTGACTTGTTATTTGGTCTTGGGTTTCCCTCACCCCCACCATTCACCCAAAATACACTGGAGATGTTCAAATCATCCTGAATGTTGTGATGTTGCAAGGCTGTAATCGCAGAAAGCACAAGCCCTCTTGCTCCATTGCTCTTTATTAAAAACAAACTCTTGGCCAGGTCACATATAGCCAAGTGTCAACAAAATGTGTTTTGGGTAGGATGCCATTTCTTGAAGATACAGCATTGACTGTTTAAGCAAGCTTGATGCAGTTTCAGCTTACCAAGCTCCAGTCAATGTGCAGAGAAACAGTCCTCAACACTTTTGCCTTACGATCACCAATACTAATAAGACCAAACAAAGCTCAATGCTGTAGATATTTAGGAAGCTTCACTGGGGCACTTGGACTTTAGTGTGTGCATTGTAGGATATCTAAACTATAGCTAGTGAAGTCCATTTTGTTTTGTTTTCTCACCTGTTTACTGGCTTGATGTACTTAATCCATCATTCTGGACAGCTCCCCCCACCCTCTCTCTCACACACAGACAGAGCTATCAAAGCCTCCTGTGCTTCCTGAAAAACAACTGATAGTTATATTTTGTGGGTACATCCAAATTGGCAGTTCTAGTAAAATTAGACTGTACTTATTTTGTCATTTTTACCTACCTTTTCCTACACAATCCCTTTTAGGAGCTTGGAGCAGCATTTCATCTGCACAAGTACCTTGTGAAGCAGGTTCAGCTGAAAGAGACCATGAGTGTCCCAGCTGGGCACAGATTTAAAACTGGATTTCTTCCCATCCAAATCAAACACTCAAGCCATACTAGACAGTGCTATTATGTGTAATATTCCCCAGTATAGAGAAAAAAATGGTATTCTGGGGATTTATCTACATGAACACACTGTATTCAGGAAACTCACAGAAAGTAAATTAGGGCTGGGAAATTTAGATCCTCCAGATGATATGGACATCAGCTCCCAAAAATCCCAGCCACAGAGCCAATGGTAAAAAATTATGGGAGTTGCAGTCTAAAACTACTAGAGGGTAAAATGCTCAGTATCCCTGCAGTAAGTCTACCAGCGAACAAGTTTAAACAATAGTGGCCAAAGGAAGACACAGAAACAGGACATTAGCTAAATGTCAGTTCTCATTTAATGTTTTTTGATAATCTTGTTTGCAACATTTACCACATAAATCATCTAAATAAATAGATGCTGTACAGTCTCTTAACCATTATCAGTACAAAAATAAAGCCGCACATTGCATCAATTAAAACTTGCTCGGACCCTCTCATTTGTATTACAATCTCTGTTTTGCAGCAAACACTCAGTCACTCACAAAAAGGCATTAAAACTTTGATTTATTTTTAATTTTGTTTGGAATTTGTTTCAGCTCCCTCCCCCCCCCCAATACATTCAGTTAGTCTGTACAAAAAACCAAAATGAAACAAAAACAAAGAAGCTCATTCTGTGTGCAAAAGAAGCTTTCATGTGCAAAGATTAACTTGGACACCATGTCAAGAAGGTACCAACTTGGATCTCATGCCAATAAGGAGGAAGAGAAAGAACATAACCCACAACACACACACACACACAACACAAAATGAAAAGAAAGCAATGCCTTAGGGCTGTTCCTCTCCCCATACACATCACAAATACTCTGTCCAAAAGAAAAGAATATATAATTCAGCAACACAGTTCAGACTGGAATCTTGAGAGAACAAGCAGTGCAAACAAAAGGGAGGAACAGAGATGGAAACCTCTTCTACAGGATATGGACTTGGCACTAAAAGGCTTCTAACTTCATTAGACATTTATAATGCCCCATTTTGATACCTTGAAAATCTTCCATTTCATACCATTTCCTCCCACCCCCTCCACCAAGAGTACTCACCAGTTAAAGAAATAAAACAGTCATTAAGCAAAGGCTCTTGCACATTGCTTACGTCCCCTCCCGAAAGCCTGACAGCCCCACACCCTTAATTTACTATTAAAGTGCAATTTGTCAAGGAAAAGGGAAGAATTTGAAAAGATGCATTAAAATATAAATTTTATATATACAAATATATATAAATGTCAACACCTACAAATGGAAGTGATCCATGACGCTGCATTTGCTCAACGTGCCCAAGGCTAGGGGGTATGTATCAGAAAACAACTTATTGCTGGAAAGTGCTGGGAGTTTAAGAGGAGTTGGGAACTATATCCAATTCTTGAGGAGGATTATACTTCCCTTGCCTAGAATGGCATCCTAGCTGCAAGATGTGAAGTGAAAATATCACAGCAACACAAGTTGATCTTACCAATGGTGTTCCTAAACATCACAGAAACAAACATTTACTGTGAAATCCTATGTCTATTTACTCAGAAAGAAATGTTAGTGAGTTTAATGTAGTTTACTTCCATGTAAGCATGCACAGGACTGTTGCCTTGGTGCCTTAGGTAAAATAATGCCCACTAAGTGCAAATATACTGGTTCATTACCAGACATATGCAAAGGCAGTTTACATTGCAGGCAAATATAACCACTGGTGTGATCCTAGTATTAACCTGCAGCTATGTTACCCATTATTGGTTTTATCCTGTATCATCATGTCTCTTTTAAATGGTACACTCTGTCACAGAACAATTCAGCAGTGCTTGGGCAAAAAACAAGATCTAGATTTTGATTCATAACAATTTTGGTGCCAGAATTACGTTCTCTTCTTACTGACAGACTCTTTTCACCTTCCCTTTGCCCAACAATTCTGCTGCTTTACAGGCTACAGACTAGAACAGGATCCCACACTCCCAAAGCAAGCTGACACTTGTACAGACCTGAAAGTACATTTTTTCTCATTTCTTGCCACCTCCTTCAATCTGGTTTTTCAACTAAAAACTCAACTTTGAATGCCAATTCTACTTCACATCTGAACAATGCTTGCTTTGTAGTCCTTTTGTGTTCTGAGGAAAAGAAACTGAACCACAGTCTATGATATCTTTTACACCACAGGTGGGAATCACATGGCGCTCCAGGTGCATAGCCAATGGTGAGGAATTCAGAAATCTGCAGTCCAACAACTGAAGGGCTGCATAATTCTCCATCCTTAATTTACACTTTCAGAAAATCGAGGGGAAATAGAAAAGCTGTCTTTCCCATGAAACATCCTTATACACAGAAAGGAATACTTGGCCTACATTTCACAATTTTTAAAAAACAAGCTCACACTTCTCATTTCTTAATGTCTTATTCAACTGACAGCTAACAATCACCAAGGAAAAATGACTATATACAGTCACCTAATCCTTGTTGTTGTCTTGCTGTAACACCCGTTTTGACTGAATATATACAGATACCTCAAGAAGCATGACTATGTAACAATTTATTAGGAAGTCAATATTTCAGCTTATATTGCTGTAGGTTGTACCAGCATAGTGTAGTGGTTTGAGTGCTCCTGGAGACCAGGGTTCAAGCTCCCACTTGGCCATGGAAACTTGTTGGGTAGCCTTGGGCAAGTCACACTCTCACAGCCTCAGAGGAAGGCAATGGCAACCCCCCCCCCCGGAAGAAATCTTGCCAAGAAAACACTGTGATATGGCATCCTTAAGCAAATCTAAGTTGGAAGCCACTTAAAGGCATACAACAACAAGGCTGTACTTCTATTTCTGTTTAATTACAAGTGACAGATTCCCCCTACTTACAGCTAACATTTTTCCATGTCCATTGACATCTCTAATGTTACTTCTTCCTGGAGTAGCTCAAAGCTAATTTCCCCCCCTCAATAATGCTTGGAACTTCAATATGGTCCATATTCTCTTTGATGCAGGCCATGAGAGCATGCTGTGCACAGGGAGCGTTTATATACATAACTAGTCAAGCTAAACTGAAACATGGCTCCTTTTCTTAACATAAGAAATGTACGTTGTTCACATGTAAAAAAAAAAAAAAAAGTCAAACAGCTCCACAACAAAAATTGGATGCATAGAGGGGATTACTGAACAGCAAAAAATACAGTACTGGATTCAACTTGGACTACCTTAGTAGCCACTATACAAATTATCTAAAAGACAATTTATTTTAGACTAATCACTTTGGCATAACTTTACAAAATGGGTCATCAGGTCATATTTGTCAGGAGTGATTACAGGTTTGAAATGTTACTTTCCTAACAATGCTACATGTTGCTGAAGCAATACATCCCAACCCTGAACAGTATAGCAAGAATGAAGAAATGGAGAAAAACAGTATAACTGTACAGTAGTTCTGGAAACCAAGAAAAATACCAATGTACTGTCCCATGTCATGACCTAAGGGCACTTTTCATGTGATCAAGGTTATTCAACTAGCTGATTTGCTTCTCATATACGCGCATACTAGAACAGCAACCATTTCGAACATCACCTCATACGTATTTATCATGCTGTTGTCATCCTGACATACATTTTCCTGTGTAGGGAAGGTGGTATATTCAGAGATTTTAAAGCTATTTAATAAACAATTTAAAACTAATTAATCTTCTTGACCCTTCTTGCCTCTCTCTGAACATGTAATATTCCCAGAGCAGCTCTAGGCTACCAATGCTACATTATTTATCCACCATCATCATGAAACCTGTGCTTATTTGATATTAACATATCAAAATTGATTTGTAGTGAAAGCAAACTAACTATGTACATATCTTATCTTAAACATGGCATTTGATTATACTATTTTACCTGGTGTTTTAATCAGGAAGATGATATTCTGCGAAGTGCCACAAAAAGTTTCTTGCTAAATATGTGCCATATTTGCACATCCGCTTTTTAAAAAATCATAAACAGAGCATGTTAGAACCACAGTCCCTGCATACACCTGACACATTCAAGCCAGCAACACCATAAGCCATGGTTTATTCCTGGCTTACAAAACTTATGTCAGGGCATCCAAATTCAGATACCACACAAAGCTTTCCATTTCTGGTCTGTTTTACTAATTTGCATGACTGACTATCATAGAATCATAGAGCTGGAAGATACCACAAGGGCAATCCAATCCAACCCCTTGCCATACAGGAATACACAATTAAAGCACTGATGATGAGCTGTGGGTACCTGCAGGTTGCTCACTTACAGTAAGCCAGGAGCATCTAATGCTCTTCCATTCATGTTCAGTCAAATATATATTTGATATAAATAATAGAATTGTACAATTGGAATGAACCCTAGGTAGTCATCTAGTCTAATCCCTCAAGCTATTCGCTTGATGCATAGGTTGCTGGAAGTAATTTCAAAAGATGTACAGAGTATGCTTTGTTTTCACAATTACTGCAATACCGCTATTTTTTTAAGTGACGCAGAGCTATGATGATTGCCCCATGAACACAGGAAGGCGTTTTTGTAAAGGAAAAATACTTACAACTTCAAATCCTCCTGCAAAATATCAAGGACGTCCTGCAACTAGGGCTGTCAATCCCTTCTCATGTAAAACTCAATTATATAACATCTGTGAGACACACAGAAATTCAACTGGTATAATTTTTCCCAGGATGAAGAAGCAGTAATGGGGAAAGCAGATTGAATTTCCATGTCATCACACAGGAGGCACAACAGCACTGCAAAATAAAAAGAGGGGTGGGTAGGTATAGAACCTAACAGTAAGCCACTGGACATATGGGGAAAGGTCAAATGGGGGATACATTAGGTGCTGCATAAGAAGTCAATGTTTCAACCTAATACTGTCCTAGCATGTGTATTCTTGGGTCCCATTTACACACGGCTAGCCTCCCATTGCAGCTTTTCAGCCAATCTTAATATGATACCCACTGCTTTAATGTGAGGTGTTGCTATTAATTGGAATACTAAATGCAAATACTCAGTTTAAAACATACAAGCTCAGAAGTACAGGACTTTAACAGGTAGGCCTTTTCCTACTCTTCATGATATTTGATGATTTTGACTAAGTAATATTTTTATTTGTATCTCCTTCTAACCTTCTGCAGAAGTCCATCCAATGGGGGGCAGGAGAGCAGGGAAGAATACCAGATTGTCTTCTTCAGTATTAAAACAGAATTACAGGAAACAAGCCTTTTGTTCCTAATAACTAGAGACACTCCAACTTCAATATACCCCTAACTGAGTTTGAAAAGGGGCGGGAGCAGGACCCCTATTCAAACCCTCTTTTCACTTACTAAGATCAGCACAATTGAAAGAACACACATCTGGGTCACAAAAGCCACTCTCAATACAACATCATTTCAAACTGCCCAAAAGAAAGGGCAGAGGGAAGCATTCTAACCTCTAAGACTTTCATTGTAAAAACTGGGGGGTGGGGAGTAGTAGTCACATTAGTCTTTTGCAGCAAGGAGACTTGTGGCCTCTGCAAGACTAACAAATTTTATTTGGCACAGGCTCCAATGGCATAAGCCAGCTTCTTCAGTTGTATCTGATGAAGTGGCCAGCTGTCCATGAAAGCTTATGCTGAACAAAACTTGTTAATCTTTAAGGTGCCATAAGACTCCTTTTTGTTTTCTTCCAAGGCTGACAGTGTAATTTTAAATATGTACCTATTCTATATTCATTTAGTAAGACTTTGCTTTCCAACACAAAGTGAAACTTTGTTTAGCATTACAGCCTGAGTTTCCAGACCATGCCACAGATATGTCAAACGAAATGTGAAGTGTCCTTTTCCTATCACATCCCTCCTTCACATTCCTTATAAGCATAGCCTGAGATGACACTAAGTTTTCAAATCAAATGAGAAATGAAAGCACTCAAGATGATATGGATAGAAACTATATTATACAGTTGTTCCTTCATATTCACGGTTTTCACATTTACGGTTTTACTATTTGTGGTTTGTAGCTGCTGCTCAACTAGCTCAAACTCCAAGACCCCACCCTCCTCCCCTCTCCTCCTGTCCTGGGAACAAAACAACTCCAGCTTGCTTTTTTACCTTGCACCAAAACATCACTGCCCATTACTTTTAAACCTTACTGTTTTAAATGGGCAGCACTGTTTTGGTGCAAGGTAAGAAAGCAAGCTGGAGTTGTGTGGTGGCAGGTATTGGCAGTCCTGTTGGCAGGAGAGGAGTGTACAATACTGTAGTGTAATATGCATGTTGGGGGCGGAGCTTAACTTATTTATGGGTTTTTCACTTTTGTGGTGGTGCTCTGCCCCTAACTCCAGCGAATATGAAGGAACAACTGTACAAGGATAGACAAAGTGATCTAAACCATTGAGTTCAAAGTTTTAAAACAGTGTGTCTGCACACACATAGGCACACAAACATATTTAAGGCAGAGACTGCCTCTCACACATGAACTGCTAGGGCAGCCTTCCCAAACTCATTGTTCTCCAGATGTGTTGGACTATGACCCTATCGTTCCAAATAGTAGCCATGCTGCCAGGAACTGGGGGAGTTGTGGTCCATCACATCCAGAGGGTGTTGAGCTTGGTACATCTGTGTTAGGGCTTCCTCCTTCACAGATAGGAAAACCATTTTTCTGCTATTACAGGCATATCTCAGTTAACAAAGCCTCTGACAAAGAAGCTCCATTTTATAAAGTCTTTTTCTGTTCACCCAGCCTGTCTTCTTTTCTTCTCTGTTGTCTAGCTGGAAAAGCACTGGCATTGGGAGGGTGGTGAAGAACTGGAGACAGACTTTCAGTTGCTGATCTGTAGCAGCATGTCTAAAGTAAACAGTTCAATAAAGCTTGAGCTGGGAAAGAATGTGATACTTCTCAGCCGATCCTACTCTAGTCATCTGTGCCTGCTTACAATAGGCAAAGTGATAGCAGCTGCCTCTAGAATCCTTTACTGAACAGGAATGAACAGCAAAACAGAAAGAAAGGGGGGAAGTGAATTAGCCTGCCTCACCAGCTACCCCTAGCACACTACAAAAGCATAGTGTATGAGTTTGGCCATCAAAATGGAAATCCTAAGTGGAGGGTGCTGAAAGAAAAAGTAATTTCTGAATGCATTTTGAAACAAGCTTTCAGGTGGTCTGTAGAAGGTTCAAAATGCTTTTGTTTACTTATGCAAGGCTTACCTGATTGTTTCATTTCACATATGCATACTGTTAAGTTTTGAATAAAAACTTTGGTTAAACATATTGAACTGCTCTTCCTTTTTTGTGGTATAGGAACCTATCCCTATTCTTTCCATGTTATTTCTACCTCTGGCACCAGGAACACATCTATTCCATTAACTGAGATATACCTGTATTTAAAGGGAGGAGAAACCTAGTTTTAAAAGGAGGGTATTACCTGCACTGCAGACTTTTACTCAACAGGCATTCCCATGCTATAGGGAATACTAGATAGCCTAATGGGAATCTTCAGCCTTCTTATTAGACTACAGCTCCCAGAATCTTTGTGGGAAGTTAGGGCTGAAATAAAACCAGTATGTGTACATGTGCCCTCAAAGAAGAAACTAGCTCAAAGAGAAATCAGATTACCAAACAATCCTTGCTTGCCTTCAAAATATGTTAAAGTGTTGCTAGATGTGGAAACATATAGGAAGACAAGCCTTTCGATTTGCGAACCAACTTAAAATGGAATGTGCACTTTAGATGTCATGACTACAGCAAGTTCTCTAAATTCTTTTAAAAATGGGAACAAGAGTGTATCTATCTTGAGGGCACAGTATTGTTATATAATGTCATAATCTAGCTGTTTTTGGATCTAAATCCATAAGGAGTTAGATTTTCAGCTGATCTCTGTAACTGTATAGCTTGAATAACAGAAATGAAAATGAAAATGTGAAGCATTCACAGCATTATTGCCACCACCTTCAGAAGCCAGTGTTAGAATCGGAGCCCTCCAGGGTAGTGAACAAGTTAGCTGCTGGTGGCCTACTGACCTCATGCATTCAACTTCTGAAACACAGCTTGTTAATTGTGCTTCAGGTAACTGACCTTTTAGAATGAGGCCACTTATTCATTCTGTAAAACAACCAGAGTATAGACTTGCTCAACAGACCAGCAATAGTCACAAAAGTATGCAAGTGAATGGAACAGTTCATGAAAATGTTACTTTCTTGGACTACGACTCTCAGAATCCCTCAGCCAGCATGGCTAGTGGCCATACTGGCTGCAAGATTCTACGAGGTGTAGTCCAAGAAAATAATTTTTCCCAAGGTACAAGATGATACCATGAAAAAAGACAGTGTCATCCCTTAAAGACATGAACTGGCCAGAGTTCTAGTGCAGCACAAGGAGTGTTGCAGCTCTAACTTTTTTGGAAGATCCAAGACTAAAAGGTAACCAAAAAATTTGGGACAGTATTCTAATTCACACATTTGTGCATGTAAAATTTGCTGTTTTCCTCAATTTTCAAGGTTATTCTGAGAAGGACAATATATTATGCTGCCTGGAGAATTCTAGGTGGTGTGGTCCCCAAAAGTAACCTTTTCAAGCTCTGTTCCTCACATTAAGAACTCAGTTCTGAATCAAACTCTTGCTCTGCTAATGTTTCCTAGAAAATGGAACATTTATAACAAGACACCCCAATAATCCAGATGTGCTATTCTGAAGCCTGATGGAATGACAAAAGAGGCCAGAACAGACTGAGAGATGGGAGGGCAGGAACCCCGGTACAGCCCAGAGCACTCCAAAGAAGCAAACCGTCCTTTGTTACTGTGAATAGTTTAAAATATCATGATTTATACCCTTTGACCCCACAATGGCACCTCTTCTTTTAAGGACTCTGGGAAGGAAAGAAAGAAAGAAAGATTCCACAGTAGTTGCATTGCTCTTAAATAGATAGAAGCCATCTCTAACATGGCAGGTGACAATTTTCTATAGTACTGTTGTATTCCTCCAAAATCTAGCTTCAAGCTATATTAAAGAGTTGCAAGCAGACTGTGCTTAATCTCAGCATGCTTTTTAAATTCAGCTTCTATAAATCTCCAGAGTAATATAATTTCACACATCTGGAGGAATGGATTTTTTTTGTATGATAGAAAGATGAGGTCAGTAAATAAAGTTAATGCTGTTTTAAAGCTGCACTACTTAACAGTGGGACATACCCTGAAATAAATCTGATTAGGACTGCAGCCTTACTTTCTAGTTTCTCATCCTCACTTTCCATAGGAAGATTTTTTTTTCTAGAACTTTCATTTGTTTAAATAAATTTAAAGAAGCACACATGCACACAAAAACATATGCTAAAGCTACACAATCCATAGAATACAACAATTCCTTTTGAAAACAAAATCAAACCCACAAGGAAGTCCGGCACAAGTTTCAAGGCATTAAAGTGCAAGACAAGGCTCTATGGAACTGGAAGCAGCTTCTCCCTGGCAAAGGCAGAAATCTTCATGGAGAGATACCCTTACCAGAA
This sequence comes from Gambelia wislizenii, assembly GCA_030847615.1. NCBI lineage: Eukaryota > Metazoa > Chordata > Lepidosauria > Squamata > Crotaphytidae > Gambelia > Gambelia wislizenii. The sequence continues at coordinate 224,320,811 of JAUMIR010000005.1, read as the reverse complement.
TAGAAAGACATACACAAATGCCAGAGACTTGGAAAGGAAGGGGAATAACTCTGTCCCTGCAAGAGTAAATTAGAAGTGAAAGGATTCTGCAAGCTTCCTATATATGTCTTTCAACCATAAGCCCTCCTACTCTCCCCATCCCCAATGTTTCTGACACTTTACTGTGATCAGACAGGTCAACGCTGGTTAAAGTCCATGTCTACTCATGGCCTAAGCCACCAGCCAAAGGGACAATTGCTACACTTCTTCTAACTCTGTACGAAAGCCCTCCACCCCCACTTCTAACACACCCAAAGAGCCAAGACTCCAAAACACCAGTTTCCTGTCAATGGGCACTAAGTTCCCATCAGCTGCAATAAGAACAAAATTTTATGCTGTGTTCTTTAAAATTATCTGGAGCCTGGCATATATTTAAATACAAGCAAAGAGAAATATGCAACACTTGCTTGGTAGCCGTGCATACCGTGACACTACCACATTTATAACTAACCAAGCAAGATAGTTGCAACAGATATTTAGGATTTCTTCTTATTAAAAAAGTCTATTCAATTATTTACATATATAAAATTACAATTACTAGACAACTCCATCCTTGGTCAAGGTGTATGATTCCAAAGACAACAGAAGATAAATATGTAAAGCTACAGTTTGCTAGCTGCTAGCCATAGTGGTTTCATTCTTACATCTCATTATTCCATTGTCATTATTATTCCAGTGGGACCAATACTGACTTCTCTTGGGGGACTAATATTGGCATCTCATTTATCAGCTGCTACTCAAGGATTAAATCTGCATTCCACATGTGCCAATGCACATCCAACAATTCAGTTCATCTTCAGCCCCATCAGTTTTCCACATTTCTGAACATGGATGGACACAATCACATTCTAGACTGTGGGTGAGGAGGATTCACAGATTTTCTGTGACCAAGACCTTTCCATGTCCAATTTCCTGCTGAGAATTTTTGGAAGTCTGCCACAGACTTGCTGGGTGTTGCAGTTGATTCTGGAGCAGATTTTACATTTGCACACAACAACAGGCAGGCCTGGGGGGGCTCACTCTAGCCCCACATAACCAAGTAAATACCCAGGATACATGCTTCTGGCTGCAAAATGCAGGAATAGGTTGGCAGTGGCAGTTATGGAAGTTGATCTGCTGATAAGCCACAGATTCCCTAGGAAGAGAATTTCAAAACAACTGGTCTACCAGAAGGGGATGAATAAAAGCAAGATAGGCTTTTCTTTGGCCAATGTGCCTGGTCACAGCAGCATTGTTTCCTGTGCTTCTGTTTCTAGAAAAGCATAAGCAGGGAGGGCACCAATGCAAGTGTTCCTATGAGAGACACAAACAAGTAAGCCAGTATACTGGTCATATAACAAGCCCCTCAAATTGTTTGTTGAAGCACTGTGGACATCAGCAAGCCACATCTTGTAAAGCCCTGGTAAAGAGAGGCTGCATAAAAAAAAGCCATCCCAAGGAAGGAAGGTCCACTGTTTTTCACATATTTCACTAGGAAGGGAGTTGGCCAGGGAAGTGGTTTGACAAGGGAAATCAACACTGAAATACCTGCAAGAATATAGAGATTTGGTGTATTTGGTGTCTTCCCTATTCTTGGACATCCACCCAAGCCACTACATGAATTACAGGTAGGCTATAACTGCTACTGGGCATGAACATTCTTCCATAATGCACTGTGAACAAACAACTTTGCCAATGAAAAGAGCTTCAGTTTCCCAGATGAACAAAGCAACAACAGACAGGTAATATATCTACATACTCACATACTCTTGAAATATATATATATATATATATATCTTATAGTAACAAATGAGGAAAAACATAGGCACCCCCACATTGCCTTTTTATGTTTTGTTTTTGCGTATTTGGAAGGGGAGTAGGGAAGAAAAGAAAAAGTCAGTGGGATCAACAGTCAAAATAAAATCAAAATCCTCTGTAAACATTTGTGAAGGAACATTTTCGGATTTTGCTTGTTAAATAATATAAGTTGCCTACCCTAGAAAAATCTGCCTGGGAACGCAGGAGATGAAAACAAAACAAAACAAAACAAAAAGAATAAGTTCCCGAAGCATGGAAAACAAAGAAATGAAAAGAAAAGATGAAATAAAACTGGAGACTCAGAACTGGATGCTTCGGTCTCGGAAGAAGCCCTCTGCCATTTGTGCTTCTCTGAAAGTCACGGTAATGGAGTTTGCTGTGATGTCCGTCACTGTCACTTCATTTGGGGGCAGAGCAGGGCTCCATGAAAGGTTGCCTTCAGTTGTCTCTGAGCTCACTGTAGAAGAGGAATGAGGGAAGATAACAGCATGTGAAAGGAGAGGAAATAACTGAACAGCTGATGAATAGGAATGAAAAAAAATCTTGTTCTCCATGGAACAGACTAACTATTGCAGAACAAACATGCTTAACATTGTGAAGGAGAGCCAGAAGAACAAGGAAACAGTTGAAAAGAGGCAGAAAGTATACAGTAGGACCCCCCACATCCGTGGCAGATGGGTTCCAGGCCCCATCATGGATAACAAAATCCATGGGTAATACCATTGAAAATAATGGGACTTCTGGTTTAAAATACCATAGAGTTGCCTGGAGGACCTAGAAAATGGCTAGAGAGGACACATTTTCTAGGAAGACTCTATGGTAGCTGTGCTGAAACTGAAACTGTGGGTAACTGAATCGGTGGATACAGGGGTCCTACTGTACCACATAACTTGCATACACATGATCTGGGCACAATGATGTCGTTTCAGTAGGTTAAACTAACATTGAGATGTACTTACGTCACCACTAATCTATTCCCAGTCTAGGCTGTGCTACTAAGTACCACAGAGAGTTTTTCCAAGCCCTTCCATTAACACTTGATTCAAGAAAAATGGGAACCCTTGACAGTGATGTGAAAGGAAGGGCTGACTGTTACTCTTTTCAAAGCCCTCAAAATGAGTTTCCTTGTGAGCTCATGCAGAAAGTTACATTCTCCCTCCTTTATATGAATTAAACAAGCTTATTTCCTTATAGGGACCCAGCAAATTCACCTTATAATGAAGACTTCTAACATAGGGCTTTGTATAAAGAGCAATAACCCCCTGTCCCAAAACAGATACATGGAGAGGGGGGAGAAGCCTCCATTTTCTATTACTTTACCTGTTCTGCACTCTTCTCCTTTGTCCCACCAAGGGATGGAACGTGGGGCCTTTAACTGGGGATTCCTGGCTCCTGTCATATCCGAGGTGTGCCTACTTTCATTTAAGACTCCACTGTCCCTGACATGACTGGAATTCCCCATGTGAGAATATACAGAAGGAAGATTTTTTTTAAAAAAAGATATATATGTCTCTAGTAGTTTCAATAACTACACCTCATAGGGCTTCACAATGCTACTGCCAAAGTTCCAAAGCACCCAGTAAAACAAAGCAGCCATCTTTTACTAGCAGATTTAAGAGAAAAACAAAGCCACTTCATCTGCATCTGGAAAAAAAACCTAAACCCACTTTGCTCTTCCCAAATAATATGAGCAGAAATCCATTTTTAAATAAGGCCAGTCAGATTACCTCTTCATTAGCAGTATAGACTTAAGCTCTGCAACAGGTTACATTAAAAGGATTTTCAGCATTGCTTGCACGGAAGCCTAGCTTGCTTTGCCCCTCCTATTGCAGCAACTTTCTGCTTTACTCACCTGCCACTGTTTAGGCATCTTCCTTCAGCAGCTGGCAAGCAGCCATGATGCCCCCTGCTTCCCACACGGTGTCACTGCTCAGGTCCACTGAGTAGGACAAGTAACTCTTTCTCCCTATTGCTGTACCAGCCTTTATTTTCCCCATGAGTTAGGGAATAACTTGCTGCAGGGTACTGAAGTGAACTCTGTCACTAAATGCTACATCATCTCCTTTAGATCTGTTTTAAAAACAGGAAAGCAATAGTATGAAGAGTCCCAAGTGTACAGGAGTACACAATTTAAGTTCAAGTACATTCTCTTCCAAAAATACTCCTTCCTTGTTCTTGGGGATCAGTCTGCATAGATTTTGCCTCTATAAAGGCTTGCATTACAACTGTGCTTTCGCTGGATGGTTAGTTGGGGTGATGCCAAAATTCTAAAACTCTTAAGTTGCAAAAAATAAACAAATAACCAAACCACTGAGCCAACTAAATAAAATGGAGCTTATATGGCACTTCCATTAAAAACACAAGGCTTCCAGGTCAAACCACTGATCTATTTAGGCCTTTATTGTCTACTTTGACTGACAGTGGCTCCCCAAGATCTCAGGGAATAATAGCTCTTTCCTCAGGATCTCAGAAACATTAAGATGGTTATGCCAGTAAAAATTAAACAATCATGTGAACTCATTAATTGTGAAGTTCTTACTAGAGAACTAGGAGCAGGAAGCACCTACGCTGGAGCAGGAATTCAACGTACGGAGGATTCTGGAGCTACAGGAAGGCTAATGCAATCTTCCATTCAATATTACATGATCCTCCTCAACGGTCTGCATATGGTACCAAGCAAAGGAGTGCCTAAGATCAGCTGCCTATGGAGATTTTCACACTACAATGTTATAGTGTTACTATTCTGCTTTATTTGCTATGGCTGCCTCCTGTGGAATCCTGGGATTTGCAGTTTAGGGAGGGGCATTTACAACTCTCAGCCAGAGAGCTCTTAGGCCTCACTAAACTATAAACCCCAGAATTCCACAAGAGGAAGCCAGAGCAGTTAAAGTGGAATAGTAACACTATGACAATGTAGTGTGAAAATCTCCTATATGTGAGCTGAACTTTTATGCTCAAGGACAGAATTAGGTATTGCAAGTAGAGCACAGTATTATAAGAATACAAAACAATTGAATCTTTCTACAGTTAATATGACCCTTGTATCTAAATAGTGTACTTCCTCAATTAAGATACAGAAAGGTTAAAAGGAAGTATCTGTGTTTGAAACTGTATAATTGTGAGTCAAGTTATCTAGGTCTAAAGGCTACAAAGGTAGGCTTTATCATCTCTGAATAATGACTGGTAAACTTAGGAGTTGGGGCAAACACATCTGGATTTTCAAGCAGGATGTTCAAACACCAGAATAACTCGAAAGGCTTCTTGCCCTGTTCTGCTCCATGGCTAAGAGAAGTAAAGTTTTCATATGAAGTCACACACATACACACAGAAGTATGTAGCCTTCTTGGCACACAATCCAGGTCACCAGGAAACATTTCTTTTCAAAGCACAGAATGAGCACAGCTCTGTAATGGCAGCCCCCTGGATTTCAATATACAGTTGTCCCTCCATATCCATGGATTTAAGTATTCACAGCTTAAAAATATTCTTTAAAAAATAATAATCCAAAAAGCAAACCTTGATTTTGCCATCTTATATAAGGGACACCATTTTGCTAAGCCATTGTATATAATGGGACTTGAGTATTCACAGATTTTGGTATCCACGGGGGGTCCTGGAACCAAACCCCAGTGAATATGAAGGGACAACTGTAATAGTTGATCAGCTCTCTAATATTCCCCAACCTTTCTCTGTTTCTCATTGGGAAGGCAAGTGGGGTGAAGAATTCCTAGACTAAAAGGCTTTGTGGAATGGAAAGGGCTCCCCAAGGAATCTTCATGGGCTGGACTGCGACTGCTAATGGGCCAAATGAGGCCTGTAGGGCCTCTCCCCTGGTGTACCTAACAACTGATTGATACAGTGGGCCCTCTGGATCCATGGAGGTTTGGCTTGGACCCCTGTGTGGATGGCAAAAAATGCAGATGGTTGTGCACCATCTTATTAAACAGTTAGCACATCTGCATGCATGACACTGTCACTTTAGGTATGGGATGTGACAATCCGCGGGTGGCTGAAACCATGGATTGGGAGCCCACGATCAGGAGAGAGCCCAATGTATATCTACACTATGAAGTTAACATATAGTTTATACAAAGGGTTTCTACAAGTCTGTACAAATAAGCCTGATAGTTGTAGTTTAGGGATGTTGTAGATCAGCCTCCCCCAACCCAGTACCTTATGTGTTGGACTAGAAAACCATCATCTATTGCTGCTTCAGTGATAGATATTGCAGTCTAACACATCTGGAGGGTGCCGAGTTGGGGAAGGCAGTTGTAGATAGTTCTCTGTAAGAGATCACTAGTTAGATTTTCCTTGTTGTTGTTTTTTTCTGGGTTGTGAAGTTGTGTTCTGGAAGAGTTTCTTTCTGCAGGCAAAACGTCAAAAGTAAACTCTTCCAGAACACCGCCTCACAGCCCGGAAAAAAACCAAGGAAAATCTATGGATGCCGGCCGTGAAAGCCTTCGACTTCACAGATCCCTAGTTTGTTATCATTAGTCTCTTGAACTACAATTCCTGGACTTTTTTGAGCAGGGACAGGGCACAGAGTAACTCTTAAACCACAGTAGCATCCCTGTATCCATGGGGGATTGGTACCAGGAGCACCCGCAGATGGTGAATGCTGAGGCTAATAGCAAACGCCATCCTGGGGGGCCATCCCAGGGAAAAGGGGGGTTGAGTTTGCTCCTCTGCCCCCTTCTCAATTCGCTCCTGTCATGGCCCCGCGGCAGTGGTGATCACGGGGGCAAAGGGGGAAGGAAATTAAGCCAGTTCATTTCTCCACCCCATTACCCCTTCGCTCATGGCCCCGCCATGCCAGCGATTGTGGGGGCAAAAGGGGAAGGGGACGAAGCAAGTTCGTTTCTCTGCCCCCTTACCCCTTCGCCCCCACCATGGCCCCGCCATGGCGGCAATCGCTGGGGCACAGGGGGAAGGGGATGAGGCCAGTTCACTCCTCTGACCCCTTCCCCCCCATGACCCCCCCTGGTGGCGATAACGGGGGCAAAGGGGGAAGGGGAGGACACCAGATCGCTCCTCCCCCTCCCTTCTCCTCTGCGATTGCCACCGTGGCGACAGAAGCCCTCCCAGGGGAAGGGATGGGGGAGGTAAGATCCCTCCTCCCCCATCCCTCATCAACTGCAGATAATTGGATCTGCGGTTGACAAATCAGCAGATAGAATCATAGAGTTGGAAGAGACCAGAAGATCCGTCCAGTCCAACCCCTTGGCATGCAGGAATACACAATCTACGGGTGTGCTACTGCATTTTGAAAGAAATATTGTACTGCAAAGACGTCATACCACACCAAGGGTGGACAACTGTGCCTAGAGTGGGAATCAATTATCAGTGATGCACCAGCATATTCCAGGCAGAGTGGAAGTGATGTGACATCACTTCCCATTTAGTTTTCAGGTGAAAATCAGCCAGCTTTTCAGGTTTTGAACTATTTTGTAGCAGTTTCTGCCTCCCACAGATTTGGGGGTTCGAGGGGCTTCGGGAGTCTACAAAGTGGGGTGGGGCCTTATGTAGCCCATGTGCTGTACTTTCATCACCCCCAATTAGCTTTTGCAATTGGTTCTTCCACCGCAAATACTCCCCCAACGGAAGTATACCAAGTAGCCCTTAATGACCCTCAAGGAAGGATATGATAGGAGTACAACATGAAATGCTTCAAGAAAGAGGTGCTTCTATGGCTGAAATCTAAATCTACCATCACTGTTTGGGAGGACACTAGTGCATTGCTTCTTTTAGCAACTGACACAGGGAGTCAGCCCCATAGGATATATAAAATGCAGCTAACTGGTGTTGAGATTCAGGTTGTCCACCTCTCCCACAGCACAAAATCTGGAACAACCCTTTATGTCCACAGCAGGCAAACTGCAGCTCATGTGCCATGTGAGGCTGTAGGGCCATTTTGAGCCGCCTAGGAGTAAAAAACAACAACTTAAAAAAAAACATTTTTGCCCCCAAATACTCTCTAAGGGACATGGGGTGCATTTCTGCCAGAATTCTGGGTCCCACCCACCAGCCTTTAAGCCCTTAAAAAAAAAAAAAAAAAGGAAGCAAACAGGAAATGACTTCCAGGCCACTTCCTCTTATTAAAAAATACAAATGTATCTCCTGTCCTCCCCTCCCAAAAACATGTCAAAAATGCCCCTATGGTGCATTTGAAGGTATTTTGGACAAAATGTTTTTTGTTTGTTTTTTACAGGGGTGTGTGGCAGGGGTGTAGCCCTGCAAGGTCTTGAGAGGGAGTAATGTGCAGGAGGCATCTGTGGGGTAGGGTAAGACAGGGTGTTCTGGTAACAACTAAATGGTTAGTCCCTAAACTACATATTCAGAATGCAGCAATCAAGGAAGCAGACCTAAAGCACCCAGCAAGCAACAACAGGCAGGTGCAGCAAAGCTGAAGATGTAACTCAACCTTACTCTCTTTGCTGGCAGGCTGCGTGGCCTCATCCCAGTCACTGGGGGTCTGCCTGTCCTCCAATGCTGTCTGCTCTTTCAGGAAGAACTCCCTTCGGCGGTTCCGACTCTCCAGGCTCGACATACGGGTGAACTTCTTCCGTGATAGGCGCAGGTATTTCTGGTTCTTGCTCTGCTTCCGAAGTGGGAAGGGCAGGACTGCTCCCCCACTTTTCTCAGGCAGCTCTGTCTGTCCTCCCTTGCTCCCTGCCAGACTGTTTCCTGCTCCTCCAAACCTCCGTGATAGAGAGAAGCAGAGTTTCTCTTTCCCTTTGTGGGCACTCCTCAGGTCCATGCTATACAGTCTCTGCAAAGAGAAAAAAGTACTCTCAGTGTAAAGTCTCAGTCACTTTATGATGTGCTTGGGTTTACCACGACAGCTGTAGTCTCTCATACACTGAGATTCATGGCTCCACATGCACAGCTCCACATCCTCCCATTTTCCAGCAGCTGCCACCCCTTGGGAAGAGCCTCTGCTGCTGCCACTTACTGGTTGGGGAAAGGAGAGAAGTGATTCAGGCTACACAGAAGCAGATAGTCTCAGCTTGGGGTAAGGGAAGAAATGAGGATGCACTCTCACATGGGAGTACATCTGCTTCTTCCTTCTCCCAGGAGCTAGGAGCAGTCAGATCTTCATAGCCTGAATTGCTCACTCCCCCTTTCCACTGATAAAAAGGAGCAGAAGCAAGAGCCCCTTCTGGGGTATGATGTGAATGTTGAACAGAAATTAAAGGACGAAGATGAGAAAGGGGAAGCCCAGCTAAAAGGAGATTACAATAATCTAATCGGGAGACCACCAAAGCATGGACCAGAGTCTTGGCAGTGGAGGCCGAGAGAAAAGGACGAATTTTGGCGATGTTGTAAAGGAAAAATCTGCAGGCTTTGGCTGTAGCCTGAATATGGGGAATAAAAGACAATGAAACCGAGACTGCGGGCTTCCTGGACCGGATGAATAGAAATGTTGTCAACAAAAACAGAAAAAGAGGATTGAAGGGAAGACTTAGGTGGAAAAACAAAAAGCTCCGTCTTGGACATATTGAGCTTTAAGCGCCAATGACGCATCCAGAGGGAAATGGCTGAAAGACATGAAGAAACTTGATGTTCAAGCCCTGGGGAAAGATCAGGGGTGGAAAGATACAGTTGAGTGTCATTGGCGTACAAATGATAAGAAAAACCAAAAGAACTATTAAGTTTCCCTAAAGACAAGGTGTAAAGAGAGAACAATAGGAGACCCAAAACAGAGCCCTGGGGAACTCGCACAGATAAGGGAACGGGGGAAGAAATCTGACCACCCATGACCACTGCAAAAGATCTGACAGATAAGATTTAAATTTCTGTTCAACATTCTGCCACCCGCATCATTAGTTCTGCTCACCGCTTTGACCATGTTTCCCCTCTGCTGTTTTCTCTTCACTGGCTTCCTCTCCCTTTCCGTATCCAATATAAGCTTTTGTTGCTAACTTTCAAAGCCCAGCATGGGCTAGCCCCTCTTTATTTATCTGACCTTCTTACATCCCCACCCGTACCCTTCGTTCTAATACTCAAGGCCTGGTGTCCCAACCTAGGATCTCCCCTGCTCCATCTCAGATTCGCCCCTTTTCGCTTGCCGCCCCTCATTCTTGGAACCTTCATTCCCCTCAAACTCGGGACATTATTTCTTTGTCCACTTTTAAATCTGAGTTAAAGACTACCTTGTTCAGGGAGGCATTCCCTGGCTTTGTCTGATATATATTTATTTCTTCTGTCACTTGGGTTTACAATGGATGTTGTTATTAATTGTTGTAACTGTCCTTGTTTTAATTTGACTTTTATTATTTTGATTATTGTTTTACTTAGATTGTACGCCTTTGGCAGGTTTTATTCTATTTTATCTTTGATTGTTTTGGGTTTTGTTGTTGTTGTACAGCACTGTGTACACTGACAGCACTTTAGAAATAAACTTTAATAATAATAATAATAATAATAATAATAATAATGTGTGAAAGATTTTTCAATGAAAGGCAAGGGCAAGTGAATAATCCTCTGAGCTACATCTAAAAAAGAAACTTATGCATGTGTAAGTCAATGACAGGATGCTGGCTACAGACTGTAACATCCTCTAAAGCAGTTGGTTCTCAGCCTTTGGTCCTTCAGCTTTTAACTTTCAGAATTCCTGTCCATTGGCTATGCTGACTGGGGCTTCTGTGGGTTGAAGTCCAAAGCATACCTGAAGAATCAAAGTTTGAAAATCACTTCTCTAAAGCAGGGTTGAGGAAACCTGTATAGCCCTTTACTTCCCATCCTCCTTTGCCAGCCTGATGAATGATGAGGCATGATAGGATTAGTAGTTCCACATCTGGAGGATCACAGGTCTCCTGCCCCTACTTAAAATGGATTTGGTGGTGTGTTTTTTTTGTTCAATACAGAAGATGAATTTTTATACGTTATAAAACTTCTTGAAACTCTTTGCATGAGACCAAAATAAATCACAGCTGAGAACAATGGGAATGAGCCAAACATTTAATTGCTACTCTGAATGTTTGACTGTGAGTGAGGCATCTTTTTAGCAAAAACATTTACCTGAATTGGAAGTCTGAAGGCTAGCTTCTCCTTAATACTTTGTATGTGGGGAAGGGATGAACTAAAGCAGCCTCTCTCAATCCTGGACCTCCAGGTATCAGGTTACCCAACCCTGGGCCACCAGTCATTCCTGACCACAACCTAAGTTTGCTCATGTTGGTTAGAGCTGATGGGAACTGCAGTGCTGTAATATCTGAAATCTGGAAAAAGTTGTACTACAGTAGCATTGGAACTTAGTAATGGACAACATAATCCAGCAAATTCAGGATATTACCTGCAGCAACAGGCGCTTGGGCTTGGGACCCCTCTTCCTGTAACCTGAGGCACGGTCTCTCTCTTCCCTGAGGAGAAAGAAGAGACTTTGCAGTTAATTTGTTAATCAGGACAAATACCAGCAAGGGTATCCCCCCACCCCAGTGATCTCATAGTTATCTACACATCTCATAGAGCTCAAGCCTATGTGAATACTGAATCATGGTGAAAAAGGGTTTACCTGTCTCAGGTTGGTAGTCAGAACTGTTCTGTCTCCAACAACCTCATTCTAGCAACACTTAATGGAAGTGATACCCACCTCCTATACAAGCAACAGACTAATGTACCTTTATACAAACACAAAGCCTACTACTATTTGGATCCTTTGCTAAAAACCTAAGGGGATCTTAAAGCTTTTTAAAAAAAGGATGACCATCATACATAGCAAATGGTCATTCCTATCACACTAGATTACATATGGCCATTTAAGGCCCAAACTGTATGTTATTTTACGGGTGAGGAACCTGAGGCCCTCTAGATGTTACTGGATTAAAATTCCCCAAATGCCTGGTCTTGTTGACTGGGAATGATTGGGAGCCAGAGTCCAAAAACATCTGGAGAGTTGCCATAGCTAGCCCCTCTCCATTAACAGGAGACACATGGATAAGCTGACCTACATGTATCCTTACATCTACCCAGCGGTTGGGTAGATTGGCAAAAAAAAAAAAAAAGTGGTACCATCTATTTCCCTAGTAACACATATCTTAGGTCTTAGTGTCTCGGCAGCCAGGTATACAGTATTTTCTTATTTTATTATGTCAGATGCTACACCCACACTCTAGGAAACCTGTACACTAGGAAACTCGCAGGTAAGTAAGATATAATGAAGGGGTGTGGATAGAGTGATCTTCCACCTATTGTTGGAGTGCAACGCCTGTCAGCTCTAAAAGGCCAATGGTGAAGAATGATGGGAGCTGCGGTCCAACATTTGGAAGGCCACCAGTTCCCCATCCCTGCTGATATGCAAGGACTTTTGCAACATATGTAGTGTAATTTACCAGTTCTCCTAGCACCATCAGGGCAGGAGAAATCCCTGTGTCAGTAGCCTCTCCCTGCTAGATCTCTTTGATGGAATTGCAAGAAAGCTTGGATTGATCTCCCCAAAAGAAAGAGGAAACATTCTTACTTCTCTTCATAAGCCATCACCAGGCGAGGGTCAAGAATGTGATCCTCTGGCTCCCATGTGCTGTATCTAACAGAAAATATTAAGACCATCAGAAGAGTTTCTGGTAAAGCAGGTTGTGCAAGCATCACCAACATTTGAGCAACTGTCCCTTCATGAGATGGAAACAAAAATTAATACTGAACTTTTTGCATTCCTTCTGTTCTTTCCAAACATCCCCAAAATCCCAGGGGGGAAAAAACCTAGAAAGGATGGTGGCATTTTGAATGTAAAAATTAAAAGTCTGAATTAAAAAAAACAAACATTGTGACTCTTGGTAGCCACAAAATGGCTTTAGGGCCACTCCTGCATTCTGTGTTAAAGGCAGACTGAAATACTAGATTGCTAAGTTTTAAAGATGCTGAAGTTTTTCTTGTGGTTAACAACTTTACAGCTGAGAAGTATGACTCAATAAGATTTCTTTTTTCAATTCCATAAACTGTAAACTCTGAACATGAGGTACTCAGAAGTATTTTTATCCTGCCTTTCCATCCACTATGAATCCAACAGTGACTTGTGCATCAAATATAATAAAGCCACATAAAAGCCAGTACAGAACAACAGCCAGAAGAAACAAGGATACATCACCACCAAATAATCAAGCAAAAACACAAGAGCATCAATATTTCACAACCCAAAGGCCCTCTAGAAAAAGACTATCTTAGCAGGTGATAGTCAACAAGATGGAGTTTCATAACTTTGGCCCTGCTATACATAAAACCCATTGCATATGGGCTACCCGCCACATTTTGTACAGCAGAAGGAAGTGCAGAAGAGAATCTGAAGATGATCCAAGCAGAATTATAGGGCAGAAGGCTAACTTTGATATATCCCAGCCTCAGATAGTTTAAGAAAGCCGTGGGCAACTTATATTAGAAAACATCTGAAAGGCCACAACTCCCATCAAGCACTGCCTGCATGACCAAAGATCAGCTAATGGCCATAACTTCTGGAAAGGAGGTTTAGGGCTATTAAAAAAGTCAAAGCCAGCATACTGGACTTGGCTTGAGCTCATCTATATGCCCTTCTCCAATATAATCCACCCCATACACTCATGTCCTCTGGGGGACATTTACTTCAGTCAGTCAGGACTAGGTTAGCAACTGTCACTCAGAGGACTTTTTCTTCAGCTGCCCCTAGACTCTGGAGGAAGAGATTCGACAGTTGCATATACTGTATGAATTTAAAAGAGCCTTTAAAGACCCGTCTCTTTGAGCAGACCTACTATACGCTTTTTAAAATTGTGAATTTTAAATGGTTTTAATATGTATTGGTTTTATTTGTTCTTTTAAATTGATATTAGGTGTTCTAATAGGTTTATGTATTTTTAACTGATATGTATTTTAACTGATATTAGTTGTTGTGTGTAACTCTGTTGCTCCCTGCCTCGATCCATGGAGAGAGGCGTGTAAGAAATAATAATAATAATAATGATAATGCAATTCCAGACCAGGGACCCATTCATACTACACAATTATAGTATTATATCCTACTTTAATTGCCATGGCAACACCCTATGAAATCCTGGGGCTTGTAGTACTGGGGAGGAGTACCATACTTAGAATTTTCAGCCAGAGAGCTCCTGTTATCTCATCGACTACAAACCCCAGGATTCCACAAGATGCAGCCATGTCAGTTAAAATGAAATCATAGTGCTGTAATTGTTTAATGTGAATGGGCTCCAAAGGCAGGCCTATCTATAATCTAGTTTGGAGGCACGAGAGCACAACTACGTTGTCTAGGAAAGGATGAAAGACACAAAAGGGCAGCAGTCAAAAAACAAACATTATATATATATATATATATATATATATATATATATAAATCATTCCACATTAGGTTTCTGCAATACATTGATTGATCCTCCCATTGTTTTTATATGTAGATTGACTGACGTTCATTGCCTTTGTAGCAACCCCTGTTTATGATTTGTACACGTTTAGATGTTCAGTAGCTTTGGTTTATCTTGTTCATCATTTTCATTATATATTCATGTTTTTGCAATTATATTGCTCTGCAGTCATGAGATCTTTAAACATTTTGTTCTGTTTAGGAATGGATACAGGACATATATATGCTACTCCTAGGAAAAAACTTTTGGACACACCATTACCTGAGTAACCATATATGCATGCACGCACACACACCTTTATAGTCCTTCCCATGATTAGAAGCAGCAAAACAAGCACATTAATAAGATTTTTATATATTCTTAATATATATACATGTTACGTTTCTTCGTTTGCGAAAAAAACCCAGAGATACATGTTACACATCTTAGTTTCTCCTGGTACAGGATATTAATCTTTTTTTAAAATGGTGTACACAGTGCTGCTTTTTAAAAAATAAAATGCAGTGCACAGGTGTTTAGTTTCTGAAGGTAAAAGTGTTTAACCAATAAAACATCTTCCACTTCAAACGCATACAGATTAGAGCTGCAAAATGCGTATAAAATAAAGTTGGAACATTTAGTTGATTAGCTGGCTTAATCAATTAATTTTAAAACATTCTGATCCACTAAAAAGGTGCCCTAGATGGATCAGGAATGTTTAACTTCTTATTAATGTTATAGAAACTGGAAATGGGAAGCAACACTTTAGAAGAGTTAGAAGACAATATCTTAGTATAACATTTGCCCATCATTTAATCAAAAGGGGGAAAACCAGAAGTCCCCCCCCTTTTTTTTGTTGCATTATGTGTATTACCTGTTTGTTTACTGAACACATTTATATACTGCCCTACTTCGAAGGCATCTAACAAAGTTCTCTCAGTCTGACTGAAAGTCTCTCCAGGGGCTGGTGACACAAACTCTTCCTCACTGTGCCTTCCCTGAGTGTGTACAAGTCTAAGGCCTGGGGGAAAAATACTTGCATAGGATAACAGAATTGCCCAGCCAGCATGGGAGACTCTGGGAATGGTGATCCAAACAAGTAACATTTCTAAATTCTGTGCAATCTTAAGATGCCTGGCCTGTGAATATTTAATCATGTGACTGCCCTAATACAATGTAGGAATTAAACTAGAAGCTCTTGCAATTGTTTATAGCCCTCTGTTGGTAACCAAAACAGCTGAATTAGGCTTTATCAAGAGAACTGGATTAGACTTTATCATGGGGGGAATTAACTTAGCAATGCTAGCATAGCGTTATCAAGGTTGTGAATTGTTAGTTAAATGAGTTGTCAGTCTACAGTTTGTATTTCATTGGCATGAGTTGTATCCAACTGTCTCAGTCCACCAATGGAATGGATACCAATGGTAGAAGTCAGCCTCCCATGTCTCTCCCCAGCCCAAATTTATTCTGGAAAATTTGGTGATCCTAAAGGGCAGATTTGGGGAGGTGTGAGGACTTCTAAGTTATGTGTGGACACAGTGCAGTCCCCATACTGCATCTGGCCCCTGGCCCCTATTTTTGTTGGCTCAGAAGCTCCCCCCACCGTTCCCTAAAGCCCCCATTTTAAAAATAATAATAATCGGGGTGGGTTTGGCTCACCTCCTGTCACCATTTTGGGAGGGACTGCAGAGGAAAATGGAGGTATTCGGGCTTGCTATGGGGGGAGGGTGCAGCCCACAGCAGGGTTTGGGGAGAAACTGGCTCCTGGCCATCATGCAATTGCCCACCCCCTTCTGAGTAAACATGCACAATATTACACTGCTAAGCAAATGACGGGCTAAAATGCAAAGACAACCTCCTATACATTTTCAGTTCCTGCAAATCAGGAATTTGGAGGCAATGCAAGAAATGGTCCAAAAAACCCAGAAGATTAAAAGGATTAGTTTTACTGGATTCAGCTGAAGAATACTATGTCAATGAAAAACATACTCTGGCAATGGCGGATTTTCATTTTCATTTTGTCTTACAAGGTGAATTATCAGGAAGACATTGCAATTATATTAAATATCCTATTTCAATAGCATTACGTGTCCAGAAAAACATTTTTTATAAGTAAAGAAATGCTAACAGACATTTTAAGTATCAAGCTGAAGAAGCTGGGTTTTTTAATGTTTTAAAGCACATTAAGTAAGCATAATACCCTAAATACTAAAAAAAGCAGTACACATTATTTTTAAAAATTGTAGGAGGTGAGCTGCCATTTATACTACAGGTTAAAATTTTCCTAAATCATATGAGAAAATGTGTAAAATAGGAAAAAGGGATTTAATAAGGAATGTGTTAATAGCTGCTAAATAATTGTACCACAGAAATAAGGGGAAACAGAAGCAAAAGCTAAAGGAGCAGGGAGCATGCCACCTTGGGATGATTTTAGGTCCATTCCTATCATTATAAACCATGGCTTTTCATGACCACCCACAGTTAACCATAAACCTTGGTTTATTATGATATCCTAACAGCACCATTATGATAGCACAAACAGGGGATATTGAAGAGTAGGTTACAGATAGTGCTGCCAGCAATAAGGGACGGTCAAAATTCATGACATACAGGGTTGAAAGTCAGAAAGTAGCTAATAAGAAGATTCAGATCTACTTAAATACCAAATCAAAGTACTGGTTTCATTTAATTTAGCAACCATGTGTTTTTTTGTAAAATTAACATTGTACACATTCATAAAATACACGATGCACACATTTCTCTCTTTATGGAAGGCCCACACCTAAAAATACAAGATGTTTTAGCATCTTGTTCAGTCTATATAAAAGGAAGCTTTCTGGCCTCAACAGGGGACATCTCTTATAATAAGGGACACTTGGCAACTTTAGCTACAGAGGCTACCATATGTATTCAGAGGGAGTTGCAGATTCATTCTGGATTTTAAATGTGTAATTAGGTATTCTTGTGTGCTCAAAACCCCCCAAGATCCTTCTGTAACATCAATTCATAACTCTTTAAAAACATCATCTCTAGGAGCTGGGCATGTTTAGTCTGGAGAAGAGAAGGTTGAGAGGTGACATGATAGCTGTGTTTAAACATTTGAAGGGATGTCATACTGATGGGGCAAGCTTGTTTTCTGCTGCTCCAAAGACTAGGACATGGAGTAATGGACTCAAACTACAGGAAAAGAGATTCCACCTAAAGATTAGGAAGAACTTCCTGACAGTAAGAGCTGTTCGGAAGTGGAATACATTGCCTCAGAGTGTGGTAGAGTCTCCTTCTTTGGAGGTTTTTAAACAGAGGCTGGAAGGCCATCTTTCTGGAATGATTTGATTGTGTCTTCCTGCATGGCAGGGGGTTGGACTAGATGGCGCTTGTGGTCTCTTCCAACTCTATGATTCTAACATATTTAATGGGTAGATTACACAATGCACATACAAAATAGTGTAGATCAAGTACTAGGGAACTGGGACTCAGAGGATTTAGGCTGAAACCTCAGGGATGGATTCACTGAGCAACCTTCTTAGGCTCATTAGTGTCCCTCCGTATGGATTTCTTGCTAGCTTGAATGGCAGGATATTAAATATTTCAAAGTACAGTAAATACATTACTCAGTCTTAAGTTGGGCCTGCAATTAAGTGAAATGGAAAGTATCAACATTTTGCTTCACATGCCTGCCTGCAAGACAAACTACAGCAGAAAAAGTATTTTTTCCTGCCCTGAGGCTTTAGAGCATGAAGTGTGATGTTAAGTAAGTCAATACATTTACTTCAGATGATGTCTTTCACATCCTACTGGGGGAGGAGGAGGGCAGGGTTATAAATAGCTGCGGTCTCCAGCTTCATTTTCATTAATTCTTATTCAGTTTCCAACATTAGTCAACCTTTTCCTCCCTGACAAGCTATCTTCTGCCTCCACTCCATACCCGATCTCTTCATGCCAGCCCATGGGAAGCCAAAATGAAGAAAAGCTTTATGTTTGTTCCTGGCATAGGAAGAATTTCAGCATCAGTTTCAAGCAGTGAATGAAAGGATTTCTGGGGGGAAAGTGGCTGACAGTGAGGTGCGGAGAAGATCAGGAATATGTTAGCATATTTTAAAAATAATAATAAAAGACTTTCTATGGGTGTTGCCCATTCCTCTGCAGTTCAGTTTCTTGCTCGACTGCAGTGAGAAAACACTGCATATAAAAAAACAGTGCGGACCATCCGCCACACAAACACCGAGGCCAGACTGCAGCAGAACTGCAGACCACGCATTCTGGAAAATACAAGTCACGTGGCCACTTTCCTCCTTCCCCCTCCCTCTCTTACTTCAGATCCAAGTTGTAAACAAGCTTGCAGCTGACTCAGAGCCATAACCCTGTCTCCCAGCTTCTATGGGTGGAGTGAGCAAGCAGAGGGGTGCTTTTTTTTTTTTTTGCAGTGGGGGGGAAGAAGGCATAGGTGACATGGGGGAAAGGAGAAAGAGGAGGGAGAAGACTGGAGGTGAGAAAAGGGGTTAAAGCAGTTTTTGATCCATGATAGTTTGTCTTATTCCTTCAGGCCACAGTGGAGAAAAGTGTGGGATGCCCCCCCACTGGAAAGGATCACTGAGTAAGGTGCTAGGACACACATATATAGATGCACTGAGATAATGAGCAGAAACAAAGATTGAGGATGGAGCAACAGCAATGTCTCAAAATGCAAGGATTCTGAGATGAACAATGCTATACAGTTGTCCCTTCATATTCGCTGGGGTTTGGTTCCAGGACCCCTGTGAATACCAAAATCCGTGAATACTCAAGTCCCATGATATGCAATGGCATAACAAAATGGTGTCCTGATATAAGATGGCAAAATCAAGGCTTGCTTTTTGGATTATTATTTTTTAAAGCATATTTTCAAGTCGTTAATACTTCAATCCATGGATACCAAATCTGTGGATACGGAGGGACAACTGTATATGCTTTTATTTGCAAACAAGGTAGTCCAGAAGCCACTGACAGAAACAAATATAGTAGTGGTAAGACCCAACTTCTGTGGTTTTCAGGGAGTAGGTTATTTTTTAAAACCAGCCTTTAGCATGAATTTGAATTTATTGTGATAGCTCTTAATAAGCCCTACTTTCCCCCTCTGTCTCAAAGAAGATATGAGCCTGTCATGTCCTTATTTTAGGGTTTGTTTCACAATAGAACTCAAGGTGAAAAGTGGGAAATAGAAGAGTGAAAAATGAAAAGCAAACTAGATCCAAAATACTTTCCTAAAAAGCAAAAGAAGTTTGTATTACACATTGAGTCTCCCATATCTGAAATGCCTGGGACCAGAGGTACCGGTATTTTGGATTATTTTGGATTTTGGAACACTTGCATATACATAATGAGATATCTTGAAAATGGGACCCAAGTCTAAACACGAAATTCATTTATGTTTCATATAATTTTTTACACATAGCCTGAAGGTAATTTATACACAATATTTATACACAGTATTTTGTGTCCATTGAACCATCATATAGCAAAGATGTTACTATCTCAGCCACCCATGTGGACATTTTGGATTTTGGAGTATTTCAGATATGGAGACTCAACCTGTAGACATGGGGGGGAATCAACACCCATCTTAGTGTAATACCTTTATTAGATATTGAAATTTCAAGTACCACTACAGTTTGGAACAGCAGTGGAAGAGAATTAAGGGACAAGAAGCAACAGTATAGTCTTCTCTCCTTAAATGTAGTATGACCAATCAAAAGGTCAGAACAGAATTTATTCTGCAGCCATCCCACAGTCAGTGTGCAGTTGTAAGCAGTACAGACTGTTAATATTAATAAACAAAATATATAGTCAGAATATCACCCTTTTTCTTCCTGGATCAGAAAGCAGTACTATGTGTATACAGTATGAATGTAACTATGATTCAGCATGGTGTAGTGGTCTGAGTGCTGAACTATGACTCTAGAAATTTTGGAATGCCCGCTTGGCCATGGAAACCCACTGGGTGATCTTGGGCCAGTCACACACTCTCAGCCTCAAAGAAGGGCAAAGGCAAACCCTCTCTGAACAAATCTTGTCAAGAAAATCCTGTGACAGGGTCATTTTAGGGTCACCATAAGTCAGAAATGACTTGAAGGCACACAACAGCAACTTGAACAGAACCAGGGTGAACCTGCTTAAAGGTAGGTACAGAGAGTAATGCACAGAAATAATTTGCCTATAACTACTGCATCCAGTGATGTCAGCAGGACAGGACATGGGGGCAGAAGTCTGGTGCCCATTCAGCAGAATGAGCAGGAAGGCCTCTACACATGGAAAGACTCCACTGTAATTAATGTAATATACATCAATCTAAAACCACTAAGTCCAGAACAAGCTGGTTGGGAGATTCTGAGAATTGAAATCCAAAAAAAGTAATGTTTCCAAGCTCTGGTCCAGAGTCTAAAATTACTGCATCTAACATTAACTAGCACTTAGCCCCTTCTACTTTCTTGCATTTAAATAGCATACAATATATTACAGTACTATAGTTAAAATTTCACCCAAATGGGTAGAAAAAGATGTGCGATTTGCATGGATTAAAAGGAACACATTATCTCTTTGCAAGCAGAATAAATATACTGTAATGATTTTACCGCTATTTTAATCCTTCACGCTGATGCACACTGCAAAGCAGGGAACAATTTCTCCCTATTGAAATGCAGTTACCTCTGGGGAGGTATTAAGTAGCTACAAACACTAGCCAGCAATCTTGCAGCTGTTTAAGGAATGCAAGATACCGGAGTATAAAGTGAGAGTGGTTGATTCTGTCTCACCCTGCAGCCAAGAATCTTCCAATGCCACACTGAAGGTTTATTGTCAAGAGCCTGCCGGGGGCAAGTACTGCTAGCTCACTGGTGAGCATCACCATGACCCCTACCTCAAAGGTTTCATTTCCACTGCAGTTTCTGACCAGTTGTTACAGTTCTCTCCATGCGGCATCCCACATAAATGAAAAGGAATCCTAACCCCCCAACCCAAGCACATATGAAAGAACTCAGGGGAGAGGACTGGTGATGACCACAAGAAAAGGCCAACATTTGCAGACCCGTTTATCATTCAACTGTTGTTCTGCTGAAGCAACCACAATGTTCTTATTTTTTTTTATCCCTGAAGGCTGTAATAATAATTTTCACAGGATTACTCCAGTGGTATTTTTAAAAAATAGTGTTTAAATATCTTTAGGGTTCCATGAGGAAGGGATCCACCTACTCATGAATTAGCTACTTTCCACAACATCCTAGGGAGGTGTTTTTTTTTTTTTAAAGAGACTTAAGAAACCAGAACCTACTAGCTGAAACCAGAACCTGCTAGTTAACAGAACCAAAAAGAGAAAGTAGAAGAGTGGTGCTTCTTTTGGAATTGGGGCCAAATGGTGGAGAAGCATAACATTAAAGACAATTAACACAAACACATGCCTACAAATATTGTGAAAATACCCTAAAACTTACTTGGGGGGCCATCCTTTCCATTTCACCAGATATTCCACCTTGCCCTAGAGAAGAAAAGGAGGGAAGAGAAACAAAGTCAGCTACTGAACCAAGTTGTACAAAAAGATGAAGTAACTTGATACCCTAATAAAAACCACACACATTTTAACTTATCCACTTCCTTGGCAGGTAAAAGTAAACCTCTCCTTGCATCTCTAGGTTTGTCAGGCAGACATATGCAATGGCGTTCTCCAAATGTTTCCAGAGCATGTGCGGAGATCCCAAACGACCATGTGGATAATGAATAAAATGCATTTGAGAAATTAAAATATTAAAAAAAAACTAAAAAAATCTCTCTGCCATGTGGTCTGCCTTGTCTGGTATTTGCTTTACCTTGCTGCACTCCTCATTTCTCCTGCAAACATCTCTGGAGCATCACACATGACCTCTACTTCCAGTATTTTATATAATCTGATTGATCAGGTTTCTGCACCTAGGTGGAGTGATCTTATAAAAAGGACCGGGCATGATGGGCTATGGCTCTCACTGTAATCGGGCAGACCTACCTAAGGTCTTGCAGATAGCTGCCTGGGGAGGTTTGAGTTCCTCAGCTTCTCCTCATCCATCCCCTCCCCCACCCCCAGCTTGCAATACAGAATGCCAGCCTGCTACCACCTCCCTCCTATCACTTTAATACAGGAGGTCATGTGCCCCTGCTGCATGATCACTGGGCCCACCCTAAAGTGATGGTTTTATTTCCCACCATACATGGATGGGTAAGGAAGGCCAAATGAATAAACTCCACCCAACTGGCAGTGTTAGCAACTACTCTGTAGCTCTGCAGTAGAGGTTTCAAAGAACATAACATGCAGGGCTGCAAAGATGCAAGAGACCAGGAGGAGACACTGAACTGAAAACCTGTTAACCGGATAGCACCTATTTCCTAATGAGTGGGTTTAGCTTGCAAATATTGAGGAAAGGTTGCCTCACACGATGGGGAGGCCCTCATGGCACACTAAGTAAAAAATTGTGGTGTTAAGCCCCTCTGATATGGGATCTTCAGAGTTTGCAAAAATAAGTGGGCTACAACTCTGAGAATCTCTCCTAACCAGGGCAGCCAGCAGCCACGTTGGCTTGGGGATTCTGTGAGCTGCAGTCCACAAAAGCAACTTTTCCAAGTTCTGAGCATTTTAAGGAGAATGCCCAAGGAATATAAGTTGTGTGCGCATGGCCCTCTCCACGTCCGTGCCACAGTAATATAATATGCTATATATTATAACACATATTGCTGCCTCCTGCCATGAGCACATCATCCCATTTTGCACTGCTAACTCTAGGCCAGCCAGGCTTTAAGAAACTGAGAGTTCTGTCCATCTTCTCAAAATCCATCAAATGCTAAATTTCACCCCAAAGGCAGGTGAAATACTGACAACTAGATGCTCAGAGCTAATGGCCTAACCACCTGACCTAAAGGTTAGCCAAAACACACCAGCTATGCAGTAACACTCAGCTCTTTCTGTATGTATCTCAAGTTTCAGTCAGGACTTCAGGTCTACCAAGCTTCCAAAAGATATTTTGTTTTCCACATGCGGCTCAGGAGCAGAGACAGGGGAAGCAGGTCAAGAGTTCATGTTAAAGGCTTTTCCAAGTGTTGACATCCACCCACTCCAACCAGCCTACTGGCCTCTTCTTGGAGGAAGTGAAGTATCCTGAACTGTAGTTACACAGTTGTGATCTAGGTCCTCCTGACGCTGCAATCCAAGCGGTAGGAGCATTTGGGAGTAAGTCCCACTAAGGGAATGTGGCTTCCGAAAATGCACAAGCAAAATTACACGGTAGGAAGGAGGGGGAACTGTTTCCACAAGGATGGTTCATAATCCAGCGAAGCTTCCCACCACGTGGTAGCAGGCAATACCCACTACTACACCAGCCACGTGCCTCCAAGGCCCAGAGCTGGTCACTGGGGCTTCACTGCCGCCCCCTACAGGCCGAAAGAGCCCAGGCTCCGCCACGCCCCCCTTCCCTGCCCTGCAGCCCGCACCCTGGATCGGGGGGGGGGGGGCTTTGCAAGCCTCGAGAAGGTGCTTTGCAGCCGAGGAGCACTAACACTTTCCCCCGCCCGTGGATCTCCCTCTGGCTGCGTTGCATTCCAAAAAAAACCCACCACCACCATACGCATATACAAACAAGAGCGGTGCAAAACCAAAAATAATAATTACTAATAAAT
The DNA here is from genome assembly GCA_030847615.1 of Gambelia wislizenii. NCBI lineage: Eukaryota > Metazoa > Chordata > Lepidosauria > Squamata > Crotaphytidae > Gambelia > Gambelia wislizenii. The sequence goes on along the minus strand of JAUMIR010000005.1, from coordinate 224,296,980 downwards.
AAGCTAAATTAAAATAACAACCCACCTTCCTTATGCGCTTCTTCCGGATGCTCTCCACAGCAAACACCTGCTCCCCAATAGCGGAAAGCTCCATGCAGGGAGGCCAGAGGCAAGGAGAGAAGACGAAAGCAGTAGGGGGGCTGCTTGTCGCAGATTCCGCGCGGGCTTGGGCTGCAGGCGGCTGCGGCTGCTGCTGTTGTTGCAAGAGGTCTCGCGCTGCCTTACTCGCACAGCGCAATCATTCCCTGCCGCCGCTCGCGCGCTCAATCACGCCGCCGCCAACGTTCCAATTTAGAACCTGCGCAACGTTTTCCCAGGCGCGCGCGGGAGAGAGAGGGAGAGAGAGAGAGAGCGCCCGTGCTCCCGCCTTCTTCTTCTCCTTCGCCTCCTTCGCGGGAGCGCCGGCTGTCAAGAAGGCAGGCAGGCAGGCAAGGCAACCAGCCAGTCAGCGAGCGCCCAAAAGCGGCTCCCGGCCCTCTCAGCCCTCAGATGGAGCCAGGGCGGGACTCCTCCCACAAACAACCCGCACACCAGCGGCAGAAAGAAAGCTCCCCGGTCCTTCAAACACACCCTGCACCTACCTACAGACACTGTTTTATTTTATTTTAATTTTCTTTTCTAAATTTCTATACCGCTTAATCCGTGCCAAGCGGTTTACAACGTAAAAATGAGGTAATGAAAAAGTAGCACTTAATTTTTTTTAAAAAAAATATGCAAGTTAAAACAATACAAACGCATTAAAAAAAACCACACCCCAATAAAAGCTGCTGTGCCCAGATTAAAAACTTGCTGAAATAAAAATGTCTTTGCCTGCCAGTGAAAGGAAAGTAGGGAGGGGGCCAGCCTAGCCTCCTGAGGAAGGGAGTTCCAAAGGGTGGGAGCAGCCACTGAGAAGGCTCTCTTTCCTGTTCTCACCAAATGAGGCTGTGATGGTGGTGGGATCGAGAGAATATATGTGTGTGACAGTTAAGGGGCGATATGATAGCCCTGTTTTAAGTATTTGAAGGGGTGTCACATTGAGGATGGAGCAAGCTTGTTTTCTGCTGCTTCAGAGACTAGAACAGGGAGCAATGGATGCAGGCTCCAGGAACAGAGATTCCACCTCAACATTAGGAGGAACTTTCTGACAGTAAGAGCTGTTTGGCAGTGGAACACACTCCCTCGGAGCATGGTGGGGTCTCCTTCCTTGGAGGTCTTTAAACAGAAGCTGGATGGCCATCTGTCAGGGATGCCTTGATCGTGATTTCCTGCATGGCAGGGGGTTGGACTGGATGGCCCTTGTGGTCTCTTCCAACGCTACAGTTCTATGATTCTATATACTGTACATACATACCCTTCAGACTCCACCAGCAAAAGGAATGCCCGGCTTGTGGGGGGCAATTAGATAACACACCGGAAACCGCTTAATGCAGTGTAGATAGGTAAAGTGCTATTGCTTAACAATTTGTAAGCTACTCTGAGAGCCTTTGTGACTGAAGAGCGGGGTATAAATACTTAAAATAAATAAAATGACTCCACTCCCCCTCCCCCCGCATCTCAATTTGGTGCACAGCTTTGGAACCGAGGAGGGTCCTGTAAGCAAAGCAGCAGGGGAAGAAACAGTGCCAGCTTCAATCTCTCTTACCTGCCCCCTTTCCCCATAAGAGGAGGTCTTTTGAGATAGGGATAGGATTTATTTATTTATTTATTTATCTATTGAATTTATATGCCGCCTTTCTCCCAGAACTGGACCCAAGGTGGCACACAAGAGTATGATAGTAGATTTTAAAAAAAATAGGAGAGAAAAATCCACACTACACAAACAATCCAGTTTGAAACAGGATTCTTTGATGTGGTTCCTTCCTATGGAATCCTGAGATTTGTAGTTTGACAAGGTCTTTCATGCTTGGTGCCTCCTCACCCCACAACAAATCCCAGGATTCCATGGGAAGGAGCAGTGGCAAAGAATTCCGTTTCAAACTGGATTATTTGTGTAGTCTGAGTGCACCCTGTTATAATGACGGCTATACTTTCGTTCCCCATCCCAACCACACACCGATGCTTGAGGGCAGAAAAAACAAAATCCGTGAATACTCAAGTCTCTTTATATGCAATGGCATAGCAAAATGGTGTTCCTTATACAAGATGGCAAAATCAAGGTTTGCTTTTTGGATTATTATTTTTTCAAGAATATTTTCAAACCATGAATGCTTAAATCCATGGATACCAAATTTGTGGATACGGACGGACAACTGTATACATACTGCTGCCTCTGCCACCAGCACATCAGGTTGCATTCGCTATATAGGAGTGAGGTTTTGCTTTGCTTTTTGAGGCAGTGTTTTTTAGATGCTCCTAAAAAATTAAGGTCCAAAAGAATACGATTCACCACGTTCCAACTGCAAAGATTTCGCCCCCTGCTTTCTCCTCATCATGATCTACATGTTTGTCTTCATCCCAGCAGGGCTGGTTTAAGGCACCAGTGGCGTCAGCAACTGCAGAGGGCCCATAATTTTGGGGGCCCCAGTAGTAACCCTCCTCCTGCAAAAACATGACTAGTAATAATCTGAATATCCTGTACTGTGAATAGATTAGGTTAGGTTACATTGATCTGAGATAAACATATGGGGCCCCCAAAATAAAGCATTGCAGCCCCCCCAATTCCTTAAACTGGTCCTGCGTCCCAGATCACATGATCCTTTCTCTTCGCCCATATTAACACCATTTCCCAACAGTGATAAGGAAGCGCAGCACCTGAATAGCTACCTGTCAGAAATCCTTCCTTATCACTGTTGGGAAATGTGGAACTCACCACAGAAGGCTATGCATGTTTCCTCAGAAATTTGGGGGCCATCTAAATGGTGAAAATACCCCTCATGGAATTTGCTGGGAATCCTACTTGTCTAAACGGGATCCAGCACCAATCCACCCTATTCGGAAGGAGGGGAGACCAAAATGGCAATAACAATGAGGTAAAAGTCTTCGCAGATTTCCTCATACTTTTTCAAAAACCGCATGGGGGGTACACATTCCTGCTCGTTTGGACTATCAAACAACAAAAAATTCAAAGGGAAGCACAAAGCTGATTAGCCAGGTGAGAGCAGGGGCGGAGTTTGCTAGCAGGGCAAGCGCCCACTGCCACTATTTTGGATTTTTGCCTTAGCGATTGCTCACTAAGTCAATAAAACAGGATGAATATTTTTGGGTTTTTTCCCCTGTCCTATAAAACTAGAAAATCGATCTATTGCATCAGCACACCTTGGGATGACATGGGTGGCAGCGAAGAACTAACGCAAGTAAATCACTTGCAGCCGCCATCAGGAATGCTAGGCTTATGCAGGCTTCTGAGGCCAAAAAACTATTTAGACATGTTGCTGCAGATGCCAATAGGTGGAGGTACTTTGGATTTTTCCCCCTTGTGTAGATGGGCCCATGATGTCTTAAATCAAATGGACTTTACAACTTGTGGGGTTTACAATGCTGTCTTGGGTTGCTGCTAAACTGCATTTGTCAGGAAAAAGTGCCTGGGATGCTTTCATTTCCCCACATCCGTGATGTTTTCCAAGCAACTATCCAATCTTTGATAGTCTGTCTCTACACAATGCTTACCAAGAGCTTGCATCATAAAAATTCCAGTTACAAGAGACAGAGCATCCCTTTGGGGAAAACAGCTTCTAATAAAACCTCAATACCACCCTCCTCACATGTTCTTTCCAAAGCCTGAACTATATTGAAATGTATCTACTGTATTTCTATTGGTCTGTTGCTTTCTGGGGGCTCTGCCTTCCTATGCATCGACTGGACAGTTGTTTATTCTCTTTCCTCCCCTCTAATTGGTCAACAGTTAATTGTTTTGCTTTTAAAACTGAGAAGCTGTGGCCTTTTTGTCCTGGTTCATGGTTTGCTGGGTCGATGTGCTTGTTTGTTTTAATAAACTGGTCACAAGGGAAGATTTCCATTAGAGTTAGCTTTGGGCAAAATCATGCTTTATAAGACAGTAGCGGATCTTTGCCTTGACCTGTTGTTATTTTGGTTGAAGGTCCACAGGCATACAGATAATATTGCTGTCATCCTGCTAGAAATATTAGTCTGATCAGAATGTTTAGCTCTTGGTTGCTCATAATATTGAATTCTACAGCTGTAAGGGTCCCATAGGCCATTGAGTCCAATCCCTGCTCCATGGAGGAACTCCAGCTAAGGCTTCCCCATCCGGTAGATGTCCAGATGTCCAGAGAAAGAGACTCCACCACCTCTCTAGGTAATCGGTTTCATTGCTGAACCATTCTTACCATCAAAGTTTAATCAAAATCTGCCCTCCTGAAAACTTAAAACCATTAGCACCTATACTTGCTTTCCTCCCTTATTAACACCATTAAACACCATTAAAACCATTAGCACCTACACTTGCTTTTCTCCCTTATTAACATCTTCCATGGGTTACTTTCAGGTAGGGCTCCTGTGCTTTTAAAAGTTGTCAAACAGGCATAAATTCAACAGGTGGTGCTCTAAGAGCCTACCACTGAGGCTTGCCCTGAAAATAATTCTAGCCCAGTTCTCAGAGTGCTTCAGAATACTGCATTTTAATTTTCATAATGTCCTATCTAGGGCAATGCTGCATGGGAGGCATTATGGGAAATCAGAAGTGTAGCAATATCCTGCTACTTGGCACTGTTCACTAGGGATGCCAGAGTGAAAACTATAGAGTGCTCTTGTACCATTAATGGTTGGCACCAGATCCCACCTGATATAGGAAGCTAAGCAGGATCAGCCCTGGTAACTACTTGGAGAGGAGATCACCAATGAATACCAGGTGCTGTAAACGGTTAGCCCTGGTTAATACTTGGATGGAAGACTGCAGGTGGTGTAGAGCAAAAAACGGAGAAAAGCACCTCTGAGTATTCCTTGCCTAAGAAAACCCTATGGGGCCACCATAAGTCAACAGGTGACTGGAAGGCACATATGTACACAGAAGAGAGGATTTCAGCAGGTGTCACTTGTCACACAAACAGGTAACAAGAAACACCTACCAAAATTCCCTTTTCTATACAACTATTAAAGTTACAAGAGACGACTCCAATTTTCACTCTGGCAATCCTGCTATTAGGTAAACTGATTAAGATTCAGGGATGCAAGAAGGGACCCATCAGGGGGTTCTTTACCTAGGATTTAACATTTCCTATGTCTTCCTTTGCCAAGTGCTACTTCATATTTGGGTCTGATCCTGTGATGCTAAGTGCTTTAATGCTCTGGGAAATTCAGGTTAGGATGCCAGAATGTCTGTAAACAACAGGTGGTGATCCTAGTCTTGAAATCTACTCAGATGTAGTCTGGATGATCAAGCACAATAGTGTAATGGTAAATTTTAAAGTATATAATGGCAGTCTATACAATATACAGTAGTAACACCATGAAGAGAGTCCAGAAATTCAGGTGGCTGAATTCATTTATCTAGAAAACCAATTTTTAGCAATTTTAATCTTCATTGGGAGCAGATCTTTTGTAAAGCTGATGGGTCTTGTCTATTCAAGTTGTAGGTTCTAACTGGCTTAGCTCATAACGCTACATTGCTGCTGTGAAAATCCATCACTCTGGCTGCTGCAGGGATTGCAGCTGAGCTCAGAGGAAACATGGCAGGCCGGAGGTGGGGTGGTTGCAGATGATATCATAGACCTGCTAATCATAAAGTCCCAGGTCTTTGACCTGATGGCAGAGATGTCTGTGCTTATAGCAAGTTACAGCAACATTCAGAATACTGTAGATAACTTTGGAGAGCAGTAGCTTTAACAGGGTTAGCGTAGCACAAAGATAGGCATCCTTGGGCTCCACAGAAGAAACTGGAGATACGTCTCAAGGTGCTCTCAGACCATTTACTGGAAAAGTAAAAATACCAAATGCTTGTCCAGTAAATGGTTTGAGAGTTCCTGATCAAGACATTTCCAAACTTTGATTCTAAGTAGTCACTAAAGAAGGCCTTAAGAGTGAGTACACATAGGCCCAAATGCATCAAGCTTTTTTACTAATAAAACCATCTTTTGAACATCTTGAGATATTCTCCACTTCCTTCTGTGAAGTCCATTGGATGCTTCCCACAGTTTCTGCCTCTTTTAGGCATCCTTGGGTGCCTGCCAAGGACTGCAGCTGGCTACTGCCACTCTCTGGAGTGACATGATCCTGTGCCTCCTCTCCACTTGATCACCTACCCACCCGCTCCAAACATATGAGCAGTGGCAAAAAAAAGCACCATCCTCCACTGCCCTTCTGCTCAGTCTTTGAGCAGCTGTGCAGATTAAGCTTAGGGGGGCAAACAAGTGGAGAAAAAGAGGCCCTTAGCATGGATACCTTTCTCTAGGTTCATCCTTCCCCCCCCCCCGCAAAAAAAATGACACTAGCGCTATTTTTACAGAATTATGAAATGACCTTGCTGGAGCAATAACATCTGGCAGCTTGATGAAATGGCATTGCCGCCGCCGCCACCCCACCATCTTGGCAAAGCTACTCCAAATACAGCCATTAGCCATGCATACTGGAGGATTCTGGGGAGTTTAAAACCTAAAAAGCTAACATTTTCAAGCTCTTTTTCCTCTTAATGTCACAAGTGCTGGCACCTGTTCAAAGCTGAATCCCTGGAGCCATTTACAGGCAACAATTGCAGTGACCTTGACTTATATGTCTGCTTTTGAGCATATCCATGGAGCCTTCAGTTGCCAGCAGATGGCACACTTTGCATTAATAATTGGTATGTGAAGCCTTCTTCCAGACAAATACTGTACTATGGCCACAGGTAGAAAGTGTTTGAAATGCTTCCTGTGAGCAATGACTCTGTGTGAACTTCCTAATGCACAAGAGCCACTTACTGTTAAAAAAAAGCTTCCTAGCACCTGTAGTTAAGGATCAAGTTAATAGGGGATGAGAAATACAACTGCCTGAGAGACTGAAGAGCTGCTGCTGGTTAGAGTAAGCTACATGGATCAAATAATCTAACCTGGCAGAGGGGCAGCTAGTAGGCCTAAATGCCACAGATCCTGTCTGATCTTAGAAGCAAAGCAGGGACAGGCCTAGTTAGTACTTGGATGGGAGACCGCCAACAAATACCAAGTGCTGTAGGTTATATTTCAGAGGAATGAACTGGCATAACCACCTCTGAGTATTCCTTGCATTAAAAAAACAAAAACCTATGAAATTCCTTGGGTCGTCATAAGTTGACAGAAAAGTTGAAGGTGTCTGTGCATGCACACACATGCACACATACACACAGGACAGCTTCCTAGTCTGCTGTATTGTGTAAAATTAGGCATTGTTCAGCAGAGTGTTTTCAAATGTGAAGTTTAAAATTGGCTTATGAGTATTTCTCCCACTATGTAATTTGTAGCAGTTTCCAAAGGAGTAGCTATGTTGGTCTGTTTCACAGGGTTGGGGGGGGGGGAGTCCTGGGACACTTTATGATAGGTTTGTTAAGGACTATAGGTTGCTACATCAGATGCATGTTTTTTTTTAATGTTGCAAATACAGAAAAACCAAAGGGAAAAAATACAGTACATAGTTTATTTATTTATTTATTTATTTATTCAAAGATATTTCTATATTACTTCCCAGCCCACAAGAGCACCTGAGGCTATGAACAAATAAAAACAATTAAAACAATATTTTTTTAAAAAAACACATTAAAATACTTCAAAAAAACTTTTAAAAGCAGTCTATAAAAATGATCCTAAAATACAATTTTATAACAGAGCAATTTCAAACATTAAAAGTCACATGGAACTGTTTTGGCTGCCTGCCAGAAGCTTAAAAGAGATGGAGCCATAACAATGGGTTCATTGAGAGCCTGCATGGTATAGTGGTTTTGAGCTAGGCTAGGACTCCTGGAGACCAGGGTTCAAATCTCCACTCAATCACAAAAACTCACTGGGTAACCTTAGGCAAGTCCACACTCTCAGCCTCAGAGGAAGGCAATGGCAAACCCTCTCTGAACAAATCTTGCCAAGAAAACCCCATGATAGATTCACCTTAGGTCCACCATAAGTTGGAGTTGACTTAAAGACACAAAAGAACAACAAATAATCAGGGGGTAGGCATAGATATTAATAGAAGCTGACCACATGGCCAAACATTTATTTAGTTGAGGTTGTCACCCGTAGCAAACCTTCTATTGCACATAAAGCAGTAAAATCTTCAGGTCATGGGACAATTGGTGGTCAGTGGTCTTGTATGTAAACATTTCTAAACAGGTAGGTGTGTTAGTCTGTTACAGCAAAACCAGCAAAGAGTATTTTGGTTATCTTAAAGATTATCCAGTATCATTATAGTGTGAACTTTCATGGCCTACATCAGATGCATGAAGGGATATCTAGAATGTTGGTTATGCCAGATACAAGGCTGGGTGAGAGTGGGCTAGAAACAGGGAAGTCAGAGGAAAATTTAACACTGTAACATGGTGTAATAAGAGTCTTAGGCAGAAATCAAACTTAGGTTGAAAGGTCAACCAAACATTGTTAGACTCCACTAAAGGCAGCTTGTTGAATCAATGGAACTTGCATAGGTTTTGACTCACAAAGTACCTATTGATTCAACATGTCTACTCTAGTTGGGACTAACAATTGCATTTATACCTTAGGTGCCACAGGACCTTTTTAGAAAACAAAACAAAAAACACACCAATGTGAACTTCTGATCAAAAGAGAAATATGGTGTGAAGACTCTTTGTTGTGGTGAGTGGCTCTGGTATGTTGAGACTGCTTTGGGGAGATACAGCATGTCAGCGGATTGCAGCAGTTTCCATTTGGCAGCTGTTAATATAAAAGAGTCAGGGTTTATTTATGTTTTTTCTTTCACATTAAAAAAGAACAAGCATGTTTCCTCTTTTATTATAAACATGCACTTGATCTAATGCCAACTGTGTATTCTGTTCTCCCCCCCCCACACACACACATATAGGGGTAGCCTTCCCTCAAAGGGGCATGTCATTATCCTGAACCATATTTTCCCTCTCACTGTAGTATTGTTCAGTAAGGATGGATGGATTTTCACCACTGACTTTGATGAGAGCATTTAAAGCCCTTTAAAGAAATGTTATCGGAATTTTAGCCTACTGCTATTGGGAGAGGTAGCTATAGTGTTTCAGTCCTTTTCTAGCCCTCCCTAACCTGACCTCCTCCAGTCAAGATCCAGATTTTGACTTATTGGTATTAGATAAAGATAACAAGTCAACCAGTGTTTCTCCCCCTGAAGGCTTATTTATCTGTATAAACAGGTATGCTGGACATCTGAAATAGCTCAGCGATGTTAATTTGTATCCAGTTGAAGTAACTGTTCTTCCGTTCCACAGTTATTTAGTGACTACAGTTTTTAAAGAAATAGTCATGCTAGTCTCTTGCAACATAAAAAGGAGTGTGGGAGGAATGTAGCAGCATTTTATGGTTTTTATGTTAGCATGAGCTTCTGTGGATATAAACCCACTTCTTCGGATGCAGTAGAGCAGTGACGGGCAACCTTTTGAGCTTAGTGTGTCAAACTTCACCAAAAAACTGAGCATAACTTGGGTGGTGTGTCACTTTGAGGAAAAAATATGTATGCGTGCAGGATTCCCACTTTGGGGAGAGGGGAGGAAAGTGGGACTGGGGCTTCAAAGCCCCGATTGCTACTTTAGGGAGGGTGGGAGTAGAGGAGGAAAGTGACGACCGGGGCTTCAGAAGCCTTGATCGCCACTTTAGGGAGGGTGGGGGGGTAGAGGAAAGTGGTGACCGGGGCTTCAAAGCCCCAATTGCCACTTTAGGGAGGGTGGTGAGGTTGCAGGCGGTGGGGAGGAGGCCTACGGCCGCGTGTCATCAGAAATGGCTACGCGTGTCAGTGCTGACACGCGTGTCATAGGTTCGCCATCACTGCAGTAGAGTAATATCCAGACCTCAACATATAAAGCATATTTGCACAGTTGTGGGAGTGGAAGTGGGGCGGGATGTAACAGGATCCAGAAAGATGCAAACCATTATGTATGGATACAAATAGACAAAAGCTTTAGTGTAAGCAGACTTTCCTGTGGAAAGCATTTAATATCAGTCCTTGGTTCATGAAATGAATGCCATAAGGATTTTCAGTTTAGTCACTTGATTGATCTAATTGCTGGGCTAGTGGAATAGTATGACCATTTACCATAACTGGGATCTGGTATCATTGCTGGCTTTGGAAGAGTTAGTAAAGTCTGGTGTTAAAATTATATTTACTGAGTAAACACTTACATAGCTTACTGAGATTGTAAGCTATGTGTACAATCAGTGTATTCCATGTTTAAAATAACTTGATTTCAAGGCAGTAAGTTATATCCACAGCAAATGTCCTATAATGAAGTACAAACATGTAATCAGGGCCGGTTTAAGGAATTTTGGGGGGCCCTGCAATGCTTTATTTTGGGGGACCCATATGTTTATCTTAGGTCAGTGTAACCTAACTCAACCTAAGCTATTCACAGTACAGGATATTCAAGTTATTACTTAATAATGTTTTTGCAGGAGGAGGGTTACTACGGGGTGCCCCACAATGATGGGGCCCCCAGTGGATGCTGACGCTGCCAATGCCTTAAACCGGCCATGCATGTAATACACTAATCACCAGCAAGTGTCAAAACTCTAATGCATTATTATACAGTCAGATTTTAGATGGCGTCACCATCACTAATGTTAGCAAATATATTGTCTATTAAAATCCTTTTCATGTTGGTGCACTCCTGAAGTCTGCACTTTTCAGTGCAATTCAGCCCATTTATATGTATGTGCATGGGGTGTTTGGGTATATTGACAGATACAGGGGAATTAGCAAGACACGGATTCCAGAATAGCCTGAGCAACAGGATACCCTGTCATCCACCTACTAGCCTGTTGGGCATCCTTACCAATTTCTCAGAATGGCTCATTCTAGCTGGGAATTCTGGGAGTTGTCATCTAAACAAGGAACTTTTCCAAGCTCTGATGCTGGGCAGCTGCCCACCTTGCAGGTGCCATCAGACAATATCGGCCCATCTGGCACTCCTGGCATTGGTGTGTTGGGTACACTGATAAAGAATACTTGCAGTGAGAGACCATTGTCCTGGTTTAAATTTTTTTTGCAAGCCCCAGCTAGTTGTATAGGTGATTTATGCAAAAGACATCAATACATCCTGCATACCATCTACATGTGAATTCTTTGAGAGCTGTAAAGAGATCTTGTGGCAAGTTCTATAGCTCTTCCAGTGCTGCAGAGAGGCCATCTTGAAATGTTTTGTGTAGCTGGTGAATTTCAGTCCCTGAAAACACACTTGTCCCAGAAGAGGACTGAAACTGTGTCATCCAATACATGCATGCTTGTCTCCGCAGTGATGCCTTTGGGGAAGGACTTGGGGCAGAAGTCCAGGGCCCTACTCAGTAGGGTGGTCCAACGGCATAGCAAGTTTGTTTTACTTCACTTACTTGTCAGTGAAGTAATACACATTACATCTAAAGGGTGGAGGTTGTAAAACTATTCATTCTAGAGTAAGATTACATAGCTGCACCACCATATCCCAACAGTGAGCTGAACACATTGGAATCCTGTTAGGGACATACTTATATTTACCTCTTTGGATCTTTCAGAAAGTGGTATCCAGTGTGTCTTTCCACAAGGCCTGACCCTCCCATGTGCTCCTTCTTCTATTAGGGCTCAAGAGCAGCCAAAACAAGGCCAGGGACATCCCCATTGCCACCCATGGCTGGAGAGATGGAGCTCTGGCCGGCAGCCTCCTGCCTTTTGCTACACACCAGAGGAAGCAGCTGGACAGAGGGAGAAGTTGGGCATAGGGAGCAGCATCACTTATTATTATTATTATTATTATTATTATTTTATTTCTATAGCGCCATCAATGTACATGGCGCTTTACAAGAAAAAGAACAACAAAGCACATTGGTGGATACTTACACTCTGCCAGTGCAACATAGAGTCTTTGTCCACATTTCCAAGACAAGATTCTAGGATTTCCTAGAATCATAGAGTTGGAAGAGACCACAAGGGCCATCCAGTCCAACCCCCTCCCCTGCAGGAATACACAATCGCATCATTCCTGACAGATGGTCCTCCAGACTCTGTTTAAAAACCTCCAAAGAAGGAGACTCCTTCACACTCTGAGGCAGTGCATTCCACTTCTGAACAGCTCTTACTGCCAGGAAGTTCTTCCTAATGTTTAGGTGGAATCTCATTTCCTGTAGTTTGAACCCATTGTTCTGTGTCCTAGTCTCTGGACAAGCAGAAAACAAACTTGCCTCATCTTCCATATAACATCCTTTCAAATATTTTTAAAAGGCTATCATGTCACCTCTTAACCTTCTCTTCTCCAGGTTAAACATACCCAGCTTCTTAAACAACTCCCCATAGGGCATGGCTTCCAGATCTTTTATAATTTTGGTCATCTTTCTCTGGAGATGTTCCAGCTTGTCAATATCATTCTTGAATTGTGGTGCCCAGAATGGAGCACAGTATTTGAGGTGAGTCTGACCAAAGCAGAATAGAGAGGCACTGTTACTTCCCTTGCTCTAGCCACTATATTATGATTGATGCAGTCTAGAATCACATTGGCTTTTTTAGCTGCCATGTCACACTGTTGACTCATGTTCAGCTTGTTGTCTACTAAGACTCCTAGATCCCTTGGACTGTTATCCAACCAGGTGTCACCCATCTTATATTTGTGCATTTCATTTTTCTGTCTAAGTATAGTACCTTACATTTCTCCCCATTGAAATACATTTTTTAAATTTTGACCCAGCTCTCTAATCTGTTAAGGTCATTTTGAATTCTGATTCTGTCTTCTGCAATTGTAACTTCAATATCTCACTTTTTAGAAACTCCTATTAATCATAAACTCCCTTCTCTTTCAGTATTCCTGACTATGGGATCACACCAAGTATTTCCCTAAGCTGACTGAAATCAACTTTCTTGAAGTCTAGGATGCATGTCTGACTATGCTTGGTCCCCTTTCCACTGTATAATAAACTCCAGGAGAAAATGGCCATTCTCACCTAAGGGTCCCACGACTCCCACCCCATTAACTACGTTGTCACTGTTAGGATAAGATCTAAAATAGCTGATCCCTTGTTGCTCTTCATCTTCTGAACAATGAAAGGGTCTGCAAGGCAAGTGAGGAATTTGTTAGATCTTCTATTCTTGGCAGAGTTTGACTTCCAACATATATTAGGATAGCTGAAATCTCCCATTACTATTACATCTCTCCTTTCTGAATGTTTGGTCATTTGTTCCAGAAAGACATCATCCAGGTCCTAAGTCTGCCTTGGGAGTCTGCAGTAGAACCCCACAATGACATCCCTGTTGTTTCCTTCCCCCTTAATTTTTATTCAGATGCTGTTAACCTGGCTTCCAGGATTTAAGTCATTGATCTCTTTACAGGTGTAAACACCCTTGACATATAATATTCCTACTCCTCCTTTCCCATTTGGTCTGTTTCTCTGAAGTAGGTTATGCCATTCAGTTACTACATTCCAATCATGAGACTCATCCCACCAGGCTTCAGTGATGCCTATTATATCATATTTGCTTTGCTGCATTAGGAGTACAAGTTCATCTTATTTATTTTCCATGATCTGTCCATTAGTGTAGAGACATCTAAGCCCATGGGTCATTCCCCCTAGCTGCTTATTTAAGTTTTCCCTTTCCACTGTTGGGTTCAAACATGAAGATGGTACTTTAAGGCTGATGAGCCTAGTCCTGATCATTATGCATCAGTTCATGTAAATGCCAGAGTGAACCTGGCTACAGAAGACTAACATTACACACACACACACGTATACGCACAGTTTGACACATAATAATACAGGAATATGTGCAAACTTTTTGCAAATGCACCCTGGTGACAGTGACCATTTGGGATGTCTAACATCTATTCTTAGAAAAGCTTACTACTCTTGATCATTGGGACTACCTTTTGACATCATCAACCCTCTATTTGAAAAAAGGGCCTTTTTCTTTTCTCATTCCTTATCATAACTTATAAGTAACAAACCAAAGCCAGTATGGCTTCAGAAATAAAGCTGTGTGCACATTGATCTCTGTCTCTCCAACTAATCAGCTAAATTGCTTAGAACAGGACTGGGAAATCTGGACCTTTGGATGCTGTTGAGTTCCAGTTCCCAAGATCACTACGGTACTAATTAAAACATGCAGCTCAAATTCTTTCTACTTTACTCTAATTTTTCAATATTAATTATCTTAGGCATTGTACAGAACACAGGAAGTAGGGAGATCCTGCCTGGAGTGCTTAGTTAATAGTCTAAAGGATGAATAGTTTTATCCAGAGCCTGGAAAGCGACCTCTTTGGGCTACAGCTCCTGGATTGTCTGAGATATACTAGGAGTTGTACTTCAAAAATATAACATTTCCAAAGCAGAGGTTTCATCAAAGATATCCTTGATCTTAGAAGCACTTTTGGCAAGTTACATGTTACCTTCTGCTTGTTATCATTTAAAACATGGGTTGCATGGAATAATATGGAATAAGGCTTTGAATTCAGGCTTCCTTCCTTACTATAGAAAGTAGGACCAATTAGACTGTTTCAAGTTTTTCTTGTCCACTGATTCTGTAAGTGGTCAATAGTGAGAGGTTAGAGCACACCTGCCTGCCGTAGGGTCTTGGGCTTCCTGGGCTGATCACTTTTGGAGACAGAGAGAGTACTGGATCAAATGAAGCATATGGCTGATGGAGAACGGCAGGCCTGTTCCTGAAATTCCTTTCTAAGGAGGAACTGCTTCTAGCTAGAACTCAGGGTTCAACAGGATGGTCATAAGACAGACAGACATAACAAACTGACATGACGAAGACTGACAAGAACAGGAAACTATGTGGGAGCAAAAACAACAGGGCCTTGTAGCATGTTATTTATTATATGCTCAGAACACCCCAAAACCAGTATTCTCTGAGGTAATGTGAAATACATTCACACACACTTTACAGAAACTACAGAAACAGTATATGGTAAAAGCAATACAAACCAGCAAAAATGAGGAAAAATACTACAGCAGATAAAACCGAAGGAAAAAAGGAATATGGTCAAATTTAAAAATAGTTTTTTTTAAATGCCTGGAAGGATAATAAGGGTTTCACATGTTGCTGAAAAGACCACAAAGTAGGTGCCTCATCAGTCTCTGGGGAAGGCATTTCTCAGACGAGGTGCTACCACCGGAAGAGCCTTCTCTATTGTTGTGATACAGCTTTTCCTCAATGTGCGCTCATGCATCGCAGGTGCACAAACGCACACTGAGAAAAAGGTGTACAGTATAATAATTGTGTTCACCCACCTCTCTTAATTTGGTGTAGGCCCCTGGAGAATAACTTTGGATGATGACCCTAGGGAGCAGGTAGGTGGGTACAGGAGAATATCTTATTTCAGGCAACCTAGCTCCAAGCCATGTAGGACTTTCAAGATTAAAACTAGCACTTTGCAGGGCTAGAAGCACACTGGAAGCCAGTACTTTATACATATCAAAGTACTGGAATAATATGATTGTATTGGCCAATCTCCTGGTCATCTTATTTTGGATCATTTTCAAAGGCAGCTCCACATATAACACATTGCAATAATCCACATGGGAGAAGCTATCTATGTCTAGGATGGCTTGTCATTGGAGTATCAGCCTGAGTTGATAAAAAGTGTTCTGAGGCCTCTTGTGCCTCTAGTAACAATGATAGAGTACCTCCAGATTAGGAACTTGATTTTGTGTGTGTGCGTGCACGCATGTGCGTGCACACATTCTTCTTCAGCACTGGCTAAATGCCACTTAACTGGCCAGGAAAAAAAACCCCACAACAAGTATCCCTCCCTTGCCTGGATTCAGTGTCAGTTTTTAGTCCTCATCCATTTCATTCTGACACTGCATCAGAACCTCAATGATCAGATCAACCTGTAAGAGAAGCAAAAGGAGAGACAGGGCTGTGTTTCATCTGTATATGGGTTACACCTTAGCCCACAGTGGACAGCCTGTCTCAGTGGTTTCCTATTCATCAGAGAGGAAGATCATGTGCTCTGCAGCTTGCATGGCCTCCCCAGGATCCTTTTTGCAGGTTCTGAGCCCCTTCTAGACTCCCTCCCCAAATAAAATTTGCTCCCAAAGGAGACTGTCCTCTCCTAGAAATCTCCAGAGACTTATTTGAAAATGGAAAAGAGAAAGTGCAGGTTTTTCAAAACTCTCCCAAAGAGTGCTTGACAAAACCAAAAGTGGACCTTTTGCCACGTCCATTTTTGTCTTGGGGAGGCATTTTTCAGATGTGGTGCAGCCTATGGAAGATCCTGGAGATGGAAAATTGGACGCCAGGAATTTACCCACCTCTGTTGTAGCTGTTGGAAAGCACAGGAAATTAAATAGTCCTGAGGAAACCCATAGCACAAACACCATGGGACAGACATATAATTCTCTGTACCAACTGCTGGAAGCAGCCATCCAAATAAGACCCTCCCCATTCCAATGATACAAGGGTTAACAGTATTGAAAGCCAATGAGAAGTTCAAGAGAATCAACAGGGATGTGTTCTGTTTGTCCCTCTCCCAGAACAGGTCATTCTAGGTGATGGTCAAGGCCATTTTATTTCCACATCCAGGTCTTAAACTAGATGGAGATCTTGAAAATCAATTTCATCCAAAGGAGATCAGGAACCACTCAAAATATCTTCCCTAGGTAACCAACCTATAAAGACCAAGACATTTATTGTAGTATAAGCTTCTTCTTCTTCTTTTTTTTAAAAGAAGTCCACTTCACAAGATACAGTCTTGGTAAGTGATGCTTTGAGGCAGAATTTCTTCTTTTTCTTTCCTGGGACTTGGCATTATGAGGGCTAAATCCAACATTAGTCTTTCCTAGGGTAGACCTGTTGACACCTATGTGACTTCTGACTAGTACCATTCATTTCAATGGATCTGCTCTAGATAGGATCAACAATGATTGGATTTAGCTCTAAGTCTGTATTGCTGGTCATCTTCTAAGCCATTTCAAGGCTCTGTTTACTAAACCCTTGGGGAGCAGAATACTTAACACAAACACCTTCACCTATATCTGGCCATCCTTAGCAGTGACCTTATTGGTTGAGCCACAGCCAACAGAATATTAGTCAATATTGCAAGGCAGTATTTTTTTAAATGGTGGCACTCACATTTTAGAACACTCTCCCCTGCATAATTCAAGAGGCTGAAACTGTTTTAAACATGGTGCGGTAAAGGAGGATGGACCACCCACACAAATTTAGGCCAAGTAAACTTATGATTAGAGCCAGCGTGGTATAATGGTTTGAGTGTTGGACTATGACTCTGAAAGACCAGGGTTTGAATCCCCACTCAGCTATGGAAACTCACTGGGTGACCTTGGGTAAGTCACACTCTCTCCGCCTCAGAGGAAGGCAAAGTCAAATCCCCTCTGAACAAACTCTGCCAAGAAAACCCCATGATAGGTTTGCCTTAGGGCCACCATAAGTCAGCAATGACTTAAAGGCACACAACAACAACAAAATTCTCCCATCAGCAATGCAAGCTGGGGTGATAGGAACTGTAGCCCAGTGAAGCTGGAGGGCACCAGGTTTGGGAAGACTGCTTTAGGGTATGGACAGCTGCAACATGGAATTACTCAAGTCTAGATATACCTATCTTACTCTGTCCACTAGCCATACAAATGGTAATCATAGGATTTTTCTCCATTTGAAAATTCATGGCTTTGGTTCTCATGCAATGGAACTTTATTGTCTTGCCCAGTAGGTGGTGCTTCCTACCTCCAATTACAAGGGAAACATATTTCACTATGATTGTGCTGGTTGTAGTTGGTTCAAATGGAAGATTCCAGAGTGGGTACCATCTTCCTGCATGTCATAAAATGTGAAATGAGGAAAAAAACTAATTAAAAAAAAATAAGCAAAGCAAGATTATCATTTCAATGATGGAAAAGTCTACGACTGGAGCAGTGTTGCTGCATTTTTTAAAAGATTTATTTTTATGCAAAAATCATATGGAAAGGAAAGGAAAGGAAAGGAAAGGAAAATATATCCTCTTAATTTAAATGGATAGAAAGCAATGAAAAGCCATTCATACATAAAATCTGAGAAAAAGAAATTTCATATACAAATACATAATCATGCAAAGTTAGCATCTGTATGTCTCGTGTTCAAATGTTGAGAGGGTTATTAGGTCCATCGAATAATAGAAAATAGGCATTTGTCTTTTCTGTACTGAAATTTAAAACTTTTAGTCATCAAACGGGAATATGGGGAATCCATTTTGGCTGACAACAAGTTAATTTCCTTGAAGATATAGGCAGATAATTTAAGAGGACATGCAGAGTTGTAAAATTCAATGATTTGGGACTAAAGGAACAAAATTAATTTGACTGATGACTAGTACTGCATTTCTGAAACAGTGTAAATGTGTTCCTGGTGGAAGGCACTTGGGAGTTATCTAGATATTGATCAAACACCTGTCCCAACTTCAGGCTCACCTCTATGCTCATAGTTGCATATGTCCCCACTCAACAACTATGGTGTGATGATATCCAGGGCCATGAAAATGAGGATATGTAGATTTTATTGACTTATTATAATAGTAAGAAAAATCGAATGTGAAAACTGATTTAGAATGAAATTTACATCTAATTGTAAGCTGCTAATGTGGTTTTTCAATAAAAAAAATAAAAGGCTAAGCGCTTCTGCTATAGAACAGAACAATGGGGGGCTACTCAACTTCAAAAAGATTAAAAGATAAAAACAAAACTTTTCAGAGTCAGAAAACAGAACAGGAATAGAGGGGAATCTGGCTATTGCTTCTCAGAAGATATGGATGATAGTCACAGATATTCTATGCAATACTTAGAATAACAAATTTAAAATAGAAATATTTGAGTACCAAAATAATCACATCTCCCTAGATATATATTTGAGTGTATATTTATATTGCAATTCAACAGCTGAAAAAAATCAGTGTGTCCACATCAGAGCTCAGCTGTGTATCAAGATGTCTGGACCATCTCTGACAAATGGATAATAACCATACTTTCTTGTGCTAAAATATTGATTGCATGGAAAGTTTGATTGATTGTTCTGAAGGGTACATTCTCATCTTTTACGATGAGACAGAACATTGCAATTAGCTGTTTTGCTTACTATATGGTTTTGACAAGTTATCTTTTAGAAGAAACTTCACTTAATATTAGTTTTTTAACCCTGTTTGTCCTTTGACAGTCTTAAGAGTAGCTGCCATATAGTCTAGGATGCCTTTACTTTAATAGTAATATGGCTTTATCTGAATACTCATCCAGCATCTACACTTGGCTTGTAAACTGGTCATCCTATAATACAACTAGGATTTATGTAGATCCAGACATCATCCTCCCTGTTGTAATGGTTGTAGGTTTCAAGTAGATCGGCTGCACTGTGGTACAATAGATCACAGCCACTACCATAGCGTCCAATGTTATTTCTGGCATGTGTCCTTTGATTTTGAAAGCTTTGGGATCAACAGAAATTTAGCAAGTGATAATTTCCCTGTCAAGAGGATCTAGTGCAGAGAGAAGCTTCTTTTGTTAAATTTCTGTTGAAGAAGTGACAGTTAAACGCAGAGGAGCCCTGCCAGAAAAAAGTTGGCAACCTTAGTCTGTTGGGTGCTGGAGGTGTTCAGGTATGGAAAGAGTGCTCACTTCTACAGGTGTTTGTTCTATTGTTAGCAAAACTCCAAAACAATAATGTAGAATTGTTCCCATGGATTTTGTCTTTTAAAAATAATACATTCAGAGTGTTATTTTTATACAAAGTATATTGTAAATAGTAATAGCCACATACCAATATGTTCTTTGAAATATGTTCATCATCCTCTTTCTCTTCTTGAGGCATACTCATTATCACATGATCAAATTGCAAAGCACACTTTCTGTTTCCTTGCCTTACAGTTTCAACAACTGTGAGATGGCTGTCAGTTCTGAAGTACAGGTAAAGTACCTGACAGTCCACACAGCCATCCCCTAAGGAGAATCCAAAATGCAAGTAGCTTTAATGATCAGTAGCAACAGGCTATTTCTTAACTTTTAAAATCTCCACCAAAAGGAGGTATTTTGCAAACCTAATAAGTCTTAAATGTTCATTCATAACCAAGCCATGCCTGTTCTTTTGCATAACAAGAAGACTTTCTTGCAACCTGCAAGTGATTTGTTGCTCGGAAAATTCATTTTACAGCCAGCTACAGGGGGCTGTGAAACCCTCCAGATGTTGTTTAATTGCTACTTACAGCAGCCCTAGTCAGCATGGCCCAGTGGTGAAGAATACTTGTAGTTCAACATCTCTCTCATTTCTCATCTGTGAGCTAGTAGAATGGTTGCAGCTAAAGTTAGAAGGAACAGGGAAACCCAAGACACCAATGAGTGCGAGTGAGAGAGAGAGTGGTCCAAAATATCTCAGGAAGCTGTATTATTTCCATAGGGTGTCAATTTTTCCCTGCATGAGACTTGGCGCTTAACTAAACGGAGGGGAGGAGAAATCCTATTGAAAATTGGACTTCTTTAGCCCAGATCCCCACACAATATTTGGACCACTCTTGTCTGGATTTAAGTGCCACACCTACCTGGCCAAAAATTCCAAATCCCCCCACCAGATTTTTACCCCTGCTGTAGGTTCACCACCACTGCCTAGCCAGGCACCGCCATTTCCCCCCCTCCTCAGTGCTGCTCCCCACCACTGGATCTGCCTTCCCAGTGCATAGTGAATGAGTGACTGTGCGCTGGGAAGGCCGAGCCAGCAGCGGAGGCGCTTAGAAGGGAAAAAATCGTGGTGCCTATCAGGCAGCACTTGTCCTGCCTCCTCACCCTCTGAATCCAGTGCAGATCTTTTGTCCACACTACAGTTTTCTCAAGAGTTTCCGGCAAACTCTGGAGAAAATTGTGAGTCTTCCAAAATTGGGTTTTAGGTGGTATACCTTGAGTCTGGTTTGGATAGGGCCATTAAGTCATGTGGTACTATTGCATCAGATTCAGGGATAATGCCACAAGTCATATGGCATTATCAGGCTAGATTTGGGGGCATTATTGGACTAGAATTTGATTTTATCAGTAGTGTAGACAAGGCCCTGGAAAGTCAACATTTAGTACTCCCAGAGTGAAAGACAAAAAAAGACAGCATTTGAGGGAGTATTTTGATGTCATAGGAGGTGGGTGTCATTTATCTGGATTTTAGCAAAGCATTTGATACCCCCCCCATAATATTTTGATTAGCAAATTGATTAGATGTGAAATAGATGGAAACACTGTCATATGGATCTATAACTGATTGTAAAACCATGCTCAAAGGGTCATCATCAATAACTGTACTTCAAACTAGAAGGAGGTCTTGAGTGACGCGCCTCAGGGTAGTCATAGGCCATTACTCTTCAACATGTTTATCAATTACTTAGATGACAGGGTGGAGGAAATCCTTATCAAGTTTGTAGGTGACACAAAACTGGGAGGGGTGGCTAATACAGTGGAAGAAAGGGGGGAAATTCAAAAGGACCCAGATAAACTAGAAAATTGGACAAAAATTAATAAAATAAAATTCAGTAGAGATAAATGCGAAATTTTGCATTTAGGCCACAAACACCAAATGCACAGGTATAGGATAGGATAGGGGATACATGTCTCAGCAGTAATCTATGTGAAAAGGACCTTGAGATTGTTGTTGAACATAAGCTGAACATAAGCCACCAGTGGGATGCTGCAGCAAAGAAGGCAGATTCTATTTTAGGTTGCATTAATAGAAGCATAGTTTCCAAGTCAAGGGAAATAATAGTTCCACTATATCCTGTACTTGTCAGGCCTCATCTGGAGTACTGTGTTCAGTTCTGGGAGCCAAATTTTAAGAAGGATCTAGACAAGTTGAAGAAGATTGAGAGAAGGGCAGCAAGAATTATAAGAAGAATGGAGAATAAAACACATTAGAAAGATTGGTGGTGTTGGTCTTGTTCAGCTTGGCAAAGAGAGGATTGAGGGGTGACATGATTGCACTCTTTAAATACCTCAAGGGCTGTTACAGAGAGGGGAGGGCAGGCTTATTCTCTGCTGCCCCAGAGGATAGAACCAGATCTAATGTTTGAAGTTATAGGAGAGTAGATTTCAATTGAACATTAGAAGAAATGTCTTGGCAGAAAGAGACATTCAGGATTGGAACCAATTGCCTAGAGAGGTGGGGTCTCCTCTGGATGTCTTCAAAATGAGGTTGGACAGCTATCTGCTGTGCATCCTTTAGCTAGAGATCCTACATTGAACAGGGGGTTGGACTAGATGGCCTATGAGACCCATTACAACTGTATGGTTCTATGGCTTCCATTTGCTACATTTTCTCCTTTATAATAGAATCCATAATCAATTTTTCTGTCTGCAGCCAACAGCATTGCCCACCCCCCAAGTCTCCAGTTCTGTTGCCCTCTCTGATAGAAAATGATGAGTCTGAACTTCCCCAGTGTGGGTAGGCTCTCAGTGTGATAAGGAACACTTAAAAATGGGGTTTCCTATTATGTGGAGAGCAGAGCACCCATGTATAAAGGAACCCTTTCTCTTCAGATGCCTTGTTCTCCATGAGGAGAGCCATGGAAGTGGAGATAGAAGGGGCAGGGCTAACTGAAGCATGAACATTCCAGGGCCAAGGTATGCTTTCCTTTATATCCTGGAGAAATATGTGTCCTAGCCTTTCCCACACTGCATGAGATATCAGAAGACTCATTACAAGGCAGAGCCTGGAAACATGGCTTTTATGATGAATACTTCCCAGAATCCCCCAGCCAGCATGACCCTGCTGGGAGTTGCAGTAAAAAAAGTAACTTTCCAAGAAGCACTAAAACAAGGTGGGGATCACAAACAATGACTCAGGATATGGAATAAGTGTTGATTTGTGTGAATCTCAGACTTTGGTTGCCTCCATTTGTGTGTGTGAAACTGGATGTTTTGGGGGACTGGATGCAGAAGATACAAGCTCATGTGTCTGTGTGGACCAGGAAAAGTTTGTACATAAAGGGGCAAGGTGGGTAGAGGGAAACCAGGCTTAGCAAAGCACCTCATAAATAGACACATGACTCTTCAAATATGATGTCTGAGCTTTCCTTTTTTGGCAGTTCTCCCCATTAATTGCTCTTGATCTGGCATCCACGTGCTCCTGATTATTGGATCAACTTTGGGCCTATTAGCCCCATTATGAGTCACTTGACCACCAGTCCTGTTAATTAATATATGGGAAAGAAGGTTTGAATTATAAATGAGTAAAATCATTTATGTTTTACAGTGGAGTTTCATCCAATTTCTTCTTGCCTAATGGATCGGGGTGTCAAAAGACTCCCCTTTCATGTTCTTTTGGGTTCTTCCAGGAGGCAGCTGGGCTGGAAACATTGCCAGATTCTTGGCTTGTGTGTGTGTGCGCTATGTATAAATCCAGACTATTTCCCCCATCATATTTAATCACAATTTGACAAGTTGGATCCATCTCTTTTCATTTCCCTCCATGTTCTGACATGTCTTGTTGGCGAGGGGAATGCCTGATTGCATCCCATTACCTTGAAGCAAAATTGCAGGTGTCTATGGAGGAAGGGGCAGAACGGGGTGAAATGTAGCAGGGAATGCAAGAAAGAGAAGCAACTCTCATCATGAAGAGAAAAAATGGGTCTGGTTCTCAGGTGGATCTGTGGATGTGATCTCTTCATGTTACGGCATGTCTACAAGGGACTGAGTATGCTATTTCCAGGAATATTCTAGAGGACACATTGCAGAGCTTTTAAAAATGATTTTTTGGACTACAGCTCCCAAAATTCTCTCAGCCAACCATGGCCAAGTTGGAGATTCTGGAAGCTGCAGTCCAAGGGAAAAAATGTTTGCAGGTTCTGCTTTGTTCTACTATAAAAGGATCCAACCAGGTTTAATGCCTGTATAAAAATCTTGGGGAAGTTGCTTTGACTCTCCAGGAAGGAAAGCCAGTGTTGTGAATAAGTATAATACCGTGAGCATAATGAGCACTTTGAAGATTATGGTTCCTCAAAGCCTATTGGGGTATCAGTGTGAAGCCCTACAGTTGGGAATTCTGGCACTCACTTTCCTACATAACAATGATGGGCAATTTGTGCCTCTCCCAATGTTGTTGGATTGCAGCTCTCATTAAGTCTAGCTAACATAGCTAGATGATGAGGAATGATGGGAGTTGCAGTCCAGCCATATCTAGAGGGCCACAAATTGTCTGTCCCTGCCCTATATCATGTAGCTAGTTGACTGATTTGATTTATACCCTGCCTTTCTCCCAAGACTGGGACTCAGGGACAGTTGCAAAGGTTGAGTTTAGAGTTGCAGATTTGTTAGGAGACTTGCTAAATTTCCTTAGAAGTGAACTCTGAACATCAACTGGGCTAATGTTGCAGAGGCTGGGGCTGGGTAAAGAATTATACAATCATGAGCTGCCCAGGTCAAATCCTGACATCTGGCATGTATAATTCTGTAAGATGCTTTGAAGGGAACACACATTCCTAGTTTTCTTCACATGTAGGTGGTCTTTAAGAGGACTCATATTTCCCACAGTTTCACAGACTTTAACTTTTAGTTCTTTTTTCCTCTTTGTGTCCTTGCCACGTATTTTAAATTGTAGATTTAATGCTGCTTTTCCTATTTTGTCCAGTGTTCCTAAATACTTTCAGTACATGCCTGTGCGTGCACATGTGTGCCTTCAAACCATCTGTTAACTTATGGTGACTCCATGAATTTTATAGGTTTTTCTTAGACAAAGAATATTCAGAGGTGGTTTTGCCAGTTCCTTCCTTTGAAATATAATCTGCAGCACCTGGTATTCATTGGCCATCTCCCACCATGTACTAACCAGAACTGACCCTGCTTAGCTTCCAAGATCAGGTGGGATCTGGTTCCTTTAGGGTATTTACGCCCTGCCCTATATACCCTACTTAAAGGCAAATCTTTCCACTTCTAGCATTGTTTTTCTTATTGGCTTGTGACTAGGTTCTTGGAAAACCAGCAGATCCTGAGACCCGTTCTGCATTTACACAGCTGAAGAGCTGCAATAGGAGTGGCTGTATGCTCCTGCTGTTTGGGGGAGCTTTGTCAAGCTACAGGCAGGTTGCAGCCTAGGGGCCTCATTCTGGCATGGGCAGACTAAGCACCAAATGAAGAGGGCCCAGTCTAAGACTGGCTAGCGGTCAGATTCCAAAGCAGGCATTCAAGGAGAGTATGGCAAATCTGTTTAGCATCATCTTTTGATCAGAGTTTGGGAAAGGCCCTGGCATTTCTTGGGGGGACTACAACATCCAGAATCCCATAGCCAGTGTGGCTACGTGTTCTCTGCCCTGTAGTAAAAGTTACAAGAACTTACATTTAAAAAACAAGTTACAAAGCAGGAATGGGAAACCACTGGCAGATGAACCAAATTTTTTGCTGGCTCATCTGGCCCACAGAATGATGAGCCCTTCCTACTCTTCAAGAAGAGGGGACAGGAAAGTGATTGAGTCAAAGCCTCAGGTTAGTGATTTTACTCCTCCCTCACCTTTCTTGTGGGAAAGGTGAGACTGGTGTACTTGGAAGGCACTTCAGTAGTATTATTTCCCTACTTCCAGAAAGGCCTAGAATGGCAATCCCCAAATTTGGGTCCCCAGATGTTGCTATACAGCAACTCCCCATAGAATTCTCAACCACTGGTCATGTTGGTTGGGGGCTTCTGAGAGGTGGAGTCCTAACAACATCTCGGAACATCCAATTTGGGAAGAAATGGCCAAGAGAAAGATGTTGGGTCAAGGACAGAAGACAGTGGGGTCTAGCCTTGCAAAAGCTAGTAGGGCAGCTGCACAGTGTAGGAGAGAATGTATTTATTGATTCAAACAATGTTGGCTGTTGTAATCCTACACACTCACAATTATGTAACCACACGTAAGATTGGTCCCCAATGTATTTAAACTCGAGGACTTCTAGGCCAAAAAACCTAAATTGGCTTGAGTCAAGATAACTCTCTTTGTACATTTTAAGCCCTGTTATGCTAATTCCTAGAGCCAATCCTTCAAATGGTATTTTTAGCAATTTATGTTGGTTTGCAGTGTGCATTTGTGTAAGACACCTTGTACTGTTGCATATCCATGGGATTTTCCTTGAAATTGCCATTGCAATGTGCTATTCAGAAATCACCCAAAAATGAAAGGATCTAAACTGCTTCTGTAGAACTATTGTGCCTCTTCAGCAGAGTAGAACTGAAATAAACTGAGGCAGAATTATCTTAATTCAAACACCAGCCTTTCAGACTAGGATGCAAAATGTTTGGGAAAGCCATAAACCCAGTTTTTAAATTTAAAGTTTGCATTTGAAAATCTGAATATATGGGATGGGGATGTGTGTACTAGTATATTTTGCTTGTATCACATTACCCAAAGAACATCATAGCCAAACAAAGTACAGCTTACAGTCTATCCAGCTGAATAAAACTGTAACCATGGAACTGATTTATTTAATAAACTCAGTTCTACTTCTTGCAGGTGCTAGTCTGAGAGCAGAAACACTTGCACGAATTTTTACAGTCTTATTTTGAAGAATAAAATACATTTTTAGTAGAATGTTTAAACCCCAAAACATATCTAATATAATTCAACTAAAGGACAGTTAAACAGCCAGTGTTATAGATTTCCTGCTATATCAGAACACTAAACATACTAGATTATCAGACGCACTATATATCCCACCACAGGGACGACAGGACATTATTAAATGGCTTGAATATCAGATGTCATCCCTGTGGCGTTATGCCTCCATGCCTCTTCTGTCCCCCCATGCTCCTTTTTTTCCACTGCTTAAGCCGTGAATTGACCCACCGTTGCGTGCAAGATGGTGCCCTGTAATGCTGGTGCGATGCCAGCCACGGTGGGAGGTCCATGCCGAACACTTCCGGTTGAGATCAGGACATTGAGGTAAGTGATACACTTCCCCCTCTCCCTGGGTTACTTGGGGTGTTTTTAATGTGTTTTTTTGCTTGGTGTACTTTTAAACCTTTTCTTATTCTCCCCCCCCCCGCAGGATCAGTCTCTCATGAGAACAGCTGGAATGTGCTTTCCAGGAAGTGAATGGGGAGCTCCATTCACTCTTGGACTGCTGGAGGGGAGGGGAGCAGTTTCTGTGCTGCTGTCAAGATAAGTCTGAAAACTTTTCTTTTTAAAGTGCTATAGGGACAGGAGTGGGGGGGGGGGGAGAGGAGATAGCGAGATGGGGACGCTATTTTTGTCCCCGTCCAATAATCTCCTATGACATGTAGTTTGTAACTGGTTGGGTTTTGAGGTAGAGGGGCTGTGGTTTGTTTTGCATTATCAACATCAGGGGTATGGTCTGATGTCCATTAGTTCGCATTAAACTAATGGACATGAAATGGGCTCTCAGTAACACAAATAGTTTATTCAGATGGAAATTAGAATATTTTCATAGCACTAAACAGTAGGGTTTAGGCTGAATATAAGGAGTGGTATGCATGTGAGTGAGTGTATGTACATTTTACTTTGTCACCATTAACCAAAGAACTGCATTTGCTATATTTAGATTTATGTCCTTTAACTATTGACTTGTCATTGATTGTGGTGGTACTACACCTCTGCCAGGCAAACCACAAGGTATAATAACAGCATCTGTTAAAGATATCCATTATGTCTGTCTTGGCAGAGGGTGCAGAAGGTCAAAAGCACCTATCATAGGGGGCAGCAGTAGAATATCTTTTTCCGCTGAAACCATGTTTTTAAATTATGGTTTCAATGTTTTAAAGTCACTTATTGACTTTGATTTGTTGGTGGTATGAAACAAAAAATGAAACCTCTTATAATCTGTTATTATTTTGGAGATTATCAGACAGGAACGAAAAAAGTGTTTCTGTCCCATAATCTCCACTCCCGCCCTGTCCCATCCCTGTCACTCCACAATAACCCTCCCCATCACACTTACCTTCTCTCCTGTCGTTCCGGCAGTTCAAGAGTGAATGGAGCTCTAACAGAGTTCCCTTCACTTCATGGATCGAAATCCCGCGGATTCTCACGAGAAGACGCGAGTGCAGGAAATTAAAAAATAAAAATAAACACAAAAAAGGGACACCAAGCTCCTAAATACACTAAAAACATTACAAATAACCTGGAGAGGGTACAAAAAAGAGGGTAGCTTACCTGGATGTCCCAGTCTCACCCGGAAGTGTTCTGGCAGGGACCTCCCATTGATGCTGGGATCTCGCCAGTATAATGGGGCACCTTTTCACTCGCAGGAACATCCGTGACAGAAATGGAATGGGGGAATCTATTGATGGCTTCTCCCATCAGTAAAAAGCAGCGCTGGCAGAACAGCAGCACAACAGGTACATAATGAGGAGGGAATGCGATCTCCTGGTGTTCGCGTAATGCCACTTTTAATGCGTCTGATAATCTCCTAAGAGACTTGCTCATTTGTAGTTCCTTATGTTGGCTACAACAGTGCTTCTTAGCCTTTCTGATGTGGAGGAATGGCAATTATTTTTTCCAGTGCTCCAGGGACCATCATCACATTTGTGCCCATTAGTTACAATGGTTTCTTTCTTTTCTGGAAATTCTCCAGGGACTGGAAGAAAATGGCTCAGGGACAAGCGCTAATTTAGGGATAACCATTTTGAGTTTTCCTGGGTTAAAGTTTTCTAGTGGCATATGCTAGTAACCATACTAGTAACTTTCATATTGTACATTCACAGACTGCTGTAGGCTTCAATCCAAGCATATTAAAGCATTTTGCTTTTGTCTGAGTAAACTGATTGTAATCCTCTCAGATGGAGGGCTTGTCTACGCCAGCAAAAAAATGCCGACTCACCCCAAATCTGGTGTTGGCAGTCCAGATGACATATGGCTACTTCCGTGGAGGAAACACATTTTTATTTTTATTTTTTGCCCTTAACCTGACTTTTCTCTGAACTAAGCAAAGTCGGGGAAATCTCTGGGGTTTTCCGGAAACTCCAGAGTGACCTTGGGTTCTTTTGTTGTCTGGACAGCTGGATCGGATTCAACTTGGCCTGATCTAGTTGTCCACACACAAACACAGCCTCATCTTCCTTAACCTGCATTGAGCTGTGCAGAGAAGGGGATGGATCTCCATCATAGCCACTGCCACCCTCTCTCCCGCCAAGCAGCTCCCCTGGGAGTGCCTGGCCAGTGTCCTCACTTCTGCTGAGGTCAGAACAGGGTGCCCATCTGATCAATGAGGAGGGGGCAGAGTGGCCCCCTCTTTGTTGATCACATGTCTGTTTTCTCCTTTGGCATTCAAAAGCCTACTTAAAACGCCAGTGCCTAGGGGGTCAGAAAAGATGCATAGTAGAGTGCGGCTGCATCAATATCAGAAGCAAAGCTTCACATAATGTATTTTACTCTTCAATATGATATTTCTCAAATATTAAGTTTATATAATATTTCATTTCAGCTCCAGCTTATTACAGATATGGATTAGTTCAGAAGAAAGGAAACCTCTATCAAAAAAGATATCCTTCATCCAAGTCTACTATAGTTTGAGTATCTCTTATCTGAAAAGCTTGGGACCAGAAGTGTTCTATATTTTGGAATACTTGCATATACATAATGAGATATCTTGGAGTTGGAACCCAAGTCTAAATATGAAATTCATTTATGTTTCCTATACATCTATATACCTTATACACATAGACTGAAGTTAATTTTATGCACAATATTTTTAATAATTTTGTGCATGAAACTAAGGGCCCATCTACATGAGGGGAAAATCCAAAGTACCTCATAGTATTGGCATCTCACAGCAGCAGCAACATGTCTAAACAGTTTTTCTGGTCTTGGAAGCCCCATAAGCCTCTCATTCTTGATAGTGGCTGCAAGTGATTTACTCGCATTAGTTCCTCACCACCATTGTATTTGTTTTTTAAAGTCATCCCAAGGTTTTCTGGTGCGATAGAGTGATTTTCCAATTTTATAAGACAGCACAACAGAAAATATTCATTCTGTTTTCTTGCCTTGGCAAGTGATCGCTAAGGCGAAAATCCAACATGACAGTAGCAGGCGCTTGCCCTCCTAGCAAGCCCCGCTTCTGCTTTTGCCTGGCCAATCAGCTCTGTGCTTCCCTTTGAATTTTTTGTTGTTTGATAGTCCAAACAAGCAGGAATGCACACCCCCCGTATGGTTTTTGAAAAAGTACGGGGAAATCTGCGAAGGCTTTTACCCCATTGTTTTTGCTGTTTTGGGCCCCCCTCCTTCTGAATAGTGTGGATTGATGGTGGATCTCGTTTAGACAGGTAGGATTCCCAGTGAATTCCATGAGGGGTGTTTTCACCATATAGATGGACCCAAAATTTATGTCCATTGAACCATCAGAAAGCAAAGGTGTCACTATCTCAGCCACCCATGTTGGCACTTTTTTAGTGTCTGTTCTCAGAGCTCTGTGTGTCAAGAATGGTTTAAAGCAGGGGTGGGCAACTGTGGAAGAGTAGAGGGGCACATTGGTCCCTCAGGAGAACTCAGCCAGCCCCTGCCCCCCCCCAATTGAAATAAACTGAGGACCAAGAGGGAAAGTGGGAGAACAGAGAAGCGGGGACATTTTAAAAGTGGGATGACAGAGTGGGATGACAGAGGATTAATCGGGCCTGTTCCCGCCAAATAGGAAAGTTGGAGGGAATGACATTGGAACACTCAAATTTAGCCTTCATGGAGATATTAATAACTTAATAGGTAAATCAGCAGGATTCCATACAGCTGTTTAACAGGTCTCTATGTATAGGTATGCATCAGAGAGGTCAACCTTCTTGGGTTTGATGGTGCTGTCTAGGTATAGTGGACTACAAACACCATCATCCATGCTAGCTGGGTGGGGAGAATTAGTGTTGTGATCCAACAAATTTATAAAGTGCCAGTTTGGGGAAGGCTGGTATAAACCAAGGAAGGATTAAGGCTGGGCTGGGGATAATTAGTGTAGTCCAATAGATTTGGCCAAGTCACACTCTCTCAGGCTCAGAGGAAGGAAAAGGCAAACCCTATCTGAACAAATCTTGCCAAGAAAACCCTGTGATAGGTTCGTTTTAGGGTTGCTATAAGTTAGAAATGACTTGAACGCACATAACAATAAAGTCCAAATGATGCGGAGGGTGCCAGTTTGGCCAAAGCTGGCTTAAGGCAATGGACGAACGAGACTGGGTTGTGCTTAAGGGAACATTAGTACAGTACATCATTTATTTATGATTTATAATTAAAATAAGAATGTTGCTGTCCTTGAGCAAGCAGGGATCACCAGCATTGAGGCCATGATATTGAGAGCACAGCTGCGCTGGGCAGGGCACGTTTCTAGGATGGAGGACCATCGCCTCCCAAAAATACTACTCTACGGTGAACTCGCCACGGGTCAGCATAAGAGGGGTGCTCCAAAAAAGCGATACAAAGACTCCCTGAAACAACACCTCGGGCTCGGCCAAATTGATCACCAACAGTGGTCCGCCCTGGCCTCACATCGGGAGGCATGGAGACGCACTATCCACAATGCTGCAGCCTTATTTGAGAACTCACGACAAACAAGTCTTGAAGAGAAACGACAACGCAGAAAGAATCACAACCCAAAAACATCACCCAAGGAGACCTTCTGCTGTGCTTTTTGCAACCGGACTTGTTTATCTCGGATTGGCCATTTTAGTCATCAGCGCGCTTGCAGAAAGCGCGGGATGAGTCCTTCCTGAATCTTCGTTTGCGAAGAAAAGCCAGAGAGATAATTAAAATATTTTTATTCCATCCTTTATTGTGGGATTTCAGGGTGGCCTGCAGATAAAACAATAACCAGCTTATAACAATTTGAAATTAAAATAATAAAATAGCTAAAACACAATAAAAACACAATAAATACAACAAGTTAAAAAACCTTAAAAGACTAGTTCATCTGTGTACAACACAGTGACTAAAACAACAGCAAATTAGTTCTTTTGCCCCTACAAATTAATTCCACAAACCAAGAGCACTTGTTGATACTAGTGTTGAGAAACCAAGGTCAGATTGTTATTGAGGGATTCCTTTTAAGCAATAAAAGGGGGGTGCGGGAGAGAAATGTAATCCCCTTGTCTTCTCTGAAGGAAATATTCTTTAATACGCATTGTGCCGAAAAACAAAAACAGAAGGTTCTTGGCCTTTCTCCAGGCTTTTTCTTTTTGGGTAATTGTTCTTGTAAGGCTGTGTGTGTGCATTTGAAAGAAAGGACAATGCCCATAGTAATTTCTCAACACATTTCCTGTGTTTTGGCGTAGCAAGAGCCTGGTCACTAGGCCTCACTTCCTGTCGCAGAGACAATTGCTGGAGGAATAGAAGAAAAGGCTGTCTCTGTCCGGAGTGATGAAGAGTCCCTTACATCATCAGTAGGCCAGTAGGTTCTTGTTTGGCCTTGACTCTCTTCAGGGAGACAACAGGGAAGGAGAAAAGTGGGGCTGGGTGGAAGCTGGTATCAGGGGGAGTATAATAGGAGTGACTCAGTATCAAAAGGGCAACACATTTTTGAGAGGTGAGTCATTGGCTCTTAGGAAAAAATTCCAATCACCTTTTTTTTCCAGTGAGGTAAACAAGGTCATCAAGTCCAGAAAGATCCTGTTTACCTGTGAATTGCCATGTTTTCAGAGGGATACTGGTACTCCCCATATGTTGCTGTGAGTCAGTGTGATGGAAAGATACTGTTGTTTTATCTGGGACAGTTCTCAGCCAGAGGGATATTTACCTTTGCATAAAAGACTGCCTGTCACCCACTCACAGATGGCTCCCCCCCTCCCTGCAGATTTGGAATGTAAATCCAAATGCTCCTTTGATCAGAATGTTTATTTGCATTACAAACAACTGTTGTTGTTGTTGTGGTGGTGGTTGTTGTTGTTTGCCTTCAAGTCATTCTGACTTAGGGCAAAGCTAAGGTGAACCCATCATGGGTTTTTCTTGGCAAGATTTCTTCAGAGGGGATTGCCATTACCTTCCCCCAAGGCTGAGAGAGTGTGACTTGCCCAAGGTCACTCAGCGGGTTTCCATGGCTGAGTGGGACTTTGAACCCTGGTCTTTTCAAGTCCTAAGCCATGACTTAAATTACTGGAACCAACTCCTATCCCTCTTTAACATCTTCATGAACAAGGATCAGACTTGAATGTAAATACTATCAGAGAAGCTTGACAATGCCCTGGGTGTGCTGAACTACATGCAAGTCTAAATTTGTTCTTAGAACCAAATCAAGGTGGTTTAAAACATTTTGTTGACGGAAGTAGAGCCATAATGGCTCCCTTTCCCCACAATTTTATTGTGCTAAGTAGCCACATCAAATAAATTATTTTGGTACCTGACGCAGAAAATCCATCAAGCACCTCCCTTTCTCTAATGCTGTAAAAAGACAATAATAATGAATTAAAATTAACCATATGCTGCCTTTTCATGATCCTCAGAATCTTTGGCCTCAGGCAGCTGACTCATTTTGGCTAGCAGCAGACGCCTTTGGAGGCACCCCAGGGTAATTTCATACTACTTTGTAGCACTATGATTCTGACTTTGCTATTTGATGATATATTCTACACACTTTACTGTAAAGTGTGTCAGTCTCTCTCTCTCTCTCTCACACACACACACACACCCTACATTATATGCAAACAAAGGCTGAGGTCCTCCATCCATGTGGCATAGTGTAAATAACCACCAGTGTAGCTATATTTGACTTCTATTGTGCAAT
Source organism: Gambelia wislizenii (assembly GCA_030847615.1). NCBI lineage: Eukaryota > Metazoa > Chordata > Lepidosauria > Squamata > Crotaphytidae > Gambelia > Gambelia wislizenii. The sequence goes on along the minus strand of JAUMIR010000005.1, from coordinate 224,263,306 downwards.
ATAGCAACAAAACACAGTGAATGCACATTGCTGGCCAATGCACATGGCTGTCATCATGCAGCACAACTACATGCGCAATGTCCCTTTGCACACTATTCTCTGAACTGTAACATGCAACAGCATGCACAATGCGGAACTTTGCCTCCGCTGCTCTTGCTTAGATATGACTGTTGTTCATTATTCACAAAAAAAACCACTCTGCATAAGTAGTACAAGTTACTAATGTGCCCCTAACAGGATGCCAGCCAAAGTAGGTACCCAGTCACTGCTCTGTCACAATGGTCCACCCTGGCCTCACATCGGGAGGCATGGAGACGCACTATCCACAATGCTGCAGCCTTATTTGAGAACTCACGCCGAAAAAGTCTTGAAGAGAAATGAAAATGCAGAAAGAATCACAGCCCGGAAACATCACCCAAGGAGACCTTCTGCTGTGCTTTCTGCAACTGGACTTGTTTGTCTCGGATTTGCCTTTTTAGTCATCAGCGTGCTTGCAGTGAGCACGGGATGAGTCCTTCCTGAATCTTTGTTTGTGAAGAAAAGCCAGAGAGACATCTGGTTTGGTTTTTAAGACAGCAAGTAACCAAATATAATGCCCTTATGTTACGGGAATCCCAAAGGAAACCCGAACATATAGGGTCTGAGGACGGCGCAAGAAAGGAACAGAGCCAGAGTCCCGTGGTAGAAGTTGAGGTTCTTTATTTTCACCAGCTGGGGCGGACAGCACCCTCTCGGGTAAGAAGACTGCCGCCCCCTCTCTTTGTTCCAGGAGTGTTTTATTTCCTTCGGTCACTTACTATGGCTACTTGAACTACCAATCATAATGCTACATATCTCTAGCCTTCAAAAATGTTACTATGCAGAACTTTTCTTATCTAAGTTGCCGGGCAGGTTAGCTTTGCTCAAGCTCTTGTTAATTGGCTGGTTTATGTTGCTGGACAGGCTTCACTGTCTGATCACGCGCCAGCTGCATGATATGTCTGCACAACCCTATTGTCTCTAGCTTACACTTATACCAATTCCTTATCTACACCTTCCGAGCCTTGGGCCCCTTGGAGGCCTGCGAGTAAGTGTAGTAAGATAGCCAAGGGAGCTACAGGGATTCAGCTAGACCTGTCCCTCTCATTCCCCCCTTTTTCTTGTAAGCGAAGAGACACAGTGGTTGGGTTCATTGGTTTGCTTAAGTTCCTGATATGCGCAGCGAGCAAGCAGAATTTTTCTATCATGAGCAAGCATAGCCTCAAGCCTAGTACGTAAGCACCTAAACAAACAAGGTATACATGCGCATAGTAAAATGCTAATTAACACAGTTATCAAGCCAAATACAAACAATCCTTTTAACCATGAGAAATCAGGTAACCATGATGTGAGCCAGTCCCACAAATTCCAACCCTTTCCCATGTGTGGGACCTGTGCTACTTGCATGATTTGTTGTGCGTGTTGTTCTATATCTTGTTCATTATCTGGGACATAAATACAACATTCTTGGTGGATAAGTGTACATACACCACCTTGAGTTGCCAACATGGTGTCTAATGCCAACCGGTTTTGTAGTAACATCCGCCTAATCTGTCCTTGTTCTCTTGCCAAAGTGGTGAGAGCCTCGCTTGTCTCGTTTGCCATTATTTCTATAACAGCCTGTACCCTATACATGGCATTCAGCAGACTTCGGTGCCCTCCCCAATGGCGCAAAGGTTGATAGTCTTTTACAATTTGTTTGGATTCTTCCAGATCCCTATAGTTTCTTATTTTCCCCACAGGTAGGTTGTCTCGGATAGTTATAGCTGGAAAAATAGTGGCCACATAACAATTTCCGCTCCAGTTTTCAGGTAAAATAGCATAAGCTCGTCTGCCACACACAAAATAGTGGCCCCTCAGTGCAGAAAAAGGCTTCTTACATCTCTGTGTCATTGTCCAGGCGCTATAGTAGCCATCACCTGTTAAGTTGGCTAAAATATAATTACTCTCCCAGGTGCCATTTATATATGCGCCATTTATCCTTATTTCTATTTCACAGGTGCTAGAACCTACCCTAGGGCCATTAGTTTCATTACAGCTCCAGCACCACCTTCCCTTTTGTTTCCCAACCCGATAATATCCTCCAGTGGAGGGTTCTAAATGTGTCCAGTTGTACCCGGTATTATTGTCTGGCCTATAGGGTCTATTATATTCTATATCATTTAGTTGGTGTACTACAAAGGGCATTCCAGTATGAGAATCTGTAGGCATTTGATGACAGACCCAGCACTTACTGATATTAAAAGCTTTAACAATATGAGCGGAATAGACTATTAGAGAATTGCTTTCTAAGAACCCCTTGCATGGGAGAGGGAACAATAAAAGCCACAACAACACACCTATTACCCAAAGCCAGACTAAAGTCTGCAAAGTAATACATGGCATGCGCATGACTGTGGGGCAAATGGGTGGGGGAACCCTCTTTTCCTCAGTCTGAGTCTGGGCATTCCTTCTCTGACATTCTTGAATATTGTCTTCCATGCACTGTTCTATTTCATCTTCCCACTGGAAGCTCCCATCCGACATCTGGATCAGTATTGTTTCTTTCGCCATGACCCTCGGCTGGCCAAGGCTCCTTTGCTTCAAGGCGGTGCTTGGTCACCTGACATCAGACAGGGGGCTCACGTTGCGATGCTGCCCTGTCTTCCCCGGACCGCTTGATCCGAAGCCGCAGAGGATTGGAATCGCTAGGTACCACTTGCCACTCCTTGGTATGATCTTTCTTCAGCCTGGTATAGTGGATCCAGGGCTTGACTCCTTGTAGCTTCGCTGCAGTTGGGGTAGTCAGCAGTATCTCATAAGGACCCTTCCACTTTGGTCCCAAGGGATTAGATTTCCAGTCCTTCAACCATACTCTATCACCTGGTGAAAAAGGGTGAAGTGCAGTAACAGGGAACGGATATCTAATTGTCTTGACATATTGATGAAGCTGATTCAGACACTTGCCTAATGTTTGGACAGATTTTGCAATCTCTAACTTTCCCAGTTGTTCAACATCTCCCTCTAGCCTATGCACATTAAGAGGGGGCCTGCCAAAAACAATTTCGTATGGAGAAAGTCCCAACAAACTGTCTGGAGTACATCTGATTTTGAGAAGTGCCATTGGCAAAACAGTCACCCAATCCAGTCCCGTTTCCTGGCACATTTTGGACAGTGTCCCTTTTAAGGTTCTATTCATTCTTTCTACTTTTCCAGAAGATTGAGGCCTATATGCACAATGTAACTTCCAAGTGATACCTAATACAGAGGCTAAACCTTGTGTGACCTTGTGTACAAAAGACGGGCCATTGTCACTCCCGATATATAGGGGGACCCCACTTCGTGGCACCAAGTCCCGTAGCAAGGCCTTGACTACCTGTTCGGCCCGCTCATTAGTGGTAGGATATGCATCCACCCAATTGGAAAAGGTACAGACAAGGACAAGCAAATATTTAAACTTTTTACATGGTGGCATTTCAGTAAAGTCAACAACAATTGATTCCCATGGGGTGAATCCTACTGCCTGAACACCAGGGGGCTGTAAGGGACCAGTTCTAGGGTTAGTCTTTGCACATACTTCACACCTCAAGGCAGCTTGTCTAGCTAACGTAGGGATTCCCTCAAAGTATGCTTGTCTCTCTAAAAACTTAGACATAGCAGTGCTTCCCATGTGTGACTGTTTATGGACCTCTTGAACCACATGCCATGCCACAGCTTTGGGGATATATACTCTGTTATCAGGGAAAACAAACAGCCCACATTGTTTCCTAGCGCCTTCAGCTATAGCCCAGGCCTCCTCCTCTTTTGTGTATTTTACCTCTTCTGGGAGAAAGCTGGCTAATTGTAGAGACAAAAGAGCCTCATCAGTTTCATGTAACCTTGCTACTTGCCTGGCCGCCTCCCTAGCGGCCTGATCAGCTTTTCGATTTCCCATAACTACGGGGTCATTGCCCAACTGATGACCCCTACAATGCATCACTGCTATCTCTTTGGGCCTCCACACTGCCTCTAGCAATTGGAGAATCTCAGTGGTATGTTTTAACATTTTTCCTCCTGATGTTAAAAGTCCTCTTTCCCTATACATGGCTCCATGTGCTTGCAAGGTCAGAAAAGCATATTTGGAGTCAGTATAAATGTTAGCCCTTTTCCCTTGTGCCAGTTCCAAAGCCTTTGTTAGGGCTATCAATTCTGCCTTTTGTGCTGACACGGTGGGGCCCAGTGATTGGGCAGCTATTATATGTCCCTGACCATCAACCACAGCATATCCCGACTTGCGAATCCCATTTTCTACAAAACTGCTACCATCAGTGAAATAGACAACCTCAGGGTTTGATAACGGGCTATCCTTAAGATCAGGTCTGCTAGAATAAACTTCACTCATTGTCTGAACACAGTCATGTTGTAATAACACATCTTCAGACATTGGGAACAAGGTGGCAGGATTTAAAGTAGTACAAGTTTGAATCTGAACATTGGGGTTATCTACCAGAATACTTTCATATTTTAAAAGTTTGGCATTAGACATCCAGTGACTGCCTCTGTGTTCCATCAAGGTTACTACTGCATGAGGAGTTTTTAAGATAACAGGCTGTCCCAAGGTCAGCTTGTTTGCTTCTTCTACCAAAAGAGCTGCTGCTGCCACTGCTCTCAGACAGGGTGGCCATCCCTTAACAACAGGGCCCATTTGTTTAGAAAGGTAGGCTACCGGTCGCGGCCAAGACCCTAAAGTCTGGGCTAACACTCCTATTGCAATACCGTCCCTTTCGCCTACATATAAAACAAAAGGTTTCTCCATGTCTGGTAGCCCCAAGGCGGGTGCACTCATCAAAGCCTCTTTTAACTTCTGAAATGATTCTTGTTGTTGCTCCCCCCACACAAATGGTTCAGCATTTGTTCCTTTTGTAGCTTCATAAAGAGGCTTAGCTAGAACAGCATAATTGGGTATCCAAAGCCTGCAAAAACCTGCAGCTCCCAAGAATTCCCTAACTTGCCTTCGTGTAGTGGGGGTAGGGATGGCACAGACTACTTCTTTTCGCTCTATTCCCAGCCTTCTGGTCCCTCCTTCTATCTCAAAACCTAGATATTTAACTTGTTGTTGCACCAACTGAGCTTTCTTTTTGGACACCTTATACCCCTTTTCAAACAGGAATTGTAACAGCTTCCCTGTTCCTTCTAGGCATTCACTCCTAGTTTCAGTAGCCAGCAAAATATCATCTACATACTGCAATATGTTCCAGGGGTTTCCCCCCTGTGTCAATGGCACCAAGTCTTGTGCCAATGCCTGACCAAAGAGACTGGGCGAATTACAAAAACCTTGTGGTAAACGGGACCACGTAACCTGTCTTCGCTGGCCTGTCTCTGGATTTTCCCATTGGAAAGCAAAAATGGGCTGACTATGTTTGTGCAACCTGACACAAAAGAACGCATCTTTGAGATCTATGACTGAATACCATTTCAACTCTGGGGACAACAAACTCAACAGGGTATATGGGTTGGGGACGACTGGATGTATGTGAACCACTCGTTGATTCACTGCTCGCAAATCCTGCACCGGACGGTAAGAACCATCTGGCTTTTTGACAGGCAAAAGCGGTGTATTCCAAGGGGACTGACAGTCAACTACAATTCCCCACTGGTAAAGCCTTTGTAAATGTTCGTCAATTCCCTTCACTGCATCTCTCGGCAAGGGATACTGTGGTATAGCTACAGGAGTAGCTAAAGGCTTTACATCCACTATCACTGGAACCACATCCTTAGCTAATCCAGGGGGATTGTCTTCTGCCCAGACGCCAGGCACATCAAAGGTCTGCCAATCAGCTCTATCTAACAACACAGGGTATAATCTCCACTCCTCCTCAACCGGCAAGGTTAACATTAACTTAGAAGTAGGAGGGTCTCTAAAGTTTGCCTCTATGGTTCCATCTGCTTCAAAAGTCAGCTGTGCCCTAAGTTTGCACAGCAGATCTCTCCCCAGCAAGGGTACTGGACAACTAGGTATGTATAAAAACTGATGTGTGACCATACGTTTCCCCAATTGACATGTCCTTGCTTGCAAATAGGAACAACTCTGCCTTTTTCCAGTTGCTCCAACTATCTGGGTGGTGGTTTTGGCATTAGGGGCGATAGGGGTATTGATCACTGATTTTGCAGCTCCAGAGTCTAACAAAAAAGAGGCCTCCTGGTTGCCTATTTTAACCTTGACCAATGGCTCCTGGCAACCAGGAATTACTATTTTACAACTGTGATTTTCTTTGGGAGCCGGTCTGTCCTATTCCTGAAACGGAGGTTCCCACTCTTCCTGTCCTCCTCCTGAGCTTCCTTCACTCATAGCTTCCATAGTCATTGTGGCCGCTGCTCCCTGCATTTGGGGCGTCCACCCCTGTGGGTTTCCCCAGCCACGTCCTCTACTTCTTCCTCTACCTCCTCTTTCTCGCCCTCTCTGCCCTGCCTGTACAGCACCTTTTTCTTTTTCTGGACACTCATTCTTCCAATGTCCCTCCTTTTTGCAAATCGCACACTGATTCCTTCCTATTCTTCCTCTTCCTCTGCCCCTTCCTCTACCCCTTCCCTCAGGGGTATTTACTCCAAAAACTGCTGCTATCACTCCCGCTCTCCTTTTGAACTTTCCTTCCTCATCCTCTCTACCTACATACACTTGTGATGCCAATTCCAACATCCTTGCCAAAGTCATGTGGGCAAGCCCAGGTTGTTTCTGTAACTTTCTTCGTATGTCTGGGGCACACTGAGCCAAAAAGCTCTGCTTGAGAGCCTGCTTGCCTTGGGAATCCTCTTTATCATCATCCATATCATAGGGACTATACTGTCGATAGACAGCCTTCAGTCTTTCTATGAAGGCTCCAGGAGACTCATCCTTTTCCTGTTGGATGTCATATATCTTTTTCAGATTTATGGGTCGGGGTGGACCTTTTCTCATACTTTTCACTAAGTATTCATGATATCGTGTAAGACGTTCCCTGCCTTCAGCCCTATTAGGATCCCATTGGGGATCACGTAAAGGAACTGCCTCCTCCTGCATCTGTAGGAGCCTCTCCCCTTCCTTGTATGTGGGGTAATCATGTTTCACTTCCTCTCTAGCCTGGCTAATGATCTGTGCCTTTTCCTCAGTAGTAAACAAACAATTCATAAGTTGCTGTATATCTGCCCAGGTGGGGTCATGCGTCTGAAAAACACCTTCTAACAACTGTGCCATGCCAGTGGGATCCTGTGTCCACGGGGGTCGGGAAGCTTTCCAATTTAACAAGTCACTACTAGTAAATGGGACATGCTGATACACCCCCATTATTTCTGGTTTGTGTTTTCCTTCAGGATCTGGAACCATCTGATTGACAAGTCTCAGAGGACACAATTTATCTTCCTCTTCTCCCTCCAAGGGCGGCATTTCCTCGGCCTGGGGTTGTGATTGATCTGCCGACCGCAGTTTGTCTCGGTACGGCGCAGGGGGTGTCTTGGGTGTGGGCAGTTTTGGGTACACAGCCTGTACATAGGGTGGTGGGGCAGTAGGACTACTAGGGTCATCCTCCGGAGAACCCGAATCCGGAAGAGGCAAAAAGGGATTATTAGTAGGTGGCAATGTCTGGAGGACCATACATTTACATTTTTCTAACCAACTCGGACGGGGTTTCAAATAGACTATAGTCTGCCAAGCAGACGCATAGTAATATTGGTCTGGATGATACTGGGCACAAAAATTTGCCACCTTGTCCACAATGCCCTGATCTAAAGTTCCTATCCCTGGCCACCTTGGTTCAATGGGAAAGGTTGGCCATTCTAATTGACAAAGAGTCCTTAATTTTCCTTTACTCCTTCCTCCTGAATCTATATATCTCTTAAATTCTGACCAATTTTGTAACATACAATCTAGAGGGGTTACTTGCTTAGATTGACCTCCCCCCATCGTGCGGAACTGGAATCTTGGGGCTCCCTCACCAGCCCGACTTCCCAGGTACCTATTCACCACGTGTTCTTACTTAATCAAGCATACTCGCCTGAGTCACAGAGTAGGCGCCGCAGGACGTCCTCCCGAAGAACCTCAATCAGCCACCAAGGTTCGGCACCGGTCTCAATGCCCAACAGGCATCATCGAAGAGGCACCAGCGGTCAATTGATGCGGGATCCCTCTCGCCGTATGACCTGGTTCGGTGAATCCTGCAGGCACGAAGATGCGGTGAGACCAATCGTCAGACTAGGACTCCGTCACTTGCGATCCGTCCCTTCAGATCCCGGACGAGCCCCCAGAAAATGTTACGGGAATCCCAAAGGAAACCCGAACATATAGGGTCTGAGGACGGCGCAAGAAAGGAACAGAGCCAGAGTCCCGTGGTAGAAGTTGAGGTTCTTTATTTTCACCAGCTGGGGCGGACAGCACCCTCTCGGGTAAGAAGACTGCCGCCCCCTCTCTTTGTTCCAGGAGTGTTTTATTTCCTTCGGTCACTTACTATGGCTACTTGAACTACCAATCATAATGCTACATATCTCTAGCCTTCAAAAATGTTACTATGCAGAACTTTTCTTATCTAAGTTGCCGGGCAGATTAGCTTTGCTCAAGCTCTTGTTAATTGGCTGGTTTATGTTGCTGGACAGGCTTCACTGTCTGATCACGCGCCAGCTGCATGATATGTCTGCACAACCCTATTGTCTCTAGCTTACACTTATACCAATTCCTTATCTACACCTTCCGAGCCTTGGGCCCCTTGGAGGCCTGCGAGTAAGTGTAGTAAGATAGCCAAGGGAGCTACAGGGATTCAGCTAGACCTGTCCCTCTCATTTATATTTTCCACCGAAATTCTGGACCAGGCCAACAACTGTCATGTCAGAATGCACAGAGAAGCCATTGAAATCCACAAACACCTGCTGGACAACTTCAACAGGAAAGAAGAAACCCTAAAAGTAAACAAAATCTGGCTCCCAGTTTTGAAAAACAATAGATTAAAAACTCAACACTTACAAAGGAATTCCACCCAGGGACAGGGTGATTTCTAGCAGTTAATGGCCCATCAACCAGCCATTAGCCAGACACTAACAAGCCTTGCATTTCTATTCCCAGAAACTAACCATTCAATTACACAAATTTACATATACTCCCCAACAGCATATAAACACCATACACACTCCTACTCAACCATTCTCTGAAGATGCCAGCCACAGATGCAGGAGAAACTCAGAAAGAAACTTTTCCAGAACATGGCCTCACAGCCCAGAAAAAAACACAAGGAAAATCTATAATGCCCTTGCTTTCTTTAAACATGAAAGAGTAACTTAAAACTGTTTGTAGGTCACCCAATTAAATCAACTTTCACCCAAATGTGTTGAATTACAACTCCCATCATCTCCAGCAGCTGGGGAAAGTTTGGGTTAAATGATCCCCTGGGCTTATCTGCTAATGGCATTCTATGGTGACTTTTCACTGCCGAAGCCTTGTATGGCATTTCAACAGCACTGGTGCAGATTTACTCAACAGGCCAAGTTCTAGGATTATTCTCTTGAAAGTATTGCAGTTACAATAGCAGTATGCCATTTCCCTCTTATATTTATACTCCAGTTTTTATGACAAGTATCAGTTGCCCATTCCTTGCTAGAAGCCTTGCCAAAGGGAGTGTGCCCAAGGTTTCATGCTCAAGCCCTGATTGCCACATGATTCATCAGTACCTATTCCAGACGCTGACTGTATGTTTTTTCCTGATAATGAGACGTGTCTCCCCTGCAACCCTGTCCCCTGCCTCCCATTGGTGTATATCCTGTTCTTGCCTTCAGCTACAGTAAGCACAGAGTGACTTCAGATTCCTGGAATTCCTGGCATCCAGTCAGGGACCTAACTACAGCAAAATGGTATTGTGGGGGACACTCTGGCATGTTGTAGCACTAGCTAGATGTACTTGTAAAAACCAGTTGCTCTTTTGCATGATCTGTTGTCTCCATTTGGTATCCAATCACAAAGTTGAAAGGGGTCCCCTGGTCCTAGCTGAATGTGCTGTAGACCTGTCAGTTCTGCATAGAAGCTACTGTTACTATGAACATTTATATAAATACTTTCAATATGCAAAGTGCTTGACAATGTGCAGTTTATTTTTCTTGCTCAACAACTTGTTGAGGCTGCTCTCATTTTAGAGATGAAAAGCTAAGGCTGAAAGAATGGTGGACATGCCCAAGGTTAGCTCATGAAGTTTTGGCTCAGCACTTCAGCAAGTGTCATGAATCGTATATCCAAGTGTTTCTAAGGAACTCTGAATGAGCATCCCCTTATTTCAAAAATTCCCTGGTCCATATTTATTAATCTACATTGATTCAACATCTGGGATCCAATCTTAACTGGTTCTCCTAAGATCAAAACTAAGCCTGTGTGTAGGTTCTGGGTATGTTTTATATGGGGAACAAATATTTGAGGGGAATGGTGTGGTCCAGCGAGAGAGACATCACATTAGATTTCTGTTGGTGTGGTTCAACTCTCCATTAAAAGCAGAGTGCCCAACTGCTCTTGATGCCCCCAAGGGAGATCATCACATAACTTTGCCTAGAGTGAATAACAGCCAGTGTGTTGTTGTTGTTAACTGCCATCAAGTTGACTTCAACTTATGGTGACCCTATGGATGAGAGACCTCTAGTCAACCTATTATCAACAGCCCTGCTCAGGTCTCGCAGATTCAGGGCCATGAGTTTCTTGGTTGAGTCTATCCACCTGTAATGCAGTCTTCCTATTTTCCTACTGCTTTCTACCATACCAAACATCATTGCCTTTTCTAGTGAGTCATGTCTTCTCATGATGTGTCCAAAGTATGACAGTCTCAGTTAGTCATCTTGGGTTCTAGGCAGAGTTCAGGCTTGAATCACTCAAGGACCCATTTATTTGTCTTTTTAGCAGTTCATGGTATCCGTAGAACTCTTCTCCAGCACCACATTTCAAATGAGTTGATTTTCTTCCTATCAGTTTTCTTCACTGTCCAGCTTTCATAACCACACAGAGAAATTGGAACTACAATGGCATGGACAATCCTGACTTTGGTATTCAATGATATATCTTTACACTTTAGGATCTTGTCTTGTTCCTTCCAAGTTGCCCTTCCAAGTCCTTGTCTTCTGATTTCTTGACTCCTGTCTCCATTCTGATTAATGACTGAGCCAAGGTATGGAATTTTAATAAACTATTTCAGTGTCTTCATTGTCTAAAGTTATGTAAATCACCAATATATTTTGGATAGGAAATGGGAGACCCTTCAGATGGGATCTTGGAAATGTCAATTTTAAAAGACTACAGTTTCCAGAATCTTATAGCCAGGGGGATTTGGGAGTTGTAGTTCATATTTTTGGACTTCACCACCCAGCAATAGGAGCCATCATAGAAGCCATCATGTTATGGGATGATGGTAGTTACAATCTAACAACACCCATCCCTGATGTAGAGGATGCCTTATCTAGTAATACAAGAAGAAAAGGTAGCTGGAAACTGGAAGATATTTAAATCTAAAATTCAATCAGAGGAAAAATAACAAATAGAAGGGAGAGATAAAGGGTAATAAGGAATTAATGAGAAATAGACCAGCGTGGTGTAGTGGTTTGAGTATGGGACTATGACTCTGGAGACCAGGGTCTGAATCCCTGTTCAGCCATGGAGACCCATTAAGTAACTTTGGACAAATGGCACTCTCTTAGCCTCAGAGGAAGGTAGTGGCAATCCCTTCTCAACAAATCTTGCCAAGAAAACCCTGTGATAGGTTCGTCTTAGGACTGCTATAAGTCAGAAACGACTTGAAGGCACACAATAAAAACAAGCAAGTTTATACAACTCTGTGACTGAACCCATGCTCTGGATGCAGTTTGCAAAATGCCTTTGCTTGCAAATCCTTGACATCTCCAGGCAGGTGTGGGAAGCATTTTGCCAGAAACCTTGAAGAGTCAGGGTTGGCAATACCAGGCTAGAGGAACTAATGGTCTGAGTCAGTATAAGATAGGTTCCCATATTCCTATGTAAGTTTCAGTGGTAGCTGGTAACCCCCTTGCCAGTGAGACAGTGAATCCACTCCAGGACAGTCCAGACTTTAAAGGAGCTGTCTGAGGTGCTAAAACATAATCCCAAAATAGGTTCAGACCTTGGGTAGCTCCCCCAAAAGTTCATATTAAAACACAAAGCAGAGCATTCCACCAACATGCAGCACCAGCTGCCACTGGCAGGTTGAAGTCCTAACTTTATATCTTGGGTAAAAATATGCTTAGTTTCAGTTGGGATTAAGGACTAAGGGCCAAAGTCTATGTGATGCTGAGTCACATGTAGTGTTCCTCCAGGTTTTGTCTGTTTGTCTTACAAAATGCAAACAAAGAAGCAGTAATCTCAAACAGACTCCCATGAGGGAAAGGGTTTCTTTTCCTTTCCTCTGCCACTCCCCTTTCCCCACTGAAAATTCTGAGCTCCTTCCCATCATAAGAAAAGAGGCCTGTATCAATATCTTATCCCACAATAGGGAGAAAAGTAGCCTGCGGAACACAGTTTTCAGCCCCTGCAAGGGCCAGAGATGAAAGGGTTAAGGGGCCTCTTCTTCCTCCCTGCAATCTGCAGCTGTGTCAAAATATCGAAAAACTATTCAATTACATAGGCATATTCATTTTCTTTGCATATTTCTGCAATGGACTGAAACTGACAGGTTGTATGTGAAAGCATTCAATGTTGTAGTCATGGATATAGGCTATATTTTGTTCATATAAAGGTGAATTTTTTTTCTTCGTGGAACCATTTGCAGAGATGACTATGTAAGAGAAGCTACAATTTTGTGGAAGTTTTGTTTTCTTTTGTTTTTAAAGCCCAGGATACAGCAGCATTCTACAAGTTCTGCTGAATCCTTATTTAGATGGAATTTTAAAAACTTCATTGAGTGACTTCTGGGGCATTTCCTGATCTCATGGAAATTCCAATGTTTCAGAGGATACAAATGCCCCATGGCCATAGGAGTGTTTGTGAGTGTAGAATGAAAGGTATTCCACAATACCCAAATGCCCAGCAGCAGAAAACACATGTTCACATGTGGCAGAAATCTGTTTGGAGTAGCTTGGAGACTTCCTTTTCTTCAAAAAAGATGACCAACATAGTATTTGCTTCCAAAATACTATGACTATCATTACCAACAGAAGAAAAGAACCCCAAAACTAAACTTTTAAAAAACCCTTATTGTGGACCCTTCCCACCCCCCTCCAAAATTAGCTGCATGGAAATAGCTGTTTTTATTTATATGCAGAAGGATCTAACATTAATGACACCATGGGGTATCAATAACAAAACAGACTGTACTGAGGGAATTATTACCCAGTGAAGGGCCATTCTTTGTGCAGCTACTACAATCAGAGCCTGTCACCTGGATGCACCAATGGTCCTTGCAGTAGATTTCTCGCATATGATAAACCACCTGTTAGTTTTCTTATTCACTTGTAACCAGACATAACAGTCTCCACATTTTAAATTATTTATAAATTGGCTTCATTCTATAATTTAGCTTGATGTGGCCTTCCACAAGGTGACAGTAAATTGGGACTCCCTATGCCTAGGGCTGGAATCATGCTTACAGGAATGTATAACCTAAGGAAGTCCCCACCCCCAATTCTTCAAAGGGTCATATCCCCAGATAAGGATCACACAGAAACCTCAGAAAACCATGGTTAGGGTGTTAATGCCGGGTCCTTTTTGGTTGTCTCTGGAGATGAGACATTCACAGATCACATCAAAGGTAGTTGGAAGTCTCATTGTCATGCCAGATGCTGGTTTTACCTTTCCAAATCTTCATATCAAAACAGAGTTGTCTATCATTCATCAGTCCTAAAACATTCCTTTCATCATGACCATTGACATACCCAGGGATCTGTTGTGTAGCTTTGGGAATCTCTGGCAAAACATTTACTTTCCTCTCAAAATTACCTCTTCAAGGGAAATATCGTCTATAAATATCAATCCAAAACTCCCTCTCGTGTGCACAGATCCCTTACCTCCTGTCTCCATGTTAGTCTGAATTTCCAAAAAATCCCTCTTCCTAATCCCCCCTCTCTCCCTCTCACTGCTGGTCCATTGCCACACATGGACCTCTCCTATCCTGTTAGTCTATGGCACCAATTCTCCTTGTTTACCCCTTCCTTTGTGCCTGTTGCTGCTTGATTGTCTCTGTGAATGTTGTTTAGACTATTTTCAACAAAAACATATTTTAGTTCATTTTTGCTTCCTGGTTTTGAGACTATTCAGTGAGTACAGGTATACATAGGTAAGAGGCCCCACAGTTACCCGCCCTCTTGCATGCCAATTTGAGCTAATTAAAATTCCCCAAAATTGGATTCAAACACGTGGAAATTCCACGGACCTCTGCAATTCAGATAACACACTGGCCCTACTGCAGAAGTAACTTGGGGAATGTTAAATGGTGCCAACATACATTACATCTTTGTTTAGCAGGCTTCTGTGGGTGCACATTTCATCTATTGGGGAAATATAATTCAGTCAGTGTGGATGTTCAAGTTTGGTATCAAGTGGTGTAACAAACTGCCTGACCAGTTAAATGCCTTTCTTCAGAGGATAAGATACCTTAGCATCAAAGCACCACCATGTTTTTATGACATATTTTCCTGGTTTACTTGATATGTACTTCCAGAATGGGCATTTACCTCTGAACTCAACCAGTTGTTTACCAATTGTTGATCTGTTTGTGGTGGGTACCACATTTGAAACTGCTCAATGAACATAGTCTGTATGTCCTGAAAGGCACCCATTTTGTCAGTGACACTAAGTATCCGTCAAGTACCTTGTGAGCTCACAAAATCTCTTTAGGCTTATCCTTTTTCTGAAGTGACCATATTCTGGCACTGGATGCCATACTTCTTCCAAGGCTTCATGTTTTCTAGGATATACCCTCAACCAGGAGCAGTAGGTTAATGTATGCCTTGAGCTCAGTGATGTTACAGGGCTTCTATGCTTTGACTTTGGGAGAGTTCCTCTTGTTCTTTGCTCTGAATTAATGCTGTGCCTCACTGTTTGTTTCAGGTATTAGGTAGTAAAGAATACTTTCTATGAGAAGCAGTTCATTGGCTTCTTAGTACCATTTCTTGGTCTGCATCCTTCTTTGGCCCTGCCTGTTCCTGCATGATGTCTCTGGCTGCTCTGTGACAAACTGTCTGTAGATATCTACTCCAGGTCCTTCAATCCCAGTCTGTCATTAGGTCAATATTTTTCTTTGCTTTGCCCTTCCTGAATAGAATCAAGTAAACATGCACTTGGTGCCTTCTCACCAATGAGTAGGAGGAGAGTTGTTCCTCATCTAAGTACTCACACCAGCTTCTCTGCATCATTGTTTCAACTACAAAGTGGCACAGGGCATTTTAAAATTCCAATATATTACAAGGTACCTCAGTGGCAATATTTGTTGGAATAATTTTGTCCTGGCTGGTATTTGCCCATTTAAGAAAACTTCACATGGCAGGTGGCTGAAACACAGTGACATTGTTTAAAACTCTGCAGGTGACAATATTGTGAAATACTTATCTTGTAGGTCTAGTTCTGTGTGAATTCTGCCATAAAACATGACTGTGGGGTACTAAAATGTCCTGTCTGGTAGGATGAGGGTTAAAAAGAAAATGTGTCACAATTTTCATCTGTGAAACACTGGAGGGTATATTCTTAACTCACTTTAGTGACAGTTTCTGAGGTAGAGGGGCATAAAACTGGGAGCCTGCCTTCAGTGTAGTAATTAGCTATTAAACCACACCTTTCCAATGAAAGGAAAACTCCAGAGGCTGTTAAGCAAAGTCCATCCTCATGTATGTACTATGTCATTACTGTCCTACCTACAGAGGGCAATCCACCAGAGATTAGCTATCAGCTGGTATGATATGCAGATGTGCAAGTCCCCTTCCAACTCTTAGATTCTATGATTCCAAACTCAAAATGCATCTGTTCATCATATCCTGGCTTGAAAAGAATCTTGTAGTTGTAGCAAGAAAAATGACTGACTGTCTCAATCATTTGACACAGATGGTATAGTAAGGACAAAGCAGGAGAAATGATAACGGCTGTACACAGTTCTGAGAATGCTAAATGATGCAGAGAAACTATATCAATTATATATTGATTAAACATTAGCTTTTCTATGGATTTGTTGAATGTACTGTATTACTTTGCTTCCTTATGTTTAAAGTTGCATTAAAATCCACAGTCTGTCTCCCAAAAAATCTTTTCAACAAACCACAGTTGATACAAAGCATAACTGGTATTTTACCCTCACAAACAGTTATAAGCAAGAAATCTATGGATAGCAATTTTGCAGGATGACCATACTGAATACATATTAATAGGTCAAGATTATTCATGAGATACAACACTCAATCAGCTTTTATTCAGCATATCAAACACAATAATCTCATTTATATTTATTTTCTAGCCTGAAACAGTTTTTTGTGTCTAGCTTATGAAATATCCAGTAAGCAGTTATGATCATTAAAGAACCCTGAATTTCTTGCAACGATTTTTGTAATACTGCATTGCGACATAAAATAAACAGGTATAAGAGGATGCCAGAAGGTGAAAGGCTGTAGTTGCTAAGTAACACCATCCTGTCCACAAGCTCATTGATTGGCCAGAAAGATTGGTTATGATGATTATACAATGCTGAGGATTTGTCTATTGCTCATTCACTACTTTGTTTGGACTGTGTGCTTCTATAATATCAGTATTTGCTTTTTGACTGAATTCATTTATGGTTGCGCAGGCATGTAGCAGAGTCTTTTCAGACATGTCAGTAACAGTACTTTTGGGCTTTTTGCTTTATAGCTTTCCCATCCCAACACTTTGAGTTCTGCAAGAGGACTGACGGAGGTTTAGATTTGGCTGTTAAGATCCTGCTGTTTTAACAACTGCAGTCCCAGTCTTGCCATATGCACTGATACCACAGAATGATATGGATAGGGAACTAACACAAAGCACCCCAGCAGCATTATAAAGCAAAAAACAGCAAATGCAAACAAGTGATCTTTTCTGAAATCTTCTTAAGTAATACTCTTGAAATAGGCACTGAACATAATTTTAAACATTAGCTTGTATTGCTCATCCTGGGCCTTCCTCTTTCAATAGGCCAGCTTCCTCTCTCGCCATCTGTGGTTTAAGTAACTTTCTTGAATGGATTGCACATGCCTGAAACCTTACTATTTTTTAAGGCAAGCAAACAACACCACACACACACATACCCCACATATTTAAAAAAAAAAGCAGACTGTCGCTAATCACCAGCTGCAGGTATGTGTGCTTGGGAAGAGGAAGACGCATGGCAGCAAAGGAGCAGGATGTTGTGTAGTCATGTGGGAAACGTGATTAATGAGGAACTGAGAAAGTGTTTGTTTTTGTAAACCTTCAGCTCACAAAATGTTCTTGCTTGAAGATGTTTTGACAAAGAATGGTAGTAAATATACAGAAACTTAGTACCGGCAATGAAAAATTGTTGGTCTCTTTGTCTAGACCAGTCAACCAGTTTTAAATGAAATCCAGTTAAAGTCAAAGCAGTTCCAAATCTGGTCGCAACTCTATTCCCCAACATACCCCATTGTGGGGTGTTGTACTTGATACTAATGGAAAGCGCTTTCCGTGGGCACAGTGGTGGCCCTCGGAAATGGTGGGCCTCTAGCCATGGTGGCCAAGCTCCTCTCTATGGATCAAGTCCAGTACAGGCACAGTGTGTCAGATTCTAACACCCTTCTGTGGGATGTAGCAAACCTAGGAAATTGGGAAGTGCGGGAGGAGGAGGAATCTAGCCACACTTTTAAGGCTTAATTGTTTTATTTTAACATGAACTGTTGTGGATTTTAATCCACTTTCTCAGATGCACTGATGAAATACAATATTAAAGCCACAGGTGTTTATGGTTGTTGTTGTGTGCTGTCAAGTCATCTTGGATTATCTTATCTCGTTCCTTCAAAGTCTTAGTCTCGTGATTTCTTGGCTGCAGTTTCCATTTTGACTAATGCCTGAGCCAAGTTATTGAAGCTGTTACATAGTTGTAGGGGGGAGATCAGAGTACAGTACAGGTATAGTTGGATACAGAAGGTGCAAATTGTTACACTGGCCAGAAACCTTTAAAAATGTGCATAAGATGATACAGGTATATTAAGCAGCTGTCTTGATGGTCTTGAGAGGTCAAAGCAATACATTCTGTTTACCTGAAGGGCAGCTTCTGAGTAGAATCATTTTGTTATATGCCTACTTGGGATGATAACCAGCATACTAATAAAAGTACTAGTGTGCCAAAAAACCATTATCTAAATTATGGAATTTAGGCGTGCATAACTTTCTGTAGTGAGACTTTAACTTTTACATTATTTATTTTCAGTTATAGAATTCATACCTATCCTGCACATTTTTACTTAGAAGTCCTACTGGGTTCACCATGATCTATTCAAGGTAAATATGCACAAAATTATACTCTAAATATTTGTTCTGATCTTGAAAATGAAGCCATTTCTGTGAACAGGTATGAACATGGGAAATAGATTGTTTGGCTCTACTACCCAACAACTGACATTCTTTCTGTCCCTCAAAAGTTTTTTTCCCCTGACTGCATTACTTCTCAGGCAGGTTCTTTTTAAACCAACATTGGTAGCAAAGGGAGTACATTTCCCTCATTAAATGGCAGGTGCTTTGCTAATTATAGCTTTCTTTATCTCCTTCTTGTCTGAAAGGCTAGAGTAAGGCTACTTCTCAGAAGATTATATAGTACTTAAAAGATACACAAATTGGTGAGGAGAGGGTGGGGTTATTATTATATTTCTATTCCTATCTTCCTCTAAGGATCTCAGGGCATCTCCCTCCACCAACATTTTATCCTCACAACCACATTATAAGGCAGATTAGGCTGAGAGATAATGACTGATCCTAAGTCACTTAATGAATTTAAATCTTGATTCCCAAACAGTCACTTGGCTGGCCTATTTCCTTTTAAGGTATAAATATATCCCTTTACTGTAGTTTCCTCTTCTCTCCAAGCTAGATCCCCCCTCACTCTTCTTTTATCACCAGTCCCTCACACACTGCTAAACTCAATGCACACATTTGCCATGGCAGTGTTGCAGTATCTACAGATTTACTTATTTGTCTTACTGCAATGCAAAGTCAATAGAGAATGGAAATTAGTTGGGTTGAAATGTCCCCTTTCAGTTGTGAAATTGTTTCTTTTACTGGTTTAGATCTGAATGAATGGGAAAAATACTTTTTACTATGCTGTGGGGATTGAGGCAAGCAGAAGGGCGCCTTGGATTTGTAAAAGAAGTGAGGAGCAGCCAATGGAATCCACAGATGAAACAAGAGACATGCCTCAAGATGCTCAGGAGATGGTTGTTTTATAAATAGAAAACCCTGATGCATCGAAGCCTTCTTTAGCTTTCAAAAATTTCTGAACCAGAATCTCTCAAACTTTACTGGGCAAGTGAAAACATATGGGCAAGGACAGTGGCTTCATCTAAACACATAGGATTACCAGACTGAAAACTGGAGAGGTATCCTTTAACTTTAATGGTTGTGTACAGATACACAAGTTGTGTAACATTAATGGTTGTGTACAATGGTTGTGAAATTCCCTCTTGAATACACCCATTAAAGGTACAGGAGCCCTTTCCAGTTTTCAGTCTGGCAATCCTATGTTAATATTTTCCTTTATGCTATGAAGTCCTTCACCTGATAGTTCCTGAAATAAAGTGGCTACTTGCTCTCTTTTTCTGCTCAGCTCTAATCTAAGAGCTACCTTAACTGCTGAAGAATGAAGGGGGAAAGACACATGAAATGAGGGGTCCTCCACTTGTTCCTCTTGTCTTTCTAGTGTTTCCTGGCAATCCTGCCCCTGCATCTTGCATGAAAACAAGCTGGGATACAGAATATTGCATTGGGGCCTGAGGAGGTTAAAATGAAGTGAATGAAGAGTACTTTTAAAAAAGCACTTGATATGTCTGGGGGACAAAGCTATCCTAAACTAACCAGCTCTTCTTTCAGGCAGCCAGTCCTAGGGAAGTGTTTCCAGTTTGACATTAGTACACACATGCTAGCTTCAGGTTATTGTGGAAGCTTTTGGGCGATAAAGACATGCTGGTAGGGGCTTCCAGAGTGAAAACTGGTCAGGTATCCTGTACCTTCAATGTCTATGTAGAAGAGGGAATTTCGACAGGCATTGCTTGACACACAACCAGGAAACAAACAACATTGGTGGAAATTCCCTCATTGACACAGCCATGAAAGGTATAAGAGACCAGTAGCCAGGTAGCTAACATGGTGTAGTGGTTTGAGCATTGGATTATGACTCTGGAGAGCAGGGTGTGAATCCTTGTTCAGCAATGGAAACCCACTGGGCCTCAGCCTCATAGAAAGGTAAACCCCTCTGAACAAATCTTGCCAAGAAAACTCTGTAATAGGTTTGCCAAAAGTCAGAAATGACTTGAAGGCACACAACAACAACAACAACAACAACAACAGACCACTCCAGTATTAACTCTAGCAACACTAGATGCTGGGTTTCAGCATCTGAAAAAGAAACTATTCCAGAACACGGCCTCACAGCCCGGAAAAAACCCCAAGGAAAATCTACATATCCAGATTTCTTCTTCCTCCCTAGTTACGGTAACTTCAACCTATGTAGTTTAGATCTGAGGGAACTGCCCTAAGCCTTTAA
The DNA here is from genome assembly GCA_030847615.1 of Gambelia wislizenii. Lineage (NCBI taxonomy): Eukaryota > Metazoa > Chordata > Lepidosauria > Squamata > Crotaphytidae > Gambelia > Gambelia wislizenii. Next base: position 224,242,631 of record JAUMIR010000005.1, on the reverse strand, counting down.
ACATTGCTTCTCAAGAGAATGCCCACTTCCTACTTTCTCCCCAGAGGGCACAGACTTCCTTTTTCTTTCCCAGCTCCTCCCATCTTGCCTGCCATATTCCACCAGTCAAAGGAACATCTTGCTGGTTCAAACTGCATGTCAGATTTGTTTACCTGTATTTATTATTTATATTTACAAGACTCCTGTAAAATGCCTTTTTAGGCACTGTACAGATTATTTTAAAATACGGTAAATGAATATAAATAGCAAAATAAAAAGAAAAATCTAAAAAATACAACAATACTGGTCTTGCAACATTACAAAATCAACATGAAAAACACAAATGCAAATACAAATGGCTGCAATGCAAAGCCCACCTGGTAAAGTATAGTAACAAATGAGGAACTTAAATCAGCCAAGAAATAAAATGACATGTCCTTTTCCTCTCCTCCGCCCTTGGTGTGTTCTGTGTTTCCTGGCTACAGGGCCACAATTTCTTTGCCAGCTTGGCTCCAGGGCCACCACCACACAATTAATATATGCAAATAAAAGCTCCCCCTCCCAATCCTATAGCTCCATGAAAAGCAAAAATAACTGTCTCAAAGGGAGAAGGCTGCATAAAGCCCATGTATTCTTTTTACAAAGTATCTACCATAACCTCAGAAACTGAAGTAATATACAGATATATATACTGCAATTCACAATGGAATTAGCAGTGGGAAGAGGGAAAACGAGAGAAAGGGTTTGTCAAAGGAAAAATGGCTAAATCCCTCCAGCTGCTCCTTTCTGTTTCTTGGAGTACAATGGAAAGTACATAATTAGAACTACTGTACAGTTCCCACCCTTCATAGCTGAGCCAAGGAAAGATTTTCTGTGCCAAAACTGAGAAGGGCCAATTCTTATTTCAGCCTCTGAGAAAATGCTCAATTCATTATTTTTACCTGTGACGTCTCTTAAGTCAGAAGAATTTAGACAAGTTTCTAATAGCAAGAAACTTAGGGATGCATATAAGGGTAAGCCTAGGATTAGTTGGCTTTCATGGTTCAACCCAGCTCAAAAACTACAGAATGAAAGTATGATTTAATTTCCATTATAATAGCAAGTCATTACCCTTCATTGTTTTAGTGAACAGCTTGGAAAACATGCAGGTGGTTTTTACTAGAAACTCAAAAAGCAGAACAGGTTACTTATTTACAATGGAGTAGTGGTCTATTTTAAGTGTAGGCACCTATGATTATATTGCTGTTGGTGGAAAAATTCATTTTCTTTCCAGCTACTACAAGGACTGCAGCTAAATTCCAAGGGAACAGGGAAGCCTGAGGTGGTATCACACAACACTGTCCCTGCTAATTAAAAAACAAAACAAAAAACATAGTGCTTCTGCCCTGTGAATCTTGGTTGCACTGCAACACAGATTGTGTATTATATTCCCTTCTTTCTCCTTAATTTTATCATCATGGCAACCCTGTGAGTGAAATACTGATTAGCTTAATGTCTCTTAGTGAGCTTCATAAAGGGGATTTGAATCTGTGTCACCCTCATCTCTGATGATGCAGAGAGAGACCATCATTCATTGGTAAATGAGTGATTAAGCACACCCTGGACACAAAGAGCGCTAAGTCAATTTCTATGCTCTCCAGTTAAAATGATCAGACAGGAGATGATATGAAAGAGCCCTATTTGAGATCCCAGAGAGCCACTGCCAGTCAGAGTAGGGAATACTATGTGAGATAGTTTGACTTGGCATCTGGCACTTTACTATACTCCAGGAATGGGGAACCTCGGGTGCAGAGGCCAATTCTAAACCTTCCTTTGATCTGATTCTGGCTGCCTAGGTTGCCACAGAATGCCACACTTTTTTCTCATGATGATACCATCATTAGCTGCTTTGCCAGACTTTGTATGGGAGTTTTCCCATTACAAAAGGTTGAACTGCCTTTCCTAGGGTTGTCAGGTTAGTACTAAACCAGGGCCAAAAACCTGAGACCTAGGGATGGCCCCTGGTGAAGTTATGGGGTGGGTCTTGGTTATGACATTAAGCATGATAGATTAAGCATCAACAATAGTTGCTCAGAGTATGTCATTCACATTTCTAAAAAAACAGGTCCGACAAAAGAGTATACACACATACACAAAAACGTATTTTCAGTGCAATGCACTTGTCCTAAGATTCTTCCCCCTTGCCCTGAGGATCGAAGCAGAGCACCCAGGCCCTTAGGGCCAGGTCCTGAGATTGGGAAACCCTCGCAAGAAGTGCTTTAAGCTAAAACATACTGGTATTTTTGGTCTCACTCTTCGACCCTCTGTTACCTAAATTGCTTGGGCTCCATAGGGACCCTCTGATGTCCTTATATTAAATTGGGGAATTTAATTAACTCAACTTGGCATGCAAGAGGCCGGGCAATAGCGGGACCTTTTAACCTATGTATACCGGTAATAATGGAGGAGACTCTACACTAAAAGGTACAACTAAGTGACCTTTATTGAAAAATATCAACAGCATTCATGCAAAACACTCGGGCTTCAGACATTCACACAAGGTTATTGAGAACAGTAGGAAGTATTTGGATAGTGGAATAGAGTAAGGGAACGGCGGGTTATAATGTACCGATCCTGCAGAGCTGAGATTGCGAAGTAGACCCACAGCGAGGAGGTCTGAATGATAGACTAGTGACACGAACTGACGTGAAGTTGGAAAGCAGGGGATTCGTGCACCTGGCTACACAGTCTGGCATGGAGTTGAGAGGAAGATAACTGTGTACATCTGGGTGGTGTTTTAAGGTGATATTTATATGAACTGTTTCCCCTAAAGGGATAGGAGTTTGAGTGAAATGCAATGGTTCTCAGAGGTTCCCAGGATAAAACAAAGGGTACTCCAGAAGAGTTAATGATTGTTAATGGTCGATGCTTTTAGAATTGAATAGGAACAGGCAATGTCTTTTGTTCGAGGCGAGCAGCGGAGGAAGGACCTGTTTTACAAGCATTAAAGTCTCTTGCTATCATTGAGTGGATTAGTGAATAACTCACCTCCAGGTGTTGAATCCTGATCTGAATATTTGGTTTTTGGAGAATTTCCAAAGGCCCCTCCCTTGGTCTTACATGAATCCCACCTTGGTATTTGGGGGTTCCTGGTTTACCTGCAACCATGTGGATGGCCACACTTAGCCAAATTATTAAATATAGCCAATTATTAGATATTCCAACATGGGGCTATCAGAGTAGGTAACACCTGCCCCTGGCATGCACCTCCATACCAGAACTCTTCTGAAACTGAATTCAGCTGTTGGGCTTAATGAGGTTCCTCAGCCTTTGTTGTGTTGTTATTGCTACCAATTTGACCAAGGTCACCCTATGAATGAGAGACCTCCAAAAAACCTTGTCACCAACAACCCTACTCATGTCTTGCAAACTCAGGGCCGTTGCTTTATTTATCAAATCAATCTACCTGTAGTGCAGCCTTCCTCTTTTCCTACTGCCTTCCACTTTACCAAGCAGTATTGTCTTTTCCAGTGAGCCATGTCGTCTCATGATATATCCAAAGTATGACAACTTCTGTTTAGTTATCTTGACTTCTAGGGATGTTTCAGGCCTGATGTGCTCTGAGAACCATTCATTTGTCTTTTTAGCAATCCATAGAACTTTCTTACAGCACCACCTTTCAAATGAGTTGATGCTCTTCCTGTCATCTTTCTTCACTCTCCAGCTTTCACAACCATACACAGAAATGGGAAATAAATAGTATGACATAGATGATTCTGATTTTAATATTTAATTATGTATCTTTATACTTAATATAACTTTATCTGTACACTTCAACTTCTATGTTTCCTATGGTAACTACCATACCAGACCATGGCTAAAAGTCCATCTCTCTGATGGTCCAGTTTATTTTTCATGGATGAAACCAGGTTTTTCATTAGTTCACAGTTTTGAAATGTGAATATGAACACTCCTATTCTGAAACTCTTGTCTTTTTATTTTTATGGAAACCTCTAAAAAACTAAGACTAAAATCTACCCTAGAGTTAGGTGTGTTGCACTCCATTGAAATCAATTAACTTAAAATCAATTTCTATCTCTATTAAATTGCAGTCTGGTCTTTTCTGGTCACAAAATTAATGTTATATTGGGTGTTATCTTGCTACATTTGTTGCTATTATACCCTCAGTTTCCATAAAACCTATACATCCAGCAGCACCAAGAATATGAATTTTGTGAAACAGCAACAGCAAATTACAACCACAAATTAGGAAAGCTAACTTTAACATTGGAATAATGTTAAAAGTTTAGCAATACTAATTTTTTAGAGCCTCTAGATCTTAGTACTGTATTCTTGACTAACTCCAGCCCTCAGTATCACCCTGCAACTATGAGAATCAATAAATCTTAGCCTGGGTGCAGCCATGAGAACTCTGACAGAATACTCATTACTGTGGGAGGGATGCTTATAAGTTATACTTCACTATTGTTGGAACTGTTGCCTCAGGCTTTCCAACCCAGGGTTTGCTGAGGTTAAAATGTTTTGCCTGTGGCCATCAGGTTTATAGGACACCAGGGAGCCCTTGCTCTTCCTTTCCTCCCCCTCAACACATAGAGGTTTTTTTGTTTCATTTTGTTTGTTCTTCTTGATTAATGGGAAAAAATTATGGCTATGTAGTGGGGAAGGAAGGTTCTCTATCTGTCACTCTTCTCAATAATTAGTAAAACAAACACTTTCCATTATAACAAGGAAACACTCTGTTTCCATGTAAATCACCTTTCATTCAACCTTAAAGGGATAGCACAGAGGGCTTTTTGTTGTTGTTATGGTATAGCCACCTTCTCCAAACTTTTCTGCCTGGAAGCTTGTTGTAGTACAGCTCTGTGTTGTGGTAGCTGACTGGGCATCCTTCTGTCAGGAGTAGCTTGATCATGGAGTGGATCTAGGCCAGGAATGCCCCTTGATGTGCTGGTGGGTTTCAGTTCCCAACAGCTCAAGCCAGTATTGCTGATGGTAAGGAATGCTGGGAATTATAGTCCAAAAACATTTGGAGGGTTGCATTTGCTCACCCCTGAATTCTAGAGGAAACTCAACAAACCTGCTTTAAAATAGTACAGCATGAACTGGCCATGAAACCCAGGGCAATTAAGATGGTCTGTTCCTTTTGAATATGGGAATAGTACTATACACAGATGTTGTCAACAAATTATCTATTAAAGCCTCCCCATCATGAACCAACAGGTGATTTTAAGGAAGCATAAAACTTAACTGAAATAGGCTCAAGGTTGTCCTAGTATCTGAGGAAGCAGAGTAGGCTCCAAAAGCACCTTCTAGCTTCTGCCCCAAATTGAAAGCATTCCCTTCTGTTCTCCCCATAAGAATAGCTAGCACACTGAGATCTTCTAGACTTGCCTCTCAGAGGCAGTACACAACAGTTTGCAACAGAAAGTCACTCCTTATCGATCTGTATGGGGACAGAATTCCATATTATGAGACAATTTGGCTTCCCAAAGCTGTGTTTGCTAATGGGGGGGGGTAGGGTGGGGTGGAAGTTTCTAGGAGAAAACTAGCAATTTATTTATTTAATAAAGAATGGGACCCAAGGCAGCTCACAAAAACATCTAATAAAATACATCAAACAATTCCAAATTTGTTCCCTGGCATGTCTCATTAAAAGGATTAAATTTAATTTGTTTAATTAAACAAATAAGGATCTGGTAGTAGATATTGTGAATGATCTCCCTCAGACTGTGAAAGCAGCTGCCCCTAAGACTGGGCCACATAGAGTCAGAAAGGCTGAATAGTCAGATAGTGTAAGGCAGCATCGTATATTCCATGGGATCTTGGGGTCATCTGCAGAAGACTGGTTGTTGTTGTGTGCCTTCAACTCATTTCCAAATTATGGTTACAGTTCCTTTATTAATGCAGTTGTTGCATACATTTAATTAAAGGCACCTTGAGCCCAAAAAGACCTCTGCGTACGTGCAGATATTTAAACTACAAAAATATAATTGGGTTTCCCGATTATATTCCCAACCACATGGGTTGCTGTGAAGGGAAGCTGAAAGTGAGGATACCTGAGTTGCTGAAACTATGTGGTCTCCTCTCCCCTGCAGACATTGTTAAGGCAGGTGTCTTGCCAGAGGTGCAAGCCTCTTGGCATGAGTCTGGGGCACAATGGAGTTGTGTTTTGCCTACTGGATCCAGATGGACTGGACAGTGGAGGAAGACAGACAACTGTGCATTGGCCTTGGGAAGCTTTTGCCAGAACAGCATGTTTGCTCTCTAAGTAAGAAAATGGAGCACCTATTGAGTAGAATCTCATGAGGACAGCTTTGGTTAAGTATTGGGAGTTATTCAGACTAAACTGACATGTGTTTTGTTTATGATAATTTGCTTGTTCTGTATTTCTGGTCAGAAAATACAAGAGGTGCTGGGGTTTCAGTCACAATGGGCAGGAGGAGGTATGGCAGTGGAGGTAGAACAAGCCAGTGGAGGAGAAGAGAGGAAAGCCATTTTGTGGCTGTTCCTCCTTCTGGTTCACCATCCAACAAACAGATTCCTGACTATTCTAGTAGAACCCAATCAGACCATAAAGTATTCTGCTTAACGCCAAGTCAGTGACTGGGAAGAGCTTTATGGTCTAGGGCTTGATCCTGGACAAGCAAGCTGACTTTGCATGTATAACTGAAACCTGGTTAACTGAAGAGGGGGATGTCAGCTTGACCCAATTATGCTCACCAGGTTTTTGGGAGGAGGAGTTGCAGCAATCTATTGTGAGTTCATTCCTCCATTGAGATATCCTGTTCAACAATCTCCAAGGTTTAAGTGTATACATCTGGTAATAGGGCAACAAGACAAGATGGAGATCCTGTTGGTGTACAATCACCACACTGCCCAGCTGTCTCTCTGCCAAAGCTACTGGAGATTATTTCAGATGTGGTGTTAATCTCCCCCAAATTTTTGTGTTGGGGGATTTTAACACCCGTGCTGACGCAACCTCATCAGGACCAGCTCAGGATTTCATGGCTTCCTTGGCAACCATGGGCCTGTCTCAATTAATATCTGGTACTACACATGTAGCAGGCCACACTTTTGATCTGGTTTTTACTGGCTGGTGTGATGGTGATCTGGGGCAGAACCCTGTTGTCATGGACAGATCACAACCTGATAGGGTTTAGATTTGCTGGGATTCCTAACCTCTGTAGGCTTGAAATGGTCCACCTCAAGAAACTAATGGATCCAAAAGGATTCCTGAATGCTCTGGGGGATTTTCCAGTTGCTAGAGTTGGTGATTCTGGTGATGCCCTGGTTGATCTGTGGAACAGGGAGATGACATGTGCAATTGACACAGTTGCTCCCAAGTGTCCTTTACCTGGGAGCAGAGCACAGGCTCCTTGGTTTTCTGAGTAGTTCAGGTCAATGAAGTGCTTGAGTAGACAACTAGAACGGGCTGTGAGGCTGTGTTCTAGAATAGTTTCTGTCAGAATGCACAGAGAAGCTATTGAAATCCACAAACACCTGGACAACTTCAACAGGAAAGAAGAAACTTAAAAGTAAACAAAATCTGGCTCCCAGTTCTGAAATACAATAAGATCAAAAGTCAACACTTACAAAAGAATTCCACCCAGGGACAGGGAGATTTCCAGCAGATGATGGCCCATTAACCAACCATTAGTCCAACAGACACTAAGGAGCCTTGCATTTCTATACCCAGAAACTAACCATTCAATTACACAAATTTACATATCCTCCCTAACAGGGGTTCACAGCATATAAACTCCACACACACACCTACACAACCATTCTCTGAGGATGCCAGCCACAGATGCAGGCGAAACGTCAGAAAGAAACTATTCCAGAACATGGCCTCACAGCCTGGAAAAAAACCCAAGGAAAATCATACAGAATCCCCTAGATTTGTGAAACCTTGGCAAACTTGGATTTGGGCAAATGTATTTGTTGAGGTAACATGGAGTTCTGCCCAAAGTGCCAGACGTATGTATGCATTCTGCTTGCTTAGAAGATTTAAAAGAAAAGCACAGGGGAGGCATACCCTGCAACCATCCTGATTTACAGGAACAGTCCTGATTAATCTCCTGCCATCCCATTTTTTTCAGCCACTTTTAATCTGTCCCAACTTCTCCTTCTTCCACTTTCTCTATTTGTCCTTAGCTTACTTCAGTTGCTCCCAACTGAGATCGAAGTGCAAAAGTAGTTTGCACTCAGTTAACTCAGGAGAGGGGAGAGGAGGGGGCAAAATCTTGCCCTTCCCAATAGGTTCAGGCAAAACCAAAAGGCTGCAGCCTCTCCTTTCTTATTAACCACTTTTGCCTTCTTGACCACACTCTGATGTTGCTTGGCAACTTGCGTCCTGGTTTTCATCTGTAAAAAGTTGGAAGGTATGAAATGGTGCTTTAATTTTTCATTTTAATGAACGAAATGGGTGTTTAAATCCTTAGGATTTGGAGACAATGTGAACTACAACACTGTTTGTTTGTGGGGTTTGGGGGTGTATGCTTTATTGTGGTATCTGAAAGTGTGTGTATCATTCACACAACTCAGCGACAGTGGCTTTCACATCCTTTGAGGCCAGGTCCACACTTCAAATATAAACTAACTCTAAAACCTGTTTAACTAGGACTCATTATATCCCAGTTAACATGAAAGGGCCTCTAACAGATGGTTTTACCTCCAAAACTGATGGGTGTTCAGGGGTATAACAAAAGGACTTTAATAGTTCCTAAATGGCCTATAAATCTCTCTCCCCTACCTTTGGAATGTGGCACCATTAGCGTGGAACAGAAAGGCAGCTTTAAGGGATCAGGAGTTTGAATTTGGACTGAGATGGAGGTAAGAATTGAAAGGTTTGCCTAGAGTTTATTTCTTCTTCTTCTTCTTCTTCTTCTTCTTCTTCTTCTTCTTCTTCCAAGTCGTTTCTGACTTATGGTAACCCTATCACAGCATTTTCTTTTCTTTACAAGATCTCTTCAGAGGGGAGGTTTCATTTGTCTTCCTCTGAGGCTACAGAGAAATCTGAAGATGCCAGCCACAGATGCAGGCGAAACGTCAGAAAGAAACTATACCAGAACACAGCCTCACAGCCTGGAAAAAAACCAAGGAAAATCTATGGATGCCGGCCATGAAAGCTTTCGACTTCACCTTAAAAGAAACCGATAAAACCACAACCATATGACATGAGAGCGTTCAAACAGCTCATGGCTGGAAAAATGTCAAGGTAAAAATATAGTTTTTAAATAAATGCCTAAAATACACTGTATTAGTACAATAATGCTGAGTTATGCTTGGGGCAGAGATACTCATCTTGCGACTCGGATATAGAAGTAGCAGATGTTTGCTCCCAAAGTGGTTTGCATACATGCTTATAAATATAAATGTATCTTACAAATTACAAAAGGGTAGCTGGCTAGTCTGCTTCAGGAAAAGAAAATCAAGAGCCTTGCCACACCTGAAAGAGTAACAGATTTATTGCAGCATAAGCATTTTTTATCGACTAATGCCTTCTTCATCAGATGCATGAAAGCCCTATTCAGGCATTCATATAATGAAAGAGTTGGAAGGGATCTTGAAGGTCATTCAGTTCAATGGTTCTCAGTCTTTAGTTCTCCAGATGTTTTGGATTTCAGCTCTCAGAGGCCTCAGCCAGCATGGTGAAATTCAGGGATTCTGGAAGTTGATGTTCCAGATATCTAGAGAGCCAAAGGTTAAGAACAACTGACCTAGTCCAATCTGCTGCTCAACACAGGATCTGCAATGGAGAACGATACTACAGGAGGTCAACCCATATGAGATTCCCACTGCTTGAGGGACATATTGTCATTGTGCTGTGTGGCTTTTCTCCTTCTCTCCCTTCCTTAACAGGCTAGCACCTCCTGCATGTTGGAGGGGCAAGGTTTGAAGAGAACCCTGCTCCATAGAATCATAGAGCTGGAAGATATCACAAGGGCCATCCAGTCCAACCCCCTGCCATGCAAGAATACACAGTCAAAGCATGGCTGACAGATGGCCATCCAGTCTCTGTTTAAAAACCTCCAAAGAAGAAGACTCTACCACAGTCTGAGGTAGTGTAGTCTACTGTCAAACAGCTCTTATCATCAGGAAGTTCTTCCTAATGTTCAGGTGGAATCCTCTTTCCTGTAATTTGAATCCATTGCTCTGTGTCCTAGTTTCTGGAGCAGCCGAAAACAAGTTTGCTCCTTATTCAATATGACATCCATATAGACAGTCTTCCCATACATTTCAGAATCTCGAACATGCAGGATTCTGATCTCATAGGGAACATATATCCAATAGGGCTGGCCCAAAATACTTCGCTGTCAAAGGCAGATGACATGCCATCTTCAAAACCCAGCTGGATTGACAGTTGAATCTTATTTCTGCACTGCCAGTGGGACAGTATCCTCCCCACTCCCTCAGAGGAGCAAGATTCTTTTGGAGATGCAGGCTGAATGACCCAACACAGCCCTGTCCTCCAAAAGAGGCCAACACCCTGGGGGCCTCAAGAAGAACCTCTGTCCACCAGCATTTGATTGTTCAGACAATTGCCTCACTCTCCCTAGTGGTAGGGCTGGCCCAGCTATCCTGTTAGATCCTGCTATCCCACTTCAGATTTCAGGACTTTACTCTTCAAACACATGACATGCTATAGGGCCAGGCTGTCAGGTATGTCCTAGAGGGTGTGAGGCCAAACACAACCCCAATCTTTCTGTCACATAATTGGAACTATATATGGATTGAATGCTTATATAGAACAGAGGCTTATTCTCAGTTGCATGGTGTGTTCACACGCACACCACACACGTGTGTGTGTGTGTCATTTGTGTATGTTCAATAGAACTTGGAAACTTTCTTTTCTTGTACTACAGCTCCCAGAATCCACCAGCCACTTGCCATGTTATCTAGGATATTTGGAGAGTTGGATTCTAAAAAAAGTAATTTTACTGAGTGTACACATGCACCCCCCCACTCACACAACACACCAGAAATCTCCAGAGTGCTGTCTCTCATCTGAAGGAAACAAAAGGCTACATTGCTGCCAGAGAACTTCTCAACAGTTGGGGAAGTGGGGAGGGCTTAACAATATATAATGTATTGATTCCTTCTCTTGCAATCAAGCACTACTTTTGTTGTTACCCTGTTTTAAACTCTTTTCCATGTGGTGTGCTAAACTTGTATCCCATACCCACTCTGACTTCAAAATGTAACATGAGACACAGTCCTGGGGTTCTCAGGAATTCCAGTTCTCAGAGAAACCAGATTCCATGTTACTCTTGAACAGATGGGCCATGTTGGGTGGAATTTAATCTGTGGTATTGTACTAAGAGCACTGGATGGAATATTGGATGACTAAACTAGCATAGCTAATGTATGGAGAGATGTGTGAATTCATGCAACAAGATGACTTGACTATGGCAGGTAAATCACTAAAAAAAGGTGGGAAGCTGTTAAAAACTTTTCCTGTTGCACTCACCAAATGAGAACTGGATCACACTTTAGCTTTCGATTCTAAACCATAATGTAAACAGATGTAAAGAACAAAAAAGCACGTGTGGCACTATTAATTCTGAATGTTGTACAGTTGTCCCTCCATATCCACGGGTTTGGTAGTCATGGATTTAAGTATTCACGGCTTGAAAATATTCTTTAAAAAATAATAATCCAAAAAGCAAACCTTGATCTTGCCATCTTATATTAGGGACACCATTTTATAATAGGACTTGAGTATTCATGGATTTTTGTATTCATGGGGGTCCTGGAACCAAATCCCAGCGAATATGAAGGGACAACTGTATAAGCATTTAGATAACTACACACAATGCTGCAAAATACAATGTATATTGACTGGCAGTGATTTCAGAAAGGAGTCTTTCCCAGCCCTGGCTAGAGGTACCAGGGTTTGAATGTGTTGCCTTTTATATGCAGAGTAGTCTTCCGTCAAGTTACTGGTTTATGTTCAATAAGCACAAAAATGGAGATCATGAAAGGTGCGAACCCCTACTTTCTTTCTACTTAGAGAGTCCACACCCACTTTCATTCCTGTGTTTGTTGTTGTTAACTACCTTCAGTCTGACTTGGACTTATGCCAACCCTGTGAATGAGAGACCACCAAGGGCTCATCTACACAAGAAAAATAAATATCCGGCAAGAATGCAGGCAGAATACCTTTAGTTTAGATGAGCTCCTGCCAGAATTCACTATATTCAGAAGGAGGGGAGCTGAAAAGTCCAAATATACCATGATGACAACTTTTTCTGTTTCTCGTGATCCTTTTTAAAAATTAAACAAAAACGCGCATGATAGGTCATCTGTACATCTGTATGAAAAAGGGGCACAGCAGAGCTGAAAGCTGATTTCAGAGCTCGGAGGGGATGGGCTTGCAAGGAAGGGCTTGTAATGCCAGAGCCGCCATTGTTTTTGTTTTTGCTGACATGATCGCTCAGCCGGCAAAGTGGCAGAGCAAAAGCATGATTCTTTTTAAAGCAGAAAACAGCTCTTCCGCATCTGTCACTTTAAGGGGGGGAAAGGGGGGGGTGAATGGAGGGAGATTTTTCTGGACTCAACTCACTTGCGGCCACCTTTTTTTTCAGGATGTAAACTGCAAAACATTCCCTTCCAAGCTTGCAAATGTGCCATGGGCACAAAATGGGCACGGCAGCGAAAGGGAGGTAAGCCGCTATTTTTCGCTACAGATTTTCCTGTGTAGCTGCACCCCAAGTCACCCCATTATGAACAGCCCTGCACAGCCTTGCAGACTCAGAACTGTGGCTTCTAAGGGCTTGTCTACATGGGTTAAATACCCTGGCTTGCCCCCATCTCAGAGCCCTGAAGTCCATATGATGCAGATTATTTGCTCCTTCTGTCCCTGTGCAGTCCTCACCACCCCTAGGGCAGATACGGAGCTGAGATGGGGGCAAGCCAGGATAGGGGCCAATAAACTGTTCTAATATAATACCCAGTTTAATCTGGTACCAGCGGCCAAAACTGGAACAGGCCCCCATATCCGCAGGAGTCTGTCCCTGCAGGCCAGCCTTTGCTGCTGGTTGCGCTTACTCTTCCAGATCCAGGAAGCATTCCTGCAGCATGTGACCAAGGTTGGTCACATGCAGGGGGGCTTGTCATAGGGTGCAGCTGGCTTCCCCTGGACCCAGCAGACTGAGGAAAATGGCTGCAGTGGCTGCAGTGACAGACTGGTGTTCTGTTTGGACTCTAACCCTTTTCCTCCAGGTAATGGGAGCAGAACAGGACACCTCCGCAGCCAAGATATGCCAGCAGGGAGCCAGCGCAACCTGGCTAGTGTAGATAAGCCCTAAGTCCTTCTTTCTTACAACAAAGAATGGATAGAATTTTGCCTTAAATATACTTGTGCCAGCCATTCACATTTGATGACACTTCGAGTATATTTTGTTGATTTCTTGTTGTTTATGTGTACCTTCAAGTCATTTCTGACTTTTGGCAACCCTAAGGTGAACCTATCACAAGGTTTTCTGGGCAAGATTTGCCTTCCTCTGAGGCTGAGAGTGTGTGACTTGCCCAGGATCACCCAGTGGGTTTTCATGACTGAGCGGAACTCTCTGGTCTCCAGAGTCATAATCCAAGGAGATTTTCACATCGGGGCCAAAAGCCCTGTTTCTGTCCCGCAAGCCCTTCTCCCGTTCCTGCACACTTACCTCCATTCCGCTGCAGGAACGGGATCCCTCACTCCTTGCCAGCCACTTGCCTTTTCTTGAGACTTACAATTTATCTAATTTGTTTTGTCTTGTGATATTATTCTCCACCTGACTGGGTGAGTTTCCTGCATTTTTTTTTAATTTCCAAAGAAAAAAAAGTAAACAGAATACTAAAAAAAAATTAAGAGTATCAACATGTGGAATCACAGAAGAATGGCAGTGCTTAAAAGAGAGCATTTGGCAGAGCAAATGGAAGAATCTACATAAAGATTTTTCACACTTGTTTGTTTGTTGGTGATGCTACTAGGGTAAGTTGGCCACATCACAGTTTTTGAAGCAAGTCTTGTCAAACCTTGGTGCCATTCTGAATTGCCATGCCCACCACTGGAAAATGCAGCTGCAGCTGTACAAATGAATTAGAAATAGTCATGCACAGCCCACATTTCAGCACTGGATTAGCAGATGCTACTGCCAGTCAGAAGGAAAGTGTGTGTAGAATTAGCAGACTGCCGCAACAGCTGGAGGTGACTACTACTGTAGTTGATTTGTCCTGGGAAGGCCTGCCTAGTCCCAATCACACTGGTCCTCCTTCATTTCCCCCAAAACAGCAACAATACTTAAACTAAACAGGAATGGACTGTTTAAGCCATAACTCTTTGTGCTTCCAGGCAAGTGGTAGCCCTCCTAATGGGGTCAGACTACAGAGATTATCAGACGCCCTTAATATGGCATTACATGAATTCCAGGAGATGTCCAGGAGATTGCCAAAGGGCTTACCTATCAGACGATGTTGTCCTCATCCCACGCTGGTTCCGTTCTGCCCTCGTTTCTTCTTATTCATGGCTTAAGCCGTGAATAGATTGCCCATTCCGTTCCTGTCACAGAATGATGGGTGAGCAAAAAGGAGGCCCCTTATGTTGGCATGATGCCAGCCGCAGTGGGAGGTCCCTGCTGAACACTTCCAGGTGTGATTGGGATGAGGGCGTAAATGACAGCCTTTTTTGTACCCTCCCCGGGTTATTTGGGGTTTTTAAAGTTTGTTTTAGTGCTTGCTGTACTTTTAAACTTTGTATTTTCTTCTTTATTTTAGAATTTCCCATGCGCTTGTTCTCTCAACAGCCAGGAACTCAAACCAGGAAGTGAATGGGGCTCTGCTAGAGCTCCATTCACTCCTGGCTGCCAAGAGGGCAGTCGCACAATTAAGGTAAGTGTGAAACGGGGGGTTATCGTGCTGGGACGGGAGGGGGGTGGGATATAATATAGTGAGACAGGGACACTTTTTTGGTCCCCGTCTGATAATCTCCTTGGTTCCCTAGGCAGGAGAAAGGCAGGTTACAAATGGAATAAATAAATAAATACATAAATAAATGATACAATTGAAACATTAGAGGGTGTGCCAAGATTGCTTTCCCACATGACTGCATTCATGGGATGCCTCTAAAAAGTCATCTTAGGGACATGAATAGGGTTGTCAGATCAGGATTCTCCCAGGCGTTCAGATTTCAGGGCCAAAATCTGAGACTTAGGGACTGTCCCTTGCAGTGTCACAAGTGATATCGCCAAGCAAAATGCTTTGCATCAACCACACTTGCAAAGGATATCCCATTCCAATCAGAAACACCAAATCTAACGCGGGAAGAAAATATATGCACTCACACTTTTCAAGGCAGCACTATAATTCCAGGACTCCTGAAGAGTGAAGAAGAGGAGCTAGGCCCTTCTGGGAACCCTGAGTATGGAATGTTCTGTTGGAACTGGCCTTAGGGTATGTATAAAAGAGGTACAAAGGAATTGAAAGAGGAGGCTAACAGGAGGCTGAAATTGTATATGACACAGTACAACCCAAAGTAGATCACAGGCTGAATCCCTACAGAGTGTTGATCATTCTGGAAACAGCAATAAAGTAGAATACAGGTGGTCAGGAGGAGATAGATGAGCTCTTCCCTTGCTCGTAGTTCCTCTCAGCCTAACCACTTTCAAAGCCACCTTAGTCCTAGGAAACATCGTCAGGTCACAGAATGCTGCTGCAATAATTTTTGCACTCTCACAGTTCTATCCCACAAGGCCCACCACCACTCTTGCCCGGCCAATCAGCTTTGTGCTTCCCTTCAAGTTTTTTTTTATTGTTCAGTAGTCCAAATGAGCAAAAATGCGCACCAATCTTGCAGTTTGTGAAAAAGTATGGGGAAATCTGTGAAGACTTTTACCCCATTGTTTTTGCTATTTTGGGCCCCCCTCCTTCCAAATAGTGTGGATTGGTGCTGGATCCTGTTTAGACAGGTAGGATTCCCAGTGAATTCCATGAGGGCTATTTTCACCGTTTAGACAGGCCCTCAGTAGATCATCATACAGCTGTTCATTCCTTATCCTCATACAACCCACAGACAAATATGACTTCTTTCTTGAACACTGCCTTTAATCTTTCCATGACTAAGGAGCCACAGTTTAGGCCTTGGCCATTTCCTTACTTAAAAGACTGTCTATGGACATTAGCAATGTTCAAATTTCACTTTTCATGCCAGAAACAAATCCTGTAACAATGGAGTGGAGTGAAATCTATCCCTTCATGGTAAAGCAAAGCATCTGCGGCTGGTCTGCACTTTTGTGACAAACAACCACTAAATTCCAGTTAATGGGCCCTGTCTAGCATAGCAATTATGAGACTTGAGACTATGTGGTACTTGGTTGAAATCGTCTCTGCTTTGAACTGACCCTTTTTGAAAGTTGTTATGTTACGAAGACAGTTTCCATTTGTAGGCCACTTTTCCACCTGAAAGCCTTCAGACAATTTATAAAGTAAAAGATAAAACCCAACAACCTCAGTATTAAAACTTAAACAAACAGAGCAAAACAAACACTAGTGAGGAGCAAAAGATTTCAAAAAAGAGATACCGTTGTCCCTTCATATTTGCTGGAGTTTGGTTCCAGGACCCGCATGGATACCAAAATCCATGAATACTCAAGTCCCATTATATGCAATGGCATAGCAAAAATGGTGTCCCTTATATAAAATGGCAAAATCAAGGTTTGCTTTTTTGGATTATTATTTTCTACAGAATATTTTCAAGCCGTGAATACTTCAAGCCGTGGATACCAAATCCATGGATACGGAGGGACAACTGTATAAAGGAATCCTGTAGCATCTCTGAGACAAAATAAGAAAAAGGAATTTCTAGCTTAAGCTTTTGTGGACTTTTGCCCACTTCATCAGACACACGGAGTCTCTTTTTAATATTATTTTTATTGCTTTCTATACACGTACAGAACATATAACACAAATCCATTCATTTAGTTGAACAAATATTATACAAAATACTTACAAAATAACATAGTGGTTGTCTAGATGGTGAAAATACTCCTCATAAAATGCAAGGAGAATACTTTTTGTCACATGGTGATTCGTCTTATTCGGAAGGAGAGGGGCCAAAAACTCCTTTGCCTTTGCAGATTTCACCATACTTTTAAAAATAATGTGTGGGAATACTCATTAGCACTTATTAGGACAACTGATTTGCATCACTGCACATTCTCAGAGAGGGCAGAACTGGAGAGTGGATTGGTTGGATATGCTCAGGGGCAGGCTTGCCGACAAGGAAGCGGCCAGAAGCACATTTTGGATTTTCAAGTTAGCAATTGTGTGCTTTCTTGCTGCACTGAGGTGCCCAAATAATTTTTTTAAGCAGAAGGTCACACTTGCGCACCTTTGCTTTAAAGTAAAAAAACCTGTGCAGCGGCAGCAATGTATGGAAAATAATAACACACTAATTTACTTGGCTGCCATCTTGATTTGTGGACATGTGCACTTCAAACAGGGATAGCATTGCATACTGTCATTTTTGCCAAAAGACCATGGAGACAAAAGAACGCCACTGCGAATTTGCAATAATGTGCAGGAATCAGCATTATATCCTCTTGTCTAGACAAGCCCATAGATATTACAATAACAACAACAACACATACTTTTCACAAGCAGAACATTTAAACAAGATACTTCCTAGAAGTTGAGGGTCAATTTATTGTTTTAAATTAATGTACCTTTCTTAATGAGAACATAAAAAGAGAATAGTTATTATTTTGTATTTCGTCTAGTTCTTCTATTCTTTTTAATAACCTGTCTCAAAGTCTCAAAGGTGCCACAGCTTGCTTTTATATCATTTTATACTGAAACAGAATAAGATGGCAATGGTTTTGAATACTTTGAAAAGAATATTACACAAGGCCAGAAGCTCAGCAAAATAATACAAAATGGACAAAAGCCTGAAGCAAGAAGGCCACAGAAACGTCCAAGGGGAGAGAAAATGCCCTGTCCAACGGTACAGAAGAACAGTACCTTCAGTGATAGTAGGACTCGAAGCAAGGTTTCATCTTATGACCTCAAGGTTTTTTTTACTTTAAAGCAAGGGTGCACATACATATGGAAGTGCTGTATCATACCCTCCAGCTGTCCCTATTTGGCAGGGACAGTCCCAATTAATTTTCTGCTGTCCTGTTTTTTAGCTGCATTTAATATGTCCCAGTTTCTCTCTTCTTACTTTCCTTCTTTGTCCTCAGTTTACCTCAACTGTTGCAATCTGAGTTCAAAGTACAAAAGGAGATTGCTCTGGATTAACTCAGCAAGGAGTGGAGGGGGCATGATCTTGCACTTTCCAGTAGACTCATGCAAAAGCAAACTGTGGCAGCCTTTCCTAGCTTGTCTATTCTTCCTCATTAGCAACCTTTGTTATCTTGACCACACTCTGATGTTGCTTGGCCACATGTGTCCCAGTTTTTATCTGTGAAATGTTGGAGAATATGTGTGTAAATCCATTTCTAAGCCAGGATAAAATATATAAAAGATAAAGGACATAAAATGTGTCATTTACACTGTGAGTTGTCATTGAGGGACTCTTTTTTTTTAGAGCCAATCTATGTGGGTGGATATTCTGGCATTTTGGTCTTCAACTAGTTCAGAACCTTTCTCTTGAGGTAAAATCACGGCATAGAATCAAAGCCACAAAGCATGACCCTTCAAATGCAATAAGATAGACGTGACTCTTTCTGTCACCATCAGGGTATACCCAAGACATTTTGATGCCTAAAGTGGAGGTCAAGACCCATCACCTCCATCCATGTATAGAAATTGGCCAGACTGACAGTTGAATCTTAGGGCGCAGCTAGACAGGAGAATTTGTAGCGAAAAATATCGCCTTACCTCCCTATCGCTGCAGTGCCCATTTGTGCTCACGGCTCATTCGCAAGCTTGCTAGAAGAAAATAGCTTGCAGTTTGCAGTTACCTCTCCGAAAGAAATGGCAGCCGTGAGTGAGTTGCATCTGGAAAAGCTCCCTCCATTCTCCCCCCTCCTTTTTTTAAAAATGACAGATGCGGAAGAGCTATTTTCCGCTTTAAAAAAGGATCATACTTTTGCTCTGCCACTCTTATCCGTTTGAATAATCAGCCAGCAAAAACAACAACAGTGGCGGCTCCCTCCCTTGCAAGTCTTCCCCCTCTGAGGTCCAACCAATCAGCTTTCAGCTCTGCTTTTCGAATCAGTTGTACAGATAACCTATTATGCACATTTTTGCACAATTTTTAAAAAAGACTGTGAGAAATAGTGAAAGCTGTTATCGTGGTCTATATGGAGTTTTTAGCCCTCCTCCTTCTGAATATGGCAAATCCTGGCAGGAGGTCATCTAAACTAAAGGTACGGTTTTCTGCCCACATTCTTGCCGGATTTTTTTTGTTGTACAGATGCTCCCTTGGTTCCACACTGGCAATATGGCGGTGACCACCATACCCAAGGGAAGCAGCATAGTGCAGGCCAAGCGGTACACACACTTCTGTACCCCAGCATCTCACTGCACTTTCTAACACACACACACACACACACACACACACCACCCAGCATCAAGTGCCTGAGGTAATTGCCACATGTTGTAGAGATAAAAAGACATGCATGTAGGGAACTCCCCAATTCCTTTTTCTGCACCACAGCCCACAGTTAGATCTGGTGGTCACCCAAGTGGATATGCTATGCTTAGTTTACAGTGCCCTTGGGTAACAAGCATAGTTGCAAAATGAGACAATAGAGAGCAATTAACATAGGTAAAGCTCATTGTGTTCACATATTTGTTCCTGAGATAATGTTTCTAGAAGAGAGTCAGTTGAAAAATGCAATGTAAAAATAAGGCAGTCTCTCATACATAAATTATTGTCTTCAGGGGAAGAAACGCCAGTGTTTTATATGCATGAGCATATGTGTGGATTACTTTGTAGAGGGTGGCATTATTAACCTCTAGTTTCTCTCTCCATCTTCTCCCTCCATTTACATACATCAGGAATGCATGAAATGTTTTGGATATTAAATAGCTGTGAAATCAGGGGCTGAAGCTAAAATAGCAGTCATTGTGGCCTGATTCCATTAGTTCCAAAGGCTAAGGGCAGATTTTATCAGTCACCCCTCCACTACTGAGATGGTTGATATGACAGGGTGGGAAAACAAAATATTACCACACTTTGCAAAATGGAAAACTCTGTGCAAGATATTCCCATCCTAGGTAACTAGAATTAAACTGTAATAAGAATGATAATATATAATGTTTATATAGCATTTTTAATATGAACACAAAGTGCTGAATAGATATTAGTTCACTAATCCTTATAACAAACCTGTAAGGTGGGCCAGCTGAGGTTCGTGATGAACTTCAGTTCATGCAGTACATTTTGTGACTGAGCTAAGGTTTGAACCACCAATCTGTGGGGTTGTCTAAACGGCAAAAATACTCCTCACAGAGTGTGAGGAGAATATGACCTGTCTCAATGGCATTCTGCATTACTCCACCATATTCCATTAGTTCCAAAGGCTAAGGGCAGATTTTATCAGTCACCCCTCCACTACTGAGATGGTTGATATGACAGGGTGGGAAAACAAAATATTACCACACTTTGCAAAATGGAAAACTCTGTGCAAGATATTCCCATCCTAGGTAACTAGAATTAAACTGTAATAAGAATGATAATATATAATGTTTATATAGCATTTTAATATAATGCTATATAATTACCAGGGAGCCCTGGTGGCGCAGTGGTTAAATGCCAGTACTGCAAGCCACCATGTCGCAAGTTTGATTCCAGGGGCTCCAAGGTTCACTCAGCCTTCCATCCTTTCATAGGTTGGTAAATTGAGTACCCAGCTTGTGGGGGAAATTAGCTAACACACATTGGAAACTGCTTAATGCAGTGTAGATGTATAAATAGCTATTGCTTAAAACAATTTGTAAGCCGCTCTGATAGCCTTGTGGCTGAAGAGCGGGGTATAAATAAATAAATAAATAAATAATTCAGAAGGAGGGGGACCCAAAACGCCAAAAAGTAAGTGGGCAAAGCCTTCACGGCTTTTTTTGAAGGTTTTTTTTTTTAAACAAACACAGGAAATATGCATTCCTGCTCATTGGGACAAGCAACTAAATTGATTCACTTTCCCAACAGGAGCAGATGATTGGTTGGACATGTGTGGGAGGTGGAGCTTGCTAACAAGGCAAGCGCCTGTAGCTGCCATGTTGGATTTTCACCTTAGCGAACAAGTGCTAAGGCAATAAAAGGGCTTTTTTAATGTTTGCTTTTTTATTAAAGCGCACCATGGATATTTTTTTTAAAAAAAACATACTGTCTGGTGGTAGCAAATTGAGATAAGTAAAATGCAAGTAATTCACTTGCAGTCTCCAACTTGATTCTCAGGCATGCCTGTTTGCACAGCAAACAGGGATAGCATCACATGCCTGCTATCTGTCCAACAAACTGTTAAGACAAATAGCAGCTGCTGCAAATTGCCATTACTGTGGAGCAACCCACATTTTTTTGCCTCATATGGACAAGCCCTGTATCTAATGAAATTGAAATAACAACCCTCCTACCTTTGGACCAGCATATGCACTTGAACAGAATGCTCCACCCTGCCATGTCTCATGGGATCCAGTGATATCAGAACTAGGGCCATTTAATCTCTTTCCACAGACATCTGTGTCGATGAAACACACTCAGGAATAGCCATGTTGGTCATGCAGCAAAACAAAACTCAAAATCCACATTTGCTGCATGGCCAACATGGCTCCCCTGAATGTGTTTCCTAGATTTGAAGATACCTTATTTTGCTGCAACAAGGGGGATTCTAAACAAGAGGGAAATTGGGACTGAGACTAACCTCTCTGAGGTTTCTGCCTCCAATAAAAGTAAAACTTTTCTTTCGGACTATAATAGGCTACTTTTACCTATACAGCACCTAAAAGTTTTTTCAGATGCAGCAGTACAGAGACTTCTTGAAAAATCCAATGATCTCTGCCTAAAAAAGGAGCCCTGTCTTCACAGAGGGTCAGAGACATCCTGGATACCAAGAGAGGTTGCCTCACTGCTGCAAAAGGATTTAAATTTTGCTGTCATTTGTAAGTAGAAGTGGTCTCTGCCTGTAAGAGATCCCTCATCCGAACAACAACAAAAGAAACATCTGAAACAGCATGTAGGCTTGTGACTCCAACATCATCACTTTTCTTTCTTTATTTTTAAACATCTTTTGCCTGATGAAGAAGCCAGTAGAGATTTGAAAGCTTACATCATGTGTTTTGTATTTGGTTGGCCAATAAAGGTATTGCTTTTTTGTGGATTTTGAATGTGTGTCAATGAATATGGGTATGTACAAAGGTGCAGAAAGTCATCCTGTTACCAGCTCCTATAGGGAAATACTGTACAACACAAAATACTGCCATGGGAATATTCAGATTTAATGTACTGACTGGATGATGCAAAACTATGCTTACTTGCATATTTGTTTTGGTTCTTTTAATACAGAATGACTGGGTTGTTCCAGTCTGGTTGCTACAGATTGGGGAAAGTATATTTAGACATATGCATTTATTTATTAATAAGGGATTTCTTAAATGAACACCCCATCTTCCCATTAATCAAGCAACAATTGCAAAAGAAAGCCACCCTCATTCTAGAGGCAAGGAGGAACTGCTTCAAGATTCCTACCATTTCTGCTAGATACTTGAGGCCTGTTAATGACATCAGAACTATGCAGATTGTAGGTCCTCTGATTGTGATCAGTGGCAAGAGAGAGATTTTTTCTCAAGAACAGAGCATTGCACAAGAATTGCGCCATTAACTCAGCTTGAAGAACTGCTCCTTGCAACATTCTTTTATAAAATGTACACTGAACTATGGATATGTATGGCCAATTGCTTTTGGTTATCCAGATACTTTGACACCATCTGCTTGAACTCTGGCAAGGGGAATTTAATTGTGTGCAAATACACAGTGACACATGGTTCACAGAAAAAGCTTAGCTGGTCTGGAACATTCATGTCGTACCAAGTTCATAGGAGGGTGAACATTAGGTTTTTTTGTCTTCTGCTGTGGAATTCCTTCATCTTGGTAGGATCTATCATTAAGCAGAGTGAGGCAGGTACCTCAGGCAACAGATGCTGAGATTGTCAGTAAAGCGTTGGTAGATAACACTGTTCATGTCATGTAGCCTAAGTAAGTTTCATCTGCCAACCCAGTTGGCTTCAGTACATGAAAATGCTAGGGGGGAGAAAGGAAGAGGAAAGACCAACCAGTCCCTTTCTTCCATATGAGAATTTTTGGCAAATTCTGCTAAAAAACAAACTGAACTGAATTTTTCAGCCATTCCCGGTGTGTGTGTGTGTGTGTGTGTGAGAGAGAGAGAGACAAAATTTGTCAATTTTGTTTTCTCTGAACTTTCCAAATGTTTGTAAATTCCAATCAGAATTTAACTGAAATTAAATTGGCAATGGTTCCTAAGAAGAGGGTGCACCATTTTCTCCTTCTCTCAGGAAATAAATTATTTGGGGACAGCCCTACCCCTTGGAAGGAAGAAGCACCTTGCTCTCTATTCCTTCTGGTTAAATCCATTACTTCCCATCCAAACCAATCTTTAAGAAGTCACAGCTGTTTTTAAAAGGTATATTAGCCATAATCATACTGTATAGTAGGACCCCCATATCCACTGATTAAATTATCCATGAGACACCAAACAGCACACCTACCATAGAGTCTTCCTAGAAAATGTGTCCTTTCTAGCCATTTCTTAGGTCCTCCAAGGCAGCTGTATGACATTTTTAACCAGAAGCCCCATTCTTTTCAATGGTGTTCACTATTCTCCACGGTTTTCGGTATGCACAGCCCCCCCCCCCACACAAAAACAATTCCCAGTAGATACAGGGGTCCTACTGTAGTTTTCAAACCAAGTCTAGGCTGAAGAATCATAGAGCCAAGGAATGATAGAGTTGGAAGGAACTTGTAGGTCATCTGGTCAAAGCCACCCTGCTCAGTGCAGGATCTAACATAAGAGAGATGACCAGAAGAAGGATTGGTAGCAGTAGTCCGCTACTTTAACCAGTGTGACATGGTATCCTGGCATGATGTGCATGTACCATCTAAGAAAGGCTTCCAAGAGATGGGGCTAGGTGAGATTTTTACACTCACTTTTCTATCAGACACTTGTGAAAGAGCTACAGCAGAGAGAAATTAATGAAGTTTTCCCTTCCTGAAATACCACCCTCTCTTTGCTGCTATTTCTAAACTGATCTTTAACCCTGAATGGAAAACTGTTGTGTGTGAGGGGAAGTAAACTATTTTTTAAAAAGTACCTTACTGGGTCCATAGCAGAAGGTTAGCCATGTCAAGGCTGATTCACACATGCATTGGTCATCACTGAGTGATTTGATTACTTGACAACACACAGTTTAACTATATGAACTGCCCCCATTAGGTGGGAAAAAAAGGTGTTGGATCCAGCCCAGTTCAATTAAACTTTATTTCCATTGCAGTTAATGGGACAAGCTAACAATGACTTAAGCCCTGTTGAGTTCAATGAGAATGTAATTCAGCTACATTAGGACTTTTTCAAATGGGGGAAAAAGCCCTGAGGAGGTTGGGAGAAGAATGTTGCGCTTACAGAGCCCCGACACCGTCCTCCTCTGTCCTCCTCCCAACCTTCCCTTGTGCTGCGGGTGCCACTTTTTATTGATTGAGGTTTTCCGTCAATAAAAACTGGCGCCCACAGCACGGGGAAGGTTGGGAGGAGGTCATGAGGAGGACAGAGGAGGACAGCGTTGTCTGAAACGGCGGTCTGTAAGCGCAACAGCCCTGTTCTTCTCCCGACCTCCTCAGGTATTTTCCCCCCATTTGAAAAAGTCCTTAGTCTTCACCCAACTTGCTGAAAACTTTGTCCATTTGGTTTCATTAATAATAGTTGTTTCCCCTCAGCCAGCATAGGGGATTCTGGAAGTTGTAGTCCAGAAAGTAACTTTTCAAAGGTCTGCCCCTTTTCACAGGTAAGTCATTATCACTCAGCTTTCCTTTACTGTGTGATCATCTTGCCTCATTCACAGAATTATGTGGGGTGTCCAGATGTCATCTTCCATTATAAGTCTCCCATATTTTTTGCCTTATTTCCATGTTTTTTCTTAATACAAAAAGAGTCAATGAAGGAGATGGAATAGGTGCACAGTGCCATTTCTTTAGAAGTGTTAGGCGATAACCTCCATCTGGAAGCATCCAGAATGTTGTACCCATAGGCCTAAATCCTAGTTAGTCCTGATTAGAGTAAACCCATTGAAGGAATTGGATTCACCTACATGTTGACTTATCATTCAACAATTTATTCCATGGATCAATTGTAGGTGGGACCCACCAACAGGATTCCAGGCACACAATGGCTGACATGAAGGGGAGGCTTGTAGCTCTTGCATACAGAAAGACCCAATTTCTCTCAACCAGGAAAAATCCTGAGACGCTGGACTGCCATTGCTCAAAAATATATACTGGGGTATATTCAGGCCCTGGGGCTGAATTTTGTCCTCCTGGGTTCCCAGTCCCCAAGAGCACAATCATTGCACCATCATTTTGTTTCCCCTCAGCTTTTGCATAGGTTTTCCCTGTTATAAAAAGTTGAAATACCTCTCCTGAGGCATATGTTACTAGGAGTAAAAATTTCAAGCTCACATAAGGTGGTTCCACCCTTTTGTCTTTTGCCCTGAGCACCGCTGGAAACTCCCTTTCCTGAATTTTTCTGAAATGGAATTCAGCCCTCAGGCTGAAAGAGGTTCCCAACTCTTTCATACTGAGCTAGGGTGAGCAATGCTCTGATTCAGTATAAGGCAAGATTATATGCTGATATCTATTGCTTACAGCAGTGGCTCTTAACCTTTTCTTTACCGGGGACCCTCTTTAAATATCTTTTGTTGTTCTGGACCCCCAAGACTTAACTTAAAATTTAAAACCCTAATAATAATATTAACAATAATACCTAACAAGAACAACTACAACAACCATCCATTAATCTTTCCCTCAGAGGCACTATAAGGGGAGGGAAGACTTTTCTTCTGCTTCTTCTTGTAAATTTATGGTTGGAGCAGATTGAATGGCAATGTGCAGGCCAAGCCAGCCAACCAGCCCTCCTTTGCCATGGCTCCTGTCACGTGGTCACTCCACTGCAGGGAGGAGGTGGGCCAAGCAGCCTTCAAGACTTCGTGGACCCCTTATGAGAACATTGCAGACCCCTGGGGGTCCCCAGACCACCTGGTTTACATTACAGATGGACAGTTTGAATCAAGGATGCATGGCCCTGAGCTTGCCATATCTGAGCATGGCTGTTGATGGCCCAGAGCTCATGATGGTCTTTCATTCATACTGTCACCATAATTGGAAGCCAGTTTGATGACAAATAACAACAGCAACAATTGTTTGCAACAAATGGAGAAAGAATCCAATTCTGTGTTGTGGCACTTGGAGCAGAGGACTCAAGCCTACACAGTGGGGCAGGGTAAATGTTCCCCAAGCAAAATCCCTGTTTGCATCCATCCATTAGCAAACTGTACAGTGGCATTGGCTGGCACACACTTCCGTTACTCATAGGATGGGGAAACATCTTGCTCTTCTGAACTCAGGGGAATTGTATCTGTCTAGACAATGACTAAGGGAGGAATATGTGGAGTTGCAAGGCTTTGAAGAGTGTAAACAGCAACAGGGGATAGGAATTTTCAAGAACAATTCAACCATGCTTTCAAACTAGGCATAGGGGAAGGCAAAAGTGACTGCTGGAAAACCTGGACTGAAATTTGAGCTGAGAATGAATTTGTTATTACTGAAGTTGTATTAGGCCAGGGGTCTCCTAGGTTATAGGCAGATCTCAGTTAACAAAGTCTCTGACAGTGAAGCTCCCTTTTTCCAAAGTGTTTTACTCTTGTTTAGCCCCCATTTTCCTCCCTGTCCTCTATCTAGCTGGAGGCATTTTTTTAGCAGCATCAGCACTGGAAAGATAGTGAAGGAGGGCTGGAGAAATAGATTTTCATTGTCAGGCTGCAGCAGCGTGTCTACAGTAAACGATGTAATAAAGCTTGGATTGGAAAAAAAGCAGAATTCTACTGGTCCTACTGTGTGCCTGCGTACAACAGACAAGGTAAACAGCAGCTACTTCCAGAATCTCTTCTTAATAAGCTTGCTTGAACAGTGAAAAGAGGGGAAACAGATAAACCTGCCTCAGCAGCTCCCCCTAGCATGTTAAAAATATAGATCTGTAAGTCTGGCCATCAAAATGGAAATCCTAAGAAAAATGCAGGCTGATGAAAGAAAATAAAATGATCTCTGGATACATTTTGAATGAAACCTTCAAGTGGTATCTGAAAGGTTCAAAGTGTTTTTATGTGCTTACACAAGGATTATCTGACCCAGTGGTTTCATTTCACGTATGCATATTGTTAGTTTTGAATAAAAAGTTTGCTGAAACATGCTGATCTGCTCTTTTCTGAGGTACAGGAACATACCCTATTCTCTATATATTATTTCTGCCTCTGGGACAAAATCTTCTGTTAAAGAAGTGATGTCCAGGAACATATCTTTGTTAACTGAAGTGTCCCTGTATAGACTATCTATCTATCTATCTATCTATTGGATTTATATCCCACTTTTTTTCCAAGATGGGATTCAAGGCAGCTATTTAAGTCCATTAGGGCTTTTCAAACTGTGTTCTGTGGAACAGTCTGGTTCCTTGTAAACTTATCAAGGGTTCTTCAGTGGTAAGTTTAGTAATAGGGACACATGTTTCCCATGAAAGAGAACTTGCTCATCTCTTCATCTTAAAAGAGCACCCTCGACTGTCCTTCCAGAATCTTTTGCAATGCATAAGCTTCCCACAGTGGCAGACACATGCCATGTAAGACACAGTAAGTCTAGATCAATGGCTTTTGGACTCTTCCAGAGATTGTGAGCACCAGGCTCCCAACTTTCTCAGCCGGTGTTATTTCAATAAGCTGTTGGCATTGAGTCAGTGTGGTATGCTGAATGTCATGTTGTGCTGCCACCCTACCATCTGGACATAGGTTGATACAAAGTGGGGTAATTTACTGTGGAGTAAAAAAAATTAGAAGTGCATATTCCTAATATTTCAGTTAATCATACACTCTCTTGCCAACAGTAACACTTTATGTGCTTTACAGTCCTTATAAATGCTATGTACCCCCTACAAAAGCTGTTGACATAACTCTCTGTTTAATGGATGTGGCACTGAGACAGGTCTCCTTCTGAGTCCATACCAGAGCCATGGGCAGAATTATTTGCCTGTCTGCTAATAGCAAGTCTAACACACTGCCTCCCTGGGTTGTATCAGCTTTAATAAGATTCCTCTGCCATTCCACCCACCACATTACACTGATAGGAGGTCAGCCTTGCTTACAAAACTTTTTGAGGCACAAGCAAATAGTGACTCATCCCAGTTACAAGGGGAGTGACTCATTCTGTCTGAAGCAAACTTGCCTAAATTTGACTGCACTGTGTACCTGTTTTTAGTGGCACAATACTTAGGGTTTTTTTTTTTTTAATGTTGCATACCAAAAGCTTACAATACTGTCTGTCTTATTTTGGCTGTCAGAAGCACAGATTGAATCTGGAAAAGTTATTTTTTAACTACAACTCCCAGAATCCTGCAGTTATGTATAGGGATACTACAGGCAACATTAAATACAAGACAATGTGTGACATCTGAAGGGTGAAAATGTGTTTTCTAGGTTGTAGATTTTGCCTTTGAGGTAGGAAAACTTATCTTCCCTTTATGCTGCTTTTGGGAGTTGAACATAAATGAAACACAAAACCACTGAGTTTTGTTATGAGGCTTTTAAGAAAAACAATTTTAAATACAGTACTGAGTATAAATTAATTTTATATAAAATGGGCAGGGAAGAAAAAGGATTCTTCTTTACAAATAGGAAAAAAAGGCAGGAAAACAAATAGTCTTTTAAGACAGAGAGTAAAATTGAACAAGAAGTGTTTTAATCTTAGAAAGCAAGCTTTTGGTTTACGGTTGGTAAACAGGAAGTGTGTGGCTCCAAACTGTTTCTATTGGACATTTTTTTTTACTTGTTACTAGTCTATTTTAGAGAATGATATTCAAAGCCCATAGCTGTTGCTGTATGGTTTATTCATTTATTTTCCAGTTAAAGCCTGACCATGCCATTAAATACGAATTGTTTGTCAGAGGCCACTAAGCAGAGTTTTGCTGAATATTTGTTGCCTGTGGACTTCTTCATGACAGGAAAACTGGGCCAACCCAATAGAACAAGTAATAAAAGAAGCTGCTTGAATTCCAGGAGCTCCACAGAAATTCAGCTCTAGGGAGGGAATTAGTCTTCAATCCTTTTCTGGACAGTAGAATCGAAGGTCTAGGACCACTGTGTACAAGTGAATGGAATGAAAGCAGTATATAAAGTAGGCCCTCAGTATCCACTGGGGTTTGGTTCCAGGACACCTTCCCTCTGTGGATACCAAAATCCATGGATGCTTAAGTCCCATAATATACAATGGCGTAGTAACATGGGGTCCCTTATATAAAATGGTAAACAACAAAATTTGCTTTTTTAATTCCTCTCCCTCCAAATATTTTTGAGCTGTAGTTGGTTGAATCTGTGGATACAGAACCCATGGATACAGAGGGCCAACTGTGTTTGCAAGATGCAAGGGAAAATAGCTGCAGTTGGAAAATCCTTCAGGAGTTACAGCATCATTGTTCACATGCCCCAGGCCTGATTGTTCCATTAAGAGATGGCAGGCTCCTGGCTGCAGCCTCTTTCCTTTCATTCCATACGAGTAAGCCTGCTTTGCTAAGGGAAGAAAGTCTGGGATTTGGAGCCAAGCTGATTATTTTTATTAACTGCCATACATCCCTGCTCAGGTCATACAAACTCAGGGCTGTGGCTTCCTTAACAGAGTCTTTCCACCTGTAGCCAAACTGGAAAACAGGTATTTTTAAATCTCTGGCTGTTTTTTACATGCTTTCTGTATTTTGGACGGTTGAAGGAGGTTTTTCTCTTTTCCCCAGACTGCCTCATTGATAGAGTTTCATCTCCTCAGGCAAAATTACCTGGTACATCTGTCACCTTCTAACAAACATACCAGTATATTGGTACTGGGCCCCAACCCTGTATCTGGTCAGTTGTCCACCCGAGATGCAGCTGGAGGAGTTCCCATATATTACAGTCTCTTCCAATTGCATTCTTGTTATGGTTACATCCTTTACAGTTAACTTTGACTTACTGTGACCCTATCCTAGGTTTTGGGGGGTTTTGCCAGGTTTATTCAGAAGAGGTTTCCCACTGTGTTTCTATAAGGTTGAGAGAGTGTGACTTGCCCAAGATCACCCAATGGTTTTCCATATCTGAACTGGGATTTGAATGCTGGAGTCTTGGAGTCTTAGTCCAACACCCAAACCACTACATGATGCTGGCTCTACATTGCTTAAAATTCCATAGCGGGTCAAAGAGATAGCTAAAGCAACCAGCAGAGGGTAAATTATACATAATGGAGGGCTTATCTCCAGAAATGGAGCCCAGCCTCCCCAAACCCAGCACCTTCCAGAGCTTTTTGGACTACAAGTTCTATAACCTCATTCACCATGGCTATGGTGTATTTGTGGTCCAATATATCTGGATGGCACCAGAGTGGGGAACGCTACCTTAGTTAAATTCTGTCTGTTCATCCCCTTCAGTATTACTGTTTGCTTTTTCTCCTTTGCAACAACAGAATATAGTGAGCCACAAGAGATAAACAGCAGCACTTAGAAAGGTTGTATCTTGACAAAAACTCCTGTAATCCCCACCTGGGGATTATGGTAACTATAGATCTTAAAAACTTTTCCTAGCTCTGCTAAAGAGGTAGATGGAAAGTAAAAGGTATGAACTAATCCCTTTCCTTGTTATGTGATTTTTCCAGTCATTCCTGAACATAGGCTACCATCCTACTCTATCCAGTTACACAAAACCTCCAGTGGATCTCATTTTTTGGTAATCTGGAATAATTTGTGAATCTTTTAAATAGACATTCAGTTAAAAGTTTGCAGAGGCAAAACATAGGTGTGCAGTGGAAACAGAGAAAATTATCATAGCAAGCAGTTGATCAGAACCTGTTCATTCTGTTTGCTCTCTTGGTCCCCACCAGCTGCATTAGGTACTACCAACTGGATCCTTGTCTGGACTATGATGGGACTGGACTAGCGGTGTAGAATAAAGTGCAAAGGTATTGAGCACTACATCGCATTTGGGGATGCATCTATGTGACCTCTTGTATAGAATCTCTTGCAGTTGTAATGAGGCTTTCCATAGAAGATGTTACCCTAAGGTTACTGATATGAGTTAGAAACTGGGTTTTAATGACTGTGCCAGAAAAATATGAATAATTGCGGAGTTTGAGATGAAAGAGATGAAAATGGGGAGAGCTGATGATATAGTACAAGTAAGTTCACTCATAGCAACGATCCATTGAAACCACAACTGTTTATCCACATAGAATCATCATAGAATCATAGAATTGTAGAGTTGGAAGAGACCACGAGGGCCATCCAGTCCAACCCCCTGCCACGCAGGAAATCTTGCATCAGCCTCCTTTCCATGGTCCTAAGCACCATACTCCACAGTGGCATTTGTGATCCCTTATGGAGGTGCCATTGTATAAGGACCAGAGCCTGGAAATGTTACTTTCTTGTTTCCCAGAATGCCTCAGGTAGGTTGGCTAGGGGCCATGTTGACTAGGGGATTCTAGGAGCATGGGAAGCTGTCTTATAGCAAGCCATTGGCCCATCTAGTCAAGTGTTGTCTACTCTGACTGGCAGCTGCTCTTCAAGCTTCATGCAGGATTCCTTCCTACTCATACCCTGGAGATCCATGGTATTGCTGGGTCACCTCTGTCCCAAGTAGTAACCAGGCCTCTCTATATCCAAAGTCAGACAAGACTGAGCATAGTCAGGGTGATATCGTGGGGACTGTCATGCAAAGAAGTAACTCTTCCAAGCTCTTTCTGGCCCTCATCTTCAACTGATAATAGAATTATAGCCTAATATTAGAAATCATGGAAACAGTGTGTATACCAGGCTAGGAGGCTAGGAGCCCCAATTCACCCAGGGTGGTAATCTTGACTTTACTTTAAATCCATGAACAAAACCTCACAGTGATCCACGCCACCAAAAAAAAAAAAAAAAAAAAAAAAAAAAAAAAAAGAGGGAAAAATACATATTCCAACTGAAAAAGGACATAAAAGCCACACCCTCCTTATAATCATGTGCCAAGAAGGCTTCTTAGACCTGAGGGAATTTTGGGATAGGTGGGGCAGTGGCACCCCTAAAGGACAGCTGCCCGCTTCCTGTTCATACATCAGCTTGTAAACAGCAAACAGTATTGGTACATGTATTTTGCTTTCATTGGTTCTGTTCCCCGAGGCATGACATGGTTTAGTGGTTTTAAAAATAAAAAATATACATACACACAATTAAAAATAATCTATTCAGACATGACAATAGAAGTCCTTAGTGCATTTGCTGTCACTGGTTGTCACTCTGACTGCCTTGATTTTGTGCCCATTGTCACTGTAAACAGCCTGAGTCCAACTAAAGGAAAAGGAGGATGGGAAAAATAACTTCTTATCCTCCTGATCTGCCCCACCCCAAGAGGAGATTGGAATCACAAGTCTTTGCCACATTTCCCCTGCATCTCTTGCAGCAGGAAGCATATTGTCCATCCAAATGGCTGTTTTTCTTCTTCTGTTTATTCCCGCCTCAGTTTTGTTCCTTTGGGAGAATGCGATTAAGAAGGGAGAACTCCAAGGGTAAACTTTGGTGGGAGAACGTCCAGTGAGCGAGGGATCAGGAAGCACCATTTGCCGTCCAAAATAGCGTTGAGGCGGATGGACGGAGAGAAACTCTGAGAACCCCATGGGGGCAATACAGCAAATATATTAAATAATAAACCTGGAAACAGAAGCAAACAGAAAAGGTGGGTTGAGATTCCATCTTGCCTTGCTAGATCAGTTTCATTCCAGCTATTCTTTCTAATGGCCTTCCATAACCTGGGCCTCCCACATGTTTTGGAATGTGACTCTTATCAACCCCAGCTAGCATAGTGGATGGTGAGGGAGCAAAGGTACTTATTAGTTCAAAAACAAATCCAGTTTCCATTTTACAAAGTCTGGGAGTAAGGAAGATAGTGTGCAGCTCTGGAGTGTTTTGATAGGAGAAGTTGGCAAAAAATTAAAAATAAATAAAATAAATTTTAAAAAGGGCATGTTGCTATTATGTTCTATTCTGGCAAATCTGTTTGGCTGCCTGCAAAGCCATCTCTCCCATCTCAGCCAAGAGATGTATACTGTCAGCCGGATGGACTAGTAGCTTATTTCTTTCCTTTGATTGGGTCTTTCCAATTAACAAAACTCTATTATACCTTCCTTCCTGGACAGGTGATGGGCTGTTAAGTCTAATCAAAGATCTATGCAATTCAATGTTCCTTGACAGACAAATCCCAATGGAGGAAATATTTACTCCTTGTCTCTTCCTCTCATTCTTTGGTTTTCTCATATAAATAGTAAATTAAATTTGATACCCATGTGATTCACAAAGGAACAGTGCTTTTAAATTTAATGACTCTAAACTAAATGGTCTGGAGGAGTTGATCTTTCTCAAATGACCAAATGTCATTTTATAAAAGAGGCAGATGGTAGAGCATCTGCAGTGAGGAAGAACTTTACATACAGGATGCTCATGTGTATTTTGACTAACACATTGTCCACCTGACTGAAACCAACAAAGTAAAGGGGGTCCAAAGCAGAACCAGATCATGCGTGTGATGTTCAAATGACCCTGGTATGATGTAGGTGTAAGGTCCATCCCAATATTATCTGGTAGCTTCTATGCTAGCGGGATGGTTTTTAACTCAAATTGTAAAAGTCATGCAAGGTGCTGAGTCTATTGGTGTACAGGTTTCAACACCCTGGACAGCAATTTTAAAGTCTTCACTATAACCTGGAGTGGATTCACTGTCATACTGACATGATAGCCATTACACACACACAGGCCTTCCCATGCTACGGTACATCATACCTTCGATGCTGTCACTTTGATGATAAATTTCAGGCTTGCTTCCACACTATTCCTCTTCTCTAGAACTGCAATCTTTTATTCACAAAGGTTTTAGGGAGTACCATATGAACACAGGAGTTTAAGAAGAGCCATGGTGATTCAACAAAGGACCAAAACAGAACATGAGAGCCACAGCTCCTTCCCACTGTAATTCCCCAGCAATTGGTATTGAAAGGCAAACTGGCTCCACCACTGACCTTCATAACTAGCAACTTTTGAGAGCCTTAACTTTCGAGAAAATTCAGACTTTTAAAATCAAATCCTCTCATGTTTTTCAGTTCTGATTTGTGGCTTCTTCTTTTCTTTTTTTATACACTGAAATGCATTACTGTCAAGTATAGAAAAGCAGTGTGCTAATGAGGTTTTTAACGGCTACTATGCCTTTAATTAAAAGCTTCCTCCATGCACCTTCTGAACCTGTTGTTGCTTCCTTTTCAATAGGGCCAAAAGACTAGTGAGGAACCACTCTTTATTTAATCAGTCTCTGTTCTGTGCTGACTGGGGAAGGATTTATCTATTGATTTTCTTTCACTATCCCTCCCCCTGTTATTTCCCTAATGCACGAAAGAAAATAAAACAATGAAAATAAGTCAGTAATCAAACCACCATCTATAAACTGACAAATTAAAGAACAATTCATCATTATTCCTTCCACCATACTGAAAAGAAAGCAAGGATAGATATAAGTTTTATACTACGAATGCTGCAAAGTGCAGCATCCAATTAGCTTTGCAAGGGACATATGCTGAATGTGACATATCTGAGAGTAAACACTGCGTAATGAAGTTGGACATTGCTGAATAACACAGCATTATAGTAATTGCTGTATGGAATAATTTTTATTCCATTTCAGACTGACTGCAGAAAAGCAATGCCTCAGCAGCACTTAGAGATCATGTAGAAGAAAATCACTTTTTTTTCCTGAAAAGGAGGCTGCTGTGTATTCACAATGCCACTGTATTGGTTGCAGTTACCTGACATTTGCACTTTTGCCTGCCAGCACCTCTATGCTGGGTAGATTTCTTTCAGCGCCTTCTTATCATGTAATTGCTTGAACTTCCGATGCTTCCTCTTTCGCGGCAGCGACTGGTGCACTTGTGTCCTTGTTGGAAGAGAAGCTACAGTGCTCAGTGGTGGACCACCTGCCAGAAAAGGAGGAAGCACAGCACATACTGGTATGCAACAGCTGACTGCGACAGAAATTCTTCTGTTCTCAGAAACTTTTCCATATCTTTCTTTTAGCATTTCCAGTTTTCTCTGCATGCACATCTACATGTAGAGCTTGGAAAAGGTCTTTTTTGGATTACAACTCCCAGAATCCACCAGTCAGCATGGCCACATCCCAATGAGAAATGGGACATCAGAGGCTTTCACGGCTGACATCCATAGGTTTTCCATGTTTTTTCTCTAGGCTGTGAGGCTGTGTTCTGGAAGAGTTTATTTCTAACGTTTTGCCTGCATCTGTGGCTGGCATCTTCAGAGAATGGTTGGGTAGGAGTGTGTGTGTGTGTGTGTGGGGGTTATATACTGTGAGCCCCTGTTGGGGAGGATATGTAAATTTGTGTATTTTAATGGTTAGTTTCTGGGTATAGAAATGCAAGGAGGATTAGTGTCTGTTTGGCTAATGGTTGGTTGATGGGCCATTATCTGCTAGAAATCCCCCTGTCCCTGGGTGGAATTCCTTTCTAAGTGTTGAGTTTTGATTTTAGTGTTTTTCAGGACCGGCAGCCAGATTTTGTTTACTTTTAGGGTTTCTTCTTTCCTGTTGAAGTTGTCCAGGTGTTTGTGGATTTCAATAGCTTCTCTGTCCATTCTGACATGATAGTTGTTGGCCTGGTCCAGAATTTCTGTGTTTTTAAATAGTATTTTGTGTCCAGGTTGGTTTATAACATTTTCTGCTACTGCTGATTTTTCAGCTGCTCAGTCTGCAGTGTCTCTCATGTTCTCTGATTTGTGTTTGCACACTGTGTTTAGTGGTCCCTATGTAAACTTGTCCACAGCCGCATGGTATGCGGTAACCTCCTGCGGCTGTGAGAGGGTCTCTTTTGTCCTTCGCTGAGCATAGCATTTCTTGGATTTTCTTGGTTGGTTTGTAGATCGTTTGGAGGTTGTGTTTCCTCATCAGTTTCCCTATTCTGTCGGTGACCCCTTTGATTTTTACCATACATCAAAGGAGTCACAGACAGAATAGGAAAACTGATGAGGAAACACTCCAAACGATCTACAGACCAACCAAGAAAATCCAAGAAATGCTATGCTCAATGAAGGACAAAAGAGATCCTCTCACAGCCGCAGGAGTAAACAAAGTTTGGCTACCAGTCTTGAAAAAGACTAAAATCAAAACTCAACACATGCAAATGAACTCCACCCAGGGACAGGGGGATTTCCAGCAGACAACGGACCATTAGCCAAATGTTAGCCAACCAGACACTAATCCTCCTTGCATATCTCCACCCAGAAACTAGCCATTCAAATACACAAATTTACATATCTTCCCCAACAGGGGCTCACAGTATATAACCCCCCCCAACTCCTATCCAACCTTTCTCTGAAATTGCCAACCACAGATGCAGGTGAAACATCAGGAATAAACTCTTCCAGAAAAACGGCCTCACAGCCTGGGAAAAAAACCCAAGGAAAATCTATCCAATGAGAAGCTTTTCCAAGCTCTGCCCAAATCGTGGAAAAAACATTTCTATAATGCTCACCTCTGTGCTCACGTGAACTTGGCCGACTAAGAAGTCGCGGTGAAACTGCCTCACATCGACAATCCAGGTGATCCTCCAAGGTAACAATTGCTTTATTGAAGACTGGCTTCTTTCGGACAATTTCAATCTTATTTACCTGTCATCAGAAGAGATGAAAACGAACACAAATCTATTAGGAGTCAGCATGCCAAATTAACCTTCCCTCAATTAGCATCACTGGCGTCCTACATTTCTATATATTTGTAAAGTCCTTTGCAGTTTCGAATGAGCACTGTTCATCCTAATTATCACATTCATTCACTTGGCCATCTGGATCATTTTACTAATTAATCCAAGAGTCTAGGAGTCATAAAGACTACAGTTTCTGATCTTAGCCCTTGTTCATAGTCTTTGCTGATCCCATACCTGTCAACTGTCCCAGTCTGGCAGGGACAATCCTAATTAATCCTCTGTCATCCCACTTGTCTAGCTGCTTTTAAAACGTCCCATTTACAGGTTCCTCCTCCCACTTTCTGCCTTTGCTCTCAGCTTACTTCAGCTGCTGCAAACTGAGTTCAAAGTACAAAAGTCGTTTGCACTCAGTAAGCGGGGAGGAGGAGGGAGAAGAGGAAGAGGCAGAATCTTGCCCTTCCCAGTAGGATCAGGCAAAAGCAAACAGCTGCAGCCTCTCCCAGCTTATGTGTTCTTCCTCATTAATAACTTTTTCCATTTTAACCACACTCTGATGTTGCCTGGGCACATGTGTCCCAGTTTTGATCTGTAAAATGTTGGAGGCTATGTGATCCTACACTAAATTTAAGTTGTGTTGCGGATCCATAGAGTTGAGAGAGACCAAGAGTCCATCGAGTCAAATCTTTCTGCAAGAGACTAATATCCATCTATCAATACCCATCTACTGTCACCACCACCACGACCAATCAACCTGCCATGATGTGAAGGAATCTAGTAGCACCAGGGCTTCTTTAAGGGCCCTGCAGCTCCTACAGCTGCAGGCCCCCCCCCCGTCATTGTAGGGGGCCCTGTCGTAACCCTCATCCTGAAAAAACATTATTAGTAATAATATGAATATCCTGTACTGTGAATAGGTTAGGTTAGGTTAGGTTAGGTTACATTGACCTGAGATAAACATATGCCTTCCCCCAAAAAGTGTTGCAGGCCCCCCCCCAAATCCCTTAAACTGTCCCTGAGTAGCACATTTGAACTACGAAGACAACATTTCTAATATAAGCTTTTGTGAACAAAGTCCACTTAATCAGATGCAAACAGATCAGTTGCAGCTGATGAGGTAGACTGACTCCCTGAAAGCTTATGCTAGAATTCCCACACATACACACTTAGTCCCAAAGGTGCTACAATATTCTGTTATGTCTTTTTATACTAAATCAGATGAACTAAACAGTATTCTTTTTAAATATAGCCATGATGTGTCACACACATTATACTGCATGAAACTAACTCCAGATCAGATTGTTCCAGACTGGTGGTGTGTGTGTATGTCTTTAAGTTGCCTGGCAATTTATGGTGTCCCCATGAATTTTTCATAGGGTTTTTTAAAGCAAGGAATATTCAGAGGCGGTTAAGAGGGTTAAATGCTTGTCTTATGAGAATGAGTTGGGGAATTACTATGTCTTCAACCTGGGAGAGATAGTAACCCTATGGAAGGCAACTGAATACATGACCAGTAATTAGTGTATGGGACTGTATTCTGCTCAGCAACTGAACAAAAACCAAATCTTCTTCTGTTTATTTCTCTTTCTTTGAAAGCATGTCCCCCTCTGCACAGTTCAGGACACATGCTGCTTGCTAGACAAACGTTTCCAACCAAACAAGACAGATGTCTCTATTTTCAGAAAAAGCATTTCCAGGTCACATTTTCTGATTAACCTTTGACTCTTTGTTTGCTTTTCCCCCCAGAAAAACAATCCCTTCTACTGCCACCAACCCCCATTCTCTCCTATTCAGTGTGGCTTTCTAGAGAAAGGAATTTCCCGCAAATGCATGGCGTAATGTTTTCCCTCCCCTGCGTCCCCTTGCCGTGAACATAGGTCAGGCAAGGGACTTGCATTATAGTTTTTAATGATTTGTCTGGGAGGAAGCATAGAGATCACTATTGGCTTGATATTTAGCAGGATCAGAATGAGAGGTCAGGTGGCAGGTATCCGCTTCCAACACATCCAGACAGGATAATGTAGAGGAGCTGTTGGCTTAGACTAGAACAACAAGGTGCACTAGTGTGGTAAAGAAGCAGAGGCCATGATATTTGGATGTGCCATTAAGCTGCCAATTTATTTCCATGCATTGAGACATAACAAAGCAGAATTCTAAAGAATTGTGAATGAGATGGCATACTGATGTCTGGTTGCTTTTGCTACAACTATGGATTTTTCAACCATTATTTGATTATTATAATACCTGAATCTGGCAGGACCCTGCATTCTGCATGGTTGTCTTAATGGCGAAAATACTCCTCACAAAATGCAAGGAGAATACGATCTGTCTTAATGGGATTCCACATCCT
This sequence comes from Gambelia wislizenii, assembly GCA_030847615.1. Classification (NCBI taxonomy): domain Eukaryota; kingdom Metazoa; phylum Chordata; class Lepidosauria; order Squamata; family Crotaphytidae; genus Gambelia; species Gambelia wislizenii. Next base: position 224,203,314 of record JAUMIR010000005.1, on the reverse strand, counting down.
TGTGACATATTGAAAATGATGGGGTTCATATCCACCATATACTGCCTGGGAAAAGCCTTCACAGCTTTTTTCAACATTTTTTTTAAACAGCAGGGGCGGGGAATGTGCATTCCTGCTCGTTGGGACAAGCAATGTGATTCAATTTGACTCGTTTTCCATATATGAGCAGAACTTGAAAGCTGATTGGTCAGACGTGCATGGGGGGTAGAACTTGCTAACAAGGCAAGTGCCCCGAGCCACCATGTTGGATTTTCACCTTTGCAAGTGAGTGCTAAGGCAATAAAATGGGTATTTTGGGGGGGTCTTTTTGGTCACTCTTTTGCACCTTGGATATGGTTTTTAAAAAATACTATCTGGAGGTAAGTAAAAACATGAGTAATTAACTCGCAGCTATCTATTGATTCACAGGCATGCCCATTTGCACAGCAAATGTACGGTAGATAGTTTTGCATGCCTGCAATCTGCTAATAAACCCATTAAGATGAATTGCAGCTGCTGCAAATTGCCATTACTGGGGAGCAATCCATATTTTTTTTGCCTCATATTTAGACAACCCTTGCCTTTTGCTTTCTTCTGACAAGCCAGAATACTGGCTCCTCTCAGGCTAAGAGGTCACAACAAAGAAAAAGAAGAGCCACACTCTGTTCAGGTGCTCCCACTTTCATAGGGAGTGATTAATAAGCCAGGGGACTCCTAGAACTCTGCCTTATTGTGATTGTCAAATTGGGTCAAAGAGTCTTCCTGCACACTATTTTTGCATTGTGTTCTAGAGTACAGAATGTTAGAGTGTGCTAATTGCTAGTAATGGTGGTTACTATCCGATACACACTTATCTGGCAGTAAGTCTTACTGAAAGCACTAGGGCTTATTTCTGAATAAATTTTATAAAATTGCACTCTAAGCAAAATGTACTCTGCAGGATTTTATCAAAACATTCATGCAAGACCCAGGTATTTGAAGATAAGATACACGAGATCCGTCATATTACCACCCTAAATAGCTTTTTAAAAAGCTTTTAAGACGGATCTCTTCTGGCAGGCCTTTCCTGAATAGATACCTGGCCATCAGAAAGAAAAAAAATCTAATTTAGCCCAATCCCAATACAGCTATCTTTATTGTTCGTTTTTAGTATTTATTAAGTGTGTTTTAAATCTTTCAAATTATTTAATTGTATTTTAAGGAGGGGTGGGATAGAGGGTCTTGAATGTATATTTTAAATGCTGTAAGCCACCCCGATTATATTTTGTAGAGGGGTGGGATACAAATAAATTTATTATTATTATTATTATTATTAAGGTAACTTTTACAAAAGCTAAACAGCAAAAGCTTAGCTCCTGGCAAAATATTGGTTCTTCTGCAAGGGCATTAAAACAGTCTGGAAATTAGAATTCAGTCAAAGCACCTGAAGTCTTTAGTTTCTCACCAGTTAACATAAGAAGCCTTGACAGACATTAGATGCAAGTAGCTGATCCAGACTAGAATTTACATAAGAACATGCAATGCAGTCCTACATACCGTATGTATACTCAGAAATAATTTTAATTGTGTTCAGTGGTATTTACAGCCTAAAACTGCATCCATGCTACATAAGCAAACCAATTTGAAACTGGATTATTTGCCATGGTGCCTTCCTATTGAATCCTGTGATTTGTTGTGTTACAAAGTCTTTAGCCTTCTTTGCCAAAGAGTGCTGGTGCCTCACCAAACTACAAATCCCAGGATCCCATAGGAAGGAGCCATGGCAAATAATCCAGTTTCAAAATGGATTATTTGTGTAGTGTGGATGCACCCGACTGGGGAATTTATGGGTCTCCAGATCTTGTTGAACTACAGTTTCCATCATCCTTTGCCAGACTAACCAAAGATTATGATGAATCTTTAATCATCTGGAGGACCCAAGGTTTCTCATCCTGGTGTATGGGTCATTATAAGGAGTCGTAGGGCAATGGTTTTAAGGTATATGATTTTGCATATGCATTTACTCTTTTCCAAGCAATGAAAAGTTCCAGAGGCTATGTTACAGGTTGTAGTTTCTTTTAACATTGGCTACATGCCCTATCTCTGTAGTGTGTTGTCCCTATGGTAGGTATTTGCTTTACTTACAAATACTATATACCAGCAGAGACTCATGGAAGCACAGAGACAATTCTTTCAGCAGACTGCAGATCCCTAAATATATTGAACAGACCCTCACCCAAGACTGCACCCTCAATTCCAGCTACCCAAAAGCAGAAACCCTCTGCTATGTCTTCCTGTTTCTGTCTCTGTCTCACTGAAAAGAAACATTACAATTCTTTTCTCAAATTGCTGATTCACCTAAGGAGATAATTTGTTTAAAACCATAATAATAAACCCATTCACAACCATCAGATCACCAGTGTCAGAATGCTATAGCTTTCTCTGTTTTACTTGTGGCATAGGTTCAGGGATGGTGACAGAGGCCGTAGACAGAGGAAGAGATGACAATGACCAGTTGGAGGAGCCTATATCTATCTTGTTTAGATTTTCAGAAGCTGTTACATCTACACACTGCACTCTATTGACTCTTGTAGGGTGATTCCTTAAAAAACTAAAAAGGAAGAAATAATGACTTGTGGAAGTAGAAACGGGTCTTTGTTTACCTGGACGTGTCGCACACGAACCAGCGTGGGGCGACACTGCATGCTTCGGGTATTGCAACAGCCTGTGCAACGCTGCACTTCCACACATGGTGGCCACACAAGGAAGTTGGCATTAGTGGAATCCACCATATTCCGGGAGATTTCAAACACTTCAATCCGTGTCTTGCATTCAGCAAGTACTGCTGCTTCAATGGGTTCTTCTCCACCTAGAAGAATTCAAGAGAGACACATCTTGGTCAAACCAACCTTGCAACAGAAGTCCCCATGCACAGCCTTGAGAGACAAGACTTCTCTGTTCCATTCAAGAGACCCTGGCCAGTTTTACAGTCTTATCCCCATTTGAATCTGCAGAATTTAAGTAGTCTACAATCTAAGCATGTATATCTTTATCTTGTGTGAGAGGAAGAGATTTAGATGGAGTATTCCCCCCAGCCCCATCTGATTTCTAGTCCCCAAGTTGGCAGCTAAACATCTGTATATTTGCAAACTCTTCTGCACCTTGAAACTGGCAGGGACCTTGGCAAGTTTTCTAGCAGTCAGGAGGTGGAAGTGTTTCCCTGAACAGGTCTGACATCCTCTGCAAAAACTGATTTTTAAAAAAACTACTACAGAATTCCAGGTCTGTGACCATGATATCCATCTCAGGAACATGGCACTGAAGTCCTAAAAACCAAAATCCCCAAGAACAGAGCTAGGAAACTTTACTAAACATTAGTTTTAGGCAGAAAAGTAGAGGTTGGCCCAGGATTGTCCAATGAGCCTCATGCTTGAGAAGGGGCTGAAATATAGATGTTCTTGGTTGATATCTGCACTATACTACACTTGATCTTAGCCAAAAGGCCGAGAAGCCAAACACAATCAATAACAATACCATGCTGGTTTTGATGTATTGGCATTTTCGTATTCCCAGAATGGGAAGGCAATGACACTCATATTATTCATTGCTTCTGTAGGACCAGATCTTGCTTGCTATGGGATTCTATAAGTGGAAGTGCCCCCAAAGCCACTATCAAGGTATACATAGAACCAGTCTTGTAACTGAAGTTTCACTCATGGGTTAAGTAAGCCATATCTGCAACTCACCAAGACTGCGTCTCCCTCGGGACAAAGGAACAGGATTTTGACCAGGATGTAATCTGGTGGAGTTCAGGTATGAACTAGAGCTATCTTCTTCTGCAAGAGAAAACAGGAACAACAGTAGAATTAAATAAGGCAATGCACATGTGACTCTACCAGATCAAGTATGCTGAAATTCACATAACTAGTGAAATTCACACAAGAGGAAAAGGAACAGGTTCACTAGTTTAAGCCAAACATTACCATGTCTTGGAATAATTATTAGTGCAGTCAACTAGGGTGAACAGTGAGAATTAGGATAGTGCTAGGAATGCACAGGATCCTATGCCTGCTGTGTTCCCTAACCTGATAGTTCTGTACAAAATAATTCATGCAAATGGGTTTATTTTTCATAAACCTGTCCAGTCTCTGTGTTATTTAATGACAGAAGGTTTTGTAGACATCCTACCCAGAACAAACAATGATAAGGCTTAGATGAAATAGAGTTCTATTGGTAAAAGAATGTGAATGGAGGCCATAAGGAAAAGACAGATATTCATGGAAAGAATCTCCACACCTCAAATAACAGAATCCTTTCAAACATGTTCTATAAATGTATCTCCAAATAGCCAGAAGATAAAACAACAACAACATGATATATGGTTCCTTTGTGGGGGGTTTTAAAGACAGTTATTAGAAGCCAAATTTTGAATATCTGGGACTATGGAAAACATATATTATGTGCATCTTAATGTTATGCCCTTGAATAGCTGAAATGGAAGACACTACCGATGTCATGTTAACATGGTATTGAACAATGGTAGAATGGCAATCAGCAAACCCAATGCTACTTCCATGGGATTTGGTTAACAAATGCCATGCTCAAGACATGTTGACATGAACTTTAAAATATCTTCCTCTACATTCCAGAGAATAAATCAGTTTGTAAATGTCACATATAACTTGCTCCCAAATTATTAATTTTTTTTCAGAATTTCAATTCGTTTTATTTGTTCTGAAGAGTGTTGTCAAACAATTCACTGAGATTTACTTGGATTCACCTGAAAAGGTTTGCGTAAGATGGATGAAAAGAGTGCAGGGCTATCAGAATGTAACTACCACACTAACTGAACAGACAGATTGCAACCATTATCGTACCAGCCTAAAGATACACAGCACAGAGTATATGACTTTGGGAGCATCTCAGCCGATCCAACGGACATGCTAGACTCACACCCTCATCACCTAGCATAGCGAATGGCCATGGCAACTGTAGTCCAATATGTCTGGAGAGCACCACATTGGAGAAAGCTACTATGTAGGTGATAGGAAATGAGCAGTTTGATAGACTTGCTTGGCATTATTCTTCCCACAGTCCATAGGAAAAAGTAGGTTAAGCTGAAGTTCTTGAGAAAAACTAAAGTGGGGACGAGAGCCCATTAGAGACTACAGAAGCACTGAGGAGAGAGGAGAAAATAATATGAAGAACTATGCTATGGATAGGGTTGCCAGGTAAGAACCAACCTAGGCCCTGAGATTTTGGGACCAAAACTTGAACCCAAGGGGTGGCCCCCTGGTGATATCATAGGAATTGGTCCCTGGTGATGTCATTAAGCATGATACTTTAAGCATCAAGCACAGTTGATCAGAGTATGTCATTCATTAAAAAAGAAACGCAGTCCTAACAAAGAATATACAGATACACACATACATTGTTCTCCTTGCCCATGCCCTGAGGACCAGAGCAAAGGCCTTGAGAGGTGGGAAACCTATCCATGCAGCAACTTTCCTCGTATGAGCAATCACCATGCCTTGCTTCACCTGCTAAGATATATGGCCTGGTCTCCTCCAAGTTTATGGAGATTTTCAGACGGGGGGGGGGCGGAATCCCGCAGAGATCGGGAAAGAAACGGGGCTGTTCACTGTCAGTGCTCCATTTCATACACACCCATCCTTCTCCTGATCTCCATTTATTCTCCCTCCATCCTTTTGCTAATGGAAACTTCTGTTAGTAAAAAATAATGGAAGGAAAATGGAAGCAGTATGGAGGGAGAACAAATGGAGATCAGGAGAAGGACATGTGTGTGTGTAACGGAGTGCTGGCAGCGGAACAGCCCCGTTTCTCTCCTGGTCTCTGCGGGTCCCCCCCCCATCTGAAAATCTCCTAAGACAGAAATTAGGAAGGCAAGGAACAGAGCCTTTTTAATCATAGCCCTGTCTCTCCTGCTATATAAGAAAAAATTATGACAACCTGATAGCTTCTGAATCTTCCTACCAAGAAAGACTTACAAGAACCTGCAACCTTCTAAGACAAGATATTTTTCTGCCTGTGTATGTCAGTGCTATGATTTGGTGTGGATTTATGCTCACCTGTGTTATTGGTTTTGCCTTGTTAGCTGACTTGGGCCTATTTTGTGGTACAAGGGAAGTAAGAGGGAATTATTATTATCATTATCATCATCATCATCATCATTATTATTGTTGTTGTTGTTATCATTATTATTATCTAGAAGACAAGCATAATTCTGGAGTCCTAGGGACAAAGATTTAAGTGACTTAAGAAGCTTCCTTCTCTGTATCTGTGCAGCCCACTATTGTCTACTTTGACTGGCAGATGACCTTCTTCTCAGGCTATGGGGGCTGGGGTGGAGAGAAGACTGGCAATAATTATTTTCAATATTTGTACCCATTGGCTACAACTGTTTCTTTTTCCCCTAGAAACTTGCCAGGGACCAACAACCAATGGCTCAGGGACCGGGGCCAGTCCATGGACCACCACTTTGAGTAGCACTGCTTTGAGTAGCACCACAATTCAAGAAGGATATTGACAAGCTAAAACATGTCCAGAGGAGGGCAACCAAAATGGTGGGAGGTCAGGAAGCCATGCCTTTGAGGAACGGCTTAGGGAGCTGGGTATGTTTAGCCTGGGGAAGAGAAGGTTAAGAGGGGACATGATAGCCATGTTAAATATTTGAAGGGATGTCATACTGAGGATGGGGCAAGCTTGTTTTCTGTGGTTCCAGAGACTAGGACACGTAGCAATGGACTCAACTACAGGAAAAGAGATTCCACCGAAACATTAGGAAGAACTTCCTAGAGCCATTAGGCAGTGGAATACATTGACTTGGAATTAGTAGAGTCTCCTTCTTTGGAGGTTTTTAAACAGAGGCTGGATGGCCATCTGTTGGGAAAGCTTTGATTGTATATTCCTGCAGGGCAGGAGGTTGGAATAGATGGCCCTTGTGGTCTCTTCCAGTTCTATGATTCTATATCAACTCCTACCTGAATCTTTAAGGTGGAGTTGCTAAGGTCTGAACCTGGCGCCTTTTGCATACTAAACAAGTCATTCCCTCCCATATCATAGTCTGAGATGTTGTATTTTCAGCACTAACGATGGTTTGCAAGAGCTTTTGGTCCAGTTCCTATAAACACACCCTATGTTTTCCCATAGGAAATGTTGAATAGAGCAATTCCCGCCCCACCTCCCTATCCCTCCCTGGAGCTAACAGCCCCTCCAGAGTCTAAGGACAATGGCAGTATTTGAAGATAGTTCCTGCTCAGTGGCAGGTCTTTCCTTCTGTGAACTTCTTGACTTGTAATGGAAAGCAGGACAGACGTCAGTATCGGGGTACTAATTTGGATTGTGAAGTACAAAGAACTGAAGGCCCAAGGAACAGATAGAATAGTGATAAGCTTCGCACAATGTACCACAAGCCTATGTCTTTCAGGGCAAAGGAATGACAGTCACAAATTATCTACATCAAAATTCAGTATAGACAGACACCAATACTTTCATAATTTGGGATGTAGTGGGCACTTTGATAATAGTTTTGATAACACTTTGTTATGGTTCCATCCTGGGATGTCTAGTTCTATGAGGATCTTAGAATTCGATTCCAAAGAGCTCTAATGCTCTAATTTGGGAGGGGGGAACTAGTGAATTCCAGGTACTTCACAAAACTACAGATCCTGTGATGAAGCCATGGAACTTCTAGTGGTATCAAACTGTTATAAATGAGCAGTGTAGATATACCCTAAGTATTACATCAGATTAATTCCATATGGACATGGCCCCCTTTCACACTATACAGTACAGCAGTTTGATACAACTTTGACTGCCATGCTTGCCTCCTACAGACTGCTGGGACCTGTAGTTTAGTGAGACAATAAAGCACTCTGGCAGAGAATTCATGAAACTACTAATCCTAGGATTTCAAACAATGGAGGCATGGCAGTTAAAAATGGTATCAAAGTGCTATAATTGTTTAGTGTGAGACGGTGGTCAATTGGAAGATGGAGCTATAATAGATACTGAGTGACTCTCAAAAGCTTCAGATTTAATCTTCAGCATATGGTCTGAAACTATTTTGAAAGGTGGCTATTCCCAAGTTTATTGCCCTAAACCATTCATATCCCAAGGGGAATCAGAAAAGATTAGAACAAAACGGTGTTCGTTATTCATGCCATAGGGCCTCACCGGTTCTTCCCAAACCATCCTCCATCCCCCATTCTCTGGAATGTTATCAGGCTAGGGAGAGGGTTGCTTTTGCACAACAGCTAAATAGACAAAGGCGAAAACAGCAGTGATGCTGACTTGAAAGAAACCTTCTATTGAAAAACAGAGTTCTTCACTGAGCCTCACCCCCCCCCCGCTTCCCCCCAAGGGTGTCCTTGACAGGACAGTACAGCTACTGCGGATGGGGGTGGCAGACCCAGCCTTGGAAAAGGCAGTGCTGCTAATTTTGGAAGCTGCACCATTGTACGGCCTGCACAGTCCAAGAGGAGAGGGATGGCGGTGAGGGTGGTGGTGGTGGGGAGGCCAATCCCTTTTCTCTGAAGGCAACAATAGCAGAACACAGCTGGTGCCCTCCCTCTCTTTCCCTCCTCCCCTCACAGGCATTTTGAAAGGGAGCGGGAATGCTTTTGAGAACGCGCCAGTGGTCCGACTGGCATAGGAAACAAAAGCAGGAAATTCTGTTCCCCCGTAGATAGTGTCTCGGCAAAGATTACAAAGCTACAAACAGACAAACACAAGAGAGAAGGTAAGGGAGGGGGGTCTGGTGAGAGGACAGGCAGGAGCAGAAGTTGGAGGAGAATGGAATTTACGAAGAAAGCATTTATAAATACATTCTAGGGCCAGCCCAGTGGCTGTGACGCGTGCCCACATTCCTGCACGTGCCAAAGCCTCCTCAATCCAACTGCCGCCGTGTGACCTCAGTCCTGTGGCAGGTATCCCCAAGAGCTTCACCACACAGCCAAGGAAAGATCCATTTTCCAGAGACTGTGATAAAGCATTCAGTCTGCTATCCTCACCCTGCCTGTTGCTCATTTCTTCCTTTTCCACAGGAGAGAAGGGTCAGGAGTCTAAAAATTATCACAGAAGCAGCTGCGTAATGAATCACACATGTCTAATTTCTAGAATTTGATGATATTCCCAGACACTTGAAAAGCCTTGCCCTTATCTTTTTTCTTTTTTTTAATGTTGCAAGTACTAACAATAATTTTTGAGGAGGAAAATGATACAGTATTCTACACTGTGCTAAAACAGATCTAATTGTGAACTAGCCAGAAGTGACATATTACTGACCTCAGAAGGTGTGCCTTATGGCCTTCTGCTTCTATATTTTTCATTCCTGCTCCATTGCAGTCAATTTAATCCTTTTCTTTTTGAGACAAGAACACCTCATGATCCAAGATGGACTGTGCAATTTGGGGGTGAGTCCCCCAGTCTGCTCAACCCATGAGCTGCTTTTGTTTTGAGGCCTAATTTAAACTAGCCCTACAAGGTGAGTTCTTACTTGCGCTTACTTGTGTACCTACTAAAGGTAATATATTCAGCGGACTAAACAGAAATGATAGTCCCAGCTAGGGTAAAACTCATGAATCAAGGTAATTTAACATTTATCCTATAGGCACCAGATCCTGTCTGATCTTGGAAACTAAACAGGGTCAGCACTAATTAGTACTTGGATGAGAAGCTGTCAACGAAGACCAGGTGCTATAGGCTAGATTTCAAAGGAAGGAACGGGCAAAACCACCTCTGAGTATTCCTTGTGGGAAAACCCTATGAAATTCATAGGGTCACCATAAGTAAGCAGGTAACTTGAAGGCACACACACTTTAACACTTACGTAAATTCCATTGCTTCAAATGGTCTCCTCTATTTAGGATTAGTAAATGGACTGAGATCAATGCAGCCTTTAACAGGTTTGTTCAGAAGTAAATTCTTCTGTGTTCAGTGGGGCATCCCTCTAACAAATACATTTGAAACTGCCTCAACAGACAGCATTTACATTTGTCTTCCACATTTGCAGGTTTAATTTTTGCGGATTTGATTATTTACAGATTATTTGCAGATTATTTGCTGCTGCCTTCACTGCTGCCCTATGCCATTTTTAACAGGCACTGCAAGCCTCATGAGACTGAGAGAGACTATGAATCTGCAGCAGTTTTGTAAGTCCCTAAAAAAAATGGCACAGGGCAACAGTGGAGGTGGCAGCAAGCCCCGCTAGCTGCCTGCTTCTCCTTTGTGAGGTAACCCTGCTACTTCAAAGACATCAGTTGTGGGCGGAATCTGTGACTGTACTTCTTTTGTGTATTAAATTGGGGGGGGTAGAGATATTTGCAGTTTTTCTACTTTCGTGGGGGTCCTGCACCCCAACTCCTGTGAATATGGAGGGCTAACTGTAGTATTTAAACAGTAGTTCTCTTGAGTTTTTGAAATTACTGCATCAATCCTTGTATAGGGAAAATGAGGCTAAGAACTGTTGTTTGCCAAAGGTCCTCCCATTAAATTTATAGCTGAGGTGACTTTGTTTTAAACCTAGGATTTTGGGACTTAAGTCTCTTAGCTACTATGCTACAGCAACTCTGAAGATGTGAGGAGGAGAAGTCAAGAGACAAAAAGAGAGGGACAATAAAGAGAAAGAGGTAATGACAAGCAGACAGAATTAAGATGGAACTGGGCCAAAGAATACATGGTATTTACATAGATCAGTCTTCTGCAACTGGGTGTCTTCCAGATATAAGCTAGCCAGACTACACTTTCCACTGGTGGTGTAGTGGTACCTTTTACAGTGTAGCCCTTCATCATGAAGTTCCTATAGCTACAGTCCCAAAGAGTCGAAAAATTCAGGCAGTGATGTGCATACTAATTTTCATCTCTACCAAGAGCGACTCTATTATAAAGCTGTGATAATGGACTAAGCCAATGATTCCCCGCCCCCCATTCCAGACCACAACATGCACAAATGCATGGGTATGGCTTGGCCTTTTTGCTGGGCAAATCCATTTTCCCTCCAGCTCCTCTTGGGATTGCTGCAAAATTCGGAGGGAAAATCATGTATTCCTCCACAGCCACAAGCAATAGACAAAGTGGGCTGCATCCCCAATGGAAGGGAAAGGAAAGCTTGCCATAAGTGAGTGACTCTCATGAGACTGTGCTATTTGCAGCACTATGACAGATGCAGGTGGGAGGTCAAGGAACTTACAGCTCAGGTCTTTGCCTTCCCTGCTAGGAAGTAAAGTTGAGCAGGAAGAGGGACCTTGTGTGGTGGCAAATGATGTCAGAGTCCCCGCTAATCAATATGTCCCAGGGCTTCAACCCTACAAGCCCTGACTCCACCCTACCACTGCTCCCCACCATTCCTAGCTAAACCACACCAGTTGGGAATGAGTTGGGTTGTAGTCCAGCACATCTTGCAGGCTTTCAGTTAGGGAAAGCTGATGTAGAAAGATATCCCAACAGCAATATTTTCAAGCAAACCACATCTTCATTTCAATAGGTTACATGTTAAGCCATGTTTCAAAATGTTTATCTCTACCAGTAATACTTTTATTACACTTGCTGCCCAATTAAACATTTCCTTCATCTAGATTTGCCCATGGCAATTCCTAGTGAATACTGTTCTGCTGAAGTTTCTCGGAAACTGAAAAGAGGCAGAGGAAGATTTCAGCAGTTAAGAGCCATGGCTTTCCTACTCTTGTACAACCGCCCTAGGATCTCTGGCTGCTCAACAAAACATTCTCATATAGAAAACAGTCTCTATGCAAGCAAGCAAGCAAACCAACCAACCAATAAAGATTATTTTAAAAAACCCACTGTGAAATAATCTCTGTTGTTCAAAAGGCAGCGTCATATGTTACAAAGGTTGCACTGCAAAAACACCATGCATATAAGAGGGCCACAGACACTTTTGATAGATACCAAAGGTGCTCTGCCAAAGTGGTGGAGAGCTAGGACCAGTCATAGGATCTTGACCTTCTACATAAGGCTATAGCATGAGGCTTAAACTCCCTCTGTGTTGGCTCACCTTTGGATTCAAGAATCCTGTTGGATTCTTCTATCTTTGACCTCAGAAATGGAGGAGAGTTGGTCTTAAGAATCATCTGTTTCTGGCCCTTTTTCCTACTTAGCTTCATCTCCTAGCAGAGGAGGCAAAGACCTTAGTTGTGGCTGGGAGGCCATGGATCCAATACCTATCTTATTTAATGCTGCAAATAATACAATCTTGTGAGAGTCACATATTTCAAGATTTCCCATGGATGGCATCATGGATGCAGCTCACCTTGTCTATCATCTGTGGCTGTGGAGAAATGTGTGGCTCCTTAACTTGGCCACAGATATCTTTCTGCCTCTCTGGGTGTTTTGATTCTCTCACTGCACAACATGGGAGCTGACAGCGTACAGAAGAGGGTCTGTATTGCCCACTCCACACAAAAGGTAAGGCATATGATCTCTTTCACATTGATCACTTCTGTTATTTCTGTTATCCATTACCATTAGGGCTAGCTCAAGACATTTTGTCATCTGAGGCCAAGCAGCAAATAGTACTCCCCAGGCAGCTACCAGGTTAAAATGCACGGCCATTTTGACATATGAAGCAGAAAATCCTGCAAGCACCTCTCCCTATCACCAGCAGTAAACATACAATAACAACAAATTCATCAACAATTTGCCAAAATCTGCTTGTTGAGATGATTGCTTCACTCTGCCTAATGGTAGGGCTGGTTTTGATGACCAATCATTTCTTAGGAGACCCTCTAGGTGTTTCTGTCATAGATCAGATACAGACATGAGTAAATAGTCTACATGACAGTCCTGGGTGCCAAACACCTGCTTTATGAGCTGGGTCATGGTGGGATGGCACGAACATCAGCAACCCACACACAGCTTTGGGCTTGTCTACACAGGGGAAAAATACATACTCACATTGTACTGGGGGCTGACAGAACACACGGCATTCTTGAGGATTTGAATCCAATATAGTTCTTTTTGGCACCTGATGGCTTAGATCTGATTTTTAAACTACCTTTTATACCATACTTTTATACGTGTGGCTGTCTCTGAGTTGGCTTCAGTGTGGAGCTAGCAGGGGGCGGGGTTGGGGTCACCTGATCATTCCTGGCAGGAAAGCTACTTCCTCTGTTTGTATTTATGTTTTGCCAGCATGCAGTTGCTATTATTTTTTGAAGGTGCGGATACTTGTATATCATTATTAGTGTAAAACGGCCCATTTGCATATTTGCATGCATGATGGGAACAAAAAAAAATTGTGATTTGGCTGAAAAGTGGACATTTGGCCAAAAATAATGCAAAGTATAAGACACATGTTCATAGCAGGACCAGCGTTTTACACCCAAGTGAGCTCACTTAGGGAAAATACATGGCTGGCAATGCTGCTCTCACTTTGCTTTAACAAAATGTGGGTGGCCTTAACAAGGTTTATGTGGGGTCACTGCAGACCAGGAAAATGCAGTTTGAAGCAGAATTTTTTTGCCTCTGTAGACAAGCCTTTGTACTCTTATATTGGCTTCCCTGAACTCAGAGAACAAAGCATTCACTTATTTGGAGTAAGTGCCAACAGTGACATCTGTGGATGCTATACACAAATATCTGTTCTTGTCTTACGGTTGCTTTCCCCTTGGATTTAAGGAAGAGAAACATTCAGTGTTGAGGAGATTTACCTACGGAGTCTATCCGCAGGACCTGCTGGAGGTCTCTGATGGAGCTCACCGAGCTGTCACTCAGCATTTCATATATCTCTTCAGGGATGGGGTCTCCCTGCCAGACAATAAAGAGAGAGATTTGGTGTTAAGTAGATCCCATAATGCTGGTTTTGTAACAGCTGCTTTACATTTATTACAGGGGGCAAGATTAGTCAAAGAGAAGCCAGCAAAAAAGTGAAACAAAATGTGCACAAGTGTGGAATTAGAAGCCATCAATTAAGAAAGTCTCTGCCATATAAACAAAGGATGATAATTAAGGTGCTTCCATATAGTCAGCTCCTAGCAGTACCAGTCAAAGCAACTTTTCCTTTTTTTCCATCTTAAAGAATATTTAATGCCAAGAAAAAAGTACAGTTTACCCTCTGTATCCACGGATTTGGTATCCAGATTTAAGTATTCACTTTTAAAGTATTCTTTAAAAAATAATAATCCAAAAGGCAAACCTTGATTTTGCCATCTTATATAAGGGACACCATTTTGCTATGCCATTGTATATAATGGGACTTGAGTATTCATAGATTACGGTATCCATGGGGGGTTCTGGAACCAAACCCCAGTGAATATGAAGGGACAACTGTAGTGGGAAAACACAAGAGTATTGCAGGTGAAAGACTATGACATCTGGACCTTCCACCTTCAAACTCTATGAATGAGGCAGGGCAAGTGCATAATAAAAAAACCTCATCTGGAAGCATGCTTGATGACCTTTAGGATTACACACCCAAGAATCCCAAACATTCTGCTAACAAGCAGAGCATCAGACTGCTTCATGATCTCACCATCTGAAAAATCTTTACAGTATAACCCTATGCAATTTATGTAAAATTATCTATGTTCAATGGAGTTTGCTCCCTTGTCTACATGACAGTATGTTCAGTATTGCAGCCTTAATGTGTGCCTCTGTAATGTCTTCAAGAAATCATTTCTTTAATATACGCTCTTCTCATGTCAAGTTAACTATGTCTGAAGATGCTCTCCAGGGTTTATTCTCCTTTTGCTGGTTTTACGGTTTTGACTCATAATATGGAGACCACAGTAACTATTAAAAACTAAGTAGGGGAAGGAATGTTTGTTTGTTTTTGTTTTTTAATCAATTTAACATCTTTTACATTTGGCAGTGAAAATCCAAACACATTACAGTGTACACTAAACCAAGGCTGATGGTTTTGCACAAGGCTGTTCCCATTCCGAAAGGCTGAAATGCCTCTTCAGAGGTTTGGTTACTGACAGTAAGAGCTGTAAGCTGAAGTATGCTGCTATTTACCAACCATTCTTCCCTCCAAACAACAATTGCCCCCTTCCCCAAGTTACTTCACACATCCTGCATCCTCTCCCTAAGTATTCAAAATATGTGCAAACATACACTTGAAACTTCATGCAGAGAGGGGTTGCTTTCGGGATCATTTGGTTAAGGTAGTGGCAGGTGAGGGAAAAGTTCAAGGGTTAAGTTCCTTTGGTGATGATTTGCAAAGATGGCAGCTGAAGGAAAGGTTAAGGGTCCCCTCTCTTCTGCTACTTTCTCTGTTCTCAATCATCTCTCTTAAAACAGTTCTTCTAAAAACTATTTTTAAATCCCAGGCTGTAATATGTGTGGTAGCACATAATGTGTAGTTTGCCCTTAAGCAACATTTCACATACATACACTCTCTATCTATGGTTGTGAATATAGTGCCCATTTTGCCATAGCAACACATTTGAAAGGCAGAATATGGCACAGCTGCTGCTGCTGCTTCTTCTTCTTCTTCTTCTTCTTTTTTTTACAATCTCACCAAAATAAAACATTCATGATTTTCATGTGTGACACTGAACTGGGATATACACGGAGCTGATCTTCTTACAGAACAAACAGTCTATGGGGTAGCCTTCCATGTCACATTACAGACTTCCATGTTACATTAGCACATGGGTTACATTCACATCTGAGATAGTTTCATGTGACATAAAGCAGAAATCCTGATCAACTCCACATGATAAATACTAATTTTGTACTTCATGCATATTCAGTCAACTACACAGTAGGGATTTGGGAAGAATGAGATTAACCAATGGATGGACATGGGTAAATAGATCTAGAGCTCAATGGAGAGATTGTCTACTACATTTTACATCATCATTATAAATCTGATACTTGCTTTTCTTGTCCTAGCGAAACACGGTAAACAAAGATTATTTTGGCCACATTAACATTCCTGAAGTAAAGGTGTGGGGAACTTGTGGCTTTCCATCTATTTTTGAACTAAAATTCCCACTGTCCATGAGCACTGGGTGTGTTGTCTGGGGCTGATGGGAGTTGGAGTCCAATAGCATCTGGAAGGCCACAGGTTCTCCAGGTCTCCACTGCAACTATGAATGTGCACCACTCTGCAGTTTTTGATCATGCATCATTTTCAGCACTGCAGGACAGGTGTAAGCGAATATGATGTTACTGAAGAGAGCTGGCTTTTTGGGGTGGGGTGGGGAATCCATAAACTGTGATTCAAACAGTAGCACTGGACAGCGCTCTCATTTTCATAAAAAATGTGAGGTAAATTTTTGCATTGGTACCGGAATCAGTTTCCATTATTCATTTACGTTAGAAACACTCTTTCTGGTAGACATTTGAGTGGGAAAGAAATAGAGGAGATATGAGATAAAGGAAATTCTTCTTTACCCTTGCACATAGCTAAACTAGAGCTTGGAAACTTTTTGAACTATAAGTCCCAGACTGCAACTCTCATCTGGACTACAACACCCAGATTTTTTTAAAACTACAATTCCCATGGCTGGAAGATTCTAGGAGTTTTAGACCCCAGAAGTAATCTTCCCAACCACTGAGTTAAATGAGTAATAGATAACATTTTGAATGGCTTTAGAGGAAAATTGGACAAATTCATGGAACGTAAGGCTATTAATGGATACTAACTATGAGGTCTATGTTGCTGTTACATGCTTTCAAGTAATTTCCAACTTATGGAAACCCTAATTCGAACCTATCACACGGTTTTCTTGCAAGATTTATACAGAGGGGGTTCACCTTTGCCTTCCTTCCTTCAAGATGGAAGGGTGCTCATGTATCATATTCTGCTTGTGGGCTTCTTCCCATATGAGCCTGGCTAGCCACTGTAGGAACATAACGGACTAGACAAGCCTTTGATGTGATCTACTACAGTCTTTATGTTTTTATGAACTGAGAGACAGAACAGAGTCAGTGGGATCAGTTCAGCCTCCTATCCCAGATACTTCAGCATGAGGCATGTTTAAAAACAGGGGACACACTCCACTGGGATGTTCTATTACACAAGCCCCATGGTATGATAGTGCTTATAATCACGGGCCCTTTCACACTACACAATTATTGCACTATGATTCCACTTTAAGTGCCATGGCTGCATCCTATGGAATCCTAGGGCTTCCTAGTTTGGTGAGGCACAGGAGCTCTCTGGCTGAGAATTCTCAGTACCCCTCCTTAATTTCCATATGAATTTAATAGGGTGTTGCCATGGCAGTTAAAGTGGAATCACAGTGCTATAATTGTGCAGTATGAAAGGGCCCCAGGTCATATTCATTTCACACTCACATAGGGTTTGTACAGGAAGATTTCTGGTGAACTCCCGCTAACCATTGCCAGCAAAAAATAGATAGATAGATAGATAGATAGATAGATAGATAGATCTGCATCCACATGAACATGCCTTACACTGACTCAGACCATTGATTATCAAAGTCAGTGATGTTGTCTCCTGGCTGGAAGAAACTCTTTAGGGAGTCTTTCCAAGAACCTGCAGCATGCAATGTATGTGTGCCGTCATTGAACTATGGCATCTCTCCTGCTAAGTAACAGTGTTCCATTAAAATGTGTAGTAAATTAATCCCAGCTTTCTCTTTAATAATACATGGATTGTGTCCCCCTCCACTTTCAATATATGACACCCCATTTATAGACCAATCCTGTTTAATATTGAATCAGTCCTAGTTAAAGCCTAACTGCAGAAACAATAAGGAAGAAAATACAGTGCTCTGTAAATGTTTATTCATGGCTCATTGTGCTCTGGATTGTTTTTCCTGACTGAAGCAAAAAAAAAAAGAAAAAAGAAAAAAAGAGCTCTAATTGCTGAACCAGGATTTGAAGTGTAAGGATGCTCCTGTTGCTGTTACACCCCAGGATCATACTGTGGATTAAAGAGACTTTCACAATGCTCTGTAGGACAAAATGGAGCTCCACATAATAATGAAATAAGAGGTTGTATTAGAACTATTGGAAGATACGCAGATAGCTTTCCCATTTCTGCTTTCTTTGGCTTCTGTATGTGGTCAAGGATAAATGCAACCTCAGGACTGGAAGGGAACAGAAAATCATCAGCTCCATCCCCTCTACAGATCTGCCCCAGTTCCACAGATACCAGAAGTTTTCAGTACAAATTAGCAAGCTCAGATCAACAAATCTGGTTACACATATGCAAGGTATCCCAAGGTCTTTAGAGGGAGATTCCCAACCAACTCTAGGAAGCGGTATTTAAATGTTATTATTACATTGGTGACGGACTAGCTATTTTAGCTATTGTTTTGTTCAAATATCAGATTAAATCTATCCTAGGTTTCATATGAACGGGTCTTCACTAAGGCTCTCCAACTGTGTTGGACTTCTGTTCCCATCATTACAGTCTCAGCCTGAGGTCTGTAGGTTCCCTATCCCTGGTTTTGAGAATATTATACTAACACTAGGCAATACTTCTGTCCTTATAAGAACACAAAAATATAAGAGTGAAGCAGCAGGCAAATTGCCTTTATGGGATCCTCCCTCCCTCCCCTTTCTGGGTTGAGTGAGAAGGGATGTATACATATTGAAGACAAATATAGATAAGTTTTATACTAGTATAAGTAGGAGCCTGTAGTGTACCTTGCTTCACCCAACTGCAGAAACCTCATTTGTTTCCAAGTAGGAAAAAGTCTGTTGATGGTAGAGATTTGCAAGGAGTTAAGTAGCAGTGAAATGGTCTGGGCTCAGACCACATCAAAATGACTTGGTTGAACAACATTTCCCAAAATCCCCCCACCAGTGTGCCCAGTGCCCACTGATCTTTGGCTGGCTTGGGGATTTTGGGAGTTGTATTAACAAACAACAAAATCAGTTTCAGGCTCTTTCCATATCATTATGTTCCCAGTGCCCCTTGCATTGTTCTCCTGTGTTTGATTGACAAAGGATTGTTTGCAAAACTCAAGTTTGTGCAATGGGATATCAGAACTGATAAACTGAACCATTTTGAAGCATTGCACCTGTCAGGAAATAGAGGTGTGAGTTAATAGTGCTATCATGTAGATGACAAGGCTGCTCCTTCCTGATACTTAATACCAGTAGGAGAAGGGACTTTAGATTTTCCTTGGGGTTTTTCCGGGCTGTGAGGCCGTGTTCTGAACTTTATTTTACACTTAGGCACTTACTAGAGCTGGCAAATCCTGAAAGCCAGTATATGTATATCTTTGTAGGAAAGGCAAAGGAGTTTGGTGATATCCACCTCTGGTAATGAGAGGAAGGGAAACTGGAGGAGTCTGTACGGGTTGACACTCTACTGAAGGAACCATCAAAGCAGAGCCTGGGAGGGAGACATTCTGAAGAACTGATCATAGGAATTAGCTCCACTCCCTGTTCAGAGAGGTGAATTTAGGTGCCAAGTTTTTCTTGTCAGCGATGTTATCAATTGGACTAAAGCATGTCAACACGCCCAGCTTGTAAAGTTCATTATCCTCTCTCACACAGAGAGAGGGGTGTGCAGGCCTTGGCCACAATGCCTCTTTATTCTTTTCTCTTTAGACTAGGTCTGAAGGTTGAAGTCCTAGGTGGATAGAAGCCCCATTGAGCTCAGTACTGAGTTTTTGAGCAAACATACCTACTTTGTTTGGATCAGGCTTTTGAGCTGGTGTATCTATTGAGACTGGCTTCTTCACATGGTTTCACTGCACTCACTGAATAAGAAATGGGTTCACTTCAAACTGTCCCAGTGATCTCATGTGACAGAGTCCAGTCACACAAACACATGTCCCAGACAAGCAGATACTCATAAACGTAATAAGGAAAGTACATACCGTAGTACAAACAAGTCACTTATCCACTTCCGGCTGGGAATTGACTGGTAGATAGGGAAAATGGCAACAAAGGGGAGGAGACTGTCCCTCAGCCAATGGGGTGTGTGTGATTTATTTTCTGTTCAGTTTCTCTGAAGGTGAAGTTATATGTCTAGAGAAAGTTAATGATCTCCTTTTAACTGCTAGGTAGATCAAAGACGACTCTCGCTTGACTGGCTGGCGAGCTATCAAGTGCCTTCAGGCTGGTCTTGCATCAGTGCAGGGCTGTACATTCCTAGCCCAATGCAGTTTTCATATCTTCTTGTCTGCCCTGCCTTCCCAATCTTATGGTTTCCCCTGTGTACACTATGTACTGGCATGTACAGCCATATGCTTCACTAGGATAAGCCAGAACTCACCCATCTCTCTCTCTCTCTCTCTCTCTCTCTCACACACACACACACACACACACACACACCCTTACACCTTCAGGGATCATGGGAGTCATAGTCTAGAAAACGAACTTTTCAAAGCTCTGATTTGGCTTATTGGGAACATGATGTGCTCTTTAACTTAAGAGCTCTGCAGTAAGTTGCCTGAACTGAGAGTATGAGCCAAGGTAAAATGCTTCTTGAGGCAAAGCAGGGAGCCATTCGGTTCTGCTAACAAAGGACACTTTTGTACTACTCAGTTATAGCACTATGATTTCACTTTAACTGCCTTGGCCACATCCTATGGGATCCTGTGGTTTGTAGTTTGGTGAAGCACTAGAGTCCACTGGCTGAGAATTCTAAATGTCCCTGGATACTGTATTGCTTGTGCTGTATAGCAAGACCAGCCTCGGCAAGCGGATGAACTCTTCATACCCAGAATTATACCCAGTGGCCATTCTGGCTAGGAGATTTTGAGAGCGGTAGTCTACAAAAATTGACATTCCTATTCTCTGATACCTGAGCTGGGCAATCTAGAAGTCTAGACCTCCTGCCAATCACAGGGGCCGATGTAACATGTCCATATTCCCTTCTGTTTCTGAAGACAGCTCTAGAGTCATACACTTTTCAGGTGCCTGATAGATAGGTCCCCAACTTCCAGTCTTGAATTTCTGATTCAGGCTTTGTACTCCTTTAAATTTTCTTAATATAAGTAGATCTACCATCCTGAGCATTTTTGGTACAAAACAGTGGGAGCGCCTTAAAATTCTTCCCAGAACAGACCCTTTTCTCAACAGCTATTCATCTGCAATCGGACTTGTTTATCTCGGAGTGGCTTTTTTAGTCATCAGTGCACTTGCAGAAAGCGCGGGATGAGTCCTTCCTGAATCTTCGTTTGCGAAGAAAATCCAGAGGGGATTCATTTGAGATATTATGCAGAATCATCAGAGGCATTGAGAGCAGCATACAGTACTGCTATTTCGGCTGTAGAGTGATTTAATTCACTCTACAGCAGAGACGCAATTTTGTTGAGGTATTTGAACACATATCTCTAGGTTCCTTTAAAAATCACAGACCCTAAGACACAATACAGTATACCCAAGAAAACTAGTCAAGATGTTTTGCTGCCTGAGGCAGAAAAAAATCTCCGGGTTCTCTCCCCAACAGTAAAAACAGATTAACTAATTCACCTTCATTTGCTCTCCATGCTTTCATGATATCCCAAATAAGTTTCCTGAGGCAGCCACCCTGTCCTGCCTAATGGTAGGGCTGGCTCTGAATTTACTACTTCCTTGACATTTTAAAGTGTTGTGGTGGATAATTTAAGACAGGCTTTGCCAAGCTGTAGCACAGCCAAGCAGCCAGTTTAATATCCTGCAGGTACAGAATAGATTATGATCTAAGAAAGATTTGAGAGCCACACCTTTTCACTGCATCCATGTAAAGGTGGGAGTGCTACAGAGCCTGAAAGTGTTCCCATGAAAAGGTAATTCAGAGCCTGAGACATGCAGCTATATACAGTAGTTCCCACAGAAACCATGTATATGCTCAGTGGTTTCTCATGATTATTCTGAGGTTGCAACCAGAAATAGTATACTTTGCAGCATGGGGCCAAGGAAACAAGAATTGTCAAACTGGGAGGGGGAAAGAAAGGAAATGGTTCTAAAGGCTCAGAGAGGAACACCAGGTACACTTCTGCATTCTGTTTCATTTGGTCACTGATTCTTTTGAACATCCAGAGTGCTAAACTAGGGTCATGGGAGAGGAGGGGGAAGTGAAGGTCTCCTGATTTGAACACTCCAGAAAGACTCTAACTTCCACATTTTTGTTGTTGTTGTTCTAAGAAATGTGGTAGACAGTGGAATTCCTCAGTAACTTCATCAGTGAGGTGAACAAATGAGCAGGGGAAAACCCATGTCTGATAGAAGTGCACCCCCCAACCCTCTAGATTTTTCAGCTTCAACTCCCATCACTCCCAGCCAACACAGACAACATCATACTGTCTATGTCTTTTCATAATGATGCCTTTCTTCCACTGAAGCTAGTCTACCAAGAATCATTATACCTTCTGAGCAGTTTCCCAGCTCTAAAATCCAAAAGATTGCTTTTGCTCCTCATATTCTCTGTAAAGGGATGTTTTTAAGCCAGGACATTTTCAGACACCGTTTTAGCGTGGCTACTGCGGGAAGAGCTCCCGGGAGAGGGACGGCACTCTTGTGCGGCAGGGGGTCGTTTTCAGACGCCGCCGTCCCTCTCCCGAAATCATCAGTGTCACTTCTGTAAAGCTTCGGAAGCTGCAGAGCCATATTTTAATCACGGGCAACTTCCGTCCTTAAAATATGGCTCTGTGGCTTCCGAAGCTTCACGGAACTGACACTGATGATTTCGGGAGAGGGACGGCGGCGTCCGAAAATGACCCCTTGCCGCACAAGAGCGCTGTCCCTCTCCCAGGAGCTCTTCCCACGGTAGCCACACTAAAACGGTGTCTGAAAATGTCCCCAGAGTGAAAAATGGGCACAGAGGGGTGGGGACTCAATATAGACAATAATGAAGAAAATACTATCCAGGTCTTATATGCCCAGCATGCCAAATTGGCATCTGTCACTTTCACCAACCTGGTAGCAGGACACCCACCCAGCCCTTTTGGAAATCTGTGTGCTCTGTGCTTGTGGCTATGTGCTATAACAGGGTGGAATGCATATTGGAAAACTAAGAGAACAAAGCAAATTAAATAAAAAATACAGATGTTCCTTCCCTCTCAAAACTGTGCTTGGGGGTTGCGGTGGGGAAAACACCATGACATTCCTCAGCACAGAGCAACAGCAGAACCTAGCAAGAGATACCCAACCTTGGAGGCCATCCCTTACATGGCTAGAAAAGATGCCTTTAAATTCTCCTGTAACCACACCCAGCTGTCACCTCTCAAATTCCTAACAAAGTATCTCCCTTGCATAGGTCAGGGGAAGCCCCCACCCCACCCAGAAACCTGTTCTTCATAAGCAGAGAAATAGTGTAACTTTGGATCCTCCCGCTGGTTATTAGTTCAGGTGTTATATTCACCCCCACTCACCACGCATGATTACTACAGAAGACTATTCTCGTCTCCACCCTTCACACAAGAGCAGACTGTAAAGAAAGGGAAAATGTGGGGGGATTTTCCAGAGGCATGATGCATATGGACAGATCCTGGAAATTATATAATTCTCTCCTAGACCCACATCAGCTGAGATACACAGATACAATGTTAGGTTGCTGTTTCAAGGGTACTACTCTATCTTAGCATCCCTTACACACATCCTGATTGTTCTGATCATTTACCAGCACCCATTCATTCACAAGGAGATTAGGGGCTTGTCTGCACAAAGGGAAAAAAACAGACTGCTCCACAGTAATAGCAAGTCTGCAGCAGCTGCAACCTGTCTTGGTTTTGCAGCCCCCATAAACTTCGCATGCCTGTAGCTGAAACAGCAGCCCTGAGTGGATTACTCTCATTTTTAAATCTGCCACCTCTGAATTTTTTTTTTAAAAGAACTATGTTTATGGTGCGCAAAAGCAATATTCTACCTTTCCCCAAAAAGAGAGAAAAAAGATAGCACAAGCCTTTGTTTTATTATCTTAGCGATCACCTGCTAAGGTGAAAATCCAACATGGCGGCAGTGGGCTTTTGCCCTGTCATGCAGCCCCACCCCTCTGCTCATCCAGCCAATCAGGTTTGCACTGTGTCTTGCATAGGGAAGCGATTCATGTCAAATTACTTGTCTTAATGAGTGAAAATGCACATATGACTGGAGTTTTTTTTTTAAGTTGAAAAAAGCCTTAAAGACTTTTCTTGAGTAGTTTTTCTTCTTTTTGCCCCCCCCCCCTTCACAATACAATGAGACAATGTGGGATCCCATTAAGACAGCTTGTTTTCTGAGCAAATTCTGTGAGTATTTTCACTGTGTGGACAACCTCTAGGTCTGAAAGGCCAATTTAATAGGTACACTACATGCAAAACTGAGCTCACATACCCACTCCTACTTCTGACATTATTTTGTCACTTTGAATACAAGATTCCTGGATATAGGTCTACAAGAGTCCTCCTTTTAATTTGTGCAGTGCTAAAAATGCAAACGTTTGCCAGTAGTAGTGATACTCAAGGTAATGGATGAATGTAAAACATGCTTAGAAAATTACTTTTTTTGGACTACAACTGGCTGTGGGATTCTGAGAGCTTTAGTCCCCAAAATAATCTTTTTAAATGCTGAGAGATGAAACTACAGTTGTCCCTTCACATTCGCTGGGATTTGTTTCCAGGACCCCCTGTGAAAACCCAAATCTGTGACTACTCAAGTCCTATTATATTCAATGGCATAGCAAAATGGTGTCCCATATATAAGATGGCAAAATCAAGGTTTACTTTTTGGATCATTATTTTTTAAAGAATATTTTCAAGCCATGCATACTTAAAGCCATGAATACCAAATCCATGAATGTGGAGGGACAACTGTACAACAAATCTGCATTAGGCCAGTTGTACTGCTTAAAATTTTGGTTGCCAAATACCCTGTATCTCATAGGCATAAAATGCTTTTTAAAAAGCTACTTAGTGCTCCTAAAGGAATGCTACTAAGTAGCATCCTTGCCCAGGAATGTAAAAACTTGATTTCTTACTTTCCTCTGCATTATGGCATCAGGAAGAGTTTCCCCTCTGCAGCCCCTCTGCAGCCAATAAAAAGTCATGCATAGTACTTTGAGAGCACCTGCCATTAAGAAATAAATAATGAGTGGCAGCCATGAGAGACCAAACGTTAAGAGCAAGAGTTAGTGCTGCAGAAAGCAGGAGACTCCCCTGGCATGCTGCATGGAAGCCAGGATTTCCAGGAAGGCAGGTGCCATGTTTGACCAGGGCATAACTGTCCCATCAGGGGGCTGGCATTTCTGCAACCTAATCCCAGATCTAAGTGACAATGCAGCATGTGTGTATGTGAGCATCTGAAGGTACGTGCCAGGGGATGAGTAGGGAAAGGATGATTAAGCCAAATGGCATAGTGTACATTTCCTTTCAAAGCCAGACTACACGGTCTGTCAAGGAAAGGAAAATGTTTACTGCCTGGGGAGGAAATACAATTGGCCACATGTATACAACCATACCGAAGTCCACATCTTCCCTTTATGGCCAGGGTAACAATGGAACAGCCACAGGAAGGAAGGTTTCACACCCACTCATTCTCTTGTGGCCATAGAGGGTGGTTGACTGAAATGAAGTAAAAAAATTATATCAGTTTAGTGCAGGGCTTTGAAGGATAAGAATCTCCCTATATCTCACATCCTAACCATTCATTCAGATGTTTTGCAGCAGACTATCACTGGAGGGGGGGAGTCAATGGATTAGTGCTAGAGAGGACCATTTGCATTGCCACCTATTTTGGTTGGTTTATTTCCCAGTAGTTGTACCGTAAATATAAGCAGGGTTGCAGTCTTAGGATACATAGACCCGCCCTTCAAAAGAGTAAAAGAATACTTTTCTTCTGGACTAATACAGACCTTACTCTCAATACTGCCAGCAGAGCAGGGAGACAAAGATACGAGCAGCGTGTTGTCTGGGTAGTGAAGAACTGGAAAGGCACAGGACAGGGCCAGACTGAGTTCTATGTTATGGAATCCTGGTATCTGTCGTTTGGTGAGGCACCAGAGTTCTCTGACTGAAAAGGCTAAATACCTCACAAAACTGCAAATAGCAAGATTCCATAGGATAGAACTATGGTGGATAAAGTGGTGTCAAGCTCTGGTATTTCTGCAGTGTAGACAGACCTCCCTGGGAAAGTCTAGCCAGTTGTTGCAGAGAATTAAGCTGTGTTTTGCAGTCCAGGATGTATGGAACTGAAGTATGCTTTCCACCATAGGAAGCTTTTGCACTGGAGCTAGCTTACTTCGCAATATTGCTGTGTTGTTGTTGCATATCTTCAAGTTGTTTCCAACTTACGGCAGCCCTAAGGTCTTGGGCTTTTCTTGGTAAGATTTGTTCAGAGGAGGCTTGCCATCACCTTCTTCTGAGGCTGAGAGAGTGTGACTTGCCTAAAATAGCCAAGTGGGTTTCATGGCAGAGCTGGGATTCGAGCCCTGGTCTCCAGAGTTGTAGTCCAACACTCAAACCATTATGGCATGCTGGCTCTCACAATATTGCTATCCTGCCCCATACTGTTAGATCTCTGGGAGGCTTATAGTGACATCTGACCCATCCCAATGATATATTTTGGCCGCACCCCCTTAACCTTGCCTACTGCTGGAATGCAGCCTTCTCAAATTGGGATTCAGTCTTGGGTCCGCATCTCCAAGTTCTGACATCCCTGACATAGTGGCTCCCACTATAAACAAGGCAGTTTAAAACAGAAGTACAATTTATTGTAGTGTATGCATAGAAACTGGAGTTCTGCAGAATTCTCTTATGATGGTCAGGTGAGGAAGGCTGGAATAAAACTACTGAGAGGAGACAGTGGGAGAATGGGGCCTGCAGCAGGTACAACTCTACTTGATGGACTTCCTTAACAAACTGTTCTTGAAGAAGACTGAAAAATTTGCTTTGGCAGACCTGGAGAAAGTGCATAAATATCATTGTCACTGTGTTAACAGAAAAGACATTTGGTTTTACCTTTAGCTTTCAAGGGGTCAGTTAAGATCCTTGACCACTTTTCTGCAGGTTTCTGCAGGTTTGCATCCCACCCAATGATAAACTGGATGGTTCCATCTCAACTGCACAAGCTTTTGAGTCTGATACTGATATGATGGTGGCCAAACCAGTCCCATATGCAGATATCATAACAACTGTGGTGCACCTGGAAATAGCATAAGATAGCCCACAACTTTTTGAGCCCATAGCACATGATGCCTGTCCTTGCCTGGGGAAGCTTTTTTGTGTGCACTGTTTGTGTCATTCATTCATTCATGTCCAAGTAACGGTAAATGTGTTTTCTCTGAAGAGAGCAACACCCCTGTCTACTGGGTGCTCAGAGAGCCATGCCTCACATTAATTTAGGTGAACCATACAAGTAGGTGTATGCCTCATTATACAAGCTTACAGGGTGACTGATAGTCATAATTTCTATCTTTTCTGCTGCTCCACAACAGAACCTGCTCTTTTGTCTCTCAATGCAGGAAAACATTAGTTCCTGTACTATGTTTTAGTGACAACTGTATGTTCCTCTGGGCAGAGACTCTGCTTTTGCTTGTCGCCATTAACTGCCTTACATATGCTATGGTGCTTAAAAACAATACAGTGCCTGCATGCAAGTGTTCAATGAGTTTATATATGCTTGCTGAAACAGCACCTGTGTTTTACCAAATGGGTGATTCTAACATTCTTAAGCACCTAATGATATACTCTATTATCTTAATAGTAAGAAACGGAAAGTATTTGGAGGATTTATACTTCCTGTGAATTACACAATAACTGTGGGGGGAGGGATTCTTTCTTGGAACTAACCAGGACGCTTTTACTTAGACATAAGCAAATATAAAGGATAATATTTAACAACATTGTAAACAAATATAAAGCATATCTAATTAATGGTACTTATTACAATGTTTACATTCTGGTAGAGCTATCCAAATGTGTAATGCATACAGCTTTCTCTTTGAATACTGTAGGTGCAATAGCATCAGGCAAGAGCACACACTTCTAAGAAAAAAACATGTTTTATATAAATACACCATATAGATTAGATACCATATCTATTAGATATCATATGTACATGTCTTGAACTTGGGTAGCTATACCTTTAAAAAAAAAGCACATTGTAAGAAGTGGGCCCTATGGGAAGTGTCGAGGTAGAAAAATGAATCCTGCAATATTGCTAATTATATCAACTTCAACTGACAGTATACTAGGCATTATTGAATTATACAATCCTCTTTGTCAGGTAGAATGGAAAAAGAAGCTTGTTTCTGATACAAAGAAAAGCAAGATCATTTTGGAGCAAATCCCACCACATTCATTGTAGTTTACCTCCTAGTAAGTGCAGCTAGGAGTACTGCAAACTTAGTACATCTATTATTCTAGCACTAAAAATACTATAGGCCAGATTTTAAAAATGCTACCATAGCCAACAAAAGCTTGTGACAGAAGTAATGATAACTGCTGCACACTGCATTGCAAACTGAGGCGATACTCATTTTGCAAGAATGCCACCATGGAGCTGCAGGTAACAATTATATACTGATGCAACAGTTCAGAGCACGCTGTAGGTCTGTGACAGTTCTTACACTGTCATTAGGCAGAGTGACAAGGCCACCTCAGACAGCGGAATCTGGGGTCATGAAAGGGCAGCAAAGTGTTATTTCATTTCTTATTATTGTACTTTATTGCCACAGTGGGGAGAGATCATGTGTGATTTTCTGCTTCTAATGCCAAAATAACTTACCAAACCTTGACTTTGAAGGGAGCAGGGAGCACTTGTTGCTCTGACTCAGATAGCAATACCTAGTGGGTAAGCCCTGGTCTGATGTAAGCTTCCATGTAGGAAATATGGCAGTTACCCCATTTTAATCAATGCTGATTGTGAGATGAGCACACTACACTGTTATAGCACTATTATTCCACTTTAACTGCTCTGGCTGCCTCCTGTGGAATTCTGGGATTTGCAGTTTAGGGAGGGGCATTTAGCATTCTCAGCCAGAGAGTTCTTAGGCTTTACTAAACTACAAACCCCAGAATTCCACAGGAGGCAGCCACAGCAGTTAAAGTGGAATAAAGGCGCTGTAACAGTGTAGGGTATGACAGAACAGGAAATTATTTGTTTTTATTTTATTTGAACTTGGGCCTCCTCCAGTCCAAACCCAACCTGTTCTAGTCCTGGCTCTCTTTTTCTTCTCCTTTTGTAAATAAACTAGTCTACAGGTTATATTTCCACAGGCGAGGAGTTTGCCAGTCTGAACCTTTGCCTACACTTGCACCTCCTACGCTGAGAAAAAGCTTTTCGCCTCCTGAGTGTCTGCCCCATGACGTCGTTACTAAAACTTCCCAGGGCGAAAGAAAGTAAGGAGGAAAAAATAAAGGACGGCCAAATAACAAGTACTGTAATCATAATTTGCCTCCGGTGGTGGGGCGAAGACAGAGGAAGGTGAAAGCGGCAGGAGAGGAGTCAGCCCAGAGGACTCCTCCCCTCCTCGTAGATACTCTCTGCCAAGCCAAGGGCAGGGAAAAGCCGCTTCCCTCTGGTGCGCTGTTGTTTTGCACAGGGAGAGCGCAAGAGAGCCTGGTGCTGAGATTATCACACCACACTGTAATAGCGCTATTATTCCACTTTAAGGGCTCTGGCTGCCTCCTGTGGCATCCTGGGATTTGCAGTTTAAGGAGGGACATTTAGAACTCTCAGCCAGAGATCTCTTGGTGGGCCTCCCTGAACTACAAACCCCAGAATTCCACAGGAGGCAGCCAGAGTTAAAGTGGAATAATAGCACTATTACAGTGTAGTGTGCAGCCAGAGCCTCCCCGCAGCTGTCCTCCCCACCAACACAACACAACACACACCCCAGAACAAAAGACTAATTCTTTGCGCAGGTTTGTGGGCACAACAACCTAAGCCTTGGCCACCAGACTCTGTCCTCCTCCTCCTCTTCCTCTAGCACTTTATATTTCTTTTTAACCCAATGGTTCCTGTACAAGTTAAGCTCTTGGGTAACAGAAGCACTGGGTACTCCTTAAATACCGAGGACCACACACACACACACCCTGCCGTGGCCACCTTTCGGAGGGGAAGGCACTCTGCACATGCTCAGAGATGCTCCCGTGTTTCCTGATTGCTTGACAAACAGTTTCAGGGTCAATGTGAAGTCGAAGGCTTTCACGGCCAGCATCCATAGATTTTCCTTGGTTTTTTTCTGGGCTGTGAGGCCATGTTTTGATGCAGGGCCAGTTTAACCATACTGCCAAATTAGCCTCTGCGGGGGGGCGGGGGTTTAAAACCAAGGGCCCCCCGCACCCGTCCTAACCCTCCTCCTGCAAAAACCTCCTGCTGGCTTTTTTTAAAAAAAGCAGTGTCTCCCAAACTGGAAAAAGAAAAAGAGCGAGCTGCCCTTCGTGTGGCTCAAGCTGGGGGGAGTTTGCTGCTCCCTCGTCTCCTCCTCCCAGGGGATAGTCCAAACACAAGCCAGGTGTGTGCTTCTATTTGTGTCAGAGAGGAGAGTGTGTGTGAGAGAGAGAGAAAGAGGGGGGAGGGGCGTGTGAGGGTCAGAGCCAGCTTAACCATACCGCCAAATCAGCATCTGCGGGGGGCCTCACACAGCCAGGGCCCCCCGCCCTCTTCCTTTAAAACAAAAAACCATCTCCCAAACTAGAAAGAGAAGAAGAAAGAAGGAGCTGCCCTCCTTGTGGCTAAAGCTGGAGGGAGTTTGCTGCTCCCTCGCCCCCTCCTCCCAGGATCTTCAAAAGGCAAGCCAGGTAGGAGTGTGTCAGAGGGGTGAGTGTGTGTGTGTGAGGGGGGGAGGAAAGTGTGAGGGTCATCTCTTTCCTTCTCTTTCCTTAAACCTTCTCCCCTGCTCTCTCTTCAGAAAGGGCTTGCTTCTTTCTTTCTTTCTTTCTTTCCTTCCACATAGATCCCCTCCAGCCCATCTTTCCAGCTGCTCTTAACACATCCTGGGTTCTCTCCCCTCCCTCCCTTTCCTCCTTGGTCTTCAGCTTCCTCCCCTTGCTGCCAACTGAGTTCAACCTGCAAAAGGAATTTGTGTGTGTTTGCCTATGTGCCTTCAAGACATTTCTGACTAAGGCGAACCTACCATATGGTTTTCTAGGCAAGGTTTGTTCAAAGGGGGTGTGCCTTTGACTTCCTTTGAGGCTTAGAGAGTATGACTTGCCCAAGGTCATCCAGTGGGTATACACGGCTGAATAAGGATTCAAACCCTGGTTCCACAGTCATAGCGCAATGCTGAAACCTCTACAACACCCTGGCTCTTTATATAAAGGATATAAATAAAAATTTGGAGTAATATTACTGGGAACAATGGTTTTATTATTGTCACTAAAACACAACAGTATCCCATTAGTGTTATGTGAGAGCCCTTGGGTAGAGCAGTGGTTCTTAACCTTTTCTTTACCAGGGACCCCTTTAAATATCTTTTGTTGTCCTAAGACTTAACTCAAGATTTAAAACCCTAGCAATATTAACAATAATAGCTAATAATAATAATAGTTAACAACAACAATACAATTACACCATCCATTAAACTTTCCCTCAGAGGCACTCTTGCTTCTTCCTGCAAGTTTGTGGCTGGAGTGGACTGAATGGCAATGTGAAGGCCAAGCCAGCCAGCCAGCCTTTGCCTTGGTTCCTGTCACGTGGCTGCTCCACTACAGGGAGGAGGTGGGCCAAGCAGCTTTCAAGCCTTTGTGGACTCCCTGTGAGAACATCGCGGACCTCAGGGTCAGAACCACTGGGCTAGAGAATGATGGAAAAGGAACAATGCAACCAGACCTTGAGAAGGGTGCTGGCAGGGGGATTCTGGGACGTGTAATCCAAAAGTAACTTTCCCAGGCTCTGAATACAGCCTAGAATCATAGAATCATAGGGCTGGAAGGGACCCCAAAAGCCATCCCATCCAATTAGCTTCTGCCTGCAAGAACACACAATCAGGACCGGTTTAAGGAATTTTGGGGCCCCCTGCAATGCTTTACTTTGGGGCCCCATATGTTTATCTCAGATCAATGTAACCTAACCTATTCACCGTACAGGATGTTCAGATTATAGTAGGACCCCCGTATCCCTGGATTCATTATCCATGGGACACAAAACAGCACACCTACCATAGAGTCTTCCTAGAAAATGTGTCTTCCCTAGCCCTTTTCTAGGCCTTCCAAGGCAACTCTATGGTATTTTAAACCAGAAATCCCATTATTTTCATATTAAGGAGGCCAACACGGGGCCCTCTCTTGACCTCGGGGCCCCCTCTTGACCTCGGGGCCCCCTGCCAATGCTGATTTGGCAGACAGGTTAAACCGGCCCTGCACACAATCAAAGTCCTCAAGACAGATGGCCATCCAGCCTCTGCTTAAAAATCTCCAAAGAAGGAGACTCCACCACACTCCTAGGCAGCAGAGTATTCCACTGCCAAACAGCTCTTACTGTCAGAAAATTCTTCCTAATAAGGTTTAGGTGGAATCTCTTTTCCTGTAGTTTGAATCCATTGCTCCGTGTCTTAGTCTATGGAGCTGCAGAAAACAAGCTTGCTCCATCCTCAGTATAACATCCATTCAAATATTTAAACATGGCTATCACACCACCTCTCAACCTTCTCTTCTCCCGGCTAAACATACCCAGCTCCCTAAGCTGCTCCTCATAGGGTGTAATGGCTTCCAGACCTCCCACCATCCTTCTCATTATGCTTCTTGAACTGTTGTGCCCAGAACTGGAAACAGTATTCCAGGTGAGGTCTGACCAAAGCAGAATAGAGTGGCACGATTATTTCCCTCGATCTAGACACTATACTCCTATTAATGCAGCCCAGAATTGCATTGGCTTTTTTTGCTGCTGCATCACACTGCTAACTCATGTTCACCTTACAGTCCACTCTTTCTATTCTTTCTATTCTAACCATTACATTAATTGCTAATAAACAAAAAATATTATGTTAGTGCCTATAATATGGTTTTTAAGGAGCCCTAGTGGCGCAGTGGTTAAATGCCAGTCCTGCAAGTCACCACGTTGCAAGTTTGATTCCAGAGAGCTCCAAGGTTCACACAGCCTTCCATCCTTTCGTAGGTCGGTAAAATGAGGACCCAGCTTGTGGGGGCAATTAGCTAACACACATTGGAAACTGTTTAATGCAATGTAGATGTGTAAATTGCTATTGCTTAAACCACTTTGTAAGCTGCTCTGATAGCCTTGTGGCTGAAGAGCAGGGTATACATAAATAAATAAATAAATATTGGTGGCCAATTATGTAATACAGTAGCCCCCCCCATCCACTGGGGATTGGTTCAGGGGGCATGGATACTGAAAACCATGGATAATAGTGAACGCCATTGAAAATAACGGGACTTTTTAAAAAATATCATAGAGTTGCCTTGGAGGACCTAGAAAATGGCTAGAGAGGACACATTGTCTAGGAAGACTCTATGGTAGGTGTTCTTTTTAAATGTCCCATGGATAATGAATCCGTGGATACAAGGGTCCTACTGTAATCTGAACATCCTATAGTACTGTGAGTAGGTTAGATTACATTGACCTGAGATAAACATATGGGGTCCCCAAAATAAAGCATTGCAGAATTCCTTAAACTGGCCCTGTCTGGAAGAGTTTCTTTCTGACGTTTCGCCTGCATAAATGCAGGCGAAACGTCAGAAAGAAACTCTTCCAGAACACAGCCAGGCAGCCTGGAAAAAAACCAAGGAAATGTTACATTGGTTACTTACCATGAAGGTACTTTCTGTAGGGTGAATGGCAGGAAGAATCTATAACACTTAGCTGGTCCTAGGTTCCCAAGTGTTATGGATTCTTCCTGCCACTTCACCCTACAGAAAGCTATAGTTTCAGTGTCCCCTCGCCTTGGCTTCCTCCCCATGGATGGAAAAGCCTGGTGTTGCGCAGGCCTCCCCTCGCCCTCTCCCGCCTGCCTTTTTTATTTGCAGAGGGCTTGTTGCTGTGTACGAGGCTGTACCATGCCCCGAGTCCTTCTATACATAGTGATGGCCGGCTTGGCAAGGGCCAGCCCACATTCACACACACACACACAGAGGGATCGGGTTCGCCCCTCCCTCCCTGCCAGCTGTCCCTTTCCAGACAACCTGCTGGTTCTCGGTTTCCGGTGTTTCCCTACCCCCCTCCCTTCGGATCTGGAGTTGCTCAGTGCCTGGTTGAGATCCCTCTTTGGGATTCTGCATGACCTAACCTAGAATATTCTAATTACTACATCTGGTTGTCTTTTAACTACCAAGTAGGGATTGGAATCCCACTTTAGCATGCCTTGAAAAAAATGCTGAGGAAGAGATCACCCCTTTATCACTGTTTAGGATTGTGGTTGTGTATGTGTGTGTTAAAGGGGCAGGAGCTCCACATGGAGGGAATCGGGGTCTGCTTTTTGATCTGTGTGTGGGGCAGGGTTCAAATATCCCCCCCCCTCCGGGGTAGATCAGCAATGCAAAAGGACTAGGGCACTATCTAGTGCGAATCAGAAGTCGCTCTGCAGTGTCCAATGCAATAAATGTAGAGATGACAAGCACAGCTTTAAATTTTAAAAAAAAATCAGAGAAAAATAAGATCGCAGTAGCCCTTTAAGAGTGCTTCCCTGTCCCCAGTCTCTTGCATTCCCTCTTTCCCCCCTTGGGCATTTGTTTGGAGCTGATACAGGATCCCTCCTCCAGCAGTTCCAACTTGGAACAGCTGGGAAACTCCGTCCAAGCTAGCAACCCCTGGTTGGTATTCAGCAGCCAGCCAAAACTTTGCAATATCCCATTCCCTTTAGTCTGACCTCCCATCTGTGGGAGAGAGAGAGAGAGAGAGAAAGAATTATTTGAGCTTTCCCATTCAGACTGACTCCCCCGAGGATCATAAGATATACTGCAGGCGCTCCTCCATAAACTAACACTCCCACTCGCCTTGCAGCAGGTAGCTGGGCTGAATTCCCAGGAAAAGGGTGCCTGTTTTCTTCAAAGCCCCATCTCAGTGATCCTGTGTAGAGCAATCTGTTAAGGGACAGTTTGTGGAAGAAGCTGATTGCTTTTTGGCCACCTGCCTCCCTCCCCACCCCTGTTAGTTCATTAGCCATTAGGGGGGAAAGCATTGCCACAATGTGTTGCCAATGAGAACTCCAGTGAAGCTTTTTTTTGCTTTAGGGCTGGGGTGAAACAGTGGAGCAAGCTGTTCTTCACACAGGATCAACATTTGCATATAAAGTGAAGGGTATAAGGTGAAGTGGGTAATCAGAAGATTTGGTTTGCCTAACAAGGATTCTACAGTGCCTAAAAACCAGCTGAAAAGCAAGCCTACTTTTTCATATTAGCTGCCGGAGGAATTGAAAAGCCCCAAGGACTGAACTTGGCCAGTCCAGAACCCTTAAATCAGAATGCCCTTTTTATTTGGACACTAATTAGATTAAGAGTTCAGTTTTATAAATTGCACTGAATCTACTGGGACATCTAAATAAATATGCATTACATGGGGCTGCAAGTCTGTTATCCTAAATATTAGGCTCAACAACTTACTTCCCAGGGAGCACCATTTCTTTCAGTGAGGCTTTTTACAAGTTATAAGGGGTCAGGATGTACGTTTAATTTCGGAAATCTGCCCTAGTTATGTCCTTTATTATTATGATTTATTAAAATAACACAGTCCATAATTGTGTGACTCTTCTGATACATTGCTGGCAACTTACATACACAGGATATGCTCATTTGCCCTAAACTTTTTATCACGGGTTTGATGCTGACCACATGGATTTTCCTTTCTCATCTATTAAGAAAAAGCAATTAATTACTCACCTCACCGCTGATGAGTGGCAGGTACCAGAGAGACATGAAGAGGACTCCGAAATGCATGCCGACTCCAATCCCCAGAAGTTCCAGACACATTGAAGGAGAGTCTTTTTTTAAAAAAAGAGGAAAAAATAAGATTCCCACACTTCAAGCGCAGAGGGGAGTCTGTGGTTACAGTCATGCAGAGGGGGTTCGGTACTCCTTCATTTCTCCTTCCCAAACTTTTGTTCTTCTCCAGAAGGGGGGGAAAAAAAAAACCACATACACAAAAAGTGTCCTCCTAAGTAAAATTTCTTTTAACAGCCAGAAGGGAAAAAAATATTACTGTTATTTTTTTGCTTTCTCCATAAAGAAGAGAAAGCATAAGTAAGAATAAGAGAAATAAACTGGGAAACTTCCCATCAAAAAACTTGCAGGCTGAAATCAGGTCTTCTTCCTTTATGGACAGGAGCGTCTGCTTGCTGAAGCAAAATCACTTGCAGTATTCCTTCAAAATATTAAACTTCAAAACATTAAAAAGTGTAGGGGGAGGATGAAGGTCTCCAAGTGTCTCTTGTTCGTTCTTGTTTGACTTCTTAAAATGCTTCCTCCCCCCTAACTCCCTACCAGTCTTTCGTTTGAATCGCTTCCTAAGTTAAATTGCTGTTTTGAGGCTTCTTTCCCAAGAGCCCTGGTAGGAGCTTTGGCTGAGTGAGAGCTTGAGGCTCCAGCTGTTGTGTTTGCGGACAGGTGAGCAAATGGCTCTGGTGGATCTCTCTGTGTGTAAGTCTTGCGAAGGCTCAAGACTGAATTACTGCTGCTCTTGTACTCTGGCAGTAAGAAAGAGAAAGGTCTGCTCCAGTCGGAAGAAAGGCAGCACCAGGGAGAGAGCTAGTTTGACTGTTGATTTTAGTCTGCAAGAAAATAAGGTGCTAGCATTTCAGTTGTTCCTTCTTTTAAAGGAGAAGAGTGAGCCAGAGAGAGAAGGGGTGGAGACAGGGCTTGCAGTAACTCCTCTCTTGGCTATGAATCAAAGAAGAGGGGGAAAATGAGGCACATTTCAGTACTCACCAGATACAGTACTTAAAAAAAAAATCACCCTGCAATAACAAGCACAGTGTGAATGCAGCAACATCCCCCTGCTTTCAAAGTGGGAGAACCTGGGAAATTCTGTTCCTTCAGGACAAAGGGAGGGAAGGAGGTGAGCTCTCACATTGGAGCAGAAGTTGTGTGGGTGCGTTATTTGGCTCCTCATATTATCTCTCAGACATTTTCTGAGACAAGATTAATTTGTGTTCTTTCAATTCTGCTACCTCAGTGATTCTGAAGGGTATCTTTGATCTATCTATCTATATGTTAATGTCTTTGATCTATCTATCGGTGGAGAGGAGAGCCAAAGAAATCTAAAAGTTGTTAGAACAAGATCTGCACTGAGGTTGGCACTTGGCATTACTTTCAGTGCTGGAAGGCATTTTGTTGCATAGTAATTTCCACAATGTAATAAACATCCAAGCTTTGGAAAGTTGAACCAGCAGATATTTGCTGAGAGAAGTAGGGGCAATTAGTTAATAGGTGAGAGCGAGACATAGTCATCATTTTTTAAATTAAAAGTAACAGCACAATTACACCATTTCCCCATCTATGTGGGGGATAATTGATAGTAAGTTTTCTTTACCATCTTGTACAGAAAAGTGAGAACATGGCTGGGCATCTTGTGGATCTCTAGATGTTATGAGGTTGTGGCTCTCATGATCTTTCACCATTGGCTGTGCTGGCTGAAGACAGTGGGAATTGCAACCTAACAGTGTCTGGAGGATTACAAATTGCCCACCCCTGTGATGGAAGATGGTTCTAAGTATATATACCCACCACCACACACATTGGACCTGGTGCTGGTTGGATTACTTTGGGGTCCTAGCTAAAAACAACAGCAGCTAGATCTTGTAATTATGAAGTGCCACCCCCCCCCCAGTTTATATTGTGGTAGAGGAAAAGGTAAGAGATTGATAATAATAATACTAAGCATGAAAGATGAGGAAGAGAAAAAGAGGAAATACTATACTAAGGTAAAGACAGAAGATATAGATTGGAGTGGGAATCAGGCAGCCCTCCAGATAGTGTGTGTTGTGTGTCTTTGAATCACCTGCTGACTTAAAGTGTCTCCATGAATTTCATTGGGATTTCTTAGGCAAGGAATACTCAAGAGAGTTTGCCATCACCAAAATATAGCATACAGCACCTGGTGATCCCCCATCCCAGTATAAGCCAGGCCTGACTCTGCTTAGTTTGCAAGATCAGATGGGTTCTTGTGCCTTCAGGGTTTAGGGCTTACTTCCAACTATTGTTAGACTGCAAATCTCAACAGTCCTAGCCAGCTTAACTAAAGGTGATGAATTGCAGTCCAACAGTGTCTGGCGGGCTGGATGATTTTCGGCCTTGACCAGGATTGCCCAGCTGGATATATTCTGTGAGCACTTTACTGTGTGTTTAGATACCCTCCCTCCAACACTTGTGCATGTGTTGGCACTCATGATTAAGGACTTTATCAGATGATCCCCTTTAAAGCGTTATTTTGCTGGCATTAAAAAAAATCATTTTTATGCCAGCAAAAAAACACCCCCCCCCCCGTCTGCACTTACCTCTAATCCTGACAAAGGCTTCCCTGGCAGTGAAAGAGGAAGTGAATAGAGATCTGTTCACTTCCTCATTCAAAATCCCATGTATTCTCATGAGAATACATAGCTTGGGAAATTAAAAACCACCACAACAAAAACAAAGTAAAAGTGGCACAAAGCACAAAAACACACTAAAAAAAGTTACAAGTAACCTGGACAGGGTCATAAAAAGTGCATCACTTACTTGGATGTTGTGATCTCACCTGGAAGTGTTCACGCCGGACCAGCCACAGATGAGGTAATTATGAGAAAAAAACACTGCAAGGTTTCACATGCTGGCTATGGCAGAGCGGATCAATGGCAGAGGGGATCAATTGACAGCTTAAGCCATCAGTTAAAAAGTACGGGTTTTGGCAGGGACATAACCACAAAAGAGCGACATCATCTGATATGTGTGCCCTTTCATGGTTATGTGGCATCATTATGACACCATATTTGATGTGTGATAAAGTCCTTAGATTGCAATTACTCTTGGAGTTTCCTGCTGTTTCAGAGGTGGCCCAGTGCATTTCCCATTTGTGGAATTTCAACTGTGTTGTGCCTGCACAGACATCTCTCTGCATTGCAGTTGGGTCTGGCCATGGTGTCATTGCTATAGAGGATAACTTGGAAGCAGTAGCCATGCTGGGGTGCTGCCAGTTACTTTCTTTGGAAGAAGAACCACTTCATTTTGAAGAGGAATCCAATCCCCCGGTGATGGCAAATAGAAAGTGCATCCAGCTGAGTGGGTTCCCCAGATCTGCCCAGTAGTCCATGGCTAATAGTGCCTCTGGTCCCACCCGGCAATTGGAAATGACTTCCTTGGATTTTTCATAGCATCCATGAGCCAGCATGGCCACTGTAGTTCAGAAAAAAGTAATTTTTCCATGTTCTGGGCCTGCCTGGTTGATGGTCCATAGGATGTACACCAGGGATGGGAATCATGAGGCTCTCCAGATATTGCTGGACTGCAACTCCCCACCCCTGATGTATGCAAATGGCCTTGAGCAACAAAGAGTTATGTTGCAAAACTGTCCCTTTAAAATCATACTATGACTTTTTGTAGAACTCTTTTACCTGCATGTCAGTATGCCTTCCAGGAAGAGCTAGGTAACACCCTCTTCTCTCAGATGTAGGAGACAAAGGGCCCCTCATCTCACTGTTAGGAAAGGAGCTTGCTGCTGCTGAGCTTCCCTTACTATTTCCAGCCCTTCCTCTTTTCGTCTCATCATTCCTTTTGCAGTTGATGTAACTGAAGATTAAACAGGAAGCACTTTAGCCATCGATTCCCAATTGCTAAAGGCAGCTGATGGGCCGCTGTGTGAAGAGAATGTGGGACTAAATACACCTTTGGTCTGGCCTAATATAGCTCTTCCTATGCTTTTATGTTATGTTCTTAAGTTGTTGTAATCAAAGATGAAAAAATAAGGTGTTTTCCTTAGATACTCCTTTCCCTTAGAGAGTGATTTTTTAGTAGAAAGGTATCTTGGTTCTGTAAATAGAAAGCACCATAAAATTATGTTGTTGTGTCCCTTCAAAACATTTTTGACTTACAGCAACCCTAAAGCAACCCTATCACAGGGCTTTCTTGGCAAGATTTGTTCAGAGGGAGTTTGCTGTTATCTTCTTCTGTGGTTGAGAGAGTGTAACTTGCTCAGGGTCATTCAGTGGGTTTCCATGGCTGAGTTGGAATTCGAACCCTAGTCTCCCAGAGTCCTAGTCCAGCAGCAAACCATCACACAACATCAGCTCTTCATAAAACTCTATAGGTGGATAAGTAACCTACTGGCCAACTAAGCACATTCATACACACCTACCTATAGAGACGGCTCATACAATAAAGAAATAGCCTCCTTGTTCTCCTTTTCTGTCACACCACTATAGCCAGACACATGTTGGATTATAGAGTGCACTCTAATTTCAGCTTTCTATACCTTTGGGGTTTAGAAATACTTTACACTGCAGAACTAAGGACCTTGGCAAGGCACCGACATCTTATGCTTAACAGCGTACTTCTGCCCAGCTGGCAGGCATTCAGTCATCAACTGTCGGGATTTCATTCTGGCTAGGACACTGGAGCACAGCGTGGAAAGGTTACTTTGAAGACTGTAACTCCCAGAATCCCTTTGCCAGCATGCCCTGTTTTCTGTGTGTGTGCCCCAGAATCTCTGCCTTGTGTATCATGGAATTCCAAAAGTTTCAGCATTGTCTGGCTTAGTGTTTCATTTACTACAAGTCAGCAGTTCACAATTACATAATTGTGCAGCAGAAGTGGATGCATAAACCCTCAGCCCCTCTGTTCTGGGGAACATGTGGTAGCAGTGAGAGTCTCACAAGGAAATGCATTGCTCATTTAGAGATCCTTGAACATATAGTGTTTCCAGGACCCCCTGTGGATACCATCATCTGTAGATGCTCAAGTTTCATTATATACAATGGCTTAGTAAAATGTTGTCCCTTATATAAAATGGCAAAATTAAGTTTTGGTTTTGGGAGAAAAATGGGGGGGGGGTATGTTCAAGGGATGGATGGTTGAATCCTTGGATGCATAATCTGTGGATATGGAGGGCCAGTTGTATAAGCTAACAGCTGAACTAACTTATATCAATCTTTGGTCCATCCAACCCAATATTGTCTCCATTGAATGGAAGTGGCTGTCCAAGGTCTCATTTAATTGACAATACAAATCTTGGAAATGTTACTTTCGGGGGTGACAGCTCCTAGAACCGCTTGTCTATGCTGGCTGGGAGTCTCTTGGAACTGTAGTCCAAAAAGGTAACTTTTCCAAGCTATGTGTAGCTAGTGAAGCTTTTCTCTTGGTCTTACAATGAATGACTGGACTCTAGAACTTCCTGCCAAAGGGAAGCTATTTTGGCTCCCTCTGTTTTCTTTCCACCAGCAAGTAAAGACCTTTTTTTATTCAGGTCAGCCCTTGGGCAAGTCAGCTGGTCTGCTGTGGAAGGGGATGGTTCTGGCTGGGTACTGGTTATGTGTTTCATTGCTCCATTTTTAAATTTATTTGCTTTTATGTTATCTTCTTAATCAGGATTCTGTCTTTAATCAATATTTGAATTCTTAGGGGGGAATGGCCTTGTATAATGTGCTGGATTTTATTGTTTCATTTTTATTTGTTGTTTTTAATGGTTTATGCTTTTAATTGGTTTTAATTGTTTGACAGTTCAATTACTTTTCAACTTTTGTATAATGTGAATTTTTAACTGTGTTTGTTTTTAATTGTTGTAATCTGCCTTGAGTCCCATACTGAGAAAAAGGTGGGATGGTGTTGATGATGATTTATTGAATGCTGTTTTCAAGAGACACGCAAGGTATAAATTAAAGATGGATGGAATGAACTCAGCCTTCTGCATGTACAGCTTGAGGCCCTGTCATTGAGCTATGGACCCTCGTTCTTAAAAAGTAAGGAATTTCCATGGCCTCTTATGGGACAAAGCCATTTTCCTGCTCACTATCACCTGTTGACAAGTTTACTTGACTTGGCAGAGGAGAATCTGCTATGGGAAACATCAGTATGCCGTCCTAAACATACTTGTTAAGAAACAAGGCTCACTGGCGCTTCCTGGGCTGTATTTCTGAGGGCTAAACTACACAGGATGCCAAACATGTCACTTGAAATTTCACGTTTCTTTTTGCATTTTATATACCATCCACTACCCATATACCCTAGGCCAAGATCAGGATCGCAGTGTATAGGGAACAGGAGTGACAGGATTATCCCTTTCCTTTAGTAGAGATGGGGACCATGCAACTCTCTAGCTGTTGGTGGCTTGTAACTCCCAGCAGCCTTCATTAGCATTGCTAGTGGTGAGGAATGCTGGGAGTTATAGTCCAACAACATCTGGAGGGCTACATAATTCCCACTGTTCCTGAAGCACCATGTTATGAACAATGGAAGTCTTATCCCTTAAGCGGGTGTTTAGGTTAAGACAAAGGCTGCCAATGGACATCCTCCCCCCAACTGTAGCTGATATTTAAAGTAAATGGAACATACATGAATCCCATCTTGGAGGAAAGGTGGGATATAAATCCAATAAACAAGCAAACAAACCCTATAGTGTGCCTTGGCCCTGAGTAAACCCATTTAGGCTCTAGCTGACACAGTTGGAAGAGAATCTATGGATCATTCAGCTCCACTCAATGTCTCAGTTAGCCACAGTAGTTAGATGTGAGACACTTCTCGTGCCTGTATAGGATAGAGAAAGGGGGCGGGGTGGAATCCAGTGTCCTTAGAAACAGATATAATAAGCCTTACAATAGGAACAATTGTTTTCTTTTTGAAGATTCTCATGACTATTTTTATTATATTTTTTAATTGTCTCTTTGTGGATTGATTATCTGTAAGGCCCCTTGATGGTATGTTTCATAGAAAGGTAAAATACATACACTATAAATAATAATTTTGACTCAAGGAATGTAAAAGTATGCTTACTCCTCCTTTTAAAAATATAGGCTGACATTTTTTATATTTGTGGATTTTATTGGGGAATATTTTGTGTCTTGCAATAGGTCCGAGTATTATTATCTCAGGACATTATCTGACACATCAAATATGGCATCATAAGAACTCCACATAAACGTGAAAGGGTGTACATATGAGATGACATCACCCTTTCGCATTTGTGTCTTGTCTAAAACCTGTCGTATTTTATTGACAGCTTAAGCCATCAATAGATTGGCCATGGCAATATTTTGCCAGCATTGCCAGCGTATGAAACCTCACGCCAATGTCCTTTCATCATTCCACCATCAATGGCCAGTCTGGCCAGAACACTTCCGGGTGAGATCACAACATCCAGGTAGGTGATACACTTTTTATGATCCTCCCCAGTTTACTTGGGACTTTTTTAGTGTGTTTATGTGCTTTTTAAAACTTTTACTGTCTTATTTTTGTTTTTTATTTTTTCCACGCAATGTATTCTTGCGAGAATATGCGGGTTTTGAACAAGGAAGTGAACAGAGCTCTGTTTACTCTTCTGTCATTGCCAGAGAAGCCTGCTCATGAGATAGAAGGTAAGTGTGGCATAGGGAGTTCTTTTGCTGGCATAAAAATGGCAAAGTTATCTGACAAAAAAAACAGGGTTTGGGGGGGAGGTTGTCTGATAAAGTCCTCAATGCATATTGAGTTGTTTATTCTTATGGGATAGCAGGATACACTTTTTAAAAATACCCTGTTAATTTACTTGAAAGTCCAACTGAAATGAGGAGAATCACAGTTTTGTTATTAATACATTGAGTACAGAGCTTGAAAAGCAACTTCCAGAATCCCTCAGCCAGTGTGGTTGAAGTCCAAAAAAGGCTATTTTTTTCCAACTTCTGACTCTTGCCATGGATTGAAGAGGCATAGTGCATGGTGTAAGTGTACTTTTCTCCTATCCTGGCCTGGATTTTGCCCTCGTTCAGCTGTTTTGTTGGTTTCACTTCACCAGTGGAGGGAGAGAGAAAAGAGAGTACCAGAGCAGAAAGGGGAGACCCACTGCTACATTTTGGCTCTAGCTCCATTTACTATTTGCTTTGGTTCCACTCACCATCTATATATACACAATCCACACACCTCCAGCAATGCAGTCCCCACCTCCAGCAATGCAGACCTCAGCAGAAGAACGTGGCCTTGACTTTACTTTAGCGTATGTTTAGAATTGTATATTTCATTCTTTTTTTTATTTTATTTTCCAGGGCTGCTTTTTTCTTGTAAATACATTTTTATTGCATTGTATTTTATTCTTCAAGCATTTTGTGATCCATCCAGGGATTTCTTTTTCTTAATTAGGCAGTTTAAAGGTATAATAAATAACTGATACAATGTGTTATTAAGCATACATTGCTTGATTCATATTTTAGATTTCTAGGCCACCTTCTGGCCAGATCAGTCCTCCAAATGTTTTTATTATCTGTACTTTTAACATGTGAAGGAAAGATATTTGCAACCCTCCCAATTTACTCAAAAGCTCCAAATGAAATGCTTTTTTAAGGCTGTAGTCCTATGTGTGCATGCCAGGAGGTTTGCCCCACTGAACTCATAGACTTCTGAGTAGATGATATAGAGTTTCATTGTTAACCAACTAGACATGTTTCTCCAAGCATCACACCTTGGCCATCTCCTTTTCTGGATATAGAACCATTGTGTTTTTCCATGGGGCATACTCCATTGTCACTTTTTATGTACAGCATCCAAAGTTAACCTACCAGTGAGGGTGGCATTTGAGGAATAAGAAATCTCACGTTATGTTTTTTGAGCCCCTGGTGTGCTGTCTTTTCCATATCCGGCTAAATTATGTGGAAGCCAAGATGGGAAGAAAGTTATTTATTTACTTGTGGATGATGCTGTGTGGAATTTTTAGAAGCATGGCTTTACATAGAAGCTGATACTCACGGATTCTTCAGACAATGAGGAAAAGGATGTTTGGAAACAGGCTATCCA
Source organism: Gambelia wislizenii (assembly GCA_030847615.1). NCBI lineage: Eukaryota > Metazoa > Chordata > Lepidosauria > Squamata > Crotaphytidae > Gambelia > Gambelia wislizenii. The sequence continues at coordinate 224,158,648 of JAUMIR010000005.1, read as the reverse complement.
CCTATAGCTCTGAACAGAGCCAGGGATAAATAATAATCAAAGTGTCTACAAAGATTTCTGTAACAATTTATTTAGCATGGGAAGGGAAAAGATTGTCTTTCCTTGTAAATCTTTAAAAGAGTTCTAGGCTAGATTTAGACCCAGTGGAGGCAACCAGATCTCAAAACAGACTGATGTATGGTCCTTCAGATGATGTGGAACTGCAATTTTCATCATCCTTCACTATTGATAAGGCAGATAGAAGATGCAGTGCAACAACATCTGGAGGGCCCCATGTTCCCCGTACATGCCTTACAAAGCAGGGTTATTGAAGAGCCTCTCGTAGTTTCTCTACTGTGCAAAAGACACACAAGAGTCAATCTGACAGAGTGGAGGGAGTTGATTTCTGAACATGGAGAAATCTTTGCTTAAAGCCTCACTGGGTGGCTTTAGGTAGAGCGTAGCCTTCCAGCATAAGAAACTTGCAGATCTGTTGAGGCCAAAATACCAACCTGAGCTTCTCTTGAGGAGAGAAATAGACAAATGAAATGGGGAGGTGCCAGGGAAGCTCCAGCCCTTCTTCCCTACATCTTCTGGTGTGTTTGGAATAGGTCAGGAGAAACAGTGTCATCCAATACGGATGGTCCCCTCACTCTCCTTACAACCCTTTTCAAGCTGTTTTCACTCACACCTTAAAACAGGGTCTCAGAGAACCATAGAATCATAGAGTTGGACAAGGCAAGGGCTTTCTCGTCTAACCCCCTGCCATGCAGGAACACACAGTCATTCCCAACAGATGGCCATCCAGCCTCTGTTTAAAAACCTCTAAAGAGGGAAAATTTTGATTCCTGCTAAATCCTAGAGGGCCACATTGCACTGCTCAGGGGTTCTGGGAGTTGTGGTCCAAAAAAGTAACATTCCCAAGCTCTGTCTTGAACATTTTGAAGTGCTATATAAATGCAAATACATTTTTAAAAAAATCTATCACACTAGTCATAGCAGCCAACAACAAAATTCCTTCCATTAAAAAAGAATGATTTTACTGTATACTGTTTTTAAGCTGTCGTTTTAATGTGATGGTTTTTCATTGTGTTTTTAAAATCTACTGTTAGGTTTTAACAATTTTTCCCCATCCATTCTGAGAGAAAAGGAGAATATAAATAAAAACCATACAAATATTACAATGCCCTTGGATAAGATGCCTAAAATGTAGATGCACTTAAGAACTATGAAAATTTATTTGATGCATATTTATGTAAATATATTTAAAAATATTTATTTAAACAGATTATTAGTGTTGTTGCTCTTATTATTACCCCATCAGTCAACCAAGGGGCTAATGTCTGCTGGGTTCTATGAATTTTGGGTTTATGTAAGTACATATTTGTCACTACTATCACAATCTATTTTTAGCCACTTCGAGAACCATTCAGTCATAGAGCATAATGAAATCTTACTGATTAACTATTATTTTTAACACATCTGACAAATTTCATACTATGGACTTTATTAGACACATGAAAAATGGCATCATAACAACGCCACATAAACGTGAAAGGGCATGCATATCAGATGATTTCGCCCTTTCACGTTTATGTACTGGCCATAAGCCAATCTATTTATTGACGGGCCAAGCCATCAAGAGATCGGCTGTGGTGATTTTTTGCCAGCATTGCTGGCATTTGAAACCTCACACCTTTTTTTTATTTGAATACAGCATCAATGGACGGTCCGGCTAGAACACTTCCAGGTGAGACCGTGACATCCAGGTAGGTGCCACACTTTTTATGACCCTCTCCAGTTTATTTGGGACTTTTATAGCGTGTTTATGTGCTTTGTGTAACTTTTACTTTGTTATTTTAGTATTTATTTTTGAATTTCCCATGCTATGTATTATCATGAGAATTCACAAGATTTCAATAGAGGAAATGAACGGAGCTCCATTCACTCTTCATTCATTGCCAGGGAAGCCTTTTTGCATGGATCCAAGGTAAGTGTGGTATGGGTAGTTCTTTTGCTGGCATAATCACGTCTCACCTCTCTTCTCCCTTTGCCCCTGGGATCGCTCCCCGAGATAACTCCCTGGGTGGAACTGGTGATGTGGGGGCAAAGGGAGGGGAGGAGCGATTTCGCCTCCTTCCTCTCTTTGCTCCCAGGATTGCTACTCAGGATCGCTTCTGGGGCGGAAGTGGCGACGGGGGTGTTCGTTATTAACCGTGGATGTCATTATCCACAGGGGGAGCCTGGAACCAATTCCCCGCAGTTACAGAGGTCCTAGTGTACATGCCAATTGGGAGTAGCTATGGGATTTAGGCCAGTGTATACCCTTAATTGTATTGCTGTATGCTCTCCCTCCCTCCCTTCCCAAGAGTGGGTTCCCCATGCATAAAGAAAGCATTCCTTGATACAATCCCCTCTCTTTGCACAGGTCAAGCACTCTTTCCCAGTCATTATAACAGTATTCAATAGACGGTTTTACTCTGTATCAGCATAAGAAGATACAAAAGAATCCTGCAACACCTTTGGGACTAACTGAGAAAAAAGAAATTTCTATCATAAGCTTTCATGGACTCGGGCCTACTTCATCAGATACAAGACTGCTTGCATCTGATGATTGTGCGTAAGTCCAGGAAAGCATATGGTAGATTTTTTCTCAATCTGAAAGGTACTACACTATATATATATATATATATATATATATTTGTCCAAATCATTCCCACTGTTGACTAAACCCACATGTGCACTTTTGCCTTGAAGGATCACAACCTGGCTGTGTGCAGGAGAAAAAAGAGCCACCCTACACAGAGCTCCACTGCAGTCCTCAAGGTGGAGGGAGATATGCAGTCAATAGTTATTATAGTCTTTCTCTCCCACCCTCCCATGGGTGAGAAGGCTGAGACAGAAGGATTGGTTGTATACGTAGGGGCACCACTCATGCTTCCCTCTTTCCTTTCCAAACACTTGCTAGGCATCCAGATCCAGTGTCCAGTTTTATAGTGCAGCCAGGGCACACAGGGTCAGAGTGCCAGATCATTTTGATTAGTAGGGACTATGAAGTCCCTTTCAACTTGGCAGTAATCCTAAGAGTTGGTGATGGAGAATGGAATGGATTAACTTGTTCTTGAACATACCCTCCAATTGTCCTGATTTAGCAGGGACAGTCCTGATTAATTTCTCATCTCACTTCTTGAGCTGCTTTTAAATGTCCCAGTTTCTCTTTCCTTCTCACACTTTCCCCTTTTGTCCTCAAGTTGCTGCAAACTGAGTTCAAAATGTAAAGGGAGTTTTCACTCCATTAATTCGGGAGGGGGCGTGCAAGAGGGATCAGAATCTTATCCTTCCCTGTAAACTTGGGCAAAAGCAAACTGCTGCAGCCTCTTCTTGCTTGTGTGTTCTTCTTCATTAAGAACATGCACATATCCCAGTTTTCATCTATGAAAAATGTTGGAGGGTATGCTTGAAGACCCATTAGCTGTACAAACAAAAAGCCTCCCTGGTCTAGTGGCTTGGGTGTTGGACTATGACTCTAGGAGACCAGGGTTTGAATCCTTGTTCCACCATGGAAACTCCCTGGGTGACCTTGGGCAAATCACACTCTCTCAGCCTTGGAGGAGGGCAAAGGCAAACCCCTTTAGAACAGATCTTGCCAGGGAAACACTGGATAGGTTTGCCTTAGGCTAGCCATAAGTTGGAAATGACTTGAAGGCAAACAACAACAAGAATCTTTACAAAGTACCAGTTCCAGGTGGAGATGAAAACTCATTAAACTGTGTTGTTGTTTTTCGATATGCTGTCTGTTTTTGAGTTCTTCTTGAGCGTACGGCTGTCATGGTGAGTGCTTGTGCTTCAAAATTTACCATTACACCCCTATTATAAACTGTGTGCTCCACCTATTTGTAGCATGTTAATCTGTCTGTGTCTCCATGCTCTCAGGCCACAAAATTGCCTTACCCTCCTTAGGTGGTTCTTGTAGCCTTCTCCCAGGGGAGCTGTGTACCTTCTCTGTAGGCTGCCTGCCTGCCCAGGGGAAAACTCTCGGGTGGTGTGTCCTGTAATGTGAGCTTTCCTTCCTTCCCCTTGTATGTGTCATCCTCCAAAACAATATTTGCGAGGAGCTTAATGGAATTCAAATGCCTCCAGATCTAGGAAATTTACTTTTTAATAATATTTCATTGTTGTAGTATGCATTGTTTTTGAAAATATATCATGTGTTGTCCATTGTTTTGCTTCATTTCTTTGTGTCACTTAAAAAAAAGCAATCTTAGGAGTGATAAGAGAATGAACATTTCTGTTAAGAGACAGCTAAAAGTATCCTTAAAAACTAATACTTGCAGTTAAGAACATGTTACTTGCATACCAATTAAAAACTTCATTCCCACTTGTTCTATTACTTTTGAAATGTGACTTTGTTAATTCATAACTCATCCCCAACATAATTCATTATGGGTACCTAGGTTGCCTATAACTTGTTACTTCCAAGCTCTGAATCCCCCCCCCCATATCCTCCAACTGTCCTGATTTGGCAGGGACAGTCCCATTCATAATCCTCTGTGGTCCCACTTTTACATTTGCTTTTCAAATGCCCCAGTTTCTTTGTACAGTGCTAAAAAATTGGGGCATAGAAGGAAACTTTCATGTATTGGGTCAGATTTCTTAGTTGGGACGAGGGAAATGCCCTCATCTCCCCACTCGCATAGCTACATCTAACCCTCCAACTCTCCTGATGGCAGGGGCAATCCTGATTAAGCCTCTATCACTCCACTTTTTCAGCTGCTTAAAAAAAATCCCAGTTTCTCTCTCCTTCTCCCTCTTTCCTTCTTTGTCCTCAACTTAATTCAGTTGCTGCAAACAAAATTCAAAGTACAAAAGTAGTTTGAACCTCATTAACTCAGCAGGGAGGGAGAGATGCAGAGGGGGCAGAATCTTGTCCTTCCCAGCAGGTTCTGGCAAAAGTAAACTGCTGCAGCCTCTCTTAGCTTGCGTGCTCTTTCTTATTAATAACCTTTGCCATCTTAACTTCACTCTGATGTTACTGGGCCATGTGTGTACTGGTTTTCATCTGCAAAACGTTGGAGGGGATGGTGGAGCACACTCTTTTTAGGGGTACCTGGGAACCAGCATTATTGGAGTTCTTTGCCACCTTGAACCACTGGGGTTGAGTAACTGAGGAATGCTGTGGAATCACCTTGCATGGTGCATGTCTGCTTAGGGACATGTCCCTATTACAAATTCATTTTCTCCTTCCATGTATGGGTGGCCTGTGGGCATCATTGCTAGCACAACCTCTGATTGGTGGGCCCTGAAGGTGTTTCCAGAAGTGATGGGAAGGGGGCATGTCTGCCATTTTCAAATGTTTCTGAGGGATGCCTTTTCCTTTCCCCTCCCAGGCTGAGGATGTAGTAGTTGGTCTACTGGCGTAGCAGAAGCAGGAGCACATTTCTCCCTCCCACACACACACACACACACCATGTCACAGCATAATGGGAATATAGGATTATTCTGTAGACCTCCTTATGGAGGGAGGGAAGATTGTGTGTGCACATGCGCATGTGTGTGTGTGAGTGAGAGAGAAACAGGGAAAATATAAAGATGTCACAAGGGGGTTGGGGGTGGACTAGCTTTCTACAGAAGTGCAGCCCGCTATGATACCTGCATATTTTTTATGAACAAGAGATTTAAAATCTCCTCCTGCATAAAGGTATTCATAGTTTATTTACCCCCTCCCATCTTCAGAAAACAATGGAATTCTCCCCTCCCCACACCCATTGTTGAGGAGCATTTGATGATATCTATCCCCCCTCCTTCTTTCCCCACCATCTCTTTCCTGTTTTGATGGAAGGAAAAATGTCCTGCTTTCTTTCTTTATTTTTCCAAAGTACCCAAATAGCACTGGAAAGGAATGTCTCCCCATTGCCCCTCCTGCACCACCCCAAATATAACTCTCTCTCTCTCTCTGAATATATACAAATACGTCACATCCTATTCTCTTCCTTTGGATATTAACATATTATTTTTTCCTAACTAAGCAAGGCTACCCCCCCTCCTTTCCAACAACCATCACCACCCAGTCTCATCTCATAATAATCCATCCATTTCCCCCCAACTCACCATCTTCATGTCCTTCATCTCTTCAGCTGTAGCAGCCGCTAAGGAAAGGAAGCCTGCTGAACTAGAGTAAAAATAGACCCGGCAGTTACTCAGCTCTTGAGAACATGATGATATGACTCATGAGGTAAAATAAAGAGATGTGAAAATCAAAAGCTGTTGCGATACACACACACCCCATCCCTACACTTTAACATACCCCACTCCCATCTCCATGGAAGATCCCGTTGTACCTCTGATGTGAGGAAGGAGGAAAAGAAATAATTCAGAAGCTGCTGAGCAGCCAGGTCCACACACCCAGGTACAGAAGACTGTCTGCTTCCAAAATATATTCTTGTATTTCATAAGGTATCTGTTTCAATTCTGTTTCCATATTGCTTCTGTGGTAACTTTTTGAGGCAAGGGTGTCTTATGGAGACCCTTTATGGCCTGCACCAATTGCTGATGGGGCTGGGCATGAGGCCAGGTCAGTTCGGGGGGACCTATTTAGTCAGCACTGCAATCTTTGTTCTCACTCTGCAAGGGAACAAGGAGAGGTAGGAGGAGGTAACATGTACTTTTCTGCCTTTGTGCTGTCTCTCAGGGGTTGTCTAAAGGGTGAAAATACCCCTCATGGAATTTGCTGGGACTTCTTCCTGTCTAAATGGTTTCCTGCACCAATCCACACTATTCAGAAGGAGCAGGGCATAAAATGGTAAAAACAAGGGGGTAAAAGCCTTGGCGGGTTTTCCTGTGCTTTAAAATAATGCAAATGGGGTGCGCATTCCTGCTTGTTTGGACAATCGAATGACAGGAAATTCAAAGGGAAGCACAAAGCTGATTGGCCGGGTGAGAGCAAGGGGCAGGGCTTGCTAGCAGGGTAAGCACCTGCTGCTGCCATGTTGGATTTTCAGCGATTGCTCACTAAGGCAATAAAATAGGATGGTTATTTTTTGTTTTGCTTTCCTAAAAAATTGAAAAATTGCTCTGTCACTCCAGTGCACCTAGGACAACTTAAAAAACAACAACAACAATGGTGGCAAAGAACTAACACGAGTAAATCACTCATGGCCACCATCTTGAATGCGAGGCTTATGGGGGCTTCCAAGGCCAGAAAACCCATTAAGACATGTTGCTGCTGCTGCGAGATGCCATTACTATGTGGTACTCTGTTTATTTTCCCCTCATGTAGATGGACCCTCAGCCTGCATTTCAGAAGACTGAAACACTATTCCATTTGCGTGTCTTGCTTCTCACTTCAACAGCCATACTTTTACCTCCCTCCCGCATTAAAAGAGCTTCTTTGTCTAAATACTCATGTTGAAGATTTGTCTCTCTGCTGTTTCATAAAATACCTTCCCATATGGAAATGTGGATTCAAAGACTTTACCACCTCAAAGCAAATATGTGTGTGATGCTGTATTGCCAGCTTTTTAAAACAGCAATAAGGGACAGTCAAAATATATGAAAGCAGGGTTCACAATCAGGAAGTATGTATTAACAAGTTTATCTTCTACTTAAATTCCAAATAAAAGTATTGATTTCAGTTAACCTACCCACATATTTCTCTGTGAAATTAATATGTTGTCCATAATCATAAACTGCATGATGCACACATTTCTATCTTTATGGAGGGCCCACACCCAAATATATGGGATCTTTTTTTAAAAAATTGTTCAGTCTACATAAAAGGAGAACATTTCCAAACCTCCAACAAGAGGCGTGCCTTTTAATAAGGGACACTTGCCAGCCCTATAAGGGACACACTTTCCAGTCCTCAGATAAGGGACATCTGTTATAATATAGAACACCTAGCAGCCCTAGTCTGCTGGCTGGCTAGCTAGCTTGTGCAACTGTGGAGAATAGTATTGTTCATCAGGTATAGATTGCATGATAATAGTTCATGGTTTCTTGCAAAATAACATGGCACAACAAGCCAATTGGTGTTTAATAAGGATGGGGAGGCTCTGGGCGACATGTGGCCAACTGAGGTGTCTCATCTGGACTGAAAGCTTTTCTGCTTTCACCAATCAGTAATCAAAAATCACAGAACATTTAAAGCCCAGAGAACCACTGCATAGAACTTTGCTTTGGTTTATAGCCTAGGAAGTGGCACATGGAACACAGCTGTGCTTTGCTAGTTGTGTCTTGGATGCCTGGAAGGTGTTTCACCAGTGCTTATTTCTGTATACTATTCAAAATACAAACAAGCACAGAACTGAGCTGATAGGCATAGAACTGACCTGTACTTTGTGTGTTAAGGGGTGGGGGAAGGATGTCCAGAGTGGAAGGAATTATATCTTACGTCACCCTTTCTGCTTTGGCCAAACTCTAAACTAGAACCACTGCAAGAATGTGGGCCTAAAGACCTTTCCTGAATTGACCGGGGTGGGGGGGAGGAGAGTTTCAGAGGCATCATAGGATTGGTCTTAATGCTTTCATAGGTTTGTGCATTTGCTCAAGGTCAGTGTTATTGCTGAATATTTGAGGACCAATATATGTATCATCAGCACAACAGACAGATCACTTTAAATAGTTGAGTGGGAGTGAGCCATTGTTGGGCACTACCTCAACATCAAGAAAAACTTCTGAACTGTAAGAGTTGCTCCACTGTTGAGCAGTCTGCTTTTAGAGGTGGGGTGCCCTTTGCTGGAAGCATTTAAGCTGAGCCAGATGAGCTAACTGTCAGGAATGTTATATTTGCAAGATCCCTGCACTGAGTAAGGGTTGGATTAGATTATCTCCAAGGCCCCCTCAAACATTAAAATTCAGTGATTTGTTATGAACAAATCACTGGGGCATGGTTAGAATTACCATTCATGTAGTCAGCCATTTTAAATCCTTTGCCTGTCATGTGAGGACACTTCCTGTGGTGTCCATATTGTGGCCATACTGTGTGAAACTCTTCTGAGACTAGAGTTTGAAAATGGTAGTTTTCAGGGGACTGTGGCTCCCAACATGGCCACTGTCTGGGGAATTCTGGGAATGGTATTAAAACAATTCTGGTTGGTGGATTCTGGGGATAGTAGTAAAAAAATAACCTCTATGAGTTTTGTGTAATACATTATAAAACCAAAGGGAACAAAAGAATCTAATATGTCAGGTTTTTTTAGCAGAATCATACAGTCAGCAGAACTATGTGGTACAGCTTACCACTGCAAACTGTAAGCTGAGGAGTAATAGTTTGAATGCTTCCCAAGATTTAAGAGAGAGGGGAAGAAGTCATACACAATTAGTATGCTAGGAAGGTGATTCTGCCTTATATGTATGGGAAAGCTTGTTGTTTCTTAACTATATGGGGTAAGCATTCAAAAACCATGATTCTCCCATCTGTCAGCAGAACTGGAAATGTGCAGCATGCCTTTATTAACAAGGTAACTCAGGAAATCTGTTTTATCAATTGCATGTGTCCATGGCAAATTTGTATCTCCACTTTCTGTCCTTACAGCCACTTTTTCCTTAGCTACCTGCACGCATCTTTTAAAAAATAGAAGAAGCAGGAAGAGAATAGCATTGAAACTTTGCCCTTTAGTCTGCATATATGTGCCTTCAAATCACCTGTGGGCTTATGGCAACCTCATGAATTTCTTAGGCAATATAAAATGAAGCATGAAATGTTGAACTATTGTATTCCACATGGCAACCATTCCCTGTAGATATGTTGGAGTACAGCTTCTGTCATTACAAGCCATGCTGGTTTGGGATGATGATGTTGTTTGCCATAAAGCCTGCTTCAACTTATGGACATCCTATCCATAAAAATCCTCTAAGTTCCCCAGTCATCAACAGCCTTGCTCCGGTCTTGCAAATGCAGGGTCATGGCTTCCTTGATTGACTCAATCCACCTGCAATAAAGACTTCCTCTTTTCCTATTACCTCCCATTTTGCCAAGTATTGTAACTTTTTAGTGACTCATTTCATCTCATGATATGTCCAAAATATGATAGGCTCAGTTTAGTAATTTTGGCTTCCAGCGAGAGTTCAAACCTGATTTACTCTAGGACATTTCAAATGAAATGTTAGCTTCCTTCACTGTCCAGCTTCATAACCATACATAGAAAAAGGAATCATCATCATCATCATCATCATCATCCCACCTTTCTCCTAATATAGGGAATCAAGAAATACTATGATATGGACGATTCTCATTTGGTATTTCATTATATATCTTTGCACTTGTGGATCTTAACTAGTTCTTTCATAGCTGCCTTTACAAGTCCTAGCCTTCTTCTGATATCTTGACAATAGCCTCCATGTGATGAATTGGATGATAGGAGCTGTAATTCAGTATATCTGGTGGGTGCCAAGTTGGGGCATATTTCCACACTGCTTAGTCATGCATTTTCATCACCCTGATGTAAAGTCCACATACAGTATTTTGAGAAGTTCCTTTGGCAATTAGAAGGGGCTTGGCATGTACATTTAGGCAATAACATTTATCGGACCTTAGAATGAGGAGGATATCACAGTGGAGAGCAGTCACTGACTTCTACAGCTAGGAGCATTTATTCGTGCCAATACATCCTGAGAGTGGAATGAGACATCCCTTTGCAATTTGTACCAATGGGTGTAGTGCTGCACAGATGCAGATGTCACTCAAACATTATGCCCCATTCTCCCTCAGTCCCTGTGTCAGCTGTGTGCCTGAAATGTATTACAGCCAGAGAAAGAGAGTAAGAGAGAAAAGTGGAGCTACACTGGCTCTCATGATGACTTGAATCAGTTTGTAACCATGTGTTTCCCAGCTATGAAGTGGGTCTCTCTTTGGAAACCCAAGGACTTGCTTAGAGATGGTGTGGTTTTCCCTTCATTGTCCTTCCTTTTCCTTCTGTGTATCATGAACGGTCTTTTGCTCCTGCTTCTTAAGTGAGTTGACTATTCTGGGACCCTGTCGGTCAGCTCACTGTTTCTCACAGTGCTTCAACCATTTAGCTTATTTTCTACACCTTTGGGTTGCCAAGGGCACAGTCCCTGCTTCTATTTAGAGTTGCTCTTATTTCTCCTGCTTTTAAAGCAGTGGTGGGGAACCACTGGCCCTCCAGATGTTTTGTGCTACAACTCCCATGGGTCCTGACCATTGGATAGGCTGTCTGAAGCTTCTGGGAGGTAAAGTCCAAAACAAGTTCTCTGCCCTTATTTTGAAGGTCTACCTTTTGTTTCAGGACTTCTTGATCCCATAGAAGACAGCAATTGCATGAACTAACAGCCATTGCAAGTTAACAATGGGTAGAGATCTCCAGAAGTAAATTCTCATTTTATTAAATGAAGATGGTTCAGTCCTTCATCTGAGAATTATCTAATGATGATGAACACATGTGAATCAGTCCATACAGTAATTGCTTCCTGAGAAGAATCCTACCATGAATAAATTATTGATACGGTGTGGGGAAAAGAAATTTCTAATGATAAGAGCTATCCTTGCACAAAAGAGAACATCCCTTCCCAGCACAGGAAGATTTAAATAAGATGTCTGGAGGGTTTTTTTTGTTTTTTTGTTTTTGAGAGGAGGGTGTCTTTTATTTATTTATTTATATCTTTTAAACTGGTGCACTTTTATTGCTCCTCTGTTCAACAAATGCTCAAATTGCAATGCAATCATAAAAAGAAAATACAGCCATGTAAAAGAAAAGGCTTGAAAATGCAATAGATAAAATGCATACTCAGTAACAAATGTGCATGTGTCTATCCATCCATCTATCTGTCTGTCTCAAACCAACAGGACATCTTTCTTAAAATCAAGGAGCAATACTGAAAGCTCAGCTGGACAACACAGTTTTAACCAGTTGTCAATAGTCTAATAACAAGGGTGCCACTCCCAGCTACCCTCTTAGCCCAGCTTTCCCCAAGCTGGTGTATTCCAGGTGTGTCAGGCTACAATTCTCATTGTCCAGCATGGCCACTAGCCATCTTGGCTGATGGGGGCTATAGTCCAACACACTGGATTGAGGTAGGCTGTGTTACTTCCTAGACATCCTTGCATCATTAGGTTGCTTCAGCAGCATTTTTATCCTACTCTTGATGCATAAATAAATCTGCTCCCTTTCTGCATTCTTCCCATGTGTCTAAAGGGTAACAACCATAACTGGGAAGCAAGAGAGAATTTTGCTCACTGATTCTGTATCTGAGAATAGAGAACAGTAGCACTGCAGAAGTCTCCAGTGGGGTGACCACACCATTAATGCAATGACACTCTCCTGCCCAGAGCAGTCATCTCTTTTAAACAAAGAATGCCCACAGCACACATGTCAAAGCTCACTAACATGTCCTCCCCTTGCCACCCCCATGGACCCAGACAAAGTGGCATCTCTAAAGACAAAGGGTTTCAATAGCTCTCCTGCCCTCTGCCCTCTCCTAAACAATGCAAAATCAAGGAATATTGTCCTCAGCTCAATAAAAAGCTCTAAATATAGTGCGTCTGATGTGTTCTTGGTTTCCTGCCCGTCATCATTCCCCTCCCGCCGTCCTTCTCCCTGCCACCAGCCCATTTTGTCACTGATCTTGCAAGCTCAACACAAAGAGGGTGAGATCACCACCAAGACCACCTCCTCCTCCTTCCCCTGAGATGAAGCAGAGGGGATTTCCAGGGTTTTTATCCCTCAAGCTTGCAAGCCAGAGGTGGGATGTTGGAGTGTGGATGGGGTAAATGTCAGGAGACATGCATGCTGCACTGGAGGCAGTTTGCTCACAAACAGAAAGCCTTTCACTCCCGACTTCCTCTTGCACCCACTGCTAATTCTGGACCACCCACAGGGTCCTGTCTATACATACTGGAAGTTAATGTTCCACTCCAGGGTCCCTCTTGCATTCTGTCAAGCCACGCTTGTTTTCTTCAGATTGACTCCAACATAGACCTTGGGAAAATTCCTTTCTTTTGGGCAACAATTCTCAGAGGGGGGAATTGTGTGTGAGGATTTTGAGAGTTGTCATCCCCCCAAAAAAGGATTTTTCCTGGGTTTTCCTTGGTTTTTTTTCCGGGCTGTGAGACTGTGTTCTGGAATAGTTTCTTTCTGACGTTTCGCCTGCATCTGTGGCTGGCATCTTCACAATTTTTCCTGGACTTTGCTCTAGCATGATGGATGCTGTGCTGAACTGTGCCCAGTACCAGCCCAGGATCTATGTGAATGGTATAATAGCAAGGGATAGTTTGCTCATGCAAACACAGGTGTTTGGGGCTCACAGTCTGCATGGAGCAGTAATTATGAGTTATTAATTACATACATTTATATGTAAAAAGAAGGCGAATCATTGACTCACATCCTGCCCACTTAATCCTCAAACAACAACCCTGGGAGGTAGAGCAACTGGCCCATGATTACCCAGTGAATTTCATGACTTTGGACTTGTGCTGAGAGAAAGGTGGGATATAAATTGAACATTTAAATAAGATAAATAGATGACTCAGTGAGGGTTTGAACTTAGATCCTAGTCCATCACTCTGGTCACTATACCACACCAGCTCTCAGAAATGATTAGAGGAATTAAAGCCACTGAGTGTATGTTGTCTTGGCAACTAGGCAGCAAGCTGCCACAACTTATATAGTAGGAAATGCACTTACCCCATCTCCAGTCACCCCTCTTCTAAAGGCTCACCCATGGAGGCTTACTGGGCCATCCACAGAAGAAAACTTCCCATCATTTCCCCACTTTTTTTTTGGTCAGAGGTGTGAGGAATCTCTAGCCTTCCAGATAGGTTGGCCTATAGCTCGTGATCACTGGCCACACAAGAAGGGCAGACAGGAATTGTAGGCAAAACTAAAGGTTCCTCACTCTTGGGCATATGTAAATCTGATAAAGAAGGGGCACTTGCAGCAACTGCAATGATAGAGAGGAAATACATGGGGACTGCCGGAGTTCTGGCAGAGCTCTTATACTGGCAATTTCATCACTTCCAGTGGAAGGCAGGGGTGTGTGCATTTATTAGCTCTCACACTAGAAGCTAAGGCTCTGTGTATGTGAAGGGTCCATATGATTCACACTGTTACTTTATTTCCTTCCAACTACATAAAGAAAGTAGAAATCAGGTATTTTCTACTAATATGCATGCATGGTTCTGAGTCACAATTCATTTTTCAGATAAAGACTGTACTTTATTGTCCTTTGAGGATGTTGTGATTTACCATTGTGTAAATTTAGAAACTTTAGGGTGCATTGTGGGCAAGGATGTTTGCCATTGGCCAGGGCCCATAGAAACTGAGGATTTGGGCACAATTATACTGCCCAAATAGGGTCTGGTGACTGTTCATAGATGTCTAAAAGGATGAACGATGATGTAGCATGCAGGCATGAATCAACTCTGCCATGCTAGGAGAAGTTACCACCACTGGATGAAGTCTTGGGATGGAGTGAGCAACTTGTGGCTGTATAGATGTTGTTTGGTTGCAATACCTTTCACTTCTCACCATTGGCTATGGCTAGGGATGATAAGAGTTGTAGACAATTACATCTTGATGGTCAGAAGCGGCCCACCTTGTCTTTATGGCAACAATACAAAACTTTTTTCTTGCAAAACAGAAGAGAATAGAGAAGTTGCCTGGTTGCAATTGACTCACCAGGACAATAGCCTGGGCACTTTGAGACCCAAAGAGTGAGCTAAATTGTGGGATTTCTTGGTGCCTAATACATGGCAGTAATGTCTTGTGACTTAGCAAATGGATCTAATAGATCTGGTCCCTGAATAAAGAAACTTTAATTCACTAGTTGGACTATTAATTGAAAATTTATATTTGCTCATATTGGAATATGCATAAAACTACAGTTCTAAAGAACAAAGGCTTCCACTGTCTGCTTTTAAACAGTGTATATATGTGCTGCAGCAAACTTCATGTTAGAACAGGCATTTTCTTTTGTGTGCTATTTGTTGCCTAATTCATCAAGAACCCCCATTTTAAAAAGGCTTTAATTGATTAATCCAACCAATTTAACAGCTGCCGGTAAGCCTACATACATCCATTGGGAGGATTTCAAGATGGCTTACTTCCATTGAGATAACTGAGTATAGGATTTCAGCTTATTTTTCAGCAATGGGATCATGGACAAATTTATAAGATGGACATGTTTATGTGGAAATGCAGGGTATAGATTTAAGAAATAAATGATGGATTTGCTGTCTGGGGGAAGTGGAGGCTGTAGTAATTTCTACATTAGCACAAACAAGACTTGGAAAACTTGTTTTATTAAGTTCTCAGAATCCTGGGAGTTGTAATTAAAAAAAAAAAGGCAATCTTTCCAAGCTGAGGCAAGCTCTGTAGCTATGCTGTAATCATGCCAGCAGAATGGGATGCAGTTTTGCACACAAGCAGTACCGCACAAAAACTGCCATGGGAGATCAATTAGTGGCTTTCCATGAAGAATGCCTTCTTCATGGAAGCAGAATGTGAGAGGATGATGTCAATGTGGTAGGGAAGCCCTTTCAGAGTTTCCTGACATCATAATAATGCCATATTTACCATGTCTGACAATCTCCAAACTCTCTGCAGGACCTGACAGGTGAAAGGTTTTAAAAACAGACAATTAACCAGACTGACTCCAAGCAAAATCAAGGTAGAAGGGAAGAAATCAGGTCACAGACAAGCTGATTTTGCAGCAAAAACAATTATTTATTTATTAAAATGACAGAAAAAGATAGCAGTAAAGACCAACAGTCTATATTCAATACAAGCTGTTAATAGCAGTTTATCACAGGAAAAAGAGGGGAATGATGGCATGGACTTTAGCACCCTACTTCTGACCAATCTAAGGGGGGTTGAGTGATGCAGCTAAGCTTAAGGGACTACAGACTCAGACACACATAGATTCTCTCACCCTCTGAGGTGAAGAAAAAGCTGGGCGGCTGAAGATCAGGGCAGCTGATGAAGGGGACAACGTGGAGGAAGGAGATCCTCTGGAGAAAGAGCTTCTGAAGAGTGAGCTTCTGGGAGGGCTTCTGAAGAGAACAACTCTCTGTCTCTCTGGCCTATATATAGCACTTTTCTAAATTGGGGGCTGTCAACCTGGAGTGAGGGGATACCTCTGGGTGGGGCAAAACATGACCTTAATGCTATTCTATTGGAGGGTTCAAAAGGCCCCATCTGCTTAGAGTGATGAGGGCAAAGGGTTTTTTTGGTTGTGCAAAGGGCAGATGTGAGCGTGGCCTCTGCCTTTCACCTTCTGGGCACTGGTAGTGACTCCTATGGGGAGACAAACACAATGGGGCTGCAGACCTGAGACAATGCCAGTCAGGTATAGATGTTTCCCATGTTTCAAATCCAAACAGGATTGCCCAACATCCCTGGAAACTGCACAATATCTTACAAGGGGGGGGGGTTACCAGTCTGAGTGAGTAGAGGTAAACAAGACAGTTAAACACTGATTGTTCTCAATGAGCCCATTACCTTGTCAGCAGGAAGGAGGAAAATTTCAGTTTGTACTTTAAAATGAGGCCTAAGTTCTCCAAGATGGACAGGGATCCAGGCTTTTCACTGCCTTACCCTTCCAACATGCCTCTTTACAATACGTGCAGACCCTGTCAAGAGGCAGCTCCCTGCCTTAACCATCAAAGTCTATTTGCAATTGATATTTATCAAGCATAATTCATAACAATGATATGATGAAGGTGAAGAGGATGAAGGACAGATAGGATTAAGGTTTTGATGAAGTCAAAAAGTGGGGATGTCTGAGTGCTGAAGAGTGAGACTGTGTGAGGGTGGATTGTGGACAGCATTAAGACTAATTGTGTTTATAGTTATTAAATAAAAGAAAAGATCCATAAACATATTGAATTGTACTTATTAAACATACATTATTTGTTCAACATAACCACACCCACCTAGTAACTATACCTGTTTTTATAGCAAAGTTAGAACCTAATATTTAAAATAAAACCCACTGTAGAATCATAGAGTTGGAAGAGACCACAAGGGCCATCCAGTCCAACCCCCTGCCATGCAGGAATACACAATCAAAGCACACCCAACAGATGGCCATCCAGCCTCAGTTTAAGAACCTCCAAAGAAGGAGACTCTACCCCACTCTGAGGCAGTGCATTCCATTGCCGAACAGCTCTTACTGTCAGGAAGTTCTTTCTAATGTTTAGGTGGAATCTCTTTTCCTGTAGTTTGAACCCAGTGCTCTGTGTCCTAGTCTCTGGAGCAGCAGAAAACAAGCTTGCTCCATCCTCAGTATGACATCCCTTCAAATATTTAAATATGGCTATCATGTCCCCTCTGTTCTCTTCTGCAAGCTAAACATACCCATCTCCCTAAGCTGCTCCTCATAGGGCATGATTTCCATATCTTTAACCATTTTGGTCACCCTCCTCTGGACGCTCTCCAGTTGTCAACATCCTTCTTGAATTGTGGTGCCCAGAACTGGACACAATATTCAAGGTGAGGTATGACCAAAGCAGAATAGAGTGGCACTATTATTTCCTGCTATGTAGACACTACAGTATATTCCTATTGATGCAGCCTAGACTTGTATTGGCTTTTCTGGCTGCTGCATCACACTGCTGACTCATGTTTAGCTTGTGGTCTACTAACTTTCGCATGCACTGCTATTAAGCCAGGTGTCACCCATCCTATATCTGTGCATTTCATTTTTTCTGCCTAAGTGTTGTACTCTACATTTCTCCCTGTTCAAATTCATTTTGTTAATTTTTGCCAGCTTTCTAATCTGTTAAAGTCATTTTGAATTCTGATCTTGTCCTCTGAAGTATTAGCTATCCCTCCTAATTTGGTGTCATCTGCAAATTTGATAAGCATGCCCTCTAATCCATCACCCAAGTCACTGATAAAGATGTTGAATAGTACTGGGCCCAGGACAGAACCCTGTGGCACCCCACTAGTCACTTCACTCCAGGATGAAGAGGAGCCATTGGTGAGTACCCTTTGGGTTTGGTCAGTTAACCAATTACAAATCCACCTAACAGTCGCATTGTCTAGCCCACATTTTACCAGCTTGTTTGCAAGAATATCATGGGGGACCTTGTCAAGGGCCTTACTGAAATCAAGACACGCTACATCCACAGCATTACTTTCATCTATCAAGCTTGTGACTCTATCAAAAAAAAGAGAGATAAGATTAGTCTGGTATGACTTGTTTTTGAGAAACCCATGTTGACTTTTAGTGATCATGGCATTCCTTTCTAAATGCTTATAGACTGTCGGTTTAACAATCTGCTCTAGAATCTTTCCAGGTATTGATGTCAGGCTGACTGGGCAGTAATTGTTTGAGGCTTCTTCCCCACCCCCGTTTTAAAGGTGGGAACATTTGCCCTCCTCCAGTCTGCTGGGATCTCTCCTGTTCTCCAGAAGAAACAGCCTTATACAGAGCTTGGAAGAATGGCATCCAGTGTGGGTCCTGGTGGCAGCTTGGAAAGAATGTGGGGATTTTGAAGTAAGATCCCTAATGATGCTGGTGATCATTGAGATCATCACAGTGGGCTAGTTCCAGTAGCCCACAAAATAAATTTTCCAAATTGTCATTTAAACTGACAGAACACCATCAACCTACTAACAGCTGACTCAGGGATAAAAGGTTCCAGGGCCATAATTTACTATTAGATATCATTTGAGGGTTATGATGTTCTTCGTGTGAATGGTAAAATCCACTGAAGTCTTCCTCTCAGCATGGTGAACACTGAGATCTCTAATTAGGGATGCTTCTCTAGACTCATCTTGCTCCTTTGTTATGAAAATGAATCACAGGTTGAAACAAATTAAAGGAGAGGTACCTTGATGAACAAACCCCACAAAAGGTAAACTGATATCTTCTGCAAATCCAAGCATCAGCTGGGAGTTTTTCAAAAGTTTTCATCAGTGGAATGAAACAAGTCTGTTAAATAAATACATAAATAAATAAGACCACAAAAGAGATCACTCACCACCACCATTTTGCTTTTGTAAAATATAGCTGGAATAATTGTGACCTCTAATTTCTCCTGACTCCATTTCTCTTCCAACTCTATGATTCTATGATTCTTAACATAGCAAACAGGTGGACCTTTCTATGCATTTTCTCCCAATTGTCATTATATTTTAATTTTTCCTTTTTGCTAAGAAGTCGAGGATCAGGATGGGGAAGAGGAATTTCAGAATGCTGCCTTTATTTTCTATGGCTGTTGGTGTGCCAAACACAGCCAAGGTGTGAATATGGAGGAAACATTGTATCCCTACCAGGAGTGGAGGCAGAAGCAGGAAAACAGGAGTCACACACTCTGAATCAC
The DNA here is from genome assembly GCA_030847615.1 of Gambelia wislizenii. Lineage (NCBI taxonomy): Eukaryota > Metazoa > Chordata > Lepidosauria > Squamata > Crotaphytidae > Gambelia > Gambelia wislizenii. Next base: position 224,139,384 of record JAUMIR010000005.1, on the reverse strand, counting down.
AGACAGAAAAGAAGTAACAAAAGTAAGGTGGAGAAAAGAGGAGGTAGGTATTTTCTTAAGTTACAAAAAGGCTTTGTGAAAAGGCAAGAGATGAAGAAAGGCTGTGGAACCCTTTCTCCATGATTCAGCTGTTACTAATCCCCTCCCAGACAGGGAAAGTTGAGGATTATCAGGTGCTCAGAGATATAGACTGAGTGATTTTACAGTGATGGAGAATGAATGACAGAGCAATGATGGAGCAATTTTAGAGAGGGAACAAATTCCTCTCTGAAGCATTGTTTCTCAATCTGATGCAGTGGACTGGCAATATTTTTCCTTAATGTGCCAAGAACCAGTACCATATTTATGCCATATTATTATTGTGTATTGAATTATTATTATTATTATTATTATTATTATTATTTCTTCTCTGGCTTTTCTTCACAAACTAAGATTCAAGAAGGACTCATCCCGCGCTTTCTGCAAGTGCGCTGATGACTAAAAAGGCAAATCCGAGATAAGCAGGTCCGGTTGCAGAAAGCACAGCAGAAGGTCTCCTTGGGTGATGTTTTTGGGTTGTGATCCTTTCTTTGTTGTCGTTTCTCTTCAAGACTTGTTCGTCGTGAGTTCTCAAATAAGGCTGCAGCATTGTGGATAGTGCGTCTCCATGCCTCCCGATGTGAGGCCAGGGCGGACCATTGTTGGTGATCAATTTGGCCGAGCCTGAGATGTTGTTTCAGGGAGTCTTTGTATCACTTTTTTGGAGCACCCCTCTTATGCTGACCTGTGGCGAGTTCACCGTAGAGTAGTATTTTGGGGAGGCGATGGTCCTCCATCCTAGAAACGTGCCCTGTCCAGTGCAGCTGTGTTCTCATTATGATGATGATGATGATGATGATGGAAATGTACCACGAACCGGCAGTTGGTGGCTTCTGCAATGGCATTGGTGTGCAGACTTCTTCTCTAAAGCAATGATTCTCACGTTGTGACAGTTGTGACGTGACCCCTTTTGAGGAGGCAGGATGTACCAGGAAAGGGACCTGCAAACATCAAGAGAAGGATAGGCTCTTGAGGCAAATGAATCCTCCTCCTGCATAGCCAGGACCTGTGGCTCAGAACCCACGCTGATACAAATTAGATTTGTGGAGCTGATGCCAACCTTCCTTGGCTTATCATCCCAATGGGATGAAGAAGGAAGTTCCCAAAGTAAACTGTTCCCTTATACAGGTAAGTAGAGAGCCAGTGTGGTGTAGTGGTTTGAGCACTGGACTATGACCCTGGAGATCAGGGTTCAAATCCCAATTCAACCATGGAAACCCACTAGGTGACCTTGGGCAAATCACATTCTCTCAGCCTCAGAGGAAGGCAAAGGCAAACCCTCCTTGAAAAAAACTTGCCAAGAAAAGCCCTGTGATAGTTTTGCCTTAGGATTACCGTAAGTCAGAAATGACTTGAAGGCACACCACAACAACAAAATGACAAGGAAAACCTCTTCACTTCCCTGTCATGTAGCTTTTCTGCCACACACAGTAAAATGCAGGAACCCCCCCCATACACACACATTGCTTTTTGCCTTAAATATTTCTAACTCTGTAAAGACTTCAAATCAGTATCAGAATAAAAGCAAACTTATTAGATGAAGTCTACTTTAGAAGCAAGTATCCCAATCAGCTGCAGAATCAGCAAATGTACATACCTGGATTTATATTATTTTTGGAATATTATTTTGTCTGCAGAGTTTGTAGGAAATTGTATTGTCTTTCTGTGCATGTGCAGTATGAATATTACAGGCCATCTTTCTTCTTTTCCCCTTTGCATGTGTGGCTTCTGAATCTTGCCAGCCTTGGGCATCATCTGCAACACATGCATAGTTGCAGAGTTTGTGGGAAAATACTTTTTTGGGATTACAGGTTCCAGAATCCTTGGCAAATTTTGTTATTTGTAATCAAGCAGTGGTGGTGGTGGCAGAGGATGAGGAAGAGAAAAAAAGAAAGAAAACCTTTTCTAAGTTCTTTCAGTTGTTTGATTGCTGTAAGGAAAAGACATATCTAGCAGCATCTGTTTGGATCAGCAATTAGACTCTTGCCACCTTTTCTTACTTCTTAGCAGGATACTGGGCTGCCTCCCCACCCCCACCCCCAGACCTCATGCCAAGCCACTTTTATTTTTGAAATTCCAAACAATGAACTAACAGCTGTTATGATCCTGGAGGGAAATTATATATACATTTTAATTAGCTCCTTTGAGTCAATTTCCCTTCCCATCATTCATTGGCAGGTGCAGGTGCCAAAATGACCTTCTCACCCCTTATCCATACGGGGGGGGGGACTTCTTTGTTCCCTGGCACACCTGGCATTTATTTTTGGTATATGGGGGGCCAAATCTACCATTACAAATGGATCCAATAACAGCTCCTGCCCCTCTGGTCTAGCTGTGATCTTGCATGCTGATGTAACTAGGGATACCAGGTCAGGACCACCCTAAGCCCTGAGATTTCAGGGCTAAAACCTGAGATCTAGGGACGCCCCCTTACGATGGTCTCTGGTGACACAACAAGGGTGATGTTAACAACAGGCAGTTCCTAGTGGTGTCAGTAAAGCATGATTAGGCATCAGCCACAGTTGCACAGAGTATGGCCTTCAAATAAAAAACACCAGCTCAGATAAGACATATCATATGAGAAAATATACACAGGTATATATGCTGGGTGGGGGGTTCTGGGAGAAATCTAAAAGAATAACTTTTTTGTGCTGTTCTGTACCATCTTTTCTAAATGTATGGGCTATTTCTTGGGCTCATCTACACTACATATTTGAATTGGCTTTCTGGTAATTTATTTTCCCATTGGGAATCTTGGGAATTGCACTTAAGGGGTAGGGAAAGGGTTGTTACTCTAATGGAGAATGTTCATCTCCTTAACATACAAGAATCTGGAGAGAGTAATGAGAGTTAAGGTGGTATAAAACCAATGTAAGAAAACTTGTAGTTCAAGCATGCTCCTTGGTGATGACACATCAAATAAACAACCTGTTAGGGTTCCCCATTCTCAGGGCTTGGCCCCTCTTCTCTAGTCCTCAGAGCAAATGGAGGGATCTCAGGGCAATATACATTGAAAAATGTATGGATACATATTTTCTTCATATGTTACAGTTGACATTTTTTTTTCATTTGAATGGCATACTCTGTGCAATTGTGGTTGGTGTTTAATGCACCACGCTTAAGAGCATTGCCTGAGGCTGCCACTTGTAACATCACCAGGGGCTTGACTAAACTAGTCATAAATTCCAAATCCCCTCTGAATCCAGCCCAATAATGCCACACAATATGCAGCCTTTCCCCTAAATCTGGTGTGATAGTGACATACACTGTAGCACCCTACTCACACCAGACTTAGGGAATGCCCCCTTACCTGGGTTTTCAAAAACTCAGTTTTCTCTAGAGTTTGCTGGAAATTCCAGAGAAAACTGCTATGTGAAAAAGTCATCTGCACCAGATTCAGGGGGGGGGGAGGCAAGGAGCAGAGGAAGAACAAGCGCTGCCTTGGGGTCACTTCTCATTCCAAAGGCAGAGCCTCAGCTGTAGTCACTGACTCTGAGGTCAGAACCCCTGGTGAGCCCTGCCATCACAATGCTAGCCACCCATTCTGGCTTCAGAGAGGGTGACTATCAGTGGGGCTTTGCTTTTCTGGTGCATAATCACCCCTCCAAGTTCTAGAAAAATGAAAGCTCTAGCAGTAGCCACCCATTCTGGCTTCAGAGAGGCTACTATCGCTGGGGCTTTGCTTTTTCCGGAGCTCAGAGGGGAGGTTGCAAGCAAAGCGCTAGATGTGGTTAGCCACCTGATCTGGCTTCAGAGAGGGCGACTACCAGTGGGGCTTTGTTTTTTTGGTGCACAATCACCCCTCTGAGCTCTGGGAAAAGCAAAGGGCCAGAGGAGACTACTGCTAGAACTTTGCTTTTCCCAGAGCTCATGAGTAACAGCCTTGAATGGAAGCCCAAGTTAATCTGAATGCTGATTCAGGCTTTGGCAGGTGTGGCAGTTACATCTGGGCTAGAGTAGCCCGAAGTTCATGCACCACAGCTCCAGGCCAAAGTACAGTTGTCCCTTCACATTCGCTGGGGTTTGGTTCCAGGACCCCCCATGAATACCCAAATCCGTGAATACTCAAGTCCCATTATACACAATGGCATAGCAAAATGGTGTCCCTTATATAAGATGGCAAAATCAAGGTTTGCTATTAGGATTATTATTTTTTAAAGAATATTTTCAAGCCGTGAATACTCAAATCCATGAATGTCAAATCTGTGAATGTGGTGGGACAACTGTAGTCTGAATTTCATCCAGACTTTTACACACACACACACACACACACATGTAGCCAAGTTCCTGGTCCTTCCTCCTCTGCCATCACAAGGGGTTGTTGCTGGGTTTCAGGTTTTAGCCCTGAAATCTCAGGGCCTGTGATCCTCATGACCTGGCAAACCTACAGCCTGGTTATGGGACAATTTTTTACACTTTACACTGGATGCTAGATTGCTAATAGAAATCACTTCCAATCAGAATTGACCCCAGATCAGATAGCACTGAGCAGTGCCTTCACATTGATAATATCTGCTCAATAGATGATACATACTTAAATCAGCTTAAATCATGGGCTACTTTGTGACACCCAATCACAAATGCACATTTTCAAGTACCGGGGTTGCATATGAAAAGTTGACTCATACTCATATCAATGCATGGTATAGACCAGTGGTTCTTAACTTGTGGTCCATGGACCCCCAGGGGGCCATGATGTCCTCACACAGGGTCTGCGAAGGCTTGAAGGCTGCTTGGCCCACCTCCTGCCTGCAGTGGAGCGGCCACGTGACAGGAGCCAAGGTGATGAAGGCTGGCTGGCTGTCTGGCTGGCCTGGCCTGGCCTGCGCATTGCTCTTCAATCTGCTCCAGCCACAAATTTGCAAGAAGAAACAGGAAAAAAATTCTTCCCTCCCCCTCCAGTGCCTCTGAGGAAAGGTTGTTACTGCTGCTGCTTTAAATATTAAGTCTTAAGGGACCTCAGCAACAAAAGATATTTAAAGGGGGTACTTGGTAAAGAAAAGGTTAAGAGCCACTGGTATAGACTAATCTTCCCCAACCTAGTACCCTTCAGGTGTGTTGCAATACAATTCTCATCATCTTCAACCATCATGCTATCTGAAGATGATTGGACTTGTAACAACACATCTGGAAAGTTACAGGCTGGGAAAGGGTAATGTAGGCAGCTGCCTTGGGTTGTGATACTGGGGTTGTGACGCTCATGTTGTGAGCTGCCTTGTGTGCTACACTGGGAGAAAGATGGATAAAAACCAAATAGATTAAACAAATAGGCATACATGCAATCAGCTCAGTCTATAGCAGTATACAAATATTCATCCTACTGGCTATGAACTGCAGCTACCTTTGTCTGAAAGTGATCTTGCCCTTTCCAGAACCAAGCCAGGAAGGCTCTAAAGTCAAGCTAGTTCCCATCATTTGGCAGACATATGAGGAAGAAGGCCACAGCCTTGGTTCAATGGTTTGATTCTGATTGGGATTAGCAATGGGATTTAGGACAGGGATGAGAATGGTGTGGCCTTCCAGATGTTGATTGACTGTAAATCCCATGCATCATAGTCAACATAGTCAAAGGTGAGGAATGCGAGGAGTTACAGGCCAACAAGGTCTAAAGGATGACACTTTTCTCAAGTGCACACACACCCAGCCTAAGCCGTCATATTAGGAGGGATCTCTGAATACAAAGCATTTACTTAATTACTGACTCTGTACACTTTTGAGGGGAATACTATGTGACCTATTGTTGAATGCCTCAGTGTGTCTTCAACTAGCTCCGGTATCAGGGACAGTGGTAAGGAGCAGATGGGCAATTGCAAAGGGAAAGAACAGAGAGGATATTTTGTCTAAGGCTCCCCACAAAACCTGTAGCCGGCACTAACAGTGCCTGGAATCTTAGAGAAAGGTTTCAAGGAGCTGTTGTGGGAAAGGTTTGATCACAACTGTTTACTGGCTACTGATAACTCCATGCCACAATTGAAGGTCATGTTAGACGCAAAGTATAGGCTCCTGCCCTCACTCCAGAGCGAGTGTGAATAGGTCACACTTATCTCGAGAAAACATAGTGGTAGCCAAGGCATGACGCCTGAACCCCTGTGCCCTCAGCTTGTCAGCTCTTCCAGCCTTCCTCTCTGCTGTGTTCTTTTAGGTTTCCCTCCCCTGCAGCTCTTGGCCATGAGGAAGCACCTTGCCCTGCTACTGCCAAGCGTGTTGGAATGTGAGCAATGCCACCCAGACAAATAGCTCCTCAGGTGGCAATAAACCCAGTGCTCCATTTCTCTCAGTCTGGCACCTGCCATGCAGAGAGGCCATGGTGAACACCCACTCCGAAAAGGCCCCTGAGCAAAAATTCCTCTACCACCCCCCAGGTTGTCATTTGGAACAAAGGTAGAAGGCAAGCCGATGTGGTAATGCAAAAGGAATGAGCCTTTGTACCCTGTGAACAAACATGTGTATGCATTAGGCATGCTAAGGCCTTCCTGTGATTGTTTGGCTATGCATTCCTGCCAGTATCCTTGTAAGGATGATCTAACCCCAGACGGGTCTGTGTCTGTTGTTGTGGTGCTTGCCTATCTTTCTTATTTTCAGCTACGTCTTCTCCCAGAAGAAGTATTATTCGTTAATTCTTGTTGTTGTGTGCCTTCAAGTTGCTTCTGACTCACGGCAACCCTAAGGTGAGCCTATCCTGGGGTTTTCTTGGCAAGTTTCATTCAGAGGAGGTTTGCCATTGCCTTCCTCTGCCTGCTACATGTTAATTTGGTTGAATCTATGCAGACTTTCTGACCAGCACCTGCAAACAAACAAAATTTTGGCTGGGCCAGACCAGTGACATAAGGAAATTAGTCATATTAAAACTTCAATACTCCTTGAAGAAAACCATTTAGACTACATGAATAAAATATTTTAGATTGCCAAGTTCTTTGAGGAAGGGATCTGTACTTTGTTTTGCTGGTCTTGTGAAGTCTCATTCATGCTCTTTGTTGATACTGTACTATACTACTACTGCTACTAGCCTTAAATCCTTTGAAGACCTGTGGTTTAATCTGTGGCCATTGCATTCACTGATACAGATCACATCTATTTCACACCATCATTAAGCTAATATCTACTGTGGCCTAGTTCATAAACAGGTGCCAACTTTCTGGCGCTGTGCTTCTCTGTACTTAGTCCAGTCTTCAGACAGTAGCCGTGCATTCTGTTACTGGAGCAATACACAAAGCTTTGCCAGCTTGGTAGAACCTGCCAGAGTTTGGACTCTATTGGCACAACCTGCAAGAGTTCAGGGTCACTTCCAAAGGTGAGGCATGTAGCACACAATTTCCTTCTCCCATAATTCACTGCAGCCTTCCAGCATTTGCTGCCTGAGTCAATCATTTCACTTCAGCTTATACTAGAGCCAGCCCCATATTCATGACACAGTTGCCACATAACGTTTTTGACGAGTCACATCTTCATCATGATTTCTGCAGGAAACTCAGGGTCTGAAAGATTTGCAGTTTGCTCCACATTTCAGGGGGAAACCTGGTTTATTAGCCATATGGCGGCCACAGATTGGCTTTGGTGTGAAGCTGGGGGTGGAAGTTCTGGTGGACAGGACTCCATTCTGGTGCCTTAATTTTCTATTGTATTTTATTTTATTTCTTTTTCAATTGTGTGCATACTGGATGAGCATATGTCTGCTTATCCAATAATACAATACTCTGGGACAATGAATATTCACATGCACAAGTGAACAGAAAAAAGCCAATGGAGCAGCCCAGCCATGTGGCTGGAAATAATACAACATATAGGAGGCATGGTCAGTATAGGACCACCCTTTTACTCCAATGCAGATGACAGTGTGATAGGATACTCCAATCCACAATCAGACAAACCCCAGCGAGTGTGGCATTTATCGGGCTGCTGCGGATCAAAAACACCTGCTGTGGCTACAAGGTAAGTGCAGGGCTTCCTGCCCACGTAGACAAGCCCTATGTTTTCCACTTTCCCTCCTAGATTTTGACTTCTTGGTCATTGGCTATTGAAAAAAGGCTGCTCTTGGGCTTATAATGACCCCAGGAGGGCAAAAACATGGTAAAATTGCCCTTCACAGCCCCTAGAAGGAATTTGGTACAAAAATCCATTTTTGCACATTTGGGGGGCCATCGGGGGAGCCAAAATTTCCTTGGGGGCCTTTCATTTGTTGTTGTTTTCCTTCAAGTAATTTCTGACTTATGGCAACCCGAAGACAAAGCCATAACGGGGTTTATTGGTAAGATTTGTTCAGAGGGAATTTGCCTTCTTCTGAGGTTGGGAGGGTTTGACTTGCCCAAGGTCACCCAGTGGGTTTCCATGGCCGAGTGGGGATTCAAACCCTGGTCTCCAGAATTGTAGTTCACTGCTCAAACCACTACACCATGCTGGCACCAGAGCTCTCTGGCTGAAAATTCTAAATACCCATCCCTAAACTGCAAATCCCAGAATTCCAGAGGATGGAATCAGGGCCAGGGCCGGTTTAAGGCACTGGCGGCATCAGCATCCGCAGGGGTCCCATAATTGTGGGGGGGGGCGTAGTACCCCCCCTCCTGCAAAAACATTAGTAATAATCTGAATATCCTATACTATGAATAGCTTAGGTTGAGTTAGGTTACATTGACCTGAGATAAACATATGGGCCCCCCAAAATAAAGCATTGCAGGGGGGCCCAAAATTCCTTAAACTGGTCCTGATCAGGCAGTTAAAATAGAATCATAGTGCTATAATTGTACAGTGTGAAAGGCATCTTTCTCTCCCGCCATTCCTACCTTAAATGCAACCTAGCTTCCCGACCCCCATCTTACCTTGGATATCAGCGTCCATCATTCTATGGCAGAATACATATTTTGTATGCAAGGATTCCCAAGTTTCACCCTTCACATCTCCAAATATGACCAGAAAAGAATCCTGCCTGAAACCTTCAAGTTGTTGCCAGGTGGTGTATACAGTATAGCCCTGTATGGCCTGACTCAGTGGTTCTTAACCTGTGGTCTGTGGACCCCCAGAGGTACGTGGTGTCCTCACAGGGGTTCCAAGAAGGCTTGAAGGCTGCTCAGCCCACATGGCAGGAGCCAAGGCAAAAGCTGGCAGTCCATTCTAGCCACAAATTTGCAGGAAGAGGTAGGAGAAAAGTCTTCCCTCCCCCTCCAGTGCCTCCGAGGGAAGGGTTAATGGATGGTGTAATTGTGTTATTGTTGTTTTTAGGTTTTTAAATCTTGAGTTATGTCTTGAGGGTTGCAGCAACAAAACATATTTAAAGGGGGTCCTTGGTAAAGAAAAGGTTAAGAGCCACTGGTCTGACTCAGTATAAGGCAGGTTTCAAACAGAACTCAGAAAGGTTGCTTTTTTACACCAGTGGGCTGGGGGATTCTTGGTTCTACAGTCCAAATAATTAGTTTGGCCAAATTTTTAGGAGAAATACTGCAACAAGCTGGAGCATTACTCAGGAACTGTAGAGAACTCTGCTTAATGAAATATGTTATATTGTTATGAACACCACTATGGAGTCCGAATGAGAACTTAAGGTTCACATCAAGGGAGTATCTAACACTTTTGCAAGAGGTTCTTCTTAGGCGCTCTGGACTTCACCATCTAGGAATGGCAGTCTCTATGAGCAAATAGTAACAGCAGCAATGCTATTCAGAAATAGCTGGAATTATCTGAATACTCTCATGCAGTATATGTGAGCCCTCCCTGAGACTTAGCAAAAGGAGGGAAGAGGGCTTTGCCCCAGAGCTTTCTGTAAGCCAGCACAGAGCAATGCAAGCCTTCCCCAAGGGGAGGAAGTGATAAAGAGACAGGTCATTGGCTCAGTAATGGGTGACAGGTTTTGCACATTACATGCGGAAGGCATTCCCTGCATTCCAGGGCTTGTAACCCCCAGACCAGCCAAGCTTTCTACTTGCCCTGCATGCTGCAGGGTGGTCTCCCTGTCTGCCTTGGAAGAAGTCCTTGAATCCTAGGTGAAAAAACAAATATCTGTCTGCTGTTAAGAGTCTCTCGCTCCTAATTGCTCTTCAGGCTGGAGCTGGTGGGCCACCTGCTGCCAGTGCAGCTTTTTGATGTGGTTACCAGCCCCTTTGACTAATACTGAATCAGGGCTTAAAGGAGACCAGTGGTGGATGAAGGCCCTGTCATCGGCTTCCCTTGAGCCTGGTCTGGAATAGACAGAAGTCCTTGTTGTTGTCTGCCTTCAAGTCATTTCTGACTTATGGTGACCCTAAGGCAAAACTATCACGGGGTTTTCTTGGCAGAACTTGTTCAGAGGGGGGTTGTCCTTGCCTTTCTCTGAGACAGAGGGCCCATCTATATGAAGCAAAAAAGAAAACACCAAAAAAACAGAGTACCCCATAGTACTGGCATTTTGCAGCAGCAGTGATTTGTCTTAATGGTGTTTTTGCCCTCATAAACACCCATAAGCTTTGCATGCAAGATGGCAGCTGTGAGTGATTTACTTGCATTTGTACATACCTCAACTTAAAAAAAAAGATGTCTAAGGCGTGCTAGAGTAATTTTTCAATTTAACAGAAAAGCTAAAAAAAAACACCACACCCCATGTTATCGCCTTAGCGATTGCTCACTAAAGCGAAAATCCAACATGGCAGCAGCGGGCACTTGCCCTGTTACCAAACCCCACTCCCATGCTCACCCAGCCAATCAGCTTTGCACTTCCTCTCCTATGGGAAAGCAATTCATATCGAATCTCTTGTCCCAATGAGCAGGAATGCACATTCCCCTCGCTGTTTTGAATAAACTATGAGAAAAGCCACAAAGGCTTTCCCTGCAATGTTTTTGCTGTTTTGGCCCCCGGTCCTTCTGAGTATGGTGGATTGATGCGGGATCTCATTTAGACAGATCGTATTCCCAACTAATTCCATGAGAGTTATTTTTACTGTTTAGACAACCTCAGAGAGTGTGATGACTCGCCCAGGGTCACCCAGTGGGTTTCCATCATTGAGTGGGTGTTCAAACCCTGGTGTCCCACTGTTCTAGTCCAACACTCATACCATTACACCATGCTGGCTCTCTCAGAGTGGCAAGAAATACTCAGACGTGGTTTTTCCAGTCCCTTCCTCTGAAATATAGCCTGCAGCACCTGGTATTTGTTGGTGGTCTCCCATCAAAGTACTAAGCAGGGCTGACCCTGCTCAGCTTCCAAATGAGCAGTGCCCTGGAATGACTAAACTGCAGTCCTTTGCAGACTTTTTGGTCTGCTATCCTATACTCTCTAACCTAGAACTTGGAAACGTCTTTAGGAATTAAAGGATTTTAGGAACTGTAGTCTAGAAAAGTAACTTTTCTAGCCTCCACCAGAATCAAGCCATTGAACTGAATGTGTTGTTAGAGTGCTTCTGTACTAAGCATAGACTCCATTTCACTCCATTCACTCACTCATTTTTTGCAAGCCATCTATGTTTTAGGGTATTTAAATTCCTCAGATTTGCACTATTAAATTTCCAGTTGGTGCCATTTTAACTGCATTTTGTTTTGTTTTTAATCTTTTCCTTTAGGCTTTTTATATAGATATGAATCTATTTTGACACTCTTAAATCCTAGGTGCACGTATACGCTTAAATGAGAGAGCATTCAGCAGAAATGTGAACATTAATTTTTTTTAAAAACAAGCTGCCTTTCCAGTTTTTTGAAAAAGCGTCATTTTGTTACTGCTTTTAAAAAACGTTTTTAAAAATAAACCATGCATTTTCTTCTATGTTTATTTAACCTTATTGAAATAGTTACAGAATCACATTTAAAAAGTGCTTTAATGTCATTTTTAAAAAATAAATCCTCGAAAACAGTTTTCAAGGTGGTATGCTCAGGTGAATTTCTCTCTTCCTAATCCAAATGCCATGTCTTTCAATGTGGATGGAAAACAGCAGTATAAAAACACCAAAAAAATGCTACCCCCCCTCCCTGAAAACTAAGTTATAATTCCTTATGTACGGTAGTTTATACTACTACAACAATGACCGGGTAGCACAAGGAATCATCAACCTGAGATCATCTACTCTTGCAAGCAAACTCCACTATAAACATAGTGAGATTTCCTTCCAAGTAAGCAAGCCTAGGAGTGGGCTGTGGGAAAACACAGGTTAAAAAAGTGACCTACATAACAGGGCTGTTGTAACAAATTCTAAAATATTGGAGGTGAAGTGCTTTGAATATTTAAAGCAGACTTTGTAAATGTCAAGTACTCGCAGCTCAGTAGACATATATTCTCCCTTCTCTGCCCTACATCTATTTTGCTCCATATTGGGGTGGGGGAGGGGGAATCCTGATTTCTTCAGCATGATAGCAATTTCAGAGAGTGAGGTTGGCTTCAGAAAGTCGTTTGACAGCTGCTTTATAGTGCAATCCACTGAGAACTGCTTCCTCCTGCTATGTGAAACTGTCTATGTCAAATTGCCAAGTCATGCAATTTTCCTAGCAATAGCCAAATGGAAACTGCTAAATATTTGCTGAATGCATTATCTACATTAAGCAGAACACCTGGAAGTCCAAATGCTTCTGTAAGCTCTTATTCCTGAAGAACAATAAAGGCAGTGCCCAGATTTATGTTTAAAATAAGTTAACTATCGTTTAGGACAAGGGTGAGCAAAGTGCAGCACCCAGGGGTCCAGTGTAGTCCTGCCCCTCACCACACCCAGTTTTAAAAATTACTAAACCTTCCTCCCCTGGCTGCACTCTCTAAGGAGCTGTGTGAACAATTTTGCCAGGTTTTTAGTCCCCTAAATTGTTCAAAGGTGGGAAAGTAGGCCAGGGAGCGGGGGCTTCATCCCAAAGTGGAAGAAACTTGTGATCATTTCTTGGTGGGAACTAAAGGGACTGTCTTGGGTTTAAAACAAGCAAAGGAGGCTCCTGTACCTGGTAAACCTGCCCCCCAGTCCATAGAGGGAAAAAATAAATCAGGTTGACCAATGAGGCATCAAGGGACGTGCAGACCTTCCACATCTGGATAGTTGCCCACTGCTGGTTTGGGGCCTCAAATAATGAAGGACATCTTAAGTTTTACAAAAGTACCTGTAGAAACAAACACAAATCTGGATAATGCTATTTTTTTACTTTTTTACAACAAGGTCTTTTATGTTTAATATAAGGCTTGTCTAGACGAGAAGATAAAAAGTGGATTGGTGCGCATTAATGCAAATTCGCAGCAGCGTTCATTTGTCTCCACTTTTTTGGCAAAATCACTGGTATGTGAAATTCACACCGAACCATGCCTGCGAATCAAGATGGTGGCCAGGAGTAAATTGTTCATGTTATTTTTCTCCACAACTTGCCGCCGCTGCACAGTATGTTTTTTTTACTGTAAATCTAAGGTGCACAAGTGCGACCTTCCATTTACAAATGCTGTTTGGTTGCCTTGGCACAGCGAAAAAGCACATAATCGATACCGTGAAACTCCAAAATGGCGCTTCCAGCCACTTCATGGCTGGCAAACCCACCCCCTGCGCACATCCAAACAAGCAGGTTTCCACTTCTGCTCTTATTCTGGAATACAATGCAATGTGATTTGATTGTCCTAACAAGAGGGAATGCACATTTCCCCTGCATTTAAAAAAAATGCCTCAAAGGCTTCTCCCACGTAGTTTTTAACCCCCCCTCCTTCTGAATATGGCGAATCACCGCGGGACCTTGTTGGGACAAAAGGTATTCTCCTTGAATTCTATGCAGAGTTTTTTCATCATATAAACAACCCGATAATTTATGCCTTAAGCCTTAGGTTGTCAGCATGTCTTCAACCAGCTGGCTAAGCAGAAGCCTATGGTTGTTAATAATATGTAAGGATGAGAACAACTCTGGGTGATGATGGCTGTGGTGTTATAGTATTTTTCCTAGTCTGGCTCTAAAATCATTGGATCTTATACCGTCCAACATTTCACAGATGAAAATCAGGACATGTGTGGCCAAGAAAGATCAGAGTGTGGTCACGATGGCAAAAGCTATTAACGGGAAGCTAGGAGAGGCTGCAAGGGGGAAGTGGGATGAGGAGATCAAAACTGGGACTTTTTAAAATCACCTAGCAATTTGAGGTGACAGGGGTTAATCGGGACTGTCTCTGAAAAATCAGGACAGTTGGAAGGTATGGTATAGGTATGGAGGGAGGGAGGGAGGGATAAGGGCATTTTCCCCCAACCAAAATAAGAAATCTGCTCCACCAAAGGAAATTTTCTTTCCATGCCCCAAATTTATACCACGCAGAGAGTGAGACACTGAAAATCATTCACAACTGGAGCTCTTACATTTGCTGTGTTTTCATTCCCTTGATCACTGCCTGTCCCTTTTCTTTTGATGCCCAAACTGTATTTCTAAATGCTCAACTGAAATCTTAATTTACTGCATTGTTAGAGACTTATTATCACATTATACTGTTATAACGCTGTTATTCCACTTTAACTTCTGTAGCTGCCTCCTGTGGAATCCTGGGATTTGCAGTTTCGGGAGGGGCATTTACAACTCTCAGCCAGAGTGCTCTTAGGCCTCACTGAACTACAAACCCCAGAATTCCACAGAAGGCAGCCAGAGCAGTTAAAGTGGAATAGTAGCACTATAGGAGTATAGTATGATAAAGTCCTTGGAGACTGAAGGAAAATTTCATTGGGATGCCGAATTCTTATTTGGAGGGAATGCCCTCATTTTGCCCTGCCCCCATAGCTACACTGCTAGGTGCTGTTCATCTACAGTTTTTATAAATTAAAATGGTTTTATTGAAATTCTTTAACACATAACAAAAAAAATGGAAAACCAATATGAAAAGAAACACATGGAAAAAGAGAGAGAGAAGAAAAGGTTACACACAAAAATACAGGTACATCCTGTATAAGTCCGTATGTTTAAGATAATTGATAAGAAATGCCTTTTAATGAATGTAAGCTTTTAAAATCAATTAAAGAGTTCATCCTTTGGATTTAAGCAAGTGATATATTGTAATTCCAGGTGATAGCTTTTATTGTTGGCTCTAGCTTGCATTCAACCAACAGTGGTAGTTGTATGATGTGACCATGGCTAAGGTAGACAGGCAGTCTCAGAGCATGGTTTCCAGAACTGTGATTCCTTCTTCTCTGGCCTCTAATTGCTTAACTATGCTGCCTATTGCATCTCATTTCGGAGGTTGTGGTGGGGGTACTGCTGTCACAGTTGTCTCCTATTGACAGTCATCTTAGCTAAGAAACTAAAGACTTACTGGACCATGGAAGCTGAACTCTCTTCTGACCTCTGGAGGTGGTCTCGCTCTAGCAGACCATCTCTGATGTCACACAGTGTATGAAGGAAGTCTGTTGCATGTGTGTGCACGCACATGTTGCAGCTCATGCTGTTG
This sequence comes from Gambelia wislizenii, assembly GCA_030847615.1. Classification (NCBI taxonomy): domain Eukaryota; kingdom Metazoa; phylum Chordata; class Lepidosauria; order Squamata; family Crotaphytidae; genus Gambelia; species Gambelia wislizenii. The sequence goes on along the minus strand of JAUMIR010000005.1, from coordinate 224,123,978 downwards.
ATAAGTAGACAACAGTATACTGTATTCCATTTCTTGCCCTGGTACTAAATTTGCTGAGCAGGGACAGTAGGAGATAAAGTGTAACTCAGCAGAGAAACGTCTGTCTGACAACAACAACAACACCCCCCCCCCGCCTCCACAAAGCCTCTGGCACACCAAGGGGAAAGAAGCATGAAAAAATGGGTGCATGTGAAAAGCACTGCATCTTCTTTTTTCTCTTCGTATTATTCTCTGTTCCCATCTGTGCTGAGGCTAAGTGGAACTTCTTAGTCTTGATATGTCTACAGTTGAGACCACTGCCTTTGCCTTGAGAGTCACATTTGGCATTCCTGACCAATTTCAATAGCAGCCATTGTCCTTAGGAAAGGTCACCAGCACCCACTGCCAGCCAGACGCTTTACTGGGCTCTAGAAGAAGCCTGCTTGTGGAAGAAATTGGACTGGAGGAAGACAAATGGGAAATAAATTTTCCATAGTTTGAATTGTTCCATATGAAAGCCTCTGGTCCAGTGTAATCCAAATTCTTGCCTGGAATCTGCAAGGAATTTTGATTTGCTCTGGAATACTACAGCCGTTTAAGCCATTCTCAGAAGACAAAAGATAATATCTCCTTCAGGGGGTTTCATCTTCAATAGCCAATACGTTCTCTGAGAAACTGCCTTTATGACAAGAGGCTGGAAGAAAGTAAAAGGGCTGTGTTAGCATGCCCTACTACTCTCTCCCTGTAATATCTCATACTTGGAAATATTGGACACTTTAAAGGGATCTAGTAGACTGGTGTGAGCCAAAGTGAGGTCAGATGGAGGTCACAAGGACCTGGGAAGGCGTCTTAGAAATATTTTAGCAAGCACACCCAAGCTAGGATTGAGTGGAAGCCCTTTAGTAAACAAAACCATTAAGGAGGTTGTTTGGGCCCCTCAATGGTGAGTCACATGTCCTAAACAATCAAGTGACCTACACAACCCAAATCCTCATGAAATATCCCTTGGAATCCCCTCCTGTCCTACAATGCAAGATTGTCATAAACCAATCAGTTCCGATCTCCCAGCCATAAACAGCAATCAACTAAGTTTCGGTTTCCTTTGTTTACGTAGTGGAAAACCCATCTAAGCTTTGTCCTAAACCAAAGTACCCCCTTCAAGATATGAAGCAGGGTATAAATATTAGTCCCAAATAACAGCAAAGTGTGCCATAGTGGACAAGACCCAGCCACTCTCTGTTGGCACCCCCCAGATCAGAACTTCCAGTGCCACCCTCAGGCTTTGGTCTCAGTACTTCACTACTTTTCAAGATGGGTAACTATCACCCTATTTCCCAGATCTACTCCTCTGTCCAAATTTTCTGCCTTAACTCTTTGATAGCTTTGTGTGGTTCTTGTGAGCATGTGTTGCGTGTGTGAATGCTTTTTCTGTTATTTCCAGTAAAAACATTTTATTTCACTTTACATAGCTGAAAAGACCTGAAGTTAGCATTCCATTTGAGCTAATCATAATTCCCCCAAATATTAATATAATTTTGACATCATAAGTGGGGCTCTAAAGCAACCTCGCGTCTTCAGGTAATAGCTGGCCCCTAACATTTCACTCCCTCCAACATTTCACAGATGCAAATCAGAGCACATTTAGTGAAACAGTATCTGTGTGTTCAGGATAGCAACCGTTATAAATGAGGAGGAACACACAAGCTGCAGCAGTTTGCTTTTGCCTGGGCCTCCTGGGAAGGGCAAGATTTTGCCCCCTCTTCTCCTTTCCTGCCTGCTGAGTTAACTGAATGCAAACAAAACTTAAAAGTAAACAATATCTGGCTCCCAGTTTTGAAATACAGTAGAATTAAAACTCAACACTTACAAAGGAATTCCACGTAGGGACAGGGGGATTCCCAGCAGATAATGGCCCATCAACCAACCATTAGCCAAACAGACACTTAACGAGCCTTGCGTTTCTATACCCAGAAACTAACCATTCAATTACACACATTGACATATACTCCCCAACAGGGGTTCACAGGATATAAACTCCACACACACTCCTACCCAACCATTCTCTGAGGATGCCAGCCACAGATGCAGGTGAAACGTCAGAAAGAAACTATTCCAGAACACGGCCTCACAGCCCGGAAAAAACCCAAGGAAAATCTATGGATGCAAACTACTTTTATGCTTTGAATTCAGTTTGCAGCAATATACAAAGGGAGGAAATGGGGGTAGGAGAGAGAAATTGGGAGATTTTTTAAAGCATCTGGAAAAGAGGGAGAGCAAAGGATTAATTGGGACTGTCCCTGTCAAATCTGGACAACTGGAGGGTATAAAATGTTGCTGCTTAAGGCCAGGGCTGGATTAAGACATGCTGAGGCTTAAAGCTATCTCAGATTTAAGAATCCCCATGACATTATATGAAATTTGAAGTTAGAAATAAATTGTAGTGTGTGACTTCTGCATAAATCCAGTAGCATCTGAGAAGAAAGTCAAGGTGGTGACTCCTATTACATGCACAGAAACTGACGGAAGAGGCAGATGCATCTTACTTTGATAATGGGGAGATGACTTCAACTGGACTTAAGGAAAGCAGCCTGAGCACATCTTCCTGAGGAGTTGGCCACCACATTGCACCCTGATGGACTGTAGAAGGGCTGGTGACACCCCTTGGACAACTGCTATGGAACCAAGGCAGGGCCCACTGTTAATGCTTGCTGTAGGCCTCCCATTAAAAGGTGATTCTCACCCAGTGCGGTGTGCAGTGGTAGGTGACTGTCATATTGATTTTTCCCAGAAAGTCCTTGACATAGCATCACTGTGGGTTATTGTGTGAAATGTAAATAGCGGCTGAGCTCACGTCCCCCTGTCATTTTATGTTCTCAGCAGAGTGGTTACTATCTCTAAGTCTAAGGGGGTAGGAGAGGTCTACCAGAGGGCATGATGCTGAAGGTTCTCCTCAAGCCTGGAGCCAATCCTGAATCACAAGACCAGCAGTAGCACATTTGCTTTGCATGCAGGAGGTCCAAGTCCAGGTCTAATCCACAAAAACATTGAGGTGGCAGATGAGCAGGAAAAAAAATTCTGGGAGCAATTGCCAGCCAGAGAATGCAATACTGGGCTAGATGGAAATAGACTGACTTGATATAAGGCCCTTTCTATGAACCTTGAAAATCACATTTTAAGCCAAGTGACTACATTGACATGTGGAAGCCTCCATAATTGAGCAGTAGTAAGATGATGCTCTGAGTCCTAAAGCATCATCCTACCACCTCTCTGTCACGAGTGGCTTCAGCATGTCATTTTATTTTATTTAAAGCATTTACTTATCACTTTTCTGCCCACTAGGACCCCCAAAGCAATGTACAACAATTCTTTTAAAACAGATTTTAACAACTGTAAATGCCAACTTTAAAACCAATTTTAAAGACAAAAAAATGCAGTATTTTTTCCTTTGAAGCTCATTGGGGAAGAAGCCACCCTGACTTTCCCTGGGAGAGAGCTCTATAGTCATGGCTCTGCTACAGAGAAAGCCCTGCCTCATATGTTTTCCAGCCTAATTTCTCAGGGAGGGTAATGGGACATGCAACAAGATTTGCACTGAACATTTTTAATGTTCATACAGTGAATGTATGAATGTTCTACTTCATACAGAAGTAGAAATACATTTATTTTAAATCCATAAAGGTAAGTTGCTAAGCTCATAATGCCGCTTCTGCAATAAGGAAGCATATGTGTATATGTATGGGTTTAATGCTGGGAGAGTGAGTTGAAGGCACATGAAATGGCACATGAAATGAAATGTAGTGACAAAGAGGATATTTATTTGTTTATTTATTTATTATTAAAATATTTATATCCTGTCCTTTACCTGAAGATCTCAGGGTGGCTTACAATAAAGTCAACTTAAAACAATAAATAATTGTTTTAAATAAATAAACCAATATGTAAAAGATTGAAATTGTATTAAACAATTGTTCAATTTAATAACAGAAAATTTAAAACCAATTAAAACAATCTTGAATAATACTGTATAACCATAAAACTTGTGCAGCCTGAATAAAATCAGTTTGGCTTGAAGGCTTTAATAAAAAGCCAGGTTTTAATCTGGTGCTGAAATGATTCCAATGTTGGCACCAATTGGACCTCCAGAGGGAGGGAATTCCCCAACCCAGGTGCCACTACATAAAAGCCTTTCTCTTTTGCAAAAAGGATATATAGGATATATAGCACAAAAAAGCATGTTTGTTTCCATCATGTGTAAGAAACTTTGGCATGAATAGTACAAAATATTAATACTGTATTATCTATAGCAACATGACATGTATCTCTCTCTTTTTTTAAAAAAAGTGTGGTATGAAATAATTTGGTATTTTTTTCACGGTGATAACTGGTGTATAATAATTATTGACAATAATTATTGGCTTTCTGCAGGTTGCATATCCATAAATTCAATTGGGGAGGGGGTAAAGAAGTGAAAATGTTGGCTTGTGCGCAGTTTGGCTGGGCAGAGGAGGCCACCACAGGTCAGCGCTAGCGAGGTCAGCTTCATACATAAATAAATACAGTCCTGTACTTAGTAAAGTCATTCCCCCCAACCCCCCATCTGTTTCCCTATGAGCCTGGTTAGTACTTGGATGGGAGACTGCCAATGAATACTAGGTACTGTAGGCTGTATTTCAGAGGAAGGAACTGGCAAAACCACCTCTGAGTATTCCCTGCCTATGAAAATTTATGGAGTGGCCATAAGTCAACAGGCAACTTGAAGGCCCACACCCACACCTGCGCCTATATCCAATGCATTTTTTTTTTAAAAAATGTGTCATTTCAGTGACTATATACAGCATTTGTCCACTTGTATTGTTTAAGGCCATTCTTGAAGGCATTTTGCTTTAAGGTGTGTGTGTGTGTGTTTTAGGTCTGAATCCTATTTGTTGGGAAATACAAGTGGGAGGTGGCTGCTGCACCTGTTTAGCACCTGCTGCTGTGGGCTTCCTCTGGTCATTTGGGTAGAGAACAGGCTGGAGGCCGTGGGAAAAGTATGGTGATCTAGATAAGCTACTCATTTGAGCCACTGCAGCTAGGATGCCAGAAAGAAGGAAGAAAATAGAAGGAATTCCTTTGCATACAATTTGCATATTTCTAATGCAAAAAGATTGACTACAATTAGAAAAGAAATAAAATACCTTAGACATTGCAATGCATTCTTACAAGACAACGTAGAAAGAATTATTGTAATTAAAAGAGGAATGAACTGCCTTGCTCCATTGTGAGGAAGACTGTGGCCAGATACTTACGTACCTGCTGTCCAGGTACTCATCATGGAGAAGCAACTTTAAGACCTCTGCTCTTTCTTGCTGCTCTTTGGACTTGGACTGAGCAGCCCTTCAGAGGACACCTTCAAAAATAAGACTGACCTCTGCAAAGTAGAATATGCAGCCATTCAACTTCCCAACCTGTTGAACGCTGAGGTTGACAGCACAACTATTATGGACATTATATTATATTTAATAAAGAGTAGATATGGGGTCTACCAAAGTCAGGGTCATCCATGCCACAGTATTTCTGATTTCTATGTACTAATGTAAAACTGGACAGTGAAGAAAGCTAACGGGAGAAAAAAAAATCAACTCATTTGAATTGTGGTCCTGGGGGAGAGTTCTATGGATACCAAGAGTAAATCAGCCCAGAACCCACACTAGAAGCCAAGATGACTAAACTCAGGCTATCATACTTCAGTTGTATCACACCTAGGACAGTGCCTAGGGCCTGCAATTCTCTATGATACAATGAGTTGTATCATATCAATGATACAACTCATTGGAAAAGATGAGAATGTTCAGTGAAATGAAAGACAGTAGGAAAAAGAAGAAGACCCCATTATAGGTAGATAGACTCAATCAAAGAAGCCATGACCTTGGTGCAAGAACTGAGCACCAAGGCTCTTGGAGGTCTCTTCTTCATAGGGTCACCATAAGTTGAAGCCTGCTAGAAGACTCACAATAACAAAGATGTGGGATTCGCATGTTCTCTTGAAGGAGGGGAAGTATATATGTATATATAGTACTAGAACTCAGTGTGGTAGAGCAGCTAAAGTGTTGAACCAGGACTTGGGGAATACAGGTTCAAGAAGAGAAACTCAGACTAGTCACTCTCAAACCTACCTTAGAGGAGATAAAGTGAAGAAACAGCGGGGGAGGGGAGGAGTTCCATATACACCATTGGAGTTCATTTGAAAAAAAGCCAGGATACAAATTGAAGCAGCAAACATATAACATAGAAACTATTTCCACTACACAAGGCTGAGCGTTCTCAAGACCATCTCTCAGCCTGTGTGAGGCAGCTGTCTGAGGCTTCTGGCATTTACAAAATTCAGCCTGGGTAGGCTTTTGGGAGGCTAATCCCTAGACTGATGGAGCTGGAAAGATGAGCTTTTCCCACGACCACCAGCACAAGCTGAGATGATTCTAAGAATCAGCCTCTTGCGTTGTACCAAAATCACCAACAAGAAACCAAGCAAAACAAATAAAAGACAAATTGAGGCATTCAGAAAGTTGACATGGGAATCGCTAGACTCTGTGAGGAACAAAGAGAATCCAAGAGACTATTGATGTCAGCTCAGATGCTGAGGGGCAGTTCCTAGTAAGACGATCATTCCATGGCATGCACTGATGGGGGAGGGAGATTCAAGAGAAGTATGATAAGATGGAAAATATGTTGGCAACAGCTGCAAATGACTCTTATGAATACAGTTTGGGGGCAGGAGGAGGAGGGGGACTGCAGAAACAAGACATTGGAAATTGGGAGAAAAAAGGCTGAGAATATACAAGACGTTTCAAAGTGATTAATAAGCTGAAAAAGTAGTTCTTAGCTATTGATTTAAAGTATTTATATCCTGACCTTTCAGTGGCTTACAAGCAGTGTATTAAAATGTATTGAAAGAATAAATAAAATTCAGGATCATAATTAAAAATAAATGAATAAAAGCAAGTACACTGCAGATAGAAAGTCTGTAGCACAAGAGAGCCTAAATCCTTTTGTTAGTCCTGACTAGAGTAGGCCCATTGAACCAGTGGGATGTACCTATGTGTTGACTCACTAAGGTCTGTGTGAAATCGAAGGCTTTCATGGCTGGCATCCATAGATTTTCCTTGGTTTTTTTCCGGGCTGTGAGGCCGCGTTCTGGAAAAGTTTCACCTGCATCTGTGGCTGGCATCTTCAGAGAATAGTTGGGTAGGAGTGTGTGGAGATTATATACTGTGAACCCCTGTTGGGGAGTATATGTATATTTGTGTGTTTGAATGGTTAGTTTCTGGGTTTAGATATGCAAGAAGGATTAGTGTCTGTTTGGCTAATGGTTGGTTGATGGCCCATTATCTGCTGGAAATCCTCCTGTCCCTGGGTGGAATTCATTTGCAAGTATTGAGTTTTGATTCTATTGTTTTTCAAAACTGGGAGCCAGATTTTGTTTACTTTTAGGGTTTCTTCTTTCCTGTTGAAGTTGTCCAGGTGTTTGTGGATTTCAATAGCTTCTCTGTGCATTCTGACATGATAGTTGTTGGCCTGGTCCAGAATTTCTGTGTTTTTAAATAACACTTTGTGTCCAGGTTGGTTTATAACATTTTCTGCTACTGCTGATTTTTCTGGCTGGCCCAGTTTGCAGTGTCTCTCATGTTTAGTGGTCCCTATGTAAACTTGTTCACAGCTGCATGGTATGCGGTAAACTCCTGTAGCTGTGAGAAAGTCTCTTTTGTCCTTCGCTGAGCATAGCATTTCTTGGATTTTCTTGGTTGGTCTGTAGATCATTTGAAGGTTGTGTTTCCTCATTAGTTTACCTATTCTGTCTGTGACTCCTTTGATGTATGGTAAAAATACCTTCCCTTTGGGTGGCTGTTTTTTTTCTTCATTCCTGTGGTTTTTTCTGGGTCTGGCTGCACTTGTGATATTTGATCTGGAGTAACCATTAGCCTGTAGGGCCCAGTTTAGGTGCTTCAGTTCGTCCACCAGGTAGTGGGGTTCGCAGATCCTTTTTGCGCGGTCTACCAATGTTTTTGTTGTGCTTCTTTTTGTCCTGGCTGATGATTGGAGTTCTTGTGTAGGTATCTGTCCGTGTGTGTGGGTTTTCTGTATACTTTGTGGCCTAACTGTTGGTTTGATTTGCGGATGACTAGGACATCTAAGAATGGCAGTGTTCCTTCCTTTTCTTCTTCCATCGTGAATTGTATATTTGGATGGATGCTGTTCAGGTGGTTCAGGAATGAGACCAAATCTTCTTCTCCGTGACTCCAAATGGTGAAAGTGTCATCCACATATCAGAACCATGTTGTGGACTTCTTTGGTGCTGTTTCTAGGGCTTGCTTTTCAAAATATTCCATGTAAAAGTTTGCTATTGTGGGGCTCAGGGGGCTGCCCATGGCTACCCCATCGAACTGTCCATAGAGTTTGTTATCCCACTGGAAGTAGCTTGTGGTGAGGCAATGTTTGAACAAGGCTGTAATGTTCTCAGGAAATATTTGTTGGATGAGTGCCATGGTGTCCATTATGGGGACTTTGGTGGTCTGTTCACCCTGGTAAATGAAATCTGTGCTGAAAAATGAAACACCTTGTCTGGGCAGCAAAAAATCAAAAGAGAGGGGGCTAGATGGACCTCCCTACGTGGGGAGAGCCATAGGGGGTGGCCAGAGCTACTGAAAAGACCCTACTTCTTATTTTGGACAATCATACCTCTGCCATTGATGGGTCAATATGCAAAAGGATCTTGTAGAACCTTTGAGACTAACTGAGAGAAAGATGCTATAATCATGGCTGCCTTATCCATTAGGCACTTTAGGCACAGTGCCTAGGGCCTGCAAAAATTTTAGGTCCTACAAAAACAGGTTTCACAAATTTTTTTACAGGAATTGGGAAGGAAAACAAAGATTTCAAAATAAAATTATTTGATATATTCATCCACAAAGAAAAGAGTGCCTAGGTCCTATGAAAATCTTAATGTGGCCCTGGTTGTAGCATGAACTTTTATAGACTTAGGGTGTATCTACACTGTAAAAATAACACAGTTTAATTGCCATGGCTCCATCTAATAGAATCCTGGGATTTGTAGTTTTGTGAGGCACCAGCATTTTTTGGCAGAGAAGGCTAAAGGCCTTGTAAAACTACAAATCCCAGGGTTCCATAGGGATGGAGCTATAGCACTTAAAGTGGTGTCAAACTGCATTATTTCTACGGTGTAGATATGCCCTAAGTCTACTTCCTCAGATGCATGGAGAAATGGACTAAGGAGATTATCAGATGTGGCTAATGTGGTGCCATAATAACACCAGAAGAACACAAAAGGATGCCAATATCAAATGACGAGGTCCTTTTGCATTCCATTGGTGTCATTATGGCATTCCTTTTGATTGATGGGCCAATAGATCCCCTGTTGCAATTTGGTGCCAGCATTGCCAGCGTGTGAAACCTTGGGCCATTTAACTCTCATGAATGTGGCGTCAATGGGCGGTCCTGCCAGAACACTTCTGGGTGAGATCGGGATATCCAAGTAAGTGGCACGCTTTTTAAAAACTTCCCTGGTTTACTTGGAAGGTTTAAAGTGTGCGTATGTGCCTTTTGTAACTTTTGTGTGTGTGTGTTTGAATGTCCTGTGCTCACCTCTTCTCATGATTTCAGTCTAGGAAGTGAACGGAGCTCTGTTAGAGCTCCATTCCTTCCTGGGCTGCCTGTGGATGGGAGAGAAAGTAAGTGTGGTGGGAAGGGCTATTGTGCTGGGACAGGGACAGGACTGGAAATTGTGGGGCAGGGACACTTTTTGCATTCCTGTCTGATAATCTTCTAAATCTACAAAAGCTCATGCTACAGCTTCTTTCTCTCAGTTAGTCTCAAAGATCCTTTAGCATACTGATATTCCAGACTAACATGGCTATGTCTTTGAATTGATGGGACACTCAGCCAGAGCTTCTCTCTGCAAACACAACCTGCTTCTAGCACAGGCAGGCTCTTATCTGGAAAAGTTGAGCACAGGCACAATCCTCTGTTTCAAAGCAGCCTCTATTTCAGGGATGGACAAAATCTGGCTCATGGGCCATAAGTGGCCCCAAATTCCTGGCTCCCTCCAATTGCCTCCTACAAGAACACCTGCTTTTCCCCCTCTCTAAGTTGGGAGGGAAAGAAATATCAGAGTTCAGGGGACACAAGCAGGCAAGAAAGGGGCAGCACATATTAGTTTGTGGAGACAGGACTTTTTTGGACGGTGATTTGTAACGCAAGCAGCCTCGTCCCCGTTGCGAGGCTGCTACGCTGCAGGGGGGCCGTTTTGGATGACGCTGTGCCTGCGCCGATAATGTTGTGGAAGAGCTGGGAGGCTGCAGCGCCATATTTGGTGATTTCCTAATCACAGTCAACTTTTGCAACAGTATCGGCGCGGGCACAGCGTCATCCGAAACGGCCCCTGCAGCGCAGCAGCCTCGCAACGGGGACGAGGCTGCTTGTGTTACAAATCGCCATCCGAAAAAGTCCACAGTATTTCTCTGCTTCCAGGTAGACTGTGGATAGAAAGCTGCATTTACCAGAGAAGGGTTATTGCCTACATGTCCTTTTGTGGGCTCTCAAATTCCAAAACAGTGACAGCCATGTCAGTGGAGCAATGCATCTGCTCTGGGTTATAGTCTGAATTTGGACACAGAACTGTCCAAGATTCCAAAATCCACCCCCAAATAAGTTCATCACCTTGGAAAGTTCCTTTAAATTCCAGACTGAAACTTAGTGGTAAATTCATCACCACGCACTGATATGGCAGCTCGCAGCTACCTAAAAATGCACAAATTACATACTCAGGCACACGTCCACAGCACAGGAAAAGTACTCCGTGGAGTCATCATGTGGCAGGGAGGGAAGAATAAGCCTGCTGTGGACCAGAATGTATGGTGTCGGATGACTGCATACACAGTTGTTGCAGGTGAGAAGAGAGGGAGAAGGAGGAGGTAGAGCTCTTTGAGGAACAACAGTGCATTGAGGCCACCGTATCTCTCTGGGGCAAAGGAAACGGAAAAGAGATAAGGAACCCTTTTGGATCAGGAATTCCTTCTCACTTTCCCCTTTCTGTTTGTCTTTCACCAGCGATAACAGCAGCCCTTGTTCAATTTACCTGTATCCAAGCCTGCTAAACAAAAGAAGAGGCAACGCTGGAGAACTTTCCATGTCCACACAGGCTTATTGCTTGGCCAAGCTTGGAAAAGTTAACTTTTTGGACTACTGTACAGCTTCCAGAATTCCACCCCCTCCCACCTCACCCCAGCCAGCACAGCCATGGCTCTGTTGCTTTCTAACCTTTCTGCTTTCTAAGCCAAAGGCTCAGCCTCTTTCTCAACCAAGGCCTTTCCTACTCTCCCTGTGCATACCTGCCCACATCAGGCCCAGCCGACTTATCTTGAGCAGCTGTAACTCGAGGAGTAATTCAGAAAAACAGAAACGAGATTACAAACAATGAAATGGGGAGAACTGTGAAAGCCCAGGGGCCTGATAAAGAAGGGAGAACATTTGTATGGTGTTTCATTCATCACCTCTTTCCTTGCAAGGGGTGTGTAGGCAGGGAACAGATACTATATAGCAGATGCAGCGGGAGGTGAGCTTGTGTTGTACTGGAGACCAAAGGCCCTTTTCACTACACAGTTACAACACTATGATTCAACTTTAGCTGCTGTAGTTCCATCCTCTGGAATGCTGGAATTTGCCTTTAAAGAGGAGTATTTAGAATACAAAGCCAGAGAGTTCTAGAATACAAAGCCAGAGAGTTCTGAATGTTGCCCTGACAATTAAAGTGGAATCATGGTGCTCTAATTGTGTAGTGTGGAAGGGGCCCAGGATAGATGGGTCTCTCATGACATCCCCTCTTTGTTTCTGAAATGGGTTGCTTAGTGGATGAGCCCTAAAACAGACTGCTTGTGCCCAATGCAACCTGCAAGTTACAATGGCCTGTGAAGTGTTAAGCAACAGCCACCTTGGTCACCAATCACCACAGAGGCTTCAAAGCTTGGTAATTTTACTTTTCAGTAGAGGCTCACTGCTTGTCACGGGTTTGGAAATGTTGTGGGTTTGGACTACAAAAGGAACTGTTTTGTTGTTTTTCTTGTAAAGTGTCCATGTACATTGATGGCGCTATAGAAATAAAAGATGATGATGATGATGATGATGATGATGATGATGATATCCTGTGACCATTCTGGAAAGGGGGAATTCTGGAAATTGTTGTCCACTCTCTACTAAAAGATGTCTGTCCTCAACCTGTGCTGGCCTTCTCTGCCTTCTCTCCAGATAAAGAGAAATTGCAGTGGCACCATGGAAGTGCTGCTTGCACAGCTAGTGACAGCAAACTTGCTAGTCTGGAGTGAAAAACTTTTTTCAGCCCAGGGGCCAAATTCCAATTTCTGGATCAGGGGGATGAATTCCAGCAGTGGGTGAATTCCAATGTATAAATTCCACCCTGAGGGGCAAATTCCAATAGTGGATGAGATAAGGCTACAGGTTAGGGCCAGATGATAGTGGTCAGATCCTGGTGTAATTCTGATCAATGTGGACATTTTCCCACTAAACATAAAAAGCACAACTCAGTTTAATGGATGTCTACGCAGGAGCTGCTATGCACAGCTTCTATGTCTTCAAAGCACAGCATGGATTAGCTTCCCAGTCTGCAAAACAGAGCTTAGTTATATGTATCACCTTTTTGGGATGCAAATCAGCAAGCAACAGTTCCCAGGCTGAAAACCAGAGCTCACTTCCATGCAACAGCTCACTAAATTTTAAGTTAAGTATCTTTTCAGTCTTTGAATCACTGATGATAGATATAGCTTGCAAACCATGGAATCCCTGGAGACAGAAACAGCTGCAACTGTGGAGCAGACCTGGGGAAAGCTACTTTTTTAATGTCAACACCCAGAATGTCCCAATAATTCTCCCAAACTCTGCTCCACAGTTGCAACTGGCTCTGTCTCCAGAATTTCAGAAAACCATCTTTCTCAAAAAAAACTTTTCCAAGCTGTGCCATGGAGACAGTACTGAGCTATATGAAACCAGGGGTTTGATTCAAGATAGGGTAGGTTCCCATGTTCCTGTATGTGATGACAGCATATAAACCTATGAGAGAGAGCCAATATGGTGTAGTGGTTTAAGTGTTGGACTAGGAGTCTGGGAGACTAGGGAGATTATCAGGCGCATCAAAAACGGAATTATAATGACACCATGAGATCGCAACAGGGCTTTGTTATCAGACGAAGTCGTGCCCCAGCATTATGCAAGCATTCTGCTCCTGTTATTTTTTTTCATTTTTTAATTTAATAAATTTAATATGTTTAGTAAACATTACACTATATAACAAATATATCAAATCAAAACAAAATAAAATTTATCTGACAAAACATACCTATTCTTTACACAGACAACACAAACAACACTCCTCTAAAATAAAATTCATCCTAAACAACTCTACATATCACTTAACAAATAACATCTAGATTTAATTACTGTATGTTTTAAATGTGACTAAACACTCTATTATCTATGACATTTTATCCAGACTCACCTATCACCACCACTTATGACTCCTCGAAAGCTTTCATCAGTGCTGTATACACACAATCCTAAATATACACTGGACTGACTATGTGACGAATGTTGCTGTCTTTGAGCAAGCAGGGATCACCAGCATTGAGGCCATGATATTGAGAACACAGCTGCACTGGGCAGGGCACGTTTCTAGGATGGAGGACTATCGCCTCCCCAAAATAGTGCTCTACGGTGAACTCACCACTGGTCAGCGTAAGAGGGGTGCTCCAAAAAAGCAATACAAGGATTCCCTGAAACAACATCTCAGGCTGAGCCAAATTGATCAACAACAATGGTCTGCCCTGGCTTCACATCGGGAGGCATGGAGCCGCACTATCCACAATGCTGCAGCCTTATTTGAGAACTCACACCAAACAAGTCTTGAAGAGAAACGACAACGCAGAAAGAATCACAACTTGGAAACATCACCCAAGGAGACCTTCTGCTGTGCTTTCTGCAACCAGACTTGTTTATCTTGGATTGGCCTTTTTAGTCATCAGCGCACTTGGAGAAAGTGCGGGATGAGTCCTTCCAGGAGTGATTGAATAAACTGATTTCATCAAATCCAGGGATGTGAAGGAATTATTCCACGTGCCCCAGACAGAGACTGAATGAAAGGAGATAATCCAAGAGCATTGATTCACGCAGAGACACAGGAAGCATCCCCTCTATAGAAAATTACATTAAGCCCAAAGTGGCCTTCATCTATTGGTTTTGTAGAACACATTCCTGGTTCTCTTACAGCACATACTTTTAGGGAATTGTTGGACTACTGCATTTGCTGAACCCCCACACATTGTTAGCGAAAATGAACCTGAGCCTATGTGTCAGATGTAAGAAGACATGATCATGTTATCCATGCTATTGAGCTGCTTCTGAAGCCCAACTCAGTTTTCAGTTCAACACTATTTGGCAATGGTTCCTTCATTTTTATTTTTGGGTTGTTTACTACAGCTCCGGTTGACGCAGAGGATCTAGAAGGTAGGGGACACAGGAAGGTGGATGAGTCAGCCTTAGAAGCCAGATGGTGGTTCTAGCTGATGAACACCTGAAGAGCTCTGGAGTGGCAGGAAAAAGATTGGAAGGGTGAAGACTCCCAAGGGAGAAATATTGGAACTCCAAAATAAGGAGGGTTTCCCTGCTTTATTGTTTGACTGTACATCTGGGAATCTCATCAAGTCAAGTCTGTGCCTCTGAGTGAGCTCATAGGCAAGCAGGCCAGGAAAAATGCCTCCCTTTGCTACACCATAGCAAACCACATCTTAATGGAAGCAGTGGTATAGACCAGGTTGATGGTATTTTTGCCTTCTTGTGATCTGCACAGTTTAAGCAGAGGACCAAAGGCTGGAAACGTTTCTTTTGGCAGGGGGGCAGGTGCAAAGACCAGTGGGCATGCTGACTAGAAAATTCTGAGAGCTGTAGTCCAAAAGAGTAACTTTTCCAAGCTCTACAAAAGGCCATCTTTGGGGTTGCCATGTTTCCAGGGAGGTTGTGTTCCTGTCTACTCTGATAGAGAAGCATAAGGCATTTGGCATTTGGCATTTGGAGCTCTTCCTGGTTTAGAGATTAATGGTAGGAAAACCATGCAACAGCTACATATCTATGGGTCAGATAACTATTAAAGAAAGAGGGCTGGGGCTAGAAAATACTGAACATATTGGAAACACCTGCCACCTGCATTGTTCCTGGTGTGCCCTAGAGGTCATAAACAAGGGCCTTTGGGTTCTGTCACCAACCCAATCACTGTAGGATCATCCAAGATGACATTTCATGCAAATTGCAAGCACACCTTGAAACCTGCCATTGATGAGCTGTTTCTCCCATCATCTACTTTTCCATTATCTCTCACCACTGGCCAGATTGCTGGGGCTGATGGAAATTAGAGTCCAAAATCATCTGAAAATTTCCTAGCTCTGCTATAACAGTAAACCACATACAGACTTGTAGATGAATACATGCAAAGGACTTTTTTCAAGGTAGGAGGTCTGAACATCACTAACATAGAGTAATGTAGCCTGAATCAGCTCTACTTGCACATTTTATAGGGATTTAGAATGAGTAAATTAGTTGTGTCAGCTGTGGATGGGGTGTCAATTACTACATGGCATCCACACTTGGGTTCAGAGCCTGGCTACTCTTTTAGACTACAACTCCCAGACTCTGACAGCTAGCATGGCCACTGGCAGTCCTGGTTGAGGTATTCTAGGGTGCTGTCTGTACAGCGAAAATACTCCTCATAGAATTTGAAGAGAATACTACTTGTCTAAATGAGATCCCACATCAATCCACCATATTCAGAAGGAGGGGAGCCAAAAACACTAAATACTCAGTGGGAAAAGCTTTGTGATTTTTCCAATATTAAAAAAAAAATACTCTAAAGGAAATGCAGATTCCTGCTCATTGGGACAACCAATTCGTTTTGATGCACATTCCCCATAAGAGCAGAAGTGGAAAACTGAATGGTCAGATGTGCATTGGGGGTAGAGCTTGCTGGCAAGGCAAGTGCCCTGAAACTCCATGTTGGATTTTCACCATCGTGATCATGCACTGAGGTGACAAAACAGCCTTTTCTCTCTTTTCTTCTGTTTATTTAATCAGAATACCACACTTCCACACATTGGATATGCGTTAAAAAAATACTGTTCAGCGGTGGCAACTGGTGGGTATAGAAACATGAGTAATTCACTCCCGTCATCTTAATTCTCAGGCATGCCCATTTGAACAACAAACACAGATAGCATTGCATGCCTGCAATCTTGCAAAAAATCATGGAGACAAATGAAAGCTGTTGTGAATTGGCTTTAGTGTGCATCAATCCACATTTTATAGCCTCGTATAGACAGTCAAAATGTAACACTGCCAAGCATGGTTCAGGTACACATTCTAACACAAATTTGGACATGCATCTGATTTGCTTCTGTTGTATTTGGTCTACCAAGGGAGGCTTTAACATGGTGGTACCCACTGTGTGGCATATTTTTTCCTGTTATGTCAAACCTCTTTCAAACATTCCTTGTTTTTAGCTCAGTCCTAAAGACTTACTTATTTCTGTAAGCCTCCCAGGAGAAATAATGTAAATGTTGCATACTGCTTCTTGTTCTGTAGTGTATGTTTTATTATCGTTGAATACATTTATAGAATATTCAAATATAATCACTGTATAAACATTTGTAGGTAGTAGAGAGAAACAGACAGATAAATGGGTAGACAATACATGAGTGGAAGCCTCCTTACGAGCCTAGATCTCCTCAATTCTGTTGGGGAAACTATATCGTTGTCTCTCCATGTGTCACATGCCCCTTTGCCTTTTTGACAGAACAGATCAGCCTTTGATTAAATGAATGCCAATTCCTCTCTTTCCAAATACATCAGAAGACCCACTTTCCATCTTGCACTATAATCACCCAGGGTCAGGAAACCAGGCTGACCTGCACATGAACTGTCATATAGTATCCAGCGTAGCCTTCTTCATCCTGCTGCCTCTCTCTGATGTGCTGGTTCCTAACCAGCATGGCTGTGATGCCTGGGGAAGATGTGAGCTACATCTAGTGACAGGGTGCACAGATTGGACAATGATTCTTAAATACAATGACACCACTCCATGCTTGAGACCCACTATGGTGTAGGGACTTGAGTGTTGGACTAGAATCCTGGGGCCAAATCCACAGTACACAAATAACCCAGTTTGAAACTGGATTATTTGTCATGGCTTCTTGCTATAGAATCCTGTGATGTGTAGTTTTACAAGGTCTTTCGCTTTCTCTGCCAAAGAGTGCTGGGCCCTCACCAAACTATAAATCCCAGGATTCCATAGGAGGGAGCGATGGCAAATAATTCCGTTTGAAACTGGATTATTTGTGCAGTGTGGATTTGGCCAGGGAGACCAGGGGCCCATCTATATGAAGCAAAAAAACCCAGAGTGCCTTGCAGTAATGGCATTTTACAGCAGCAGCAATTTGTCTTAATGGTGGTTTTGCCCCCATAAGCTTTGCTTGCAAGATGGTGGCTGCGAGTGATTTACTCACGTTTGTACTTACCTCAATTTGCCACCACCAAACTTTTTTTTTTAAAAAAAGAAACAATGTCTAAGGTGTGCTAGAGTGATTTTTTGATTTAACAGGAAAGCAAAAAAAAAACAAACCCCAAAACACTACCACACCCTGTTTTATCGCCTTAGCGATCGCTCGCTAAGGTGAAAATCCAACATGTGGCAGTGAGCACTTGCCGGTTAGCAAACCCCACCCACCCCCATGCTCGCCCAGCCAATCAGCTTTGTGCTTCCTCTCCTATGGGAAAGCGATTAATATCGAATCACTTGTCTGAACGAACAGGAATGCACATTCCCCTTGCTGTTTAAAAAAAACCTATGTGTTTTTGCCATTTTTGGCCCCCCTCCTTCTGAATACAATGGATGGATGCAGGATCCCATTCAGACAGGTTGTATTCCCAGTGAATTCCATGAGGGTTATTTTGACTGTTTAGACCACTCCCAGGGCTATGGAAACCCACTGGGTGACCATGAACAAGTCACACTCTCTCAGCCACAAAGGAAAGCAATTGCCTGCTAAACAACTCTTGCCAAGAAACCCCCATGATAGGTTTGTCTTATGGTCACCATAAGTTGAAAGTCATTTGAAGACACAACAACAACAAAAACAACCCACACATATCCTTTTCTGCCCTCCCTGGTTTGATCTGACTGGTGTCCTAAAAGCTGTCTGTTCACAAACGCTAACGTGAGTAAGTGAAGTTCACCAAGGCAAGTTCATAGAGCAATAGTGAGAGCTAGTAAAATGTGTGAGAGAATGAGTTAACAAAGACTGCAAAGGCTCTGGTGGCTTCACACACCGTAGGAGCACCTGTTGTGACCTTGACTGCTAGAGGCCCTCCGGCGGGGTGAGGGCAAAGCTCTCCTCACCTCTTGGCTCAATGCAACAAGGGGATATCCTCCTTAGCATCTCATCTTTAAGCCTCGCGTCCGGTCTCATCCTGTTCCTTGCTGAGTTCCTGTTCCCTGGAATGTGAATGATGATCTCATCTTTCACAATATGACACTGATACCAGAGTCCGTCCCACCTCCATCATTGCTGCTGCCTGTTTCCTAGGCTAGAATAAGCCTGTTATGTCAGAGGATCCTTCCCTTTCTTCAGCTTATCCTCTCTGAGGACTCCGGCTTCCCCTTTTTAAACGATATGAGCAAGTTCTATTTCTATTTTTATACACAGCCTGATATTATATTTCAAAACAGCATCCCAGTCCTAAATGCAATAGCTCAGTGTCAAGGGACATGTCAATTAGAACCAGCTATTGGTTTCTACAGAATATGAGTTGAGCTCACTTGTATCCTAGTCACCGTCAGATTTACTGATTTGTTGTTCTGGATTTGAGTTTTCTGATTTAAGTGTTTTTAAAGTTTTTTGCCCCTCACTTTTGTATTTTACATTGTGCATTTTGTTTACCTGGTCACACCCCTATAAAGGTGTCACCTGGTGTGGTCTGTGCCCCCATACCCCTTGTGATGCCCCTGGTGTTGCAACCTGTTATATAGGATTCTTTCTCCACATTTCTACTAAATGTCATTGACATATTCTTTACGTCATGTTTTGATATTGTTATTATATTTCTGACTATACTTATGTTTGCTTTTTGAATACAGTATGTGAATTATTTTCGATATTTATATTTTGTGTGTGTGTGTGTGCTTTCAATTACTGGTGGATATATTTTGCGGTTGCTTCTAGCACCTGACACCTTTCCCATTGTTTTTAAAGGACAGCCTTATAGGTTTGACTAACTGAGGCAGAGCCACAAATGACATCCCCTCTGTCCTGCCTCATGCTACCCCTACCCAAGCCACTGGGCACGCAAAGTCCGCCAAGTTATGTTGGCATATGAGGCATAAAATCCCACAAGCACAAAATATAATGATAACAAATTCAACAACCGACAACTAACAAGTTGCTGCTCTTTCATTGCAACACCCTAGTCTTGCCACCTGCCACCCCAGTGAAACTGAAGGGCTGCCTTTGTTGGTAATAGCCTGGGTCGCAGCAGCAGGGCCCTCTGGGAGTTTCAGATATTCCCACTTGCAAAAGATAACCTTACAGCTAATGGATACCACAAGACCCTGGATCCTGTTATCTTCTCTGGGAGGTTTTGCAGATTATGGGTGTTTCTGGAGTTTTCTAGGGCTTTTATCATGCAGTAGCTCTGTTTCATTCACGGATTTTGCATTTGCAACCTTCCCTTGTTTTCCCACCTGGTTCTTCCTCTTTGTTTTTAATTTCTGCAAATACATATTGTTAAGATTAAAATGACAGAATTTTAATCTTTCTCCTAACTGTCCTGATTTGGCAGGGGCAGTCATGATTAATCCTTTACCCTTTCACTTTTTCAGCTGCTTTTAAAATGTCCCAGTTTCTCTCTCTTCTTCCCACTTCCCTCCTTGTCCTCAGCTGACTTCAGCTGCTACAAACTGAGTTCAAAGTGTAAAAGCAGTAACTAAGCAGGGGCAAGAAGAGAGGAAGGGCAGAGTTTTGTCCTTCCCAGTAGGCTCAGGCAAAAACAGACTGCTGCAGTGTCTCCTAGCTTGTGGTGTCTTGTTCCACATTAATAACTTCTGCCATCTTGACCACACTCAGGTGTGGCTTGGCCATAACGTGTCCTGGTTTCCATCTGTGCAATGCAATGTTGGCGTGTCTGTGGTAGCCCTAGGAATTATCTGGAAATATCAAATAGTTCTAGTTGCTAATGCATTTCACCCTACAGTTACAAATCTCTGAGGAGGGGATTGCTAAAGACAGCAGGCAAATCATCCCAATGAAGACTGAGACAACTGAGTGTCCATGGAAGGCTGAATATCTGTTGAGAGGAGGGTGAATGTCTGTGGAGAAGGGAAAGTAGAATGGAGTTTCTTAGAACTGGGCATGGCTGGCTGAACAGAAGCACTATATGTTTTGGACTATGGTTCCCTGAATCACCTAACCTCACCCAATAGCATATGCAGATTGTTTGCTTTACTCAAATTATTGCATTATTTGCAATAATGCAAATAGAAACAAATAGCACTTGGTAGACCTCATGGAATCTTATAGAATAGAGTTGGAAGATAACAAAAAGGTCACTTAGTCCAACTTGCTGCCATGGAGAAAAACATAGCTGAAGCACTTCTGAAAGATGGCCATCCAACCTCTGTTTAAAGACCTCCAAAGGAGAGTCCACCACTCTCATAGGCAGTCTATTTTGTTACTGAACAGCTATTACAGCCAACACGTTCTTCCTATAGTTTAGCTGGAATCTCTTTTCATGTACTGGTTAACCCCTGTATCTGCCGGGATATGATCTAAGACTGCCCGTGGATACCTGAAACTGTGAATAATAGGGAACCCTGTTATTTTCAATGGGATGAACACTGGAAGTTGACCATGGAAATGGAGGACCTAGAAATGCCTAGAGAGAACATATATTTTTGGATATGGTTAAGTGAATCTGTTGATATACTGAATCTGTGGATCCAGGGGTCAACCTGTATTTTGAATTCGCAAATGGAATTCCACAGTGCTTTATAGCAAAGGATCGCTAGGTCCTCGTTGATGGAGGATGTGCAGCACAGACTGCAAAAGGACTTGGTTTAAGGAAAGAAAGACTGTAGCAGGATGGAGATGGAATTCATGCTTGGTACTTCTTAACTCAGGAACTCATCCATGGATTTGTGTTAGCTGGCAGCCAGTAAACCCCCCCAGAGTAACTCTTCCAAATTCAGGTATAATGCATATGTACTGAAGATGATGAGTGTGTTAAAAAAAATAATGGGGACAAAAATGTATGGAGTCTCCTCTAAGATCTCAGAATATGGCCTGAGAGAACCCAAGCTCTAAGAGTACCCATAGCTGTTGCCGGTCAGAAAAGTAGGAGTCAGAAGTAATTCTTTGGCCCAAAGGAAGCCAGCTGCATCTGTTATTAGCTCTGAGCAGGAGGCTGAGTAACAGAGAGGATTTTCTTGAAGGAAGTGATGAAGCCAACCAAGCAAGGAAGATACATTTCAGTAAGGCACTGCTGCCAAGGTGAGGTCAGGGCAGAGGAACTAGAACAGTTCCTGAGACCAAGGGCATGTCTACACTGCAGAAACACAGCAGTTTGGCATCACTTTATCCACCATACATACATACTTCTATCCTATAGAATTCTGGTATTTGTAGTTTTGTGAGGTACTTAGCTTTTTCTATCAGAGAACTCTGGTGCCTCACCAAACTACAACTAGCAGGATTCCATAGGATAGAACTATGGTGTGTGAAGTGGTGTCAAACTGCTGTATTTCTGCAATGTAGACAGGCCCCCTAGAGTCCCTCATATGCCAATTGCTGGTGCTTCCTTGAGAGTTACAAGGAAAAGTTCCTTTGGCCATTTTAATGCTCTCTCCATTCCTCTCTCTTTGTTGGGAATGCAAGTGGGAAAATCGAAGGGTGGAGACTTGGAGGGAATCTTTTCCCCATGTCATGTCTGAGAAGTTCAGAAAAGTCTCTAGTGATAGGTCTGTCTGGGAACACCAAATCAAGCTGGAGATTGGATGAGCCACACAAAGAAATGGGCACAGCAAGGAGCAAGGGAGGAGCCTGTAGAAAGGATGAGATGGAGGAACTGCTAAAGATGAGAAGCAGAGTGTTACTTTGGTCAGAGTTTTGTGGAGCCCGAAGACAGGTTCACCACCAAACAGTGCTCCAGGTATGCAATGTCTTTGGCATGCAAAAAAACTCTTTAATTTCATCAACGTCAAGGAAGGAGCCACCCATCAGTGACATTTATTACTTTATTCATGTTATTAAAATATTTCTATCCCATCCTATATCATGAGATTTCAGGGTAACATGCAACTAAAATGGATATAAACAGACCAAAAGCAATTAAAAACTGTAAACAGCTGTCACAATGCCTAACTTGTTTTGAATTCAAACAAATTTATTTATTTAATATCTGCCTTTCTCTCAAATGGGACCCTAGGCAGTGCACGACAGAGTTGCCAGATGAAATAAGTGGCAGGGCTCCTGTCCCTTTCTCTGGCTTTTCTTCGCAAACGAAGATTCAGGAAGGACTGATCCCGCGCTTTCTCCAAGTGCGCTGATGACTGAAAAGGCCAATCCAAGATAAACAAGTCCGGTTGCAGAAAGCACAGCAGAATGTCTCCTTGGGTGATGTTTCCGGGTTGTGATCCTTTCTGCGTTGTCGTTTCTCTTCGAGACTTGTTTGGCGTGAGTTCTCAAATAAGGCTGCAGCATTGTGGATAGTGCATCTCCAAGCCTCCCGATGTGAGGCCAGGGAGGACCATTGTTGGTGCTCAATTTGGCCGAACCTGACATGTTGTTTCAGGGAGTCCTTGTATTGCTTTTTTGGAGCGCCCCTCTTACGCTGATCCGTGGTGAGTTCGCCATAGAGTACTATTTTTGGGAGGCGATGGTCTTCCATCCTAGAAACATGCCCACCAAAGTCTTCGACACTGTGAGTAGAAAAGGTCTGTGGCAGATCCTGGAAAGACTAGGATGTCCTCCCAAATTCCTTAAAATGATTATTTTGCTACATGAGGGCCAGCACGGTCAAGTCAGATATGGCGATGCTCTTTCAGAGCCCTTTCTAATAATTAATGGAGTGAAGCAAGGGTGTGTTCTTGCTCCAACTTTATTTACAATCTTCTTCAGCATGATGCTTCAAAGGGCTACGGCAGAGCTTGAAGAAGAAGACGGCATCTATATATGTTACCGTACTGATGGTAGCTTCTTTAACTTAAGCCATCTGAGGGCTCGCACTAAGACTCTAAACTATCTTGTCCGTGAGCTGCTCTTCGCTGATGATGCTGCCCTTGTTGCCCACACAGAAGCAGCTCTGCAACGCCTAACATCCTGTTTTGCAACAGCTGCAAAGCTGTTTGGGCTGGAAGTCAACCTGAAGAAAATGGAAGTTCTCTACCAGCCTGCACCACAGGATGAATGCCACCACCACCACATTGCCGTAGGCAAATCTGTGCTTTAGTCCATTCAGCAGTTCACCTACCTGGGAAGCATAATCTCCTCAGATGCCAAGATTGACAAAGAGATTGATCACAGATTAGCAAAGGCATATAGCGCATTTGGAAGACTTTACAAAAGAGTCTGGAGTAACAAACACCTGAGGCGAAGCACAAAAATCAGTGTGTATAGAGCCATTGTACTGTCTAGTCTCCTTTACGGGTCTGAAACATGGATCACCTTTCACCACCACTTACGACTCCTCGAACGCTTTCATCAGCGCTGTTTATGTACAATCCTAAATATACACTGGACTGACTATGTGACGAATGTTGCTGTCCTTGAGCAAGCAGGGATCACAAGCACTGAGGCCTGTCCCTTTAATGGTATTGTAAAAGTGGGAATTTCAGCAGGTGGTACTTGCATGACAAATAGCACCTAGTGAAATTTGCTCTTCTAGAAGAATTAAAGGGATAGGACCTCTGTCCCTTATTTTATCTGGCAACCCTGGGCGTAAACATCACAACCATAATGGTATGAATGCCTCTCCCTAGTAGACCTGGTAGAGTTCATGGTTTGCTTTGCATGCAGAAACTCCTGGATAAGGCTGAGAAACACCTTTGTCTGAAAATTGTCAGAGCTGATTCCAATGAGCATGCAGACAATACTGAGCTAGGGGGGCTCTGGTTTAACTTGGGACTTTATCAGACGCACTAAATACAGCATCATTTACATCAAATACACTAAATACACCAAAAAAGCTATACAAGGACTCCCTGAAACAACATCTCAGGCTCAGCCAAATTGATCACCAACAGTGGTCCACCATAGCCTCACATCGGGAGGCATGGAGACACACTATCCACAATGCTGCAGCCTTATTGAGAACTCACGCCGAACAAGTCTTGAAAAGAAACGACAACACAGAAAGAATCACAACCCAGAAACATCACCCAAGGAGACCTTCTGCTGTGCTTTCTGCAACCGGACATGTTTATCTCAGATTAGCCTTTTCAGTCATCAGTGCGCTTGCAGAAAGCACGGAATGAGTCCTTCCTGAATTTTCATTTGCGAAGAAAAGCCAGAGATCAGACGCACTAAATACAGCATCATAACAATGTCACACAAACGCAAAGGGCGCACATATCAGACAACATTGCCCTTTTGTGTTTATGTCCTGGCCAAAACCCATACCTTTCTATTGATGGCTGAAGCTGTCAATTGATCCCCCGTGGTTCTTTAAGTGCCAGTGTTGCCAGCGTGTGAAACCTCGAGCCATTTTACTCTTGTGAATGCCTGGTCTGGCGTGAACACTTCCGGGTGAGATTGTGACATCCAGGTAAGTGACACGCTTTTTATTACCTTCCCTGGGTTACTTGGGAGTTTTAAAGTGTGCGTATATGCTTTTTAAAACTTTTCCTGTGTTTATTTTGTTTTGTATTTTTAATTTCCCATGCAATGAATTCTTGCGGGATTTTGAACAAGGAAGTGAACAGAGCTCCATTCACTTCCTCTTCATTGCTGGGGCTGCCTTTTGCCGGGAAAGGAGGTAAGTGCGGTGGGGGGCATTCTTTTGCTGGCATAAAAATGGATTTTTTATGCCAGCAAAAGAACGTTTTAAAAGGCTCGTCTGATAAAGTCCTTGTCCCAAAACCCCTTCCTAGGTTCAGTTATATGTTCAGCTAACACAACTAATATTGTTGCTGAGTAGAAGTGAAACATGTAGGCCAGGGTTTGGCTCCAGAGGGTAGATTGTACCCTACAATCAGGCTGCTGGGATGGATGAAGTCAACTGTCAAGGTATCTCCTCCAAGACCCTCCCTCATCATGACATTTTACCCCATAGCCTCCCAAATCCAAGGCCTAAATACCTTGAAGGTACCAGATCCCATCTGATCTTAGAAGCTATGTGGGGTCTGCCCTAGTTAGTACTTGGATGGAGGGCCGCCAAGGAATACCAGGTGCTATAAGCTATATTTCAGAGGAAGTTAAATGGCAAACCACCTCTGAGCCTTGCCTAAGAAAACCCTATGAAATTCATGTGGTCACCATAAGTTGACAGGTGAATTGAAGGCACACATGTGCACTCCCTAGTCCCGAACCAACTGTCCAGATTAAGCAGGGACAGTCCTAATCAATCTTCTGTTGCTCCACTTTTTCAGCTGCTTTTAAAACATCTCAGTTTCTGTCTCCTTCCCCTTCCCCCTTTGTCCTCAGCTTCCTTCAATTGCTGCAAACTGAGTTTAAAATGCAAAATTAATTTTCATTCAGCTTACTCAGCAAGGTGGGGAGAATCTTGCCCTTCCCAGGAGGCTCAGGCAAAAGCAAACTGCTTCAGGATCTCCTTACTTGTGTGTCTTTCCTCATTTATAACTTCTGTCATCTGACCACACTCTGATATTTCCTAGCCACTCATGTCCTAATTTTCATCTGCAAAATGTTGGAGGGTATGCATTCCATTTTTTGCTTTCTCCATGCAGATTGCTGTGCCTCTCTCTGTAACAACATGGACAGAGCTTCAACCATAACATTTTGTTTTAAAGCAAAGGCTTTCTTTTTCTGCTTGGGGAATGTAAATGCATCTATAGGTTTTCCATGTTTTTTTCCAGGGCTGTGAGGCTGTGTTCTGGAAGAGTTTATTCCTGACGTTTCGCCTGCATTGCATGGAAAACCTATGGATGCCAGCCGTGAAAGCCTTCAACTTCACAGTAAATGCATCTGTTTTAAGAATTTGCTACAGGTCCTGAATCTTATAAGGTGTGTATTTTTTATAAAACGGGCACACACACTCCATGGATGTTGGTGTGCTGTTCACATTTACTCCCCAGAAAATGCTATATATTTCAAGATCAAGTTCCAAGTTCCACCAAAAGGAAGTCCTACCTGGTAGTGTGTGGGGAGGTCAAATATCACAATTTTCTACCTATAATTGCCTTTCTACATATTCCACATGGGTGAAAGATGCAAGTAGAAACTTAAAGCTTCCAGAAGATGGCTGGACTGAGAAGTAGAAGTGTAGTATCAATAATTAGGAGCAGTAAAATAAAATGGTGGTCCAAACCACCACCACCCTGCAGCCATTATTTTTTCTGTGTGAGAGCTAACATGGAAATCCGTCCTGAACCGTAACAGCATCTACAGCCACCATAATAATACAACAGGAAATTGCCTACAGTTGACATAGTAATAATTTCAGAGAGGATGTAATAACCTATTAACTGTTTGTGCCCATTGAAACTGGTCTTGCAAAGGTGTGGCTAAGCATGTACATCAGTAAAATGGCGAAGTGAGACAGATATATGGGTGTTTTTTTCCTCTTCTTCTTTTCCTCTTCTTGTGAGAAAGTTAGTTGGACCTTCTCCGTGGCCTTTCTCCTCATAGTTTCCTTTTGTGCGTGCTGGACAGAGAGCTCCTTGTATGCCAGACGGCTTGTACACAAGACAGCTGTCTTGGCACTGTGGAATGGAAAGCAGAGCCCTTTGAAATGGCAGAGAGGCCCACACCCTGAAGTAACATTAGGGGATGCTCTTCCCATCGCACCCCCCAACTGGGACAGGCCAGCCAAGGCTTTTTTAGAACAGCTGTGTCCATGTTAGAAGGAAGCCCCTGGGATTTCCCTCTCCCATTTTTTTCTGGTGGCTACCTGTGGATATGGCACAATTATTGCCCCCTCTGTAGAGCTGTAGAAATGCAGGGGACTTAGAAGTCATTTGGTCCTGGTAGTTGTCCAAGCTATCTCATTTTGCAATTTAAAAAAAAGAGAGAGCAAGAGCAAGAGCGAGACCCATCCCCTGTCACAATACATTATATCAAGTACCAGTGGGTGGAAGAGGAGGCAGAAGAGATTTTATTCAGGCAGTATGAAATGAAATACCCATTGGTAAAATTATCAGTATTGGATTATGAAGTAATTATTGTTTGGGTTACGTAACCACCCACTGTCCCAGTATGGCAGAGGTGGTCCTGGTTAATTCTCTGCCATCCCATTTTCCCAGCTGCTTTTAAAGTGACCTGCTGTTTGTCTATACAGCGAAAATACTCCTCATAGTATTCAAGGAGAATACGTTTTGTCCTAATGGCATACCGCATCATTTGGTTGTATTCGGAAGGGAGGACTCCAAATACTCTGCGGGAAAAGCCTTTGTAGCTTTTCCCAACTTAAAACTCCGAAGGCAATGCGCATTCCCACTCATTGTAACAACTGGTTAATTTTGATGCACGTTCTCAATATGAGCATAAGTGGAAAGCTGATTGGTGGGATGTACACAGGGGGCAGTGCTTCCCAGCAAGGCAAATGCCTAGAACCACCATGTTGGATTTTCGCCATAGCGATCATGTGCTGAGGTGACGAGACAGCCTTTTCTCTCTTTTTTTCTGTTTATTTAAACAGAAGATCACACTTCCACACCCTGGATTCTGGAATAAACTCTTCCAGAACAATTTTTTTAAAAATTGTTTGGTGGCAGCAGCAACTGGTGACAATAAAAATGAGAGTAATTCACTCGCACCCGCCATCTTGATTCACAGGAATGCCCGAATGCCCATTTGAACAACATACATATATGGCTTCACATGCCTGTGATCTTGAAAAAAAAAATGGAGATAAATTAAAGCTGCTGCAAATTGGCATTACTGCACATCAATCTACATTTTATTGTCTCATATAGGCAAGCTGGTTCCTCTCTTCTCCTACCTTCCCTCTTCATCCTCAACAACTTGATTTACTTGCTACAAATTGAGTTTAAAGTGCAAAGCTAGTTTGCACTCAACTAACTCAGCAGCAGGGAGAGGACAGGATGGAGCCTTCCCTTTCCCAGAAGATTCAAGAAGAAGTAAACGGCTGCAGCCTCTCCTAGCTTTGGAACAGAACATCCTGTGTTGTGTGACTCAAGTGGCTTACTGAGCTAAGCAAAAGGAATAAAAAGCAGGCAGAGGGAAAAGCCAGTTAAGAGGGGGCTTCCTTGAGGAGATCCCCTCTGAATGACAGCAGTCCTAGAATTATCACCAGGGTCTCTCTCGGGGGCTTACCGCACTCCAAAGAAAAGTGGCAAAGCAGAAGGAACATTCTATCTTTCCTGCTGCCTTACCGCATGGCATCACTGTTCTTCTGGCATTCTTTTGTTCCAGTCCTGTGGGGGACAAAGGTAAAACCGTGGGGCCATTTACACGATGAAAATGTCCCGGGAAGAATTCGTGTCGATCCCTGGCAGTTTACACGTACATCGGGTTGGGTACATGATTTTCGGAACGGGGGCCACCTTTTGTCCCTCAACCTGCAGGACTTCCAGTCCCGCAGTTTGTTCCGGTTTTTAAAAAAGTCACGGGAGGATTCGGAAAATCGGATATGTAAACAGCGTGGGACAAAATGTCTCGGTACTGGGATGGCCGGAAATGGTGACTGGGGGCGGGCTTAGAGTTCAGCGACCCGAAAAGGAGGGGGCAGTCACCCGTTCAACAGATCCAGCCTCACCAGCCGAAAACAAAGGCATCCCTTCCAGCTGCATGAAGGTTGATGTGTGTGTGCGCGCGCGCGTGTACTCAATCACCTTTTTAAATGGATTTCTACACTGCAAACCCTTCAGCTTTACCTTTTCCTCTACTGCATGTTACAGAGAAATCGTGATGGGCAGAGGGTGGCCTATTAATCCCCTGCTTTGGTCACCTCCCAGGGTCTGGGCACAGTAAAATATTCCAGCCTCTGAGCGAATGAACACCCTTTAATTCCCCCTCTCTGTGTCTGTGCCTGTAGCTTGCTTGTAATCTGAACTCTGTAGCTAAATCTGCTGCAAGGGTTAATATTTTAAAGAGGAAAGGGGAAAGGGGCTTGATTTCAAAAGGGAAGCTCTCTGCTTGATTTCAAATGGAAAGCACTCCTTCGTTCCTGCGTCTAAGCGAAAGATCTCAGTCTGGATCTTTCAAAATGCTTTCTGCCTCTTCTGAAAGGGTTAAAATTTTAAAGAAGCAAGGGGGAATAACAAACCTCTGCCCCCCTCTCTTCCCCCCCCCCCGCCAGCCAATAGCATCGCTTGTGGCACGGAACTCTAAAGGAAGTGTGTCAGCGAGGTTGTGAAAACATGACTAATCGCATCCTTGATTGACAGCCAAAAAAAAAAAACCTAAAAAAAAACCCACGGAACTTTGGATGTGTAAATATCAGTCACGGGACCACCTGGGATATCCAGATCAGTGACATAAATCGTATAAACAGCGAGGGATGGATTCGTGATCAGAAAGTCACGGTAAGCACCGTGACAATTTCTGTTGTATAACTGGCACCCGTGTCTTATTACTAACCAGAAAAAGCCATTTGCAAAAAGACATGGTTTTACCTCAGTCTCCCACAGGACCAGAACTAAAGAACGCCAGTGTCATGCAGTAAGGCAACAGGAAAGACGGAACGTTCCTGCTACTTTGCCACTTTTCTTCAGAATGTGGTAACGCTCTCAATCTCTCTTTCTCACAAAGATACAGATTCCCCCAATCGCTTAACTTCCCTAAAACAGAATCAATATTGCAGAGCTTTCCTGAACTGTTTCCCCCCCCTCCTTCCTTCATTTCTGATTTTTGTTTGTTTTTGAGATTGACATAAACTATATTTTTTGAGGCTTTGTTTTGCTGGTTTTCTTCTCTCCAGGTCTTCCTTTTGATTTTAGATTTTGATTTCTGTTGGTGCTAGGGTTGTACAATATCCAGGGCGTACGGAGGGTGTGGACCGCACCAGGTGACAGTTTTAGAGGGTTGTTACAGGCATCCCCTTCCCCCTATGCACTTACTTCACTGTCCTCAGCCCAGGAAAGAGAAAGGACACCACCATTGCGACATACCTCCTGGCCCAGGGGAGAAGCACACAGCAAATAAGCACAGTGGGGAGGCATTGCAATGGCAGTGGGTTTTTTTCTGTGTGCCACTTACCCAGGGGGTCACCCCTTCTAGGCGGGCACAAACCTCTGCAAAGGTTCATGCCTGCCTACAGGGGCTGATCGGCAAGTATGTGGCACAGAGAGGAAGCATGGTTGAGGAGGCACTATGATGGCAGCAGTTCCTTTCTCTTCCCTGGGCCAGGGGAGAGAAAGGAACACCACCATGCAACAGCTGTTGTCTTTGCCTGCCCACCCAATTGCACGATGTCTCACAGGATTTTCAGTCCCACCAGACTTCAAACGAGATCCAGTAAGGCCTGCCCACACCCAAAGTAAGCATGGTGGGGGCGGGGAGAATTTTACTGGTAGGTGGACTATGGTGGTGGCCTTGCTGGCTATTGTTATTCATTGATTCAGTTCACAATTACTGCTAAAAATAATTTTGTTGTAGAGAGAAGGGGGAGTTAAAAAAAATTCTGCACTGGGTGTCAAACGTACGAGGTACGCCACTGACAATACCACAGGAAAGAAACTGTAACTTCTAGAGGTCAAACACTGAGAGAGATTTAACTGTCCACTCTGAGAGTGTTCTTCTTTCCTGAACAGCAATATCCATTTATATTAACAATGCAATCATAAACATACCTACTCTGAAATAAGTCTCAGTGATTTAAGTGGGACAGACATTCTAAAAGGCCGCTGGAATGCATGCATTTCTTTATGATAATCACGTTTCCCCCCAACTATATCTCTTATTATATCTTTTGGTGCATTTTTTTTTACCCCACCCCATTTTTATTTGAAAAACAAGCCTGTGTAGTAGGTTAGACTGAGAAACTACAATTGGCTTTAGGTAACCATATGAGTGCCACATTATAGGGAAACTGGAATTTGACTTGACCTATAATGTGCATTGGGAAGAAGGGGTGGGTATGAACAAAGTTCATACAGTATACCTGAGAAAAAACTAATCTTGAGCAAGATTGATAAAATTATTTGGGTTTTAGCTTAATGTATTATATAATATTATACAGCACTGATTGTTAATGATGTTATGCACATGCATGCACACAGAGAGCATAGTATCTATTGATTTGTTATTGTTTTCTTTTCTTTTTTTCCAGGCTTTCCTAAACCCTGAATATAAATTGTAGGGTTTCTCTGTTTAAAATAGTAGTTCTGTGTATTTCTTTTCATTAACCACTTCTTCCCCCTTATTGCCTGATCAGACTCTGGTGTGTTGTTTGGTCTCATGTGTCCCAATTTTTATCTGTGAAATGTTGGAGGGTATGGGAACACAACCTGTGTCCCTGAGACAGTGTGCCAACATGTTCAGTGGCACACCAGGCCCACAGTACTTTGGCTTGAGAGTGGTTAACCAGGAAGCAACATAAAATGGATTCAGAGGGGATCCCAGAGCAGGTGCTATTTTCCTGACTTCAACCTCTTTCTCTGTATCATTTTAAAAAGATCAGGAGTGAGGGAGGATGCAGGTTTTTTCATCTTTTGGTTTAAACATGAAAATATATCTGCTGGCAGCAACAGCATCCAACTAAAAGCAGGGTGCCTTGATGTAGAAAGGGAGCCCTTGACCCAAATGCATGATTCAAAGCCCTCTATCTTACACTGTCTGAAATTCTGTTTCTCCAAAAACATCTCTTTAGTAGCAATTCTGCTTCTGTCCCTGCAGCTTCCTGTGTTTCCTCGCCTCTGCCATCTCCTCTAGAACACAAAAACAGGATCTGAATTTCTTGAGAAGTCTCCTGCTGTTAATGCACTGCCTCAAGGTCACTAAGAACTGGGAAATCAGAGACCTCACCATGGTGGCCAGTCAGACAGACTCATGAGAGGGCAAGCTGGTACACTTGGGGAGAATTTTATGCACAAGGAAAAAAGTACGTTTCAAATGTTGAGAGGCTATTTTGTACAGCAACACAATCCTGAAAGCATCCTATCTTCACTGTGGGCAGTGCCTTGTGTGGGGGAGCACCATTTTGTAATCCAGCTTCCCTTTCCTGTGAGAGACAAACCCAGAAACTGAATCAGCAACTATGGAAAATGGGAGCGTGTTCCTTGAATAGTTCAGGGGTCAGAAGCCTGTTGCTGACTTATGCCAATGTAATGGCCTGTCATATTGAAACAAGGCACTTTTTGGAGTGATGTGTTTAGTTGTGGAGGAGGGACAGCAGCAAAATCCATTTCTGTTGCTGGAGAAGGCTGCCCTGGCTCCTCCTTAGCAGCTTAGGAGCTGTCAAGACACCTCCTGAAAGAGACTCTTTCCACACTACAAAATTATAGCACTATGATTTCACTTTAACTTAGGAGATATTCAGACCGCGTTTCAGCGTGCCTAGGGCGGGAGGAGCTTTCGGGAGAGGGACGGCAATCTTGCGCAGCAGGGGGGCGTTTTCGGACGGCATTGTCCCTCTCCCGAAACCATCCGTGTCACTTCCGTGAAGCTTCGGAAGCCGCAGAGCCATATTTTAATCACGGAGGTTGCCCGTGATTAAAATATGGCGCTGAGGCTTCCAAAGCTTCACGGAAGTGACACGGATGGTTTTGGAAGAGGGACAACGGCGTCTGAAAACGCCCCCCTGCTGTGCAAGATCGCCGTCCCTCTCCCGAAAGTTCCTCCCGCCCTAGGCATGCTGAAACGCGGTCTGAAAATCTCCTTAGGTGAAAGCCTGTCTGTACGAGGCAAACACACACACACCCTGGATTGCTCCACAGTAATGGCAAATCACAGCAGCTGCAATTTGTCTTAATGTTTTTGTTTTTGTTTTTTGTTTTTGGCAGGCATAAGCATCGAATGCCTGCAAATTAAGATGGTGGCCATGAGTGAATTCTCTCTCTCTCTCTCCAGCTTTTCTTTGCAAACGAAGATTCAGGAAGGACTCATCCCGCGCTTTCTGCAAGCGTGCTGATGACTGAAAAGGCCAATCCAAGATAAACATGCCCAGTTGCAGAAAGCACAGCAAAAGGTCTCCTTGGGTGATGTTACTGGGCTGTGATTCTTTCTGCGTTGTCGTTTTTCTTCAAGACTTGTTCGGTGTGAGTTCTCAAATAAGGCTGCAGCATTGTGGATAGTGCATCTCCAAGCCTCCCGATGTGAGGCCAGGGCGGACCATTGTTGGTGAAAGCCTTCAACATTGTGGCAGATCCTGGAAAGACTAGGATGTCCTCCCAAATTCCTTAAAATGATTATCTTGTTACACAAGGGCCAGCATGGTCAAGTCAGATATATATGAATGAATTACACATGTTTTAACTTACCTGAATTTGCCACTGCTGAACTATTTAAAAAAAAAATCCTAGGTTTTTTGATATTTTACCTTTACTAAAAAGAAAAAGAAAAACACCCTGTTTTATTGCCTTAGCGATCGCTGGAAAATCCCATAAGGCGAAAATCCAACATGGCGGCTCTGGGTGCTTGCCTTGTTAGCAAGCCCCATCCCTCGCGCTCATCTGGCCAATCAGCTTTGCACTTCTGCTCGTATGGGAAAGCAATTTAAAGCAAATTTCTTGTCCCAATGAGCAGGAATGTACATCCCCATCACTGCTTTTTAAAAACTCCAGGAAAAGCCTTTGGAGTTGTTGACGTTTTTACCCCAGTCCCTTCCAAATATGGCAAATTGATGCAGAATTCAGGCAGGATTCTTCTCGCATTCCATGAAGAGTATTTTCACCATTTAGACAACCCCTGAGATGATTCCTTCCTACGGAATCTGAGATTGGCAGTTTAAGGAGGAACATCTAGAATCCTCAGCCAGAGAAGTCTACTGTCTCATCAACCTGCAAATCCCTGGATTCCGCAGGATATAGCCAGGCAGTTAAAGTGGAACCATAGTGTTGTAACTGTGTGGTGTGAAAGGGCCCAAATAAAGCTTTCACTACCATAACCTCACATCAGTGTGATCATTGTACACCCACTATTGCTTATGCCAGCAAATAGATACACCAACCAACAGGCTACAGCCTGAAAGTGTACGTATGAATCATTAAAAAATCACCCAATTGGAAGAATGAGGTGATGGCTTTTTCCATGACATGACATATACAAAACCTAACTGGATTAGCAGTTCAAGCTTTCTTGAACACTGCTAGTGAGACAGTATCCTCCACCTAAAAGCAGCAGATTAACGTGTGTGTGTGTGTGTGCTGTGTTCTTCCCTCAGGCATCTTGACACTCCCTCGCAGTGTTTACTGCCTCACTCTGGGTAATGATCTGTTGGGCCCAATGATCCGGTGACATTGGAAGTGCATTACCAATAGATTTTTCCTTTTTGGAAAACCACACATACACATACACAGGTGCCCTGATTTGGCTCAGGGCTGCAGCATGGGAAAAGAGAAGGTCTACCTCTGTACCTTCTATAAGCCATGAAGAGAAAACATGTAGATTTAAGGAACTGTCCAGCCAGAAGCAGCCTAGAAATCTAAAGAAGCAGAACTACACTCCCACAGTCACTAAAGCAAAGAGAAGTCTGCTAGCACTTTAAAGACTGACAAATGTTATTTGGCATAAGATTCTGTGGACTAGAACACACTTAGTCAGGTGCATGGCACATTGCCTCAGCTGGCAGATTGTTATACACCTGCTTGAGTGAGTGGGTGGGGGATTGTAACCAATGGAGCTGGAGGGAAATAAAATGCAAAAGTACAGTGATCATTATCTCAACAGAGCCCATTCACTCACTGGCCAAGATCCTACACTGCCCAGCACAGCATAAGGAATT
The DNA here is from genome assembly GCA_030847615.1 of Gambelia wislizenii. Taxonomy (NCBI): domain Eukaryota; kingdom Metazoa; phylum Chordata; class Lepidosauria; order Squamata; family Crotaphytidae; genus Gambelia; species Gambelia wislizenii. Next base: position 224,088,824 of record JAUMIR010000005.1, on the reverse strand, counting down.
CTGCAGGTGGATTCCACTAAGACTCCTCGCTCACCACCTCCAGGACTCACAGTTTTGCCTTGAACAGCCATCCTGTGGCTGGTGGGGAGAAATCAGTGGGATCGGAGAAGCATCTGGTTATGCCCCATGACCAGTTGCAGACTGTTAACATTTTCCACAAATCTGCCAGGGTCTCAGCAAATGACATCATCAATCTCCCACACTCTCCAGCAGCCATGGAATGACCGTTCATGGGATCTATCACAGCAAAACTGTGAATACTGGGGTTGACTTTGGTCATTGTGAAGGATGGAAGAGAATACCAACCTCTGTAATAGCCAAAAAAAGACATGTGCAGGTGTGATGTGGACTTATGCTTGCAGATGTCACTAACAGGAAGTCAGCCATTGTTTGTTAATGGCCACTATTAAGGTAAGGATTAACTATTTGTACCTCTTTTTAAAACTCTTTTTGGCCACAGCTGACTGATTACCATCCTCTACCCTCTCACCAGACGGACACATGTGCATAATAATCTGCCAAGAAAGGTAATGCTCTATGTACTTGCTGAAGTGAGATGCAGTCCACACTAGCTTATTATGCCAAATGAAATTTGTTGGTCCTTAAGATGCCCTGTTGTTTTTGCTGAAACAACAGGACATTCCTGCATTGAACCGATGATCTGTCGGGGATGCTTTGATCATGATTTCCTGCGTGGCAGGGGGTTGGACTGGATGGCCCTTGTGGTCTCTTCCAACTCTACAATTCTATGATTCTATGATTCTATGTTGGCTATCAGCATGTGACAGTGCAAGCCACCTGTTTGGGAAGAAGAAACAAAACCAAAAGCAAGCCTTCTGTTGTATTCAGAAGCTGCTGCATTCATGCACCCACTCTCCTGCTGCCTGCTACTTTCTCCTGACTGTTGTGTTCACTGGAAGATGTAGTTCTTTCACTTCCCTCCTTTGCTGCTCTTCCTATAGGCTCTTTCACACTATATAATTATAATGCTATGATTCCCACTTTAACTGCCATGGTTTCATCCAATGGCATACAATTTGCTGTTGAGGAAAGTGTACTTAGAATTCTCTGTTTAGAATCCCTTGGCCAAAGAGATTTGGCAGGATACAGCCATGGCAGTTAAAAGAGAGCCGTAGTGCTATAACTGTGTAGTGTGAAAGGGCCCTCTCAGAGCAAGCTGATGTCTGCTTCTTCATCTACCATCTTGAGTGGGTGAGACAGTGTTCATTGTTCCCCACTGAAAAGAAAGCATTGCATAATGGGATGCTATATTCAACAACTGTCAATATATTTATGTGATTTTTAGCAGAGCTTGGACAGGTTCCTTTTTTAGACTTCACTTCTCAGCATCTTTCCAGCTTCTGAGAGTTGTAGTCCCCAAAATGTAACATTTCCATGGTCATCATAGCTATGTTTTGTCCAAGAGTACATGTGCCTATTAGCCTGTTGTAATGATAGGTCTTTCCTTTTCTGTGGATAAGGGCAAAATACCCTATAGATGTAATTGCAGGTCTGGATGTAAGAGGTTTTCCTCCTACAGCATCTTTCTTGTATATGCAGGGGAAGAAATGTGGAAATCTCATTTCCATCCACCAATGCTCCCACCATATACTGGGGTGATTGACATCAATGGCACCAACTAGTAGTAGCAGTAAGTAATTTTTAAGCCCTCCAGTAAGAGTGATAAAATAGCCCTTGCCCTATAATATGAAGGACAAGCCTCTACTTGAAGGTGTGTCTGTACCAATAGAATGATGAGGTACCAAGAAAAGAGAGAACTGCAGAGGGCTCTTGAAATTGTCAATACTGGTTCAAGGACCAAATTGCGGGGAGGGGGGAGACATAATCCATCTCCCCCTCCCCTCACTCGGTCTATGAACTGCCACTAGATATTGCTTATCAACCCATTTATTTACTTATTAAATGTATACCCAACCTTTCCTTCAATGAGCTCAAGCCAGTATAGATGACTCCCTAGTTTAGCCTCATGACAACACTAAGGGGCTGTCTAAATGGTGAAAATACTCCTCGTGGAATGCATGGAGAATTCTACCTGTCTTAGCAGGATCCCGCATCGTTACATTGTATTCAGAAGGAGGGAGGCCAAAAATGTCAAAAACTCAGAAGGAAAAGAGGGGAAGGCACATTCCTGCTCATTGGGGACAAACGATTCACTTTGAATCACTTTCCCATATGAGCAGAAGTGCAAAGCTGATTGGCTGGATGAGCGTGGGGGTGGGGCTTTCTAACAAGGCAAGTGCCTGAAGCCACCATGTTGGATTTTTGCCCTAGCGAGTGAACACTAATGCGATAAAACAGGGTGTAGTGGGGTTTTTTTTTCTTTTTAGTAAAGGTGAAATATCGCTCTATTGCACATAGGGAGATTTTTTTTTAAAAAAAGTTTGGCAGCAGCAAATTCAGGTACATTAAAATGCAAGTAATTCACTCACAGCTGCTATCTTGACTGGTGGGCATGTAACGGCTTGGGGGGGGGGCAAAAAAAATTAAGGCAAATTGCAGCTGCTGCAATTTGCTATTACTATGGAGCAATCTGGAGATTTTGCCTCATATAGACAGGCCCAGAGAGGTAGGTTAGCATGAGAGAAACAACTAACTCAAGGGGCCTGTCTATATGAGGGGGGGAAATGTGGATTGATGCATACTAGTGCAAATTTGAAGCAGCTTCTATTTGTCTTAATGGTTTTCTGGTAAAATCACAGGCATGTGAAGCTATTCGCTTTTGCTGTCCCAACAGGTACGCCTGTGAATCAAGATGGCAGGCACGAGCGAATTACTTGTGTTTTTATTGTCACCAGTTGCCGCTGCTGAACTGTAAGCCATGAAGGCTTTCCCAGGAGAGTTAACAGTGGATTTGGCCCCCTTCCTTCTGAATACGGCAATCTGATCTAGAATGCCATTAGGACAGGTGGGATTCCAAGCAAATTCTATGAGGATTATTTTGACTGTTAAGACAACCCCAAGGTTACCCACTGAATTTCATGGCTCAGTGGGATTTGAAATTGAATCCCAGCCCAATGTTCTAACTGCTACACCACACTGTTTCTCCAACAGTTAGCACCTGAATAGTAGAGGGAGCAGGCGTCTAAGGCAGTCTTCCCCAAGATAGTGAGAGGTACTATATTTCAATTTTCTAGCAATTATTTCCACATTAAATCAGTGTGTATAGAGCCATTGTACTGTCTATTCTCCTTTACGGGTCTGAAACATGGGTCCCCTATCGCCACCACTTACGACTCCTCAAACGCTTGCATCAGCGCAGTATACGCACAATCCTAAATATACACTAGACTGACTATGTGACGAATGTTGCTGTCCTTGAGCAAGCAGGGATCACCAGCATTGAGGCCATGATATTGAAAACACAGCTGTGCTGGACAGGGCACGTTTCTAGGATGGAGGACCATCGCCTTCCAAAAAATAGTACTCTACGGTGAACTTGCCACGGGTCAGCGTAAGAGGGGTGCTCCAAAAAAGCGATACAAGGACTCCCTGAAACAACATCTCAGGCTCAGCCAAATTGATTCCCAACAATGGTCCGCCCTGGCCTCACATCGGGAGGCTTGGAGACGCACTATCCACAATGCTGCAGCCTTATTTGAGAACTTGCACCAAACAAGTCTTGAAGAGAAACGACAATGCAGAAAGAATCACAACCTGGAAACATCACCCAAGGAGACCTTCTGCTGTGCTTTCTGCAACCAAACTTGCTTATCTCGGATTGGCCTTTTTAGTCATCAGCGTGCTTGCAGAAAGCACGGGATGAGTCCTTCCTGAATCTTCGTTTGTGAAGAAAAGCCAGAGAGAGAGAGAGAGAGATTTCCACATTTGCATCTAAATTAATTGTATAAATTAGCATATAGAAATGTTATGTACAAATGTGTCCTCTTCTGTTTTTAGGATGATGGTGATGAAGATGATGCATTTCCTCTTTTTTAACAATGCATTCGTGGTCATTCTATGTCTACTGTATAGATTTTTAAAAAAAGTTAGACTGAAAACGTAAATAGGCTTACTTGGGAATGAGTTCCATTGAACTTAGAAAACACACTTAGAATTACACTTTAATTTATTAATTTTAAAATGGTTTTTTAAAAAAATCCCTCCATAGCCCCAAGGCTTGTAGCATGGTACAATTTTTTAAAATAGCATAAAATATAGTGATGATATATCATTTTTATTTAAAAAGAAATCAAAGGAACTGGAGAACAAAACTTTCAGTGGCTGTGTATCATGTCTGGAACACCCTCCTGAGTGCTATATGCCTGGAGCTTTCTCTGATTACTTTTCTGGCATCATGTAAAAACCATTCTTTAATTTTCCCCAACATTAAAATCCAATATATTACTTCACACGGTTGTTTCTGAACTTGCAGGTGGTACTAGGAAATGGGCTGTTTAAAAATTAAATTTAATTGGAATCTCATACCCTCCAACATTTCACAGGTGAAAACTGGGAGACCTGTGGCCAAGCAACTTCAGAATATGGTCAAGACGGCAACAGTTATTAATGAGGAAGAATTCACAAACTAGGAGAGGCTGCAGCAATTGGCTTTTGCCTGCGCCTACTGGGAAGAGCAAGATTCTGCTCCCTCCTCTCCTCTCCTCTCCTCTCCTCTCTCCTCTCCTCTCCTCCCTGCTGTGAATTGACTGCAAACTACTTTTGTAATTTGAACTCAGTTTGCAGCAACTGAAGTAAGTAGGGGACAAAGGGGGGAATTGGGGGGAGACGTGAGAAACTGGAAAAAGCAGATGAAAAAGTGGGATCACAGAAGATTAATTGAGAGTGCCTCCACACTACACAAATAATCCAGTTCAAAATAATCCAGTTTTCCTTCCTATAGAATCCTGGGACTTGTAGTTTGGTGAAGCACCAGCACTCTTTGGCAGAAGTTAAAGATCTTGCAAAACTACAGATCCCATGATTCAATAGGAAGGACCCACAGCAAGTAATCCAGTTCCCAAACTGGGTTATTCGTGTAGTGTGGATTTGGCCTGAGATGGTCTCTGCCAAATCATGATAGTTGGAGGGTATGGAATATTAGGATATTTTTAGACCGGCTTTTTACCCCATTGCAGCCACAGAACAGGCTCAGGAAATGTCTTCCCTTTTGGACAACGTTGTCCCGGTCCATGCTGCTCCCATTTTCCTTCCATGTCTTTCCCATCTTTTTTTATTCAGGGGGAAAGATTGTCAATGGACCTCTACTTGCGATCCTGTCACGCGCTCACGGGTGTGGAAACCAATGCCCTGTGATGCTTGCGCAATCAGGTATGTCCATTCTGAACAATTCCGGGCACGATTGGGACATCCAGGTAAGTGGCACCCTTTGTTTTACCCTCCCCGGATTACTTGTTAAATGTAAAGTGTGTTTGGGCGCTTAGTTTTCTTTTTTGATGTTTGGCTTGGTTTTCTTTTTTAAATTCCCTGCGCAATCATTCTCTCGCGAGAATGGATAGGATTTGATTTCCCTGTAGTAAAAGCAACTTTATGACAGCTGCATTTACTGCAGGGAAGCTGAGGGGATGGGGAGCGGTTTCTCTTCCAATAAAAGGTAAGCATGCAAACAGTTTTCAATTATTCCATGGCAGGGACAGGAGTGGGGCTGGAAAGTGCTAGCGGGGCAAGAACAGAGCTTTTAATGTGAGTCTGGAAAAGTCCTTACTCTGGGCTTGTCTAGATGAGAAGATATAATGTGGATTGCTGTGCATTAGCACAAATTTGCAGCAGTGTTTATTTGTCTCCATGGTCCTTTGGCAAAATCGCTGTTTGAAGTGCACACCCAGCCATGCCTGCGAATCAAGATGGTGGCCGAGAGCGAATTACACACATTATTATTCTCAGCAAGTTATCGCTGCTGCACAGGCATTTTTAAACTGTAAATCAAAGGTGTACAAGTGCAACCTTCTGCTTAAAAATGCTGTTTGGTTGCTTCAGCTTAGCAAAAAAGTGCATGATCAATAATGCAAAACTCCAAAATGGTGCTTCTGGACATTTCATTGCTGGCATGCCCATTCCCCGCATACATCTGACCAATCAGCTTTCTACTTCCGCCCTCGCTGAGAATGCACAGCATCCCGAATCGGATCTCTAAACGTGCAGTAATGCACATTTCCATGCATTAATTAAAAAAAACTTCAGGGAAAGCTGTGAAGGCTTTTCCCACACAATAGATGGAGTTTTTGGCTTCCCTCCTCCCGAATACTATGAGTCTCATTTGCAGCATATCGGGACAAAAGGTATTCTACTCAGATTCTATGAGATTTTTCACCATCTGACAACCCCTATGTAACTTTTGTTATATCAGTGCTGAGACCTGAAGTTATGGAGAACAGTGTTATTTATAGAATTCAAAGGATTTCACTGCTTGGGGCTGTAGAATCATGTTTCTCAGTTTAAAGCTACACAGGACACCTGTATGTTTTAAGAGTTGGATGTGAGAGTGAACTTCACTAAGTGCAATTTCTTCCACCACTACCACAATATAATGGGAAAAGCTGCCCCTGCAGGGCAGTTAAAAGCACCCAAGAACCCTATCCTATTTTTAATTTGGCAAGCCCTACTGCAAAAGGAGTATCAGTGACAGATGCAATCACTATATCTTTCCCTTGATAGGGTGATATGCTATACATTTGTCCAGTGCTTAAACAAGAGCCCGGAAAAAAACCACGGAAAACCTATGGATGCTGGCCATGAAAGCTTTCGACTTCACAATGGGGCATGGAGCACTGAGAATGGAGATTGCATGAAGGCTTCTGCCAAGACTACAGGTTGCTGCTGTGTTTCTGCTCTTCCTGCACTGAGCCTGTGCTGACATGGCTAATTTAGCTTTTCACTGAAAGTAAACATATCATGTACATACCTGAGGCTCAGATTGTCCCCCTCTCAAGCTCTGCCAATGCACCTGTAAACTGAAGCTTGCCCAATTCAGGACAGGGCTATGGTGCTTTAATAAAACAAACATGGGGATAATTGCCATGAATGTCACTTCTTCCACTATTGGAAGAAACTGCACATCCTACCATTCTCCTTTCCATTTATCTGTTAAAGGTCTGCTATCTAATTACAATCTTTTCCATTTGGTACTCTCCAGATGTGTTGGATTAGAACCCCCATCATCCCATTTGACCGTTCTGATGGGATTATGGAAGTTTTAATCCAACATATATGGAAGATGCCAGATAGGAGAAGGCTGCTCTACTTTACACTGTTCTGGTCTGAGCGATCACATCTCTTTTTAACAAGTCTACAGGGGGGCGGGGGTAAAGATCCAATTGAAATTTAGACTACTTTGGCCCAGAGCTGCACCAGATGAAATCTGGACTCCTCTGGCCTGGATTTAAGCACTGCTCTGCCATCAGAATGAATGACTGCACCAGAGCTCTGCCTTCCTGATATGTGGCTGCTCATTCTGAGGGCAGAAGGAGCAGTTGCGCCTGGCACACTCACTTGCTCTGCCCTTGGAATGAGCAGCCACATGCAGGGCTCTGCTTTCCTGGTATCCTGAGGTCAGAATGAGCGGCTGCACGCCAGGGAAGGCAGAGCCAGTCCCCCAAGGAAGGGGGAAAGTGTCAGTGCCTGCCTCCCCACCCCCTGAATCCTGTGCGGATCCTTTGTTCACACTACAGTTTTCTACAGCATTTCCAGCAAACTCTGGAGATAACTGCGAGTTAGCTAAAGCCAGGATTTAGATGGCATACCCCAAGATTGGTGCAGATAGGGCCATGTGTTATGTGGCATTATCACACCAGATTTGGGGATAAGGCTGCACATCATGAGGCATTATCAGGCCAGATTTGGCGGGGGGGGGGATCATTAGTGTACACAAGGCCACAGACAAGCATTTTGCCTTCTTGGACAGCTACTTCTCCTTTCATGTGAGCTGTGATCAAGCCTAGAATATTCTAATTATCTAAACTTTTCCATTTTCTCTGACCAGCGCAATGACGGTTACCAGTTTCAGAACAAGCCAGGATCATAAACTAACATTTGAAGTTCCCCGTTCTGTTTGAGGACAAAGTTGCAAGGTTGCTCCAGACTTTATATCTAGAAGAAAATGTTGACATCATACATCGCTGCTAAACACACATTAAACATTGCGGTAACACACACACACATGTTAAACCAACAGCTTGGAAGAGTTACTTTTTGGACTACAGTTTATTATGCTGGCAGGGGAATTCTGGGAGCCATAGTACAGAAATGGTAACTCAGGATTAAGTGTTCATGTAACAGATTTAACATGTACTGTATATGTTGAAAAATATGAGGCACAGCTGTGGGAAAGCACTATTCTTATTCTATAGTATGTATTGTTCCTATATGTGTGTGTGTGCGCCTTCAAGTCACCTGTTTACTTATGGTGACCCCATGAATTTCATAGGGTTTTCTTAGGCAAAGAATACTTAGGTGGTTTTGCCAGTTCCTTCCTCTGAAATATAGCCTACAGCACCCACGGTCTCCCATCCAAGTACTAATCAGGGCTAACCCTGCTTAGCAGCCAAGATCTGGTGCCTTCAGGGTATTTAGACCTGCGTTGTTCCTATTAGAAGGAAATCTAGCTGGGACCAGCTGCCGGCTTTCTTCCCTACAGTGCCTCCTGCAGAGGCAATCTGGGATTGAAGTCATTACAGGCTCCACCCTTTGTTACCTAATCACATGGCTGTAGATTTTCACCTGGCCAGTGTCCAGTTCCATGACCCCCCCCCCTCCATTCATTGCAGCTCCCCAGACTAGTCCCTTTGTAGCCAAGAAGGAGAGAAACAGTGCTGACACAGGCATCAGGTGTTGATAACAAGACCTGCCTGCAGTCATCAGTATATTTAATTAGCAATGGGGCCTCGTTTAAATATTAACCCTGGGGATCTCTAACGGATGCTGAATGAAATGAGAGATTTAACCATGTATAGAATAAGACTAAAGAGACATTTTAAAAGGGGTTCCTGGATTCCACTCACTGAAAGAATTGAATCACGCTGACTAGTAGGGCCCCTGGAATTGTCTTTTAAGTAAGAGGTGATCAACATTGGCAGGCAGGTTATTATTAATTTTGTCTACTTGTAGGTACTTGCTGGGGAGAAGGCAAATTACTTTCCCCATCCATTATAACTGAAACAGCTTTAAATATGAAGAGTCTTGTGTAATGCCCTCCATGGGTTTAATATAGCTTACTCTCAAGTAAGGGTGCATAGGACAGGTTGCAGGCAGCCTTTATTATTCCTGGGAGGGCTCAAAGACAATTGCTGATTTAGAGCCTTACCGCACTCCAAAGAAAAGCAGCAACAGAGCAGGAACATCCTGTTTTCTAAACTGCCTTACCACATGATGTCGTTGTTCTTCCGCTGTTTATTCGTTCTGGTCTTATGGGGGGCTGTGGTAAAACTGCGTCTTTTTGCTAATGGGTTTTTCTGGTTAGCAAAAAGACATAGTTTTACCTCAGTCCCCCACAGGACTGGAATGAAAAAACGACACCATGCTCCCTTACCTCTTTTCTTTGGAGAGTGGTAAGGCCCTTAATACTTTCTAGTGCTTTTGTACTTCTTTCTGGTTTCTATGATTGAATATTGTGAACACAAACACAAAAATTTAAGTGTGTATACACACACACAACAATGTAATAAATGTGTATGCGCTGTCCCAAAAGTTCCATGCATCCAATGATGTCCCAGTGCAGGAATGGACTGCAGGAGTCTTCTGCCTCTGCTTCTCAGTAGTATTGCAACATTTGGATGCAATCCTAAATCCCTTATTCAAGGTGAATTCCTCTGCCCTGGCAACTGCAGCTCCTCTCCAGCTCCAGCCAGCCTTTTCTTTCTGCATTCAATGAGCAAGTACAGCCCCTTCCTTAGGGTTTCTCACCCACTGGGCCAAACCAATAATTCATAGGAGATGCATCTGATCATTTAACACACTTCTGGTTGATTATGCCTCAGGAGACTCAACTACATAGGGTTCTTGGTGGCCTAGTCTTGCCAGATAATTGCAGGGAGGGCTCAGCCCACCCCGCCTACTCTTGGGAGGGGCGGTTGAACCCCCCCTAGTTGGGGGGGTCCATGTTGCCCTAAGCTGTTCCATGAGGCACCCTTAAAATGGCTGTTGGTGGGAGGATATGATGGTAATTTTGAAGCTCAGTGTGGTGTAGTGGGTTGAGTATTGGATTAGGACACTGGAAGATCAGGGTTTAAATCCCTGCTCAGCCATGGAAACCTGCTGGGTGACCTTGGGCAAGTCACACTCTCTCAGCCTCAGAGGAAGACAAGGACAAACTCCTTTAGAACAAATTGTGTCCAAAAAAACAAACAAACCATGGTAGGGTCGCCATAAGTTGGAAATGACATGGCACATAGCGACAACAGCAAATTGTGTACACTTGGGAATTTCCTCCACACTTGAGCTTATTGTGCAAGCCAAGAAACTACCAACCAAATCATTGTTTGATTCCCTCCTAAGCATTTTACTTCTGTTTTTACATTTGGTCATTCAGTGATTGGGACTGGTAACTTGTGCAAGCAAACCATAGCAACAACTGAAGTAGATGTTGTATACAGGAGACACGTGAACAGTCTTCCAGGGTTTTGGTGTTCAGTTTTGTTTGGAATGAAAAGCAGCCCAAGAGGCTATGATTCAGAGCGGCAGAGTGGAAGGGCCTGTGCTGATATTTTTCAATTGCAGCAAGAAACACAGATTTGGGAAGTGCCATTTTGTACGGTCAAATGGTAGAAGGGGAAAGAATTAACAAGCACATTTTCTTCCCAAGCTGTCAGCCTCCTATGTCTACTTTTATTTTTTAAAAAACAGAGTATGTTTATTCATCTCCCAAGGAATGTCCAGTTTGATCTTGGAAATCATTGAGGTAGCAATGGGTGGTCTCATGTGTCTCATGGGGGTCTAAGAGATCAGTAACCTCCAATCTTTGCTAATCTAGGACCCAAATTTAACCCAAACATACACACTGGGAAACCCACTACTTTATGGGCTTTCCCCCCTATATTTTTGCAGTAGCAATCTTGCTTTTGAGATCTGCCTTAAAACAGGCTGCAACCCAGCAGGGCTTCCTGATCCACCAGTTGCAGTGGCGACTGGTGGCTTCACGTAAATGAAGCAGTGAATCCGTTCTAGGTTTTAATCACAGATTAAACTTTTGGGCCTAGGATTTAACACCTTGAAAAGCTCCTTCAAAGTTCAGAGTAAAGCCCAGTGCAGAGTCAACACCCTACTGCCATGGAAGCCCCCAGCTGCCACTGACCAGTTGAAGACCAAGATGGTAGTTCTTCCTATGCCCATTGAAAGAGGTTGTTCCCTACAAAGGCTTGTATCACTGCCCCCACCACACACAATAGTTGGTCCATAAGTATCAGAGAATCTTATTTGGTTTTGGTAGAAGAGGAAGTGATGGAGCAATTAATTCACATATGCAGTGCTGATCACCTGATGGTAATGTCAAGTGATGAAGAGTAAATATCCGCAGTGGCTCAAGTGGACACCTAAGACAGGAGCAGAAGTAGAAGTACATGGCCTCCTGCATTGCCACTGCCTGCTGCTTCTCTTGCTCAAGGGTAAGATTGAAGACAGGTGGCCTCTTTGGAAATCAGCACCAGCTGTGCGAAGCACCCCGTGTTGCTTCCCATAGAGCAAACGAGACTTGCTCTGGGGGTCCTTCTTCAGAGCCGGAGTTCTGTGAGAGATGCTCTGTGTACAGTGGCCAATAAGGCCTAGCTCTGAAAACCACTCAGAAGCAGGCATTTGGACCCTGGCTGGCTCCAGACAGTGTGGGGCTCTTCAGAACAGAGGGGTGTTCTTAGTGGAAGGGGAGAAATACAGTACTCCCTTCAGCACTGCCATTTGAGGCAGAAATCTCATTCTGCCTACTGAAAGAATAAGCCCTGGCAAATGTGCATCAATTATCATGTATTCAGCACCATAACTTACTGGCTAGGAGTGGGGAAGTGGTGGTGGCCCCTCTTTGCTCCACAACCCTCCCTTGGAGCTGAAGGAGGGAGGCAGCTGGTTTGCCAAAATACCCTGAAGGACTTGCCTCCGCCTCCTCCTCCTCCTCCTCCTCCTCCTCCTCCTCCTCCTCCTGCTAGAATAAAGGAGTTGGTAGGAGGGAGACCTCCATGGGGTGGTGACAAGAGACCCTAATGGGGAGGAAGAGCTATTTCTGGAGTGGTGGCAGAAGCACTAGGAGTGTGCAGGATGGTATAGTTGGGCAGAGGCTGAGATGGGATAAGTGGTGACACCAGGTAGCTATATGTCAGTCACCACATAGTATTCGCATATCTTGTGACATCACAAGATATGTTTATTGTTTATGAAAACAATACTTCTCAATAATTGTAACCCACTGGGTAAAATGAAAAACATCAAGAGGAGAGTGACTAAGCCCTTTGAGGAATGACTTAAGAAGCTGGGTATGTTTAGCTGAAGGAGAAAAGACTGAGAGGTGTGATGATAGCAATCTTTGAAAATTTGAAGAGATATCATATGGTAAATTAGGGAGAACTTGTTTTCTGCCCCCGCAGAGTGTAGGACATGAACCAATGGATTCAGATTACAAGAGAAGAGATTCCACCTAAACATTAGGAAGAACTTTCTAATGGAAAGAGCTGTTCAGCAGTGGAATAGACTGCCTAGGAACGTGGTGGACTCTCTCTCTTTGGAGATGTTTAAACAGAGGTTAGAAAGCCACTTTTCAAGAATGGTTTAGTTGTATGTTCCTGCATGGTAGCAGGCTGAACAAGATCGCCCTTGCAGTTCTTTCCTATGAATCTACAGTAAGTGCTAAGCCACCAACTGATAGACATGGCAGTGGTGCAGCTAGGGGGGGCGGAAAGGGCAGTCCGCCCTGCGTGGCACTTTTCACATGAGACATTATTTAAACAAATCTTTCATACTGTTGCCCATTTACAGCTTTTACAGTGATCAGGGAGCTGTGGCAAAACGCCCACCAGTCTGACGAGTGGTGACGGCAACTAAGCCTTAGACTGTTATAATTTGATCTCGTTAAGTGCATGTAATATCTTTGTGATTTTTTAACATCATTCTTTGTTTTGCTGAGGTGAGTTAGAGTATCACATTTTTTTTAGGCATGCAGACTACACAAGCTAACATTTTAAAAGGGATTTATTTATCCCTGTTATTAATTAATTAATTAATTAATTTCCCTATATGCCATTTTGACTTTTTGTAGTATATTTGCTGTGTGTTGAGAGGAGCAGCAAACTTGAGGACTGCCCCGGGCAGCAAAAGCTCTAGCTACGCCACTGAGACGTGGAGTGATGCATCGATACATATCAGCATTAAGGATTCACACATGTGTATCTCTTGGATCATTAAATATTGAAGCACCCAAATGGTACTGGCAGCTTCATATGTTCTCAGTTCTGATGCTTGTGCACTGAACTAGAAGCATGAGAAAGTGACTAACTTAACTGTGCAGACATTGTGCCCATTCTGAATATGACAGTGTGCTTTCTGTTGACCAGCTTGCATGGCCTGTATCTATTCCTATCCATGAGCACCAAGAGCATCACAAGCAATCAACTGTTGTGCAGGCAAAGCTGGCCATACAATTGATATTTTGAAGAAGAAGCTGCAATGAGTATTCCATAAGCATCTGCATTGATGGAGCTCCTGCTAGGTGGCTGAGCCTCCAGACTGTGCTGTCTGGCAGGAAAATGTGCCTCCTCCAGGGCATGAGTCAGGCCTCCCTTACCTCTTTGAGTAACACCTGGAGAGCAGAGAGTGAGACAGGATCATGCAGACATCTTTTTTACCTTAGGCCATGAAATTGTCTCACATGCTTCCTTTGTGGTCTTTTCCAACTCTATGATTCTATTATCCTCTTCTCTTCCCTATATTATAGTCATTTCTTCTCAATTCTCAAACAACTTGGCTGACAAGTTTCAAAGCTTTGGTGAGTTGCCTTTTGACACTAAATCCAATTGTTAGTCCTAACTAGGCCAGATTCATTGAATCAAACACTTTTGTAAATTATATTGATTTAATGGATTTACTCCAGTAAGAACTAGGCATTGGATTTAGGCCTTGGGCTACAACTCTCAGAACCTTCCGGTTTGCCTGGCCAATTGCCCTACTGGCTGAGACATTCTAGAAATTATAGTTCTCCCACCCACCCTGCCGCCTCCAAAAAAACCCACAAAACATTTTATTTTGGTTGCTGTCCAGCAGCCAGCTCAGCACCCATAACGTCCAATAGATCATTTCTATCTTTGTTCTTCTTATGTACCTTCCAGATGGCTCCAATTTATGGTGACCCCATCATCATTCTTGACAAAATTGATTCAGATGAGGTTTGCCATTACCCTTTCTAAGGCTGAGAAAGTGTCACTTGTCTAAGATCATCTGGTGGGTTTCCATGGCTGAGCCAGGATTTGAACCCCGGTCTCCCAAAGTCCTAGTCCAACATTCAAGCCACTACACTAAGCTGGTGCTGTCATCATGCATATGAAATTCCAAAGCGTAGGTGATGTTTGAATTGGGCCCCTGCACCCAAAGGAGACTTAAGCATTACTTGGGAAAATGGAGCATTCTTACTTAAGAGTTACATATGAATTCACCTTCTCCTAAAAAAATCTGAGAGGTAAACCATGGGTGAAATTTAAAACAGAATGGAGCCCATTGGTAGAAGGAATGGGGAGGAAAAGCTATAATTGGGTTGGTATAATTTTTAAATTTCTCAAATGAATATATATATATATATATATATAATGCAAAATAAATATAGAGTAAAGATATGAGAAAATTGTGATGATGAAGTATTGATTTCATAGATTACCAGACAAAAAGAGTCCAGAAAGTCAAAGATTGTTGGTGGTGGTGGTGTAGTTGTTTTTGTTTTTTGTATATTTGTGTTTTCTTAATTTGGCTGATATATTTGTATTGTTTGGGTGTTGGGGGGATTATGTTTGTGTCTAAGTAATGTATGAATGATTTTAAAGTACTGTGAATAAAATAAAATAAATCTGAGAGGCTTCTTTGCTGTTGTTCATTTGAAACTTGAGCCCCTATAATTTAAAGTGCTTTCCACTCAGCAGAGGATGGTGGTCTCATCTCATCACATTCCAAAATCTGGCCAAATTCCAGAATGGTTTGACAATTTGAGGGGTGTGGGATTGAGTCTTGCTGCTTGTATGTGTAATAATGTTAGCAGTCCAGGGCCCAATGCCAGGCTGTTTTCTTCCTGGAGGGAAGAATGGGGAAGGAGGCAAATGTGTTTTAGTGAGGTAAAATTGGGCCCAGGCTTGTCTGTTCAGTGTGCAAATGTGGAACAGCTGCAGGCAGTAGGAAAGGATGGACCATAGCAATGATGTCACCTAGGCAAGCCCCATGCCATCATGTCAGAGAGGGAGCAAATGTAAAAATACCATATGAACAGGGAGGATTCTGGAGTGACTAAAGAACATCCTTAGGATGTTCTTTTCGATATAGCACATCTCTGTGTGGAGCACACACAAAGACAGGATTCCTTTTGTGCCACTCTGTTAGCACTGAGTTGTCTTGTAATTTTATTAAGCATTTGGCATAAACCCTCTTCCTATATCTTGCTGCAACTCATCCTGTTAATAAGCCTAAAACAAACCGATCACATACTTCTTCTTCCTTGTTTACCCCTGTCTCCCCTTGCCTCCAGGGACAGATGGTGGCTCTGCTGTTGTAGGGGCATGAATCTACTCTCAGTTTTACCTCTACTCCTCCCCCCAGCTTCTCCAAGTTCCATGGAATCTCTGGCAGGACCAAATCTGTAGTTCAGGACTGGAAGAGCTCAACTACAGCTAGAGCAGTGGTGATATCAAGAGTGGTTTCACCATGACCACCACCATGGCCATTCACTCATGGCGGTGAATCCAAAGGCTGTACTTGCTTGGTCTCTTCCTCTATTATTTACACAATGTCAGATTTTCAGTGATAATTTTCTTGTGATAGAGGCTGGTTCTCTTACCCTTTGGGAAGCAATATACAAGAGAAGGAGGGGGGAGAGAAGGAGGAGGACTTCCTATCCCCCCCCAAAAAAAACACCCTTCAGTGAGCTACCTTCCCTTCACAGATAATAAGCAAGCAAGACCAAAGAGATTATCAGACGCCCTTAATATGGTGTTCCAGGAATGCCAGGAGATGGCCAAAGGGCCAGCTTTTCATACAACGTTGTCCTCATCCCATCCCCCTTCTGTTTTGCCCTCATTCTTTTTTATTGATGGCTTAAGCCATCAATAGATCGCCTGTTCCGTTTCTGTCACGGAATCACGGGTGTCTAAAACTGTGTCCTGTTATGCTGGTGCGATGCCAGCCACAGTGAGAGGCCCCTGCTGAACACTTCCAGGTGCGATTGGGACATCCAGGTAAGTGTCACACTTTCCCCCACTCCCCGGGTTACTTGGGGTTTTAAAATAAGTTTAGCTGCTTTGGTTTAATTTAGAGTGTGTATTCTTGCTTTAAACTTTGAATTTCCCACGCAAGAAAGGCCTCTGATTTCAAATAAGGAAGTGAATGGGGCTCAGCAAGATCTCCATTGACTTCCTGGACTGGCGGAGGGGAGGGGAGCTGTTTATGTCATGCTAGAAAGGTAGGTCTGAAAAAATATTTTTTAAAAGTGAAACAGGGATGGGAGTGGGGTGGGAAATAGCTAGTGAGACAGGGATGCTATATATGGTCCCCATCTGAAAATCTTCCAAGGTTCCAAAGAGGTGAAAGTAACAGGTTGGTTCACCACTTGCTCTTGTAGAGCCAGATGAGAATTGTGGATGAAGAACATACTCGAAAAGCAGCTTAAAGCAGCAGGGGGTCCTGCACCTTGCCGAATGCACCAAAAACACGAGGCACAAACACCACACATCCCATTTACTGCTCTTCCTTCCATTTCCCACAGTTCCCTGCTGGTAGGGAGCTTTTAGTTCAGGAAGTACTTGTAGGTTGCTTCTGGGAGTGGCTGTTTTGCCTCCTACCCCAAGCCAGCAGGCTGGATGTTGTGGTTGGGGGACATCTATGCCTGTTCATCTGATGACATCTAGACTCGTCTCTCTGCCAGACCTTCTCTATGCAGGGACACATACTCCAAATCCACACTATACAAATAATCCAGTTTGAAACTGGATTATTTGTCATGCTGACCCCCCCCCCCCCCGTCGTGAGTTCACCATAGAGTACTATTTTTGGGAGGCGATGGTCCTCCATCCTAGAAACGTGCAGCGATACAAGGACTCCCTGAAACAACATCTCAGGCTCGGCCAACTTGATCACCAACAATGGTCCGCCCTGGCCTCACATCGGGAGGCATGGAGACACACTGTCCATAATGCTGCAGCCTTATTTGAGAACACACGCCGAACAAGTCTTGAAGAGAAACAACAACGCAGAAAGAATCACAACCCGGAAACATCACCCAAGGAGACCTTCTCCTGTGCTTTCTGCAACCGGACTTGTTTATCTCGGATTGGCCTTTTTAGTCATCAGTGCGCTTGCAGAAGGCACGGAATGAGTCCTTCCTGAATCTTCATTTGCGAAGAAAAGCCAGACAGACAGAGACAGAGACAGAGAGAGAGAGTGAGAGAGAGAGTCTTTCCTATGGAATCCTGGGAGTTGTAGTTTGGTGAGGCACCAACACTTTGACAGAGAAGACTGATGATCTTGTAAAACTACAAATCTCAGGATACAATAGGAAGGAGCCATGACAAAATGTGGACTTTGCCATAAAGTTCTGTCCCCCTCTCTCTCTGAATAAAGAATACATCTACTATCTCTAGTCTCAGACTGGAGAGAACGTTGGAATTACTTTCCTCACACAATATGCACAATATGTGGAGTGGGGATCTTGCAGCTAACTCTGATCTGAGACTGAGGGTAACAGTGGGATTTGCATTCCAATGTGGAATGTTAGTGGGGTGGAAAATCCAGCTATTATCTCTAATCTGACTGTATATAACAGTGGGATTATCCCCTTCTAGCAGCTCACATTTCCACTTGGTAGATGAGATGCACATGGTGGTGAAGCTTGGGGAAAGGAAGGGCTTTAGGGAGCGGGGTGGGGGGTGCACCAAATTAGGCCATTGGGCTGGAGATTCCTCTCTCTTGTTTTACATGGTCTATGTTGAGGAGAGTGTTTTGGAGAGCTATGGTTGTGTGTTTCATGGAGCATGGGGAACCAGCATGACGTTCAACTAGGTGGTTACATCATGTGCCCTGAGACAAAACCTCTAAATCTGGGTGAGGAATGTGTGGCCCTCCAGATGTCATTGGACTACAACTACCATCAGTGCTAGGTGGCACAGTCCATGGTGAAGGATGATGAGGGTTGTAGTACCACAACATTGGGAGAGCCACCTGTTGCCCACCCCAGCCCTAAAGGCCTGTGCACACACATTACAGTGTTGTCCTTTAATTTCTGCACAAATAATACCAGTCACTTTTCTAATCTCTGATTTATTCAACCCACAGTGACCAATAAGATATTAACTGCTTATACTTTCAGTTTTATTAGTAGTAGATACATCAGAAATATTTCATCTGTTCTGATCTGGCAAGGAAAGTGCCAGTTAATCCTCTGTCCTTCCACCTGTCCAGTTGCTTTTAAAATGCCCCATCTACTGTCTCATCTTTCCACGTTCCCCCCTTTGTCCTCAGCTTACTTCAATTGCTGCAAATTGCGTTCAAAGGTCCCTTATGGGCGAAAAGTGGGATATAAATTACATAAATAATTGAAAAAATAAAGTACAAAATTAGTTTACACTCAAAAAGCAGGGGGAAACAGAGAGGAGAGAACAGAAACTTGCTTTCCCCAAAAGGCTCGGGCAAAAGCAAACTGCTGCAGCTTCTCCTAGTGTGTGTGTCCTTCCTCTCTGATAACTTTTGCCATCCTGATCACACTCTGATATGGCTTGGCCACTTGTGCCCCGGTTTTCATTTATTCAGTGTTGGGGGGTTGATATCCCAAGAATCTGAGGAGTTCTAGTGGCTTTCCCTGGTGAAACACAAGGAGGGTGAGGATCAGCAACAGCATCTTGGAATCAGAGCCATGGAGAACCATATTAGGAGGTGTTTTGGAGCTCCATGGCTTTGCCCGGCACTTGTTTACCAAGGAAGTTCAGCTCTTTTGACTTCACTTCCTCCCTGCAGGAGATGCTACAGAGGACAAAAGCGATGACAGAAGAAGACATTAATAAATGCTGAGTCATGACAGCCTGGGCTGGCCATTGTGAGCATGGGGAAGTGGGGGCATTCTACTATTCTGAAAATCATGAATCAACATCCACCTGCATGATGAAAAAGCAAGGGGCAGATTTTAATTCAGGCTATAAAGAGAGTGCTTTGAAAAATGGTAACCCAGCTGACTGACTAGCCAGCCAGCCCTTGGGAGAAGGGTATTTCCTTTCTATTGCATATTATACCTCATGTCAGTCATCTGGAAAAATGTACAGAGACGTCTGGGAATGTGAGTTCTCTCCTTCTGGGCATATCTCGTCTTTCCTTCCTTCCTCTTGGACAGTTGCTTCATCCTCATTCCCCTCGGGAGATTCTAAGGTGAGGTAAAGGTTGTTTTAAGCCTTTCAGGATCTGAAAGGTGCTCCTTCAGTGCTGCTACTGACCTCCATCTTCCCCCAAGAGAAAATGAATCCTGGTTCAAGTTATCACTCTTAGTTGTTACCTCCTTATACGCAAAGTGATCTTTAAACTGAACACAACCTAAAACTTCCTTTGTCTTGGGATGTTGACATTGGTGCTGAGGCCAAGCAGCCAGGTGTTTTTAAAGCAACACTTGTGTGTCCAAGCAGAAAAGTAGGTGCATGTGGGCAAAATGAGGACTTTCCTGCCCCAAGTAAGAATACTGCCCCCCACACAAAGGTGAAATTTTCCCTTAGTGCCTACATTTCCAGCACTGCAGTAACTTTGAACCACCATTGAGAATTTAGAAAGATAGCTTAGTATCCAAAGAAAAGGGGACGGGAAAGGAACTAAAGGAAAGCAAATAAAGCAAATAGAAAAGTTCTAGGTGTGAACAATTATTAGTGTAAAATTTACACTCTCTGTAAATGCTAGAAATGTGAGACTGAAGAAAAACTTCATTTGAGGGGCAGAATTCTTATTTGGGGAAAATACCCACATTTTGCTCCCACCACCACCACCACCACCACCACAGCTACACTACTGTATTTGAATGGACACCCAGTGGAAACAAAGGGACAGATATACAGTTGTCCCTTCATATTCACTGGGATTTGGTTCCAGGACCTCCTGTAGATATCAAAATCCATGAACACTCACATCCCATTATATGCAATGGCACAGCAAAATGGTGTCCCTTATATAAGATGGCAAAATCAAGGTTTGCTTCTTGGATTATTATTTTTTAAAGAATATTTTCAAGCCGTGAATACTTAAATCCGTGGATACCAAATCTGTGGATATGGAGGGTCAACTGTAATTTAATCTATGAACCAAGCACATATATTCAGATTGGAAGAATCACTAATGCTAGGGTTCTTGTTGCTGTTGTTGTGTACCTTTGTTTCCGACTAATGCAACCTTAAGGCAAACTGATCAAGGGTTTTTTTGAAGCTGAGAATGTGTGATTTGCCCAAGGTCACCCAGTGGGTCTTCATGACCAAGCAGGGATTTAAACCCTGGTCTCCAGGGTCACAGTCCAACACTCAAACCACTATGTCATGCTGGCTCCATAATGCTAGGATATAATGGCCTATAATGGCTGCAGGGGCTTCAGTGGCTCTTAGTTCTGCCCAATGAGTCCTTCCTGTTTTATGCGGATCCTCTTGTCAAAGGATACACTTTTCCCTAGGCAGAACTCACACCGAGAAAAATCTTTTCACCCTCATGTCCTATTCTAGCCAGGCCCTTCCTTTGCCATGATTTCAAGTCCCTTCTCTGACCCTCTTGTTGATTGCCTGGAGATTAACACTTTTAATTGTTCCATAACAAAATGGGTATCTGATGAAAGAGAGAGTGTCAGAATGAAGAAAATATTAAAAGAAACAGCCCCATCTCCAAAAGACCCAGTTCTCCAAGAACTTCATCCATAGCAAGATAATTCCATGGTAACAAGGACACCTGAGAAAGGCATCCATCAGCACCCCGTACATATTTCTGATGCGTGTGAAGAGACTGTTTGCAGGAGCAGGAGCTGAGCCAAGTGTTTTATGTCACAACTTGTTCAGGCCAAAGGGGTCCCAGCCCCACTCTATTCCTAGTGCAGCCCTTTCTTTATGGTGGTGGTAATACCCCATGAGAATGTCCAATCTTGTTTTCTGATTTGGCATCCTGTGCACACACACACACATACATTTTTACTCAGCATTCTGCTCCTTTTTAATGCCAGTTCTAGAAATTTAGATTCTGCAATGTGTATACCTAATGATTATACAAAATGTGTGTGGGTAAGTAAGTGTGGACACATAGAATCTCATAACTCCAGGTAACTCTGGAAAATGTACTCTTGTTTATGGAAACTAGGGATCTCTTGCACAAGTCTTATCAAAAGCTCTGTCCCCATACTATGTTCCCAGAGTCAGATTGCAGAAATAATGCATTGCAGCTAACAATG
Organism: Gambelia wislizenii; assembly: GCA_030847615.1. NCBI lineage: Eukaryota > Metazoa > Chordata > Lepidosauria > Squamata > Crotaphytidae > Gambelia > Gambelia wislizenii. The sequence goes on along the minus strand of JAUMIR010000005.1, from coordinate 224,067,238 downwards.
TTATTTGACTGGCAATTCCATTCATTTTTCTCTGTTGATAATTTTAATGCTAATACATTTTATAGGTCTCGCGCTCTCTCTCTGGCTTTTCTTTGCAAACGAAGATTCAAGAAGGACTCATCCCGCACTTTCTGCAAGAGCGCTGATGACTAAAAAGGCCAATCCAAGATAAACAAGTCCGGTTGCAGAAAGCACAGCAGAAGGTCTCCTTGGGTGATGTTTCCGGGTTGTGATTCTTTCTGCGTTGTCGTTTCTCTTCAAGACTTGTTCGGCGTGAGTTCTCAAATAAGGCTGCAGCATTGTGGCTAGTGTGTCTCCATGCCTCCCGATGTGCACAACATTTACTAATTATTTTTCAAACACTATTTTAAAAAGATCTGCAGGTGCATGTGTGTGTTTGGTCCTTTCTGGTTGTTATTTTTTTATATAAGTAATTGAAAATATAATTTAGGAACATATAAATAATGCATTGCCCCAAGCCTGTGCTAATGTTAACATGTTATAAAATCTTCACAATAATTACTAATGCTAACATTGTTGCCACTTTACATAATGTTTCCAAGTTTTGCCTAATATTTTTTTTTTTTTTGGCTTGAGGGAAAACATGGCAGTTACATTAGAATAAGCTCAACATAATTTTGTACTGATGAACCTCTAGGTCTGTAGTGCAGAAGTACATCAGTATTTTTATAATATTATTGTTGTTGTTGTTAATGACCTTTGAGTTGGCTTCAACTCATGGCAACCCCATGGATTTGACAACTCCCAAGACTCCCTGTCCTCAGCTGCCCTACTCAGGTCCTGCAGGTTCAGGCCTGTGGCCTCCTTGATTGACTCTATCCACCTAGTGTGCAGTCTTCCTCCCTTTCTTTTTTCCTCCACTTTTCCTAGCATTATTGACTTTTCTAGTGAGTCATTTCTTCTCATGATGTGTCTGAAGTATGGTAGCCTCAATTTGATCATCTGTGCTTCTTCTGAGAGTTCAGGATTAATCTTCTCTAAGATCCATTTGTTTGTCCTTTTAGCCATCCACTGTATCCTTGGGACTCTTCTCCAACACTGCTTCTCAAATGAGTTGTTTTTTCCCCTATCAGCTTTCTTCATTGTCCATCTTTCATATTCATGCATAGTGATGGAAAATATGATGCTTTGAAGGAACCTGACTTTAGTGCTCAGTTTTATATCTTTGCATTTTATGATTTTGTCCAGTTCTTTCATAGCTGCCCTTTCCAGTGCCAGTCTTTTTCTGATTTCCTGACTACAGTCTCTGTTCTGGACTATGATTGATCCAAGGAATGGGAATTCTTTTGCTATTTCAATTTCCTCTTTGTCTGTTTTGAATTTGTGTAAATCCTGTATGGTCATTATTTTTGTTTTCTTAATGTTCAGCATTAAGCCTGCTTTTGCACTTTCTTCTTTGACTTTCTTTAGTAGTTACTCCAAGTCTTTGTTGTTTTCTGCTAGTAGTGTAGTGTCATCTGCCTATCTTAGATTGTTGATGTTCTTTCCACTGAAATTCACTCCTCCTTCCTCCAAAATTAAGCCTGCTGTATGCATGATATATTCTGCATAGAAGTTGAACAAGTAGGGTGATAGAATTCAGCCTTGTCTGACTCCCTTTCCAATTGGGAACCATGTTGTTTCTCTGTACTCTGTTCTTATGGCGACCTCCTGTCTTAAGTACAAGTTATATATCACGACAATCAAATGTGTTGGTACACCCTTTTATTTAAGAGTGTTTCATAGTTTCTCATGATTTATATGATCAAATGCTTTGCTGTAGTCTATAAAGCACATGCTGATTTTCTTCGGGAATTCCCTGCTGTGCTCCATTATCTAGCATATGTTTGCTATGTGATCCCTAGTGCCAGTGCCTCTTCTGAACCCATCTTATACCTCTGGAATTTCTCTCTCCATGTTTGGCAAGAGTCTTTGTTGCAGTATTTTGCTTTTATTTAATTTTTTAAAATTTTATAATGTACATAATTCTTTCAAGATGCTGAATCTAACAGAAACATTTGACCCCAAGGTTTGTGTGCATGCATGCCCAAGAAAAGTGGGTCAGGGCAGTAACTGTACATGATTCCCTGCCCAGCCCCTGTAGTACCATCAAACATAGCCATTCATGGAAATGATAAAACAGCTCTCACAAAATAAATAAAGTAGGGACCAAGATTCTGTATCCGGAGATATATTGGTAGCCCTGGCAGATGATGTCATCATTCTGTGTCTGGTTATAGCACGGATGAATTGCACCTATGGGCTGCATTCATCCCCATGAGCCATTTATGGCCCCTGCCACACTAGGGGTAAAAAAACCCAGTCCCCCTCCCTCTCTGGGGGCTGTGGAGGACATTTTTGCCATGTTTTTGGACCCCCTGGGATATTTTTTTTCAGCAGGTGTGGCAGGGAGAACAGCCCTCCCAAGATCTCCTGGAGGGCTATTGTGGCCCCTAGCCTCTGTCAGTTGTCCACCCCTGAGCTGTTAGGGACATAGCCAGATGCTTTTCCAGTGCCCCCTTTCCAGCAACCACTGAGTGGCCATGGAATGGGGGCTACAGCAGCTCAACAGTGACGCCTAGGGTGATTTTTATCATCACATGAGTCTGGCAGAGAATTCTGTCTTTTGCAATGACTAAAAGAAAAAGGGGGGAAAGATGTAGGATGGGTTCAGTCAAACTTATGCCCCCATTAAGTCCCTAACAGGATGCCAGCCAGGGTATTGGTGCTAAGTAACAAGGAGCCCTGGTGTTGCAGTGGTTAAATGCCAGTACTGCAAGTCACCAGGTTGCAAGTTCAGTTCCAGAGAGCTCCAAGGTTCACTCAGCCTTCCATCCTTTCGTAGGCCGGTAAAATGAGTACCCAGCTTGTGGGGGGCAATTAGCTAACACACATTGGAAACTGCTTAATGCAGTGTAGGTGTGTAAATTGCTATTGCTTAAAACAATTTGTAAGCCGCTCTGATAGCCTTGTGGCTGAAGAGTGGGGTCTAAATAAATAAATAAATAAATAAGAAAGTGCATGCTGGTGATCATCTCCCCATCCCACACTTATTTTGTTTTTTGCACCTGCTCTGTAGCTGAGATGCCCTTTGCCCCCACATCTAAATGATGTTGGGTTGCATTCTCATGGGGAGATAATTCTGTCTTTTGGAGCAAGAGGTTGAACAACTGGTTGGGAGATTCTGGGACTTGTAGCCCCAAAAGTTAACTTTTCCAAACTTTGGAAACAGTCTCTTCTGTTCTGTTGTTCTATTCACTTCTTGCTTCACTTTGGGATTTAGGACAGGACAACATACTTTAGTGATAACTATCCAGTGCACCATTTTCTGTAGCTCTTGGAAATCTCTGTTCCTTTGTTCCAGATCTGCTACTGCTGCTGTCACCATCACATCCTTCCCTCCCTTTCTTCTCTTTTCGTTCCCCCCCCCTCCTTTCTTTGGGGCCTATGGGGAATGGGTGTGAAGAATTTCTGGCGGAGCTTCAGAGGAGAAGCCTGTTCAGGCAATAGTAGTAGTGAACGCACGTCAGGGCTGCTCTGAATTCCACTTCTAAGAGGCAGAAATGGGACAAACGCCAAATTATGGGAGGAACTGGAATAGGGACTCATCAGCTGAAGAGGGAGCAAGCAGCCACGCACCTGGTTCCTCTAGCATGTATGTACTGTAGATATTAACCTCTCAGTGGATGAGGTTAAAGGGTTGGAAGGAAGTATCAAATCATCTATGATATTCATGAGCGCTGAGGCAGAGGTGGAAAGGAGGGCAGGACAGAGGAGTGAAAGAATGAGAAACAGACACTGTCCAGGATGTAACCTGCTGCCTAGACAGCATGCTGGGAAACAGGTGTGAAATGAAAACATCAGGGGACCACAGTGTGAAACTGTTCAAGATAAATGAGTTACTGATGTCCAGGCCACAGTACATGTCAACTAGTAGATGTTAGAAAGTTTAGAACACCAGGCAGGAAAAGAATCTGACACTTATTCAGTCCAGCTCTTTGCATGAGGTGTGGATCTTTACCAAAGGCAATAATAATCATACTCTGGAGATTTTCACAGGGGCCAAAATCCCCCGTTACTGCCCCGCCACCTCCTTTCCCGTTCCTGCCACGGAATAACGTAAATCTTTCACACTCTTACCTTAATTCTGCGGCAGGAACAGGCTCCCCCTCCCCTTGCTGGCTGGCCATAAATGCAGGCTGCTTTTATGACTGGCCATCTGAAACGTTATCACGTTATAGCGTGATAACAGCCAGGCAGTAAATTTAAAAAATAAAACTCCCCAAACATAAAATCAGTTCACCAAGCACAAAAACACACTTTAAATCACACAATCAAAACAGGGAAGGTAAAATAAAGGGTGCCACTTACCTGGATGTCCAGATCGTACCAGGAAGGACTTGGAACAGGCCTCCCCTCCACGGCTGTCATTTCAGAACAGGGACGGGGCTCCTGTTCGCACACCTGTGATTGCGTGATAGTGATGGAACGGGAGGTCTATTCACGATGAAAAATCTTGATTACATTGTTCTGGAACAGCCATGGGAGCAGGATGGATGCAGGACAGAACGGGGTCAACATCATCTGAAAGGGAAAACCTTTCCTGACCCTGTTCTGTTCCTGTCACGGGATAGATAGCCTGTATAAAAATCTCCGAAGTCTCAGAGTTCAGACGTAGCATGTTAATGTTACTTATTGTAACAATAGTTATAACACAATGATTCTTAACCTATGGTCCGCGGAGCCCCAGGGGGCTGTGATGTCCTCACAAGAGGTCCACGAAGGCTTAAAAGCTGCTTAGCCCACCTCCTCCCCTCAGGAGAGTGGCCACATGACAGCAGCCAAGGCAAAAGCTGGCTGGCTGGGCCTGCACATTGCCTGTCATGTGGCCATTCTGCTGTCGGACAGAGGCATGGTGAGCAGCTGAGTAACAGCAGTGTGGCCATATGACAGGAGCCCCGTTTAGACAACCCCTAGGGAAAGGGTCATTCCCAGGCTGTTACTGAGACTGTTTAGCTGGAGATGTGCTTGAGACTTGATAAAAGAAATGTGCAGGAGATGTCCTTCTGGGATCTACTTTGGTTTTTGTTCTTTTTATTTGACTACAAATCTGAGATCCAGTGGCTGGATCCTGGTGGTGCAACAGAGGGAGGGAGGGACTTTGAATCCATGCTTTCTAAAGCTTGTCATCGGTTTTAAGTTCCAGAATTATATAGAGTTCACCATTCGGCCCCACAAAAATCCACTTCTAGTTACCCCAAGCTAGTTATCAACAATATATTTTGGGTGAGTGGAGGTCATGTTGTAGAATCATAAAGTCCAACCCCCTGCCATACATAATCAAAGAATTCCCAACAGATGGCCATCCAGCCTCTGTTTAAAGACTTCCAAAGAAAGAGACTCCACCTCACTCTGAGGCAATGTATCCCACTGTCAAATCGCTCTTACCACCACAAAGTTCTTTCTAATGTTTAGGTGGAATCTCTTTTCCTGTAGTTTGAATCCATTGCTCCATGTCCTAGTCTCTGGAGCAGCAGAAAACAAGCTTGCTCCTTCTTCAATATGACATCCTTTCAAATTTATTTATTTATTTATTTATACCCCACTCTTCAGCCACAAGGCTATCAGAGTGGCTTACAAATTGTTTTAAGCAATAGCTATTTACACATCTACACTGCATTAAACAGTTTCCAATGTGTGTTAGCTAATTGCCCCCACAAGCTGGGTATTTAAACATGGCTATCATGTCACCTCTTAACCTTCTCTTCCCCAGGCTAAACATACACATCTCCCTAAGCCACTCCTCATAAGGCATGGTTTTCAGACTTTTTACCATTTTGGTCACCCTCCTCCAGACACATTCCAGCTTGTCCATATCCTTCCTGAATTGTGGTGCCCAGAACTGGATACAGTATTCCAGGTGAGATCTGTCCAAAACAAAATGGAATGGCACTATTACTTCCCTTGATCTAGACACTATACTCCTATTGATGCAGCCTAGAATCATATTGGCTTACGATTCCAGTGCGGCAGAGCAGGCGGGCAGGCGGGGGAGGGAGGGAGGAAGTGAGCTCGCCTCCCCCCTCCCTTCTCGGGGGGGGGGGTCCAGCACTGTGGGTGGGCAGGCAGAGGGTTCAGGCAGGTGGGAGGAGGGTTCCTGTGCAGCAGGCAGGGGAGGGGTGACCATGGGGGGGTGTTCTGGTGCAGTGGCAGCAGTGTTCATTATTATCCACTGATTTCACCATCTACGGTGGGGCCTGGAATCAATCCCCCACAGATGCGGGGTCTTACTGTATTGCTTTTTGATTTTCAAAAAATATTTTCAAGTTGTGTATGGTGTAATCCATGGGTGCAGAATCCATTGATATAGGTGGGCCAACAGTATGACAATATGTTCACACACTCTCAAAAAGCAAACATGCTGTTTGCCATTTTATGTAAGGGACATCATTTTACTACGCCATTATATATAACAGGACTTGAAAATCCATGGATTTGACAGGATGGGACAGTGTGCTGGTATGGGCTTCATCCTATTTCGTGCTGGTAACAAGGGAGCAATGGGCCTGATCCAGGGCTGGAATATGCCAGTGGGGGAGCCAGAGTATTCTGCCTGTGTAGATGAGGCCTCAGTTGCTGAAATGGCCTCCATTCCAGACTAAATGATTACTGATGACCACCAAAAGTGCACAGAGAGATAATTCAGCACTACTTTACTATAGCAGAAGCATTGAAAGACATAAGAAGTAACAAGGGGGGCAAAGAGTAGTGTGTCTCTCTTGTGTATGCTCTTGAAAATGGAGTTAAAAAAGAAGGGAACAAAAGACTTTGAGCTGCCCACCAGCACCTTGGTATAAATCATAGATGGGAAAAATATGGCTCTTCAAGATGTTGTTGGACAATCACTCCCATCAGCCTTAGCCAGCGTGATCACAGATGAGAGACAATGGAGGGCCGTGAGTTGCCCTTCTCCTCATATAGTTAGGAAATTGTACCATACAGCTGCATAGAACAGCACTATTTTCTCAGTAGTATGGAGTATCAGTTGTTAACTTTGCTTTCAGAAGATTGCAGAAAATTAGCACCAAAGGGCTAGAGTGCAGATGGGCCCTCTTGGGTTTGGGTCTTTCAAGACCAGGGCATGGCACCTGCTTCATCACAACAACCAGCACTCTAAGAGAGAGAAAGTGAAGCCAGAAATCTGGACAGTGGCAGTTTCCCAAATTTTAATTATTTAGCAGTGTGGTATAATGGCCTGAGTGCTGGACTTTGACTCTGGAGACCAGGGTTCAAATCCCCACTTTGCCATGGACATCCACTGGTTGACCTTGGGCAAGTCATACTCTCTTAGCCTCAGAGGAACACAAAAGTAAACCCCCTCTGAACAAATCTTGCCAAGAAAACCCCATGATAGGTTTGCCTTAGAGGACACCATAAGTTGGAAATGATTTGAAAGCACACAACAACAAGCTAATATAAAAGCAAATGAAATCATTTTGACTATCCTTCACTCACCTCTTGTTTCAAGGGAGACATGAAGTAACATGAAATGCAGAAATATTCTAGTTGGGTAGGTTGGAACTCAACAAGTGCAAAATTTCACATTTTTGATGATGTAGAAAAACCAAGCACAGAACCAAGGAGGAAGGCCAAAGACAGCAACTGGAAAGTAGAGAGCCATTATTCAACTTCAAAAAACAGAAATAGAATGCTTCATTATTGTAACCTCTGTGTGAAAGAGAAAGAGTGGGGAGGGGGGAACAATTTGAAGCAACTGCTTCAAATTGAAATAAAGCAAGCGAAGTGCTACTGGACAGGAGAACTTCCAAACTGCTGCAGATGATTTTCTTTTTTATTTCTTTGAAGGAGAAAGACATCATTTCAACTTCCCCTAATCCTTTTAATCCACCCACACATCACTTCCCTCACTGCAAGTAAATATAAGAATATACTCATCAGTGTAAGAAAAAAAATTGACAAGACAATAATAACAATGATCCTTCTGCAACAGGACACAAAAACAACTCTTCCCCAATCTTTAAAAAGCAATGTAGATGGTTTACACTTATGAAAAGACCACTGCCCTCTGACAGAGTACATGCTTTGCATTGTAAATGTTCCTGGTTCAATACATGGCATCTCCAGTTAAAAGGTTTGGATAACAGGTGATGGTGAAAGCCTCTGTCTGAAGCTCCAGAGCAGAATTTGGAAAAGTCATGTTTTGGGACTAAAATTCAAAAAAGGTAACTTATTAAAAGAAAACACCTGAAATTCAAATGTAACGAGTGTCTACTTCCAAAGAAATTGGAGACCCTTTGTTGTTGTTAACTGCCCTTGAGTCAACTTCGACTCATGGCAACCTCATGAATGAGACACCTCCAAGACCCCCTGTTCTCAACCACTGTGCTCAGGTCCTGCAGGCTCAGGACCCTGGCCTCCTTGATTAAGTATATCTATCAGATATGCAGTCTTCCTCTCTTTCTACTACCCTTCACCTTTCCTAGAATTATTGTCTTTTCTAGTGAGTCATACCTTCTCATGATACGGCCAAAGTACGACAGTTTAGTCATCTTGGCTACCAGGGAGAGTTAAGTCTTGATTTGTTTTAAGATCCATTTATTGGCCTTTTGGGCAGTCCACAGTATCTGTAGAACTCTTCTCCAGAACCACATCTCAAATCATAGAATCATAGAATCATAGAATTGCAGAGTTGGAAGAGACCACGAGGGCCATCCAGTCCAACCCCCCTGCCACGCAGGAAATCACAATCAAAGCATCCCCGACAGATGGCCATCCAGCCTCTGTTTAAAGACCTCCAAGGAAGGAGACCCCACCACGCTCCGAGGGAGTGTGTTCCACTGCCGAACAGCTCTTACTGTCAAAAAGTTCCTCCTCATGTTGAGGTGGAATCTCTGTTCCTGGAGCTTGCACCCATTGCTCCGTGTTCCAGTCTCTGGAGCAGCAGAAAACAAGCCTGCTCCATCCTCAGCGTGACATCCCTTCAAATACTTAAACAGGGCTATCATATCGCCTCTAAACCGTCTTTTTTCTAGGCTAAACATACCCAGCTCCCTAAGTCTCTCCTCATAAGGCATCGTTTCCAGACCTTTCACCATTTTAGTTGCCCTTCTCTGGACACGCTCCAATTTGTCAATATCCTTTCTGAATTGTGGTGCCCAGAACTGGACACAGTATTCTAAGTGAGGTCTGACCAAGGCAGAATAGAGTGGCACTATTACTTCCCTTGATCTAGACACTATACTTCTATTGATACAGCCCAAAATTGCATTGGCCTTTTTAGCTGCCGCATCACACTGTTGGCTCATGTTCAACTTGTGGTCTACTAGGACTCCTAGATCCCTTTCGCACGTAGTCTCATTCAGCCAGGTCTCTCCCATCCTATATTTATGCATTTCATTTTTCCGCCCTAAATGCAGTACTTTACATTTCTCCGTATTGAATTTCATTTTGTTAGCTTTGGCCCAGCTCTCCAGTCTATCCAGGTCATTCTGAATTTTGATCCTGTCCTCTAGGGTATTAGCTACTCCTCCCAATTTGGTGTCATCTGCAAATTTGATAAGTATGCCCCTAATTCCCTCATCCAAGTCATTGATAAAGATGTTGAATAGCACTGGGCCCAGGACAGAACCCTGTGGCACCCCACTGGTCACATCTTTCCAAGACGAAGAGGAGCCACTGCTGAGCACCCTTTGGGTTCGGCCGGTCAACCAATTACAAATCCATTTAACAGTTAACTTGTCTAGCCCACATTCTACAAGCTTGTTTGCAAGAATGTCATGGGGAACCTTGTCAAAGGCCTTACTGAAATCAAGGTATGCAATGTCCACAGCATTCCCTTCATCTACCAAGCTGGTAACTTTATCAAAAAAAGAGATCAGATTAGTCTGGCATGACTTGTTTCTCTGAAACCCATGCTGACTTTTTGTGATTATGGCATTGCCTTCTAAATGTTCACAGACTCTCTGTTTAATGATCTGTTCTAGAATCTTCCCTGGTATTGATGTCAGACTAACTGGACGATAGTTGTTGGGATCCTCTTTTTTCCCCTTTTTGAAGATGGGAACAACGTTTGCCCTCCTCCAGTCTGCTGGGACTTCTCCTGTTCTCCAGGAGTTCTCAAAGATTATTGCCAATGGCTCTGAGATTATATTTGCCAGCTCTTTTAATACTCTTGGATGCAGTTCATCTGGTCCTGGAGATTTAAATTCATTTAGATTAAGAAGGTATTCCTGTACTACCTCTTTACTTATTTTGAGCTGGATTTCCCCTATTGTGTCCTCTGTTCCATTCTCCTCAGGTTGGTCCTCCTTTTCCTTTTCTGAAAACACTGAGGCAAAGAAGGTGTTGAGTAATTCTGCCTTTTCTCTGTCCCCTGTTAGCATTTTGCCATCTTCTCCACGTAGCGGCCCTATCATTTCCTTCTTCCTCCTTTTGCTGCGGACATACCCAAAAAAACCCTTTTTATTGTTCTTAACCTCCCTAGCAAGCCTGAGCTCATTCTGCGCTTTAGCTTTTCTGACTTTACTCCTACACATGTTCGCTATCTGTTTGAATTCTTCTTTGGTGATTTCCCCCCTTTTCCATTTCCTATACATGTTCCGTTTAAAACTTAGCTCCATTGAAAGTTCTTTAGTCATCCATCCTGGTTTCTTGAGACACCTCCCATTTTTCTTCCTCAATGGTACTGTTTGAAATTGTGCCTTCAGTATCTCCCTTTTGAGAAAGTCCCATCCGTCTTGAGGTCCCTTCTCTTTTAGTATTCTTGACCATGGGATCATCCCCAGTATTTCCCTGAGTTTATTGAAATCAGCTCTCCTAAAGTCAAGAATGCGTGTCTGACTATGCCTGGCTTCTCCTTTCCATTGTATAACAAACTCCAGGAGAACATGATCACTCTCACCTAAGGATCCCACCACTTGCACCCCATTAACCAGATCGTCTCTGTTGGTTAGGATCAGATCTAAAATAGCTGACCCCCTTGTTGCCTCTTCCACCTTTTGGACCATGAAATTGTCTTCCAGGCATGTAAGGAATTTGCTAGACCTTGTAGTTTTGGCTGAGTTAGATTGCCAGCAAATATCAGGATAGTTGAAGTCACCCATCACTACTACATCTCTCCTTTCTGCATGTATGTTCATCTGTTCTAGAAAGGCAACATCCAATTCCTCCATCTGATTTGGTGGTCTGTAGTAGAGTCCCACAATAACATCCCTGTTGTTTCCCTCCCCTTTAATTTTTATCCAGATGCTCTCCACCTGGCTTCCAGTATTGATGTCATGGATCACTTCACTGGTGTAAATATCCCTGACATATAATGCTATTCCTCCTCCTTTCCTGTTTGGCCTGTTTCTCCTATAAAGGTTATACCCCTCTATTCCTACATTCCAATCATGAGACTCATCCCACCAGGTTTCAGTAACGCCTATTATATCATATTTGTTTTGTAGTGCAAGAAGTTCAAGTTCATCTTGCTTATTTCCCATGCTCTGTGCATTAGTGTAGAGACATCTGAGACCATGTGTTCCCTTTACTTGCTCCCTGTGCAAGTTTTTTTGCCTCCCACTGTTGGGTCCTTGCGCTGTTTGCCTTGTTCCCTCTATGACAGTTTGACTATTTTCTCCAGCCCTTTTGCCTTCCAGAATACTGTCTCCCTCCCCCATTTGTCTCAGTTTAAAGCCCTCCTGATCAAATTCTTGAGACTGTTGGCAAAAATGTTTCTTCCAACTGTTGTAAGATGCACCCCATCTCTTGCCAGAAGTCCCCCCGCATGGAAGCGCAGTCCATGATCCAAGAATCCAATTTGTTCCCGGCGACACCATCTACGGAGCCAGTTGTTTACGTCGGCTATTTTCCTCTCCCTTCTTGGACCATGCCCTTCAACTGGCAGAAGAGACGAGATGACCACCTGTGTGTTCATTTCTTTCAGCTTCCTCCCCAGGGCCTCATAATCTCTTCTGATCTTGGGAAAGCTGTGCCTTGCAGTATCATTGGTTCCCACATGGACCAAAAGGAAGGGGTAATGATCTGTAGGCTTGACGAGTCTTGTCAGCCTCTCGGTCACATCACAGATCTTTGCCCCAGGGAGACAACACACCTCCCGAGTCATCTTGTCAGGCCCACATACCACTGCTTCTGTACCCCTCAGCAAGGAGTCCCCCACCACCACCACACGCCTCCGCTGAGGCTTCGCAGCTGCTGTTCCTTGCGGTGGTCCTCTCAAGGTCCCCTGCTCTACCCCTGAAGTCTGTCCATGCTGTTCTTCCTCGTTGTCCTTGATAAGAGAAAGGGCTTCGAATCGATTCTGTAGCTGCAAGCTGCTGGAAGAATCCCTGGATTTTCTTGTTCTGTGTGTGACATTCCTCCAGCTGTCTACTTCCTGTGTCCGTGAAGTGACCCTCTCCTCCACAGCCACTTCCTCTGTGCGGTCCCCATCCAAGACTGTTCGTTCTGTTCTGTCCAGGAAAACCTCTTGCTCACGAATCTGTTGAAGTGTAGCTACCCGTGTCTCCAGCTGCTGTACTTTCTCCTCCAAGAGGGCTACCAGCTTGCATTTGGTGCATGTGAAGTTCTCCACGTCTGTAGACAAGAATACAAACATCGCACAAGTGTTGCAAGTGACTGCTGCAGTCCCCTCAGTGTCCATGATGAGAGCTTTAGGTAATCTAAGAACTCTTAGTTAACGCTGAGAATGCTAAGCTGTACTTTTAGGTCTGCTGTATTTTTGTTTGCTTACTGAAATTCCCTCAAGAGCCTCTGGCTCTTGAGGGTAAAAGGGCAAGGTCAGAAGTTCAAGCCCCTCAGCAACAAGCAGCCTCTCCCAACAGTTTTTTAAAAAAATTCAGAAGTTGCTTCCTTCTTCTCCCTGGCAGGAAACTTGCTGTCCAGAAGCAAAATGAGTTGATTTTCTTCCTATCAGCTTTCTTCACTGTCCAGCTCCATACATGGTGATGGAAAATACGATGGCTTCCATACATGGTGATGGGAAATACGATGGCTTGGATGATACTAACTTTAGTGTTCAGTTTTGTATCTTTGCACTTTAGGATTTTGTCTAGTTCTTTCCCTCCCTTTTGTTAAACATTGTTAAGCAGGAATAAAAAAAGGAGGGTACCCACAAACCACTCCATACATTCAATGATTCAATGAATGTGCAGAGCAATTCTAGGACCATGGGATCATGAAGACCCAAAAATAAACACTCCTTCCCCTTTCTACTTACAAGCATGGATCAGACATTTGTGAAAACGAGTTCTCCACACATACAGCAGTGACCAGCATGGTACAGTGGTTTGAGTGTTATACAATGCCTCTGTGAGACTAGAATTCAAATCTCCATTCATCCATGGAAACACACTGGGTGATCTTGGACAAGTCACATTTTCTCAGCTTCAGAGGAAGGCAATGGCAACTCCTTCTGAATAAATTTTGTCAAGAAAACCTTATGATAGGATTACCATAAGTCAGGATCAATTTGAAGGCACATAACAAAAATAATTCATACTGTACAGAAATCTCTGTAGATAGCATTTACACTCTATACACTCCATCCCAATAGTCTGGCTAGTACAGGGAGATGTCCTGTTATCCTGTAACAGTACTGAATAATACAGTTCAATTGGCTCTACTGTTAGGTATAGAGGAGGGTTGGCCAACATATTTTGTGGTCCTCATTGCCTCAGGAAGTTACTGCTGAGGGAGAGTAAGGCAGTCCCCCTCAGGCAGCTGACTTAAGGCATCACAAAAGGGCAGCAAGTAATTGGCTATTTAATAGATTATTGCTGATTTTTTCCCTAAAAGACAGGGAAAGAAATGTGTGCTTGATTTTCTGTTAAGGGTTTTTAAATAACATGACTCACTTTGGTTAGTACTGTGAATTAGGGGTTCAAAAGCCTTTGCTGCTCTATGTCATGCAGCAAATGTCTTTGACCAAGCCTGGGATATTGTGCTCCATGCCTCTCACAGGATACAGAAAGATCTTGAGTGCTCTCCTAACCAGCCCTGTACTCTTTGCTGCTTCTGCAATAGGCAATAGTACTTGCCTGTCTGGCTGTATCTTAAACAAAAGAAGAATGGCACTGTTTGGGGAAGGAACTGTGATGTAATTGGGAACATGAGAGGAGCCCTGTTGGACTAGAGCAAAAGCCTACCTAGTCCAGCCTCTTATGCACACAATGGGCAACCAGATGCCTGTGGGAAACCCATAAAGAAGGCGTGTGCAATTGAACCAATCTGTTCATAATTCCTAGCAACTGATATTTCGAAGAACACTGCCTCTGATATTGGTGGCAATATATCACTGTAAGAACTAGTAGTTAGTTATAGGAGATTATCAGATGTGGCTAATGTGGTGCCATAACTCTGCCAGCGGAACACAAAAAGACGCCAATATCAGATGATGTCATCCTTTTGTGTTCTGCTGGCGTTACTATGGTGTTCTGATTAATTGATGGGCTGAGCTATCAATAGATCACCTGTTCTGTTTCTGTGCTGGCATTGCTGGCTTTTGAAACCTGACGCCATTGTCCTGCCGCAAATACAGCATCAATGGGCAGTCCTGCCAGAACACTTCCAGGTGGGATCGCAAAAACAAGGTAGGCTACCCTCTTTTTATGAACCTCCCAGGTCACTTGTTATTTTTTTAGTGTGTTTATGTGGTGTGTAAGCTTTTTTCTTGTTATTTTTCTTTTTCTTTTTGAATTTCCCATGCTCACACCTTCTTGTGAGAATGGGTGAGATTTTGATCCAGGAAGTGTTAGAGCTCCATTCATGCTTGGGCTGCCTTTGTATGCAAGAAAAGGTAAGACTGAAGGGGAGGGTTATTGTGCCAGGACAGGGGCAGGACTGGAGATTGTGGGACATGAACGCAAAAATCTGATAATCTTCATAGTCTTATTCACAAATTTGTCTTTCAAAGCCATTCAACTTGATTGCCTATACCACATCTTGTGGCTAGTGAATTCCTCAGTTTTTAACTATAAGTTATGGGTATTTCCTTTTGTATGTCCTGAATCTCCCACCTTTCACCTTCATTGAATGATCTGTAGTTTCAACATTAGGAGAAAGTGTGGAAAAACCTTTTTACTACAGTTTCTCCACACCATACATGCATTAATGCTCATCAACATCCCCCTTGTAGGGGTATGGAATGCAACTGAGCACCTGGCCATAGAGAACGAAGCCCTAGGTATCAAAGCAGGCACACTGTAGTTGCTAAGCAACCCCAGAAGGCACTACTCAAATAGCTCCATTTGAATTCAGAAGAAAGCCACAGTAGCACATGGGGTGAAAAAGCAGATCAGAAAATGCTCAGAATGAGCTTAGGCTTGCTCAAGAGGTTAAAAACAATAAAAAGGGGTTCTGTTTTGCCTCCGTTCAAAGTAAGAGGAAGAACAAGGAAATGGCAGGGTCACTGGAGATTATCAGACGACCTAAAAAAATCCAGGACAACAGGAGATCGCCAAAGGGCTCACTTATCAGACGACGATGTCCCTGTCTCGTCCTGCTTCTGTGCCCTCTCCATTCCATCGGCATTCCTTTTTATTGGTGGCTTAAGCCATCAATAGACCGCCCATTCCATTTCTGTTACAGAAGCATGGGCATCTGAACATGTGCCCCGTTCTGCTGGCGCGATGCCAGCCACAGTAGGAGGTCCCTGCCGAACCCTTCCGGTCGAGATCAGGACATCAAGGTAAGTGTCACACTTTTTCCCCCTCCCTGGGTTACTTGGTGTTTTTAAAATGTGTTTAGCTGCTTTGTTTCACTTTTTTTGTGTTTATTCTTGCTTTTAACTTTGAATTTCCCATGCAATTGTTCTCTCACGAGAACGGCCGGGATTTACTTTCCAGGGAGTGAATGGGGCTGGTGAGAGTTCCATTCACTTCCTGGACTGCTGGAAGGGAGGGAAGCAGGTTCTGTTCTGCCATAAAGGTAGGTCTGAAAATTTTTATTTTAATAAGTTACAGGGATGGGACTGGGGCGGGAAAAACATAACAAAACGGGATGCTTTTTTTAATTTTTTAATTTTTATTTTTATTTTATCCCCATCTGAAAATCTCCACTGTGTAGAGAAGATGGTGAAATGCTAGCAGGGACAGAGAGATGGCTGAATTGTTCAATATCTTCTTTGCCTTGGTCTTCTCCCAAAAAGAAAACAATGTTCTAACTGGCAAAAATAGGGTAAATCGTGCGGTAAGAGGGCTACAGTCCAAAACAGGTAAAGAGGTAGTAAAGGAATACCTAGCTGCTCGAAAATGAATTCAAGTCTCCAGGGCCAGATGAACTTCATCCAACATTACCAGAGGAACTTGCAGATGTAATCTCAGAGTCACACTGTCAATAATTTTTGAGAATACTTGGAAAACAAGAGAGATCCTGGCAGATTGGAGGATGGCAAATGTTGTCCCTATCTTCATGAAGGGCAAAAAGAAAGAAAGAAAGAAACAGAGAGAGAGAGAGAGGACTCAAGCAACTAACAGTCAGCTTGACATTAACAGCAGGAAAGTTTCTAGAACAAATCATTAGCAGTGGAGCGCAGCTATCATATACCCTTGACCAAAGAATGGTACACTCCTTCTATCTGGGATGGTTGTCCTCTTCCACCGAGCGTGCAGCTTCAGGAGGGACACATATGGAGGAGGGACACATATGGAGCGGTGAGGGAGGAAGGGGACATCCGCCTAGCCAGCCAGATCAGCCAATTAACCCTGGCAATCAATGGGGTGACAAATGTCACAGCCAGATCGCCCTCACATCTGGAACAAATCATTAAAGAGTCCTTCTCTGACCCCTAGTTGTTTTTCACATGCACTACTTTCAAGCGAGGTGTTGCCCATCCTATATTTGTGCATTTCATTTTTCCTGCCTAGATGCAGTACCTTACACTTATCTCTGCTGAAATTCATTTTTTAAAAAAGTTTTGACATGGCTCTCCAATTAGTCAAGATGATTTTGAATTCTGATCCTGTCCTTTAGGGTAATCACTACCCCCTCCCCCAGAATTTGGTGTCATCTGCTAATTTAATATGCATGCCTTTTATCCCATCATCTAAGTCATTTCTCTCTCTCTCTCTCTCTCTCTCTCTCTCTCTCTCTCTCTCTCTCTCTGGCTTTTCTTCACAAACGAAGATTCAGGAAGGACTCATCCCATGCTTTCTGCAAGCACGCTGATGACTGAAAAGGCCAATCCGAGAAAAACAACTCCGGTTGCAGAAAGCACAGCAGATGGTCTCCTTGGGTGATGTTTCCGGGTTGTGATTCTTTCTGCATTGTTTCTCTTCAAGACTTGTTTGGCGTGAGTTCTCAAATAAAGCTGTAGCATTGTGTATAGTGTGTCTCCATGCATCCCAATGTGAAGCCAGGGCGGACCATTGTTGGTGATCAATTTGGCCAAACCGTAGATGTTGTTTCAGGGAATCCTTGTATCGCTTTTTTGGAGCGCCCCTCTTACGCTGACCCGTGGCGAGTTCACTGTAGAGTACTATTTTTGGGAAGCAATGGTCCTCCATCCTAGAAACGTGCCCTGCCCTGGCCTGCCCAGCACAGCTGTGTTCTCAATATCATGGCCTCAATGCTGGTGATCCCTGCTTGCTCAAGGACAGCAACATTCATCACATAGTCAGTCCAGTGTATATTTAGGATTGTACGTATACAGCGCTGATTATGAAGATGTTAAACAACTCCTGGGCCTGGACAGAACCATGAGGCACCTCACTAGTCATTTCTCTCCAGGATAAATAACTACCATTGGTGAGCACTCTCTGGGTTCAGTCTTTCAAATAATTACAGATCCACCCAACTGTAATACTGTCCATCACACAGTTCATCAGCTTGCCTGTAAAATATATCATGGAAGACCTTGTCAAATGCCTTGCTGAATTCAAGATATACTACATTCACATCCCTCTCCTACTCTACTAAGCTTGTAACTCTATTTAAAACAAGCAAGTGAGAGAAGATTAATTTGGCATGACTTCTTTTTGAGAAACCCATGCTGTTAGTGATCACAGCATTCTTTTCTAAGTGTGCACAGACGACCACAAGCTAAATATGAGTCAACAGTGTGATGGGGCAGCCAAAAAAGTCAATGCAATTTTGGCAATGCAGCCACAAAAACAAACAAACAAACAAAAAAAAACACCAATGCAGGTATAGTGTCCAGATCAAGGGAAATAGTAGTTCCACTCTATTCTGCTGTGACCACACCTCAACTGGAATACTGTATCCAGAGAAAGATGATCACAAGTCTGGAACAAAGCCTTATAAGGAACAACTGAGGAAGCTGGATATATTTAACTTGGAGAACAGAAGACTGAGATATGATAGTTAACTTTAAATATCTGAAGGGATGTCTTGTAGAAGATAGAGCAAGCTTGTTTTCTGCTGTTCCAGAGACGAGAACACAAACCAATGGATTCAAATGACAAGAAAAGAGATTCCACCTAAACATTAAGAACTTCTTTACTATAAGAACTGTTTGACAGTGGAATAGACTGCTTCAGAAGGTGATGGGCTCTTCTTCTTTGGAGGTGTTTAAACAGAGGCTGGGCATCCTTCAGGACTGTTTTATATATTCCTGCATGGCAGAGGATTGGACTAGTTGATCCTTGTGGTCTCTTCAGACTCTTAAGATTTTATGTCTTAAGACTCTGAGGAGGGCTAGTGAAGAATACTATACTGTTCCAACTGATTGCAGAATTGTCTGTGGTCAAGGCTGGGCCTGTTATGGCCAGTATCACCCCTCCCTCCAACGGTCCACCACTGGGATGGGCCCAATCTGACAATTTTTCTGGAACAGGAGTGGGATTCATGCAGCTCTCAAAATGTTGCTGGCCTTCAGCTTCCAGCTGCCCTAACCAGCATAGCTATGGGGGGGGGGGTGCCAAGACATCTGGAGGGCAGTAGGATTCCCATTTCTGTATTAGAAGTTCATGGTAGTTTCTGGGGGGAAGTAGTCATTTCTCTTTGGGCCCATTCACACTGTACAATTATATCATTATGATCCAGCTTTAACTGCCATGGCAACATTCCATGGAATCATGGGATTTTCAGTTTTGGAAGGGATATTGAGAATTCTTGGTCAGAAAGCTCTAGAGCCTTACCAAACTACAAACCCCAGGATTCCATAGCATGCAGTTAATGTGGAATGATCCTTATAATTGTATAGTGTTGAATGACCCTTTGACATCTTTTTTCCACCTCAGTTGCTGGATTTGGTGTGCCTGCCTGTGTGTCCCATGAAGTGTTTGGTGATGTTGCTAGGCAGAAAGGTTTCTGAATGATTGTAAAAATGAGGCCACCTAGTCTTCTACTATCCTCTATTAATTCATGAGGAGTAGAAAATATTTGATAATAAAATTATGAATTCAAAGACAGCTGTGTTAGTCTGGATCAGCATGCAAAGTGATCTTGCAGCACCTTTGAGACTGCGAAAAAGAAGCTGGTAGCATAAGCTTTCATAGACTAACTACTTCATCAGATGCAAGAATACAAGATCCCTTTGCAGAATTATGAATGTTGGACTGAACAGTTTTGTGTTCAGATTCCTATGCAGACATAACATAGTGTAGCCTTTAAGTCAAAGCCTCTCCAGCTCTCACAGCTGTTGTAAAGGTAATGCATTAAAACCACATCTGTGTAGAAATTTCCATTTGTGAAAGTGCAGATCTCTTTAAAAGTATTGTTTTAAACTCTGTAATGTGAGGTCTGCCTGCAACTTGTAGAAGGATATTGTGTTATTCTCACACTACCCTCATGTGATGTACTATGGATGTGCTGGATTACAAACTGCATTTTCTTGGGGATGATGGGAGTTATGGTCCACCACATATAGAGGGTGCCACATTAGTATCAGCTGGTCTAAAACTTACTTATAAGTGCTTATAACGTAAGGGCACCTACAATTTTCTATCAACTATAGAGAGATTATAAGACCAGCTCAGGGCAATTCCAAATTAGTGCAAAGAGGCAAAAAAGTGCTGGTTGGTGTCTATAAACTCAGAAATGTGGGAACTGATCAGCCATCCATATGTTGGTAAACTGCAAGTCCTACCAGCCCTAATCAGAATAACCATTGGGAAGGAATGCTTAGAGCTGTAGCTCAGCAACAGGGGGGGGGACACAATTGTTTCTCCCCAATCTAAAAGGAAATAGAAATGAGTCAGGGAAAAGAAAGCAGAGAATTCCAAGCACTGATTCCTCAAGTTATGTTGCCTCCTTAGCAATACCTTCTGATGAAGAGGTGGGTCTCCCTGCCTTCAAATTCACAAAACAGCCAGCAACCCTTAGTCCTCTAGTCAATGAAGCAGGGCAAAGTATGTTTCTCTTCCATCTCTGCAGCCACAGGGCAACTGATGGTTGAAGTAGTGTCCCTTCTGGCAGGAAGAAGATTCCTTCACTGGCTGATGGGTGAAGCCAGGCTGGACTTCCTCTTGCCATGTTACTTAGTGCTCCTCCTGGAAGTCTAGGTGCAATCTCCCAGGGCCCTAGGTCCAGTGGTTGAAAAGTGCTTCCTAGGAAATGTGATACACCACATTTTCTTCACCCATCCTACTAAAAAAAAAAAAAAAAAAAAAAAATCTCAACCCTGGCAGAGCTCTTGCAGGCCATATTGTCACAGCATTTGTGAGGGAGTTAAAGACAGCCAGAGAGTGTGTGTCACTATATTTAGTTGCCCCTGAAATTTGCCAGTAACAGCAAAGAAACCCATGACTCTCTTACATTGAAGGAACAAGAGCAACTTCCCCAAAAAGATCACATGAACACTAATGAAGGAATAGCCATTTCTAGGAAGCACAGATATTTCTAAACAAACATGAAACTAAATAGGCTAATTGGAGCTAAATGCATGCTCCTGGTGGTTTCTTTTACCACAGGAATTTGTAGTCTGGTACTTTCCAGATGTTTTGACCACAAATTTCCATCAGCCCTAATCAACATGGGCATTAGTTTAAGGATGCTGCCACACTGAAGAAATAATGCAGTTTGATACTGTTTTAACGGCCATGGCTCAATGCCATGAAATTCTGGGATTTGTAGTTTTGTGAGCTATTTAGCTTTTTCTGTCAGAGATCTCTGGTGCCATGACAAACTACAAATCCCAGTGTTCCATAGGATGTCACTATTGTAGTTAAAGCGGTGTCAAACTGCATTATTTCTGCAGTGTGGCAGCAGTCAAAAATATCTAGCTTAGCACCAGGTTACCTGCTCTTGCTCTGCTGACACACAGACTCTCATTGCCAGAGACTCCTAATACTTTGGTTTCTTCATGATTTGCTTCTTCCCTACCTACCACGTGCATCTCTTGGCCACTTTTTGTTTCATCACAAATGTTACATCATAAAATAAGTGTATGTAACAGACAAAGTGGTCTCAGCTAAAATACAAAACTCAACCTAAGGTTTATTTTGATTTCAGCATTTGTATTTCCTTATTGCATATTTCATAACCTCCAGCTGTCCCAATTTGGCAGGGACAGTCCCCTTTAATCCTTTGTTATATAAAGGAGTCAAGATATTATGCAATCCGTTTAGGTATATATGTACAACAGCTGAGAAACGTTTTAAACACCTAAGAGCAGTTTGACAATGAAGGTAATTACTCAGGGTGGGCAAGGGCTCTCTCTCCACTGGAGGTCTACAAGCGAAATCTTGAAGACCTCTGTTGGAGATGGTCTAGCTCAGTGATTCTCAACCTGTGGGGACCCACAGGTTGAGAACCACTGATCTAGCTCTACATTTTCAGCCTGAGCAGGGCATTAAACTTGGTAGCCTCCAATGCCTCCTCCCAGTCTGTGAATCACAGCTCTACTCAACAGTTAACACTGGCAGTGCAGGAACAATTGTTAACACAATCCAGAACATCTTCAGGTATTTGATCCAACCACCCATTCTGGAATTCTGCAAGGCATATCCTTCCTGCAGCTTTTGCACCTCATGGCCTCTGGATCCTCTTGCCTCTTCCCTGCTTCAGATTCCTCCATCTTCTGAAACCAGCTGTAATAAATTGGGTTATGTTTGGAAATACAGTAGGACCCCTGTATCCACTGATTCATAATCCACTGCTTTAATTATCCATGGGACACAAAACAGCACACCTACCATAGAGTCTTCCTAGAAAATGTGTCCTCTCTAGTGATTTTCTAGGTCCTTCAAGGCAACTCTATGATATTTTAAACCGGAAATCCCATTATTTTCAATGGTGTTTGCTATCATCCACAGTTTTCAGTATCCACGCCCCCACCAGAACCAATCCCCAGCAGATAAGGGGGTCCTACTGTATACCAAAGCAAGAAATAAACAAACATCTAAAATGGCAGAAAAGCTTTCCACAATCTGGGAAAACCTTCAGGAAGAATAATAAAAAGGAAAGAAAAAAAGAATGGTCAGAAGAAAGAGAAACTGCTGAGGGTGACAGCTCAGAAACTGAAATAGACCAAAGTTTCATGCGGACACATTGCTTTTCAGTGACTCTCCCCACCCCCATTTTTCCCCAGTTCTTTTTTCCCCCCTGAAAATGAGTACTTTCTGTGTCTGCTTATGATGTAGCGGAAGCAACTGTGCTCAGAATACTGAACTTGCTTTACTGTGGTTCTAAGAGATTTCTTCGTTTGTCAGTTTGTAGCTCCATTTTTTTAAAACAATAAACTCCATACATTTGCAACTACTGTCAGAATAAACAATCGTTTAAAAATTACCAATATGGCAATTTTATATGCAAATCAAGTTATACATTATACATTTTGGCTGGCAAACTGTTGACCTTCTCAATCAACTAAAGTAGGGACATTCAATCAACCAGTAAATGGTGAGTCAACGTGTAGATCAATCCTATGGATTCAATAGATCTACTCGTGTCTTGAATAAAAAAAGATTTAGGCCAATGTTTTCCTGCAGTAACAAAGTGACCTTAGACCTGTAAAAGATGGTAAAAATTAGTATTATATATATACTAAAAGTTCCCAAGATTTTTCTGGAAAACATCCCTCCCCACCCCCTGCCAATTTCAATATTTTTGAAAATGTCACATCTCCATTATTATTATATTTATAGCCTTTCCTCTAAGGAATTCAGTGTAGTATACATGGTCCTCCAATGCATTTTTATGCTCGCAACACCCCTGTAAGGTAGGTTAGGCTGAAGGCTTATGAGTGGTCCAAGGTCACCAGTGTGCTTCGTGATCAAATGGCCGTTTGAAATTGGATCTCACCAGTCATGGTGTTCCTCTTCCTATTTTCCATCAGAGAGGAAAATACATTTTTGAGAAGTTGTTTTTCTTGACTCTTCCTCCACCCAGGATTTAGAAACAAACTGCAAGCATTGTGGGTGGCTGGGTGGGTGCTTTTAGAGGGGAAATTGCAAAGAACTGAGAAAAGAAAGGAAGCAAATGAGAAAGGAGGAGATGGATGGAGCTGTATGGCAGGCACAAGACTAAAACTAAGGAAAACAGCATTATATTTCCCAACTTGCCCATGAGCTGGTACTCTGAAATAGTGTGCACAAATCCAGGCCTTAGCAAAACCATTCAGGGACTCTGTGGTATAAAAAAAGCAGGACCGTAACTCGATCTTGTCAGTTCACTAATTCAGGGGTAGAAAATATCTCAATGCTCCAGTTTTACATCAACGCCCTTGAGGCCTCTAGGTGCTGCTGTCATAAACTAATAAATAACAATTAAGGTGACTGAGAGTTAGCAGTTTGAAACTTGCCTGAGTCAAACCAAGCTACCACTTAAGAAAAACAAACCCGACAGCATGAAATATACACTTTCAGGTTAGATCTTCAGCATTAAAACAGCAGAAGGGAGAAGATGAGTGTAATAATGATAAAATAATAATAATATGTCTTTCAGGGCAGGGAGTGAGGGAGCCAAGGCACCAAAGAACAGCCACAAGCAGCTTTATCCCCTTTAGGCACATTAATAAGCTACTTTTCCATGTTGAGCATACTTGGAGCACACCACCTGTCGCTCTGATCAAAGCCAGAGGCTTGCTTCAATGCCTGCATGTCAGATAGGCTGCTTGTGAAGCTAATTGTGGGAACAGAGAACTCCAAACTCAGCCCCACTACTTCCTTGCATGCCTGAGGCAGCACTGAAGCACCCTTTATACCAGAGAAAGGGAGAGTTGCCACAGCTGCCTTCTATTTCACCTCAGAAGAGGAGAGGAGATGGCGAACAGGGAGGTTTTGAACTTGTATTCCCTAACAAGCAAGGCTGGCCCTACAGTCTGGCACAGTGAGGAAACTGCCCCAAGCTGCAATGGAGGAAGCAAAACTGGTCTTCCACAGCAGGAAAGTTACTTTTTTGGGGGTGTGGGGACTGCTTCTCTCAAAACCTCTCAGCCAGCATAACATATTGGTGGTGGGGGGCATCTTTCAAGCTCTGCTCATCATGGCCATTTCCTTGTCTCAGAGGCCAAAATGTTGTCATCCCATTTTTTCAGCTGCTTTTAAAATGTCCCAGTTACTCTCTCCTCTTACCACTTTCCTCCTTTGTCCTCAATTACTTCAGTTGCTGCAAACTGAATTCAAAGTGCAAAAAGCAGTTTTCTCAATTACTATACTCTATGAACTCAGAAGCTTCCCATAGGGCCAGGCAAAAGCAAACTGCTGCAGCCTCTCCTAGCTTGTGTACTCTTCCTCATTAATAACCTTTCCCATTTTGAGCACATACTGATGTTGCTTGGCCACACATGTCCTGGTTTTCATCTGTGTACTGTTGGTGGGTATGCCTTCAGATGTGGTGATGCCTCGTGGAAGGCCCCCAGGAAGGTTCTGATAACACACTCATGAATCCCTCCTGGGACACAGTGGCAGGGCTGTCAGGGCTAAACTTTGGGGTAAAATCCAGAGCTCCACAGAGCTAACTGGAGGAGGGCCCACAACACAGTAGCATGGACTTACCACAGTTTGAAGTGACACACTTCATCATCTAAAGAGCCTACCCACCATTAAGTCAAGAATTTAAAACTATCAAGTGGCAGTGCCAGTGAAATAGGCTGCAATACAACTTTGAGCCATTTGTAAGATAACTACTGGTACATAGAACCAACTCTGCGAGGTTCAATACAGGACAGGAGTTTCTGATCTTTTATAGCTGTGCTAAAAAGAAAATGCCAGAACACATCTCTTGTCATAGGTTTGTAGTGTTGGGACCAGTGCACTTTGTTAAATTCTCTTGTACACATTGCTGCTAAAGCCAGAGTTGCTTTGTACGCACTAGACAAAAGTGTCCAATGTATAGTTCCAGAGAAGTCCATATAAACTGACGGGGAGGTTTCTTAGTGTTCTAGCACACATTCTTGAGGTCCTCTCCACAGTCATTAAAAATAAGGCATTTTGTGTTGTGGCAGAGATTATATTCTCCCCATTGGTATCTGACATGGTCCAGGATGTTCTGGTTTTAGATGTATGTTGAAAACTTGCCCATTTTTTCCAAACCTCCTTGTATAGGCCAGCATCTCATTTAGGGACAAGATAAATATTGTATTTCATTCTGTGTACTGTGTATATTGTTATGTTTTATTATTGTTATATACTGCCTTGACATCTTCATATCTAAGCAGTTTATAAATATCTGCAGACAGATAATCATTCATGAGCGAAACTCCTGTTCATTACTTTTTAAACTGTCATTTTGAAAACTCAGGACCTATTCCAAAGCATGTAGTAATGGCCAAGACATGCTAAAGTTAATCTACAACAACAAAAATGGCTAAGCCTTAGATCCATCCAGAGTTCTCACTCTCTATCCATTTAAGTAGCACAATTAGTTTTGATAGACACCTCAGATTCACTGCTTAGGCTTTTGTCATCTTCAGTATTAGGAAACAAGGCCATTAAGCACACACTCACTGGAAATTTGAGACTAACACCCAGAACCCTTCAACCTGCATAGCCCATGGCTATAGAATCCCATGAAAAATAATGGATTATAGAACATTTCACACATTGCTTTTCCCATAATGAGAGATGTTTGTGTTGGGAAAAGCAAGTAGCATGGCATTCCCCTACATTTCCTCACTTGTCTCCATCCAACTGCCCAACTGAAGTGTTTAGCTACAGCATTGCTGTCATACATGGGGCCAGCCCAACACATTTTGCGCCCTGAGGTGTTGCAACCTTTACTGGTTCCACGTACAGAAGCTGACACAATAGTTTGTTCAATCTTTTTTTCTTTCTTTCTGAATAAATATCTTTTCAAGCTACTTTGAGACTTGCAGAAACTTAAGATTTGCTTGTTTTTGACAAGGGCACACATACCAATGGGCCATACAAACAAAAGTATCAAAGGCTTATTTCAGTAATTTGCCCTCTGTCCCCTTTCCTAAGTCTCTGATCTCAGGCCACGTTATCCACACAGAAACCACTTATCCTTGCAGCCAAGTCTTCTCCACACTGCCTGAGTCCACTGCAAAGGCCTAGCTGGTGACCTCACTCAATTGTTGGCCCGTTGCTGTGGAGACTGTGTAGCCTAAACAGAGAAGGCAGGCTTTCCTGCAGGGAGATCAGGGAGAGCAAAAGGAGACCATCAACACCACCTGCTGGTCTGCTTGATTTTCAGCTGCAAGCTCTTTGCCATACCAAAGGAGACTTTCCCAACCTGACACTGACTCTGGCTGTATTAGACTGCAGCTCTCATCATCCATAGCCAACAGCCTTCCAATACAGGTGGAAGGTACAAGGATAGGAAAAGACTTGTGGGCTAATGCATATTTTAATGGATAACAGGAGGCATTTATGATGGGAATGAACATTCTTGGACCACCATAGGCACTCCCTTCACAAGCCTCACTGAAGCAAGTCCAAGCCTTTGAAAACTCCAACTGAAAAGAGTCCGGAATGCTTTTGCTGCATATTCCTCAAATTAGTTCACTTTCCTGTCTGTCTGTCTGTCTCATTGCAGTCCTTTCAATGTTACACAATTATGGCACTATGTTTCCCCTTTAATTGCCAAGGTTGTATCTTGTGGAGTCTTTAGGTCTGTAGTCTATTGAGGCCTGTAGTCTACTAGACCTCTTTGGCTTAGAATTGTAAATGCCTCTTCCTAAACTGTAAGTCAGCCTGCCTAAAGGCACCAGATCCTGTCTGAGCTTGGAAACTAAGCAGGGCAGCCCTGCTTAGTATTTGGATGGGAGACCACCAATGAATTCCAGGTGCTGTAGGCTGTATTTCAGAGGAAGGAACTGGCAAAACCACCTCTGAGCATTCCTTGCCTAAGAAAGACCTATGAAATTCATGGGGTCACCGTAAGTCAATGGGTGACTTGAAGGCACATATACACACACACAATCTGCAAATCCCAGGATTCCATAGGATGAAACCATGGCAGTCAAAGCAGAATCATAGTGCTAGATTTGTGTAGGGTGAAAGGAGCCTCAGAAGACATCAAAAAGCTCTGCATTGCTATAGGTAGTTGCATCTCCCAGAGACTGATAAATGAGACAGTGCTGAACTATTATTATTCACAGAGGGCAATTCTTCAAGCAACTTTTAACTGGGCAGTCCTAAAAAAGGTTATTCAGTGAAATATTCCAGAGTTCAAGAGCACTTTTTTCTTGTAAATTTATTGCAGAAGACAACAGACTCAGATTTTGGGTAGTGTTTTTTTAGTTTTTTAATGTAAATTAGAAAGCAAGAGGTCATCAGAAAAGAGGAAAGATGTACAGGCAACAAGTCTTATCAATTCATTCTAGATCGGGTAGGAATCTTCCAGCCCTCTAGATGTTGTTGTTCTGCAAGTCCCAGGAGCCCTAGCTAGCATAGCTAATGGTGAGACATACTGATGCTGTCCAACAACATCTGGAGGGCCATGTGATTCCCACCTGTTCAAGTTTGAAATCTGTTCCTGAGTTGCATTCTGATCCAACACTTCCTGAATCCTGAATGAATCACTGCCTAAGATTCTGTAATTCATGTGATCTGTAGGCTTTGGAAACTCTGTTAACAGTAAAAGTGCAAAGATTTGGTATACAGTACTCAGGTTTCAGAAAATCTTAAACCAGGTTATGGATTTGTTTGGAATGCATTGCTTTTTGATCAACAATGTCAAGGCAGTTGGCATATATCCAACAGTTATGAGAACTAGTGCACTTTGTGCATCGACCATTAAGAATTTTACACTGCCTGCAGATCAAGTCTTTGCTACATGTGGCATATCCTCCACACCCATCCCTCTGCTTTGCCTTGGCTTGGCAAATGAACTCCCCTGTAGGTCCAGATTTAACCTCATGTAGGGGTGGACAAGTTGTAGCCTGTAGTGAACTGGGCCTGTCACCAGGCAGATGGCTTTGGGCATCCTTGTTAGCATCATGGCCAAACATTAAGTGTCCAGTGACATGAATGAATTAACTTTTATTAATGACCATGTTGGAAGCTTTTCACATCAGCTTTGCAGTCTGAGGGTGGGAAAATATATGAAGGATAAGAAACAACTGGGGGAGTGCATTTTTCTGTTTCTAACCTGCTTGTACAGTTCTCATAGCTATGGTCAGCGGGGGCAGGGAAGTGAATCATGCTTTCTGCACTTCCATTTTCTTTTGTTTGCTTCTGCCCTTGGGAAACCATCTTGCATTTGCCTCACCTTGCGGAAATGCACTCCAGCCCAAGGGACCCTCGTATATCCAGCAATGGGGAGTTTGATTTGTCAACCGGTGGATAAGTCTGGGTAGACTTTGGGGGCTCAGTTCTACCCTTAGCTGTGAGGGGACGCTGGACCCTATCAGCAAAAAAGCTAGAATGTTTCTCTGCTGTGTGTTATCTGCTGCATCACTTGCCACCAATAAAGCTTATGCTATAGCAGTCATGTGTCAAGTGTCTGGAATTTTTTTTTTTTTTAAAAAAACCTCTTAGGGAGGCCTGGAACTATACCCAGTTCTTGCTTAAGACACAGCCTTCCTGATATTGAAATACAACTACCCCCACTGCCATTCCCTTTTCCTTATGTGTCATGTCTTATTTAGATTGTAAGCCTGAGGGCAGGGGACTGTTAAACTGACCATTTGTAAACTGCTCTGAAGTCCAACATCTGGAAGTCCACAACTTGCCATAAATGGCCTATTGGCTAACTGCTGCTAAGTCCCAGGGTTGGCCCTACCATTGGAATATACGAGGAGTCCTACTGCATCAGATCAAAAGCCTATTTAAGCCAGCATTCTGTTCATGGCTTAAATAGGCTTTTGATCTGATGCAGTAGGACTCCTCATATATTCCAATGGTAGGGCCAACCCTGGGACTTAGCAGCAGTTAGCCAATAGGCCATTTATGGCAAGTTGTGGACTTCCAGATGTTGGACTTCAGAGCAGTTTACAAATGGTCAATTTAACAGTCCCCTGGATAGCCCACCAGCAGGAAACAATTCTAACCTATTGTTATATTCTTCCAAGAAAATTAGAGGCATAGTAGAGTGGACCTAATACAGCCATTATTACTAGCAGAACCCCATCCTCCATGAGGTAGCAAATTCCAGCTTTAATTATTCACTGTATGGAAAAAGCATTTGTAGTAATCATTCTAACACAGCTGGAGAGAAATTGAAAGATGCTAGAGGACACAGAGGTATGAGGTATGCAACCAACCAGCATCCTCTATCCTAGTTGGGTTTCCTAAAGTGAAAATGCTGTTCCTATAGCTTCGGCACATCAGATCATGCTGCCATTTTGTTCTTTTGCACAAAGCAAAATATTTCAAGCTGTGCCTGAGTGCTGGGTTATAAAGTGAACTACCAAAATTTTATCTGCATAATTCAAGCTTTAAGGCTTGGAAACATATCAATACAGTGGGCCCATAGTATCCATTGGGGTTTGGTTTGACACCCACCCCCACAGTGGACAGCAGATACCAAAATCTGTGGTTGCTCAAGTCCCATTATATACAGTGGCATACTAAAATGGTGTTCCATAATATAGAACAGCAAAATCAAGGTTTGCTTTTTGGAATTTTTTTTGGGGGGGCGGGGGGATATTTTCAAGCCATGGATGGTGGAATCCGTAAATACAGAAAGCCAACTGCACTCTCCTAATGGTTGCCTCTCTCCCTTCAGATTACAGTTTTGGATTGACTGCTACAATTTTTCTCCAGAACTCCTATATTATTCAGAATTAACCACAAACGTGCAATAATTTGTATTCCCAGAATGGCAAAGTGAATGTTCATGTCTCACCTCAACTATGAGCTAGATTACACCAATATTTGCTAGCTTTGCTAATATAAAAACCAAGCGGCGGTTTCACTGTTTTCCTGTTAAGGAACCTGTTTCACTTGATTGAAGAACTCAGTTTTAATTTAGAAAGGTGGAGGGGGGGTTGGTCAATACTGTAATTGTTTTGTTCCATTGTTGCAACAATCCAAGGGACCCAATTTGAAGCCATCACCTCCAGTGGTTGAGCCCAATCTGAATGTTTTAACTACCTTACCACATTTTATCTCAAGCCTCTGAGCAAGCAACTTAATCAAGTTAGGCTTTTAGTCCTTTCACAATCTTATTCTAACACCTGTAAAAGGATCTGCAGACCTCAAAACCTTGCAATTTTTTGTTACCTTGAATTGGCTTATTACTTTTATTTGGCCAATGTTGATTTTGGAGTTTCTTGTAGCTGATAACAGCCATTTGCTTTTTATGTTGCTTGGTTTATTGCAATTTTCTTACAAGCAGCTCTCCTGGAAATTGGGATTACTATCCTATCTTCTTGTGTTTCTTGAAGTCACTTCCAATGTATGGCAACAGACATGCAGATCCTGCCAAGATGGAAACCTAATAGTGCTCAGGTTTAGAATATTGATCAACACTGTCCTGGACAGTTAGTTACTCACCCCCTGAAAAAAATTATTTTGTAGCTTATGAGCACTCTAGATTCATGTTTAAGAACTCTTAACTAGCTCTACCTGGTGTGTTAACACCACGCAGATTTTTACACTAGCTTCAAACCCAGATTATTGCAAGGTGATCTGTATGGAGCTGCCTTGGAAGCTGCAACTAATGCAAAATGCTGCGCCTCAGTAGTGGAGGAACCTCTTACCAAAATTTCACCCCTCTGTTGAAAGAATTGCACCTACTGCCTAGAGACCTAGACGCTACTGGACTATTTGTTAGTATTAATGTACATAAGGTTGAGATACTGTACCATCTCATCCCTGACACTCCTTTCTCCACTTTGAGAGGGTCTTCTGGTGCTCCTGTACACCCTCCTAATCAGTGTGGAAGCCACTCAGAGAAAGGATTCATCCTAGGTTTCCCAGGGCTTTAAAATAGTGCCATGGGAAATAACTGTTGGCATGTCATCTTTGACCAAGGTCTGCATGTGCTATAACAGTGAGTCCAAGTGTCATAATCAGGGAAAGGATGTTACTTTAAACCTGCCACCTGTCTGCCCATCCATCCAATACATCTTTGCAGCAATCTATCATTTCAATTACCATACAACCCCTTGGTCTGAAGAAACCAGAGGCAGCATGCTTTCTTGCTTAAATATTGATTTTTTTTGTCATAAATATCAGTGCAACAACAGGCAGTAAAGCTGTCAGGAAAAACTTGACATTAATCCTGGCATTCAATGTTGAAAAGGAGCATTTCTGAACAGGAACAGTGTGTCTTCAATGCTTGGTTTACTAGTATATAGTCAAATTCAGAAGCATCTGAGAACTTGCTGCAGTTTATGGGATAGCCCTAACAAAAAAATTCAGCAGATGCAGGAAGAGATTTAAAAACTTGACATGAGGTGAACCCTCCAGGCTTTTGCAGCTCCAGTAACAGCCAAAACAATAATCAACATCTTGGAATAGTACAGGACAGTCTGCCGTGGTCTAATTTGGGTATTACTAATATGCAAGACAATACCAGTCCAGGCAGGTAAGAATATTTATGGTTGTTGTGGAGCAGAACATCACAATGAAGAAAGCTATTTAGCAACATTTTCCCTCCCATCATTAAAAAAAGTATCTTTTTTGAATGCCCTGGAAAACACAAGTGTTAGCTATGAAGTACAGGTCTTTAGAAATTCACTCTTCCTTGGGATACAGCCAAAGCTCAGTGATAGACTCTGCAGTAATGGCAGAAAGTGATATGCTCTGCATGCAAAGGGAATTAGGCTCAGTCTCTGGTAACTCAAAATAGATTGCCTGTAAATCTGGATAACTTTTCTGTCATCAGACAATGAGGTAAATGGACCAGTGCTCTAGTTTGCTGTAACGGCAGCTCTCCACTGAAAACTAAACTGAATTTGCATATAGTTTAATATCAAGAGTCCACAGCGGCAACTTTTTAGAAACTGGCTGGTTCCAACTATTCTCCCTACCCTATAATGGTGACAATATATCTTCAAGGCTGCAACCCATAGGCAAGCATGTCCAGTGACAAAAGGCTGTGAAACACAGATTACCACAAGTCTTGTCATTCATAAAGCAAAAGGTAGAAATGGCATTGATATTCGTAGCTTTATTATAGACTACAAGAAAAAAGCACAACATTCCAGACACTAAGCTGTCTCCTCTTTGGCAATACGGTCTTTCTTGAGTGGTCCCTGCAAAGAAAATAAAACATGTGAGCTCATACAGCAGATCATAGTCATGATAGTAATCCAAACCACTTCGTATTAGCCAGCAAATGTGTTTTGTTTTTTTCAAGTGAAGGATGCCAGAACAAGTATGACATCAAACCAACGAGTTCACTGCCACCTGTTGTTCACAATATTTAGTTCATTGGTAAACTACTGGCTACATTGGTGGACTACAGCTAGAGATCTACTAGTTGCTGAACCATACAGAGTACAGTTGTCCCTCCGTATTTAAGCATTCACAGCTTGAAAATATTCTTTAAAGCAAACCTTGATTTTGCCATCTTATATAAGGGACACCATTTTGCTATGCCACTGATTATAATGGGACTTGAGTATTCACAGACTTTGGTATCCACAGGGGGTCCTGGAACTAAACCCCAGCGAATATGAAGGGACAACTGTATAGCTTAGGGTTAGGTGTCATCAAGCATAACTCCCTCTCACTAAGACTTTCAAAGGCACAAGTGCCACCAAATCAATCTGAATGTAGAGTTTAATGAAGCCTGAAATTAAAACTATGTAAGTAGTCCTAAGTGATATATTACACACACACACACACATATATACACACACACACAC
The DNA here is from genome assembly GCA_030847615.1 of Gambelia wislizenii. Lineage (NCBI taxonomy): Eukaryota > Metazoa > Chordata > Lepidosauria > Squamata > Crotaphytidae > Gambelia > Gambelia wislizenii. The sequence goes on along the minus strand of JAUMIR010000005.1, from coordinate 224,034,093 downwards.
ACACACACACACACATTTTTAAAGAAAACTGGGGCAGGTTTCATTTCCCAGTGTGCTGATTGGCCGCTTACCCAACCAATCCCCTCCCTCCTCTCACTCCCTCAGCCAATCACCACCCACATGCAAATTCCCTCTCTACCTCACAATCCACTCTTGCAGCTCAATCTACATCCACACCCCCAGCCTCACAAGGGCCCCTCCCTCAGCCATTCACCACCCACCTATAAACAATGCAGTATTTTTTCCTGTAGCTGAACTGTGAACCTTTCAAATCTACAATAACGGTGTATGTTATGCTGGGTACAGCTAGCATTATCTAATCTACTTACGCATGCAATGTAGATTTTAACATATCTACTTTCATGTTATGTATATTTCTAGCCCTCAACACTACATAACCTTTGAGACACATATTCAAGGCAAGACAAGATGTTAAGTCAGAAAATTGTACTGCTTCTCTCTACTGAGCTATTAATCCTGAAAAAAAAGTTACAGCTCTTTTGAAAATTCAAATCTGCAGAAGAATGTACATATTTCCAGGCACAGGACTGTTTCTTTAATCTTCCAAGTGGCAAATGCCATAGAACTAAACCTCGTTCTGGACAGTTAATCTGTTTTTCTTTCACATGCTGTGAAAGCAATGCATACTTTGTTAACTAGCTATGCTTCACAAGAGTTGAAGATGACCAATACATGTTAGAGAAAGAACTCAAGTCTTACCATAAAAGCCTTCTTCTCTTCTGCTGTCTGGAAGCGGCCATGACCAAATTTGGAAGTGGTGTCGATAAACTTTAGGGCAATCTTCTCCAAAGCCCGACGCTTGGTCTGCACTAGCAAAGACTAAGGTGAAAGAAGACAGGATTAGAACGAAATGGACTGGTAACTGCAAAATCCTTCAACTAGAAAAGATATATGGAAATGGGTACAGAAAAACTAATAGCCTAGAAGAGTATCCATTCAAACCTCATAACGATAATAATGCTGTAAATCCTATGTCATGCTCCTCAAATTACATGGGGTGTCACAGTTATATGACAAGTAGTGCACAATGCTACTTTCTAGATTGAAGCCCTGTACTCAAAACATTCTGCATGTGTATAATTTGAGTTTTTAGGTGTAACTTACTATGTACAAGGAAATATCAGCAACTGCTAGATGTTTCTGCATCTTATAGTTGCTTGCTGGCAAGCTTGGATGCAATGTAAGTGCTTAGGAAAGGTAGCCTACTCTCACAGTTTACGGGAAAACTGGCCATACCAAACATACTGTGCTGCTCTCAACAGTTGACTGCACACTCCAGTTTTGACACAGGCAAGCACTAGTCTTCAGCTATCTGGCGTGATTTGTATAATTTGAGTATCTAGGAAGACAACCAGACCATGTCTCACCCACACCCTTGTCCCACTGTATCTCACCTTGCGGAGAGTGAGAACTCTCTTCTTGGTCCCAACAACACAGCCTTTCAACATGATAAAGTCATTGGTCACTTCACCATAATGGACAAACCCACCCTGTATGACAAGAAAACAAATCAGTGTGCAAGGCACATTTCATGGTGTCCCCATTACTCAATTCTGCTATTTCTGTTCACCCCTAACAGAAATCAGCAGAACACTCAAAGCCAAATGTTAAATCCATCACAAACAGAAGGATTTCATGGCAATCACCAGACAGAGGGATGAAGAAGGCACAGAGCTGGGAGATCTATTTATGCTGAAGAGTAATAAAAGGTTTGGTAACTGTTACAGGTACTGAAGATTATCCTGCACCTCCATAAATTGACAGTCATTCATCCTTTGGTGGAGAGATAACAGTGCTCCATTCCACCAAGATTTTTCTTTGGGTGCAAGTTTTAACTTCAACTCACCAGAGGATTAATGCTCTTGTCAGACTGATCATACTCTGTTGAAGCATTGTTTTTAATTAACTTGCCATCTTTGATCTGATATCCTTGGCCAATTTTGTAAATCTGTGATTGGAAGAAAAAAAATGAATATTTCTCATATAATCATCAAAAAGCTGATCCCCACCCAAGGTTTATTTCCACTGCAGTTTGTTATACAAGTCCCATCTGAATAGCAGAAGACACTCCCCATTTCTGACTGGCAGAAGTGAGAGAAAACAATTTCAGAACCAGAAAAGTGCTTAATGAGCGGTTAGTGTAGATAACATTTATGACTATATGTTGTTGCTGGGTAACTCTCAAAACTGCTATAAATCATTAAATCTATGTTGGCTTCGGGACCAAATAACTGTGTGAACACTGACATTTTGCTTTGCGCTATTGTTAAATAAACTGCTGTCTTCAATGTACTACAAACTCCACTCTTTTAATCTTAAAGGGAAGTATTCCCCAACAATGCCTTGCTCCCAATCCCCTGCTGAATATACTAGAGGATCCTGAAGAGATAGGTGGGCACAAATTAAAAGTGGTCAGAAAGTCATGCTAGCATCTCTGGACAACTGATTAAAGCCCAATTTTTGGAATGCTTTTTATAACTAAGGAGTTACTTTCCCTAGCAACTGCTACCAGGACGTTTCATGTTAGCTGGTCACTAGTCCACATGTGTATAAGATATTAAAATCTGGTAGGTTTCATTTTGCCAGTTAGATTTCTTTTTGTCAAAGCAGATGATCTACATGGAAATGATGCATTGTTTTGTACAAATTCTTGTTGTGGCTGCTGTGGGGAAGTGTCAAGTGAAGCCAACAGTTTTGCAGAATAGCCTAGTACAATATTTTCAGGCTTGAAGGCTCAAATTAAAACAAATAAATCATTTTTGTATGTGTGTGCATGCACACATCCTTTATCAAAACTCACAACATGCATCATCTACTCCAGCTCAGAAATGCGTACTGCCAGGCACCCCTCCCTCACCTTCTTATTGATTTCTGTCCTGTGATGGTACCCCTTCTGACCAGCTCGAGCTACAGAGAAAGCCACACGGGCAGGATGCCAGGCACCAATGCAAGCCACTTTGCGCAGACCCCTATGAGTCTTGCGGGGCAGTTTTTTGGTGTGCCATCGGCTGGTAACACCTAAGAAAAAAGGAAAACACACAATCTATCATAATTACTCAGCACTCCCAATTCATTGACTGGACCATTACATTTTTGTGGGAAAACTGCTGAAAGAGCACATGCCCTTGCAATAATCCTTGGCAACAAAGTTATTTCCTTTTGCACATGATGACAGTGTGCAAACAAGAGAAGAAAGTTACCATGTCACACAGTAAACAGACCACCACTACTTTGCATTCTACAACCCAAGATTACTATGCTAAGAGATAGGAATAGTCACACACTAAATTGACCATCCTACTCCTTTGCTATAAAGCTGGTCTCAGAAGGAAGGCAGCATGGAATGACTCCTCATGACTATCAGGCACTGTGGCCAGTGCATATTCCATGATCTCATCACTGAACAGCTTTTGCTTATCAGACACAAGATATTATCCCTGATACCAAAAAGCCTAGACAGGAATGTATGAATGCTCTTAATAATGTAAGTTCTCGTATACTGTTGCTTATGGGATAAGTTACCTTTGTATCCCTTGCCCTTGGTGACACCAATGACATCAATCATTTCATCCTGGCCAAAGACAGTTGACACAGGCACTTGTTGCTCCAACTTTGCCCGGGCCCAATCCACCTTCTCAGCCACAGTGCCTCCATTCACTTGGATTTCCATCAGGTGAGATTTCTTTTGACGGAGCGGAAGCATGCGCATCTGGTAGGCCAGAGAAATAAGAAAGTCTAACTACATTAGCCTCTGTGATTTTTTCAGCATTAGATGGACATTTCCAGCTCATTGAATCCAAAGGGAAAGGCAACTCACGTCTTATTACCACCTTAGACAGCTTTAAAAAAGCTGTCAAGGTGGATCTTTTCCGGCAGGCCTTTCCTGAATAACTATCCCGGCCCAAGACTCAGCTGTCCTTTCTGAGCTGCAATCAAATTTTTTTTTAAACTATTGTATGTTTTAATTTTTTTCTTTCTAATTTATATATTTTTAATTATTGTATGTTTTTAATCTTTTATAATTTAATATTATTTTAATGGGTGGGTGGGCGGGCTAGGGTACTGTGACTATGGAGTTTTTATATTGTAAGCCACCCCAATTGCGTTGCAGAGGGGCGGGATAGAAATAAAATTTTATTATTATTATTATATTTTAATGCTGTTGATAAAACTTTTGCAATTTTAATATGACTTGGGTTTTGTCATACTATTTGACAGTCATGAGACCCTCAAATGCAGTATATTTCTAATGATTGTACCAATGATACCTGCCACATTTCCCCTCTAAGACTTTATCAACTCCTTAAACGTCTTACAATGGAAATACTTCAAAAGCAAGTTATGTAGAGGAGCAAGAGTCTTATAAATTAATATGGCAAATCCTTCAAAGAAATCCAAAAGGATATTGCACTATTCTACTATGTTGAGATCCTATTCAACATCAAGCAATTACACTTGATAAGCCTTCAGCAGTACAAGGTTAGAAGTGGGGCAGCAAAGCATTTGACAAAAGTGCCAAGATTTATACTATTCCATACAGTGGGGTGGCTGCTACAAGATACTTGTCCAGTACTGTATTACCATAATTTTCCAATATTTAAGAAAACATAGCTAATTCAGAAGCTAGGAAACTATTTTTTAAACAGGACCCTCATAAAAATGGTTCATAGGATTGGTGAAGTGACTTTATGAAACAATGACATCTAGATCATGTTATATTAAACACCCCAGTTACAATCAGGGCCTAGTATATTCCAAAGTCTTAGAGAGAAGCCAGACAAGTGTTTTGGAAATTGGGAAGCAAGTAGACATGTTTGGAATGTGTTTAAAAATCTGATCACCTGAGTGACACATTTATCTGTGAGAAGAACAATACTAGAACAGAAATTTATGTGGCATTCCCCTTCAACATCTACTGGCAAGCATGGACCCAAAACAGCCAGAAGAGCAAATTATTAGGCAAAAGAATGAAATCTGGTTAATATCAGGACATTATTAGCTAGTGACATCCAACTGTCTGCCATATTTGTGACTTTTTATTAAACCCATTAAAATGTTACATGACTGAAATTTGTTTTGATTCTTGGATCATATAGCTACTTTTTGTTTTTATATTCCAAGCTCTATAAATCTGTATGTGCTGCAAAGAAGAGTTAAAGGCTCACCTGAGTGTGAGCTATGACCCTGATAACCTGGCAGTACTTCTTCATGCTGTTGAAATCCTTCTCCAGTTGCTTCTTGCCATCTTCATCCTGCCACTTCTTGCAATACTTAGTAAAGGCCTTCTTCTTGGACTTATGCCTTCAAGGAGGAGCAGAGAGTGGGATTGGCACAACCCTTCATCAGCCCACCCAGAAAGGTGGTTGAGTGGAAGAAGCTGCCACATGGTTGGTTTTGGCTCATTGCTGGCTTCGAAGCAGCCTTTTCCACCAACAAGCGGAGCCTGGAGCTCATCAAACAAAGGCAAAATTGCCAGAGTTGAGCGGAGCTGCCACAAAGTCATCCGAAGGATATTAATATGTGCTGTTCAGTACTGTCATTAAGAGAATGCATTGTATCATTTCAAAACAGCTTCATTTAAGGCTACACAATATTGCCTTAAAACCTAACAATGTTAACATTATCTTCTTTCCATAAACTGAACTAATTACATTAACAAGGGCAATTTTTATAATCTGCTAACACCAAGCTGAGAATCCAGGTTGATTCCTGGAAGGAATTCCTAAAACAGACTACTAGGCACTTTCTACTGTACATAATGTGAGACAAGTTGTTCCCTGGGCCTAGGTAAAGGTTACCCCAGGAAAGCACCTGGCAGCTGAAGAGACACAAACACTGCATTATTCTATAACAGCAAACTACATTCAGTACTCGACAATCAGCAAAAAACGCCAAAGGCGATTTCTTTATGTCCGCCCGTCGAGTAGATCATCATGTGTAGTGTTAATATAACCAAGTATGTAATTTTACAAACACACACCTCAGTATGCGCAAGTGCTTCAACATAGCTTTTGTGTCTCCAATTAAATAAAATGCTCCCCTACCCTCAATGAGCTCAAGAGACAACTCCATTCTCCCAAGAAGGACATTTTTAGCATTTTGGTCATCATACCAGTTCTTGTAGAAACGACGCTTGCACTCATCACTGATGTGCTCAGCAAATACGGTCCTGAAGGTGCGAAGGCCACGGGGAGTTTCCACATAACCCACAATCCCTACAATGACCATTGGAGGAGTCTCCACCACAGTGACTGCCTCTACAACTTCTTTCTTGTTCACCTCTGTGAAACAAGTATGATACAGGTTAACATTAGAATACAGTAGTGGCCTACCTTTTTTGTAAACACCTATAATAGCAATCTAATTCTTCAATCCTGGCAATCCGTTACCACCACCACCCCGTCTAATACCAAATAAGCACTACCCTAAACATCCAAGGGAGCAATTAAATGGGGGATATGAACAGATATTCATGACTTACTACTGGCTTTTTTGAAAGTGGTCAAAATAATCCACTCTTTTGCCCCCACTTCATAGGAATTGGCATAGTATAGTGTTAGTAATAAGAACCAATACATTCCTGGGGTGAATATCACCCCAGCTATGGATCAAATGGGCCTTTATCCAAAATATGGCAATGCCCCTGCCAATAATCTTACACAGCAATGAGTATGAATGAAAACATAAAATATCCTAAGCACTATAGGAACAGCAGGCATTAATTACATCCCCCCCCCATCCCAGAGCTTGACTAAGTTACTTTTTTGGTTCACAACTTCGATAAACCCTTAAGCCAGCATGAGCAAATGCTCCCTCCCAACAACTCTTCTTCATAAGATAAAGCATACATACTAGATCCAGGCCTATCAACTTCACGGACAATGTGGGTCATGCCAGCCTTGTAACCAAGGAAAGCAGTGAGATGGATGGGTTTGCTGGGGTCATCCTTAGGAAAACTCTTCACTTTGCCTCGATGGCGGCGGCTGCGCTTCCGGGGCAGAAAGCCCAGGGATCCATGCCTGGGAGCTGAGAACTTGCGGTGGGACTGAGGGGAGACAAATATCTTGCTTATTAGAAGGCCCTAGGCAAGAAACCCTTACAAGGTCGACTCTATACTTCAATAAAGCCTTTTTTAAACTGGTACCCTCCAAATGTTGGAATACAATCCCCCTCAGCCAGACAGCATGGCTTGGGTGGGCTGTAGTCTAGAGCAGTGGTTCTTAACCTTTTCTTTACCAGGGGCCCCCTTTAAATATCTTACGTTGCTGCAGACCCCCAAGACTTAGCTCAAGATTTAAAACCAAAATAATAAATAATAATAATATAATTACACCGTCAATTAAACCTTCCCTCAGAGGCACTGGAGGGGGAGGGAAGACTCTTCTGATTCTTCCTGCAAGTTTGTGGCTGAAGTGAAATGAATGGCAATGTGCAGGCCCTGCCAGCCTTTGCCTTGGCTTCTGTCACATGGCCAATCCACTACAGGAAGGAGGCAGGCCAAGCAACTTTCAAGCCTTCACGGACCCCTGCAAGGACATCCTGGACCCCGAGTTAAGAACCACTGGTCTAGAGCAATAGGACCGGTTACCCAAATACACAAATACTAGTGAGACATTTGTTCTTTATGATTAGGGGCTTCAGATCACGGACCACCATTCCAAATTAACAGCAATCCGAGAACTGAAACAGCTATTCTCGATTCACTACCAGCGACGCTCTTTGGTGGAGCTGATGTAGCAAAAAGAATCCAAATTCAAGTCCTTTCCAAAGTTAGTGTACGTTTTATGGAGATTTTCAGGCTACACTGTTATAGCGTTACTATTCCACTTTAACTGCTATGGCTGCCTCCTGTGGAATTCTGGGGTTTGTAATTTAGTGAGGCCTAAGCTCTCTCTGGCTGAGAGTTGTAAATGCCCCTCCCTAAACTGCAAATCCCAGGATTCAACAGGAGGCTGCCATAGCAAATAAAGTGGAATAGTAACACTATAAACAGTGTTATCTGAAAATCTAGTACGTTTCAAGCCTTTAAATTGGCATCACTAGACTTCCTCGCCACTGCCATCCCCTACTCTGGCAGCCCGTAATTTAATGCTTCCCTTTGGGTGCCTTAGGTAAGAGATAACTGAATAGCTGCCTTTCACTAGGCTAACTCCGCATTCAATAGACCGGAACCGGAGTACGCCCAAGATTCCCTCGCCGAGTGTGGTAGAGGAAGCCTTAAAATAGTTATCAGGGCAACTAAAGCAAAAACCCCAACGCTGGAAAAACCAGGGTACACGAAGAAAAGCACGACAACAGAACGGATGGCAACGGATTACAAATCCCCCCGTTTACCTCCCCTTATCACCTACCATTTTGTCTCCGAGCCGACGCAGAAGGGAAGAGGTACGCTGCGCATGCGCTATTTATCTACTCGCCGCCGGATATACTTACGTAGATAAGGTTTTTGCACATGCGCCTTCCAAGTCATTCGACCTTGGAGACACGCGGGGTGTAATAGCGGACGAAACATCGCGATAATATGAAGGCAACAGTGGTACTAGGTGTTTTTTTTTTAAAGTTACGGGTGCGGTGGGGGTCCATTTTCATCAGAAGGTGCAATTTCAAACGGAGCAGTGTTTTTTGAGGGTAAAACCCATTGAACGCCAGTAAGGCAGCGTGGTGTGGTGGTTTGAGTGTTGGGCTACCATTCTTGGAGATCGGGGTTCGAATCCCTCAACCGGCCATGAAAACCCACTGGATGACCTTGGGCAGAGGTCACACACTCTCAGCCTTCAGCAAAACCCTGTGATATATTCAATTTAGGATTGCCATAAGTCAGAAACGGCTTGAAGGCACACAGCAACAAAGACAGGAGTAAACGTGATCGGACTGTGGGAAATTTCTGCACGTTTGAATGCAGAAGTATCCCATTGGGGATCTGATAGAAATTCTTTTCTTTTAAAGTTAAATATTCGGTAATTTTTTGAGCCATGGATGTGAAGTTCACAGATATTTCCTTAAAGGACCGGATTTCCACCTCAATTTAAGCCATAAAGCAAGAGAAATGAGTGATATTATTAACTACTTGGTTGAAAATTTTCAGTGTGTAAATATGCAAGCTTCAGGGCTACACATGTCTCTAGTGTTGTCTTTCTCTCCTTTCCACCACCACCTCTACGTGTCTACTGGAGCTTACTTCCAGGCTGTACATGGGATTGCATCTTCAAGGGCTCCTTTTCCCTGTAACGTTTAAGCTATATCCACTACCTCTTGTAAGTTTTCATTAAAGTTGCTTTTTACACTTGAGCTTCCACTAGTCTCTTCAACCTACTAATGTAGCCTCAGCAGGGTTCCTTCCCACTTGGGTCTGTTTTTTCATAATTCCTACAGCAATTCAATCTCTTATTTCGTAGCACTCCTGGCGGAGACAAGCATATGAAAAGTGTGGTTTTGTTTGGTTTAAGGCATTTTTGTCACTTAACTTTAGTCTCTCTGGCTTTTCTTCGCAAACGAAGATTCAGGAAGAGCTCATCCTGCACTTTCTGCAAGCGCGCTGATGGCTAAAAAGGCCAATCCGAGATAAACAGGTCCGGTTGCAGAAAGCACGGCAGAAGGTCTCCTTGGGTGATGTTTCCGGGTTCTGATTCTTTCTGCATTGTTTCTCTTCAAGACTTGTTCGGCGTGAGTTCTCAAATAAGGCTGCAGCATTGTGGATAGTGCAGCTCCCTGCCTCCCAATGTGAGGCCAGGACGGACCATTGTTGGTGATCAATTTGGCCAAGCCTGAGATGTTGTTTCAGGGAGTCCTTGTATCGCTTTTTTGAAGCGCCCCTCTTACGCTGACCCGTGGTGAGTTCACCGTAGAGTACTATTTTTGGGAGGGGATGGTCCTCCATCCTAGAAATGTGCTCTGCCCAGCGCAGCTGTGTTCTCAATATCATGGCCTCAATGCTGGTGATCCCTGCTTGCTCAAGGACAGGTTTAAGGCATTTTTGTCTCTTACCTTTCTTTTTGTTATTACTTAAGTCTAGGGCTTACTCTGTTGGAAAAAGATGAGCTACACCTGCATAAATCCTTGTAAGTCTACTCACAGTAGAAAGGATGGAATAAAAAGGAAAGAGTGGAGTAGAAAGGAAAATATTGCCTAAATCAACCTGCGGCTTTCTCATGCCTCTCCCAGACTTTGAATATCTGAGACCAGAATTTTGTGTGAGCTGCTTTGTACTGAATCAGACCATTGATCTATCTAATCCAGTATTTTCAGTTCTGTCAGTAGAGTTTCAGGCAAGATTTTTTTCCTAGCTCTACCAGGAAGTTCCTGGTATTATCTGCTCATCTCCCATCCAAGTATTAATCATATCCAGCCCTCCTTAGCTTCTTGAATCAAACAAGCTTGGTGTGTATAGAATCACAAAGTTGGAAGAGATCACAAGGGCCATGCAGGAATACACAATCAAAGCACTCCCAACAGATGGCCATCCAGCCCCTGTTTAAAAACCTCCAAAGGAGACTCTCCCACACTCCAAGGCAGGGCATTCCACTGCCGAACAGCTCTTACTGTCAGGAAGTTCCTTCTAATGTTTAGGTGGAATCTCTTTTCCTGTAGTTCGAGTCCATTGCCCCATGTCCTAGTCTCTGAGCAGCGGAAAACAAGCTTGCTCCATCCTTGGTATGTTCAAATATTTAAACCTTCTTTTCTCCAGGCTAAACGTACCCAGCTCCCTAAGCTGCTCCTCATATGTATGGTACAGTGTGCTTAGTGTGGTGTTCCTCTTCACCCATTAGAAGTCTGCTACATGTCCCTGGAATCCTGGCAAAAAGAGGACAAAGGAAGCAGCCTTTTCTTGCAGTTTGCCTCCAGCACCTGATATACAGAGATACAGATAGTACCTCTGCAATCAACCCTATTCTTATGAGCAACAGGTATATGGCTGTGTTTTCTTCATAATCTAAAACAAAATGGTCTCTTTTGTCTGGCATAGCTGTGAAAGATCTTTTAAACCTGGTTTCAAGGATTTCACCCTTGTTCTATTTTCATTAATTAAAAACTATCCACAGCCTGCATTGCCATCCTCATTCATTAGGTGGCAGATCTCCCTAACCTTCCCTAAATACAAAACTACAGTCATGCCTAGAGAACATTCATTTCTCTACGGGTCCTCTAGGCACCTCCTTGTTCTACTGCCTTCAGACTCTTAATTCTTAAACAGTTAAGAGGAAAGATAGATAAGGTCCTCCTGGATGGTAAGGAGCAATGGGGGGCAGAGCAAGCAGAGGAAAAGGCTGAATGAGTACTGGGGTAGAGGAATGGAAAATGCATTAAGAAAGAAAAAAGCAAAGGAAAAGAGAAAGAGAAGAGAATGTACTAAAGGAGGGGCAATAAAGGGTCTCTGGTGCTTTTGCCACTGGATATTTCTGCTAGTGTACAATATTTGGGCAAATGAACAATATCTTTATTCTGATCTGAGGCAGAATCACTCCCAAGTACAGTACCAGTGTCCTGTGGCTTTGATTGCATAGCATCCTTCCTTTCACCACCATCTATTCCTTCACCCCAGCATCCCATCCTCTGCACCTTCTCCCTCCATGGAAATGGAAGGAGGCATTGGATCTGAATCATGGCTTTTAATGATGAAGTGTTTCTCATGCTTGGATGTCCTACCTGAGGATGACCATATTTATCTCTCTTTCTGATGCAATCTATTGTTGTGACATCTCCCAGTCACATAAGCATAGTCCCCAAATAGGTGCTGAGGCATGAAGGGAAGAGAGGGAAAGACATTTGTGTTGTGATGAGTGCGGCCATACATCTAAGGAACATACATCAACAACATGCCAGGCAATAAAGACCCTGCAGTTTACCAACCAACTGAGAAGCAAATTATGGTTCACAGGGCTGAACAGGTTCTGAGGCTGCCCCTAGCCCAACTCATGGTTCTGTACTTCTTGATATCTTCTGTTTTTCTCGAAGTCTGCAAGCCACTGCTACATCTCTTCTCCACCATAGGCAGGATAGTTTTCTATTTGGTCTCTGTTCATGTGACTGGGATTGCCATCCTGTGCCACGCCAGCCTAAAGATGTCAAGGGTTTTGCAGTTAATTCTCTTTAGGAAGCTAAGAAGAGAAGTGCTAGCTCCAGCAGCCCAAATCCTGTGGCATTCCCAGGCAGCTGTAAGGAACTTTGGCTCTAATTTGGCCAGTGCCTTCCAATATTATGCTGCCAAATGGATTCTCAAATTGCTCTTTTCATTCCTGAAACAAGGAACTTTGCCACGTGTCTCATCTGTGAGGCATGACCTCCACCACTCCACACATCCTTTTCTTCAAGAGAACAATGAAGCTTACCAGACTTTGTTGCGACCAGTCATGAAACAAATAGCTATTGCCCTGTTTCTGGGATTCCTTGATGGAGTTCAGGAAGCTTTCTGCTTGCCAGTACAAGTAATTAAATATGTACTGACCCAACTTTTTGACTACAGCAAGCCCACATTACATTTCTGTTGCAAAGAGAGCATCTCAGAGGACATCACCTGCATTCTGCCACATACCTGCATCCCCTTAAGTAGGCGTTTTAAGGGTCCTGCCACTCCTATTCGCAGAGACATACCCCCAAGCTTTGCTGCGCTTAAGTTTGTCATGGCCACAGAACACCTTGTCAGTGGACCAGGCAAGTATGGTTTAGCCCTCACCAATATCCCTCTGCATGTGAGATTTCAGAACAACATCAGAATGAGGAATGAATGTTCTTCTATGCAACAAAAAGACTCAGCAGTGAAGTGGATCAAGGCTAGCTGTGTAGTCTTCTTTGCACTCTACTTTTCCATGGTCTCCAGCGTTATTAAGAACATCAGATAAAGGGACAGATTGCAGAAACTTTTATATATTGACAGTTCTTTCATGAATCATGACCTAGTTTTAGCCCAGAGCTGGGCAACTATATTCTGTCTGGGGGCAGGTTTTCTTTCCTTGGGTACCTGTGATGGCGTCACAGACTGGCAAAATTGCGGCAAGGGGGGGTTAAAGTGGCTAGAAGTTCACTTCTGGCTTTGAATTAAAAAAAAAAATCTTAAACAGTACAAGGGGAGAGGTCTGCTACCCATTTAAAGGTAGATTATATCTTATAAACAGAAAAATTAGTATTTGCAAGAAAAAGATGAGCAATAGCCAGTCCCATACCACTAGCACCCCACGCTCACGGTCTAGCAGAGAAATAAAACAGGCTTAGTCTTCTTTGTAAAAACTTATCAAGTAGGTTTAGTTACAAATACTAAAGGTTTCATAACATGTCATGGTGAAAGACTTTATAACATATGATCTTCAGACATTGAGAAGAGACAACTGTAGACTACAAAATGGAGAACAAAGAAAACTCAGACAAACTGATGAAAGAAAAGAAAGAGTGTGGCTAAGACCAAACAGCAAATTACATGAATGTACGCTATGCCTAAACTTTCAGAGATACATGCAAACTGGCAGCTACTGAGTATAGGCAAGCTGAGGTTGCTACCATTAACAAGTTGCTACTCCTGGAGACTTTATGAAGAGTCAATTCACACCTTTTGTTGTTAGAAAGAAGTCTGGAGGTATTAGCTTTTGGGGAGTCACATGTGGCCCCAAGGCCAGCTCTGCTTTAGCTGCTTTCTCCTAGTTATGGAGATATATCATATGGGGCAGTTCAGTCAAAGCTTATTTTGGAATCCAGAGCTACATAAGCCTCTGTTTTTGTTTATGCTCTTCTGAATATGGAGCTACAGGTCCCCCCATATCCATTCAGGATATGTTCCTGGACTTAGAGTGGATACATAAAATTGTGAATTATAGCAAACCCTATTGAAATGAATGATTTCTGGCCCAACTTCCAGTAGAAGCATAGAATTGCACTGGAGGACCTATAAAATGCCTAGAGAGGACGTCTCTTTTTGGACATGAATAAATGAAACCGCAGCTACTGGTCCCGCGAATACAGGGGTCGATCTGACTTAACCATGTTCACACTCATTGGGACCATATCACCCAGGCAATGTTACTGTCAGGAAGGGTTCCAGGATGAAAAGGTAATCCTGAAAGCCAAAACACTAGATATCCTTGATAACCAATCATGATAGTGGTATAATTGAAATCTCATTTCTTGGAACAGATACTCTGTGGCTTGAAATGTGTGGTTTATATTCAGTGGTTCTGGAAATGCTTGAATCCATCAGCTAAAATATGAGCAGAGAAGCAGCACCTATAATTCCCTGTAAAATGCAGGCGCATAGCTGATGGACTAAGCAGTAGCGTACTCTGGAGCAAAAATCCAGGTGTGATCAATACACAGCCCAGAGGCTGCATGTGCCCTGCCCTGGACATTTTTGCAGCTAGGCAGGCTTTGTGAGACCCTGCTGAATTTGCCACCAGTGTGGCAAAAGCCCCCACTTTCCTTTTTAAAAGGGCATATACTTCCCATGTGCCTTATTTATAAGTGGAAATGCACTCCCAAAAAACCAGTTCTACTTGAAAACAAGTAATGTGGGGGGTTCACACCTTGTTTTAAAATCTCTTGTTATATGCCTTCAAATCAACTCTGACTTATCACAACCCTATCCTAGGGTTTTCCTGGCAAGGTTTATTCAGAGGAGGTCTGCCATTGCCTTTTTCAGGCTGAGAGGGTGTGACTTCCCCCAAGGAGAGGGTAAACAGCCATGGTCTGGGAGTCATGGATACCCTTCACCAGACTTCAAAGTCACTTCTGTTTTGCTTCCTACTTTAAAAAATAAGTCTCTTCTGGGCATAAAAGAGGTAGGAGACAGAATGACAAAATTGCCCTGCATACTCCCTGAATGGTACAGAGCAGAAATATAAAATAAAATGGGAAGGGGGCCCTTGGGAACCTAAAATGACCTGGGGGCTACATTTCCCCAGCCCTATTTCAAAGGGGAAATTTTGTGTGTATTTTCTGCTGCTGTAGCAGCAGCATATGTATTTAGCAGCAGTGGGGGAAAAGGATGCAGCTTCCAGGTGAATTCAAATGGTGCCACTACAGACTCCAACCCCTGAAAGCTTCCTCCTTTGGCAGTAATGATTATGTTAACAGAACATAAGCTAAAAACCGCTTTCCACTTGTTTCTTCAATTCTGAACTAGTTTATGAAGTCAGACTCTGGAGAAAGCAGGCAGGTAGAGGTCCTAAACTTGACTGACCTCTAGCACAGATCTGAAGAAACTGTTAATGTCAATGAACTACCACCCCATGATTATCACACTGCCCAGGCTGATGGGAATTGGAATTCAGCAACATCTAGAGAGTCACCTATTCCTTAGCTTGATCTGGCATTTCTGTGAAATCTCTTGCAAAGGCAATACCAAACCAAATTCTGCCTTGGGCATATTGCTATTACATAGATATGCATTGGGAGAAGAGGCTGAAGAAAGAAATTTAAACAAAGCTTAGAATGGGGGGCAAAACACCTAAGTAACAACAAAAATAGGGTTATCAGCTTTACACTGGAAAATACAACTGATACAACACTGTAATATCTTCCTAATCATATTCTGTGTAATACAAAATACTATGTAATATACATCAGCAAATATCCCAGGCTGCTGTATCATTCACAGATTTAAACCAGAATTTTCTGATAAGGCATGATGGATAATGCTGTGTAAGTAGATCAGAACTGCAACCTGAACAGGTATTGAGAGCTAGAGAATCAACAATGAATTATTAATTCTTCTTTTGGCAAATGGAAAATAATGCTGAAGGCAAAGTAAGGCAAGGTGTACTTTCTTAAGCCTGTCTGGATTTGCCACTTACAACTACTTTTCTAGCTAAATCTTTAATTCAAGGGTGTAGGATATGTGGCCCTTGAGGTGCTGATGGACTGCAGTTCCCATTAGCCTAGCCAATCATTAGGTATGACTTGAGTTGCAATATAAAAAAATCTAGAGGGCTATACATCCCTCATCCATTATAGGTCTACAATAGGGTAGAAACTGTATAGCTCTCCAAATGTTGAACTGGAGCTCCCAGCATTCTTTAGCTATGTGGGCTACAGCTGTTGGGAGTTTCAGTCCAATAATATTTGGAGGAATGCACAATTCCTACACCTAATTGGAAGGAGTATATAACCGCTTGAACTGCTCCAGGTTTTTGCCTTTAACTTAGCTTGGTCTGTACAATAGTAAACCAATCACAGTATTCTGCTCAGTGCCACTAATACAGACTTCTCCAACCAGGTACCCTCCAGATTAATTTGATTACAGTCCCCATCATCCCCCGCCACCATAGACATTGGAGAAATGGGTATTGTACTGAGACACTCTTAAGGTCACCAGCTTATGGAACTCTGCACTACGCAGAGTTTGTTGAGAAAAGGATTATTTTAGCGAACATTGCCTTCTATAGCCAAGAGGGAAGGACATGTGGCCCTTCAGGTGTTGTTGAACTCCCATCAAGCATAAGCTAGAATAGCCAATGATGAGGGCAGATAGAAGCTGTAGTCCAGCATTTGAAAAGCCACATATTCCTCATCTTTTGCAGTATTTTACTAGCCATTATACCAGCTAACCCTTCCATGTGAATTATAAACACCTGCTTTTAAAACTTATTTTTCCCATTTGGAAATCTGGGATATTCTTATTTTACTTAAAAGCTAACTTCCAAGTAATTTTGAAAAGTGATCTCCAATCTTCCCCTTTTTCTAATTAATTTCATTTCCATAATTACGCTCAAAGGAATGCTGTTTGTACTATCACTAAATTCTAAGATGCAAACTGATCAGCTCTGAAAAATATCTGAATTAATGTATAATTAGCACCTGAATTGTTAGATGGATTTTGAGTCTCTGGTTGCTGAGTTGTAGACTATTCCAGAGTGCTAGTCAAAGTATAGCACACGAACAGAGCCTGGGAAACCTACTTTTTGGGGCTACAGTTTCCAAAATCCACCATCAGTGCTTTTCTAAGTTCTGTGTGTGACTTTTTAAAAGTAATGTTCCAGACTCTGCATGTGGCAATCATGTGGCAAGGATTGCTACATGGACGGCTAGCTTATATGAGCGCTAATGTTATGCATTAACAGCAGCCGGCCACATAAGCATTACACAGAAGAAGCTTTTCCTGATATACAAAGAAGTGGTGGGAAAATGCCATTTGCTCAAGGGCTGTGTCTCACGCTGCTGTAATTAAAGGAGCAGATACAGAGTCAGTGAAAGTTGGCATTGCTATGCAGGGGGCAGGTTCAGTCTGCTCCTGCATCTGAGGAACAGTATGTGCAAGACATTTTATAAGCAGATGCCAAGTCTGGGCTTAATCAAATCTAACCACAGTAGTATTGCATAGTGAATAACATGCCTAAGCTGTCTTTCTGAAATTCATCATACTCTTAATAATGAGACATGTTATTAAGAGTAATATTGCTATACAACATAAGGGGGGAAGACTACAGTACAGTATTTGTCTTAATAGCTGAACTGGTACTGGACACAAGCATACCAGCAGTGTGGGAGACCACACCTCAAAATAGTCAGGGCTACTGCAAGCATGCAATCCCTCCCACTGCATTTATTCTATACATATCTCATCCTGACCCATCTCTTCATGTTATTTGTTATGTGCCTCCAAGTCAACCCTGGTTTATGGTAAGCTCCTCATAGGGTTTTCTTGGCCAGATTTACTCAGAGGAGGTTTGTCATTGTCTTCCTCTTAGCATGAGTGTGACTTGCCTAAGATCACCAAGTGGGTTTCCATGGCTGAGTGGGGAATTCACATTGAAAGTGCCACACCATACACTGCATATATATCTCTGGCTTTTCTTCGCAAACGAAGATTCAGGAAGGACTCATCCCGCGCTTTCTGCAAGCGCGCTGATGACTAAAAAGGCCAATCCGAGATAAACAAGTCCGGCATATACAGTATATAAATAAAGTACAAATATGTGGAGAGCTCAGGCAGTTCAGAAAATCTCCCTCTCTCATAGGAAATGTAACAAGTCTAGAGTTGTTGGCCCTTGTTCACATTTCTTCTTATTATTATTATTTTATTATTTATTTCACACACATGGCTCTTTTACAGTACACAGTTATGGCACTATATTCTCCTTTAGATGCTTTGGCAACATCCTTTAGAGTCCTGGGGTTTGTAGTCTGATGAGGCGCCAGAGCTCTCTGGTTGGGAATTCTAAATGAATTCTAAATGCCCATCTAAACAACAAATCCCAGGATTCTGTAGGATGTTGCTATGGCAGTTCAAGTGGAATCATAGTGCTATAATTGGATAATTTGAGAGGGCCCACAGTGTCAGCACACTGTATCTTTATGAACTGGGTTAACTGATGCAACATGGGGGTCAGTGAACACATTAACAGCACACAACAGAGATGGACCATATCCCCATGGATACTAGCAATGACAGCTATAGAGCAGGTATTTTTCTGCCTGAAGAGGAGCAACAAATGCCCTCAATTGTATGAAAGTGTAAGTTACCAAAACCGTGCCAAATTATTTTGACACATGAGACAGAAGATCCCACAAGCACCTCTTCCTTTCCTATCAGTAACAAGAACTGAACTAGCCTGACATAACACCTCAGATTGGCTGTCTGAGGCAGTTGCCTTACTTTGCCTAATAGTAGGTCCACCTGTCAATGACTATGTTTCCTCCAATATCTGTCCCATTGACTGATCAGTCAGTGGGGCAGATACTGGAGGAAGCATACAGCTAGCATACAGTTTCACAGAGTTCCATCAATCTCACTCCAACATAAATGTATGTACTGTAGTGCCTTGCAGTCTAGATGGGCCCCATGAGGGATTGGTATATAAAGGAGATTGTGGGTGTTGGAAGTGAAGAAGCATCAAAGCTTGTTTACAACTCTGTGGGTGTGCTTCTGACCTGTATTTACTTCCTGCTTGTAGAGGTCACTCCCCCTCCTTTGCCCCCAAGTAGTTTTAGTGTTTTTACAACCCTTTGTCTCAGAAGCTAGGAGCCAGCAACACAAGGCAGCTCTGCTTCAAGATGTCTTGCATGCACACATAGGAGTCAGCTTTTGGGACTCCTTCATCTAAGTTAGGTAACTTTTCTCTCTACTTTTCTTATCCAAGATGTATTCTCTGTCATGATAAACATAAGCTCTGCTTTATAACTTTACTGAGCATCCAGAATGTTTTATGTCCAGTCTTGCACCAGAAGCTCATGAAGCACTGGGGTGTCTGCTGCAATCTGCTTAATATAAATACCAAACCAATCTAACATTGAGTGCCCATGAGCTTTGACTCCCCACAAACAGGAACCTCTGGACTGTTTTTAAAGGAGGGAGTCTCAGGCATTGCCAGGCAGGTTGGTATTAATATTGCCTACTGCAGTTATGTACAGTAGGGAAGCCACATTATTTTTCCTGATCATTGTCACTGAAACATCTTTAAGTACGAATACTGTACTCTTACAAACATAATATCTACTTATAATGTGTGCAGTGTAACTTACTTCTAAGTAAGTGTGCATAGAACAGATTGCAGGCAGCCTTTATTATTCTTGGGTAGGTTCAACAACATTTTTGTTATATTTCTTATTATTTGACCATTTAGTACACTTCAGATTTGTGATGCTTGAGGAGGTTCAACTACATTCTGAACCCAGCAGAACATTAAGATCAGCTGTAGAGGCCCTTCTCTCTGCCCCACCACCTTCTCAGGCTTGTTTGGTGGGAACTAGGGAAAGGACCTTCTCTGAGGTTGCTCCCAGACTTTGGAATTCCCTCCCCAGAGAAGTTAGGATGGTCAGGTTAAAATATTTTTATGTCACCAGGCCTTCACTGACAAATGAAGGTTGGACTGTTGGTGCTACTGTTTTTAAGATTTATTTTAATTTTATGGAGTTTAAAAATGTTTTATTATTTATGTGGAATTTTAATTATACTGTATAATGGTTTGATCTCTTTTAATTCTTATTTATTGTACTATGTTTTCAGTTAGAGTTGTTTTTAAATGTTGTGAGCCGCCTTGAATCCCACCATAGGCGAGAAAGGCAGGATATAAATAAAATAATAATAATAATACATAGCAATCTTGTAGTTTATTTTTGCCAGATCATTTTGTGAAGGTGGTGGCTACATCTCCAGCCTTATTGGAGGGAGGAGAAAGTAGCTGGAGTCCCTCCCGCCCATCCATGCCTACAAACAGGTCTAGAAAGGCCTGTTTTAGGACAGTGATTCTTAACCTGTGGTCCGGGGACCCCCAGGGGCCCTCAGTGTCCGCACAGGGAGGTCTGCGAAGTCTTGAAAGCTGCTAGGCCCACTTCCTCTTTGCAGTGGAGTGGCCACATGGTAAGAGCCAAGGTAAAGGCTGGCTGGCTTGGCCTGTGCATTGCCATTCAATCTTCTCCAGCCATAAACTTGCAGGAAGAAGCAGAAGAAAAATCTTCCCTGTCCCTACAATGCCTCTGAGGGAAAGTTTAATGGATGGTGTAATTCTGTTATTATTGTTGTTATTGTTGTTAGGGTTTTAAATTTTGAGTCTTGAGGGGTCCAGGGCAACAAAAGATATTTAAAGGGGGTCCCTGGTAAAGAAAAGGCTAAGAGCAGGAACCTCTGGACTGTTTGTTTTTTTTTAGAAATATTTTTTATTAGTTATCTCATCCACATAGTCATAAACATTAACCATATCCATATTCTTCTTCCAACACTGAAACAATTTTTTTCATTTGTCCTATATTTCTATTTTACCACATTAAAATTATAAGACCTCCCCATCCTTCAAATCCGTTTAGTATACCCCCTTTATCTCTTTCCCCTTGCAATTCCATAAACCTTAATAATTGCCATTATATAATGGACTGTTTTTAAAGGAGGGAGTCTCAGGCATTGCCAGGCAGGTTGATATTAATATTGCCTACTGCAGTTAGGTACAGTGGGGAAGCCACATTATTTTTCCAGGGGTTTTGTGAAATATTAAGATTGGAAAAAAAACATAATATTTTTTGGAGCTGTAGATACATTAATTTTTAGGCAGGGGTTCCTTGAGACTTGGACATTGTTTCTAGGGTTCCGTAAAGAAAACGTTGAGAAAGGCTGGTTATGAACCACTGTTTGAGGAGACTGCCCGCCTAAAGCAAAGGAAGAGCTTTCTAGCAAGCGGCCCTCCCAGCTCTGCGACGACGCCCCCCCCGCTCCCGCCCCCTGTTGCTAGGGCAGCGAACGCGCCTAAGCGCGCCCCCGACCCCTCCAATGCTCGTGCCCGTGGCTGCTGGTGCTGCTGAGCCGGAGCGCGCTTGGCTTGAACCGAGCCGAGAGGTTTCCCGCTGCTGCCTGTCGGGGCGGTGAGCGTGGTTTCCTCTCCTCCTCCTCCTCCTCCTCCTCCTCCTCGGCCAGGCAGGGCAAAAGCAAGGCGGTGGGGGGAGGGCTGCTAGGCTCAGGTAGCTCCGACCCTCGCCTCAGCCGTCCCAACGCGGCCCTCGCTTTGGGCGCTAGTAGTGCTCAGGCTACTTTCAAACGACCCCCACCCCCGCTTCGTTAAATAACGCCGCCTTTCCGTTAGTGGTGGCGGCGAGGGAAGGACTCGCGGGCTGGCGGCTTCCCTCCTTTGAGCATCCATCTCGGTGCAAGCAATAAAGTTTCGCTCCTGAGGGAGGAAAGGGAGAGGCGGTCGACGGGGGTCTGTGCTGTGTCCCCGGGTGGGCTGCTCCGAGGATGATGGAAGCGGGCGCGTACGGAGCGGGCAAAGCCGGCGGCGCCTTCGACCCTCAGACCTTCGTCCGGCAGCCGCACACGATCCTCCGGATGGTCTCTTGGGTAAGGAGGGCACGCCTCGCCTCGACTCCCCGGTGGGGTGGTCTCGTTATATATATATTAAATACTGTAAATATAAAATATTGGTATATATTCTACAAATATAAATATATATTGACTATGAGGGTTTTGTCTATGTGCGCAAAACACACGCAGACCAATCCTGTGTGTGTGTGGAAAGTCTGCCGGGACCCCCTGTGAGGAAAGCGGCGGCCCAAGAGGAGAGAGGCGCTTTGGGGGCAGAGGCCACCCCTTCTTTTGAGGGTGAGCCGTCGGTTGACATTCACGTTAAGCCTTGGAAGGAAAGGGAGGCCGAGAAAGGGAGGGAAATAGGATTAGGACTGGCCAGCCTTGGCTGACTTGGAAGCCCCCCACCCCACTCTCGCGCCGGCTGTCCCCTTCCCTTCGTCGTCTTGAGGCGAAAAAGAAAGGCAGCTTTCCCTGCTTTTAGCTCCCTTCTTCGCCTTCCCTGTGGGGAAGACAAGGCCAGTTTAAGGCAGCATCAGCATCCGCAGGGCCCCCCATCATTGTGGGGGGGGGCACGCGTAGTAACCCTCCTCCTCCTGCAAAAATATTATTAGTAATACAGTAATCTGAATATCCTGTACTGCGAATAGCTTAGGCTGAGTTAGGTTACCTTGACCTGAGATAAACATTTGGGGCCTCCAAAATAAAGCATTGCAGCCCCCCCAATTCCTTAAACTGGTCCTGGGGGAGGGAGAAATTTGAGAGAGAGAATCAGGAATTTTTTTATTAGAATAAGACCATTCTACTGAAAAATACACCCGAACGCAAAAGGCCGTAACAATAATGCAAAAATAATAATTGTTGTCTTCTTTTCTTACTAATGCAAAAACAAAACTATCTATCCTAACATTAATATATTTTCCTCTTAAATCTAAATACATTATAATCACATTATATTTACACATTATAATTATACCTAAAACACAGCAGTAGAAGCAGCCCCCTCTCAAAGTGACCTCTAAGATGGGAGGGTGGGGTGTTGCTTCCTAGCCAACCCCACTCCTCCGGTCCCTTCTTCTATTTCTGTTTTTCTGCCGCGTCTCTCGACCAAGTAGCTGTTTTGCAAGGAAGGTGCAATGTTTGCAAACTGGTGGCAGAGTGTGTATGGGGGGTGGGTGGGTGAGAGGAGGTAAGATGACAAAGAAGCGGCAAAATGGCATTATTATCTCCTCCCTGTTCTTCCCATTGCCTAGATCTTCCAGAGTGAAATTTATTTTTTTAACAGTGAAAGCCCTGTAGGTTTGTTTGGTTTTAAAAAAATATAGAAGTCTCTTCTGTCCTGTTTTCTCCCCAAACCACTGCCTTTCTTTTCTTTTCTTTTTTAATTAAAGCAAATTGTTCAACTGGTTCTCCTTTAAGTCCCAGGCTGCTGTTATTAATATTAACCTAAATGGACAAGAAATAGAAGGGGAGAATGATTTGTGTAAGATAAATGGTGAGCTGTAAATGCTGTGGAGAAAAAAAAGTTGGAGGAGGGAATTAACAAAAGTGATTTAGAGCCCTTGGACCTTTCCTCACCCCACCTTTAATCTTTCTTTTAGTTTTGCTGTTAATTTCTTCCCCTACATGTCTGCAGGAATAAGAAAGTTGTGGAGGGGAAAGAGATGGACGTTGGAAATGTATGCTTTCCTCCAAACCTTTCCCCTTCACTTCAGTTTGAGCATTTCTTCCCCCACCACTTCAACATAGCAGTTTTTATGTAAGAGCATCTCTCTGTAAGGGAGGAAGTGATGGAGTTAATGGGATCAGTCTGCAAGAGGGTGAAGGGGAGGAGGTTCCTTTCTCTCCACTTCCCCCTTGGAATGGCTGGACTGAGTGGGGGAAGGTCACATTATCTTGTGACAGTTTTGCCATGGCTGCCTGTGTGCCTGTACAGCCTATGTAAGAAGGTCATTGGGATTAAGAGAGCAAGCTGCAAACACAAAGCTGGAGAGATTTGTCTCCTGTGGGAGTTGCCCCAAGAGAGGGAAGGAGGAGGGCATGGGGAGGTAGACCTGGTCATGGAAATGAGAGGCCTGCCTCAGTAGACCAAGAAAGGTAGATCAGATATAGGAGGGTGCAGGGTGTGTGGGGAGAGGTGTGTGGTTAGCTTGGCCAACCTTCTTGTCAGCCAAGATGAATCCAAAAGAATGAAGTAGCTGCCTTAAACCCGGAACTTGGAAAAGTTATTTTTTGGACTGATTCATTTCCAGAATCCTCCAACCAGTATTCAAGGTGACCATACTGGCTCAGGCACTACGGGAACTGTAGTCCAAAAATGTAACCTTTCCAAATTCTGCTTGTACCAGATCAGATTGTTTCTCAGTCTAGCCCAGAGCTGTCTGGTTTGGCTGGCAGCACCTCTGCAGGTGGCAGATGTTTCTCCTAACTGTCCATGCTTGAACCTGGGCCGTTGACGTACAAAGCTTGTGCTCTGCTCCTGAGTTATGTCCCCTCCCTAAATTGTTTTTGCACTCATGTATGGGCATATTTTCACTGTCGTGGTCTTCCCCAACTCAGCATCCTCCAGATGTGTTGGACTACAGCATCCATCATCCCCAGCCACGCCAGCTGGGAAAAATAGAAAGTTGTAGACAGACACATCTGGAGAGAGCTGCTGAGTTGAGGAAGGCTGCACTAGTACAACCCATGTGTTTTCTAATCTTTATTTTTGACTATCGGTGTTCTTTCCTTGCTGCCTGAATGCATATGAATTGGGGAAGTGTTAGAGGAAGGATTTGGAACATGTGGAATGTTGCAGAAATGCTAGCATAGAAGAAGAAAAAGGCTTGAAAAAGATTGAAGATGGAGTTAATATGGTTGGTTGCTGTGGCTGTCCAGCCTTAACTATTTTTACAGTATTGTAGGCTACTATTATGCTTACCAGAGAATAGAAGAGATGCTAGCAATAATCTCCTCACTCACATCTGCTACTGAAATTCAACCATAAGGAATAGTGGAATAACCTTTTGTTGTACAGATGTTTGAAGCAAAGCAGCTAAGAGCACAGGTGACAACACAGCAGCATCGGTCAATGCTGATTGACATGATGTGATGCTGTTAGAAGGACGTTTCTGTCCTTGGTAATCTGGGACAGAATGTTCTTCCCTTTAAAGCTCTGACTTCATTCTACAGTATTACTTCAGGGCTTCCTCAAGTACAGGAGAAGAGAGAGGGCTTCTGCAGTGTGCTGCTTTCTGCTTCAAAATACTGCCTTTTTGGCTCTCTGTGAAATTAGATGACTTCCCAGCTGCAGAAAGGAAGCAAACATCTAAATTTTTTTCTTGGATGTGCTCCTGTTTCCCAGAGACATCAGCTGTTTGCTGTACCTTGACCTTGGGAATGACTTTGATACCTTTCTGTTTCCTGCTGTAGTCTTATTTTGCTTAATAAATACACAAGACTAGCATAAACACTTGGCAAGCCATTCCTATGTATGCTTGCTTGGAGGTACAGTATGTCTACTGAGTTTGGTGGGCACATTCATAAGACTGAAGTGTTGAGAATTGCAACATTGGTTTAGAAGAGTAAGCCAGGAATGAAGGCAGCTACAAAATAAACTCCTTTTTTGAATTATTTTTTTCTCCCTTACTGGACATGTTTTTACAACTTGCATGCAGTGAAAACTTTTAAATATGTTTACTCAGAAGCAATCCACTGAACATTTTTGGGAAGTATTCCCATGAAACAGTATGTAAAATCACAGCTGTAAATGTTCTGAATTCTGACAGTCCTGTTATCATTTGAAGCATCTTTTTAATGATTTGTAATAAGAGATTGTAAAGTAAAAGTTACTGCCCTTACTTCCATCAAGTTTGAAATGCTTAATAATTTATGTACAAAACAATATCCTGTTCCTTTTTAGGAATTATATATATTGCAGTAGTGGTCTCTTGCCCTGCATATAGTCTCCAAAGGTTGTAAACTATACATTTATTTTCTGTCATCCTGCAGTGTAAAGCTCCGACATGGGTTTCTGGATCTTTGAAACCCTTGGATTTTTTTTAAAATCAGCGTTCTAATCATCATGATCATCATAATAGGACTGAAAATACAGAGGCAATATCTAGTACAGGTGGAGAAATCAGAAGATCAGAGCCAAGTTTAGATTTTCAGCTATCATAGAATCACAGAGTTGGAAGAGACCACAAGGGCCATCTAGTTCAATCCCCTGCCATGCAGGAAGACAATCAAATCATTCCTGACAGATGGTCATCCAGCCTCTGTTTAAAAACCTTAAAAGAAAGAGACTCCACCACAGTACGAGACAGTGTATTCCACTTTCTAACAGCTCTTCCAGTCAGGAAGTTCTTCTTAATGTTCAGGTGGAATCTTTTTTCCTGTCTCTCTCTCTCTCTGGCTTTTCTTCGCAAACGAAGATTCAGGAAGGACTCATCCCGCGCCTTCTGCAAGCGCGCTGATGACTAAAAAGGCCAATCCGAGATAAACAAGTCCGGTTGCAAAAAGTGCAGCAGAAGGTCTCCTTGGGTGATGTTTTTGGGTTGTGATTCTTTCTGCGTTGTCGTTTCTCTTCAAGACTTGTTCGTCGTGAGTTCTCAAATAAGGCTGCAGCATTGTGGATAGTGCGTCTCCATGCCTCCCGATGTGAGGCCAGGGCGGACCACCGTTGGTGATCAATCTGGCCAAGCCTGAGATGTTGTTTCAGGGAGTCCCTGTATCGCTTTTTTGGAGCGCCCCTCCCACGCTGACCCGTGGCGAGTTCACCGTAGAGTAGTATTTTTGGGAGGCGATGGTCCTCCATCCTAGAAACGTGCCCTGCCCAGCGCAGCTGTGTTCTCAATATCATGGCCTCAATGCTGGTGATCCCTGCTTGTTCAAGGACAGCAACATTCGTCACATAGTCAGTCCAGTGTATATTTAGGATTGTGCGTAGACAGCGCTGATGAAAGCGCTCGAGGAGTCGTAGGTGGTGGCGATAGGTAACCCATGTTTCAGATCCATAAAGGAGGATAGACAGTACGATGGCTCTATACACACTGATTTTTGTGCTTTGCCTCAGGTGTTTATTGCTCCAGACTCTTTTGTGAAGTCTTCCAAATGCACTATATGCCTTTGCTAATCTGTGATCGATCTCTTTGTCAATCTTGGCATCTGAGGAGATGATGCTTCCCAGGTAGGTGAACTGCTGAACGGACCTGAGCACTGATTTGCCGACGGCAATGTGGGGATGGTGGTGTTCGTCCTGTGGTGCAGGCTGGTAAAGAACTTCTGTTTTCTTCAGGTTGACTTCTAGCCCAAACAGCTCTGCAGCTGTTGCAAAGCAGGACGTTAGGCGCTGAAGAGCTGCTTCTGTGTGGGCAACAAGGGCAGCATCATCGGCGAAGAGCAGCTCACGGACTAGATAGTTTAGAGTCTTAGTGTGAGCCCTCAGACGGCTTAAGTTAAACAAGCTACCATCCTGTAGTTTGAACCCATTGCTCCATGTCCTTGTCTCTGGAGCAGCCGAAAACAAGCTTGCCCCATCCTCAGTATGACATTCCTTCAAATATTTAAATATGGCTATCATGTCACCTCACAACCTTCTCTTCTCCAAACTAAACGTGCCAGCTCCGTAAGCCACATCTCATAGGGCATGGCTTCCAGACCTTCCACCATCCTGGTCGCCCTACTCTGGACACCTTCCAGCTTCTCAATTTCCTTCCTGAATTGTGGTGCCCAGAACTGGACACAATATTCCAGGTGAGGTCTGACCAAAGCAGAATAGAGTGGCACTGTTACTTCCCTTGATCTAGACACTATATTCCTATTAATGCAGCCTAGAATCGCATTGGCTTTTTTAGCTGCTGCATCACACTGCTGACTTATGTTCAGCTTGTGGTCCACTAAGACTCCTAGATCCCTTTCAAGCCAGGTGTCACCCATCCTATATCTGTGCACTTCATTTTTACTGCCCAAGTGTAGTATGCTACATTTCTCCCTGTTGAAATTCATTTTGTTAGTTTTGGCCCAGCTTTCTAATTTGTTGCGGTCATTTTGGATTCTTATCCTGTCCTCTGAGGTATTAGCTACCCCTCCTAATTTGGTGTCATCTGCAAATTTGATAAGCATACCCTTTATTCCCTCATCCAAGTCATTGATACAGGTGTTGCATAGAACCGTGTAGCACCCCACTAGTCACTTCTCTCCAGAATATGAAGAGGAGCCATTGATGACTACGGTACCTTTTGGGTCTGGTCAGTCAACCAATTACAAATCCACCTAACAGTTGCATTGTCTAGTCCACAGGTTACAGTCGTCCCTTCACATTCGTGGGGGTTCCGTTCCGCGGACCCCCGCGAATGTGAAAAATCCGCGAATAACAAACACCCCTCCCCCTCCCTCCCCAGGCCTTCGCGGGGCCTTGGTAGGCCCCGCGGAGGTCTCCCCAGCCCTCCCTCCCTCCCCAGGCCTTCGCGGGGCCTTGGTAGGCCCCGCGGAGGTCTCCCCAGCCCTTTCTCCCCCCCTGCCCAGGCCTTCGCGGGGCCTTGCTAGGCCCCGCGGAGGCCTCCCCGGCCCTCTCCAGGCCTTCGCGGGGCCTCCGGAGGGCCTCCGGGGGTCCCGCGAAGGCCTCCCCACCTCTCCCCAGGCCTTTGCGGGGCCTCCGGAGGCCTTTGCGGGGCCTCCGGAGGGCCTCCGGGGGTCCCGCGAAGGCCTCCCCACCCCTCCCCAGGCGTTCGCGGGGCCTCCGGAGGGCCTCCGGGGGTCCCGCGAAGGCCTTCCCCCCTCTCCCCAGGCCTTTGCGGGGCCTCCGGAGGCCTTCGCGGGGCCTCCGGAGGGCCTCCGGGGGTCCCGCGAAGGCCTCCCCACCCCTCCCCAGGCCTTCGCGGGGCCTTCCTAGGCCCCGCGGAGGCCTCCCTGGCCCTTCCTCCCTCCCTCCCCAGGCCTTCGCGGGGCCTTGCTAGGCCCCGCGGAGGTCTCCCCAGCCCTTTCTCCCTCCCTGCCCAGGCCTTCGCGGGGCCTTCCTAGGCCCCACGGAGGCCTCCCTGGCCCTTCCTCCCTCCCTCCCCAGGCCTTCGCGGGGCCTTGCTAGGCCCCGCGGAGGTCTCCCCAGCCCTTTCTCCCTCCCTGCCCAGGCCTTCGCGGGGCCTTCCTAGGCCCCACGGAGGTCTCCCCGGCCCTCCCTCCCTCCCTCCCCAGGCCTTCGCGGGGCCTCCGGAGGGCCTCCGGTGGTCCCGCGAAGGCCTCCCCACCCCTCCCCAGGCCTTCGCGGGGCCTCCGGAGGGCCTCCGGGGGTCCCGCGAAGGCCTCCCCACCCCTCCCCAGGCCTTCGCGGGGCCTCCGGAGGGCCTCCGGGGGTCCCGCGAAGGCCTTCGCACCGCTCCCCAGGCCTTCGCGGGGCCTCCGGAGGGCCTCCGGGGGTCCCGCGAAGGCCTCCCCACCCCTCCCCAGGCCTTCGCGGGGCCTCCGGAGGGCCTCCGGGGGTCCCGCGAAGGCCTTCGCACCGCTCCCCAGGCCTTCGCGGGGCCTCCGGAGGGCCTCCGGGGGTCCCGCGAAGGCCTCCCCACCCCTCCCCAGGCCTTCGCGGGGCCTCCGGAGGGCCTCCGGGGGTCCCGCGAAGGCCTTCCCACCTCTCCCCAGGCCTTCGCGGGGCCTCCGGAGGCCTTCGCGGGGCCTCCGGAGGGCTTCTGGGGGTCCCGCGAAGGCCTCCCCACCCCTCCCCAGGCCTTCGCGGGGCCTCCGGAGGGCCTCCGGGGGTCCCGCGAAGGCCTTCCCACCTCTCCCCAGGCCTTCGCGGGGCCTCCGGAGGGCCTCTGGGGGTCCCGCGAAGGCCTCCCCACCCCTCCCCAGGCCTTCGCGGGGCCTTCCTAGGCCCCGCGGAGGCCTCTCCGGCCCTTCCTCCCTCCCTCCCCAGGCCCTCGCGGGGCCTTCCTAGGCCCCGCGGAGGCCTCCCCGGCCCTCCCTCCCTCCCTCCCCAGGCCTTCGCGGGGCCTTGCTAGGCCCCGCGGAGGTCTCCCCGGCCCTTACCCCTCCCTCCCCAGGCCTTCGCGGGGCCTCCGGAGGGCCTCCGGGGGTCCCGCGAAGGCCTCCCCCTCCCTCCCCAGGCCTTCGCGGGGCCTCCAGGGGTCCCGCGAAGGCCTCCCCACCCCTCCCCAGGCCTTCGCGGGGCCTCCGGAGGGCCTCCGGGGGTCCCGCGAAGGCCTCCCCACCCCTCCCCAGGCCTTCGCGGGGCCTCCGGAGGGCCTCCGGGGGTCCCGCGAAGGCCTCCCCACCCCTCCCCAGGCCTTCGCGGGGCCTCCGGAAGGCCTCCGGGCGTCCCGCGAAGGCCTCCCCACCCCTCCCCAGGTCTTTCACGGGGCCTCTGGAGGCCCCGTGTCGCGGTTTTGGGGGGGCCCGGGGGGCCCTCCCAAAACCGCGAATAACCGAAACCGCGAATGTCAAGTTCGCGAATGTGGAGGGACAACTGTACTAACTTTTTTGCAAGAATATCATGGGGGATCTTGTCAAAAGCCTTACTGAAATCAAGACACACTATATCCACAGCATTCCGTTCATCTATCAAGTTTGTAACTCTATCAAAAAAAAAGAGATAAGATTAGTCTGGCATGACTTGTTTTTGAGAAATCCATGTTGACTTTTAGTTACCATGACATTCCTTTCTAAGTGGTTACAGACTGTCTGTTTAATGATCTGCGCTAGAATCTTTCCTAGTGTTGATGTCAGGCTGACTGGGCGGTCATTATTTGGGTCTTCTCCCCCCTCCCTTTTAAAGATGGCGACAACATTTGCCCTCTTCTAGTCTGCTGGGACCTCTCCTGTTCTCCAGGAATTCTCAAAGATTATTGATAGTGGTTCTGAGATCACTTGTGCCTCTTCCTTTTAATACCCTTGGATGAAGTCCTGGCTTCTAAATCTAGTTCATACACTCCAAGGGAGTATCCCAAGTCTTTTACAGTTAATCTGGCAATTCTATAATAAAATATTGCAGAATTGGTTCTGAGATATATCTTTGGCTTTTCTTCACAAATGAAGATTCAGGAAGGACTCATCCCGCGCTTTCTGCAAGCATGCTGATGACTGAAAAGGCCAATCCAAGATAAACAAGTACGGTTGCGGAAAGCACAGCAGAGGGTCTCCTTGGGTGATGTTTCTGGGTTGTGATTCTTTCTGTGTTGTCGTTTCTCTTCAAGACTTGTTCGGCGTGAATTCTCAATTAAAGCTGCACTATTGTGGATAGTGCGTCTCCCAATGGGAAGCCAGGGCGGACCATTGTTGGTGATCAATTTGGCCAAGCCTGAGATGTTGTTTCAGGGAATCCTTGTATCGTTTTTTTGGAGTGCCCCTCTTACACTGACCCGTGGCAAGTTCACCATAGAGTACTATTTTTGGGAGGCAATGGTCCTCCATCCTAGAAACATGCCCTGCCCAGTGCAGCTGTGTTCTCAATATCATGGCCTCAATGCTGAATATATGTATATGTATATGTATATGTATAAAATCAGTGCTAGCATTACCTCACACCATTTTTACATAAGTGATATGAATTTAAACATACAAATTAGCAGGAGCCCTTGGTGTTACAGATTTCTATTATGTCCTTAAGGAAAATAAAAGGATTTCTCAATGCCTATAAGAAGCATCAGATGTGCAGATTTCAGTGGCAAATAAAGCTATTCGGCAAATACTGCTAAAACTGCTGTTATTTTAAGCCTCCTTTATTTTAGGTAGTGGACATAGTTCCTTCCATTCCTAATACAGCCAGGACCATCTGAGCTAGAGATAGTATGACTACAAGAAGTAGGTGAAAATGTGTACTTGCATTGCCATTTTGGGGTTAAACTCCCCTCCTTTGAAGTTTTAATTTGAACAGAAACGTTATGATGCAGAAGATATATCTTGTTTTGGCATTGGATGATCCTTAGGATCCATTCAGTAGCCCAGTCTTCTTCATGTTTACTTGGCAAGTACCATTGAGATTTACTCCTGAGTAGGTGTATACAGAACAATACACTTTTTGTGCATGTCTGCCCCGAGAAGCACACACCACTGAGTTCAACTGACTTGCAGTAAACCTTCCACACACAATTAAAGGTATTTGGAACTAATGAGAACTGGTAACTGGACCACCCTGGGAATGAGTTCCTTTGCAAGTTAAAAAGGAGCATTGGTATACAAATATGTGATGCACTAGCTCAGTTTTTTTAATTACTTGGGAGGGGGAACAACCCATTGTAGTTATACAGGAGAGTTGTTGACAAACTTAGAGAAAAAAGAACACAAGTGGGTGTGCTACACATCCCAAAGGGGCATACCATTATGCATGTTCTTCTGGCGATGACAGGTATATTTGGGCTAAAATTAGGAGAGGGAATTTTGTCCCCATTGAAGCAAGTATAATTTACTGGAACAGCTTGATACTTTAGCATGTCTCCTTGAAGGCAGAGAATAAAAAGCAGATGCAGAATGGGTGAGTCATATGCAGGTATGCCCTATTACATAGTGGATTCCCAAGTAAGAGACATGCATTTGATCTAATCCTGGCAACACCTTTTTGTGCCTCAATAACTACCAAACAGAAATTTAAGAAATCTTTTCCCATTTCTGTGTTAAGAAAACCTTTTTGTGATTTTGTTTGCCATCTAGTTGTGAAAGGCACAGAAATGCCATAGGATGCTGGCAACCATAGATATAAACCTTCTGTAAGTTTGTTAGCTAAAAAAAAAAAAACCCAAACACTTCAGGCACTATCACTTTAGTTGTTTGTACCCTCTTAAATTTGTTTTAAGGACAAAATTGGGATTTTTTTTTTAAAGTGAACATGTTTAGGAGCAGGCTGCAAGCTGTATAATCTGGGGCTAAATTGTGTATGGTTGGCAGCTATTTAGTTGGCTGCTGCAGTCATGCCTTTAGCAGTATCTCCATGTGGCAATATTTAAAAAGTATATTTTCATTGTATAGAAAAGTGCCCATGCTGTTTTTTGTACATCAAGCTGCATAGGAGCAGACTGCTAGTTTTTCTGGTCATTAGGCAACCCTAAGGCCATATGTATTTATGTGCACTTCTTAGCCCCATCTTTTTGCAAGGAAAATTCATTTCTGTTGAATTCACAGGGTCTTCCTTCTAAGATAACATGCTTCAGTTTGCATCTTCAGCTTGCATAGTCCCTAGCACAATACTGTTTTGATGATAATAACACTGATGGTGTGAAGAGATGCCATAGAAGAGAATACTACAGTGTCATTCATGTTCTTTAAAAGAAAGGAAGCCTTTCATTTGTTATATTTAAGCATCTTGAAACAGGACTTGGAAAAGTTCCTTCTTTGGACTGCAGCTCGCAGAAATTGTACAACTGTAGTCCAAGAAGTAACTTTTCCAAGCTCTGCCCAGAATATTGATAGGTGAGATCATATTTGGGCTGTCACCAATTAAAGTAACTTTAGTTAATGAGCTGTATAAGCTTTATGTAATAAAATATGTATAACCTTGCATATCTGAGTATAAAATCGTTCTGAAACAAAAAGTATACTCATTTTTGTCTTACGATGCATGTGTGTGCCCCAGTAGGACTCGTCTTGGAAGAACAATTTCATCTCCCTGTGTGAGTGAGAAATGGGATATACCTCTTATAACAAGTCCACCTTAAATGTATTAAAATACAGTGTGTCCTGAAAAAAATGTATACACCCATAACAGTTTATAATTCTGGAGATTTTTTTTGCATCCCCCCCCCCAAATGTATACATCCTTAGCAAGATTAAAGATTACAGTAGTAGAGAAGTGTTGCAAAATTACAAGAGAAACTTTAAATAAGGTTTGCAACTCTCTGCTTTGACAGTGCGAGCAGTACATTGCTGCACAGGGATGACAATTTGAACAACTTATATAAAATTGTAATTTAAGATGGAATTTGTAACACTGATGAAATCATTTATTCTTCAATATAAATGCATTTACTTAGCCTTCAAATAATCAGCATAGCTAGTATTCAGTGTGAAAGGATATACAGTATACATCTTTTTGGGACGCCTTGCATATTTAAACACCTCTAAAAGGAAAGAGTTGCCTGATTAATTTAGAAATAGTAACTCTTTCAAAGTGGTGGTGTTGTTATAAAATTAAACACTGGAGCATTAGATGGTGGGCAGTCTGGCACTGAAATAAATGAGGATAGTATATGAGTAGAAGTGCTTGGATACTCCTAGGAGTAGCTGAACAACATATGCATAAGAAGAATGCTAACAAAATAATTCCATATGAAGAATGATTTGAAACTACCTTTCAAGTGAGTCTGTAAATATTACTACCTTTCTCACCCCCATGTGTTTCATCAGTTTCACTAGTCCGTTCTAGCATACTAATGGCCCAAGAAAGCAGCAATAGTGAAAGAACCAACATTTCCTACATTTATGAAAGATCTGGTCCTTGATTGCCCAGCGATGATTCCTACATTGCCAAAGGTGATCAGGCAAGCAATTTTTTTCAAGCAGAGTCTAAACCCAATCAGGCAAGCAATTGTTTTCTAAGCTACTAATCTGAATCCAAGGTAATCTCAGCTATAGTTGACCCCTTGAATCAATGATATTCATATAAGTGTTGACTTGCCAAAGTTATTTCTCTATTAAAATATTTATATCTCACCCTGTATCAGAAAGCCAGTGTGGTGTAGCACTTTGAGTATTGGACTAGGACTTTGGGAGACCAGGGTTTGAATACATTCTCAGCCATGAAAAACCACTAGGCAAGTCATACTCTCTCGGCGTCAAGAGGAAAACAGTGACAAACTCCTTCTGAACAAATTCTGCCAAGAAAACTCCATGATAGGGAGTAAATGACTTGAAGGCACACAACATTTGTATAAAAATATCTTAGGGCAACATGCAATGATTTTTTTTTTATTTTAAAGCAATAAGAGGTAATGTAAAGTCTAAAAAACATGAGACAATATGATCATTTTAAACAAGTTGAAACAGTTGAAAACCATGTGCATGGACAGAATAATCAAACCTCCTCCCAAAGCATTTGATCAAGGGTGGGGAGTACACTAGGGGGTATTTGGGAGCATTTGGGGACAGAATTTCTCATTTTTTAAGAAAAGATGTGCACTCCTGGATATGCAGCCCTGCAAGGTTTCCTGTGGGGGCCCATGCAGCATTGTAACCCACAACAGTTGTCCATCCATGCTTTAGATGATACACGAGTTCCCATTAAGTTTACTCTAGTTGGGACTAACAACTCTTTAGCCATTTCTAGTGATAATTCTTACAGAGAAGAATGCTTGTAACCAGTTCCACCAGCAGTAGCCTTACTGGATTGCATTCATAAAAAACAGAAGGCAAACAGGTATTCTTTCCTATAAAAGCTATGAGTGAGCAGGCTTTTGATTTCTGAAAGACTTTCTGTACTGTTTTTGTCTGCAAAGGCTACCGTACTTGCTTCACTTCTAATCCACAAACGAGATCATGGTGACTCAAACAATGGGAGGAGACAATCTTGCTTTCCAGGCCTGCTTTCTGTGCTATTAAGCCCAGAAGGCAAAATATGGCCTGTGCACTTTCAAGGGAGCCTTTTTGCCTCCATCAGCAAACAAAATGCTAATTGTAATGAGATATGCCTGTTGCACATTGTTTGTTCTCCAATTTGCCTGAAGACCTGTTCATTCTCTTTAACAGCTGGACTGTTCCATTTAAAATAATCAAACAGCTTTGGGGTATGTTTTGCAATCCAAGATCTTTTGAAATGGCATATGTTCAAGCAAGCTAGTGCACAACACAACTGCACGTGACAATAGCTAGCCTTCAAATGCAAGATGCACTCTGGTGTTCATAAAATAATATGGCTGCTACTTTATGCATTGGTCTTTCTCTTGTACCTCCCAAAAGTCCCCAAAGCATACAGAACAAGTACACATTTAACAGGATTTGTTTCTTAAGTCTTGTGTTATTCAAGACTTTCCCACCCTCAGCAGAACTGCATGTTGAACATCTGTGTTGTGTGCAAAAAGTCAGCAGGTGACTGACTTTTACACCAATGGAACAATCAGAAATTTCCCCAGGCACTGCCTGGAAAAGATTAATCTATTATTGCATAGCTGTATGCTGAAAAGTTGTGTGTCTGCCACACAGGAACTCTGCCTGGGGAAAGAAACTGGTAACCTTACTTGTAACATGATTAAACAAAACCTTTTGTGTTTGTTTCCAGATAAGTAGGCAGCTGTCATATTGAGCAAACCATAGAACTATATGTCATACTGTGATGCAATTCTTGGCCCCAAGAATTGCATCACACCTGCATTCACATTTTATTCAACCATTATGTACCGTATTATCTTGGGAGACCTTACTCTTGGCTTAAATGCTCTTAGATAAGAACTGTGTCATGTGAGTAGGGAAATGGCTGGCTGGAAGAATCGTGGTAATTGTATGGTAAGGATTAAAAACGAGCTGCACATTGTCAAGTGGATTTCAAAATAGGGTTTGCAAAAAAAAAAAAATCCAAGAGTTCATCTTTTTCTGGAAGTATTTAAAAACAGTCATGTTTTTAAATACTTAAAAACCAGAAAAACAGTATGTTTGTGAGCAACATACTAAATTGAATAGAGCTGAATTTCTCTGATCTGAACATAAAGAGAAACAGCACACAGAAACCAGTTTTTGGGCAAATGAGGATAGGTTGGGTTCACTTTCAATAAACTGCAGAGAAGGCATTTCTGTAAGAAAATATTCCAAAATGGAGGATTTAATACCAGAAAGCTTAAATGTTGAGTTAGATTAGTGGTGGCAGCTGTACTGTGAATTAAATGTGAACATGCAGTAGGGCACGGCAGCAAAGATATCCTTGGTTATTTCAGCTAAGATAAAAAGAAGTATGGGATGGAAAAGATGGCCGTTTCCCCCCTGTATATATTGAAAATGAGTATTTTAGGCTGCAATCCTATATATACTTACTGGATGGGATATACTTCTGAGTAGATGTGCAAGGTTTAGATTACTAATAACAGAAACTCTGTAAGAAGGGGTGGAAAGAACTGCAAGTAGCTCTGAGTATTTTGTCTAAGCAAGAATTTTTGACTCCCAGTTACTTAAAAGAGCAGCCCCAAAATGACCCCACAATCCTGTCCTAAATTATATTGCTTAGATGGAAAAAGCTTAGGGTAACTAGAAGTGGAATTTGCATGAAAAAACTGTGAGCTCATTTTAGTTCAAGTACTCGAATAAATTCCAGAGCTCAGAATTCTTTAATTGCAAGTGTATATCTTTTGCAGTTCTAGTGAAAGAAACGAAATCTGCTTGGTGTAGTAGTTTGAGTGTTAGGCTAGGACACTGGGAGATCAGAGTTTGAACCCCCACCCGGGCATGGAAACCTACTGGGTGACCTTGGGCAAGTCACAGTCTGTCAACCTCAGAGGAAGTTAAGGGTAAACCCCTTCTGAACAAATGTTGCCTAGAAAACCTTGTGATAGGTTTGCCTTAGGGTTGCCATAAGTCAGAAATGACTTGAAGGTGCACAACAACAGAGTACATTCCTAAGCTTAGAATTATTTAATTGGACATGTATATCTTTTGTAGTTGGCTCTGGATGGTAGATTTTGCAGTTCTAGTGAAAAAAGTATGAAATCTTCCTACCCCCACTGTAAAGCAGTCTAAGCAATGTCAGATTTGTATACTGCTCTCATGAGTTCCCTTTCTATGGAGGGGAAGGTTCAAGATGTAAACTGTGCTCTATTTCTTTAAATGACTCTAGAGAGTGGCACTGCATGTCTACTGCAGAAAGAATGGAGTCTGATAGGGGCAGCAAACAGTACTGAATAAATTAATAGTCCCAGTGAATTAGTATTCTTATTTCATTTATTGATAACCCACATTACAAAAGTTAAAACAGATAAAGCTAAAAGTTCACATCATCTAAAAGTTAAAATATAATTAAACTATCAATAGAATTCAGAGCATGCCCATTGAAAAAGAAAAACAACTATAGAAAATACCTTTATTAAAGACCCTTTCCCTGTGAGCCCTCAGTCCTCAAAGGCCTTGTAAAACAAAAAAGTCTTCACCTGCTTAAGGAAGGAGATCAAGGAGGGCACCACCGTAGTCTCTCTAGGAACCAAGTTCAAGAGCCTGGGAGCAGCCACCAAAAAGGCCCTTCACTGTGTTCCCAACAGATATATCTGAGGGGTGGGTGCAGGAACAGAAGGGCCTCTCCCAGAAGATCTCAAAAGTTAGGCAGGCCCTGTGGGCGTTAATGTTCCTTCAGATAATCTTGACCCAAGCCATTTAGAATTTCAAATGTTTACAACGAGGTTGGACAAAGTGTGGCCCTTGGGCTGCATATGGCTCCCAAAGCTGGTTTTTTCCTCATCCCTTGCCACCAGAATGCCATTTTTCTGGCCTAAAAAGATGAATTGCCTCCAGGAATAGAAATTAACCTTTTAAATAGGTTGTGGACACCCTATTCTGTTTACCATTAAAAAAAACCCCAACAGCCACCCATTTTTCAAAACTGGAAGTTCTGGCCACTTTGTTATTTGCTTCTTTGGCAGTTTGTGTGGCCCCCAGAGGATATCAATGACACAACATTGGCCCCCAGGCCTATTGTAGTTGCTCTCTTCTGGTTTTACTGGGCCTGCCACGGTTGCCCAGCCCTGGTTTAGACTCTCATTAGTAGAATATTTTCAAGGATTTTCCAAGCAGTAGCATCATTTGGAGCAAGCAGATCCTGCATTGTAGACCATCTTTTGGCTATACAGTAGGACCTCCATATCCACTGATTCATTATCCATTGATTCAGTTATCCATAGGACACAAAACAGCATAGCTACCAGAGTCTTCCTAGAAAATGTGTCCTCTCTAGCCATTTTCTAGGTGCTCCAAGGCAACTCCATGGTATTTTAAATTGGAAGCCCCATTATTTTCAATGGTATTGCTATTATTCGTGGTTTTTAGTATCCACAGGCCCCCTCAGAACCAATCCCCAGCGGATACGGGGGTCCTACTGTACTCAACACAAGTGTCAGATTAAGACCTCAAGACCATGAGTCAAATCCTTAAGACTTCCTTTTGTAGAGGTGGAATGGAAATATAACAGATTTCCACAGAAGGCTTAAATGCTAAACACCCACAAATATTCAATAATTTATATTAGATATCAATTGGGACAGTCCTCATTGCTTCTGAAAAACAACAATATTCCTAATTCCCTAGAAGCATCTGAAAGGCATTTAATACTTCTCCAGTGTATAGTTGCCAAGGTTGGATCTTCAGGTTGTTACTGTGCCATATCCCCACATAGATCTTAAAGGTGCAAAAGCTATCTTAGGTCACAACATTGTAGCTTAGTTAGCATTACTGTATACCAAAAATACACATTAATTTGCAGATCGCAGTCAGTTGCATAGTGTTGAAGGATCTCTAAAAGATTTTAAAGGAGTAAGACAGGAAAAATTTGGTTAATGTATAAAGTTAATATAGATGGCTTAAGCACAAAATAAGGGGGATTCAGAAAGAGTTTTGTTGTAGAGAAATTGGTCAGATGAGTCTCTAGGTAATGAATGTGCTTGAGGACTGCCCAGGGTAGGCCTCTTGGGAAAAAAGCCTCCATAGCAAAAGTGGGAAGTTCTTTTATCTCCTAATGCAAAGTACAGTTGTCCCTTCACATTTGTTGGGGTTTGGTTCCAGGACCCCCCATGAATACCCAAATCCGTGAATACACAAGTCCTATGATATGCGCTTGCTCTCTCTGGCTTTTCTTCGCAAATGAAGATTCAGGAAGGACTCATCCCGCGCAACGGCGTAGCAAAATGGTGTCCTTTATATAAGATGGCAAAATCAAGGTTTGCTTTTGGGATTATTATTTTTTAAAGAATATTTTCAAGCTGTGAATAATTAAAACCGTGAATGCCAAATCCATGAATGTGAAGGTACAACTGTAATACAATTAACCACCACCATCACAATGGTTTTTTAACAGCATCTCCCAGCATTCTGTGTCATTGGCAGTACTAACAGAAGTTGCAGCCCAGCAACATCTGGAGTGCTATTGCTGCCCAACCCTGATTCAATACAAGGAGCTATTCAGCAGGTAAAGCATGGAAATATTGTGATGGGGAAAGTTTTACCTGCTGAGTTTATGTTTGTCACACAGGATCTTGGAAATTTGTTTGCATTATTCTCAGTTCTTTGAATTATAGATACCATCTAGGGAGCAATTGACCACCTTGTTGTTTATGGCAAGTTTATGACAAGTTCAACTGCTTTTTTCTTACAGGTGATGAACATTTTTACTGCTTGGCTATGAAGTGAGGTACAGGAGAGGGGCTGAAATATTTCCAAAGTAACTAGCTGTCTTATGAAAAAATTGAGCTTATTGAAGAAATGTAATATGTATTAGCTCTGCATTTTTCCT
Organism: Gambelia wislizenii; assembly: GCA_030847615.1. Taxonomy (NCBI): domain Eukaryota; kingdom Metazoa; phylum Chordata; class Lepidosauria; order Squamata; family Crotaphytidae; genus Gambelia; species Gambelia wislizenii. The sequence goes on along the minus strand of JAUMIR010000005.1, from coordinate 223,993,990 downwards.
TGCGGCTCCCTATAGATATAAATGATTGTCATTCTATGCTGGTGTTTTCCACAGCAGCTGCATAATGTGGTTTTTATATATGGTTCTGGAAACCCAGACGTAATCAGGGTTCCCAGGTATACCTTCAGAAGTACCATTTGTGGCTCCCCACAATTTATGTACTTGCTATGAGTAACATTTTCCAGAAGCCATGGTAATACGTGGAGCTGCTCTGTGTGTTTCTGCTGGCAGAATCACTTGGAGAACATGGTTATTTCTGCCACCAAGAAGCACACCTTCAGGGTATATTACAGAGTCCTCTTACCGTCAAAATCCATATGACACAAATCCAGATGAGTGCGTTCTAAATCCTGCTGAAAAGTGTAGCATTGGTGGTTTCTGCTGACTACTTATTCTGAAAATAGGTACCCAATACATACAACTGCAGAGGATCTTAAGAAATCCCAGGAATGGAATTGGGTCTTGAATATGATCTCACCTCCTCTTTCACACAGGTTATTCCAGGCCATGGCTCAGACATATTATGTGGTAAGTGCTATGAAGCTTTTGCTGGCTGCACACTTATTCTGTGTTACATGAGCAATGTTATTTCTCCATGCAAGTGATCCAACTGCAATCCTTTGATAGTAATAAAAGCATTCTGTTTTTTTCTTTTTAATTTTTCTGGTGCATGTCTTTTAAAAAAGACTTTGCTGTGGCAGTGAATGCTTTTTTTATTCCTTCTCCTGCCATAATGAATCATCACTTACATCACTTACATGGTAGATGGTTGATAAACATGCAGCCTAGTCCTGTAGTTGGTGCAAGATGTCATCATTCACAACATAGTGCCTCTTCCAACCCCACTATGAAAGCACTTGAGACTCAACCCTGTGTACATCTTAAAGCATCAGCTAAATAGTATTTTGAGGTGAAATGAAGGGATTGTGTCATCTTTGCAGAGGACAGCAAGGGGAAGCAATTCATACCATGTAAAACCTTACATGTATTTTAACACTAGTTACTGAAATATTCTGGGTCACACTATTGGATGTTGTAGCTCAGTATACTAACTGGCAGGATTTCAGTTTAGTATGCCTGAACTGGAGATGCAATAAATTTAACCTGTGAAAGTAGGTGCTCTACCAGTATGCTATGTCGATAGCTGCTAAGTACTTCATGGGGTCTCCATAGGTTGATAGGCAACTTGAATGTGTATGCACGTATACACACACACTCCATAATTATTATCCCATTCAAACTGAAAAAGTGTTAAATCATGTAGTTTCTAGAACTCATTCTTGAGGAGAGAAATGTCTGTCTGTCATAGAGCAACAAAACTTTGCAAGGACATCTTTACCACTCCTAGAGAGATAATGATCAATGCATCAGTGCCCCCCCCCCACATATCCCAAATGAGAACCACAAGGTCATATAGATGGCTGCTTCCCAACTCTGAAACTAGTCTCTCAAGAGGTTTTACCAAAATCTGAGTGAGAGTATTACCCAAAAATGATGAGAGGCTATGGATCACCATAAGGATATTCTCACTACGTATTGAGTTTTAAAGCTACATTTGTTCTCAACTTTCTTTTTATTTACAAATGGTTGTTATCCTAACCTGAGGGATTATGCTAGACATTTATTTATAGGGTAGTAACTGTTGATAATGTTCTTTTAAAATGGAATAATAAATGAGAGTACACAGAGGAAACGGTAAGATTATTTCTGACTCTCCAGAGGTATCCGAGGCTTGCAGTGGTAAATGGCTGCATAAAAAATAAAATGGGAACTGGATAATCTGTAGCTAGCAGCTTGCTAATTTTTCTTGCTGTGAACTTGAAAGGATTTCATCTATTTTATATACATGGGAATTTGTCCCCTTAGGTAAAAGAAAAATCCGTTTCTTTCCTCAAACGGAAGAAACATCTCTTGTTTTATTCTGTCTGAGGTAGCTCTGATTATAAATCCGGTGAGGAATATTACATAATAGAACAATTTCCTTGTCATAATTGAATGTAAAAAGGGATGGGTGGAGAGAGAGCATGGCTGGTGTATTAGTGGCCTGGTGACTTAAGGGGATCATGGTGAGTTAAAGGCTAGAAGGGAAGAAAAGCATTCACATTCCAATCAAAACAAGACAGGCATTTTCAAAAACAAAGTAGTAAGATGGTGAAGAGAAATGACAGTTTCCTTTCTGTGGTATGCGAGAAACATTAATGGGCTGAGTTGCAGAGGCATCACATGATATTCATGAGGGCTGAGTACATTTCTGGAAATGGGTATCATGCTGCAAACATCACATGGTGCTCAGGAGATTCATCATTCTATGCGGTCTGCTCAGTCTACTGTGTTGTACTGGGGCCAGAACAAGGGAGATCACATTGGCAGTTCTTGATTACTGGAGGTGACTCTGAGTATAAAATACCTAGTGAAGATTTGCAAGTTATATGAAATATGGGGAATGTTTCCAATAGTTGAGGGTACTGTACTGGTGTCCCTGCATCAAGGTGTGAAAACTGGTGCTTCTGGACCTCTTAGTAGATCACTGGGCAAATCTGCAGTAGATCTAACGGTCAGTTGTTTATTGATTGGAGCAATGAACCGACTTTCCTCCAAGCCTAAATTATACTGCTGAGATGAAGAGGAGTTGAGGTAATCTGGAGTAGGTTTGGAGCTGCACTCAGTTGTGGGACACAAATTCCTGGATTCTTTATTCTGTCCTCAATCAGTAATACAAGATTTTAATATGTGGCCAGATGGTTTTCATTGCTTGTAAACAACAGAAACAGGGCTGATCTTACCTTGAGGCAATGCAAAGCAGTGGTTTCAGGCAACCAATAGCAAAGGAAGTACAATTTCCCTGCTTTCAGTCTTTATATTAAAAAGGAGAAAAGTTGCAGTCTTAGAAGAATGTCAATTTTGACTTCTTTCTTCAAGTGAAAACATGTGGGACAGAGTAGAATACCTATAATCAGACCTTATTTTTGGCATGAGCTCATCATTGATACACCCTTGATTTTTTTCAGAATTTCGCATATCAGTTTACCTTGACTGGTTTCTTCCTACACCTTAAGGTTAAGCTAGGAAAGGGTATGTTTTTGAGTATATGCAAGACATCTCCATCACCTGCTGAGTCCAAGCATAATTGTACATATCATAAGATCTGTCAGTGGTTCAGAGGAAAAGGCTTGTATACAGATATACTAAATTGCTCATTGATTATGAAACTGCCTCCTTTTGGTGACTTGCAAAAAAATCAACATTTGAACATTTTCCAGAGATGCAATCAAACTCTTTTCTTTTAAATTTTAAAGATGGCTAGGGAGTATAAGTGTATGAAATACGAAGTCTTAGATTCTGTAATGTACTTACATTAGTAGGTATGGTCAGGTGTACAGAATATCTTGCAAGCTTTCCAGCGGCAACATATGGGCTCCTTCCACCAACTGCTACTTGCTGAGTTACTACTAAAGAATTCTCTCTTAACTCTAATGCTTCTGCTGGTCAGGGCCTGGCTTGGCTTTGTGTGGAGAGAGGAGGTAACTGGAGACAGAAAAGGTACATGAGCAAGTTCCCAAGGGTACCATGCCACCATAGAAACAAACATCTGCTTATAGTTGAATCTAGTACTCCATTATTTTGGACTTCAACTCACAGATGTCTGAGCCAGCTTGGCCAGTGTTCAGAGGTTCTGGGAGCTGATGTCCAAAACAATTCAAGAACCAAAGTTTGGGAACCACTGGTCTGAATAATTTTTAGTGACCCCCATGCACCTCTCCTGCAGGTGTCTCAGATCTTCACTATGTTTGCACTACAGTGAAGGCAGGGTGACACAGTCTGCTTCCAGTGGTATATTTTGAAAATCTTCTTTGTGGTCTCTGTGAATACACACAGTGGGTTACTCCTGCGCCTGCGCAGAGCACTCGGAACCTTCTGGAATCGCTAGGCAGAATATTTTTTGATACATTTTGGCTGTAACTCCGCCCATCCTATTTGTACCTATAAAGGCACTCCCACCTAATTCCCCTTAGTTCCTTTTGTCCGCCATGTGAGCAGCATGTAGGAACCGTTTTTCGCTAGAGCTCTTTCACTTTTGGTTTGGTTGGATTGACTCGGACTGTTCTCGGACTACGATTTTGGATTTCCTCTATTCTCTCGTGATTTGTTGGCTTTTGACCCAGTCTGTTTTCGACTCCTCTTCGCCTCACCCTTGGCTTCGTCATTGGACTCTGTTTTGACAACGACTTCGGACTGGTTTTCCTCTTTGCTGATCTGGCATCAAAATCTGCCACTTTCAAATGGTGTTCCATTTGCCAGGCCAAGCTCCCTCCTTCTGATGGCCACTCCAAGTGCCTCATCTGCCTTGGAGAGTCCCATAACGTGGATGCCTGCGTGCACTGCATGAACTTCACCCTGCAGGCCTGTAAACAGCGCTCCTTGAGGCTGAAGTCTGAGGCACTGCATCCCTCCGCTCCGACTGCTCCAGCCCAGTTGTCTCCAAAAAGGGGTCGGTCCCCCTCAGTTAGCCTGGCCAAGACATGGCACCATCAATCGAACCCGTTGTGCCGTGAATCAGTTGCATCCGACCCCGAGGCAGTTCACCAGTCCCATAAGCATGTTGCTGCTTCCGTATCGGAGAAGGCTCGTGACCCTTCCAACCCGTCCACTTCCCAGGACCGTGATTCCTCAAATTGGGACCGTGACTCCTTGAAACAGTCGGAGATGAGCAGGGATCGTGGCTCGTCTGCCTCTTCCAAGGACAGACCTAAGAAAAAGAAGGCCAAGCATTCTTCCCCAAATCACAAGGAGCGCCCAGTGTCCACTGCGGTGGCACCTTTGCAGGGCGAACCGGCAGAGCAACAGCAATGAGCAGCTCCTGCCATGATGGTACCGGATCAGGCATCTGCCTTGATACTGACCATCCTGATGTCAGGGAACCTTCTGCAGTTCACCTGCAAGTGCAACAGGTGATGCCAACTCTTTCCCTCAAAATTGTGCACGTCGAAGAGGGAGAGATTTTGGAAGAGGAGTTAACTGCTGCTCCAGTTCGAGCTGTCCCCTGTGTTGATCGTGTCCAGGGACAAGCTTCTCAGTGCTGAGGCCATGACGGTCAATGTGGAGTCAGTACTGCAAGACACCCTCCGGAAGGTCCGAACTCCAACGCCGACACCACGTCAGTTGGCCGAGGTCGAACACTCCTATGAGGTTTACAACGTGGCTCACACAGCATTCAACCTGCCCTTTCCGTCTTCTCCTCCCAGGGCCCATGGTCTCACCTTTGCGCAGTGGCCCCAATTCTGCTTCGGTGACTCTTTGGTCTGCGACAGATACTACTCTCTACCTGGACTCTCTTTCCACGGCTTTGACCGCGGCCATCAGGAGGTGACTCTACTGGTTAAACCCGTACTTTGGGATGCAGGCAGTCAGGTTTCACCCGCTAGACAGGATCTTCGACCTCTGCCTCCGCTTCCTACAATGCCTCTGACCCAGACTACCTCTTGGCACCATGAGCACCATAGTCCATTGCCTGGGTCCCATAGCCTCTCACCTTCTTCTTCATCTTCCACCTCCTCGGATTCATCTGTCTCCTATGTACCGAGAGTTCCCTCTCCGCCGCCAGATCTGCTGGATGACAATTCCTCCCTCCCTCCCTCCCGACGATGTGCGAGTGTTTGCAGAACAGATGGTTCACATGGTCCACGCTTTGGACTTGAAACTCATGGAAAGAGAATCTGACCCTATGGATCCGATATATCGTCGGATCGTCTACAGCTCCACCGACTGTGGACATACCTGTCCTCCCATCGCTGCTCAAACTTACGCAGGGGTCTTGGGAGAACCCATCATCCATCCCATCAACGTCAAAGTGAATCGACCACCTGTATCAAATCTCTGGGGAGGATATCGATTGGCTACGAGAACATCTTTGCCCGAACTCGGTGGTCATGGAGGCATCTCAACAACTCCGTCAACATCAGGCTCAGACCAGCCCTGTGGACCCCAAAGGTCAGAAACTGGACATAGAATCATAGAATCATAGAATTGCAGAGTTGGAAGAGACCACGAGGGCCATCCAGTCCAACCCCCCTGCCACGCAGGAAATCTTGATCAAAGCATCCCCGACAGATGGCCATCCAGCCTCTGTTTAAAGACCTCCAAGGAAGGAGACCCCACCACGCTCTGAGGGAGTGTGTTCCACTGCCGAACAGCTCTTACTGTCAAAAAGTTCCTCCTCATGTTGAGGTGGAATCTCTGTTCCTGGAGCTTGCACCCATTGCTCCGTGTTCCAGTCTCTGGAGCAGCAGAAAACAAGCTTGCTCCATCCTCAGCGTGACATCCCTTCAAATACTTAAACAGGGCTATCATATCGCCTCTTAACCGTCTTTTTTCCAGGCTAAACATACCCAGCTCCCTAAGTCTCTCCTCATAAGGCATCGTTTCCAGACCTTTCACCATTTTAGTTGCCCTTCTCTGGACACGCTCCAATTTGTCAATATCCTTTCTGAATTGTGGTGCCCAGAACTGGACACAGTATTCTAAGTTGGGAAGAAGATCTATTCAGCGACGGGGCTGAGTTTCAGGATGGTGAACTATTCTGCCTGCATGGGCGCTTATCAGCAGGTGTTATGGGAACGCTTGGGGGCTCTGATTCAAAACCTTCCGGAGGAAAGGCGTCGGATGGCGGAGGCTATTCAATGTGAGGCTCAACTGTTAGCAGGCCAGCAGATGAACTCATCCAGACATGTGGCTAACTGTGTAGCAAAGACAGTCGCGGGATCAATAGCTCTTCGCCGTCACGCTTGGCTCCAATCCTCTGGCCTGGCCCCACAGGCTGCTTTGACTATTGAAGATATGCCCTTTGATTATTCGGGCTTATTCAATGGGTCAACCCACGAGAAGTTGGAGTTTACTAAAAAAAAAAAAAAAATGAGGACCACTGCCAGAAAATATGGTATGCAGTCTGCCGCCTCCTCCGCATACTGGTCTAAGAGTTGGTCTGGTTGGCAACCCTCCTACTCCAAATCTTTCAGGAGGGGATGTGCTCAACAGGCAACTCGTCACTCCCATTACCAGCAGGCTTCCCCAGCCTCGTCCTTGGTGAGGAGCCAGACCTCTGCCACCCATTCCCACCCCCCATCGAAACAGAGGGCCAAAGATCAGGGCAGAAGGAGATTTTGATCTGCCCTGCTTAAACATTCTCATTCTTCTTCCTAGACCCACCTCTTTGGAAGCCGCCTGTCTGCCTTCCAGAACACCTGGTCCAAAATAACATCGGACTGTTGGGTGCTCCACATCATTCAGGAGGGTTACTGGATCAAATTCAATACCCTACTGCTGTCAGGCCACATCCGGAGAACACTGCCTTCCTCTCCCCTTCTTGAGGAGGTGCAGATGTTGCTTCAGAAAGGTGCCATTGATCCACTGTACCCGGACCATTGACACCTCTACTTCTTTTCAAGTTACTTCCCGGTCACCAAAAGAGGAGGTGTACTTTGGTCGATCCTCGACCTCCGAGGAGTGAACAAGTTTATCACCCCAAGGAAGTTCAGGATGGTCATCCTGGGCACGATCCTTCCCCTCCTACAGCGGTACGATTGGTTCGCTTCCATCGATCTCAAGGATGCGTACTTTCACATTGGGAGCCATCCAGCCCACAGATGCTTCCTGGCCTTCCAGACCGGGGACTCTGCCTTCCCGTTCCACGTCCTGCTTTTCGGCCTCTCCACAGCTCCGAGAGTATTTACGAAGTGCATGGCGACAGTGGCAGCCTATCTCTGGCAACAAGGGTTGGTTGTCTTCCCCTACATTGACGACTGGCTCCTGATGGCAGATTCTTGGCAGCAGCTTCTTCACGACATCAATTTGACGCTGGAATTGTTGGACTCCCTCGGCCTGATCGTCAACTTTGAGAAGTCCCATCTTGAACCTACTCGGTCCCTCCAATACATCGTGGTGCACTTGGACTCGAGGCATGCCGCCACCTTCCTGCCTCGGGACCATTTTGATATGCTCTGCAACCTCATCTGCCAATGCCGCCGATCCCGGAGGGTGTCCGCCCACTCGGTATAGATTCTTCTTGGGCATATGGCAGCCACGATGTTCGTCACCCAATTCGCAAGGCTTCGGTTTCGTCCACTCCACTCGTGGTTCCTGCAGGTCTTCGACCCACTCCTGGACAGTCCACGGAAGCTCCTGACCATGCCAAGAGCGGTACAACACATCTTGGACTGGTGGCTGGACCCGAACAAGGTCCTAATGAGCATGCCGTTCGAGCCCCTGCAGCCTCAGGTCTCCCTAACCATGGATGCTTCCATGCTTGGGGGGGAGTTCACCTCGACACCTACGCAGTCCAGGGGATGTGGACTGCAGAAGAACGGATGCTCCATATCAACGTCCTCAAGCTTCTCGCTGTACAGAAGTTGCTTCGGGCCTTTGAAAAGTTGGTGAGAGGCAAGACAGTACTGATCGTAACGGACAACACATCCGTTATGTACTACCTGAACAAACAAGGTGGTACGAAGTCCCCATCCCTTCTCTCCCTCACTGTGGAAATCTGGAACTGGTGCATTGAAAGATGTATCCTCCTCCAATCCATCCACCTTCCAGGGGAGGAGAATACTCTTGCCAACAGACTGAGCCGTTCCACTTTGTCTGTCCACGAGTGGACTCTGCATCGTTCAGTAGCGCACCAGCTCTTACAACGCTGGGGCACCCCGCTGATTGACTTCTTTGCAACCCTGGCCAGCAAACAGTGTTGCCTCTTCTGTGTCAGGTCTCGGGTTGAGGATCGAGAGAGGATGCGTTCATGTTCCGATGGTCAGGACCTCTTCTGCACCTGTTTCCGCCATTTCCACTGTTGACACGAGTGGTGTCCAAGCTGCGTCGGGACCAGTTGGATGCAATCTTCCTTACGCCATGGTGGTCTCGATAACCATGGTTTGCCCCTCTTCTTCATCTGGCCCGTCGACAGTACCTACACCTTCTGTACCGTCTGGATCTACTGACCATCCAGAACGGCAAAGTCAGACACCCCAACCTCCAGATGCTGTGCATGACGGCCTGGAGGATACGGCTTTGAACCTGCTCTCCGATTTGAGGCGTCCTGTGAGCCCTACGCTACCATCTGACATACAGACGGTTCTCGACGCCTCATTTCCATCATATAACACACCAAAGAACATAAAGAATTTAATGCTACAATGTGCTGTTAGAAAACATAGTAATATACCGTACATATATTTCCGCATCTTCAATTATATTGCATTATTATATTAATATATTTTATTTATAAAACAAAAAGTAAATAACATTAAAAATATAAGGAAAAAAAGTATGTTGTATCTTTCTAATATTAATGTTTCTTCTGTCTTCTTTCCTTTTTGCCTCTTCCTTCTTCCATTATAACCATCCAACATTGTCTGCTAATTACTACTCGTACTCTCTGCACCCCTCTACGTATCACTCTTACATGTACAGATGGAAGCGTTTCGAATCTTACTTGTCAGACCGTGGCCTAACTGTTGTTTCTTCCTCAGTCCTGACAATTCTCCAATTCCTGTTGCACCTGTCCAATTCGGGACTCTCTGTTTCGTCTATATGGTGCTACCTGGCCGCTCTTTCGGTCAAGTTTCAGGCATGGGGTCAACCATCGCCATTCAATGACCCGATGGTCAAGAAGTTTCTCAAGGCATACAACAACCTTCATCCACCGGTGGTTGAGCCCACACTGGCCTAGAGCCTCGAACTGGTACTCTCTCAGCTTACCAGGCAGCCCTTCGAGCCCATGGCTACTGCGGATCTACGACTCCTCTCATGGAAGATGGCCTTCCTGGTTGCCATCATGTCCGCCCGCCGGGCAGGTGAGCTCTGTGCCCTCAGATCGGATGCTCCGTACCTTGTGTTCCACAAACACAAAGTGGTCCTCAAACCGGACATGTGCTTTCTTCCAAAGGTGGTTTCCAGTTTCCACATTAACCAATCCATCGTTCTTTCTGCTCTGATGCAGGATCCCAAGGATGACTTTGAACGAACTCTCCATTCCCTGGATTTTCGGAGAGCCCTTGCTTTCTACATACAACAGACAGCTCCATTTCGGAAATCTCCGAAACGGTTTGTGTTGTATGCTGATTCGAAATTGGGTGTCCCTATTTCTCCGCAGTGCTTGTCCAGGTGGGTGGTTTCGACCATCTCCCTTTGTTGTGAACCCGCCCGGAAGCCCTTGCCTTCTCGGGTTCAAGGACACTCCACCAGGGCTGTCTCAACCTCAGCTGCCTTCCTCTCTGGGGTGCCTCTAGAGGATGTCAGTCGGGTAGCTACACCATTGACTTTTATTTCACATTACAGACTGGACACTAGGTCTCTTAATGAGGCCTGTTTTGGTAGAGCTGTTTTATTGTCTTCCATTCAATAAGTGAGTTTGCTTTGGTTAACTGTGATATTAGCAGTTACCTTTCTGATACATGATATTTGAGAATATAGTTATGGTTTCAAAAGTCTAATGTACTTGGTGTGGTTCAGAGGACATCACTTGTGAACATAGAATTGCAGAGTTGGAAGAGACCACGAGGGCCATCCAGTCCAACCCCCCTGCCACGCAGGAAATCTTGATCAAAGCATCCCCGACAGATGGCCATCCAGCCTCTGTTTAAAGACCTCCAAGGAAGGAGACCCCACCACGCTCCGAGGGAGTGTGTTCCACTGCCGAACAGCTCTTACTGTCAAAAAGTTCCTCCTCCTGTTGAGGTGGAATCTCTGTTCCTGGAGCTTGCACCCATTGCTCCGTGTTCCAGTCTCTGGAGCAGCAGAAAACAAGCTTGCTCCATCCTCAGCGTGACATCCCTTCAAATACTTAAACAGGGCTATCATATCGCCCTTAACCGTCTTTTTTCTAGGCTAAACATACCCAGCTCCCTAAGTCTCTCCTCATAAGGCATCGTTTCCAGACCTTTCACCATTTTAGTTGCCCTTCTCTGGACACGTTCCAATTTGTCAATATCCTTTCTGAATTGTGGTGCCCAGAACTGGACACAGTATTCTAGGTGAGGTCTGACCAAGGCAGAATAGAGTGGCACTATTACTTCCCTTGATCTAGACACTATACTTCTATTGATACAGCCTAAAATCGCATTGGCCTTTTTAGCTGCCGCATCACACTGTTGGCTCATGTTCAACTTGTGGTCTACTAGGACTCCTAGATCCCTTTCGCACGTAGTCTCATTCAGCCAGGTCTCTCCCATCCTATATTTATGCATTTCATTTTTCCGCCCTAAATGCAGTACTTTACATTTCTCCGTATTGAATTTCATTTTGTTAGCTTTGGCCCAGCTCTCCAGTCTATCCAGGTCATTCTGAATCTTGATCCTGTCCTCTAGGGTATTAGCTACTCCTCCCAATTTGGTGTCATCTGCAAATTTAATAAGTATGCCCCTAATTCCCTCATCCAAGTCATTGATAAAGATGTTGAATAGCACTGGGCCCAGGACAGAACCCTGTGGCACCCCACTGGTCACATCTTTCCAAGACGAAAAGGAGCCACTGCTGAGCACCCTTTGGGTTCGGCCGGTCAACCAATTACAAATCCATTGAACAGTTAACTTGTCTAGCCCACATTTTACAAGCTTGTTTGCAAGAATGTCATGGGGAACCTTGTCAAAGGCCTTACTGAAATCAAGGTATGCAATGTCCACAGCATTCCCTTCATCTACCAAGCTGGTAACTTTATCAAAAAAAGATAGGTCCTCGTCTAATCCTTTAGCATGACACCTTCCTCCTACTGGTGAAGCTTCCTAGTCTACCCACTGTATGTATTCACAGAGACCATGAAGAAGATGCACAGGTTGCTCACCTGTAACCATAGATCTTCGAGTGGTCTTCTGTGAATTCACACAGACCCGCCCGTCCTCCCCTCTATGTCCTGCTATGGCATATATGCTCCAATGTCCCTGGTGCTGCTAATTGCGGAGTCCTTCAAGGAACTGAAGAGAATTAGGCGGGAGCACCTTTATAGATACCGATAGGATGGGCGGAGTTACTGCCAAAATGTATCCAAAGATATTCTGCCTAGCAATTCCAGAAGGCTCTGAGTGCTCTGCGCAGGTGCAGGAGTAATCCACTGTGTGAATTCACAGAAGACCACTCAATGATCTGTGGTTACAGGTGAGCAACCTGACCTTTTGATAATGTAGGTGATTTAGTTCCCATATTTTTACCATTCTGGGTTCATTTCACTTGGATTTTCTCTTGGGCTATTTCTGTGGATACCTGTGGTTTTAAATTAAAATGGCTTGACAAGAAATTGAATGTAGATGTGGTTGTTTTAGGGACTTTGTACTGTTTGGCCTCTGAAATATCAAGACAGAATAACTTACAGACTGTGATGAAGGTGGCCTGTGCTTGTGTGCAGAGATGTAGGTCAACTCTGAAGCAGGTCACAGAAGTGGGCCATCAGCAACAGCTTTTGCTTGGGCATAGAATAATAATTACTGGTGGTATGCAAAGGGATCTTGTAGCACCTTTGAGGCTGAGTTGCTCAAAGATGCTACAAGATCCCTTTTGAATATGGATATTCCAGACTAACGTAGCTGTGTCTTTGAATTACTGGAAGTGTAATTACTTGAATTGCATTACTGTGTATGTTCATCTTACTGCTGTGCAAATGGGGAAAAGCTGTGTTCTCCTCTCTAGCAGCTATTTTAATACACAAGCACACTTATGTTTTCAGTTTAAAAAATACTGTGACTGAGAAGAGGAAAGAGAAAGCATCTTTTAGTGGCTGCAGGTATTTCTAGAACGTTTTTGTAAAGGAACACATTTGAGTGTTTGGATTCCAAATCTGTTTTACTTGTTTGTGCCCTAGCAGTAGTTATCCTATAGCTAGATGGATGGCATGTGGCAAAACAACCAAGGAATTAAAGAAATCAGAAGAAAATAATGCTTGATGATTGGAGTACGAGATAAAAACACCATCAAATAAGTGAAAGGGGTATGGAAGGTCTGTAGTTGTAGTATTTGGATAGATAAAAGGCAGAATGCTGAGTTGACAGATGGAAAATTAACTGCGAAGGATTGGTAGGTGGCAGACAGAGTGGGTGGTTGAATCATGGTGGTATAAATTACTAGATCTAGGTGACTGGAAACAACATTGCTCTTGTGTTTAAATATATTTCAGCCAGATTAATTATCAGCTGAGATGGAAAGCAAATGACAGCCACTTGTAGAATGTTGTATTAAAACACCTGGGGTATAATTCAGCTGCACTCGTGCATATTTAAGTGTTAGTTATGCTTGTGCTTAACTCTCTTCCATTGAAATGAATGGGATTTAAAAGTGCTTATCACCAACTGAATTGCATCCTTGGTATAGATTACGTGTTTGTAGAAGGAATCCTCTTAACACTTATCTCACCTCCCTGTGTCCAGCTTTTCTCCATTGTTGTATTTGGCTCCATTGTGAATGAAGGCTACGTCAACAAGCCAAATGAAACAGAAGAATACTGCATCTACAACCGCAATCAGAATGCCTGCAACTATGGCATCACCGTGGGAGTCCTTGCCTTCCTCAGCTGCCTTCTTTACCTGGCATTAGATGTCTACTTTCCACAGATCAGCAGTGTCAAGGACCGCAAGAAAGCCGTGCTCTCTGATATTGGTGTTTCTGGTGAGCAGTTTAGTAAATCAGCACTACATGGTTTTCTGTAGAGATGTTGTGTGTGTGGATAAGGCTGCAGTTCCATGTACACATTCCCGGGAATACATCCCATTGTATAGAGTGGGACTTCTCAATAATTATGCAAGGGATTGTGATGCACAGATGCACAAATGTCTTATTTCACAAAGTAGTGAGGAGGCATTGTAGTAAGAAACATACCTCTTTCTTTCCCTCCTCTCCACCATCTTTATATCTCTTTTTTCAATGGATTTCTTTAATTTCACCATTTTCATTTATCCTGTTACTTTTATTGTTGATATTTCTTCCTGCTTTTTCCATTCTTGGTTGTTTTTGTTTTCCGGCGGTGTGGGGAGAACATAGCTCAGAAGTAGAACATATGTTTTGTGTGCACAAGTTTCCTGCTTCTGTCCATTCCAATTCCAGCTGAAAGGATTCAGGATAAAGAGTCTGAATCTCTTAGAGATTCAGGACAGAGGAAAGGAACTACTTTTAAAAAAAACAAAAAAAAACACATAATAAACTATGAAATTCAGTGCCACAAGATGTACAGTTGGCACTTCATATTCCCTGGGGTTTGGTTCCACGACCCCCTGTGGATACCAAAATCCGTGAATACTTAAGTTCCATTATATGCAGTGGCATAGCAAAATGGTGTCCCTTATATAAGATGGCAAAATCGAGGTTTGGTTTTTTTAATTATTTTTTAAAGAATACTTTCAAGCTGTGAATACTTAAATCTGTGGATACCAAATCCATGGATACGGAGGGACAACTGTAGTGATGACTGCCAGTTTAGATGGCTTTAAAAGTATTAAACAAATTCAGGTTAGGGCTGTCAATGGCTGTTAGTAAAGATGGTTATATATCACTTCTTGCATCAGAGACATTGCAGTCTCATGTATGAGTTGTCGGGAGATCTGACATGGAGGATATTGTTGCACTTACATTGTGCGTTTGGGCTTCCCATTTGGAAATGATTGGCCCCTGTATGAACAGAATCCTGAACAAGGGTTTGCACATATTGCACAGTTAATGGCAGTTCCATACCACTTTAACTGTCATGGCTCCAATCTAGGGAATTCTGAGATTTATAATTCAGTTGGGTGGTTAGAATTCTCAGCTAGAGAGCTTTAGTGCACTTCCCTGAACTACTGCATTCAAGCTCTCTGGCAAAGAATTTTGGATGGGATCCAGCCGTGGTAGTTAAAATGGTATCAAAGCACTGTCATGGTGTAGTGTGGATAAACTGCTAGAGTGGCATTTGGTTTGATCAAACCTGGCTCTTCTTATGCCATAATTTCTGAAAACCACTCTCAAACAGAGGACTCAGTACTGGGTTGGAGGGACTAGTATTTGAACTTTGTATAAGACAACTTCAAACATTTTCATTTCTCGAGTAGTTGACAAATATAACATTTCTCTGACCAGTTCTGCATAGGTTCTTTGTCCAGTGAAAAGCCTCTTGGTTCATTCTGGAACTGGCCTATCTTGACATAACCCACTTGGCTTGTGCGTTAACTTTTCTCATGCTCAAGGACAAGGATATGGAACAAACTGCCATGAATCATGCCCATATTGATCAGGGGACTATTCCTTCAGAATAACTACAAAATGCGAGGCTTGGTAGTTTGTTTTCTTCCAAGTAAGACCACTCAAATGTTTGTTACATATACATTGATGAAAGCCTCCTAGTTATCTAGATGTCTTCCCCTGCATGCCCTCCTCCACAGTTTCTCTTATCTCCAAATCTGCTTTGGGGAAATTTTATGAAGAGAAGAAAAGAAAAGAAAGGATTGTACTTGCACATTTACTATTTATTAACTTGCTGGAAGCCAGAATTAACCTGCAGCATGATCCCAGCTTGGTCATCTTTACATGTGCAAGAATTAATATGTAATTCTTGAAGGAAAAACCCCCATCTAGTTCTCTTTTCCTCTGGAACAGAAAATTGTTCTAGTTCTGCAGAGAATAGCATGGTTTCTGTCCTTTCTAATCTGCTTCCATGTCATCTGTGTTATTATAAATTAGAGATAAATTACTGATCCAAGAGTTTTAGGATAGCTTCTTTCTGCTTATTGTCCCTTACATAGATTCATCTTTCCAAGAATAATTTAATTATTAGACCTTGCAGTGTCAGATGCTCAAAGAACTAACCATAGGGCAAAATGCACCAGAGGAAGCTTTCTTTTGGATGCGAGCTGGTAAATCCAGTGCCAGTCTAGTGCATTTTCTTGTATCTAAATGTCGAGGTCCTTTTGCTGAAAAGGACACACACCTTAAGCAGTCTGCAGCAGAATTAAATGTTTGCATTTACACCCTTCTCTTTAATGAATACAAGTAGCCAGAAAGGTTTTGCAGTGCCAAAATGAGAACAGCCAATTTACAAATCTTTTATGTATAGAGATGCAATGTTGTGGATTGTACAACTAGACTTTCAGCAATAACTGCTCATTAACCTTTTCTATCAAAATGAATATTTAAAGGATTTTCAGGACCTCACTCACCCTCTGACACTCATATCAAAACTGAAGTTATTTTCTGCTCCTTCTGAACTAGAAGAACCAAATTAAAATGAAAGTGGAGTGAGGGAGCACAGAGGCTTTAGTCAGCCTAGGGCTATGAGGGCAGTTCTTTTGCTGTGCAGGGAATATCCTGCCAGAGCTGCAGCCATGAGCTTTGGAGTGGAACTGAAAAATGCTGCAAGTATTAAGAGCAGCCTGTGTGCGCCGGATATTTTCAGCTGGAGGGTTGTGGAGTCATGAGGAAAATCTGTGTGCTCATACTGACATCACTTATTATATGCCTCACTTCTTTCTTTCTTTCCCCCACCCTCAGTCATATGTTCAGAGCTTCTTGTTTGGATGATTTTCTCCAAGCTTCCCTTCAACTGTCCTATGCTGGAAAAAAAGTCATCCAGTGAGCTTCATGGGCAGATTGGGATTGGAACAGAGATCTTCCCCAATCCTGGTCCAACCACAACATCATGCTGGTTTTCTGGTACTCTTTGGTGGGCTCCCTACCACTTCACTAAACTGCTTCACTGAACTGCCTTACATGACTTACCTGATAGCCACAGGCAGCAGCAATAGCACTCAGACTCACAGTGTGCGGCATGCAGTAGAAGTCTATTTTGATTTCTTGCAATGTCCTAGCCACTATTGTAGTCCAGTGTTTTACTTTTGTTCAGTGTTTGCTGTCCTCAGACCAAGACAGATTTTTCTGAGGAAAGATGAGGCATAAATGAAGAAGATGCCGATGATGCTGTCATTATTGAGGTCATGAGGGCGATGCTACACCAGGATACTGTGGAAACCTGAAATGGCAGCCCAGAGCGAGAGATGAAATGTTGGGTGAGGTGGCTGGCATCCGCAATGGGACTTGTTAAGATGCTGAGGTCTTTGCTGGCTGCGAGCACTGCACTTTTTATAGGGTGTTTTCTCAGTTCATTTGTGGGCTGGCTGATCTTCTTAGTGAGGATCTTCTAGGAAATCACAATAATTCCTGGGGAAACTATTGCAGATGCTTCTCCACATCAAAAACTATCACTAAGCTACCGGGTGTGAATTTAAAGCTCTTCTTAAGTATAAACCCAAAGTGGTCAGAGAGGCTCATATTAAGTGGTTACTGGAGTCCCATGACTCTTAAGGCAAATGTGGTTTTACATTTAAAAAACAAAACAACCCCCCCCCACACACACAAAGCTCTATATCTAAAGGAAAGAAAGAAGGAATGGAGTATAGTCATGGCGGGGGCAGGGGGGATAAAATAGGGACATTAGTTGTCACAACACTTCTCTGTCTACAGAACTGCGAAATCCAGAGTATGTTTCACCCTAAGCTTCAGAGTTAGCAAAAACATCTAATTACCATCTCATAACAAAGTCTACAGTTCTGTTACTTGTATAATTGTTAGCACTTTTTCACACACTGTTACACTTTTTAGTGCCCTGCAAAGCATTGTGAAATGTTGTCACTCTGTTTTTGTGGGGTAAATGTTATTTTCTTTTCCCAGAGTTCTAACAGCTTATCCAATTACAGTTAAGCTACTTTTGTGTGGGGTTGGGGAATGTTATGAGGAAGCGTGGGATGGCTCCCCTCTCAAGGCTAGATTACATCTGGGGACCATGGTCCTCAGGAGTTTGCCTTTGCTGTGTGTGGTTTTTCCATAGTGAGATTCCCAACCCAGGCACTCACTGCAGGAGTGTCCCTTACTGGTGGCACCTGGGTTGGAGTCACTTTGCAGCTCTGATTTGGTAGTCTTGATCCACCAGCCTTTTTGGGAAGCTATAGGGCAGGCAAGGTAATCCCAATTGTTACTTGCGTTGACAGGTTGGAGATCACAGAAGAGATTTCCCTGCACACTGCTGGCTTTTGCAGTTTAGACAGAAGGTGGTCATCAAACCCATTCTTCCTATTAAAAGAAACCATATACCAATACATAGCTTGTGTATAGTAGGGTTACTTTTCAAGCTCCTGATCAATATTGATTAATACTGTAGCTGTTAAATCATGTTATCTGCTTATTTGCCAAATGTAACATCTGTTGCAACAGGAACCTTAGATTAGATATTTAACACGGGAGGCTCTAGATATGGTTTGTAAATATTTATTATTTCCTCCAAGGAGCTCCAGGTCCCTGCTTCTATCCCCACAGCTATACATATGAGGTAAGTTAGGGTGAGAGGCAGTGGCTGACCCAATATCATTTAATAAACTATATAGTTTACCAGGGTGTAGAATTATGTTTCCCAGTGGGGAGGGCTACAGAGCATCTGATAGCTTGGGTAGTCCCTCCCCACTTGCTCCTAGTAGGCAGGAAATAAATGATCTTTTGACTGCCCACCGGTGAGGTCATCTGAGAGGGACGACCCCTGGCTGGCCAATCTGTTTCCTGCCTATATTCCTGGTAGGACGTGTTTTTTCATTGTCTCTCTCTTCCCCCTCCCTCCACGTGGCCACGGCCATTTTTGGCCCTTAAAACAAACGAACGAACAAACCTTGTCTAAAGAGACATCCTGCACCAGGCCTGGTTGAGGGAGGAGGAAAGATGAGCTCTGTCTGTGCCTTGGAGTTGGCGGTCGCAGCAGAGTAAGGCAGCGACAATCACAGCAACGGACAGGGCAGTGGTGATATTTTAGCCGCTGCAGGAGGAAAGGGTGCTGGCAAGAGCGCCAAGAAGAGCAAAGACCCCACCGCCAAGGGCAGCAGTGGCAGGAAGAGGCCAAAGAAGGGGGAGAAGCCCCCCGTCATGGCTGCTGCTAGCTGTGTCCCAGTCCCACTCCACCCAGGAGGGTTAGGAGACAGACGGCAGGAAGAAGACACCGCACAGCCCCTTCCCATGGCGCCCGTGCCCCTGGTTCACCCCCCCCCCCAGCAACAGAGGAGCCGTTCCTCGTCTGCCATTGTTGTTGGTGGACTCCATGAGTGGGGCCCTTGGAAACAGGGTGGCAGGGGGGGAGCACAGATGGCCACTCCGCAAGGCACTCTGGCCAGGGAGGTGGCGGGCGGGTGGTGGCTAGTTTGCTCCAGCCAGGCCTGCTGGGGCTTACAGAGCTAGCACCCGAGGGGGGGGCACCAGCAAGGGAGAATCAGTGACACCAACCCCCCATTCTCCCCTCCCCAGCTCCAGCCCCCAGACCAGAGCAAAGGAGGCGGCAGGAGCACTGTAAGGCCCCGCCAGGCAGAAAGGGCAGCAGGGCAGACAAAGGGTAGACTTCCCCATCTCTTGTGCGGCAGGGGGAGGGGGATGGATGAAGTCCCAGGCCCCAGTTATGCCGGCGCTCATAGTGTGTCTCCCCTTGTGGCACCAGTCAGACCTTTGCATGACAATGAGGATGGGCACTGGGCCTCAGAATCCAAACTGGAGGGTGAACACCCACCCCATAAGAAGCACCCAAGGGTGCAGCAGGAGGGGGAAGACCTCCAGGATGAGGATGATCTGTTCTCCATTTATTCTTCTGAAGGGGAGGGGTCTGAGCACCATGACCTCTCTGACCGGGAAGAGGGGGAGCTTTCAGAGGAAGAGACAGAAAGTGCTGGTGACATGCCACGCACCTCGGGTCACCATTTTGTCACGGAGTCCCCAGTACTGCTGAAGAAGGTGATTAGGACATTGGGTCTCAAGCAGTCCACCACACAGCAATCCCAAATGGATCTAGACTTACCAGACATTTCCGGCGAATTTTTTTCCTGATTCCCAACCGGCAGCTTTAGAGATGCCTGTGCCAGCAGCTCTTGTGCACATGATGTATGACGAATGGGGGATCCCTGCGGTGGCCGAGGCACAGCCGAGTTGTGCCAAGAAGCTCTACACGCTGTCTAAGAAGGTGATGGGAAAACTTCAGGTCTCTGCCTTAGTGTCATCAGCAATTTTTTGTCGTGATGGAGAAGAAACATTAAAGGTGCCTGAGGACAGACAAATGGATATTGCAATGAAAAGGGCTCATGAGGCACTGTCATTGGCCATCAGAGCATCAACTAATGCGACCATGATCGCACGGGCTGCTATGCAGTGGTCTAAGGATGCATTAGCGGATGTCCCTAAGTCCCAGACCAGAATCAGGCAGGACCTTCATAAACTGGTGAAGGTCTCTGCCTTCCTAGCTGATAGTATCTTGGACTCCGTTCAGTTTTGCGCTAGAGCACAGGGCGCAGCAGTGGCGGCCAGGAGGCAGGTGTGGCTGAAGTCCTGTAATGCGGACTTCAAATCAAAACAAAACCTGGTATTGTCACCCTTTCTGGGAGAGAAGCTGTTTGGTAAATTGTTGGAACCAGTCCTAGTGGAGGACAAGGACAAGAAAAAGAAAACTCTGGCCTCTTCCCGGAAGAGGGAGGAGAAAAGGTTTTCGAGATGTTACAGGCCTTTTCGTCCCTCGGGGATATCAGGGAAGCACTTCATCCTCATCTTCCTCCAGTGGGAGAGATTTCAGATAATCCAGACCACTCTGGGGTGATAACAGATAGCAACGTAGAAGTCAGCAGGGAGCTTCTGGAAAGTCCAACCAGTCCCAGCCACCCAAAGGAAGCAACAACAAGAGTCAGCAGTGACTCCTCCCTCCCAGTGAGGGGACGGCTGCAGGCCTACGTAGACATTTGGGAAAACTCTACCTTGGACAGATGGGTCCTTTGCTCAATTCGACAGGGCTACCAGATAGAGTTCTCTTGACAACCTCCACATTGGTTCATTCTCACGCCTATCCAAAAGGATGCAGAAAAAAGCAGTTAATGGCAGACGCCATTCACCATCTGTTACAGCTGGGCACAATAGAAGAGGTGCATAGCTCCCAGAGGGGCGAAGGATGCTTCTCAATTCTTTTTCTAGTTCCAAAGAAAAACAGAACGTGGAGGGCAGTACTAAATCTAAAGGGTGTCAACAAGTTCGTCTAGAAGCACACGTTCAGGATGGAAACATTGAAGCACATCCTGGAAGCCATAGGACCAGGAGATTACCTGTTTTATTTGGACTTACAGGATGCCTACCTTCACATTCCTGTTCATCAGGAACACCGTCAGTTTCTCCGCTTCTATTACAACAACAGACATTTCCATCACAAGGCTCTTCCTTTTGGCCTTTCCTTGGCTCCAAGAGAGTCTCTCCAGAGACATGGGTTTCAGGGCAGCTTCAACAAGAGTCTTCTGTCTCCGTGTGAACAGATCCTGCACCTGGGGGCAGTCATGGATTCGGAGAAGGGTCAGGTTTCCCTTCCTCCAGAGAGGATGAGATCCATCCGTTGGACGGTTCAGGAGGTCAAAGAAGCGGAGGCGGCATTTGGCAGAAGAGTCCTGCAACAAATAGTCCAGGTATAGATGGACATGGAATGCCAGACCCACCCTAAGTTGGGGCTTTAGTATATCCCAAGCTGTTGGATGTTCCGTAGCCCTCCCACTGGGAAAAGGAACGTTGGTCTTACCTGTGATACATTTTTTTCCAGTGGTGAGGCGAAGACCATTCGGACCCTCTCACTGGTGATCTAAGGGAACATTTTGATGGAGGCTCATTATTGACTGCAATATAGTCTTGAATGGCTGCCTGTTTAGATTTTTTCCTTAACTGATGGAACTTCTTATGGACTTGTATATAAGTTTTTTCCTTATGGATTTTCTCCATGAGATGGTACAACTTTGCGAGGCTGTGATATGGACTGGCTAGCTGGGGGTCGTCCCTCTCAGATGACCTCACCGGTGGGCAGTCAAAAGATCATTTATTTCCTGCCTACGAGGAACAAGTGGGGAGGGACTACCCAAGTTGTCAGATGCTCTTCGCCTCACCACTGGAAAAGAACGTATCACAGGTAAGACCAACGTTCCTTTCTCCTTGGTCCAAACTCAGTACTCTTGCCACTCCCCCATGCTGTTTTTTAACACTGTAAACAGCTGGCCACATGGAACCAGGTGGGGTAGGAGACTTGCTCATAGGTATCTAATTAAGAGAGCTTAACAGATGCCATCTGAAGGTCTTTGATCTTTGAACAGCAAGAACCATAGATTTAACACTTTAAAAACACACTGCAGTATTTTACTCTGCTTTTGAAATGATCATGCTGTTGAAATCTTTGTATTAAATTTTATTAACAGCTGCATGTCATGACCCTCTTTGCAGTGGACTGTGGCATGACATCCTGCAATATTTCCTGCACCTGCACTAATATTTGCACTAAAATGTGCAATGCAAGGCCAGAAAGTTATTTTTGTTCTTTATAATATGTTCTGTCTACTTGATCTTTATTAAACAAATTGCATTTATTAATGTTCACATACACATTCCTGTACATAATCAAGATTTTGTGATTATAGTAATAAAGGAATGTACCTTGTGAAGAAAAAAAAATGCTGTTGAAATCTTTTTTAAAAACCATTCTCAATTGCAAAGAGTTCATAGACTGCAGATATACTGCCTTTGGAATCAGCTCTATAGCACCTCAGTCCTTCAGACAACAAAGTCTGCGTTTGGACTGAACAGCCCACCATCAAATTGGGGGCATATAGATATGTCTGCTATCAAAACTCAGATTCCCAAGATGCCTTGCTGGTATAAATTACAATTACTGATCATTGTGTGTGTGTTTTTTCTACTGTTGCCAATTTCCACAGGCTTATGTTTGAACTGGTTTTCATGCCACTCCTATTTTTGATTCTTCCTTTTTTTCTTGTCCATTGTAATTGAGACATCTTTTGAGAACATAAATCACACATCTAGACAGCTACATGCACACACAAACACACATGATACGTATATGCGTGTTATAGGATGCACACACAGACACACACCTGGGCAGCATGATATAGTGGACCAGGACTCCAGGAAATCAAGGTTCAAATCCCTGCTTGGCCATAGAAACCTCTGGTTTATCTTGGGTAAGTCACACTCTCTCAGCCTTAGAATAAGACAATAACAAGCCTTCTCTGAAGAAATCTTGTCAAGAAAATCCCATGATAGGTTTGCCATAGGGTCACCATAAGTAAAAAATGACTTGAAGGCACTCAACAACAACTATATGTATATTTATATAGGGGTGTGTGTATATGAATATGAATGAAATATAAGTGCCAAATGAAGACAAACATACATACACATACTTTAACATCTCCTTTCCTTGAGTCGCACATCTGCAACAATATCTGCATTTTTTGCAGCAAATGTTGAGTTTGATCTTCAGAACTGCAGAATTTGAAAACACAATCAGAGACACTCTGAAACTTAATGAAGAGAAAGCTAAAAAATTGTAAAATATAGCATTTTTATGATCGAGAGAAAAAGGAAGTCTCAATACACATTGTTCATTAACAACCCAGTAATGGGGAAAATGGATTTTTATAAGGATCCAAAAGCATTTTGGCAGTTCTTAAATCTTTCTCACAAATTACAGTGCTATGTATCATACTTCTTTATACAGTTGTCCCTTCATATTCGCTGGGGTTTGGTTCCAGGACCCCACATGGATACCAAAATTGGTGAATATTCAAGTCCCATTATATGCAGTGGCATAGCAAAATGGTGTCCCTTATATAAGATGGAAAAATAAAGGTTTGCTTTTTGGATTATTATTTTTTAAAGAATATTTCCAAGCCGTGAATGCTTAAATCCGTGGATACCAAATTCGTGGATACAGAGGGACAACTGTATAACATTTTTAGATGCAGGACTGATTTAAAGGAAACATTTCAGTGGTTAGTCTAGTTGTATGGTGCCTACAAAGAAATAAATTTAAAATGTTTGTTCAGTTAATTTCATGACTGTAGCAAGTTACCTGTTTACACTTTCATTAAACTGCAGTTTCCTTAAGGCTTAAAGTAAACCACCAACTCATTCTTAAAGCTTCCTCATTCTATAAACTTGATTAAAATTGCGCTAAAATGTAAATTCTAGTCTTGGTTCTCCAGCAATTGATGACGTCAGCATGAGCCAGAACAGCATGACAGGGATGTCGGCTCAGTGGTTGTTCACTTTCCTCATCTTGATTTTGTAATTAAGTTTGCAAGCTACATGAGGAGAGTTTTCCTGCCTTTTATCAAATTTTGTGGTGCAGCTAACCAGGCTACAGCAAGAGAATAGTATATCAACAAGAAGTGTGAAGATGCAGACAGCAAAAGAGGAAGCACATTTTAGACCAGATGTGGAAAAAGTACAGCTCTGGAGCTATATGTGACACCCCCTCCCCACAACCGCCCTGGGCTGTTTTTGTGCTCCTCAACCATCCAGACTTCCCAGACTGCCCTTCTTCTGGCATGGATTTTTTCAGGAATAGCAAAGATGCACAATAATATGTGATTATGAATATTATGTGTGCATAGTACATGCTGCTATAACACAACTATGCATTTGCTGTTGTGTGTGCTTTGTTCTTTAGTGTTACATTGTGTTACATTAAGGAGCCTACATAGAATGGCAGAAAATCTTGGGGGTTAAGCAACAGTGAAGGTGGACAATGTCATCTTCAAACTTCAGAAGAGACATTCTCTGTTTAAGTCTCACTGGAGCAGAAATTAGGGAGGAGTTCATCCCAAAAAGCAAGCAAACAAGTAATCCCTCTTTTCTTCCACCAATCCCTTTTATATTCTCTTGCCTCATGGTCTTCTAGCAACCACTTTTATCATCATCTTGCAATGCAGATGTTATGTTTAAACCACTGTCTCTATTTATACTCAGAGGCAATGTAGGTGGCACCACAGCCTTGTTATATCTGATTTTCTCTTCCCTTGCAAATGTATTTTGCAAATGTACAAAAGGAAGGAAGTGAAAAATGTAAGCACAGTCCCCAATTCATCATGAAGTTTCTTTTACTTGTGCTTGAACAAGTGAAATTTATCCATCCATATTAGCTGGGTTGGATGTACACAACAACTGTTGTAAGGATTGCTGAAGTGGTGGGAGGGAAGCTCTCTGAACACCCTCAAGAACTGTATGAATGCTGAGTATTAATGATTGTTAATATTGTAGCCTGTTGTAGGAGTACCCAGCTTATGGGGGCAATTAGCTAACATACATTGGAAACTGCTTAATGCAGTGGAGATGTGTAAATTGGTATTGCTTAAAACAATTTGGAAACCACTCTGCGAGCCTTTGTGGCTGAAGAGGGGGGTATAAATACCTTAAATAAATAAGTAAACGCAGTGTAAATGGGTAAAAACCCTGATTTATACCTTTCTCAGTACCCCATGTATATATGAATTTCTGAGAGATGTACTTCATGCATCAGATCTTCCAGACCTTGGTCCATGAAGTGTGTGGCACAGTTTATGGACAGTGAGTTGCCTGTATTAGTCTGTTGAAGCAAAATGGCATCTAATGTTATGGCATCTTAAATAATCAGGCTTTCTTTGACAAAAGCTTTCATGAACTGCAATCCGTATCACCAGATTCACTGTTTAAAGTGTTAAAGATTATTTTTGTGGTTGCTGTAACAGGCTTACATGGCTACTGCTCTGAAAGTTATCTTGTTCCACCTGAAGTGCTTTCACATGCATGTGTGACAATGGCTTGCTCATTTGCACATTTGTCACTTTTGGAGTTGGAATCAGAAAACAGGTTTTCAGAAAATTGAAATTTGTTTGAGAGAGGTTTTGTTTCCAGCAGCGTACCCACACATTTATTTTGTCCTGGTGTTGCCTCAGATATAACTGGTTATGCAGGGTTTTAAAACAACAGAAGACCTGCAAAGCTTGTTTACTGGGTTGGAGTGGGAATGGGAAGAGTATATACACTTTGCCTTAACCTTCCCTCTTTTAAATTGCCTTAGCTGAAAATGTATTGTCTCTTCCCACACAGGTCTCTATTGTTGTTCCTGTGTTTGAATGTGAAACACCTCTGTCCCCTTGTTTTCTCTGTTGTTACTACTTTCTGATGTTATTGTCCTCTTCATTCCCAGTCCATGTAAAACTCCCCAGGTAGCCAAAGATATTTTGGTGCCTGAGGTAAAACCATGGGAAACAAACCCATGGGGAAAAAAAAAGACAAGATGACCTCCTTTCCCCATTTCATGTACATAAACTAATTGCACTGGTAGGTGAATCAGATTTCAACATTGGGGATGAGATTGTATCATCCGCCATACATGAGGCTAGTTCAAACAGCCCAGGACAGGTGGTGTGGCATATACAACCCTGTCATACAACAGAGGGGAACATGAGGAGGTTCAGCTAGGAGGTGTCATTGCTGATTCCCAGCATAGTGAAACCATCATCTCACTATGCCTAATGGAGGAGCTGGCCCTGGAAGCTCAAATTTTCAATGAGGTATAACGTCTATACTAGAGGCTATAAAAATATATGGTTCCATTATACTTTTTTCTTCTCAATAAAAGTAGTTCTATGGCTTTGACAGAATGTCAAAGAAATCTAAAGTTCTCCAGCAGTTAATTTTGGAGAATGTTGTCCTTCAGCTGTCTCCCTACCTGACAGTGTTTCATTGTACAGCTTAGTTCTGCAGAAAACCTACATTTCAGGAATAAATAAAAAAGTGACAGTACTGTTGTGAGGCTTAGTAAGATGTCAGTGGTGTAATTAATATACCAGCTTTGAATTATGCAGGGAGCCCAAGACTGTGGAAACTGCCTTCCCTTGCTGTTCCACAGTAAGCTTCCCGCCCCCCCTCCCACTTACAGGAGAACCACATATTTTCAAACCTGTATTTGCTGGAGTTAACACAAATACTATCACAAGGGGGAGTACTTGTACCTGGTGGAGAGAAGTACCTGGTGGAGGGAAGCAAAGTCAAGTAAAGCTTCCCACATCCATTGATTCTCCCTTACAAACCTCCCAGGTTATGATGTGAGTATATGCGACTGAAGACTATTGCTGAATCTAAACAAGGCTGGGTCTAGGGAGTGCTTGGCTGGGAATCCACAGCCGAATGCTACATTGCCTTGAGTGCCATAATGAAAGAAGGGCAGCATATAAATGTGAATTAATCAATGTATGAATAAAGAGGTAGAGGAGGAGGAAGAATCCTACTCTAGATGGTATTTTCCTACAGCTGGGATAGCTTCTGATCTTGAACTCAACTGTGGGACAGTATTTGCCAGGGAGAACTGACAGATGGCAGGAGACACTTCCTGTCCACCAATTCTCCCCTGCTTCAGTGTTACAGAGAAGCATATGATTGGGAATATCATGATTGTGTTTCAGCTACAATTCCACCCCATTTAGCCTTGCAGCAAAACAAAATCCGGTAGGCTAGAATATCTTTTAGGCTAGAAGTCACTGCGGAAATGTGAAAACTAAAATGTGTGTGTACCTAATTATCCCTTCCCCTCACCTGTTTTCCCTCCTTTTGTTTTCATGGCTCTCTCTCTCAGGCTTCTGGGCATTTCTCTGGTTTGTTAGTTTTTGTTTCCTGGCTGATCAATGGCGTGTTTCAAAGAAAGAAGATAACCCAATGAATGAAGGAGCAGATGCAGCCCGAGCAGCCATTGCGTTCTCTTTTTTCTCTATCTTTACCTGGGTAAGTAAGGGAGTCCTAGAGCCTGGCTAATAACTGTTTATTTATTTTGATTTTATTCAAGTATTCATCACTTTCCTGCTTACCAGAGCCTTCAAAGCTAGGTGCAATAAAAATAAATGGAATTGTATAGCTTATAATAAAATCCAACATTACATGTAATCAAGCTCACTTGTTGCAGGCTCTTCCACTAGAAAGTCATCATATCAGTCCAAATAATAATTGGTTGCCCCACAGGAAAGTAAAATAAAACCCTTGACATTAGAAGAGAAAATCAAAACCCAGAAAGCATCCACTAGATTTATTGAAAAAAAAGGAGACATGTCTCAAAATGCTGAAGCCTGATGCATTTTGGCCTAAGAATATTTGAAGGCCTTCAGGAAGCTAGACAAAGAATATAAAAGACAGCCAAATGAATAACATACCTCTCAATGTAATGAAATGTAAATTCATATTAATACTTACACATTGCATATAGTCTATACATATGTACTTCCTTAAAGAAAAGGTCTGCAGACAGTGCCCTTAAACATTATCAGTTTCAATGTGAAGTCGAAGGCTTATCAGTTTCTTCTGAAATCTATTCATTACCTATAAAAGTTCAGCCTTCTACTCATATGCATTCTTTCACCAGTAAATATTACAACAAATTTTGAGGTCAGAAATGTCAGCAGATTTTTTCTTTAAGGAATTATGTATAAGCTGTGTGCAAAATACAAGTATAAATATGATTTTTACACTTAATGACGCATATACCTATGTACTCATGTGTTGACTTCTATATTATTTATATAGCTCCATCAAGAAGGCTGTAAAATATCCATAGGCTGAAATGTGCTGGGCCTTTAAACTATTAAACATCATTCTGAAGCATATTGATAAGTGTTTCCCTTTTTTTGCACAGACATTATATAACCCAAACACTTAGTATCATCAATAGCTACCCTTTCCACATTTTAAAACCATGATATTGCTAAAAGAGTTTGCAGTAGTCAGATAGGAACCCCACCCTTATCCTGGAAAGGTAGAGGGGAATAATTATCTTTTAAGCTCTAAATCAGGGTTGGGTAACTACATGAGGGTCCGATGCTAATTCCCTCCCCCACAGACCTCCTCCCCATGGACCTCCCCCACAGCAAGCCCAAATACCTCCATTTTCCTGTGCAGTAACTCTCAAAATGGTGCTAGGAAGTTACTTCAGGGGCTACTAATGGAGAGGAGGAGGAGCTACAGTAGGCTTCAGAGGCCACAAAAGTAGAGTCCATATGCCCACCCCACGCTATATGGTTTCCAAGCATTGCATGGGATGCCACCTTCCCCAACCTTGTAGGTGGTTATGCTGAGTCCCGGATGATCATAGAGATAGTTCAACATATCTGGAGATTCCAAGTTGGAGAAGGCTGATGTAGGGGGAGGAAAGACATAATAGCTCAAAGCTATTCAATGGATCTGGACCATAGCCCCCCTTCTACTTTCTTGCTCCATGTTGCTTGATGTATTTTTAAAAAAATTTAAATGTTGAGTGTAACAAAGATGTGTAAGAGGAGTCTACATTCAGTAGAGAGCATTGTTCCTGTGCCTTTCATTGATACTAGAAGGGAGTATCTGAAAACAAGAACAACCCAAATGATGCAGCTCCCCTCTGAAAAAGGAGTACAACCTTTGGTCTTTTTAATGGATACACACACATGCACACATACATTCCATCTATACAAAGGTAAACAAGGTGAGTGTGATGGAACTGGTGTCTAAAATTATGAATGAGTGTTGGACTAGGGCTCTGAGAGACTGGGTTTGACTCCTGGTCAGCCATTGAAACCCACTGGGTGAAATTGGAAAAGTTGCATTCTCTCAGCATCAGAGGAAGGCAATGGCAAACCCCTTTGAACAAATCTTGCAAAGAAAACACCATGATAGGTTTCCCTTAGGGTCATCATAAGGCAGAAACAACTTGAAAGCACACAAGAACAACTGTTATACTCCCATTCTGATTTTGTCTTTTCTTAGGCATCTTTTTGCCACTGTAGGAACAGAATGCTGGACTAGATAGATCTTAGTCTAATCACTTATATTCTTACAAAATGCAGCTTTTTCACAACACAGCAAAACTAGCATGAGGGGGGAAAAACACTATGTGAAGTCAAAGGCTTTCACGGCCAACATCCATAGATTTTCCTTAGTTTTTTTCCGGGCTGTGAGGCAATGTTCTGGAAGAGTTTATTTCTGACGTTTCGCCTGCATCTGTGGCTGGCATCTTTAGAGAATGGTTGGGTAGGAGTGTGTGTGGGGTTTATATACTGTGAACCTCTGTTGGAGAGAATATGTAAATTTGTGTATTTGAATGGCTAGTTTCAGGGTGGAGATACGCAAGGAGGATTAGCGTCTTATTTGGCTAATGGTCCATTGTCTGCTGGAAATCCCCCTGTCCCTGGGTGGAGTTCATTTGCAAGGCTTGAGTTTTTGATTTTTGTGTTTTTCAGGACTGGCTGCCAGATTTTGTTTACTTTTAGGGTTTCTTCTTTCCTGTTGAAAAGTTCAACAGGAAAGTTCAACAGGAAAGAAGAAACCCTAAAAGTAAACAAAATGTGGCTACCAGTCCTAAAAACCACCAAAATCAAAACTCAACACATGCAAACAAACTCCACCCAGGGACAGGGGGATTCCCAGCAGTCAATGGACCATTAGCTAAATAGACAGTAATCCTCCTTGCATATTTCCACCCAGAAACTAGCCATTCAAATACACAAATTTACATATCCTCAACAACACGGGTTCACAGTATATAGCCCCCCCCCACAATGCTAAGAAATATTGAGACAATAGTTGTCAGTGAGTTCTCTCAAGAATAATAAAGGTGGTCTGGAATCACTTGGGAGTGAGCTACACTGAACACATGCAGGGGGCTTCTAAGTATACATTGTGCTTGTTAAAATTTTCATATTTAAGGATATTTCAGCGATGATGGACAGAAAAATTAATTTGCTGTCCTCCACAAGTACCTGCAAGTAGCTAAAATTAATAACACCTGCCAAGCCCCTACCCCCCCAAAAATTATATGTCAAAATTCTGTGTTCTCTGTCAGACAACTTGGAGTGAGAAACCCTTGCTAATTTACTGCAAGCTACCCAGTAATCTACCAGTGGATCCCGATTTACTTTTGCCAACTCCCTGCTGTATGAATATCACATATAGAATTGATGTCACCTAGAGTGGGCAGCAATATCCAGGTGTTATCCATTTGTAAATATTAATTCATATTAATGCTTTTAAATTTAAAATTGCCAACTATCTGGCCATAAAACTGATAGCTTGCAAAGACAAGCCTCAGTATTTTATTTACTTATTTCATTGCATTTATATCTTGCCTTTCTCCCAAGAAGCTATGTAGTGCAAAAAATGCTCAGGATGGCTTAGAATAAGAACCTAGATCCAAACTTCATAGGCTAGAGCTCCTCAGCATTACCTTGT
Source organism: Gambelia wislizenii (assembly GCA_030847615.1). Lineage (NCBI taxonomy): Eukaryota > Metazoa > Chordata > Lepidosauria > Squamata > Crotaphytidae > Gambelia > Gambelia wislizenii. The sequence continues at coordinate 223,962,937 of JAUMIR010000005.1, read as the reverse complement.
GGCTGTAGCAAAAGTTCACGCCACATGATCTTTTCCTTGCTGTACGCCAGAATTTTGGGACAGACTCTGGTTGATGTGCATTTTATCTAATAAAAATACTGCAGGATTTATTTGGTCTTCTAGGTACTCTTCCTCCTTTTTTGACTCATGGTGCCATTCACTCTATTCCAGATGTCATCGTCCCGTCCCCCCTTATATTCAGTCTACTCCTTTCATTCATTACTTTTCCTAGTGCTGTCAGACACTGGTTCCTTTTTGGCCACAGCAAAGACTAGCGTCTATCAACTGTAGAAAGAGTTTGTTATCACATGTGGTCCTTTTGTAAAAATAGCAGATGCCCTCTAGTGGCATCCTTCTGCAAAATGGAACCTTTTCTTCCATAAGATATCCTGTTTCAGTCATAGGGCTTTGCAGAAATCTTCCACATAGAAACTCTCATCTCTAATGCACCTCATTGCTTCCTGTTCTTTTCCTACAGGGCTTCCTGACATTTCTGGGCTTTCGGAGACTTGGAGAAATTACATTTCAGGAAGAATACAACACACTGTTTCCGAGCTCTCCACCAGTGCTCCCCTAACCCCATTCCCATAAAAAATTCAAATATGAGGATGGAAATATTTGGGGTGAAAATATTTCCAACTCCCAAGCTCAGGGGAGGAAGAAAGATGAGAGAGAAAGAGGCATATAAAACATAGGATGTTTGTTGATGTGGCGAGGAGAAGGAAAACGGAATTTAGAAAGTTACTTTCCTGCCTATCCTTTAGTTCCAAATAGCTGAAAACAGAATGGGTACTGTTCTAATCTAATTCTTTATTCCCTCTATGTTCTCTTCCTCAAACTAATTGCAGATAACACCAATGTGCCTTTCTCTCAATCTTGATACAGTTTTAATGTGTTTAACCACAACAGGTTGTTGTCAAAAAATATTTTTCTACTTCTGCTTACTATTGTCTCTTTGTGGCTTATTTTTCCTTGGCATGATCCATGATGCTGGAAGGAAACATAAGAACAGTGATCCCTGAGCCTCCCATTCTCTTTCTCTGTGTTTGTTTCACCAAAGAGCCTTTTGCAAATACTGTAACAGTTTTAGTGATGGCACTGGCCTCTCTTTACCATTGTCTTGATCAGTTTTGGGTGGGGGAAGGGCCAATCTGCTGTATCTCCCTATTTGCCAGCTTCCGTAGCCACCTAGTGCTGCTAAAAGTGTGCCTGTATATGCCTAGAAAAGGCATGTTTATTTTTTTCTCAGGAACCTCACAGCTCAGTCCAGTTCTGCTGTTGCTGGCTGCACAGAGTGGTACATCTGCCACAAATTCTTCAGTCATTCCTGCCTGCCAGCCATATGAATGGGGAGAAGACTAGTGCAGGCTGAAGTCCTTAGCATGTGTGGGCTGTGGGGAATGCTGTACCAGTAGGGGCCATGTTGCATGTGGCAAACTGGAACACACACACTGCCACTTCCTAACTTCCACCACCCTTTTCTCAAGCAGGTGAAATACTAGAGGCTGTAGACCAAGCCCTCCACAAGAAGATGTGTCCTGGGAGTGAATTACACTCCCCATTTGTCCTTGCTCACTCTGTTGCATTCTCCTGAACATGTGCTCTCTGTGGGCTGTGCCAGATCTTCCTGCTGTTTGAAATACATTTGCGTTCAATTTGTTAATTCCAGTTATGTCTCACACACTAATTTATGTCTTGTGCACTAACAGCTACTAACCCAACTTCTGTTTGTTTCTCCTTGGTATGTTTCCCTTTCTTTTTCCCATGTTTTTCTCCTTCCCATTTCCCCACCATCTTTCCCACACTGCCGCATTTTCCCTTAAAGGTGGGCCAGTCATTTCTGGCATTCCAGCGATTCCGACTTGGAGCCGATTCAGCCCTCTTCTCCCAGGACTACATGGACCCGAGCCAGGAGGCTGGCATGCCTTATGCACCCTACACAAATGAGGCTGACACTACAGATAGCATGGGGACGTACCAACAGCCCCCTTCATCAGATGCTTTTGATGCTGAGACACAGGGGTACCAAGCACAGGACTACTGAGAGGTGGTGGAGCCCTCCCCCTCCCCTCCTTTCCCCTCCGCCCACTCCCCTCTGCCACCAATAAGCCAAGGTGGAAAACAGACACATATGTACCGGAGCAACAGGTGGCTCTCAGTCACCCTCCAGCCTTCTAGGGTCTCTGTTTTTATTCCTTTACTTTTTTAAAAAAGCAGATAAACCTAACACCTCCTCCCTCTTCTGAACTTTCCACCAAAACCAAATGATTGGTTACAAAATGTTGTATGGTTCTTGCTGCAGTAAATGAGTTTATCTCTCTTTGTCTGGGAAGCTGCTGGGAGTAGGAATCTAGTTCAACCTTTCTGTAGGGGGAAGAGGGAAAGGACCTCAAGATGGTGTTGATGAGAAAGAAGGTAAAGCAGATGGGGAGATGACTGGGTGAGATGGAGCCAGCCTTTGGGATGTCTGTCTATGCATGAGTGTTTAGTAACGAGGAGAGAGAACTACAGTACTTGAACAGAAAAGTGTCTAAACCTGTGAGTGAGGGATGACAGTGGGTATGTGTGCAAGAAAGGGCAAGTGGATGATGTAAATCACAGCCAAACGGTGTTGTAGGATTGCGAAGAGAAATGGATTTTGAATGGGTTTCACCCTTTCACTGAGATCATGACCAGGTGGTTTTAAAAGCGACATTGGATCCTTTCAGGGCTGATTGAATAGCTAAAAAGGAAACTGTTCTGCTTTTTGTGTCAGGATTGTTTTGGCAATGCCAAGAGTGAGTGGTAGTTGAGATTCAGTTTGTTTTATAGCTTCCAGTCTAAATCCAGCCCCATTGAATCCATGACTAGACTAGACTAGACCCATTGAATCCATGAGAGTTTGATAGGTCAACACATCTGTAAGTTCTGTTAATTCAGTGAGTCTTCGCTAGTTAGGTCTCTTGTCTTTTGCCTATATTTCACTTATTGGAAATTAACCACATTAGGTGTCCATCACAACTCTTTCCTGTGGCTGGGTGCTCTGTTGGATCACCACCCACAGTCTGTGCCTGAAGTATTAGATGTCCACTTTACCAATGGTAAAAATCAGGTAAAATGAATGGGAATCATGTTGCCTTCTAGAGGTTGCTGAACTGACACTCCCAGTATTCCTTATCATTGGTTACGCTGGCTTCAGCTGCTGGGTTGCAGTCCAGCAGCATCTGGAGAGCCAGAATTTCCAGCTGTGAGGTAAAAGATAATTGAAAAAATACAGCCTGTAAAATTACAAAGGGATTATGTTCATTTGTTTTGGGTATGACGCAGCGCTTTACAGCTCCATAACTGATGTAGCGCTGTTTATTTCACAGCAACCTAACACACAGTTCGGTAGACTTGATAATATTCATTTGTTTAAAAATACAGTACATATGGAGGAAAGGCATTGAGAGCTTGCTTGTGCTTGAAATATGTAGGGACATTTTTTTGATCCAGTCCATTCCCAGGTAATAGGTTGCCATCATGAGGCCAAGTGGGATTCAGTTGGGAAATAGCCAACCACTGCCAACAGTGGCCTAGAAAAGCCCCTGAAGACATAAATCCACCTTGACTATGTACATCAAGTTTTGGTTGAACAGAATTACTCTGACTTTTAAAGCCCACTGTTAAATCCATTTTTTCTATAACTGTCCTTTTATGTTGATTTTTAATGGTGCTTGTTCTCTTGAGGGAAACAGTAATTTAAAAAAAAAAAACATTTCCTGGGAATAAGCCAGACCCAGAGATTAGTATAGGTGTTGGACAGCCTGATCTGATGCAAGTTTGCTCAGAACTAATCCTCATTGAGTGGCGTGTCATTCAGAGATGTGTCTAGATGATTACAGCCTAAAAAATTATTTTACCTGAACACACTAATGAATTTTAAAAGAAAGATACTATAATCAAAAGTAACCTGGAGGCCATGTTAATAGTATTAGCTGATATGATATATTCTTCCTTCAGTGCCACACTGACACATAGCAAATACATTTCATGTACAGTGTAATGAAGTAAAATCTTTAGTGCAGGGTTAGGCCTTTCAGAAGATCATGTCCTGTTGTTCCCATCATCCCTCACCAGGGACAATGCTGCTAGGGGCTCGTGGGAATTAAAGAGTCCAGCAACATCTGGAAAACCACAGGTTTTCCAACTCTACTTTACCACAAGTTAACCATATAGTGGTACCAATGGCAGTCACAGTCCTCGTGAGTATCAGTACGAAGAAGCAAGACTTCATAGGGCTAGTCTGCAGAGACATTATGCCTTTTACTGCTGTGACTATAGTGGCCCTTCTCTATTCTGGATACATTTTCTGGTTGTTGTGGATTTAAGAGGGAAGACACTTTAAGCTCTTGTGCCAAACCATCTGTTACCCCCCCCCCCCCACATACACACACATACTGTTTTGATGCTCAAGAATGGCAAAGCAGAATTTCCACACTGAATGTTTTGCTATGCTGGGAGAAAGACTGTTGTTTTTGCCAGCTAGGGAGAAGACATTCCAGACTGCACATGATAATGTGTAACTATGATAATAATACACACACGCACACATACACACACACATATACACACACGTATGTATGTCTCCAGTTTACCTTATCTGAGCCTAGCCCTTTCAAGAACATCAGGAGTGGGAGAACTACACAGAAAGTACATCTCTGGCATCTACAGATTTCTGTTACAACACATTTACAAGACTCCACTTTTTGTGATAAATCAGTTTGAATTAACTACTTCTTCCCTACTCCAGTCTTCTATATTTAAATTGGAAAAATACATATTCTTTGGCCATTTCTTCACCATATTTACACACAAGTAGAGAAATGTAAAGTGACATCGTCATTTTGGGTTCACTGCAGTGTCTTGTATTTGATTCCTAATCTCCTGATTCCTGACAGCTGGCACTCTTTTTCCTTTGTCTCTCCTGATCTATACATGTCTGGGCTATGAGAAAAGTATACTTCAGGTCTACTACTCTGAGTCATGGATGGGGGAACTGCATGGCCCTCCATGTATCTGGACACATCATTGACTGCTGGCTAGAGCTGATGGGAGTTGTACTTCAGTGAATGAAATGGGGAGAGTCACACATTTCCCACTCTTGACTTACTATGTACATTTCAGGAAAGAATCTTCTTACTGGCCAGCTGTAATACTGGCTAAATTAAGAAATCGGTGGTTAGAGCCATGGATTTCAGTATCAACACAGTTTGAAACCCGGTATTATATGTTTAGCCTGTGTCTGGATTAATATTTACCACCAGGGTATGATAATACAACTATGTATTTCTAATGAGCACATCATATCTGCTTAAGCACCACAGGCTTCTCAGTGGAACTAACAAACATGAGTCTTCACACATTCATTACCTTTTAATAGAAAGTTATCTGTTTCTAATTGTATCATTGTACTCCAATGATAAGCATTTAGTAAGAGTTAGTTTTAAAATGTCATGGTTTTTGAGGTGTTGGTTTGGTCATCCATATTTTCCTAATGATTTGTTAACTCAGTGAGTCTTATCGGCTAATTCTCTCCTAAAAGAAAGCACACCATACTTAAGGTTATCAGGCCTGAACTACATTCTACTCATTCAGAAGTGTAGAAATCAGAATAACATAGCACTAAATACTGGCTGAAAAGATAGTGCTCAACCCTAGTATTTTAGGGCATTTCGGGACATTACACTTCTCATGTATAAAGAAATCAAAGGTGCATCTTTGTATTTGCCAGAAGGACCTTTTTATAAAGCTCCCACAGTCTTCTTAATATATATATATGGCTTGCCCTTTCTGACATTATAGCAATATATTAAACTTGGCCACTTTTTAGCTGTTTCTCTACACATTTTAAAATATGAGTAGGGAGTTGCTGCAATGGTAGAAAGATAACTTTAGACTGCTGTTTTCCTTTGCTACTACCAGGTTAGTGAAAGGGGAGACTAAAAAGACACAGCTGTTGGCAAAGAGGAAAATGACGAAATGCCCTTCAATTTTTGTTACCCCATCTTTGAAAAGGATGGGCCTAAGGCTACCATCAAAGGGTGTCGAATGACTAGTGGTGTTGAGTCTTCCCCTACTTTGTGGTGTGCATGCTGATGTGTATATGTGGGGTTGCTGCTGAATCTTTTTTGTTGACACCTCTTTTGTAGAGATTGTATGCCAACCTTGGAAAAATTCCTTTTTGAAGATTCCATTTCCAGAATCTCCAAGCCAGCATAGCCATTGATCATGTTGGCTGGTAGAGTCTGGGAGTTGTAGTCCCCAAAAAAGGAGCAATTTGTGTGTGTCTCCAAAACCTGACACTGTGTGGCTAGAATCTAGCAGAGTGAGCGGAGGGATGTGATAGTCTGTTGCACATAAAGCACAATGAGGAATTTGCTTTTTGGTCCCAAGTGAAAGCAATATTGTATAGGGCTTGAGGGAGGGGAATATATTCTCCACCCCCAAGCTTCTCTTCTATTGGGATGGCCTAATATTTAGGCTTGTGGGTGGGGGGTTATTTTGATGATGGGTTTCTTTATAATAGGTTAGGGAGAGGTCCTTCCTTTTCATCTCTCCCCCTGGAGGGAAAGAGAGAACTATGGAACTGGAGGGTGGAAAATCCAATGTTGGTATAGTTTTGCTGTTGTCAGTTCCATGCTTTCATGTGGCGGTGGAAGGGGGGATTTTCCACTCCACAACATCTGTTCTGTGTAAAGATTAAAACAGGGTATTGCCTTGGGGGATAGGCCAAACATGTATTAAAATGAATTATTGTGCTATGGGGTTGTTTTTACACCCATTTCCCTATTTCACATGAATAGATTTGAAAGTTCAGACAGGAATACTTTTCCCAATTGCATACAGTGCCCTTTCACAAAACCCAGAAAAAACATGGACATAAATACACACACCGCTGTGGATGGAACATATAAGGTTAATGAGTCACAACTCAATGGAATTAGATGAAAGACCATTAGTTGAAGTTTGTGTCAGCACACTGAATTTTGTTGGATTGAAGCCACTACTGTCATTGGAGAAAATGCTTCATGTAGAAGTAAAACATTCTGCCCAATGGCCCATCTTTGCCATTTTTTCTTGCTCCTAATAAAGAATTCCATGGTGATCTTCAGCTTGTGTTCTCTGGTAGGAAGGTTTTCTATGTTGCCTCAGGAGAGCTAAAAGGATATTTTTTGCTGCATTCACATTTGTGTTTTTTTTTTTTTAATTGCACAAGGAGATGACCTCTCTACCAGTAAATTTGTCTGATAACACCGGCAATCATGCAGCAGGAGTCCTTGGCCTTCCAGTATTGGGCACAGCATTCCATGGGTAATGGAGAAATTTGGCTATCCAGAAGCTGCACTACTGTGGTTTCTCTTTGCTGCTGGGGCACCTGTGCACTCTGTGAAGCCACAGTGTGGTAGTGCTGCACATACATATTTACTATAGAGGCACACAACAGTAACAAAATATAAATCTCCATGTTTTATAGAGCAGTTCACTTATACTGGTCCCTTTAGTTAATGTAAAATGTGAAGGACAGATGAGCGTTATTTACATATAGTAGACGTGGTCCAGGGAAATGTAGGCAAGCATGGCTTCAGTCTGGTGCATGTCTTTGCACATTTAGACCCACATTATCTACCTTTCACACTTGTGTTTCCTTGTGGGAAACAATAGTGCAAATATGGTTGCTGTGTCAAATGTGAAGGAACTTTATAATGGTATTAAGGGCCTTAGTGTGCTTTAAAATATTGCATGTTATTTCTGCAGCGTTATGTGCAACCTCCAGATTTAAATTACTTGGGACCATCAGAACATAAATCATGCACAGAGACAGAAATGTTGCTAAGTACAACTGTCACCATGTGAGATATCTCCCAGTCAAACAATACAGTCAACCAAGTCATCTAGCTTCTGACTTGTTAAGCCAAACAAAGCCATCAGCCAAAGAAATAGGTCTGCCAAATAACTGCACTCCTAGGTAGGCAACAAAAGCACCAGGATGTTGGTCAGTGGCCACACATGGTTGGGCTTAGCTTGATAGAGCAGAACATGCACATGTCTGTTGTAGACTCCTAAGTACCCCACAAGAAATGAGGGGGAAACCTGATAGTATACTTACCAACTCTAGAGAGATGTCACTTCCAGGCACAATCAACTGAATAAGAGTTTACGTGGGCCAAGTTACCATCCCAGGGTTGTTTTGTTTTTTGTTAAATCACAACCAGATCTAGATGTCCCCTATGAGCTCTAGATATGAATATCTCATTACATTTCTCTTTACCTATCATGGTGATAGATGAGAGAGTCTCAGTATTTGGTACTTGTAGTTTCATTGGGCAATCACAAGCACACAGGCAGAACCTTAGATGCCAGAACAGACAGGTTGGTCTCTATAAATCTAAACTGAAGTATCTTTGAGAAATCACAGGTCAGTCTGACAATTGTGCAGCTCTCAGCATTGGCAGTATCACTGAAGTCTTGCTGCCTGTGTATAATACATAGTCTATACTATATTACATATTAAGGTGTATAATATGAAGCTGTACACATACATGTTTATACATATGTGACAATGAACAGGTGGCCTGCCGCATACAAAATCCCCCCATGTCCAATTACAGTAATTCCAAACCACCCCAACTGATCCATTCTGTCCTCTCCAGTATGTTTCCCTCTACCAGCTTAACATAAGCCCTGCCATCTTGGCACCTGTGTTTACGATATCCTGTATACTTGTGGTTTAAAAAAGTGAAGGTGGTAACTACTGGTGTGTCTTATCAATAAAGTTGTTACATTAAAAAATTGTAAAGGCAGTGTTACGTGTATTTCTTGGTTTTAAATTATATCTGTATTTTTAAATGGTTTGAAAATAGCGAATGATTCTTCTTGCCATCACAGTTGTGTTGGTCCCAGCCCTTAGTGTCTCCTTGTTGGGGGTGGGCAGGTGTTATCCATCCATCCATCCATCACTTTATTTATATCCTGCCTTTCTTCCAGACTGGGATCCAAGGCAGCTTACACAAAGGCAGATAATTAAAACACATACCGTATTTTAAAACATACAAAATTAAGATGAAGGCAGTATTGAATAAAAACAGAATTAAAACCATTTAAAATCTTAGCGGTAACTTAAAGATTAAAAGCAATACAGCAACATAAAAAGGACTACAGAAAAGTCAGTGAGGATACAAAGTCATTTTTGAATGCTTGAACGGAGCTGCAGTTCTTTTTTCAACATAGATGGTTATTTTTTTAAAAGTAATGCTGATTAAATATTAGGAAAACTGAAGTAGCCACCTAAAGTATAAAGAGGAAAGACTCATAATTAAAGCAAATATCAATCCAATGAAATAAACATCTGCATTTAAATAACAGAGGAGGAAGCAAGATGAGCTCACAAAAGATACTAAGCTGCATTTTACATTTTGTCTATCAGGGTGTCCATATAAGGGCTGGACAACCCATGAAACTCCAGATGCTAATTCCCATCAACTCTGGTCAGTCAGTAGTCAGAGATAATGGAATCTAGTCCAAAAGAATGTAGAGAACTTCAGGTTCCTCAATAATTACATACTGTACTATTCAAAAACATAGCTATATTCTGTTTCAGCATAGAATGATACAAGGGAATTCTGTAGCACCTACAGCATCCAATGAAGTGGTCTAGAGTCCATAAAAACTTATGCTAGAAAAAAAATGCATCTCCTAGGTGTTACAAGATTCCCTTTGTTACACTGGCAGCACCTCCCTGACTAGGGGGCTCTGCTGGTTCAGGATATGAAGCAAGCAAAATGTCCATGCACCAGTTCTGGGCTCAAAAAAGAAGGCTATTTTATTGACAGCAGATAGAAAAGCAAACAGCATAATCTCCTTTGCTGTAGGATGACGTTCTCATTCCCTCCCGCTGCCTCCAGCTGTGGGGAGAAATCTCGACCCATTCTACTAAAGGGAAACAGGGCCTAGTGTGTCCAATGCAGCCTGAATCAATCTTTTGCTAGGCCCTGCATGCAGGGTGTAACACCCTTACATCTTTTTATTTAGATACAGCAGTTCTCAGGGGTTCAAACAAGCGTCTTTTGTAATCTTACCTGAGGATGCTAAAGGCTAAACTTGAATACTTCTGCATGTGTCCTAAAGAGACTGGTATGAGTCAGAGCCTTAGTTCTTAGTTATTCCTGCAAGTTTGTGGCTGGAACAGATTGAATGGTAATGTGCAGGCCAAGCCAGCCAGCCTTTGCCTTGGCTCCTGTCATGTGGCTGCTCCACTGTGGGGAGGAAGTGAGCTGAGCAGCCTTCAAGCCTTTGCAGACCCCCTGTGAGGACATCACGGACCCCCAGGGGTCTGTGGACCACAGGTTAGAAACCACTGGTATAAATGAATTGACTGATATGTTAATAATGAAAATGAAATGGTCTGACTTGGTATAAGATATCTGCCTATTAAAGCAGAAGTGGGAATTGTGTGGCCCTCCAGCTGCTGTTGAACTGCAACTCCAAGCATTCCTCATCATTAGCTATGCTGGCTAGGTTTATTGGGAGAGTCAATCCAGCATCTGGAAAGCCACAGGATTCCTGCGCCCATTTTAAACCTAATGTTTGTTGCAACTAAAACAGATCATTGAAGTAATGGTAACTTAGTAAGTCCACACTTACCTACATTCCATTGATTCCATAGGCCTAGTCTAGCTGGAGCTAACAATAATTTAGGCTAGGGATGGGAATCCTATGGTTCACCAGATGCTACTGGATTGCATCTCCCAACAACCATAGTTTATGGTAAAGAATGGCCACATCATTTCCAGCCTTGGATCAGACCTATGTTTTGGAAACGAATCACCAATTGCAATACAGAAAGTGTTTATCACCCCCCGATTCTGAAGGCTCCCCCTCTGTATATTAAGACTATGCCTTTTCAAAATACTACAAACCTATCCATATAATCCACTCTGTACACACAGGTCCTCTGGGGGACATTTACTCCAGTCCAGCCAGGACTAGGCTGGCAACAGTCACCCAGAGGACTTTTTCTTCAGCTGCCCTTAGATGCTGGAATAGCCTGTCAGAAGAGATTGGACAGTTGCATATACAGTAAAACCCCTGTATCTGCTGGTGATTGGTTCGGGGGGGGGGCATGGATACCGAAAACCGTGGATAATAGTGAATACTGTTGAAAATAATAGGACTTCCAGTTTAAAATACCATAGAGCTGCTTTTGAGGACCTAGAAAATGGCTAGAGAGGATACATTTTCTAGGAAGACTATGGTAGGTGTGCTGTTTTGTGTCCTGTGGATAATTGAATCAGTGGATAATGAATCAGTGGATACGGGGGTCCTACTGTACTGTTTGAGCATTAATGACAAATCTCTTCTGGCAGGCTTTTCCAGATGACTTTTAAACTGTGACTTTTAAATTGTTTTTAATATGTACTAGTTTTATTTGTGTGAAGTCAAAGGCTTTATTCGTTCTTTAACACTGATATTGTGTGTTTTTTGTATTTATGTATTTTTAACCAAGATGTATTTTAATTGATATTGTTTTGTGTTGATGTGTTGTTTCCTCCCTTGATACATGGGGAGAAGCAGGTAAGAAATAAATATTATCATCATCATCATCGATGGTCCCTTTCCCCCTCTTTCTTTCTGAGGACTGCCTCCAGAATTCGCGCCACTGCTCCTTAGAGGACCCTTTCACAGCAGAAAACCGCCTATTACTCTTCTTCAATGCCCGTAATTTTAATACGGAGAAATTTTAGGTGCACGACCTGAGGCCCTCAAGATGTTTGGGGGTTTTTTTTGCCTCCAACTCCCAGAATTCCTGATCACTAGACCAGCCGGCTCAGGCTTCTGGGAGTTGGAGGCCAAAACACCTGGACAGGGCCGCAGGGTGGGGCTAACAGCTTACAGCACCACCATCACTCCTCTAGGGGGCGCTACGGCGGAGTTAAAGTCAAACGGAAGTGTAGTCCGGCGGCGGCCTCGTCACCTGGCGGACGTTCTGGCCCCTGTCTGCTCTCGCCTCTCCTCCCTGGCCCGGGGAAGGGCGGGGCTGTCGCTCCTGCTTAAAGATGGCGGCGGCGAGGAGGAGTCTTCTGCAGAGTGTGAGTAGTCAGCCTGTACCACCGGGGAGAGTGGAGGGGGGGGATGGAGATTGGAAAATACCACCTCCCGGGTTCAAGGAAAGGGTTTCTTTTGTGTGTGTGTGAGAGAGAGATTCCCTTCTTTTCTGGGAAAAGTTTGGCCTTTTTCTTTGGGTATAGTGGGTGGGGTGATACTTATTACACGAGAGAATTATATGGGTTGTTTCAAGAAAGAGGAGGCGCCTGTTCCTCTCACCCGACTACGAGGATGAGTACGTTTAGTAAGTGCGTGGAAGGCGACCGTTGGGCAAGGGTCGTTCGCCATACGGCGGGGAGAAAAGCTGCACCTGTTGAAGCGCCACCTTGCTGCACAGTTGTTGAAGCACCGACAGAAGGGCCTTCCCTCTTGCTCCTGTCCCCTCGTTCCCACTATTCGCAGACTAGATAACTTCAAGCAGTGGTTCTCAAGCTTTGGTCCTTCAAGTGTTTTGGACTTCAACTCCCAGAATACCTCAGCATTGCCCATATCGGCTGAGACTTCTGGGAGTTGAAGTCCAAAGCATTTGAAGGACCAAAGGTTGAGAACCACTGATTAAAAGGCCCTTTCATATGGCTCCTACTATAGGATTCCGCCTTGGCAACACCTTGGGGCTCCTAGTTTGGTGAGGCACCTCTGGCTGAGTACAGTAGGACCTCTGCATCCACTGATTCATTATCCACCGATCCACCAATGAATACCAGGTACTGTAGGCTATATTTTGGAGGAAGGAACTGGCAAAACCACCTGTGAGTATTCCTTGCCTAAGAAACCTCTATGAAATTCATGGGGTTGCCATGTCGACAGGCAGCTTGAAGGCGCACGTACTCAGACACGTGCACACCTTCCTCCTCCACTTAAAATGCATTCCCACAGCAACCAGTTTATAGGTTAAAGCTTGTCTAAATAAAAAGATCTTTGCAGGCAAAAGGCGAGCAGAAGAGAGGGTGAGCCTAGCCTCTCCTGGGAGGGAGTTCCACAGCTTGAAGCAGCCACCAAGAAGGTCCTTTCATGTTTCCTCACCAAATGGTACCTGCGATGGTGGTGGGACTGAGAGAGAGAGAGAGCAAGAGAGCATCTCTCTCAAGAATTTCAAATCTTGAGAGAGAGAGAGACAGGTTCTTTCAAGTAGTCTGGACCCAAGCCACAGCTACATATATATATATATATATATATATGATTGTATGGCAGATTCTGTAGCCTAACTATGCACTGTGTCAACAGAACTTCCTTTTTTCTATTTTGGATGGAGGACAAGAAAACAGGACCAGCATCATAGTAGCAGCTGTAGGTTCAATGTAAGTGAATAATGCAATAAAGAATGACTAGATGAGGAAAATGATGACCAAGGAAACAGATGCTGAAGCAAAAGGGAAGTCAGGTCTTTATCAGACTACACATTCCTAGCACTTAGATGCCACTTTAACTGCCATAGTTCTATCTGATGGAACTCTGGGATTCTATAGGATGCAGTTACAGTGGTATCAAAGTGCTGTAATTGTATAGCATGAAAGAGACTTCAATAATATTTTATCAGCTAATTTTCTATACTGCCCTAATGGAGAGGAGATTGTTCCAACTGGTGTATAATCATTGTCCCTTCTGATTTTGCTTGGAGGAGTTTATTGGGGGTTCTTTCTTGTCTTGTTATCCAGGAACAGCTGTCAAGCTGGACCGATGACTTGCCCCTTTGCCAGCTCTCAGGTGTGGGTTCAGCTCCTAATCGTTCCTACACAGCAGATGGAAAGGGGACAGAAATCCACCCCTTAGAGGATAATTGGTTGAAATTCAGGTGAGAGGCCTGTGGAGTTGAGTGGAACAGTTGATCAACAACCCTGGCAATCTTAACCATTCTAACACTTTAGCCTGGTAATATGTATTGTGTGGTGGGCAGACCAGCTTGCTACTCCTGGGTAACACAGTGTGTGTCACTCTTAACTTGCCTTCCATATCTTTTTCTCCTTTGGCAGAAGTGAAAACAACTGCTACCTCTATGGAGTCTTCAATGGTTATGATGGCAACCGGATCACTAATTTTGTGGGAGAGAGACTCTCTGCAGAGCTCATGTTGGGCCAGCTGAATGCAGACCATGATGATGCTGATGTGCGTAGAATCCTGCTGCAGGTAATGGAGCTCTCTTTTGGAAGAAATCAGGCACAGATCTGTGCTCCTGTTTTGCATCACAGGGTGGGGTCTTTTGGCTGGATGTAGAGGAGATAGAGAGGGAGTATAGTAGTGTGTGAGGCTGTCATGGTGGATGCAGTGGAAAAGGTTAGCCCACACAAGGAGAAGTAATGTGAAGGAAGAAATGTTGTTATGCACCATCATATAGACCCATGGTTCCCAAATTTTGGTTTTCCAGTTGTTTTGGACTTCAGCTCCCAGAAGCCCCAGCCAGCTTGGCCAATAGTCAGGAGTTAAGGGAGCTGAAGTCCAAAACATCTGGAGGACCAGAGTGGGAATCACTGACTTTAGACTATAACTTACATGGTGACCCTGTGAATGGGAGACCTCTAAGAAATCCAGTTAATAACAGCCCAGTTCATCTCTCACAAATTCAGGACTGTGGCATCCTTTACTTGAGTTGATCACCTGTAATGCAGTCTTCCTCCATTTTTACTTCAACTTTCCCCAGGATGATTCTTTTTTCCTGTGCATCATTTTTTTCACAGTATGTCAATGTATGAAATCTTCAGTTTACTCATGTTGGGTTCTGTTAAGAGTTCAGGTTTCGTTTGGTCTTGGACCCATTTACTTTTTGGCAGTCTGTGGTATTGGTAAAATCTTCCATTAGCACCACATTTCAAACAAATAAGCTGAGTTTATTTTAAAATATATATAAATTGCATGTATCTGGCCCTAAAAAGCTTCTGTTCTAATACATTCTTGTACTGATTTCCTCCTGATGCCTCTCAGGCTTTCGATGTGGTGGAGCGGAGCTTTTTGGAGTCCATTGATGATGCATTGGCAGAGAAGGCCAGCCTACAATCCCAGTTGCCAGAGGTAACCTCTCTTCATTTTCTTAGAGAAATGTTATTGAATTCAGGGAGCAGTAACTTCATTTTCTCCCTGGAAGGAAGGACATACGATGTTCAGAAACTTCAGTGGGTTCAAAATACTGTGGCCAAACTCCTCACTGGATTTGGCTCCAGGTAGAACATAACTCCTTTGTTGCATCAGCTTCACGGGCTGCCAGTCTGTTTCCAGGCAGAATCCAAAGTACTGGTTATGACCTATAAAGCCCTTGGGTCCAGACTATCTGAAGGACCATATCTCTGAGCGTGCCTGAGTTTTAAGATCTTTGGGATAGGACTTTCTCTCACTCACAGACCCATTGGGTGAGGTCATGTGAGAGGGCCTTCTCGGTGGCAGTTCCCGGCCTCTCAAATTCTCTCC
Source organism: Gambelia wislizenii (assembly GCA_030847615.1). Classification (NCBI taxonomy): domain Eukaryota; kingdom Metazoa; phylum Chordata; class Lepidosauria; order Squamata; family Crotaphytidae; genus Gambelia; species Gambelia wislizenii. The sequence goes on along the minus strand of JAUMIR010000005.1, from coordinate 223,947,418 downwards.
CACATGAGGCTCGGTTGTCCTTCTTTCTCTTCTTTTTTGCGCTGGCCTTGGCCATTGCCTGGTTGTGGCAGAAGGATCTTTCAACGAGGTATGCTATACCTTTATATTTTTTGCTATGTTTTAAATGTTCTTAAATGTTTGAAATATGTGTTTTTAACAGGAATGCTTTTCTAATTTTTTAAAAGAACTTCTTAATAGATTTTTAGCTGTACTTTGTTTCAATCTATATTATAAGCAGCCTTGGGTCCCATGCCAGTAGAAAGGTGGGTTATAAATTAAATAAATTAATGAATAAAAATGAAAATATACTAAGATTGTACAGAGGTGGAGTCTCTTCTCCATTTACTCTTGCTGGTGCTATCTGCAGAGCCAGTGGTGGTCTAAAATGTACTTTTTGAGGACAGAGCAGGTGAAATATTTGCTTGCCCTATATGCTTCTGGCTTCTACAGGCTTGCCAGCACTGTGCATTGTACTCTACGTTGATTAATCCAGAAAGAATCCAGTTCCATGGTATTCTATGTTTATAACCACTGACCACTTAGACTCCTTACTTCACCTACAAAACATGCCTTGAAAGTGAGGAAGAATATCCATCCTGATCATGAGTGCAGCAGTTGATGGGTTTTTAGAGACAGGTAATTTGCATTAAGTGGAACTTGATTCTATGCAGTATATTTCAGGTAAAGATTCAGAGCTTTTCAAAAGCTTTACTGCTGTTTGAGGGTAAAAATTGCTCAAGAGTCTTGTATAACTTTAAAAGAAGAACATTATTGTAACATTAGTTTCTGTTGACCAGAACCCATTTGTTATCCTTATGGGTATACATATATGTATATACAGTTGCCCCTCCACATTCGCGAACTCAGCATTCGCGGTTTTAATTATTCGCGGTTTTGGGAGGGCCCCCCCCGGGCCCCCCCAAAACCGCAAAAAGGGGCCTCCGGAGGCCCCTTGAAAACCCTGGGAAGGAGAGGGGAGGGCCGGGGAGGCGTTCACGGGGCCTTTGGAGACCCTCCAGAGGCCCCGTGAAGGCCTGGGGCAGGTGGGGGGAGGCCGCGGAGGCCTTCACGGAGCCTTTCAAGGCTCTGTGAAGGCCCCAGGGAGGGAGGGGGGAGGGTGGGGGGAGGCCTTCACGGAGCCTTCGAAGGCTCCGTGAAGGCCTGGGGAGGGTGGGGGGAGGCCGCGGAGGCCTTCACGGAGCCTTCGAAGGCTCCGCGAAGGCCCCGGGGAGGGAGGGGGAGGATGGGGGGAGGCTTGAAGGCCGGGGGAGGATGGGGGGAGGCCTTCATGGAGCCTTGGAAGGCTCCGTGAAGGCCTGGGGAGGGTGGGGGGAGGCCGCGGGGGCCTTCATGGAGCCTTGGAAGGCTCTGTGAAGGCCTGGGGAGGGTGGGGGGAGGCCCCGGGGAGGGAGGGGGGAGGGTTGCAGAGGCCTTCACGGAGCCTTGGAAGGCTCTGTGAAGGCCTGGGGAGGGCAATCAATATTCGCGGTTTTTTGACATTCGCAGGGGTCCGTGGAACCTAACCCCCACGAATGTCAAGGGACAACTGTACAGGTTTACTTCAGTTAATGAAGTCAATGTGTTCCTGGGTATTCCTTCCTTGACAGAAAATTTGTTACCAGAGGCACAAATAATGTGGAAAGAATAGAAATAGGTTCCTACAGTACAAAAAAGAGCAGTTCAACATGTTTCAGCAAACTTTTTATTCCAAACGAACAACATGCACATATGAAATGAAACAATTAGGTCGCCTAAGCCTTGCGTATGTGACCAAAAACATCTTGAACCACCTAGACACCTGAACCACTTGAAGGCTTCTTCCAAAATGTATCCAGGGTTGATTTGTTCTTTCACTAAGCTTCACTTTTTTTATGATTTCCATTTTGGTGATCAAACTTATAGATATATGCTTCTTTAACATGCTGGAGACAGCTACTGTTTATCTGTTCTGTTTTGAATAGGCACACACCTTAGGATTGGCTACAATAGAATCCCGCTCTTCCCCAGCCCAAGCTTCATTTATTTGCATTTACTGCAGACATGCTGCTGCAACCCGATACCAAAAGTCTGTTTCTGCAGCCGTCCTTCCCCATCCTCCCCAATGCTGATGCTGCTAAAAACATCCAGGTAGATGGCGAACAAGGAAGAAAAGCGGGGCTGTGTAACAAAAAAAAAATAAAACCTTTGTAAAAAGGAGCTTCTTTATCAGAGGCTTTGTTAACTGAGATATGCCTGTACTAGAGAATAATGATTTTGTGTGTGTGTGTGTGTGTGTGTGTCAGTGTAAGACTTGTTTCCATAACCCTGTGTTCTAGGGGGTCCCCCATCACCAGTTACCCTCCCAGTATCAGAAAATCTTGGAGCGGTTGAAGGCTGTAGAAAAAGAAATCTCTGGAGGCGCCATGGCTATTGTGGCTGTCATTCTAAACAACAAGCTCTACATCGCCAACGTAGGTGAGTTCCCCTTCAACTTTTTTTTGAAGAAGTGCATCTCTGAACAAAGAACAGTAGGGCCTTTGAAGGCCCTACTTAATCCTCTTTGTATGAGAGAAATACTTTAGTGCCTTCTTTTGGGGCCACTGAACCTAGCTGCAGGGGTCTGTTTGAAATTGTGCAGTATTCTGCAAAAGTGGGAAAGAGATGAGACTGTTACAAGCATGGCTTCAGTGTTTTGCCATAGGGTGGTAGTGGTGGGTTGTGCTGAGGACATGTGTTCATTTTCTAGGTCCCTCCTATGTCTCCCTTTCCATCTTTGCAACATGCACTCCTTCTCTGCAGGAACGAACCGAGCACTCTTGTGCAAATCTACCGTAGATGGGTTGCAAGTGACACAGCTCAACATGGATCACACCACAGAGAATGAAGATGAGCTGTTTCGCTTTTCTCAACTGGGTGAGTATTATGCTCCAGAGACACAAGCTCAGAGGGCTGATGTGCCACAACACACAGCTGAGCCAAGAGAGGAAGGGCTACTAGAATATATGGTAGGTTCTGTGGTGGGTGGTATCAAGCCAAAGTGCTCAGATTAATAAATTACAATCTTCCCACTTTAAGGGATACATCACCAAATATCACATTAGAAATGAATCACAGTTAAGAGTAGTGTTGAGTAGAAATGACTAATAATTTATGGGTTGAAGTGCCACTTTTTAATTTTTCATATATATATATATGAAACTATATATATATAGTTGCTGGGAATAGTGCTGGATATATATATATATATCTCCAGCACTATTCCTAGCAACTCAGGGCAGGTAACTTTTAAAAATACATAAACAAATCAATTAAATTATTTATTGCATGTTTATGTTTGAGGGATTCTAGTCACCCAGATAACTTTTAAAAATACATAAACAAATCAATTAAATTATTTATTTCATGTTTATGTTGGAAGGATTCCTGTCACCAAAGAACCTCCTGCTTAACTGAGCCCTGCTCAGACCTTTACTGGCTCTGGAAAAAAGGGAGTTGTAAACTTTGGGGCAAAGGGAGGGTGACCAGCCAGACTGCCACACGTGTGAATGCCCTCATGGTTTGGACTATGCACATGGAGGGCCCTATAAAGAGGCTACCTTTGCTGAAATTGCAAGAGAATTGAGTAGGGGAGGTCTACTTATTAGTCCTCAGCATTTGTTATACTGGTAGGGACTTGTGGGGGTTGCAGTACAACAAGGTCAGGTAGATTTCAAGTTGTCCACCCTCAGAATACAAGAAGAGGGCAAGAAGATACTGCCTCCAAAGCTGTAGCACAATTGTGTGTATTTTGGAAATTGGTGCGGGGGAGAGTTTGAAGGACAAACTGTGACAACAGGTCATTTCTTTCCCCACATTGGAACAGCACCCTTTCATCAGGCAGACAGGCTTTGTTATTTCAGAGGCTTTAGGAGGTGGGAGGAAAAACATGCTGCTTGCATTTCTCACTTGATCTCCTGCTTGATTCCTCAGAATATCAGTGAGCTCCACCAGAAATGAAATTTCTTTCCTCATTCTTTGCTTGACACAGTTCAGTTGGCGTTTGGCAGGCAGCATCTACATTCTGATACAGGTTATTTAGTGCTGGTATTGGAGAAGTGTGGTTGATAGGCCAAGCTTTATAGGCTAACATGCATAGAAGCCTTGTTTTCGTCAGTCACAGCAGGCACTGAGAGGTCACTGAATGGCACAGTTCAGTCTGTCAGGATATCTGACATAAGGGCTGAAGTAAAGTAGCCTTGTTCTATTCCTTCTGAGGGAACATAGTAACATAGAAACTTATCTTCTATTGAGCCAGTCTTTTGGTAAATTGCTACCCAGCATTGTGCACTCTGACCAACAGTGTGTTACCAAGGTCTGAAGAATGTGTCTTTCGTATCACTTCCTGCCTGATTGTTTGGAATGATTATATTTTTGAACTACAGCTTCTAGAATCCTCCAGGAAGTGTGGCCTCTGGCCATGCTGGCTGGGAATTCTTGTAGTCCAGAACATAACTTTTCCAGCCTCTGTTCTGTATTCAAAGATGTTTGTCACTATGCTGTATTGGTTCTTCACAACATTTGGCTTTTGGAGTCCGATGCAGTTGGTAGTTTATGTTAGAATCCAGAAAGTGGGTGCTGTCAGTCTTGATCCAAATTAGAAGTCATTGCAATAATTTATACTAAAATTGTTTCCCAAATGGATTTTCTCTCTCTCTCTTTTACTCCCTCAAGGGAGTAAAATTAGCTTGTCTTTAAACCCCTCTGCCACATTGGTGTCTTTCATACCCACTGCTGGAAGCCTGGCTGGTCACCTCTAGGTTTTGCTGTTTCTTTGCTTTAAAATCATTTGTGCTGTCCAAAAATCCTTATATCAAACAGTTGTTTGAAGTCAGATGTTTCATATAAACACTGTTGGAATTCTCTCAATGGAGAACAATGGAAAAAACACTTAACATTGATTTTCAGTCTGAGGAAACACTTGCATTGTGTTTGCACAGCATTAATTTTGAAAATTCAGGTTCTGCACTCAGAAGGTTTCTAGAGTTTGGAAGGAGCAATTTAAATTTATTTTTCACCCATGGAGCAGAATAGATGATTTCTCTCAAGTTGTTGTGTCTGTGGCTAAGCTGCTTTTCAAGTGAAGATTGTTTAGGTTGCTGTAAAGTTGGGATAAAATGAGATTGAACTATATTAAAATTAGCTCAGAGTTCTTGGAATGGGATAGAAGAATTAATCCATGAATTCACTAACGTAGGTTTTGATCAGGTTGCTATGTAAAAATGATTTACTTTGGATTATAAAGTATGATGAAAGGCTGTAGCAGTAGAAATGGGCCAAATTTGCAGCTGAGCCTAAAATACAGACTCACTCCATTTGAAAAGTGTCACTTGGAGCTGGGCCCACCCCCTATTCACATGCAGGTCTACGTTGAAATGGGGTTCGGCATCCATTGTTAATCAATCTTCCTTGCCTTTGAGCTCTGTTGGTTTCCTATACCCCTTCTTAAGGTTATTGTATTTTTTTTTTGCTTGGGAAGTAGAGGGGAATGTCAGGAGAGAAGGATGGCATCTCACCTTTGTTTCTTTGTATGTTTGGCTTTCTCAGAAACCTAAACCCTTGATAACTTTTGCCCCCAGGAGAGCTTGGGAAGAGTGACATATCTTGGCAAAGCTACAGAGAGTACATCTATCATTATAGTTAATATGATCATTGTGCGTACAGTATGTGCCTTCAGATTAGCAAAGGCACATAGTGCATTTGGAAGACTTTACAAAAGAGTCTGGAGAAATAAACACCTGAGGCGAAATACAAAAATCAGTGTGTGTATAGAGCCATTGTACTGTCTATTCTCCTTTATGGGTCTGAAACACGGGTCACCTATCGCCACCACTTATGACTCCTCGAATGCTTCCATCAGCGCTGTTGACGCACAATCCTAAATATACACTGAACTGACTATGTGACTAATGTTGCTGTCCTTGAGCAAGCAGGGATCACCAGCATTGAGGCCATGATATTGAGAACACAGCTGTGCTGGGCAGGGCACGTTTCTAGGATGGAGGACCATCACCTCCCCAAAATAGTGCTCTACGGTGAACTCGCCATGGGTCAGCATAAGAGGGGCGCTCCAAAAAAGCGATACAAGGACTCCCTCAAACAACATCTCAGGCTCGGCCAAATTGATCACCAACAATGGTCCGCCCTGGCCTCACATCGGGAGGCATGGAGACACACTATCCACAATGCTGCAGCCTTATTTGAGAACTCATGCTGAACAAGTCTTGAAGAGAAACGTCAATGCAGAAAGAATCACAACCCGGAAACATCACCCAAGGAAACCGTCTGCTGTGCTTTCTGCAACCAGACTTGTCTATCTCGGATTGGCCTTTTTAGTCATCAGCGTGCTTGCAGAAAACGCGGGATGAGTCCTTCCTGAATCTTGGTTTGTGAAGAAAAACCAGAGAGAGAGATGTGACTTCAAATCACCTTATAGCGACCCCATGAATTTCATAGGGTTTTCTTAGGCAAGGAATCCTCAGAGGTGGTTTTGCCAGTTCTTTCCTCTGAAGTGTAGCCTACAGCACCTGATATTTGTTGACTGTTTTCCATCCAAGTACTAACCAGGGCTGACCCTGCTTAGCTTCCAAGATAGACATGATCTAGTGCCTTTTAGGGCATTTAGGCTGCTATATCATCATTGACTGTTTTGAGTAGCTATCCTCTAGAGGGCAGTCTTGTATAGCCTCTGTTAATAATTGGTAGTTTGTGCTATAATTGATTTGACAGACAAGGTTATTTGGCCATTCATTTCTCTGATCAAGTAAACTGTTTTTTGCCTTGGGTTTTGCATCATATGTTGATTAAGAGATCCAAAATGTGTTTTGTGTAATCAGTGCTTACATAAAGACTGAAATGCAGGCAAACGTGTTGAAATATTCAAGAACAATACCCAATACAAGAACTATAGCACAATACATTAGTATCAGTTGAAAATTGCAAGTTATCAGTGTTTGTGTTTTGCATGTCTTAACATTTTCTTTTCAGAATGGATATTAATGAAAAATGGGTAGGGCCTGTTTGAAATATGGGTCAATCCTAAGATGAAACAAAACAAAACAACAGGAACCAACATGTTTGTTTTGACATAAGCCAGACTGCCTAACCCAGCACGCTGCTGAAATTGCCACTCCCATCATCCTCAGCCAGCATGGCCAGTGTTTTTCTGTTTTAAGTAGATTAACATTGTAGTCTAGCAGATTTGGGGAATGTCAGGCTGAGGAACGCTGGCATTAACTTTCATGGATGCTTTGTTGAAGCCTCAGTTGGCAGGTATATTGGCAGACAGCCACCTTGAGTCCCAATGTTGGGGGAAAAGTGAGTAGTAGTAATAGTAGTAGTAATAATAATAATAAATAATTATGATGCTAGGAAGAAGTAGTAGAAAAATAAATATTATAAACACAAGTATATGCACACACCATTGATTATATTTATTTATTATTTATTTATTTATTTTAGCATGGTGTAGTGGTCTGAGCATTGTACTATGATTCTGGAGACTAGGGTTTGAATCTGCGATCAGCCGTGGAACCCAGTGGATGATCTTGGGCAGGTCCTATTCTGTGTCAGACTCGGAGGGAGGGAAAGGGAAACCCCTCTAGATAAATCTTGCCAAGAAAACACCATAAAAGGTTTGCCTTAGGGTTGCCACAAGTTGGAAACAACTTTGAAGGCACACAACAACAAAATGGGTGCAGAATTTTTTTAAAAAACAAGTCTGCCAACAGTGGATAACGTTTCATGAATCTGATGAAGTAGACCTTTGTCCATTAAAGATTGTGGGTTTCCCCGCCCCGCCCCCCAGTGAAGCTTACTGGGACAAAATGGGAATGGCCTAAGTATGTGGGAGTGAATTCTTTCTTATGAATAATTACAGATGAAAAACCAGTCTCTGTTCTTGACTCCTTATTGATATCTGATGGCATTCATTAGCTTTCCCTTGCAGCTGATAGGTCTGTTCATTTAGGGGGTATTTTCTCTTTCCTGTTTTCACATGCAAATATGGGTTACCTAGCATGTGCACCAAAGTGAATAAGCTGGTATTTCTCTTGGCAGGTTTGGATCCAGCAAAATTGAAGCAAGTCGGAACCATATGTGGGCAGGAGAGTACCCGGCGCATTGGAGATTATAAGGTCAAATATGGCTACAGTGACATTGAACTTCTAAGGTGAGGCGAGATCCTCTACATCTTTTCACAACTTCTTTTTTCTGTTGCTTTGTCTAGTAGTAACTCTGTTTTATTTTTTGAAGTGCTGCAAAATCTAAGCCAATCATAGCAGAGCCTGAAATCCACCGAGGACTGCCACTGGATGGAGTCACGGGCTTTCTTGTTCTGATGTCAGAAGGACTCTACAAAGCGCTGGACGCAGCTCATGGGCCAGGGCAAGCCAATCAGGTTGGAGTTCCTGAGTAATTCTTAATTGTTCTTTTGCATCACATGAATTTCTTCAGATAGGTTGTGTCTACATGTAATATGTTTAGATATAGGGTCCAATTAGAGGTGCAGTCTGTTTGAGCTCTCAGTGCCTGTAATCTCCACTGGATGACTCTAGCTATGGAGGTGAAGAAATCCAATGGCTACCAGTAAAATCTAGACTGGGTGAAAAGACAGAAGAGGGGAAAGGCTTTGTAGGGCTTCCCTTTTCAGAGAAGCTATAATTTGTTTCCCATTTCCTCCTTCCCTTCTCCATTTCCTCTTTCCCTTCTCCAACCCTGGGGCATTTCTAACCTGTAGGGTCAGATCCTGGTAGTTGAATCTGCCACAAAGAATGGCTATTACATCCTTGTTTTAATTTCCACTGTTCTGGTAGGGAGAGGAAGAGGCAAGAGAAGTTATGTTTTAATTCTGCTTTTTCAACCACAACAAAAAAGTAAGTTTTAAAGTGGTTACTATTGTGTATTTCCCTTTTCCTTCCACTACAGTACCCTTGGCAGAAGGTGATGCTAATCAAGGCCAAGGGAAAGGTTGCATTCACAGAAGTGCTGTGGATGTTTTCTCCCTGTACCACAATGTTTCTTTCAAACTGCCTAGTAAAGAAATATTGGCTTCCCTCTTGTTAAGCTTCCCCTTTATATGTTGTTTACTTATATGATTTCTTTAAAGCATTTTTACTCCCATTCCTTACCCAAAAAGGTTCTTGGAGGAACTTGCATAGAATCAGTTGAGGATTGTCTCTACAAAGTAACAGTCTTAAAAATCCAAACACAGAGAAAGAAAAGGGGTGGAAAGGAAAGACCAGGGCAAGGAAGCTCTTTTGTTATGTTGGATGGAACAACTTTGCTTCCCATTCCATCTTCCTCTATTACAAACTCAGAAAGGTTACTTAGATCCTTTTCAGATGTTCTCCCAGCTGTTTGGGAGTTCTTTCTCTATGCACAGCTTCTGTGTAGCTGTGATACTCTTTAAAGAGCCCATTCACATAGGCAGGGTCTAATTGTTTGCCACTTTCCCTTGGAATCAGTCAGCAGCATGTGCAAACTCCTTTTAGTGGGGTACCAGTTCCATGGTTGGAACCTTCCCAGTCAGCCAGGTCATTAAAGCATCAACCCAGCTAGCTACAGAGGTGCTGCAGCTTGTGAATAAGCAACTCCTACATGCCTGGGGGAACATCTGTAGGGCTCCAAATCTTTGTGACAGTGCCAAGATCTTTTCCCAACCCCTTTCTTTTCCAGGAGATTGCAGCCATGATTGCCACAGAGTTTGCTAAACAAACCTTGCTGGATGCTGTGGCTCAGGCAGTGGTGGATCGAGTCAAGCGCATTCATTGTGACACATATGCCAGCGGTGGCGAGCGGTCCAAGTTCTGCTCTCGGCACGAGGACATGACTCTGCTGGTGAGGAATTTTGGGTACCCACTGGGTGAGATGAGCCAGCCCACTCTCACCCCAACGCAAGGTATGGGGGAGGCAAAGAGTTGTGTGAGTGAGTAAGTGAATGGGGTGGAGAGAAAAAGAGAGAAAGTGTGTGTGTGTGTGTGTGTGTGTGCATGCACGAGAGAGCGAGCGAGATCACTGTAGAAATATTTGGTATCTATACTAAGCAGAGTGCAGCAGGGCTAGTACAATATAAGCTTATGGTAGAAACAAGAGTAATTACTTAGCATGTTTGTGTTAAGTTAAAAAGAAAACTTATGCTTATTGTTTCAGGGAATCCATTCTAGCATACGAAAGGAGCTAGACAATAGAAGTTGACCTCAACTTCGTTGCTCCTAAAAGCTGGCACTTGTATGCAGGTGTAAGCTAGCTTCCGTTCTTGAGGTTGGAGCCTCATGGATGCTCCTTCCCTGACAAAGGGGACAAAGGGCCGGTTTACACAGCAGATTTATTGCGGCAACTTGCGGTTTAATTATTTTCCGCAGCTGTGCCAGTGAAGTTTTTTCTAATTATGTCGCTTTGAAGTTCAGACTTGAATAAGTGTGGGGGGTGTGGCTCTGTGTGTCTCTGTAAATCTGCCTGTAAATGAACTCACTCCATAAAGCAGAGGGAGAGTAATCTCTCTGCTAAAAGACCTTGCTGCCATGCCGGTGGATCGAAAGTTTTTCCAGCTGCTCTCTCTCTGTCTCTCTATCTCCCCCTTCCTCCCTCCCCCAAGCAGAGAGAGAGAGAGGGAGAGAGAGAGGGAAAATAGCAGTTCAGCTTGCTACAGCCCTTTGTGAAATGGTTTCTCTCCCTCCCCCGTGCACAGGATAAAAGTGACGAACGAGCTTTTACATACTTCAAAACAGCAGAGAGGATGAGAAGGAGTGCTCCCTGAATGAAAGTTGTTGGGAATCCTTTTTTTTTTTTTTCAAACTGGCTCGCAAAATAGCAGACAGGATTTTTGCAAGTTTCTTCTCTAGTGGCTACTGTCTTTGCCTCCTCCCTGCCCCTCTTTTAAGCCCACCCCTGCATCATCAACCAATCACAATGCAGCTGTGCTTTAACCCTTAGTGGAATGCTAGTTTACACTGCCAATAAAGCACTACATTGCAAATATTCCTGCAAAAATAGCGACATCCCCTGTCACGCTATATTTGGGTGTTTTACCTTCCCCTCTTCTGAATGAGGCGATGCTGTGCTGCGATCCGTGGGAACTATGAGCTATCTTAGCGGTATATTTAGGGGAATATTTGCCCGTGTAAACGACCCCAAAGAGACTAACTGATGTCTTGAGAGAAGGGGGAAATGACCTCTGCTGGTAAAAAGGAAGCAAAAGGCTTGAGTACATAGACCAAAGAAAGATACAGAGAGGTGAAAACAAAGGAAGACATTGTTTAGACTCTCCTCTCTGACTAATCACTTTATATACATGCATTGATTCTTTGCTTCCAACAGGGTCAGGATTACAATCAAAACCCTGTCTGATAAGTAATGTTCTGTTATCTGAAAGCAAGGCAGTAGGCCATCAACAGGCATCAACGGGAGTGCATTTAGCCCCTGCGAGGGCTGGTCTTGCAGCTCTCAGCCTCTCCAAACTCTTTGTATTGCCAAGGGCGAATTGCCTTGGCTGATAGCCCCGCCTCCGAGTGGTAATTCATCTTAAATAGTTGGCAGGGCTCTTGTCCTCTTTGCACTATTAATATAAAGATTCCACTTCTTCCAAAACCAGAAGTGAACTTCCAGCCACTTTTTTGTTTTGTCCCCTACCCCCTGGTTTAGGCTCATGTGGCCTCTGGAGGCTCCCAGCAACAAAATATCACCCCTAGATACACTGCACTTGACTGTCCCCGACCTTGTAGTAGAGATTACTTTGACAAAATTGGCAATTCCCCTGTAGTAAAGCTCTACATAGTTTTAGGGCCATGTGGCATTCTAAATAGTTTGGCTTTCCAGCTTCCAAAAGCCCCAGCCAGCATGTTAAGGTACCTTAGGAGTCCTGTTTCAAAGCATTTGGAAGGCCAGCGGTACCCATCTTCCTGCAGTAAACCTGTCAATTATTGTTGAACCCTTTAGCCATCCTTGTGTCACAACGACATTTTCTTCCACATCTTCAGGTGGCCGTGTTTATCCTGTGTCGGTGCCATACTCCAGTGCCCAGAGTACAAGTAAGACCAGCGTAACATTATCCCTTGTCATGCCTTCCCAAGGTCAAATGGTCAATGGTGCTCATAGCAGCTCCACATTGGATGAAGCTACACCCACCCTCACTAAGTAAGTGTCCCTTACTCACACTATGTGCCATCTTGCCCTTGCTTACTCTTATGACTGAAATTTCAGAAGCAGTGCTTCACTTTCCTTACTCAACATTAGGAGGAACTTCCTGGCAGCTGCCTTAGAGTGTGGTGGAGTCTCCTTCTTCAGAGGTTTTTAAACAAAAGCTTTATGCCATTGGTCAGGAATGCTTTGATTGTGTAAATTCCTGCAGGGCAGGGGGTTGGACTAGATGGCCCTTGTGGTCTCTTCCAACTCTGTGATTCTCTATAGCTGAAACTTATTGTGGCCCTTCTTATTTGCAGCATTGTCTTCTCGTGCGTAATTGCATCCAAAGGCATATGGAGTAGCTGCCATTTTGTATCTTGAGTCTGGTACCTAAATGTGATTATCGCCTGTGTAGCTCTGTGCCATCATAACTATTTATAATCAGTGTGACTTTTGCTTATCCCAACACCAGATTGTTCAGACCTTTTTAGGTTGTCTCATGCTATTTAGATGAAGGATTGCATTGGAGTGTAAACCATCCCATGGATGAAGAGAGTGTCATCAGAGCAGCCTTCATTCTCCATAGTGTCTTAGGGGATCATGGAGTATAACAGTTATGCATGATTCCATGGGTATTTGGTGCTCACAAGTCCAGCATTATATCCCAGCATCCTGTGCAGTGATGTAAGGAATCCCAACTTACATCCCCATCCCTTAAGAAGCCCTTGAAGAACACTGGCAAGAGTGTGCGTTCCCAATGAGCTATTTGGAAAGCTTCTCGATGTGACTATGAAATTACCCAATCCTGAACTGGACAACTGGTAGATCTTGCTCTGCATTGCTACTGCAGCTCCCTGAGTAGTCAGACCATGGGTCTTTCCCAGCACCTGCTTCCTGTGATCCTTTGTCATGGAAGATCCTGGGGAACCTAAGACTTGCATGCAAAGCACATGCTCTGCCTCGGAGCTACAGGCACTCTTCAAATCAGGAGGCAAATTCTACAGTTCAGAAAGTGGGCAGTCACATTTGGGAAATAAGTGTGTGCTTTCTTGTGCTGGTCTATGACTGTAATAAAGAATTTTGCCTTTATAAGTGGGTGCTGGAAACATGCCACAGAATTGATCCCCACCACCACGTACACACTTCTTTGATCGAAAGCAAAGGTAAACACTGTTTACCACCTTCTGGCAGTTCTCCAGGAAAAAAAAATGGAGCAACTGTATTAAGGGGCTTACCACACTCCAAAGTAAAATGGCAGTGCAGCAGAAAGATTCTGTATTCCATGCTGCCTTACTGCACAACATTGTCATTCTTTCATTCAAGTCCTGTGGGAGATTGCAGTAAAACTGCATCTTTTTGCTAAGCAGAAAAGCATGTTAGCAAAAACACACAGTTTTACCTCAGTCTCAACGTGACTAGAACACCAGAAGAATGACAACATCCTGTGGTAAAACAGCACGGATTTTCTGTTTCATTATGTCAAGGGACAAAAAAGCATGCAAAAATGTACAGTTCCTATATTGTTGTTGTTGTGTGCCTTCAAGTCTTTTCCAGCTTATGACAAGCCTAAAGTGACCCTGTCATGGGGTTTTCTTGCCAAAGTTTGTTCAGAGGGGGTTTGCCTTTGGCTTCCTCTGAGGCTGAAAGATTGTGAGTTTCCCAAGGTCGCCCAGTGGGTTTCCATGGCCGAGTGGGGATTCAAACCCTGGTCTCTATAGTTGTAGTCTGGTGGTCAAGCCACTATACCACACTGGCTCTCACAGCTCCTATATAAAGCTCCATGCATCTGGGGAAGTAGACCAAGTCTACAAAAGCTTATGCTACAGTGTCTCTCAGTCTCAAAGGTGCTGCAAGATCCCTTGGCCATGTTAGTCCGGAATATCAGTATGCAAAGGGATCTTGCAGCCTTTGAGACTGAGAGATGTTGTAGCATAAGCTTTTGTAGACTTGGTCTACTTCCTCAGATGCATGGTACTTTATATAGGAACTGTGAGAGCCAGTGTGGTATAGTGGCTTGACAACTGGACTACAACTGTGGAGGCCATAGAGAGGGAGAGATGACAGACAGGTGGGCAAATAGGTGGATAGATATTGTATCCACAGCTATATGGGAGCTGGAATGCAAAGACATAGCCATATTAGTTTGGATGATCAGTATTCAATGTCTTTGTATTCCAGTTCATATAGCTGTGGATACAATATCTATCCATCTATTTGCCCATCTGTCTGTCATCTCTCCCTCTATGGACAGTGTCTACTAAAAACCTCTCTAGGATTTTATAAGTAAGTACATGGGTTGTAACATAGAAAACCCTGGAAAGTAATTGTTATATGTACACACAGAGAAAACAAAAGGAAAGGAAAGGTCCAGTCTCTTGCAAGCCATGTATACTTCCCTATACCACATGCAGTTCTTTCCTCCTCCCTATGCACAGTCTTCCACCCTTGTGTTCCTTTCACTCTTTCATCCTGGTCCAAGCTTGAGAGGCTTGAACACATTAGGAGGCAAGAGGTGGGAGGAACAGGCATCTAAAGAGAACATTCCCTAACCAATACTAAAAGGGCTTGATAAAGGAAGTACCAGGAGAAGGGCTTCAGCAACCTATGTAGGCAGTTTGATATGGGAAGAGATGTGTCATTTGAGCTGATTGAATTGAATATGTGACAGATTTTCTTTCTTTTTCCCTCCTTGGCCTTAATGCAGTCAAAGCCCAACGGTGACCCTCCAGTCTACCAATACTCACACCCAGAGCAGTAGCTCAAGCTCAGATGGGGGCCTCTTCCGTTCCCGTCCCTCTCATTCTCTCCAACCAGATGAAGATGGGCGTGTAGAGCCCTACGTGGACTTTGCTGAATTCTACCGCCTCTGGAACATGGACCACAGTGAGCAAGGAGCACTTGCTGTGTAATAGATGCACAGAGATCAATCCCTTGCGACTTCCCATCAGGTGGAGGAGATGGTGCCTTGTGAGGCAGGAACAGTTCATCACCTGGCTAGCTTCATTCTGCCATAAAGCATGCTCTCTTGTGGGGGAAATGAAGCTAATGTTTGGATACACTGCAGATATGGTTTTTCTTAATCAACTTATCAAGCACGTCACCCTTTTCTAAATGTCCGTTCCACTGTGAAACCTTGTGGGCATTAGAGAGGATTGTGAACCCTTCCTGCAACTCTAATATTAGGCAGCAATCATGGGTTTGTTGTGGGGAAGGCAACAACTACAGCTGTCCATCAAGGGGTGAACATTGTGTGTGTGTGTGCGCTGCTGTTCCAAGAGCATAGTCTGGACATACAGTGTCATGATAATGATGTGTTAACTCCATGGAAAATACCTCTGTTTTGCAGAATAAATGGTAACTTATAGCTCCTCTTACCTTTTTTGTGAAGTGAATTTTAGAACTGATGCCAACCACCAAACATGTAAAATCCTCAGTTACTTGATACCAGTCATCTTGGAGCTCAACAGAGCCACTTTGTGAGGGAGCAGGACAGACACAGACCTGCTCAAGTGTGTTCAGTAGAGTCAGCCCAGGTATCACTTCTGGGACAGGTGCGAAATGGACCTAACCCTTTCAGCATGTTCTTTCATAGCCACTCATCCCCAGCTGTTGTTAACCCCCAGCTGTGGTTTCTCTGTGCCTGACCTCAGACTGGGGAGAGACAGGCAGTCTGAGTGTAGCTTGGAACTGCATCTTAACCCACCCTCTGCCTCCTAGCTGGGTCCCTTAAATACTTTCCCTCCATTCCTCTGAAGAAATAACATTCAAAATGTATATAAACAACAAATTGGAGAACCTGAGCCCTGCTAGCTGTCATTGGGTCTCCATTCCAGTCAGCCACAACCTGCATGACCAATAATAGTAGGTCAACAACATCTGTCCTGTTCTAAAAAAAAATACTGTTGGGAATTAGGACATGGGTCTTTGAGGATGACATTTTGAGCATGTTAGGTGGCAAATAATTAGCCTTTGTCTTGTGGGGTAGAAGGAAGGATGCTTAACATCTTC
Source organism: Gambelia wislizenii (assembly GCA_030847615.1). Lineage (NCBI taxonomy): Eukaryota > Metazoa > Chordata > Lepidosauria > Squamata > Crotaphytidae > Gambelia > Gambelia wislizenii. The sequence goes on along the minus strand of JAUMIR010000005.1, from coordinate 223,931,275 downwards.
CATGACAGTTACTTGCCTAGTTCTGTGGTAGGCGAATGTGGGTTTTACATGAGATAATTCTCAGGACATCACCTTCTCATACTTTACCTTACCCACTAGATGGCTGCAGAAATGAGAAGATGCTGAAATCTTTGAGAATCAGTAAGAATGGATGCAGTATGGACTATTGATTGCTTGATTTAATTTATATCTTACCTTTCTCCCTATTCCATGATCTGCCTTTCAACTGACCTCTGTCTTGTCTGGATAAAGTTTCAATTTCTTCACTTTCACCTGGTCCATTACTGGCAGCAGACACTGGTTTAATACTGAAACAGCTTCCTTGGTGTTAAATGGAAAAGAGATAAGAGTTGAGTGTCATCAACATATTAGTAACCCTCGAACACCTGGTATAGAAGACAAGGACACTCAGCCTTTATATGTTTTTGGTAGGTCCTTCTCTGAACATGAGAGGGGAATTCATACTATTTCAAGTACTTTTTTTAAAAAGTGGTATTTTAAGGAACAAGGTTTCTGACATTTGTGATACAGGCAAAAACATCTGGTTCATTTCAAATGGCTTACAGGGGGAATTGATTTTAGTGTAACTGATACCTTAGAGCAAGGGAAGTTCTGGTGCAAGCATATAATCGAGTGGAACTTCCATCTTTGCTTCCTTTTTGTAGTTCAGTCTGGTTCATCTGTGGCAATAATGAAGTCCTTACATTTTTTCTTGACCTTTGGGAATCATGGTGATGTTCTTCATTTGAAAGTATTATCCTTGGATGATCACTTATAACTGAGTAAAATACACTCTTTTCCTGAGTGAAAGTTGGATGCCAAAACTTCTAGAGGGCACCAGGTTGAGGCAGGCTGCCTTAGCTGAATTTTGACCTGAAAACCTTCCAAGGAACTTGAGGACAAGAGTGTAGGTTACAGATGAACAATGGCAACCTTCCTTTTTATGGTAGATTGGCTAGAGATGAGAAGAACAAGATGTGATGTGCTTTTATAGTAATTTCTGCCTAAAGGCTAAGAGGAATGGCATTTACGCTGTTAACCTGAGGGCTAAGTAGTTAGAGGAGAGAATAAACATGCTGGCATAACACCATGATATGGCACAGTGAATCTAATTTTGTGAAGTAGTGTTCAGTAAAACATTAGTCCTGGCTAGAACAATGCATAATTCATAGCCAATTATTTCTCCTAATGGCACCAAGCCTTGAAATCACCATACTTCATCTGTAAAATCTGCTGATGTTCAAGCTCTGTGGGGAGTTGGAAGCATCTCAAGGATGGCAATAAATGCAATAAATAAAAGAATGACAGGGAACTTGAATCTGGGGCTGCTAAATTTGTGGGGGTGTCTCATGTAGGGAATGCTTTCCCTGGATCATCCATTTATTTAAGGGATTCATATGGCGCATTTCAGTGGAGCCGCTAGTGCAGCTTTACAAAAACAAGATGAAATATACAAAATACATTTTAAAAAAAGTAAGCTAACATGCTAAAAAAAAACCTGAGGTGAATAAAATACATTTTTCTGGCACTGGAAAGATGGCCCCCACTTTTTTAATAAAAAAAGGAGCAAGTCCATTCCTAGATGTCAAAAAGATACTTATTTTAAACAGATGGGAACTATGGGAACTTCAGATGTTGCACATCTTCCAGCAATGCTAGCTAGCATAGCCAGTGGTGAGAAATGCTGCAAAATGAAGTCCAAACAACTGCAGGGGCACATAATGTTAATGACCACCAGGGCTCTTTGAAAAAGGATTTCTACAGATGGGATACCACCACTGAAATGACTTCCCTGATCACCATTTACCATATTTCTGATGGTGGGGATAGAAGATGAGGTCAATGCACAGAAACACTGGTACAGGAGCAGATGTTTCTTTAGATAGCTGGATCATCTATGATGTAGGGCCTAACAAGGGTACTGATTAGCACTCTGAATGGTGCTCAGAAATGGGCCAGCCAGCAATGACACTGTTTCAACAGCAGCAAGATAGGTTGCAACCAAAACATTCCAGTCAACAGCCAGGTGGCTCTATTTTGAACTATACTAAAGTTTCTGAACAGTCTTCAAAGGCCATGCCGTGTACAAATACATTACAATAGTCCCATAAAGGATGTTATCAGAGCATGAATACCTGTGACCAAGAGACAGCTGTCCATGCCATGCTGCTGATGAAAATCACACCTTGTCACAGAAACTCCACAGGGGTCAAGCCAGATCCATTAGTATCCCACACTGTGAATCCTTTAGGGCACAAATGGAAAGGCTCTAGAAGTCTGTGGGTTCAGGCGCTACCCATGGGATTAGTCAGGGGCTGCAGTGGCTCCTGTTTAAAAAAAAATACAGGTAGGTCCAGTTCTACGTGTCAAAATACATTCTTTTTTAGCCTTAAAAACAGGTGAGAATCATATAGCCCTTCAGATGTACTTGGACTGCAACTCCCAGCATCCCAAGCTAGCATAGCCAGTGGTACCGAAGGCTGGAAAATGAAGGCCCATCAACTTCTGGAGGGCCGCATAATTTGCACTGTTTTTGAGAATGTGTGTGTGTTGGAGGGAAGGGATACAACTTATATAGAACTGCCAATCCTGGAGCCTCTGAATGTGAAATTTTTGGCTGAAATGATTGAGAAGGCGGGGAGGTCCAGTACATCCAGTGTGTGGCCTATAGGCCACGTGTCTCTCACCCCTGCACTCTACCAGAACAGACTGAATACTGCTGCTGTGAACATACGTTTAGGGTTATACTGAGACATTTGTCCTGGGTGGTGGATTGGGAGAGGCAATAAAAAACACTGTGCGCTGTCTGACCCATCAAAGGAAACATACTCCAGCCTGTGCTGCTCAAACCCATGTTGCAGCTGCCTAGCCAGGCACTCTACAGCCAAACTAGCCCTCTATCCATCATGGAAGATCACTCCTATGCAGCTTGAGCCCAGATTTGCATCATGCCAGCCAGGCTGTGAGCTTCTCTTCAGAAAGGAGAGAAAGTGAGCAGCAGCTGCTTCCTGGCCAGGCATTTTGTAGCTGCTCTTATTTAGTTAAGGTGGCTGACAGCTGAAGCACCTGATCAGGCAGTATCTACTCATAGACTGGGCCAGACGAGGCAGAGAGGCCTGCACAAGCTTGGCAAAGTTTGTCAAGATTTGAAGTGGTTTCTCTGCAGCACCCAACTGGTACTGGCAGGAGAAGGCAGCAGTGGGGCTCTGCCATAGGTGGAGAAATGGCATAAGATAGCTAGCCCTGTCTACTTTCAGACCTTTATCTTGTAGGAATTTAGAGTGTTTCTGCACTACACAGTTAAAGCAGTTTGATCCTGAGGTATTTGGAGTTCTTAGGATAGTATTTAGAATCCATCCATCCATCCATCCATCCATGGCCCCCACAAAGGGGGGGGGGCGGGCTGACAGGGCTCTAGCCTGGAATTAGGATTAGGAGGAGCCCCCGGCATGATGTTATTATAAATTTTTATTCTGTAAATCCATTTAGTGTTTTTTTTTAATAAATATAAATATAACTTTGGTGTCATAATTTAAACTGACTTATTTTAGTTTTTATCCTAAATCCCGTAGAGCATCGCACTACCGTTAACCTTAGCAGTAGGTAGGGGGCCTACCAAAGATCCTGGCCTGGGGGCCTGCTTCAGGATGTGGGCTCTATCTCCCGGCGTATAAGACGACTGGATGTATATGACGACCCCCCAATTTTCAAGTAAAAATATAGAATTTGGCATATATTCGCCATATAAGACCACCCCCCAATTTGGCTGGCTGGCTGGCCAGCTGGGGGAGCCTTGACATCTGATCCTCTTTGTTTCCCAGCTCAAGAGGATCTTCTCGTGAGTTGGGAAAGCGAACAGGATCAGCTGGCAGGGCTCTCCCAGCCAGCCAGCAGCTACATTCGCCCCTCTCTTCCACTTTAGGTTGCTCCCCAAAGAGGGTGAAGGCAGAGTAGAAGGCCGAATGAACTGGTTTGCCTCAGCCTCCGCCCATTCCCTCCGTCTTTGTTCCCTTTGCGAAGGGAATGAAGACGGAGGGGATGGGCGGTGTCCGTGGCAAACCGTGCCATTCGCCCCTCTCTTCCACCTTCCAGTCACCCTTGACTCGAAGGTGGAAGAAAGGGGTGAATATAACCGGTTTGCCTCATCCACCCCCCTTCCCTCCGTTTTCATTCCCTTCACGAAGGGAATGAAGACGGGGGGAAGGGGGGAAGCCGTTGCCAACTGCTGGATTCGCCCCTTTCTTCCACCTTCCAGGAAGGTGGAAGACAGGGGTGAACGTACCTGGTTTTCCTTGGCCGCCGCTCGATCTCCTGTGTGTTCGTTCCCTTTGGAAGGGAATGAAGAGGGAGGGAATGGGCGGTGGCCGTTGCAAACCACTAGTTGCAAACTGTTGCAAACCGCTATCCCCAGTTTGCCTTGTCCGCCCCCCCTTCCCTCCGAAGGGAATGAAGACGGGGGGAAGGGGGGAAGCCGTTGCAAACCGCTAGATTCACCCCTTTCTTCCACCTTCCAGGAAGGTGGAAGAAAGGGGCGAACATACCCGGTTTGTCTCGGCCACCACTCGATCTCCTGTGTGTTTGTTCCCTTTGGGGAACAAACACACAGGAGATCAAGCGGCGGCCGTGGCAAACCGCAATTTTCACCCCCTCCTCTGTCTTTGGTTCCTCCCCAAAGGGGGAGAAGGCAGAGGAGGAGAGCAAATGAACTGGTAAACACTTTGCCTCACCCCCCTGCCCGATCTCCTGCCTCTTCACTCCGTTTGTGAAGGGAGCAAAGAGGCAGGAGATTGGACAGCGGGTGAAGCAAAGTGTATCCGGCATATAAGACGACCCCCCCATTTTGGAGGATATTTTTCAGGGTTCAAAGGTCGTCTTATACGCTGGAATATACGGTAGCTATCTAGCTAGCTAGATAGATAGCTATCATGTTCATTTCCTGAGTAAAACTCTATAATTACCTGACTCAAATGCCTGTTCCTGCCACTTTAGCTTGCTCACCCCAAGTATTACAATGTTTATATATTCCATTTCTTGATTTACTATGTCTAGCTTCCCCTGATTCATGCTTCCCACATTGTGTGTTCCTCTAATATGTGTTTTACAGCTTCAGACTTTTCTTTCATATCTGAGCATGTCAACAGTTGAACATATTTTCAGTTTGAGTCTAGGTGCATCATTAGCCACACTTCTCTGCCATTAAGTACCTTCTGGCACCATATCTTGTTTCATTTTGAATTGTCTCATCACAAGATTTTCAAAGTAAAAGGCTCCACTAGTAGTTTACCATTGCCTCCTTCTGTGCCTTACTAACAGGCGTTAGCTATGGGGCCCCTGCCATTGTCTCTGAGAGATCCTCCACCAGCTCCATCCCCCACTACTGCTACTGCTGCCCAATAACTGCTTTACTCTGGAAATGAAAATCTAAGAAGAAATAGGGTGGTATTAATAGTGAGGAGAGATGTAGCAAAAACAGTCAAGGGAATGCCTGCTTGAATTTTGTGAAGCTGTTCATTCTTCAGGCAATGTAAGAGGTGACTGTATACATGGATATCATTTGATGGTCACTATAGAAATCAAATAGATTACAGGAACGGATTGTGGCACAGACCATGAACTCCTAATATCAAAATCTAGAGTAAAACTAAAAAAAAGAACACTAAATCAATCATTGTGCCAAAATAAAACCCAAAGAATTTCCCTTTAGAATTTAAAGATAATGTAAAAATAGATTGTGTATTCCTGAATGACAGGGGGTTGGACTGGATGGCCCTTGAGGTCTCTTCCAACTCTATGATTCTATGATTTGCACTATTAAGCTTACTTGACCGGCAGCCAGAAGAATTCTAGAGTGAAGCCAGGGACATTTTGTGGGAAGAATGCAAAAAGATAAAAAACAATCACCAGAACTGATATACATGACTTCAAAGCAGATAATGAAGACAATGAAATAGTCAAAGACTTCCTGTACCTTGGTTGAGTCATTAATCAAAATGGAGTCTGCAGTCAAGAAATCAGAAGATAGGACTTGGAAGGGCAGCTATGAAGGAACTAGACACAATCCTCAAGTTTAAAGATATATCATTGAATACCAAAGTCAGGACTGTCCATGCTGTTGTATTTCCAATTTCTATTTATGGTTGTGAAAACCAGACAGTGAAGACAACTGATAGGGAAAGAGTCAACTAATTTGAAATGTGGTGCTGGAGGAGAGTTCTGTGGATACCATGGACTGCCCAAAAAATGAATGGGTCCTAGAGTAAATCAAGTCTGAACTGTCCCTAGAAGCCCAAATGACTAAGCTGAGACTTTTCTATCATGAGAACACATGACCCACTAGAAAAGAGGATGATGCTTAGCGAGGTAGAAGGCAGTAGAAGAAGAAGAAGAAGACCTCACTACAAGGGGATACTCTCAAAGAAGCCACGGTCCTGAGTCTGCAAGACCTGAGTGGTGTTGTTGATAACAGGGTGACTTAGACATCTCTCATTCATAGGGTTGCCATAAGTTGAAGTTGACTTGATAGCAGTTAACAAAATATGTAATTTACTTACAGAAAGGAACACCTTTCAAAATTTTCAGAGAGGTAACTATGTTACTCTTTGCAGGAAAAAAAAAACAGTCTTGTAGTATTTTAAAGTCTAACAAGTTTTTATCTGGCATAAGATTTATTTGGTATAAGCTGAATTACTGCCATTCACAATGCCCTCACCACACTTACCTTGCCATATTCTTTTTCCTGGGTGGCTGCACTTCAAAATGTGCTAGCCTGCAGCTCTTTACCATTTTTATCTTTTAGTAATCAGAGTTTGTAAAAATCCTTTTCTTGACTACAACTCTGATAATCCCCCCGCCAGTATGGTTGATGGGGCTTGACTATGTTAGCTGCAGGATTCTGGAAGTTGTAGTCCAAAAAAGGAACTTCTCAAGTTCTGCCAAGAACAACTCAGGGGTTTGTGTGAAGCCCAGAGGTATTCTAGTAAAGATAGTACTGGAGGGTAGTGCCTCGTCTTGCAACCTGTCAGCCTCCTGTGAATTTTTAATTTATTTTTCCAAACATTTTTGAAAAATAAGGAGGAACAACATGTTTGATGGGCACCAAGGGAGGTGCCTGCAGGCACAGTTATCACCATGTCAGGGACCACAGGTCTCAGGTCAATACCATTCATGGGGTTGTGTCTATAGCTCATCTCAGGGTGTATAACTCAGATTGCCTGGGTAGGACTGTTCCAGGCCCTGATATTTCAAGGCCAAAATCTGAGATCTAGGGACAACTCTTTGTGATGTCACATGGTGTAGGCTCCGGTGATGTTACAAGAGTGATGTCATTAAGCACAATACATGAAGGGGTTGTCTAAACAGTCAAAATAATCCTCATAGAATTTGCTGGGAAACCAATCTGTCTAAATGGGAATCCACACTGATGTGTTGTATTTGGAAGGGGGGCAGCTAAAAGCTCCAAAAACTGTGCCTGGAGAGCCTTCACAGCTTTTCTCAGAGTTAAAAAAAAGCTCTATAGGGGATGAGCATTCCCACTTGTTAAGACAATCACATTCACATTGCTGTGCTTTTCCATAGGAGAAGCAGCGCAAGCCAATTGGCCAGATGAATACGGGGCGGGGCTTGCAAACAGGGCAAATGCCCACCATATTGGATGTTTGGCTTAGTGAGCGATCGTTACGGCGGTAAGGTGATAAAACGGCAAACTTTTTCTCTCTCTTTTCTCTCTCTCTCTCTCTTTTAAAATGTGAAATATTGCTTGTGTGCACCATGGTAAACTTTTTTTTAAAAAAAGTTTGGTGACAGCAGATTTTAAAACATGAGTAAATCACTCACAGCTGCCATCTTGGCTAGAGGGCATGTGAAGTTTATGGGGACTGTAAAACCATTAAGACAGCTGCTGTGCATTGCTATTACTGCGGAGCAATCAGTTCCCCCTGCCATATAGATGACCCCTAAGTATCCATCACAGTTGCACAGATTATGCTATAAAATAATAAAACACATCTAAGTCTAACAAATGAGGAAAATATATATACTTGCACTTTCCAATGCAGTGATATCACTCTAAGATTCCTCCTCTTTTCCCTGAAAGCTGGAGAAGGGGCCAGGCCCTGGGTCCTGGGAATGCTACGCATAACAGAAATGAAATACAGTACAATATAGAATATAGAATCCTATAAAAACAATATACATTGTTACACATGAAGAACCACCCAGGTTTGGCTTAATCCCAGCGAGACAGTGCAAGATAACTCAAACAGGAAGGTCTTGAAAATGCTTAGTCTTTGGCAGACCTCCAGAGGAAGGAAGTTCTGTTGTTATAAGGCAGTTGTCCAGAGCATCTCTCTGTGTGCCCAACTCTTAGAAGATGTGACAGCCAAGAGGCTTCTTCACTCGAGTAGTCTTGATGGTGGTGGGAGATGTAAAGCTCAGGAGAGGGAGTCTCCCCTTTGCACTCTGTACAATGCCAGACAAGCTGCCAAAGGCATCCCATTTTGTAGGCACATCAGGCAAAAGCGATCGCCAGGAGCCAGACCCACATCCCTCAGTGCAGTATAGTGGTTAGTGGCAGTGGCAGCTGGTGGTTTCCATGTCACTCTTGTACCATCACACTTGCAAAACCACTGTTGGTTTTAGTCTGAAATTTAAAGACGTTCAAGGTGTTGAACCTGATGCCCAAACTGGGTTCAACACCATGAGTAGCTCCTTTAAGTTCTTACTAATACCCAAAGTGGGTCCACTGCACCACTTAGCCACCACCTGGCACTGGTTATAGCAACAGTGGAAAATTGTGTGGTGTGTGGGAGGCAGTTTTCATGCCCACAACCTCCCGATGGGCTAAACACACACACATATCCTGGATGCATCAGAAATGACATGATATCACTTTCAGCCACAATTTTCAGCATTTGGGCTGTTTTTAAAGGATTGGGGGTGGGGAGTACTGGAGCCTTCTGGAATGTGGTGAGTTAAAGTGTCATGAAAACGGGTGTATTTTTTTTTATTTGCGGAGGGGGCACAGGGGGAGGGTTTGGGTATCTCCAGAGGAGCTTTGGAGGATACACATAGACTCTGGGCTACACTTTCCCCATCCCTGGGTTAAGGTGCTGGACTGAGACTTTTAAGATCCAGGTTTCAGCCCTCTATGAGCTGTACAACTCACTGGTAGTTATCAAAGAAGTAGCCATGTTAGTCTCTTGCAACCTAAAAAGCAGGAAGGGAGAGGGAGAAAAAAAGAAACATGGCAAGACCTTTACAACTAACTGGTTTTTATTTCAGCATGAGCTTTTGTGGATATAAACCCACTTCTTTGGATGCAGTACTGAGTGGTATTAGGCCTCAGGTATAAAGCATGCTTATTCAGTTGTATGAATGGGATCCATAGTGGATTTTTTCACCTTGAGCCCCTTAAAAATAATGTCTTGCAGTTTGCATTTATTCAGAAAGATGATGACTGTCTGTACCTGGGCAAGTCTCTTGAAGAGATTGATGGATTTCTACTCCATCTAGCTAAATCTGATGCTTTCCATTGTGGCAATTGTCAAAGAAGTAGCCGTGTTAGCCACTTGAAGCATAAAAAGGAAGAAGGGAGGGGAAGGTTGCCATAATTCTCTTCCACAAAACTGGGACAAAAATATACAGGACTGGATTGGGAAGATTATCAGCAACCTCTCCCCCAAGCAAACCACATTTTGACATTTAACATTGTTTTATTGCATAGATATTTCAGTAGTAGTAGCTGTTGTTGTTACCTCCATCATCATCGTCGTAGTGATTGTTTATTTATATAGCACCAACAGTTTACAGCGTGCTTGTTCCCTGGTTGCAAAGCTGCATGGAAGTAAAGTTCTACACTCACCGTTGCCACACTCACCACACAACACAAGGCCTCCTGGGCTCAGCATCTCCACTCTCCTCCTTTCCTTTCCCACCTTCTGGGCTCTTCTCTTGCATTCTGCATTCCTGCCTTCTGGGCTTCGGCTCTGGCATGCCTGAGTAGTACTACCCAGAGTGGCCTGTGCTCCAACTAAGGAAGAATCCAGAATTTGCTGCTTCAACCTGCCCAGCCGGCCGGGACATTTTTTAGTCCCTTCAATCTGGGATTTTCCTGGTTTTCCGGGACCAATGGCAACCCTAAGGGAAGGGGAGGGGAAAAAAAGAAATCTTAAAGGCGCTACCACATTTCTTTTCCCTCCCCCCCCTCCATCCTTCCTTTTAATGCTACAACATACTGGACATCTCCTGGGCTAGTTGCATATACACTCTCTCACATACTCTACAGTCTGGAGATTTTCACACCGGGGCCAAAAGACCCGGTTCTGTCCACCTCCTCTCCCGTTCCTGCAAAGGAATGGAGGTAAATGTTCACACATTTACCTCCGTTCCACTGCAGGAACGGGCCTCCTCCATCCTTGCCGGCCGGCCGTATCCTAAGGCTGCCTTTATGACCAGCCGGAGAAAACCTTGCTTGTTCTCGCAAGAAGGAATTCAAAAACAACCCTCCCAGCTGTCAAAGAAAGAAAATAAATATAAAAATAAATTAAAAATAAAACAAGGAACCTGGGGAGGGGGGGAAAGGGTGGCACTTACCTGGATGTCCTGATCGTGGCAAGAAGTGCCTGCCACGGACCTCCTTCCCCGTCCCTGTCATTCTAGAACAGGGACAGGGATCCAATTCGCACACCTATGTTCTGTTACAGAAATGGAACTGGGTGCTTAATAATGACTTCTCCCTGTGAATAATATAGCACAGGGAGAAAACAGAATAGTGCCAATTTGGGCACGGAACAGGGTAAATGTGTCTGAAAGGAAAATCTTTCAGCGACCCTGTTCTGTGCCAGTAACATGACAAATTGCCCGTGTAAAAATCTCCTCTGTGAGCTTCACTTCCTTCACAAGTTTGTTATGAGGATCAGGAGGGGGTGAGAAGAGTTATGTATGCTACCTTGAAATCACTGCAGAAAAGGCAAGGTATAACCTTGCTTGGATCCATACCGCACAATTAGAGGAGTTTGATGCTACTTTAACTGCCATTATCTCATCCTCTAGAATCCTGGGATATATAGTCCCATGGGGTACTTATTCTTTACCAGAGGGAATACACTAGAAAATCCTCAGTACTCCACCATTCTACAAATCCCAGCATTCAACAGAATGCTGTCAATATCAGTCCCAGATGTCACCTGTTCCTGCAAATTTCATTGATTGCATGTCTCTCTCTGGCTTTTCTTCGCAAACAAAGATTCAGGAAGGACTCATCCCAAGTTTTCTGCAAGCACGCTGATGATTAAAAAGGCCAATCCGAGATAAACAAGTCCAGTTGCAGAAAGCACAGCAGAAGGTTTCCTTGGGTGATGTTTCTGGGTTGTGATTCTTTCTGCATTGTCGTTTCTCTTCAAGACTTGTTTGTCGTGAGTTCTCAAATAAGGCTGCAGCATTGTGGATAGTGCGTCTCCATGCCTCCCGATGTGAGGCCAGGGCGGACCATTGTTGGTGATCAATTTGGTCAAGACTGAGATGTTGTTTCAGGGAGTCCTTGTATCGCTTTTTTGGAGTGCCCCTCTTACGCTGACCTGTGGCAAGTTCACCATAGAGTACTATTGCAGTTAACTGTGTTTTCATTTTTCTGTGCTTGTTAATGAGTGTTCTTTGGAGTAATAACATTTGCAATGAGAATGGCGAGATAAGCTTGCAGCTGCATACTGAGCTTGAAGAAAATGGGATGGACACTTGTTCAGGAGGAGGAGGTCAGGGGATGATGGGTAACCAATGGTATTGAAGCCTGCCAGCTTTCAAGGATTGCAATATGTTTTTATTATACTGTCTGCCTTCTAAATTTCAGTTCTGAGCAACAACCTTGTATAATATGCTTTCTGGGTTACGGTGCCAATAAAGTTTTCTGTTTAACTCTGAAACTGTTGGTTACTCCATCTGGGAATGCAAGTACATGATAAATGGATGCACATGTCAAAGTGGTCTCAAACTGACATAATTGTTTACTGTGGACATACCCCAGTAAGAATTCTTTCCATGATAGAAATATATCAGAGAGTGTGAGAGAAGGGAGAAAAGGAGGATGAAAGGGAGAGAGCTACTTGAAAAAAACAAAAAGTTTTTGTACCTCTCTGAAAGGTTAGAATAGAAAATTGAAGAACCAGCAGATGGCACTAGTCAAATAGAATCCAAAGCTAGGCTATGATGTATTTTGCACTAGCCTGGAGGTTGCTTTAGCAACAGCTGCCTCTAACACTGCAAGTGGGTGTTATTGGGTCAGGATCAGGAATACTGAACTAAGCAACACGTGCGACAGGGCCAGGATCAAGATGAGTGGGCTTGATGTCGCACAGCAAGGAGCCCTGCCTTTCTATTGTGGCACGTCAAGAGCTACATGCCCTCTGTGCCTGTGTGGGTGGGCAGTTCTTGCAAGTGCCAGCGAGAGAAACAGTTGGCTGTGCCATGCTCACCTTGGCTCAGCACCAAAGCTATAACTGTGGACTATTCAATAACACTGAGAAATTTACTTTGTTGCCTCTCCTGAATGAGAAGGGGGACAGCTGGGTGGGACATGGCTGTAGGAATATTTGGTATCTGTAGTATTTTCTTCAGTTGTACATTTACAAATACAATTTAGGCACCCAAAGAAAAGCAGCAGGCAATGTTACACAGCAAACATAAGAATTCTAGGTGTGAATGATTTTCAGTGTCTCACCCTCTACAAAGCAAGAAATTTGAGGACTGGAGGAAAAATTCACTGAGAGGGTAGAATTCTTATTTGGGGCTCAGTGCTCTCATTTTGCTACACCCCTGGGTGTGTGTGCATGTGTTAGGTGTTTTTCACAGTATACAATAATATATCCTGCCACTTTAACTGCAGTGGATTCATCCTATGAAATCATGGGATCTGCAGTTCCATGGGCTATATAAAATTATGTGCCAGAGGATTTTAAGTACCTCCCCAAACTACAAACCCCAGGATTCTGTAGGATGTAGTCATGGCACTATGAATCAATCTGCTGTTATTGTATTGTGTGAAAGAGACTTATGTGTCTTTAAATCACCTGTGACTCCATGAATTTCACAGGATTTTCTTAGGCAAGGAATACTCAGAGGTGGCTTGCCATTGCCTGCAGCCATTATTGGTGTAGAAGCCCCATGGCTGTCCCCTGCTCAAAAGAATAAATAGATGAAGGCTGCTGCCACACTGCAGAAATTAGCCAGTTTGACACCGCTTTAACTGCCATGGCTCAATGCTATGGAATTCTGAGATCTGTAGTTCTGTGAGCTATTTAGCTTTCTCTGTCAGAGAACTCTGGTGCCACAACAAACTACAAATCCCAGGGTTCCATAGCATTGAGCCATGATAGTGAAAGTGGTGTCAAACTGCATTATTTCTGCAGTGTGTCAGCAGCCTAACTAATTTCTTGAAGAAGGAGTAAGTGACCTCAACAAGTAAGAAGGAAGCAAAAGGCTTAAATACATAGAGCAAAGAAAGATACACAGAGATGTAAAACAAAGGCCAGGCATTATGTTGGCTGCCCTCTCCTGTGTGTTCATGTGTGCGTTCAAATCACCTGGTCAACTTATGGCAACCTCATGAATTTCATAGGGTTTTCCTAGACAAGAATAATCAGTAGTGGTTTGTCATTGCCTTCCTCTGAAATCTAGGCTACAGTACCTGCTATTCACTGGTGGTCTTTCATCCAAGAACTAGCCAGGGCTGACACAGCTTAGCTTCCAAAATCAGACAGGTTTTGGTGCTTTTATGGTATTTAGGTCTTCTACTAGTTACTTCATACAAATGTTGAGGTCTCGTTGTTTCTAACACAAACATGTCTAGGCTTTCTCTTGGATAATTCTTTTGAAGACAGCAAGGAAGTGATACTGAAAAATGTGGGGAAGCAATGATGTTTTGTAAGAAAAGAAGAGCAAAAGCTATGCCTACTGGTGAACCATTATCAGACTGAGATACTTTTATAATCCCCACAACTTTCTAAAGAAAGTTTTGTCCTTGGGTCCCACCTGGAAAACTAATAAGTCTGGAGGTTGCTATATGATTTGCTCTTGTTTAAAAGCCAAGCCAATCAAGGCTACGATGGCCAAGATTTTTTTATTTCTTTTTATTTCTTTTTATTTCTTTTAAAAGTAAACTTATATAGTGTTTAACCCATAATAAATATCAGATGGCAAACCATACAGATCCAATGCAATGCAATAAATTAAGTTAGAACAATAACAACCTTACTGACTTTCTTTCTATATATATATATATATATATATATATTTACTTTATTCACAATATTTTAAAATCATACAAACATTAAATAGACAGAAACAAAAAAACCCAATAACATATCACATTAAAGACAACAATAACAATACAGCAACAAACAGACAAAAAATTACTAACGATATTTCCACCATTACAACCACATTCTTTAACTTCCTAGACTCTTTTCTGACTGTAAATTCATGATATCAGTACAGTACTTCTTATTTTTTGCCATATTCTTTTATTTTGTTTCTGCATCAGGCCACTGACTCTTTCTGAAAACTTAATGAGTTGCATTTCCAGGATGCTAGTTCTCTGGTTTCCAGCTGGAGGGACTAGAAGGGGCCATTAAAAGTGGAAAGTTTGGGGATATGCTTGCTAAAAGACAGCAGAACAAATCTTGGAAGATGAGCAAACTTCCCGAAGTTGTCAATTTCAGCAAATAATTGTGCACAGAAAGTATAACAAACAGCTTTACCTTAGCAAAGTTTGGGTCATAAAAGACCCCCTCAGATTCTGCTAACCCGAAAGGTTGACTACAGTAGGACCCCCGTATCCACTGAGTCATTATCCACTGATTCAATTATCCATGGGGCACAAAATAGCACACCTACCATAGAGTTTTCCTAGAAAATGTGTGCTCTAGCCATTTTCTAGGTCCTCCAAGGCAACTCTATGGTATTTTAAACCAGAAGTCCCATTATTTTCAATGGTGTTTGCTATTATCCACAGTTTTCGGTATCCATGGCCCCCCAGAACCAATCCCCAGCAGATAAAGGGGTCCTACTGTATCATGAACACTATGGAATTGTTGATACAGTCCATGATCCCAGAGAGAGAGAGAGAGAGAGAGAGAGAGAGAGAGAGAGAGAGTCTGATAGGCAGACAGGTTAATTTTTATTTGATTTGATACTCACCCTCCCTCATAGGGCCCATGGTGGCTAACAACCTACATTAAAACACACTTAAAATCACAACTCTAAATCCACAACTAATAAAAGCCAATAAACCAGTAATCAAACCAACCATAAAACCAAGCAGCAGAACAAATAAAACACATGCTTACACTCTGAAAGCCTGCAAAAATAAGTATCTTTTAAGCTGATGCCTGAATGATGACACATGGAGGACAATCAAATTTCTACCAGAAGGGAATTCCACAGCTGCTACATGTGGTAGCCCCATGGACCACCCTCCTCCAAAGGAGCACAAGGAGAGCCTCCCTGGGATTTTAAAGCTGCTAGTGAGGAATAGGATTGCCAGATTTCAAAGCTTGATCCAGAAACTCCCGTTTTCATGGGTCATCGCTATGCAGGAAACAAGGGTGTAAAGTGTCCAGTTTTGCTGGTCTCATCTCCAGGCAAGAGGAAAAGGCTCTCCTAGTAGAGCGATAGCTTGCTACACCACAATCCCATCCAATGCAATTTCCATTTGAGGCCTTCATCACATCTTCTGTGTGAAGTAGGGATGACCAAAAACACTCTAAACAAGGGACAAATGGACAGGAAGTCACTCCTGCCCCTCTCCATTCCATGCATCAAAGCAAACCAGACTGACATTTGAATCATTTCATCGTTAGCAATGGGATAGCATCCTTCCCTAGTTGCTCAGGAGAGCAGATGACCTGAACACAGGGCAAGGGGTGTGTTATACACATAACTCCACATCTTACCCTCCAAACCTGGCCTTTCAGCATCTAATTTCTGAGGTGGCTGCTTCACTCTGCATGATGATAGAGCTGGACCTGATATGAAAGACCAAAGAGGGCTTGCAGTCATATCCAGCTCCCTGAGGAATTCCTGGTCTCTTTTCCTATTCTCACAATGGATTTACATAACCCCCCAGGTGGTTTCTAATCAGAGCTGAGATAAAGGCAAAAGGCTCAGATGAGCCACAAGATAGAGAACAAGCACTAGACAGGAGGCGGGATCAAAAAGAGGGCTGCAGGGGGGGGGGAGAAAAAAAAAGATGTACCACAGAACAATCAAGGATCAACATATTTTCTAAGCTTGGTGGGTGTTCCCCCCACCCCCACTGCACAAGAACCCAGAGGCCAGTACCAAGGAGATTATTTTTTCCTGGTGCTCTTGGATCAAGGTCCTATTCTGCATGACCATGCAGCCCATCATAGAGAGTGGCAGAGGCAGCCTCACTGAGGGCTTCTCTAAATGGAGAAAATACTCCTCACAGAATGAGAGGAGAATCCTACCTGTCTTAATGGGATCCCACATTGTTTCACCATATTCAGAAAGAGAGGGGCCAAAAATGCCATATACTCTATGGGAAGAGTCTTTGCAGCTTTTCCTAGAGTTAAAAAAAAAAAAAACAGCGAGGGGGATGTGCATTCCTGCTTGTTGGAACAAGCGATTCACTTTGAATCACTTTCCCATACAAGTGGAAGTGCAAAACTAATTGGCTGGATAAGCGTGGGGGGTGGGCTTGCTAACAAGGCAAACACCCGCAGCCACCATGTTGGATTTCCGCCTTAGTGAGTGAGCATAAGGCAATAAAACAGGGTGTTTTTTTCTTTTTAGTAAAAGCAAAATGCTGCTCTATCACACATAGGATTTTTTAAAAAAAGTTCAGCTGTGGCAAATTCAGATAAGTTAAAATGCGAGTAATTCACTCACGGCCACCATCTTGATTCGCCATCATACAATGCTTATGCCTGCCAAAAAAACCATTAAGACAAATCTTAGCTGCTGCAATTTGCCATTACTGCGGAGCAATCCAGAGGTTTTTTTTTTTGTTTTTTTTGCTTCATATAGACAAGGCCTGAAACATTGACTAGAGTTACAGTGGCACTGTCCCTGAAGTGTAATGGCAATGTGTTCCAAATTAGAACCTACAAAAACGATATTATGGTGGAAACTCATTACAAAGTCCACTGATGCAAAGCAGTCCTTTCAGTTGGCAGTGAACCCTGCATCTGTGGTACAAAAGGAGTTATGGGACTGTGTCTGCTGCAGCAACAAAACTCCATCCAAAGCAGCCAGACACATCTTCATGCATGAATCCTCCTTGGACACAGACAGAAGAGTCAGGTAGTTGGTCCCAATAATATATAATTAGTGTAAGGTTATAAAGACTGAAGGGTAACAGTAGTCATTTTAATTTTCTATTGCATTGTCTTTTTCTCATCTATTTGTTTTAAGAAATATTCTTGTTCCTGATTAAAGCCCATATTGCCATCTGCACTCTAGGCTACACTCCAGACATTGTTTGACTGCCGCTCCCAGCATCATTCACCATTGGCTAAGCTGGCTGAGACTGCTGATAAAAAACACTGGATGTCTGCACTTTGTCTACCCATGCCTAACTCTATCTTTCCCACAAATTGGTGTTGCCCAGATGTGTTGGACTACAAATCCCACAGTCCCCAGCCAGCATGACTAAAGGGTTGTAGGAATTGCAGCCCAACACATCTGGACATCATCAGCTTGGGAAAGGCTGCATTACTAAATCTCTGGTTATCTACATGATGTGCCACAAATTTCTGTGAGAAATAAATCAGACTAGCTGGATTTTATCTGATCCATTGTAGGGATTAATAATTTTCCAGTATGGGAAGGTATTGTTACCCATATGGATTTCATTGAATTCTGGCTGGTTCTTTTTCATGGCCACACTTTGGAATTGGCATTATATAGTGTCCAGATGTTTTCATGGAAAAATGCTTCATGCACAGTGATCAGTCACACTGTAGCAGGAATAGGAATTATGTGTCTCTTCAGAGGTTGTTGAACTGTAACTCCCAGCAACCTTAACTTGTGTTGCTAATAGTGAGAAAAGTTGGGAATTGTAGTTCAACACCTGAAAGTCCACACAATTTCCACCTCTTGAACTATATTGTGTACTTTTATACGTGAGCTGTTGCATTATCCTAGTAGTTCTTCTCAGTGGCGGCACTAGGGGGGTGCAGAGAGGCCAAACCACACCAAGTGACACCTTGGATGGGAGCCCACCAATGAATACCAGAAGCTATAGGCTATATTTCAGGGGATGGAACTGGCAAAACCACCTCTGAGTATTCCTTGCCTTAGAAGACCCTATGAAATTCATGGGGTCACCATAAGTCAACAGGTGATTTGAAGGCAGGCACACACACACACACACACACATTATCAAATATAGAAAGCAAAACAGTGCAAAGGAGATCAGCTAACATCTGAAGGAAGGAACAGAGAAAAACTGTTTTCATATAGAATCACTCATTTTATCAGAATTCACCAGCGTCTCTGTTCCCTTACTCTGTCCCATGTTTGCCCTTGTCCATGTCAAAAAATATTCTGAGAACTTTGAAACTCCAGACATTGCAATTAGAGAGCGATTTACTTGGATATAAAAGAAAGGCATTATTTCCCCCATTTCATTTGAGCTGCAAACCTGGCCTTTCCTTTATCTTATAGAATTTGGACACTTTTCACACAGAGCACATCCCACTCCTGTACCAGCTGTTCATTAGATGTGCTGATATCTAATTTAATGTCTCTTATTTCCACTTTCAGCCCAGTTATCCATGAACAAAAGCAGCCAGTGATTAGCTATTTCAGAGGCAAGGTGTAAGAGCTGTTTAAAAGAGAAACATAAATGTAGGTCAGCCTATGCTCACTCACTTCTCCAACATGATTGCCTACTTAGTAAATATAGGCATTAACATGGCTGTAAGAACAGCATGGGGGAAATGCATCGAGGTATTCATATAGCACCATGAGAAGAGGAAGGGGAAACAATGCTTTCTTTAAATGCTACAGAAGGAGATTAGAAATCTCAGTCATGGCTGTGAAGACAATCTGTAAGTGAAGTACAGTAAATTAGATCCTGCCAGAGATCAATGTTTTAATATCTTTCATTAGTGAGGTACAAGAAGAGATGGACAATAGAGGTGATTGGGTTTCCGAATACAGTTCCAAAACAGATCTGATTATATAACTTAAGCTCATGAGAGGGTGGACCCCAGCTACAATGTGATCCCTGGGAGGCTGGAACACAAGCCTATAATGCAATGTGAGGAAATTCAATCCCACGAAAAGACCAATGTCCTGCGCAGGAGGAGAGACAAACAAAGGAACAGCTTGCGCAGTTGGGGACAGCTTTAGATGACTTTCAAGAATGTGGTAACCAAACGGGGAGCATGCAGGGGTAATGTAGCTGGCATATGTAGGGGGAAGTGTGTGTGTGTGTGTGTGTGAGAGAGAGAGAGAGAGAGAGAGAGAGAGAGAGAGCGCAAATGCTTTTCTTTGCAGAATTATTCCAAACAATGTCAAAATAACATAGTCAGGAACCTCTGGTGTGTTGATATAGGAATGAGAGATGGAGACACTAAATGCTTGTAATCATAACCAGATGCTGCCGGAGGGGGGACACTGGGGGTAAGAGAAACGGCAGTCTCAGAACACCTTGAGGGGGGTAGGGATATAAATCAAGAAAGGTGATTGCTCTGGGGCCTTCTCTCCCCCTCTTTTGTGGGGAGAACATGAAACTGAAGGAGTAATGTGCCCAAAGCGAAAATGATGTTATGGGAATGTAGTTGTTGCAAAGGCTGGAAGTGGGGACTCCACTCTCCTTTTTTTAAGGTCCCAGAGAAAAATCTAGCTGCAGATGCTCTCTGTGACAAGGCATGTCTCTTCCCACAGTGAGCTCATCATCACAGCACCCCGCAGCTGCCTCTCAGAGTCAGTCCACAATCAAGCAAGGACTTGATAGAACCGCTTCCCTTCTCTATTGACCTTTGAACTCCATGTTGCTTCAAGGTATGGATTTCTGAGCTCTCAGATAACAAGAAACTGAATTCATCATGGAGTGGGAGTTGTGCTGCTTCCCTTTATTTGTCTGTTACTTTGGTCCTCTGACTTATCTCCAAGGATAAGCAGCATTTCAACTGCTCAGATAAGTCTATATGTAAACCAAGGGTGGCCCAGCTACTTAGTTTCATGGCTGAATGGAAATATCATCCTGGCCGGAGCTTAGAAATGTTACTCTGGGGAGACTACCATTCCCTGGCCATGCTGGCTGGGAAATTCTGGGAGCTATAAACCAAAATGTAAAGATTTTCCCATTCTACTCCTGGCCTTGCAACATATTGTAGTCACATACTCCAGTTGCTTGGTAAGATGCGCTTTACCAGAGCCACAACCTTCCCCCTGTTGTGCCTATTGATCAGACTTCCCCAACCTGATGCCCTGAACTACAGCTCCCATCATCCTCAGCAAGCATGGCCAATGGCTGGAGATGATATGATTTGGGATTCATTGTATCATCAACACATCAGGTAAGGATGACAGTGTGCAGAGAGTCAAGGTTATGAACTCATTACCAACTGTCCTCCTGAACAGAATTTTGAGTCATCCGGACCTAACCTAACTCTGGAGAGCTGATGCCTGGCTGCATAGATAGATAATAATGAGTTAGATTGGACAATGACCTCACTCATTATAACCCAGTCTCGTGTGCTTCTTGTCTCCCTGTACCTAAATGAGTGGACTTACAAAAAGATGGGTTTTTGCCCCCTAGAAATAAGGAGAAGAAACCCATCTTGTTGGTTCATTTTAAGTGTATGTTTGGTGGGAGGATGAGCAACAAACATGGAACAGTTATGATTTAACATCCCATCAGATTAATGTAATAAATGTAATATATGTAATAAACACATTAGTGCCATAGACATTATGGGAAGGGGGGTTAGGGGAAAGTTCACAGGTGGGGTGATCCACCTGGTGCCATTGGACTGTAGCTTCCATGATCCCTCCCTATTGACTATGGTAGCTAGGGCTGATGGAAGTTGAAATCTACACATTGGACCCCAATTTTTGCTGGAAGGCTGCATGTAGCCCACTCCTGCTCTAAAGAGCCAAGTCAATTGTGCATGTTTTCCCTGTTAAGGCAGGAAATGTATTCACTCATTTAGTAGCTATCTCCACCTTACATACACGCTCTAGTGCCACCCATGAAACACATAGTAAGGAAAATATAGATGTAAGGAAAATATAGCTTACTCAAGTAAGTTAACAGTGTGATGCCAAGGCAAAAGAGGAAAAAAAGGAGAAAGAGTTGCAGGTCATTTCTGGGCTACATCAACAGAACTATAGAGCCCAGATCAAGGGAAATAATATCATTCTGTTTGCTTTGGTCAGACACCATCTGGAGTACTGTACTCAGTTCTGGACTCTCGAGTTTAAGAAGGATATTGACAAGCTGGAATGTGTCCAGAGGAGTGCAACCAAGATGGTAAAAGATCTGGAAACCAAATCTTAGGAGGAACATTTTAAGGAGCTGGACATAAAGAACAATTAGAGGTGATATGATATGATGGCCGAAGAGCAGTCATGTGGAAGAGATCCGTATGACCCAAACCAATGGATTCAAATTGCAAGAAAGGAGATTATGACTAAGGACTTTATCAGACGGTGCTGTAATCACACAATTACAATGAGATGTTAGCGGGAACTGGTTCCGACTCTAGTACGATGTCCCACACCTGTGGCCAGTTTGTGCTCCAGCCGCAAATAAGGCGACATTTTTTTAGTCATGGGTTAACCCGTGAATAGATCTTCAATATTGCTTTTTTTCGCGGTATCGAAGGCATACAAAACTATGTCCCACTGTAATTGTGAGATTACAGAGTGAATGGGTGGTCCTCTTTTCCCTGTCCCCGTTGCCACCGAGAAAACTTCCAGGTGACAATATGAAGATGATCAATAGGACACTCTTTTTATTAACTTACCCATTTTGCTGGCAAGTTTTATGTTTGTTTCAGCACTTGTGTGTGTATTTCTTTGTGTTTAAAATTGTTTTTGGTGTTTTTATGTGGACTCGCATCTTCTTGCAAGAACCACCGAGATCTCGCGCTTCCGCTAACACAGAAGTAAGTGGACATAGCAGCATTATTAGAAGGCAATGTGGAAACAAGTGCTACTGTAGCAGGACCTTTAATCCCATTCCTAAAACGCTAGTGGTGGACCTTTGATCATTTCAGTTATAATGTCACAATGTTTCCACTTTCCTCAGTCTCACAAATATAGTGCTTTTAGACGCTGGTCTGATAATTTCCTAAATTGTAGGAAGAACTTCCTGACAGTTAAGACCTGTTTCACAGTATAGCAGACTGTCTCAGTGCATGGTGGATTCTCCTTTCATTGGAGGCTTTTAAACAAAAGTTAAATGGCCACCACTCATGAGTACTTTATCTATGGATCCCTGCATTGGCTGGAGGCTGGACTAGAAGGGCTTTGGGGTCCCTTCTATGATTCTATAATTCTCAATATACATACCGGACAAATGGTTGTACTGTGGTTTATCATGTATAAAAAGTGCTTTTATTAAATGTAAAATACGTTCTCTGTGATTTCAGAAGACCCAAAGGACTAGCCCAGAAAGACTTATAGCCAGCCCTAAGAAGCTAGACAGAAGAAAGTGTGGGTAAGAGCTCAATCATAGTGAAGCTGGAATCCAAAACAAACAGGACAAGAATCTATGTTTCATCTTGAGTGCTCACGCCCAGCTCTCTCTTGTCCAAAATCAATACATAAATAAACAAAACAAAAAAGTGCACTTGCCTTTCAAAGTGGAATGTTTCTTTTAATTTTTTTTTTTTTTAGTTCAATGTTCAGTTGTTCTGGGAGCCAGGTATTTTATTTGATTTTCATCCATGTCATTGCTTAAGCTCACTGTGCTTTGTCAGATAGCAGTGCAGCTAGATTCAAAATCCATATTGGGTGTCATATCTTAATTTTGTTGTTGTTATGTGCCTTCAAGTTGACTCTGACCTACAGAAACTTTATCTTAGGGTTTTCTTGGCAAAATTTATTCAGAGGAGGCTTGCCGTTGTCTTCCTCTTAGGCTGAGACAGTGTAACCTACCCAAAGTCAACCAGTGGGTTTCCATAGCTGAGTAGGGATTCAAACCCTGGTTTCTCAGAGTTTACTAGATTATCAAACCATGCTTTACCAGCAGTACTAGAGCAGGATAATAGTTTATGCAGCCATTCCTTATTACATGACGTCATGTCTGTGCTATTGCCAATCTGCATTCAAACCACTGCTGGAGGGCACATTTTCATTGATGGAGGAAACCCATTAATAGGCTCTCAATAGTGTTGTCTTTCCATTATTGCCTCTGTATGATAAGTCCTCTTCCAATTCAGTTCCAATAGCAGCAGTCACATGGAGTGAGTAGACGTGTTTTCCCTCTTCTCTCCCTCTCTCTTCCCCTTGTTTCCCCATCCACCCAATCTGACTATTTCTCCCACTCGCTCGCCTGCCCGATCTGACTATTTCCCACCCTCTTGATTGCCCAATCTATTTCCCCTCCCACCCCGTCTGTCTCTTTTTTCCCCTTGTCTCCTTTTCTCCTACTGATATTGCACAGCGATCACATTGGTGAAGCAAACAGAAACATACCAGTATTGAAGGAGAGGTGCGATAAGGATTGCTTGAATACCAGTATGTTTCTGTTTGCTTCACTAATGTGATTGCTGCACCTTAGAAGCCTGATATGATCATCTCCTTAGTCCAACTCTCAGATCACACCTTTATTAGGAAACACACACACCATAAAACTGTGTATAAGCTTTCAAAATGGCTAGATGTCTTCATAAAGCAAAGTGTTGCAAAAAGGCAATGAGGCAGGGGAGGGGAGATGGAGAAATAGGAAAGGCAAGAAAGAAAAATCAGATTTGATACTAAACAGTTTATTGTTGCCATCATGATTCAAGTTGTAATGGAGGGGAAGAGCCAGCAGACATATTCAAAATGTGGCTCCATCAGGTGAAGTCCTGGTGTTTGGTTCTCAGGATGGCTACAGCCCTTCCTGAGAACAAAGGAGTGAAGAAAGTTTTGGTTCTCCATTACTGTAAGGATAAAGTTCAGCTGTGAGCACATGCCTGTCTCTTTCCTGGACTTAATGACTGTACAGGTTAGGAGTGGGGGGTGGGGCTTCACACAGCTACATATATTCCTTCTATTGTGAAGCTCAGAGCTACTATTTCTTTCTCCCTACCCTGTCACTTTATACTTTACAATGGCTTCTCTGTGTTTGACATGTTAAAGCACAACAAGCTACAATAATAACAAAACCTGTTTGATGATCATGATTATAAAAAAAAGGGGGGGGGAGAACTACCCTGAGCATGTGTACATTTTAAATGTATTTCAAGTAGAGGGCTGTCATGGCTATAAGAATAAAACTAAGTTTGTCTCTGCTGCAAGTTGGCACTTTTGCTTTGGAACAGACACCATGTCATTGCGGAAAAGAAGAATTGTTATTTTGAGACAAAATCATAAAATGAGCACCTGTAATCCTGTATCCCAGTCAAGGAAACCACAAGCTTGAGTCTGTAAGACCGGTTGATGACCAGGAACCTTGGAGGTCTCTTATTCATAGGGTTGCCATAAGTCAAAGTTGATTTGTGGCAAATAACAACAACAACCGCAAGGGATGGGCAATATATGGGCCTTGGATTCATTTCAAAAGTTCTCTGCTGGAGATGAATTCTAATGTCATGCAAGAGCAATCTAAGCTTTTCTTGGATGGTGAGGAAGAGGAAGCAGGTGTGAGGGGAGAGAAAAAGTGTGAGGGAATATAGGCTAAGAACAAGAGGAACAAATGCATTTGAAAGACCATGGCTGGCATTTGTTACTGTTACTTCATTCAACTATTTATTTATTTGTTTATTTATTTATTTTATATCCTACCTTTCTACCAGCACATGATCTACCATTTGATATTGTAATTTCTGACAAGGGGTTCCCATTAAAAATAGATCAGAATTTGGGGGGGGGGGGAAATCCTCTTTTTTGGACTACAACTTTCAGAATCCCATCCCTGACAATGGCCAAGCTGGCTGGGGATTTCTGGGAGTTGTAGTCCAAAAAAGTTCTCCCCTCATGTCTGAAGTAGATATAGAAACCATACAGAACAATTTAAAAACATTTTTGAAAGAATATTGTTATAGTGTTCCTTCAAAAGGAGCCAAGCATGATATATTGGTTTGAATTTTCGACTACAACTCTGAAGACGAGGGTTCAAATCACTGCTCAGCCACGGAAATCCACTGGCTGACCTTGGGCAAGTCATACTCTCTTAGCTTCAGAGGAAGGCAAAGGCAAAAGCCCTCTGAACAAATCTTGTCAAGAAAACCCCGTGATAGGTTCTCCTTAGGGTCACCAGATGTCGGAAACAACTTGAAGGCACACAACAACAAGTGTACCTTCAAGTAATTTCTGACATATGGTGACCTCTAAAGACAAATCTATCATGTGGGTTTCTTGGCAAGATTTCTTCTGAGAGAGTGTGACATGCCTGAGATTGAGCAGGGATTCAATCCCTGGCATGATCTATATATTATATATTCCAGTAATTAAAAGCTGAGGTCAAAGAATATGGATGCCCTTTCAGACTACACAGTTATAGTACTATGATTCCATGTTAACTGTCATGGCAACATCCAATGGGATCCTGGGATTTGCACTTTAGGGTGGGATATTGAGAATTCTCAGTCAGGGCATTAGTGCCCACAAACCACTGGGTTCCATAGGGTGCAGCTGTAGAAGTTAAAGTGGAATCATCATGCTATAGTTGTGTAGTCTGAAAGGGCCCTGAGTGACAAGGTTTCTTAAGCAGAAACTTTGATGGGACACAAGGCACATAAAGTCAAGCACTTAACCCTCACCAGTTTCAGTAGGAATGAGTCAAACACATAGATTTTCCTTGGTTTTTTTCCGGGCTGTGAGGCCGTGTTCTGGAAGAGTTTCCTTCTGATGTTTTACCTGCATCTGTGGCTGGCATCTTCAGAGTGAAGATGCCAGCCACAGATGCAGGTGAAACATCAGAAGGAAACTCTTCCAGAACATGGCCTCATAGCCCAGGAAAAAATAACAACAACAACAAGGATCATCTATGGATGCTGGCCATGAAAGCCTTCGACTTCACAAAGTCAAACACGTGATTACTTACTGAAGTTATCAAGCTTGAAAGTTTTGAACTTCAGCTGATCTGTGTTCTACCCTATACCTTTTACAGGAAAAGTTTTCACCAAGTTTCACAATGATGCCTTTTAGGGTGTATGGCTTATTTATGTTTACAGGAAAGGTGGAGCCACTAAAGATTTGGCTATCTGTTCATTTGCATTGCAGTCTTTGTTGGGAAGGCATTTGCAATCTGGCTACTCATAGTAAGCACCTCTCTGCTACTGATAGCAAATATTTTGGCATGGTCCCAAGCCACAAAAATGTGCTTTTAGTGGGGGCAGAGTGTTTTGTCAAATCCACAATAACATCTAATTTTAAAGATGAATACAGAGTCAACTTCAGGTCAGGGATCTGATACAAGACATTGTCCTTATAGTCACTCCATTTATAATCCCATCATTATTGCATTTCTAATCCCATCTCCTTCACAGAAGCCACACAAGGAGGCTTATCTTTTAACAAACAAATAAATAAATCAGATGATAAAACACAAGAAAAATGCAGCCTCAAAACAAAAGAATCAAGCAGAGATTTCAAATAGAAGCAGATAGTATCATGGGAGATGGATATACAGCATTACAATGTGGCTATCTCAGATTATTCATCTACTCCAACAGCCATGATGAGACTCTATAGTGCAGCAATTCCCTAATGGCGTGTCCCAAGAGGACAGATGACTTGAAAAAGGAAACCATGGTCTTTAGATGTGCTTGCCCTTCTATGATCACATCTTGGAAAAGGTACTTTCTTTTGGACTACAGCTCCCATAACCCACCAGCCAGATTAGAGAACAGCGGGAGATGTAGCCCACGTGTAACTTTACCAAGCTCTCTCCTATGTCCTTCCAAGTAGGGAACTCCTGTGCGTAATCAAACATAGTCACCTTCTCACCAATATACATTATGAGCAATGACCAATATATAAACAATAGCAAAGGGTGGGGGTAAAGATGCAACCCAAATTCCCTGGCCCAATCTGCTCTCTAGGGATAGGACAATCCCAATAGCATTACCATTGCTCTTCAGAATCCTCACAACTCAACCCCTCTGAGTATAGAAAACCAAGACAGAATAGATGGGATTACCATGGAGCTGTGAGAGTGATGCTTATTTATTCTTCTGGGAGCTGATGGATAAAAATCTCTCAAACTGGATGGGGATGGTGGGAGGATGGGAGCTGTAATCCAATACATCTGGAAGGCTTGAGGATGGCTGTGACATTTTGGTCTTAATTATTTTCCATATTTCAATATAGTTATTTTGAAATAACTGTTTATTATTTGCTGATACATCTGTTTCTAAATATTTAACTTTTTTCACAATCTCTATTTGAAATTTCTGTTTTGATTGGTCTTTTTCAATCCTATTCATATTTTTTGTTAATATTTTTATTTTATTTTTTGCTTATTAATTTAAAAACCTGCAGTTTGTCCAAATCTTATAAGAAGATCATTCAGTTGTTCTATCCTGGGAACAGGGTCTTCCAAAAACAAAAAACAAAAAAGACTACACCATCGGCAAAGGCTTTGAGTCAATATTCGAATTTCCTAATTTTTACACCTTTTAAATTAATATCCTTTCTGATGCTTCTCAAAAAAATCTCAAGAGCTAGAATAAATAAAAGTGGCAAAAGGGGGCACCCTTGGCAAGTTCCTTTATTAACTGAGATACTGTCAGTTAATTCCCCATTACGTTTATCCAGTTCTGGATATTCTCTCCAAAGTTCATAAATTTTAACAATTTCTTTATAAAAGTCCAACTAATATTATCAAAAGCCTTCTCGGCATATATGAAAATCAACACTCCTTTCTTCCCAATTTGCTCTTTGTAATATTCTAAAATATTCATAACCACCCTCATGTTGTTAGACATTTGCCTTCCAGGAAGAAAGCCTATTTGATTTTGATGTACATTGTTGCAGGTATATTTGGGTAGGTGCGGGGGGGGGGACTACAGCAGGGAGGGGGCAAAGCACAGCCCTCCAAATGTTATCAGGTTGCAGCTCCCAGCATTCCTTAGCTAGCCTAGCTAGTGGCGTGAAATGCTGGGAGTTGCAGTTTGACAGCATTTGAAGGGCTATGCTTTGCCCATTCTTGGACTAGATGGATCTCAGTAATGGGTGTATGCTGTAGGGACCTCTTATCCCCATCTCATGCTTGTTGCAAGAGGATAAAAGCAGAGCCAAAGAGGAGGCACGTTTCTATAGCAGCAGAGTATTAAGCAGCAGTTGGAGTGGAACAAGGCATAAAGGCCACGGAACAATAGGAAACTGTTTCATACCAGGTCCAACTATTTACACTACATTCTGACTGGGAGCAGCTCTTGGATCACCTCCTCCTTGATCCTCCTTAACTGGAGACTGATGCTGGCACCTTGTGTATGCAAAGCTTCTACCACTAAGCTCCCCATATTTTGGCCTTGGAGTAGCTATAATACCCTAGAGGACAGAATCAAAATTCAAAATGACCTGAATAGACTGGAGAGCTGGGCCAAAGCTAACAAAATAAATTCAATACGGAGAAATGTAAGGTACTGCACTTAGGGTGGAAAAACGAAATACATAGATACAGCATGGGAGAGACCTGGCTGAACGAGACTACGTGCAAAAGGGATCTAGGAGTCCTAGTAGACCACAAGTTGAACATGAGTCAACAGTGTGATGCGGCAGCTAAAAAGGCCAATGCAGTTTTGGGCTGCATCAATAGAAGTACAATGTCTAGATCAAGGGAAGTAATAGTGCCACTCTATTCTGCCTTGGTCAGGCCTCACCTGGAGTACTGTGTCCAGTTCTGGGCACCACAATTCAAAAAGGATATTGACAAATTGGAACGTGTCCAGAGGAGGGCAACTAAAATGGTGAAAGGTTTGGAAACCATGCCTTATGAGGAAAGACCTGGGATCTGGGTATGTTTAGCCTGGAAAAAAAGACGGTTAAGGGGCGATATGCTAGTCCTGTTTAAGTATTTGAAGGAGTGTCACATTGAGGATGGAGCAAGCTTGCTTTCTGCTGCTCCAGTGACTAGAACACGGAACAATGGATGCAAGCTCCAGGAACAGAGATTCCACCTCAACATTAGGAGGAACTTTTTGACAGTCAGAGCTGTTAGGCAGTGGAACACACTCCCTCAGAGCGTGGTGGGGTCTCCTTCCTTGGAGGTCTTTAAACAGAGGCTGGATGGCCATCTGTCAGGGATGCTTTGATCATGATTCCTGTGTGGCAGGGGGTTGGACTGGATGGCCCTTGTGGTCTCTTCCAACTCTACAATTCTATGATTCTATGATTCTATAAAATAATGTAGGCATCACACTGCTTCCTAGGAAAAATCCTCAGAGCTACAGTTTGGCAGGGTGCTGAGAATCCTGCTGCATCCAGTCTTGCCCACTCCTGGCAGAACTACAGTTGCCCCAGGCAAAGGAATGACTTGACAGTTGAAACACTTTAAGTTTGTAGAGTAGCTATGACTTCTGTTCCTTCTTCCATCTAGGATTTTATTGTTCCTAAACATGTGTCTTCCTCATCGGGAGGCTGTGTGTGTGAGTATACATATTTTGTGAAAGTCACAAAGTTCTCTGACCTCTTTCTAAGAATTGTTTTGCTACTGATCTGATCACCAAAGTGCTGCTTCTTTTCTTGTCTTTTCTTTTTTAAAAAAAGCAGAGAAAGGGCTTGGTTTTGCTCCTACTGCAAACCACAGGAATTTTGCCATGGGGTTCTATGGAAATAACACCTGCCTCCCTTGATGCAAAGAACAGAAACTGAGCAAGATGATGTCAATTCATAAATATAGCAAGAAAAACAACAGAGATGGAGATCCTGTCGCTAAATCCCAGGAATAATAAAGCCCTGCTTACACAACCAAGATTCAAGGCTGAATTATGTTGAAACAACATCCCTCATCCACACAAACATGGAATTCCTGGGTGTTTCAGTCACGCCATTCTTGCAGGGCTCACAGGATCAGAGCAATGGGACTCTTTAATTAGCCAGGGATATGGCATTATCTGCCATCCATGTTGGAGTTCGCTGTTCCCTTTGAACTTTGTTGCAATCCTCATGGTAACTGGAGGGGGAAAAGATTTCCCCAGCAACAATATACTGTTGGTGAGCTACTTCTGTTATAGTGCGAAGTATCTTGTGGTGACTTGGGCTGCTGACACATTGCAGAAATAATGCAGTTTGACACCGCTTCAACTGCCATGGCTCAATGCTATGGAATCCTGAGATTTGTAGTTTGTTGTGGCATCAGAGCTGTCTGACAGGGAAGGCTAAATATCTCACAAAACTACAAAGCCCGAGACTCCATAGCATTGGGCCATGGCAGTTAAAGCGGTGTCAAACGGCATTAGTTCTGCAGTGTAGCAGCAAGCTTGGTCTAGAATGAGCAGTTAAGGACCATTGGCCAGAATCCTGTAGCCGGTTATATTTAACCAAAGGCGCCTCTACACTGTTGAAATAATGCAGTTTGACACCACTTTAATTGCCATGGCTCAACCCTACAGAATCGTGGGATTTATAGTTTTGTGAGGCACCAGCACTTTTTAACAGAGAAGGCTTACGGCCTTGCAAAACTACAAATCCCAGGATTCCATAGGATGGGACTAGAGCAATTAAAGTGGTGTCAAACTGCATTATTTCAACAATGTAGATGCACCCATGGTACTTAACTAAGTAACTTCTCCTGGTTCATCCCCCCAAAAATGGAAACATCAGTCAAACATGCTCTGATTGTTGGCAGAATGAGCCTGCTTCTGCCCATGCTGTTGATGCCCAGTAAAGCCAATTTACAACCAGTAAATTAGGTTGGGGGGGCAAGTTACCTAAATGTAACTGTTTTGTATTCATGGGGGTTGTCTAGATGTTGAAAAAATTCCTCATAGAATGCGAGGAAAATATCTTTTGTCCCAATGGGCAATTTGACGTATTGTGAGGGGGGGGGGCAAAAACTCAAAATACTCTGCAGGAAAAGCCTTTGTAACTTCCCCCGTTGTTTTTTTAAAACTCCAATGGAAATGCTCATTCCTGCTTGTTCAAACACCAATGTGATTTGTTGTGCAGTCCAGAGGGGTCCGAATTCTTCATCTGATTGGTCAAACATGTGCAGGCGTAGGCTTGCTGTCACATGCCTGGAAGTGCTAGCAATCATGCACGTTTGTAAACTTGTTTTGTGCAGGGGGGGAGGAAAGTGAAGGGGACCTGGCAGACCAGCACCCAGAGACTACAAGGAGGGTGACCACCATTAGGAAGAGGAGGAGAGCCGCCCACCCTTCACCTATTCTGGCGATGGTGTCAGCGGCCTCCAATTCCAGCTGCAAAGGGACATTAGGAGCCGCCTTGCCAGCCTCTGGGAGAAGGAAGAGGAGGGTGGTTCTTTGCTTCTCCAGCAAAAGGTGAGTTGAAACTTCCTGTCCCTTTGCAGCTGGCATTGGAGGCTGCTGACACCATCGCCAGGATGGGTGAAGGGTGGGTGGCTCTCCTCCTCTTCCTCCCAGTGGCTGTCCTCTTGATTCACAGCCATGTGAACATCACAGAGGAGAGCCCATTGCCCAAGCGCCATGGAAACAAAGGGATGCTGCTGCAAATTGCCTATAATGCGCAAGCTATGTGCATTATTTCTTCCTGTATAGATAAGCCCATGATCACGACTTACTCATAATTTTGACACTATTGCCACGATCGTAACTCATCCACCCACCTACTTTACTGGCCATCTGCTGCATGGGGAGGAGGGCCATTCTGCTGACAATCAGAACATAGTTCACTGGTGTTTCTGTCAGGTTTTGGGAGGTCAGGCCAAGCCAAGAGAAGTTACTAAGGACTTTATCAGACTAGCATCTAATAATGCTGTAATTCCACAAATTAAGAAACCAGAAACATAGTGGCATTATTACACTTATTATCGCACATCGCTGTAATCGCATGAATTATCCCATGACCAACACTAACACTTTAAGAATGGGACTTTACTGCTGTGATTTAGCATGGGCTAGATTTCGGCAGTTCTCACAAGAAAATATGAGCATGCTTAAAAACACCAAAAACCCTTTAATTTGTAAAGTAAATGAACATACAAACACTTAAACAAACCTAAAAATGTGCAAAGAAACCAGGACAGTTCATACACAGAGTGTCCTGTGGATAGTTTTCACATTCTCACCCAGAGGTTTTCTCACTGGAAATGTGGGAGAGGGAAAGAGGACTGCCCATTCACGCTGTAATCTTGCAATTACAGCAGGACATATTTTTGCACACTCTTCAGTACCACGAAAAGAGCGATATTGAGGGCTATTGACAGCTTGTCCCATCAATCAAAAGCAACACTTTATTCACAGCTGGAGCACAGATTGACCACATGAATATGACAATGTCGTGCAATAGTGGAAACCATTCATGCTACTATAGCATTGTAATTGTGCGATTTTTGCCACATGTGAGAAAGTCCTTAGTTAAGTACTTAGTTAAATAGAAGTTGAATAGAAGTTGGCAAAGAAGAGAACTGCTCACCAGGCATACCTCGCCCAGCCAACTTGCCATGTAAGAAAAGCAGCTTTCTGTCTCACATGTAGTAAACTTCAACAAAAACTCCGAGACATGCAGAACAAGTGGTGGATCGATATAGCAGAAAAGACACAATGCTGTGCAGATCTGGGTGATCATAGAGGATTTTATCAAGCTCTTAAAACAGTGTTTGGACCTACTTATCAGGTCCATAGCTCCTTATACAGTACAGATGGTCAAACATTAATTACTGATAAAGCCTCCATCCTGAATCGATGGGCTGAACATTTTCAAAGTCTCTTTAGCGCCAACCGAGTAGTCCAAGGCTCAGCTATCCAACATATGATACAAAAACTGATGAAAAATGAATTGGACATAGCTCCCACTTTGGAAGAGACCCTTAAGGCCATACAGCAGATGAAAAACGGCGAGGCAGCTGGGATTGATGGAATCCCACCTGAAGTTTGGAAACACGGAGGTCATGTACTCCATGAAAAATTCCACGAATTCCTTGTGAATTTCTGGGGAAAAGGGGAACTGCCATCAGATCTCCAAGATGCAGTCATCATCACCCTGTACAAGAAAAAAGGAGCAAAATCTGACTGCTCAAACTATCGAGGCATAACACTGCTCTCTATTGCTGGAAAAATCCTTGCAAGGATACTCCTGAACAGATTAGTTCCTGCTATTGCAGAAGAACTTCTCCCTGAAAGCCAATGTGGCTTCAGAGCCAATAGGAGTACTACAGACATGGTATTTGTCCTTAGACAACTGCAAGAAAAATGTAGGGAGCAGAACAAGGGTATCTATGTAACATTTGTCGACCTCACCAAAGCCTTCGACACTGTGAGTAGAAAAGGTCTGTGGCAGATCCTGGAAAGACTAGGATGTCCCCCCAAATTCCTTAAAATGATTATCTTGCTACATGAGGGCCAGCGTGGTCAAGTCAGATATGGCGATGCTCTTTCAGAGCCCTTTCTAATAACTAATGGAGTGAAGCAAGGTTGTGTTCTTGCACCAACTTTATTTACAATCTTCTTTAGCATGATGCTCCAAAAGGCTATGGCAGAGCTCGAAGAAGACGATGGCATCTATATACGTTACCGTACTGATGGTAGCTTGTTTAACTTAAGCCGTCTGAAGGCTCACACTAAGACTCTAAACTATCTAGTCCGTGAGCTGCTCTTCGCTGATGATGCTGCCCTTGTTGCCCACACAGAAGCAGCTCTGCAGCTCCTAACATCCTGCTTTGCAACAGCTGCAGAGCTGTTTGGGCTGGAAGTCAACCTGAAGAAAACAGAAGTTCTTTACCAGCCTGCACCACAGGACGAACACCACCATCCCCACATTGCCGTCGGCAAATCTGTGCTCAAGTCCGTTTAGCAGTTCACCTACCTGGGAAGCATCATCTCCTCAGATGTCAAGATTGACAAAGAGATCAATCACAGATTAGCAAAGGCATATACTGCATTTGGAAGACTTCACAAAAGAGTCTGGAGCAATAAACACCTGAGGCAAAGGACAAAAATCAGTGTGTATACAGCCATTGTACTGTCTATCCTCCTTTATGGATCTGAAACATGGGTCACCTATCGCCACCACCTACGACTCCTCGAGCGCTTTCATCAGCACTGTCTACGCACAATCCTAAATATACACTGGACTGACTATGTGACGAATGTTGCTGTCCTTGAGCAAGCAGGGATCACCAGTATTGAGGCCATGATATTGAGAACGCAGCTGTGCTGGGCAGGGCACGTTTCTAGGATGGAGGACCATCGCCTCCCAAAAATACTACTCTACGGTGAACTCGCCACGGGTCCGCGTAAGAGGGGTGCTCCAAAAGAGCGATACAAAGACTCCCTGAAACAACATCTCAGGCTCGGCCAAATTGATCACCAACAGTGGTCCGCCCTGGCCTCACATCAGGAGGCATGGAGACGCACTATCCACAATGCTGCAGCCTTATTTGAGAACTAATGCCGAACAAGTCTTGAAGAGAAACGACAACGCAGAAAGAATCACAACCCAAAAACATCACCCAAGGAGACCTTCTGCTGTGCTTTCTGCAACCGGATTTGTTTATCTCGGATTGGCCTTTTTAGTCATCAGCGCGCTTGCAGAAAGCGCAGGATGAGTCCTTCCTGAATCTTCGTTTGCAAAGAAAAGCCAGAGAGAGAGAGTTAAATAGAAGTTGATACAGGATTCTGGCCATTTTGTTGTTGTTGTGTGCCTTCAATTTGCGTCCAACCTATAGTGACCCTAAGGCGAACCTATCATGGGATTTTCTGAGGCTGAGAACGTGTGACTTGCCCAAGGTCACCCAGTGGGTTTTCATAGCCATTAGCTCTACAAAAGACCCATTCCAGGTGGAAAAGAAAAACTGATAGAACTGTTTTGTTGATATAGATCAACATTGCTGATTGAATTTGTTTGTTTTTTAATGAATGTGTGCATGACCTAACACTCCAAAATGTACTACTATATGCTGTGTCTGGGGTTGATTTTCTGTAAAGTCATTTTGGACTTTGGTAAAATCATCGATTTTTTATTTGATCAGAGATCCTTTCTTCTTCTGTGCAGCCTTTGAATGTAGACATATTAGTGTTGGAAGTGAAAAAAACAATCTTTCCAGGATTAGTTACAGTTGGGACAAGAAGAAAGTTGACTTTGGGACCTATTGGTAGTCTTCTATGTGATTCACAATAAACTGGAATGATTTTCAACTCCCAATTTGTTTGTTTATTTTTAAAAATTTGTTCGTTTATTTTTTCCCCAGACATATAACATTTAATCTCCACAAATAAACAAATACAATAACAAAAATACACCAAAACAAATAAAAAATACAATAACAAAAATACACCAAAATAGACCACAGTTTTATCTTGAATTTAAAAAAACTAACAAACATACATATACTTCCTCCTAGTTACTCTTCTAATCAGAATATTATTTCTTCTTCTTCTTCTTCTTCTTCTTCTTCATAAAGTTTTATTGATTTAACAAAGAAAAAGTTGTACAGTTGTTATTTTGTAATACAAACAATACCAGGAGAACTGGAGTCATAGATGGCAAAACAACTATACAAAACAAAATTAAAACGTAACAAAAACAGAGAGAAGGGGCATAGGATTCATCAGGAAAGCAGTTGGTGGCATAAAAAAGCTTGAAAGTAAGGACATCAGGGGGAGTTGGGGAGGACATCCTTCCACATCTTACCATGATGTGGTGGAGGTGCTATTGCAAGATCTGTGTTAGAAAGATATGTGATTATTGGGAACCATTTTTCAATAAAGGATTCAGAACCAGCATGGACAGCTGTGTGTCAGCTGATGTCCGAAAGCTTCTCCAAAAACCACACATCTCAAAATTTGTCCCACCAAGCAGTCACAGCAGGCATTTTGTTCTTCCAATTTTTAGCAATAACAATCTGAGAGATAGCAAGCAGGAAAACAATAATCTTTTTATGTTTAAACTTTCTATTAGACTTAGTAAAAAGTGACAGCAAGAGCAGCTCTGGAGAGGGGTCTATACGTTGTACAGTGATGGCGCTAATATCTATGATTAAGGACCAAAACCTCTCAATGCTTGGGCACTCTAAATACATATGGGTGAAGGTGCCCAGAGCAGAGTATCCCCTCCAGCAGGTAGAGGAGGCAGGTTTTGTCATCCAGGCAAGCTGGATCAGTGTGAGATGCCATTTATAAAGGAGTTTAAGCAATGTCTCCTTCGGAGCAATCGAGCGAAATTTAAAAATCGGGGCTGTCCATAACTTCATCCATTCCGCGTCATGTATTTGGATATGGAGATCATTTTCCCAGCTTGTTTTGAAATTTAGATTACTCCCACAAGTGTCCTCAAGCAACCATCTGTAGATATGAGCAGCTCTGTCTTTCACTGGAGAAGTGGCTAAAGTACAGATATGCTCATATACTGTGAGGGAGCGCAAAGTAAAATTGGAAGTCTTCAGATGCTCCAAAAAAGACCAGATCTGGCAGAACTGGAACCAATTGGGGACGTGTGGTGAGAAAGCCCTAAGAAGTTCATTTGTGGTCTTTGGTTTGGAATTATGAAACAGATCTTGCAACCTGTATACATCCCTCTCTTCCCGTAGGTGAAACTGGTTCACTTTATCAGGGTCGAAGAAAAGTGGGTGGAGGGTAAATGGCTGTATGGGGGAAGGTGGTGGGGCAAGGATATGCTGCCATTTGTTCTAGACCAGTAGGGATGTGCAAAAGAAAGGGTTGTCCAAAGCTCTCAGCTGATAAGTGGAGGTTTTTGAGAAAAAATATGTTAGGGCTATTGGACATCTCAAATCAAGCTCCATCGCAACCCATGGTATAGTCAATTTTTTCTGGTGAGCTGGAATGTGGCAAAGTACAATTCCAAACTGGGGACACCTAAGCCTCCAGAGTCAGGGGTAGTAAACCATATTCGCCTTGGAAACCGGGGTCTCTTTCCATCAAAGACATAATCATGCAACATTTGTTTCCATACATTGAAGTAAGAAGGCAGGGGTGACAAAGGAATACTCTGGAACAGAAATAGTAATCTGGGTAAGGCAAACATCTTAATCAACACTATTCTGCCTAAGAGGAAAAGTCGAAAAGTTTTTCAAATTTTCAACCGGGATCTTAACCACCTCGTGAGGGGCTTATAATTCTGAGGAATCAGTTGTTTAAGATCCTGTGTGATCAGAATCCGCAAATATTTAAAGCCAGATGGGTGTAAAGAAAGTTGAGTAATGTGTTGCCATTTCAATTGGGAGGGAAGTGAAACATTAAGGCAGAATAATGCAGATTTGGAGAGGTTAACCCGAAACCCAGCATACGTGTCAAAGTCTTCCAACACCTGTTGCAACGCGGAGAACGACTTGTCAATGTCACGTAAGTAAAGCAGGACATCGTCCACATAAAGGGACAGTTTATGTTCCCTCCCATTAATCAAGGGGCCTTCAATGTTAGAGCTCTGCCTGATCATAGCGGCTAAAGGTTCAATAGACAGGGCAAATAGTATTGGGGATAAGGGGCACCCCTGCTTGGTTCCCCATTGCAGGGGAATAGGCAGCGAGTCCATCCTGTTGACATGAATGAGTGCATGAGACCCAGAATATGCACCCTTCAGGTAGTTAACATATTTAGAACCAAAACCCATGTCATTCAGGACATCAAAAAGATAGGGCCAATCTGCATGGTTGAACACCTTAAGGGCGTCCAGGGAAATCAAGAAAGTGGGATGAGAGGAAAGTTTAGAATGGTGTGTAATGTTTAATGTCCTTCTAATGGCATCGGCTATTTTGAGACCAGGAACGACTCCTACCTGATCCAAATTTATGTAGGAGGAAATGAATGTGTTAATCATGTTTACCATTATGGCAGATAAAATTTTAAAGTCTTGATTGATTAATGATATTGGCCGGAAAGCTGCTGTAGTAGGGCTGATCTGTGCAGATTTCAGGATGGGTATAATACAGGATTCCATGAATCCAGGGGACGACAAGTGTCCAAGACTTCATTGTATAAGTCAATCATGTGGGGGGGCCAAGTCATCTTTAAGGAGTTTATAAAATTCTGAATTAAAACCATCTGGCCCAAGGGTCTTACCAGGACGCAAGTTACGAAGGACCTGAGTAATACCTGTCAATGTAATAGGGCTGTTAAGGGTTGCTGCATGTTCTGGGTGTAGCTTTTTCAGGGAGAGAGATTTCACAAATGCAGACCTGTCATGGACAGGTTATTCCACAGTGTATAGGTTAGTGTAAAAGGATTCAAATTCTCCCAAAATTTCTTTTAAAACAGATGTCACCATGCCCCTTTTCGTAGTGATGCTGGATATTAATTTTTTCTCTGCCCTTTTTTTACCTAACTGAGTCAGTAATTTAGAATTTTTGTTATTGTGGTCATAATAATGAGCTTTGGTATACAGAAGGGCTGTTTGAATCTGATGGGTGTCTTATTCCTGGAGTTCCGCTCCAGGAATAAGAACAAATCATTATCGTTTTGTGTGTTTCTATGAATCTTGGACAATTCTGCAATCTCCAGCAATAGTGAGGCTCATTTAAGTGTTTTAAGTTTTTTCTGCTTTGCACTCTCCTGAATAAAGAGACCACAGACCACTGCCTTCATAGTGTCCCATAACAGGATTTCTGAAGTGTCCTGCTGTCTATTCTGTTCATAAAATAGTTTTAAACTGTTTTGAATATTGGATTTAAATAGAGCGTCTAAAAGCAGTCCGGGGTTAAACCTCCAGATTCTAGTGGGGAAGGCATCTGGGTCCAGCGTACATGTCAACAGGAGGGGGGGGCATGATCAGAGTGGAGGATATTTTCTATGCATACAGCTGCAACCTGTGCTAGGATTGATGTGTCGATGAAAAAATGATCAATTCTAGAATAAGATCTATGCACGGAGGGAAAAAAAGGTATAAGATCTTTCCATTGGGTGAAGTGTCCGCCAGGGGTCAATCAGTCCCATGTGTAGTAGGGTGCTTTGGGAACTAGAGGTGGCAAAGAAAATCTTTTTGAACTCGAGGGGATCTGTCTAGAGTAGGGTCCAGAACCGCATTAGAATATCCTCCCATGATTACAATGCCTTTGGCAAAACTCTTGAAATACGATTCCAAAAATTCTGTCTGGTTGACATTTGGGGCGTAATAAGTGGACAAGGTAACCAAGTGGTTATGTAGCAGACCTTGCACCATTATATACCTGCCTTTCTTATCTCTTATCAGATCATGAAGTTGGAAAGGGGTGCCCTTATCCAAAATAATCACAACCCCTCAGGATTTACCTGAACCGCCAGTGACAAATTGGTTGCCAAATCTAGAGGAGGGGAATACTGTTTGTCTGATTGTGCGTCTCTTGAAGAAAGAGAACATTGGGCATATGGGGGTGAATTTCTTTAAGGATTGTTTGGTGCTTTAGTTGAGATCCTAGCCCTTTGACATTGAATAACAATATCCAAATATCACCCATAGCTAATTATAAAAGAGGGCTGGATATTATGTTCTTACTGAAACCCAAATCTAGTGAGCTGTTGTATCAGTAGATGTCAGAGACACACAAAAGTTTCCACAACCCATACAAACTCAATTAGTTTAAGGTTGACATACCCCTTCTCCCAACAAGACTTAAAATCTAAACATACATAAACAACACAGAAAAACAACAACAATGTAACCAGAAGGAGGGAGGCCACCAAGATGATCGCCTCCCAATTGGACACCCATATTGGTCCGATCACCTTCGGAGTGCCAAAAAAGGCAGCGGGGGGTGGCATAAAGTTGAGCTGCAACTTCATTTCTTGCAAAAAAAGTAGTGAAAAAGTAGCATAAGTTGGAGTAAGCATGAATGTGATTGGAACAGTATAAGTTTGGGCATTTGATAATCCTGCAGCCATTCTTTAAAGTCTAGCAGAGCGTGGCAGAGTGAGGCTGCTCCGAGGGCAAGAGAGAGCTGTCAGGATTCCCAGTCTCTTGAGCGACGATTGGTAACAAGTGGAAATAGCAGCAACATGCCCAAAAGAGTCTGGATAAGAAGCCCTGTTGAATTGTTTTATGAATTTTATTCCAAAATCTTTTAATTTTAGGACAGTTCCACCACAAGGGGGAAAATGAACCAATTTCCTTTGAACATTTCCAACATTTATTTGATTTAGTTTTGTATATTCTTTCTAGTCTAACCGGTGTAAGATACCACCTGTGCATTATTTTTAAGTAATTTTCTTTGAGATCTTGACAACAGACAAATTGTTGTGTTTTTCTCCAAGCATCTTCCCAGTTTTGTAAGTCTATTGGGTGTCCTATGTCTGTCACCCATCTTATCATGACTTCTTTTATAGGTTCTTTTTCAGTTTCTTTCTCTAACAATAATTTATAAAACTTTGAAATTGTCTTTTTGTTGCTCC
Organism: Gambelia wislizenii; assembly: GCA_030847615.1. Classification (NCBI taxonomy): domain Eukaryota; kingdom Metazoa; phylum Chordata; class Lepidosauria; order Squamata; family Crotaphytidae; genus Gambelia; species Gambelia wislizenii. The sequence continues at coordinate 223,890,638 of JAUMIR010000005.1, read as the reverse complement.
CCCAAATAAAATCTAATTCCCAATTTGTTTTATAACAGCAAGGCCTTCCCCTGTTCCTAATTTAGGCTGCTGAAATTAAAAAAGCTGGCAAGGTGTATGTGCAGGTGGGGCAGGGGAGACAGAATCTATAGTGTGTAACTGCAAGCTGGAGATTGCCACATCACTGGGTTGGTGAATCCAATCACAGTTTTAGTCTGAACTTTAAAAGAACAATCCAAGGGGTGGAGCCTATTTTGGGGAGAGGGCTCAGAACCTTGCACCATTTCTTTTAAATTTAGAGTAGAATGCAGATTGCCCCACTGACATGGAAACTACCAGCTGTCACTGGTGTGAACATATTTATGTGCAAGCTCCCATTCCTGTAATTGAAACAAGAACAAACTCCAGAGAAGAGCTTGTAATTAGAGGCATCGTCTCCCTCAATGTTATGTCCACCTTCCCAAGTCACTATTTCACATCTGGCACCAGTTGGTAGACTTCAAAGAAGTCCCTTTTTGGGATTACAGCACTCCGAAACTCCATCCAGCATTGCTGGGGATTTCTGGGTGCTGTAGTTCTTAAAAAAAAAAAAAAAGACTTTCCCAAACTCTGTTTCATGATTCTACAGGGAACCCTAAAACTTCTAGCTCTCCTCCTGACATACAGAATACACAAAGGATTCTTTATCACCATGTGCTAATGGATTAAGGCAGGGAGGTTGCACCCCCCATCTCATTTAGCAAGCAACCCTCTGAGATACTGCACACACACTTGTGTCTCTCCTCATTTTGTCTAGCACTACCCTAAAGGCACCAGATCCCTGTTACCCAAATTGCATGGGAGTCTGTGATGATCCCACTATAGTCCAATTTCTACTTTGGGGGATTTTTAATTAGCTGAAGAGAATAATGCAAAGGTAAAGTGAGAGGCCGGGTAATGGAGGGATCTCTTGACCTATGTATATCAGTAGTAACTGAGGAGACTCCAAGCCAAGGGATGAAATAATTTTTTTAATCAACCACTAATCAAGGAAAGACACACACACACATACAATCAGGCTTCAAGCAGTCACACAAGTCTAACAAAGAAAGTAGGAAGTACTGTATTGGGATAGAGGAATAGAGTTTGGAATGATGGGTTATACTATACCTATCCTGAAGAGCAGAGATTCATGTAGAAGCTGCAACCCTGGTGACACAGACTGATGGAGTGATGGGAGGGAGGGCATCTGTGCACACTTTGCTGTGTTTTAGGGTGAAATGTATAGTCAAAATTCACCCTGAAAGGGGTGATTATGAGTGGAATACAATATCTGCCAGTTTGCCAAGGTTGGATAATGGATTCTCCAGATGTGTTAACAATTGCTAATAGTTGGAACATGAAAACTGAGTGGTCTCAGGCAAACCTTTATTGTTTTACGGCCAGGTGTAAGCAAAAAGCAGTTTTGCAAGCAAAGAGTAGTCAGTCACTTTAATGCGATTATTGAATGAATCCATTTCCAGAGTTTGCTCAGGAAGAATTAGCACATTTCTCCCTAACTAACTTATTTTGTGGGTGTGGATTCAGTGTAGGACTCTGGAATACTAAAATGTCCCATCCTGGTGCACAAGAGTTAAAAAGGGAAGAAAGCATAGTTGCTTCGACAAATAGACCTTGGTGTAATTCTAATTACTGCACCTGAAAGAATCATAGAATCATAGAGTTAGAAGAGACCACAAGGGCCATCCAGTCCAACCCCTCGACATGCAGGAATACATAATCAAAGCATTCAGAACAGATGGCCATCGCCTCTCTTTAAAAACCTCCAAAGAAGGAGACTCTACCACACTCCAAGGCAGTGTATTTCACTTCCACACAGCTCTAACTGTCAGGAAGTTCTTCCTAATGTTTAGGTGGAATCTCTTTTCCTGTAGTTTGAACCCATTGCTCCTTGTCCTAGTCTCTGGAGCAGCAGAAAACAAGCTTGCCCCATCCTCAGTATGACATCCCTTCAAATATTTAAACATGGCTATCATGTCACCTCTTAACCTTCTCTTCTCCAGACTAAACAGAGATCCCTTCACCACATCAAGGGAAGCAAATTGGTTCTTAAAAGAAATGGAAAAACAGAGAAAGAAGCAGTGGAAAGAGGAAAAGAAAACAGTGCCGTAGACTAGGATCCAAAGAATCTCAGAGGTATTTGATGCCTGACTGCTCGAATCAAAAGCCATTGTCCAAGGCAAAGCACTCAGAGTCAGTTATTTATTTAAATGAGGTCTGGAATGTTACTCGAGTTCCCTGCCAGCATCTGTCAATCTGCCAGGCGTTTCTGATGCAGACAAAGATCGGCAGGGGACAATAGAGACATTCCAGGCAAGTGATGTCCGTCTTCCCATGTTTGGAAAGCAACAAATAAAACCAAGAAGATTTCTGATGTGCCCCCAAAAGACAAGCCCAAGCTCTAAAACTTGCAAAGGTTTATGTTTTTTTAGAATATGTTTTCTTTTCTTCCACCCATCCATTCCGTACTAGTGGAATATCTATCATTCTAAACTAGAGGAGAGCACATATTCTGAATGCAAGACATCCATGGTTCTGTCCTCTGGATCTACAAGCAGGTCTGGAAAAACTCCCACCTGGAACCCTAGGGGTCAGTGTAGTGTACTGGTTAGAGTGTGGGAATAGGACTGGGACTGGGTCATCCAGACTCTAGTCCCCGTTCAGCCATGGTTTTCATTGGGGAACCTTGAACCAGCCATTTTCCTTCAGCCTCATCTACCTCATAGGGCTGTTGTGAGAATAAAGGTGGGGAGGAGTATAAGCAACTATACTGCTCTGAGCTCAGGGGAGGAAAAGCAGGGTGTAAATATAACAAACAAACCTAGAGGGCCAGTGCCAAGCCAGCATTGGCAACATTGGACTAGATGGACTAATGGTCTAACTCGGGCTGGTTTACACAGCAGATTTATTGTGGCAACTTGCGCTTTAATTCTTTTCCGCAGCTGTGCCAGTCAGGTTTTTTTTTCTGATTATGTCGCTTTTAAGTTCAGACTTGAATAAGTGTGGGGGGCGTGGCCTCCCCAGCAGACAAAGGCTGTATGGGGAAGGGCATAGGGCAAGACTCACAGACTCTGCCCAAATAGCAGGGGGGAAAGATCAAAGTAGTGGCTCTCTCTCTGTCTCTGTAAATCTGCCTGTAAATGAACTCACTCCTGAAGCAGAGTGACAGTAATCTCTCTGCTAAAAGACCTTGCTGACATGCCGTGGATCCTAAGGTGAACCTATCACAAGTTTTTCCAGCACGATTTCTTTAGTCAGGGTTCACAGAGATTTTTCAATCTTCCTCAGTCCCCCTCCCTTTCTCCCCCTCTCTCGCTAGTGCTCTCTCTCTCTCTCTCTCTCTCTCTCTCTCTCTCTCTCTCTCTCTCTCTCTCTCTCTCTCTCTCTCTCTCTCCCCCTCCCACAAGCAGAGCTGACAGATGGTAACTTTATGACTGAAAGGTCTTGGGAATCCTTTTTCTTGGCAGACCTTCTGCAAAATAGCAGAGAGGATTTTTCAGTTTCCTGATCACTACTGAACGCAGTCCCTCTCTTTTAAGCCTGCACCTTACATCACAGAAACCAATCACAATGCAGATCTGATGCAGCCCTTAGTTCACACTGCCAATAAAGCGCTACATTGCAAATATACCGGCAAAAGTAGCAACATCCCCTGGCACGCTATATTTGGGTATTTTACCTTCCCCCCTTCTGAATGAGGTGATGCTGTGCTGCGATCCGTGGGAACTATGAGCTATCTTAGCGGTATATTTAGAGGAATATTTGCCCGTGTAAACGACCCCTCAGTCTCGGGCTACTTTCTGGGTATTCTGACAAGCAAATGGCAGTCGAAAGGGGGCCTTTATATCAAAAGAATCCCCAAGATGAAATCAGGGGAGGGGGAGATGGGGACATGGCACCCCAATAAGAATGTATTCCCAGTTAAATTCCCCTTCAGTCCCTAAATTTCAGGCATTACAGTAGGGTATCTTAAAACATCCACTAAGCATTTAGAAGTACAGTTTAGGCATCCAAAGAAAAAGGGCAGGCAAAATTACCCAGGGCATGCAAAAATAAGAGTTCTAGATGTGAATGATGTTCAATGTCTCACTCTCTGCAATGCTAGACATTTGGGAACTGAAGGAAAATTACATGGGGTGGGGGTGGGGGCAGAATTCTCACCAGGGGTTGCAATGCCTTCATTTTGACCCCCACAGAGCTACATCACTGGATGAAATATGAATTTTATCTATTTGTAATCATGATTCTAGAATCTAGACAACAGCAGTTTATGCTTTCAACTGTGTGATTTTATGTAGACTGCTAGCTGACCTGTTCCAAGAACCTATTGGATGGTGTAAATACATCAGTCGAGGAAGAGGATAAGGCACAGCAACAGTGGAAGTACAGTAACTGTGGGCATTGCAATAATAGGATGGAATAGCAGCAAGAGATAAATGCTTCCCTGATCTCCTGAGATGTTCAGGAACCATCAGGGCAACTCCATTTCCTGAGAGAAATTATTTTTGATGCCATCATCTCAATGTCACTATACCCCACTTGAACAAATGACTTATGGTGGCATAACATACTCTTCCTCTGGCAAAAATCACCAACCAGGCCTGAGTATCCATCTATCTAACCTATCCATCCATCCATCATCTATATATTTAAATAATTATTTCCACCCCTATTGCTGAGGACCTCTGAGTGGTAATTTAGGAGAACAAATAACAACAATAATTTTAGAACACTTAAAAATATATTAAATCATTTAGCACGTACAACCAGACAATTGAAAACCAGTTAAAAACCATTTAAAATAGCACATGAGCAAACTGGATAAAATCAGTTAGGACCTGAGAGCTTTAAGAAAAACCCATGTTCTGACTTGATAGCAGAATGACACCAGCATTGGCACCCATCTTATTGGCACTCTGGGGGTAGAGTGTTCCATAACTGGGGTGCCACAACCCAGAAGGCCCTCTCTCATGTTCTCCCACAATGTATTGCCCCCAACAGTAGGAGGAAAGATGAGATATGATATAAATCACATAAATATATAGGAGGTGCATATGTGTTTGTGTGGTTGGGGACGTCACAAGGCTACACTGGCTAGTTTCACCCACACACACCTTGAGGCCAAACTTCATCTGTATATTCTGTGCGTGTGAAAAGGGACTTTACACATACCAACACATATGGAACATCCTTGTTGGGCCAGGAAGTTCTCATATACACCACTGCAAATGAAGTAGATGTGCTTACTAAAGTTGGGGGAAGTTGCTTCTTCTAAATGTGTATTCCTGATTGTGTATTCTTGCAGGGCAGGGGTTTGGACTAGATGGCCCTTGTGGTCTCTTCCAATTCTATGATAATTGGAGCAGGAGCTACAAGGCAGGCAGATGGGAAACTGCCATTTTCAACCCCCAAAGAGCTTAATCATTGCTTCTTTGCTCTACAGTCACATCATCTATGCTCACTTGAATCCAGTGTGTCCTGTGCAGAGACTCAGGAGTGTCAACACACCCATCCAGACACAAAGCATGCTCTTGAATCAGGAAGCTTTTGTGTGAACAAAAGTGACGTTCCTTTTCAGTCCATCAACCCCAATCACAGAACAGAGCTTGAAAACAGAAGCATGAGGAGACCCAATTAGACATTACCTTTGGTAGACTAGTAAAAGAATTAGAATGGGTTGGTGATATTCACGGTAAGCTAGCAAGGGAGAAAACATCATAAATTCACCATTGCCAAACATTACAGAGGGCTCACCAGTGTTTCAGTGCTAAAGAAAATAATAATTTTCTTTCAAAATAAAACACTGCAGGCCTAGTGGCAAGGAGCTGTTACAGGGCTGATGGAAGTCAAAACGTAATACACAACTACACAAACAGACAAACTTGACAGAAAATTAGCCACAACTTTAATGAGTTACCACTGTATAGGTTGGTCTGGCATGAGGCACAGATCCAGAGTCCCAACAATGAATGAGCTGGTGCTTTTGTAGCATACTGGCCTATGCCACACCACCCAAGATTGTGGAGAGAATGAAGAGTATGATTCAGAATAACAATATTATGAGAGCAACAGTCACTGTGGAATGATGAGATGAGCAGGCAGCTGAAGAGGTTGCCTGAGAAAAGGGGGATGTGCGATTGTTTGGGAAGAAGGGATTGGGGATGATGGATAACCAATAGCTTTGTAACCCACCAAATTTCATAGACTGCAAAATGCTTTTATACTGTTTGTTCTCTGAGCGTCAATTCTGAGCAATGACCTTGTATGATATGCTTCTTGGATTACTGTGCCAATAAAGTTTTCTGTTTAACTCTGAAACTGCTGGTCACTAGGTCTGGGAATGCAAGTATATGACAAAAGCACAGATTGATCCTCCCCCAGAAATCCTTTGGTGCACTCCATTATCCAACGTATGTTTGCAATATGATCCCTAGTGCTGCTTCCTTTCCTGAAAACCTGGCATTTCTTGCTCCATATAAGGTAAAAGTGTGTTGTAGAATTTTGAGCATCACTTTGCTTGCATGAGAGATTAATGCAATGGTCCTGTGGTTAATGCAATCCCTGGTGTTCCCTTTCTTGAGGATTGGAATGTATATTCAGCTTTTCCCATCTGTGGGCCATTCTTTTGTTTTCCATGTTTGTCGACAAATTTTTAGTTAGAACTAAAGTAGATCCTGTCCCTGTTGCTTGAAACAACGCTATTGGTACCCCATCTACATCTGGTGATTTATCTCTCCCCAGTGCTTTGAGTGAAGCTTCCACTTCACTTTCTAATACGTACCTGTCTGGTCTTTTCTCCTCCAGATGCCATAGCAATAGCTTCTAAATTGAGGCTATCATACTTTAAACACATCATGGGATGACATGGCTCATTAAAGAAGACAATAATTCTTGGTAAAGTTGAAGGCAGTTGGAAAAGAGAAAGACCACATGACAGATGGATTCACTCCTTAAAGGAAGTCATGCCCCTGAGTATGAAAGACCTGAGCAGGACTCTTGATGACTGGGAGTTTGTCTACATGGAGGGGGGGAAACAGATGGCCCCACAGTATTAGCAAGTCATGGTCTCCATAAACTTCACATGCCTGTAGCTAGCTGAGATGGCAGCCACAGGTGGATTACTCTTGTTTTTAAATCTGCCACCGCTGAACTTTTTTTTTTTAAAAAAAACTATTTTTGTGGTACGCACAAGCGATATTTCATCTTTCCAAAAAAAAAGGAGAGAGAAAATATAGCACAAATCCCTGCTTTCTCACCTTAGCAATCACTCGCTAAAGTGAAAATCCAACATGGCAGCAGCGGGTGCTTGCCCTGTAACCAAGCCCCGCCCCCTGCGCCCATCCATCCAATGAGGTTTGCCTTCTTCTTGCTTGGGCAAGCAAATCAGATTGATTCGCTTGTCCTAATGAGTCAAAATGTGAACCCTCACATTGTTTTATAAAATGATGGGAAAAGCCGCAAAGGCTTTTCTGGTGAGGTTTTTGCTGGTTTTGGCCCCTCCTCCTTCACAATATGGTGAAATCAGGCAGAATGCCATTAAGATAGGTAGGATTCTCCTCACATCCTGTGAGGAGTTTTTTCACCATTTAGACAACCCCCAGGGCTCACAGAGGTCTCTCATTCATTAGTCCAACTTAAGCCAAAGCCAATTTGACAGCAATTCTTTCTAACTAATCACTTCCAAGCTCTGTGAAAGCCTCTTCTTCCAAATGCTGTTAAATGCATGCTTTTACCATGGTAACCTTCATACTTTCTGCCACAATGATTCAGTACCTCTAGAAAAGCCATTGTTATCCCCAAGCAGGCCAATGGACCAAGTGTTCAAGAATCAGTGTGGACAATCCAAGTGTCATGGATCCTATTTTGCTCTCTCCTCATAAGCTGAAATAGTTAAAATGTCCTTTCCCAAACAAAGCCTCAGAAAGCCACTGCATGTGCTCTCCACCTCATCAAACAGGGAAGAAATCAAAGGAATAATTAATTGTTCTGTTTCAGTGGAGCTATTTGTTTGTTTGATTAATTGACTGATCAATTCATCCATCTATCCTAGGCAGCACCATGGACAACTCCAACTGAGCAACTTGTTCTTAGAAAAACTGGAGGTGAACTAAGCTTCTAACCCCCTCCTCCAATCCACCTACCCAGCTACCCACCACTTGCCTGAAGAATATTCATCTTGCTCTGGAGATGGTTACTTATTTGACTGTCATCTCTTACCTGACATACTCCCTATACAATTGGGTAGATGCTATTGTGGAGGAGGTGCTCACCTCCTTCAATGATTCTCCACATGGAATACCCAGTGAGCTCTCGACCAGAAGACTTTAAGCTCTGTGTTAGGAGCCTGGTCTTCAGCCAGTTGGAACAGCTGCATCAATTCAGTGGGCTTATCTTTCTCAGATCTTGGAGCTGGACCAATGAAGATAGCCATTAAAGAAAGGAGGTAGAAAGTACACATGTTAGTATGGAAGCAGAGGATGTGTAGGATTAGGTTTTCATGCAAGGGTTAAAAGTCAAAACAGGTCAGATCTAGATGTTTTTCTCCCTTGGATTATATCTGTACACAATGGCCCTTGGTATCTGCTGGGGCTGGGTTCCAGGATCCCCCTTCCCCGGATACCAAAATCCATGGATGCTCAAGTCTCATTATGTGCAAAGGCATAGTAAAAATTATGTTCCTTTTATAAAATGGCAAAATCATGTTTTGCTTTTTGGAATATATATTTTGGGAATATTTACAATCTGTGGATGGTGGAATCCATGGATACAGAAGGTGTGGATACAGAGGGCTGACTGTATTATACTTTTGTATAATTGGCCCATCAAGCTTAGCACTATCATCTCTGACTGGCAGTGACTTTCCAATTATTATCTTTTCGGCAAAAGTTGTTCCCCAGTTTTAGTACTTGAGAGCTGTTTAAATTGGAGATGCCAGGACTTGAAGCTGAGACCACCTGCATGCAAAGCATATCCTTTACCAAAAGATTATGGTCCTTTTTCTTGGTTGCTGTGACATCATGTATCAATGAGTTCCACTGGACAATTACATATTATGCAGAAAGAGAAAAATCAACTGCATCCAGTACTCTACCTCTCAACCCATTTTGAAAGAGAAAGCTTTTGAAAAGCTTTAAGAGTGTTTCAACAAGACAGATGGCTTGGGATGGATGTGAATTGATTTGTACTGTGAACAATTGATTTTCTACTGTGAACTGTTAAGGCAGTTAGTGGTGGGGAAATCACATCAACAACAAAAGCTGAACTCCTAAGTGGATCAGAATGCAACAATCAACTACTGTTTGATGTAAACATTCTGATTACATTGTCTATGTGCTATTTCAGTTTCCAGGCCCAGTTAAAAGGGATAGCCTTAACCTTTTGGGCCACAAATGGTCTTGGAGTAGGATACCATAGGGGCTACCTCCTTCAGCCTATGTGCATGCTTATTCAACAACCAAAACCTTTTTTGTTGTTCCTGCCACTTATGGCAAGTGGAAAAGCAAGGTAGGACTGCAATGTCTGAGCCATAATTCCCAAACCTGATGCCCTTCAGATATGCTGTACTGCAGATACCACCATTTCCAAAAAGGATGTGCCATGTTGGTTGGAGATGATGGAATTTGTAGTCTGATAGATATGTTGGGCACCATTTTGATTAAAGCTGTCATAGACATTACTGCAGCTAGGGAATTTTAGACCTAGACATAAAAGACGTAGAGGACTGCCCCATAGACGACCATGTGTTTTTGTGAAGTATACAACTAACAACTCTCTTCTCCATTCCACACTATCCATGTTGTTGTTGTGTGCCTTCAAGTCATTTATGACATATGATGACCCTAAGGCGAAGCTATCATGGGGTTTTGCCAGCAAGATTTGTTCAGAGAAAGTTTTCCATTACCATCCTCTGAGGCTGTGAGTGTGTGACTTGCCCATGGTCACTAAGTGCTTCCATGACTGAATGGGTTATTTGAATCCATGTCTCTCAGATTCCTAGTCCGACACTCAAGCCACTAAACCATGCTGGTTCTCTCCAGACCACTCTGTGCTTTCCATTTGCTTCTATTTTCCTGCTAGTGTAGAGAAACAAACAGAAAACCATTTGTCAGTTGTGATATTTTTTGGAAAAAGAAAAAGAAATAAATACTCTGAGTATGTGTGGTTTTGCTTTTCAAGCTCACAAAAAGTGTAGCAGTGTTGTGACTATGGGAATAAAAAGAAGCCTGATTCTACAGCATTGATTTTTAAAAAAAACCCACTTACCCAAGGACGATAATTATAGTACCCGGCTTGTGGGGGCAGTTAGCTAACACACATTGGAAACTGCTTAATGCAGTGTAGATGTGTAAATTGCTATTGCTTAAAAATAATTTGTAAGCTGCTCTGATAGCCTTGTGGCTGAAGAGTGGGGTATAAATAACCAAATTTATATATATATATATATATATATATATATATATACCAAATTTATATATATATATATATATATATATATATGAAACCAAATGTGCATCTGTATCCATGCTTGTTCCTAACCAGCCACCTCTTGATAATAAAGGTTTGAGTGTTGTTTCTTTTAAAGAAGACTGAAAAGATGCAGCAATGAACAGAGTCGCTCCCACTGGGTGCTGAGATGCCAAAGTGCTGATGCTAGGCTTGTGTGCCACTCCGCCTATGTGTGAGAATTGGAGTGGGGCTTGTTTGTCAGGCTATAGACAGCCCCAGTTTCCAGTCTGAACTGTATTGCTACACTTGAGTTATCAATTGTTCTTCCCTAGATATGAAAACATTGTGTCTTTGTAATTGAAAATAATGGTTGTATATGATTTGTCCCCTTCTCATCAGTTTTATCTATTAATATTTCTTTTGCTCATTGATTCTATGGAGTTACTGATTGCATTCTTCCTTCCCTTGGAGCAAAGGGCTGTAACTCAGTAGCAAAGCAGATGTCTTGACATGCAAAAGGTCCAAGGGTCAATCACTGCCAGCAGTTCTAGGTGGGACTAGATAAGACTCTTAGTGTAGACCAGAGATGGACAATTGTGTGGGGAGCAGGGGCCTATTTCTGGCCCCCGTGAGCCCACACATGGGTCATGCTAGCACATATTACATCATTAATGCCACCAATTTTGGCTGATGTAGTTTTGTGGCTTTGGGCCAGGGTCCAGAGGTTGGGAGCTCTGTGGGCTGTGTCCTGGCTAAGCTAACACACACACACACACACAGACCGGGTAGAGGAGGAAACAGTTAGTAAGGAATCTGAGATAGTACCAGCAATAAATCAGCAGTACTCAAGAGAGGCCTTGCCACTTGCCCTTTAGAAGCTGTGGTCAAAGCCAGTCCAAACTCAGGAACACAAGCTGATCATGGTCAACACAGTCCTGGGTCAAGAAATCCAGGAAGTGTCATCAGGAAGGCCAAGGGTCCAATAGCAAAAGTCCGGAGACAGGAAAGCTGGCCAGAAAGAAGACACGCTACTTTCAGCACCCATCCTAAGCAAACTCAGCTCTTAAATGTGCTGGTTCCAGCTGCCTCTAATCACAGCCTCTCCTCTACTGCTTGGCAAGGAGCCTGCCTAAGCGCTGTCGTCCTGCTCTTCATGTTGTGTGTTGCATCTGCAGGCTGGATGCATGTATTGACTCCCCAGTTGTGTCCTCTTCCACATCAGCTGCAGGTGAGCCCTGCCTTTGATTCACCTCTGGCTGTGGCTGCTCTTCAGCAGGGAGAGCTGCCTGAGGCTGCTCTTTGCCTGGGGAAGATGTCCGAGTGTCTTCTGCCACCTCATCTTCCAACTCCTCATTCAGGTCCAGATCCTGCCCCACGATAGGTTGAGAGGTCTAAACTGCTTCATTTGCCAAAGGTTTTTATCTTAAATTTAGAGGAGGTGGAGGGCCTTGGAGGTCACCAGGGTTGCTTCAGGTGTAGGGTTGTCAGAACTCAGAGCCTGGCCCTAAGTCTCCAATTTTCATGGGTCATCTCCAAGCTGGAGATGAGGGTGCAAATCCTCTAGTTATGGTAGGCGCCATTCTTGGCAAGAAGAAAGAGCTATATGCAAACCTCTAACTCAGGAGAACAGCAGCTTGCTACCATTGATCTATGTAATTACAGTCAGACCCCCATATCCATGGAACCAATATCCACGGTTTCAGTTATCCATGGGACACAAAATAGGGACATATACCATAGAGTCATACTGGGAAATGTTTAGAAAGGCATCCTTTCTAGGCATCTTAAAGGTCCTTCAACACAACTCTATGACATGTTTTTACCAGAAGTGCTTTATTTTAATAGGATTCGTTATTATCCGTGATTTCTGGTATCCCTGGTAAGACTCCTGTACCCCACACTGCACTTCATGATTGATGCATCTATTTTTTTAAAAAAAATGTAGCAATAATAGCACAATACCATAATGTTATGATGCAACAACAACATAATGGTACAATGGAACTATGCCATTACAAAGCCTGTTGCAACTGCCAAGATCTTTTCTCACAAGAAATGATACAGGAAAAGAAAGTGTCCATGCCATCCTTCACCATTTTTAGTCCTTTCTCTTGAAGAGAGAAAAGTGACTTATCACGTTTTTTAGTGTGCCAGTTTTGCCTTCCTTACAGTGTTATAGCATTATAGAAATATTCCATTCTTTTGCAATGGAACTGGTTATACTGGAATAATGCTATAATGTTATGACAGTATAATAGCAACAAAAAAAAAATGGAAGAGGGGGTTAAGAGGGGTTTAAACATAGTATAAAAGTCATCATCCCCACCCAAGCACCAGAGGTGGTCTGGGACTTCTCTGCCAGAGATTTCTTTGGGAATCCTTGAGGGAGGGATAATCTGTCCACGTCCACACCACATCCACTAATGGATCATTTATGGAAGAATGCATTATGAGACATTTGCACCCAAACTGGTTACTGACTTGTTGTGGGAAAGGGGGTCATTAACAGATTGTTTTCATGTAGGAAAAAAACACATTTTCAATGACTCTGCAAAGCAACAATGCTTGAAGTGCAACGTCATGCAATAAGGCAGAGGCAATAGTGGGACTAATGCATTGCTATGATGGTATAACAGCATGATGTTATAACGCCCTAATCCCCTTGGGTGCTCCTTCCCTCCCTCCCTTCTTCCCTCACACACATGCATTGGCATTTGCCTTAGAAATCAATTCAAATAAACAAATGCAGTTCAGAATTGTGACAATACAGGATGTGTTGGAACTCTACAGAGTTGTTTCTTCCTTCCGAAAACACTTGGAGAACTAAAATTAGAATAGCCAGTAGCTTCATTTCAAACTCTTATCTGCCTACAGAATAACTTGCGTGACGTTCTCTTTCAGTGTTACTAAAAGCCACATCAGCAAAAAGCACCCAAAGTATGAAGTTCACCCTTCTGCAAGCCTGTACCAAGGGCTGGGAAAACTGTGGCTCTCAACATGCTCTTGAATGCCACTTCCTACCAGCTCTAGACAGCTTGGCCAATGGTGAGGAATGATGGGAAGTGTAGTCCAATCAATAACTGAGGGAACAAAAGTTTCCTACCTCAGTCATAAACAGTGTTCGCAGGAAAGCATACATTAAAAATATCTCCCAAGCTCAAACCAGGTGCTTTGCTTTGGGAGAGAGAGAAAATCTACTATGATAAACAGTTTAGATAATAGAACAGAACCATCAACAGTTTCCGTCATGGAGGAAGCACGGAGGAAGGACAGGAGGAGGACAGGGCATGCAAAATCAACCACTGGAAGCGGGATAGCGCTGTCCTCCTCCTGACCTCTGCGGGGGGGGGTAAGAGCATCTGAAAAAATCCTTTATCACATTACACTGTTACAGCACTATTATTCCACTTTAACTGCTATGGCTACCTCCTGTGGAATTCTGGGATTTGTAGTTTAGTGAGGCCTAAGAGCTCTCTGGCTGATAGTTCTAAATTACCCTCCCTAAACTACAAATCCCAGGATTCCACAGAAGGCAGCCAAAGCAGTTAAAGCGGAATAATAGTGCTATAACTGTGTAGTGCGATAAGGCTCATCGTCCCTGTAAGTCAACAATAATAATCAAAGGGGGTTCTAATATGTCTCACTTTCCAAAACATTTTTTTTCCCAAAGTAATCATGATTAACTTCATGTCAGCACTTCATATGGAGAAAGCCAGTGTGGTATAGTGACTTGCATATTGGACCAGGACACCAAAAGACCAGGGTTTGAATCTCTGCTGAGCCATGGAAACCCACTGGGTGGCCTTGGATAAGTCACATTCTCTCAGCCTTAATATTTATTTATTTATTTATTTAGGTATTTATACCCCACTCTTCAGCCACAAATGCTCCCAGAACAGGTTACAAATTGTTTAAGCAATAGGCATTTATACATCTACACCACATTAAACAGTTTCCAGTGTGTGTTAGCTAATTGCTCCCATAAGCCAGGTGCTCATTTTACCGACCTAAGAAAGGATGGAAGGCTGAGTGAACCTTAACCTTGTGTTATAGTTCCTTGTTCCCCATAGATCCCTTGTGCAAGATGGACTAAGGCTAAGACATCTTCAAGAACTCTCAGCCACCTCAGCAAACAACAGTTCTCAAGATTATTTAAGGGAAGCCATTATGTTTAACTATTATAAAGCAGACACAAACTTGTGGGGCAATCAGCCTTTTCTGTATTCTCCTTCCTTAAAAAAAAAATAAGTGGAAACTAGCTGGATCTCCCCACTCCTTCCCTCTCTTTGAGAAGCCCTGGCTTATTAGTTTGTAAGACCTCTCCTCCCATCTTTGCCCCTGAGGTCTCGCTGAAATCCTTCAGTGCAGGGCTCAGTTGCCAAACCACAACCATGTGAGTTTCTACCTGCAGGCCTGTTCTCATATAGGTTATTGCAACTCTCCCAATGAATTTTCAAGAAAGTTTTGAAGTACCTTTCACTAGACATCTATCTCTGCTTAATGTTGTAGGAAAGCATTTTAATTTTTAAGCCACCTTGAGTACCAATTGCCAACCCAGCTTGCTTCAGATGTGTTGAAAGGCCTATGGCTCCTATCGTCCACAGCAAACCATTTTAAAATTTAAAGGACTAAAAGTATACCAAATAATCGCTTAAAGTAAGGCAGTTTAACACTAGTTAAAATAATGCAAACTATAGCGCATGTGCCAATTGGATAAAATTAATTAGGTCCTGGAGGCTTTAATAAAAAGACATGTTTTGATTTGGTGTTGGAATGACACCAGGGTTGGTGCCAATCAGGCTCTGGGGGGGAGAGTATTTCACATCTGGGGTGCCACAGCAAAGAAGACCCTCTCCCATATCTTCCAAAAATGTATAATGTATTGCCTCCAATGGTGGGGACAGAACAGGACCTGTCAAACAGACCTCAGGCAAGTGGGGGGACAGAGAGAGAGATTTCCTGAAGCATTGGATCTCAAGCCATTTAGGGCTTATTTATTATTTAGAGGCTATTATCAGCACCTTGAATGAATATTGGCAGCCAGTGCAATTCCTTTAAAACCAATGTGATATGGTTTCTGTACGATGTTCCTATCAGCAATCTAAATGCTGCATTTTGCACCAGCTGCAGCTTCTGAGTCACCTTCAAGGGCAGCCCCACATAGAGTGCATTGCGGAAGTGTAATCATGACGTTTCCAGTGCACAGACTACTGGGCCTAAGTTAACCCTATCCAAGAAAGGCTGTAGCTGGTATACCGGTCAAAACTGACCCAAAGCACTCCAAATCACAGAGTCCCCCTGGGCCTCCACTGACAAACATGGATCCAAGAGTGCGCCCAAAGAATGTACCTGCTCCTTCAAGTATTCAAAATATTAAGAAATAGGTAGAAGAATCATAGAATCATAGAATTGTAGCCACTGAAAGCAACTACTTTTAAAATGTGGGGGAAAGCACATGAAAGGCAAGATGTGGAACAAATCCCAGCTTGAAGCAGACAGTTCCAAGACCAGTTTTGAGCCCATTGATCACAAGCTAATTCTCTATTCATAACATGCAAGTAGCAAAAGCAAGCAAGAATAGCCCTGAGCTAAATTTACTCTGTGCTGCTGCATCTAGAAGAAACACTAACTGTCATATTGGCACAGAGTGATATGTCCACTTTCTGCTTCTTGCCATTCCTGTGTGTCAGCCCAGGACAAGATAGGCTGATCCAAAATGATGTAAGAAATAAATGCTGGACACATTAGGAGAACAGAAGGCCAGAGAACCAGAGGCATAAGATACTGGACTGTGCCCTGGGCAGTCTTGGATGGGCAACATTTCAGAAGGGTGGTTTAGTAGGACAGCAGGGACCATAAAATCTCCACATTCCCTGCCCTAAATTTTACCTTCTTTTTTTCAGGGCTGAGAATTCTGAAGGCTATAGGCCTCATGTGGCATCCCATGGACCTATCTATAGCATCCCCAGGTTGTCCAGAACCTTCTAGACCCCCTCCTCCAAAAGACATTTTCACTTCCAGATTATCACTTGCTGCACCTGAAGTCCCCATGACATTCTTGCAAACAAGCTTGTAAAATGTGGGCTAGATAAGTTAACTGTTCAATGGATTTGTAATTGGTTGACCGGCCGAACCCAAAGGGTGCTCTGCAGTGGCTCCTCTTCCTCTTGGAAAGATGTGAATAGTGGGGTGCCACAGGGTTCTTTCCTGGGCCCAGTGCTATTCAACATCTTTATCAATGACTTGGATGAGGGAATTAGGGGCATGCTTATCAAATTTGCAGATGACACCAAATTAGGAGGAGTAGCTAATACCCTAGAGGACAGGATCAAAATTCAAAATGACCTGGATAGACTGGAGAGCTGGGCCAAAGCTAACAAAATGAAATACAATACGGAGAAATGTAAGGTACTGCACTTAGGGCGGAAAAATGAAATGCATAGATATAGGATGGGGGAGACCTGGCTGAATGAGACTACATGCGAAATGGATCTAGGAGCCTTAGTAGACCACAAGTTGAACATGAGTCAACAGTGTGATGCGGCAGCTAAAAAGGCCAATGTGATTTTGGGCTGCATCAGTAGAAGTATAGTGTCTAGATCAAGGGAAGTAATAGTGCCGCTCTATTCTGCCTTGGTCAGACCTCACCTAGAATACTGTCTCCAGTTCTGGGCACCACAATTCAAAAAGGATATTGACAAATTGGAGCGTGTCCTGAGGAGGGCGACTAAAATGGTGAAAGATCTGGAAACCATGCCTTATGAGGAGAGACTTAGAGAGCTGGGTATGTTTAGCCTGGAAAAAAGATGGTTAAGAGGCGATATGATAGCCCTGTTTAAGTATTTGAAGGGGTGTCAGATTGAGGATGGAGCAGGCTTGTTTTCTGCTGCTCCAGAGACTGGATGCAATCTCCAGGAACAGAGATTCTACCTCAACATTAGGAGGAACTTTTTGACAGTAAGAGCTGTTCAGCAGTGGAACACACTCCCTTGGAGCGTGGTGGGGTCTCCTTCCTTGGAGGTCTTTAAACAGAGGCTGGATGGCCATCTGTCGGGGATGCTTTGATTGTGATTTCCTGCGTGGCAGGTTGTTGGACTGGATGGCCCTCGTGGTCTCTTCCAAGTCTACTCTATGATTCTATGATTCTATGATTTTAAGTCCTCCAAGGCTGAGTCCATACCTGCAAAATAATTCAGCTCTAGTATGCAGTATTCTGCCCCAGTTTGACCTCGTTAGCATCATCACACTCACCCATTTTAATCAGAAGTCAAACTGATCTTGAGAGCCACACATTTCCCTCATCTGAAGTCACATCAGTATAAAAGGGCATTTCTACTATGGCCACATGTTCATTGTATCAGATTATTTTGAGTCACATGACCACAGCGGCTATGGGTTTTTTTCTTCCCAGTGCACATGCAGATATGTCCACATAAACTTAAACCAGTAGCCTTTCTTGTACCACCCACCTCCACTCCCATTGGATGGTGTGTATACCTGGGAAGTGTTCATGCACAATTTTTGACTGATTTGGTTTTTGTCCCAAAATGGTAAGAAAATGATGGCAGGGCACCCTTGCATTGGAATGTGGTAGTGAAAATTGCTGCCCCATACCTGCAATGGCTGCCCATCCCTGTCTTAAACATTTCTCTTTAAAACCTTCTTTTTCCCATGGTTAGAACCTGATCGGTTGCCAGTTCCCTTAGGAATGACCAGGGATAGATTATCAGTGGTTCGCTCGGTGCAATTACTCCCAGCCCCTGACTGACAAAGGGCCCATCTACAACGAGGGGGGGGATTCAAAGTACCTTGTACTATAGGCATCTCGCAGCAGCAGCGACATATCTAAATGATTTTTCTGGCCTCAGAAGCCCCCATAAGCCTCACATTCCTGATGGCGGCTGCGAGTGATTTACTCACATTAGTTCTTCACCACCACTGTTGTTTTGTTTTTTAAAAAAAAGTCATTACAAGGTGTGCTGGTGAGATAGAGCGATTTTCCAATCTTATAGGAGAGCAAAACAGAAAATATTCACCCTGTTTTTTGCCTTTCGCTAAGGTGAAAATCCAAAATGGCGGCAGCGGGCGCTTGCCTTGCTAGCAAGCCCTGCACCTGCTCTCGCCTGGCCGATCAGTTTTGCGCTTCCCCCAAATTTCCTGTTGTTCAATAGTCCAAATGAGCAGGAATGCGCACCCTCCTCAAAATTTTTGAAAAAGCAGGGGGGAAAATACGAAGGCTTTTACCGTGTTGTTTTTGCCATTTTGGGCCCCCCTCCTTCTGAATAGTGTGGATTGGTACTGGATCCCATTTAGACAGGTAGGATTCACAGCAAATTCCATGAGAGGTATTTTCACTGTTTAGACGGGCCCTAAGACACCAGTGGTGAAGGAAAAAGATGTCGTTTTCTCCCCCTCCTTCCATAGCTGCTTCCTTAATTTCCTGGGTTTTGTTATCATCAACATTTTGTGTGTGAGTCAGTACAAATATATGGGATTGAATTGTTAGTCTCAATGAAGTTGCAGGTTGAAAATGCACACACACATGAAGATATTCATGTTGCCATCTATTTCACTTTATATATGTCATTATATCTTCATGTATTTAATTTATATGCCACCTCTTCTAGAACAGGTTGTACATGTGTAGGAAGAGAGGTCCTGTTTTTGGAACTGCTCCAGGGCTCCAACCATCTTAATCCAGCCTTGAGGATGAGCTACATACTTGGGATTGCTTTTCATCTCACTTTTGCTACATGAATTATCATCATCATCACCAGAGAAATATCCTTTTTCTTCAGTTTTAGGCTATGATATGCTAGATTTGTTATATGCCTTTTTTTCCCAGTGCTCAATTGTATGTGTTTAAAACTATGCTTTAAATCAAATTTGCTTTAGTGGAATTTGAAGCAGGACTGAAGATAAGAAGAGGCAGGGACAGGCCCTTTCTTTGGAAGAAGAGCTTGCAAAAGATACTTTTTTGGACAACAATTCTTGGAATTCCCCAACGCTGGCTAGGAAATTCTGGAAGTTGTAGTCCAAAGGAATAAAGCTGCCAAGCTTTACAATGCCTTAATAACAAAGAAAAAAAATGATACTTGCATAGTCAAAGGCTTTCTTGCATAGGAGAGAAGAAATCTGAAATGATAAGCCACATACAGGGGTTGCCAACCAGTCAGCTCAGTAGGGCTCCTGGGTCTTGGAAAGTTGCTTGACAGACAGCAAGGCAGCAGGAAACAGGAGCCAATGATTTGTGTAAACACAGTTGTTTTCTGTACTGATGACACTTCCTAGCTTTGTAATGTCTGTGGATGTTGGCAGTGCATAAGTGCAACCAAGCATAGCCATAAAGCTGACCTTCCCCATTTTGTGTTCAATAAATACTTGAGGTTCAGGCTGTCACTGGGTTGCAGTGAAGCCACCACAT
The DNA here is from genome assembly GCA_030847615.1 of Gambelia wislizenii. Taxonomy (NCBI): domain Eukaryota; kingdom Metazoa; phylum Chordata; class Lepidosauria; order Squamata; family Crotaphytidae; genus Gambelia; species Gambelia wislizenii. Next base: position 223,870,750 of record JAUMIR010000005.1, on the reverse strand, counting down.
TAGTCTCTCTTCTCGCTCTCAAAAACAAAGCCTTATTGTCTCTAATGTTTAAGAATCTTAATTTCCATGCCACAAAACCTAGAAGAGTGTTAGCCATTACATCTCTAGACCAGGGGCCCTTCAAGGGCCACATGTCCATAGGTAGAGGTTGAAAAGGTTACTCTTTGGACCATAACTCCCAGAATTTCCCAGCTAGCATAGCCTCCAAGAAAAGTTGTTTTCCTTCCCTTCTTTTTCTTTCTTTCTTTCTTTTTTAAAATATTACTATTGTGAGATCTTAAGACAGCATACTATTCCAGATAAAAACAACAGAATAATTTAAATAGGATAAAAGCATATTAAATAAATCACCATATTAAAATGGCAGGAAAGGTAGAAAGAATTAAAACCATGTACACGTACACTTTGAATAATATTAAGATTAGATCTCAAAGTCTAATATGAATCCATGTTTTAACTTGGTGCTTAAAAGAAACTGGTGTTGGTGCCAACTGGACTTCCAAGGGGAAGTCTTTCTATAAACAGGGTACCATAGCAGAGAAGGTCTTCTCCCAAGTCCCTCTGTGATAGATTTTTCCCACTAGTGAGACACAGGGCAGGGACTACATGTTTTTTTGACTACAGTTCCTGGAATGCTCTATCAAACATGGCCTCCAGCCAGAGGCAATAGGGGCTATGGTTCCCCCTTCCTCCCAAAAAACTTTTGTAAACCATCCGTCCATGTTGCTTTGAATACAGGATATCTACATCCTGTTTAAAGATGAAGAATTATAACAAAGGAGAGCATAAACCTGCAGGTTATCATTCCTTCCACAATCAAAACTGGGACGTCAGCCTGAGCCTCCAGGCACATCAGTCACCTGGTCATTGTCTTCCACACTACTGTCTGATGTACTGTATTTCTACTTAAGGTGTAATAATGATTTTCTTTCAAAAATGTGCTACTATCCCCATAAAACAGCATATGCAAATCTATGCAAATCTGTGTCCTCTTTTGTCCTTTTTTTTTTCAGCTGATGCAACAGTGGGCACCACCAATTAAACTTGAAAAGATTCAAAACAAAGACATATGGAACAGAATTAATCTATTAAAGGTCTTCCATGTATAGCTTTGATTCTGTTAATGGTGGCCTCAGGGCAAGGTAGGGAGGGCAGCATCAGCTCTCCCTCTTCATGCTCTGGCAAGGGCATAGTGCAACCACTGTAGTATATTTCTCCAGACCAATGACATACAAGCATGGGAAGGTGCAGAGTAGTTTTTTCAGCAATACATGCTGTGACAGCTCTAACATAGAGAACAACAGAAGGACACAATTGATTCTGAAGGGGCAAGCTCTGTCTTGTATGCATGAACTATTATGGAAATGATTGTCTGTAGTAATTTCCGTCAACTCAGGGTTCTTCATATGTATTGGACTACAGTACCCACTATCCTTACCCATTGCTGATGGGAATAATGGTACTTCTGCCTTGACATAGAGGAAACGAGTTTGATAAAGGCTGCTGTACAGTATATGAGGATGATGCAAGGAGAGCAAGTATTTTTTTTAGGAGAAATACAGTCGTCCCTTCACATTCGCGGGGGTTAGGTTCCCCAGACCCCGCGAATGTGAAAAATCCGTGAATAATGATTGCCCTCCCCCTCCCCCGCCAAAGTGACCATGGGGCCTCTGGAGGCCCCATAGTCGCTTTCTCCGGACTCCCCAGTCCCTTCCTAGGCCTTCACGGGGCCTCAGGAGACCCTCCCGAGGCCCCGTGGATACCTCCCCGGCCCTCCCCCCTCCCACCCAGCGCCTTCACGGAGCCTCCGGAGGCTCTGTGAAGGCCTCCCCGGCCCTCTCCCCTCCCACCCAGGACCTTCACGGAGCCTCCGGAGGCTCTGTGAAGGCCTCACCAGCCCTCCACCCTCCCATCCAGCGCCTTCACGGAGCCTCCGGAGGCTCCGTAAAGACCTCCCCGGCCCTCCCCCCTCCCACCCAGGGCCTTCAAGGAGCCTCCAGAGGCTCCGTGAAGGCCTCACCGGCCCTCCCCCTCCCATCCAGGGCCTTCATGGAGCCTCCGGAGGCTCTGTGAAGGCCTCCCCGGCCCTCCCCCCTCCCACCCAGGACCTTCACGGAGCCTCCGGAGTCTCCGTGAAGGCCTCACTGGCCCTCCACCCTCCCATCCAGCGCCTTCACGGAGCCTCCGGAGGCTCCGTAAAGACCTCCCCGGCCCTCCCCCCTCCCACCCAGGGCCTTCATGGAGCCTCCAGAGGCTCCGTGAAGGCCTCCCCGGCCCTCCCCCCTCCCATCCAGGGCCTTCATGGAGCCTCCGGAGGGTCTCCGAAGGCCCCGTGGAGGCCTCCCCGGCTCTCTCCCCTCCCTCCCCGGACCTTCACGGGGCCTCCGGAGGCCCCGTGTTGCAGTTTTGGGAGGGTGGGGGGGCCTCCCAAAACCATGAATATTCAAAACTGCGAATGCTGAGTTTGCGTATGTGGAGGGGCAACTGTATATGCCTTCCTTCATCCACCTGCAGTGCCACTTTGGTGAATCACCACAGTGATTGAACAAATGGTTGGCTAGCTGGCTACAACTCCCATTTCAGTTTTCTACAACCACTCCAGGCTTTTGCCCATATGGAGGCTCTTTCTGGCTTCACATACAAATCTTGCCTTTATCATGCTCGGCTACAGACCAAGGACTTTATCAGATTAGCATCTAAAAATGCTGTAATTCCACTATTGAGGAAAGCAGAAACAAGTGCCATGATTACAGTAATTATTGCATGTTGCCATAATCGCACAATATTACTGCCACAGAATGATCACACAACCACCATTAGCAGTTTAAAAATGGGATTTTACTTCTATGATTTTGTATGGGGGAGATTTTGGCTATTCTTACAAGGTGAGACTTTGTTTAAACACACCAAAAACACATAAGTAATGAAAGAAATTAACAAATAAACACTCAAATAAACATAAAAATATATCAACAAAAGGTGACAGTTCATTAAAAGAGTGTCCTGTGAGTCCTGTGTTCTCATTGGGAAAGGGGAGGGGGAAAGGACTGCCCATTCACACTGTAATCGTGCAATTACTGCGGGATGTGATTTCGCACACTTGTCAATACTGCGAAAGAAGCAATATTGAAGGCTATTAATGGATTTTCCCATCAATGAAAAGTGAGGAGCAATTAATGGGTGGAGCACACATTGACCATGGGAGGACAATGACATCATGCAATTAACAGGAACCCATTTACAGTACTGTCACGCTGTAATTCTGCAATTCCAGCCTCATCTGATAAAGTCCCAAATCTCAGTGCTGTGCAACACCTACTTGGATTTGGAATAGCTTCTTCTGACCGGTTGGAGATAAGAGCAGAAGAAGCTTGTGAGCGGGAAGGGCCCCCCACCATGTGCTATGCCTGGTCCAGGGACTGGAGTTTCCATGTAATGGAATTTGGAGAATGTATCTTGTTTTATTTATATGATTTACTGGTCACTCTTTTTTAAAAGTCACACGCTTGCTTGTGATTCTGAGGGTGATGTACAATTTGGGGGAGGGGGGAATCAAAACAAAAGCAGCACAATAAACCAGTCAATTAAAAATGAGTTAAAAGTGGGTATGAGATGGTGTGTTGGGAGACAGTGATTACAAAATGCTGGGAAATGTGCATGGGATTCATAGATGGCTATTGTGTTTTTGAATTTTGCACTTCTATCTTTCAGATTCTACAGTGGGAGAGCAATTTTAACAAGCAGAAAGAATATAAATACTAAGGTGCAAAATATTGGTGAATTTGTCATGGTGTGGAGTAGTATGAAGTGGTTTCTCCCCTCCTCAAAAGAAAGAATGAAAGCACAGTACAACACTGGAACAGGGAATTGCTGAGAGACAAATACTATGGTAGAGAGGTTTGTATTAGAGGGTGTGTGGGAAAAGAATGCAGCCATTGGTGCTTGATATTTTACAGCCTTAGGAATCTGCTCCTCCAATACCACCACAGAATTCCACAAAAGCCATCAATTTTCATAAAAGCTCTGTCAGGAAAAATTGCCTGACTCCCCAAACTTTCACATGCCCATGTTTCTTTATTCATTTTCTAGAAAGTGCTACAGAGGAAATACAGTTTCAGTAGTATATAAGCTGATGGCTACACTGGAGAATCCACATTTGCCTTCATCCAGTGTTTTCTATTCTGAAAGTTGAGCACCTGAGAGGGCCTTGTGCAATGAAGTGCTCTCTGGTTATGTAGCATGTTTTGTGACAAATCCACAGATGAGAGCATAAGAAGAGCCCTATGGGATCATGTGTCCAGAAAACAGCGTTCTCAGCCCATATCAAGGCCTGGCAGTCCCAATGATATATGGCTACTGCCAGGGGAGGAGCCAACCTTTCTGGTCCTTAACTGGACTGCAGAAGTCAGGGAAAAGTCCGGTGTTTGCCAGAAAACCCAGAGTGGCTCTGGGGTCTGTCGGCATATGGACAGCTAGATCGGACCAGAGCTGGGGTGACCCAGCTATCCACATGGCAATCCACCCTGAACATCTGCCCTACTGGCCCCATGGTGCTGTGCCACATGGTCAACAAGGAGGGGGTTGCTCCCCCCTCCTCGCAAATTGTATGGGTGCCTTCTGCTTGCATCCATCTCTATCTATGATGGGAGATGCCAGGCTGTTGGACAGAGCTGTTGGGCCAGTAGTGGTGGTACCGGCACCGGCACCATGGGCAGATGAGGTGTTGGCCCAGCTAGCCCATGCAAACAACAATGTGCTTTCGCACTGATGTGTGGACACCACTGTGGTCCATTCAGGGCCCTGGATTAAGTGGCTGGTGCAGATAAGACCAAGAGGCAAAGTGTCACTGTCCATCTTTTGTGGCATTCTGTTGCAACAATGACTACTGAGATGCTCCCAGGATGGGACACCACTGGTGGGAAATGAATAGACCTCTTGCTATCTGTCCCAATGAAACTGGGTTTGAGAAAATTCTTTATGGACTACTGTTCCTAGAATTGCCCATTGGGGGATTATTTGATGAACTATAATCTCAAAAAGTAAGCATTCCAAGCCCTGCTCTGAACACGGGGAGGGCAGATACGGCCACATTAGTTCCTGACTTAATCACCTCCTGTTTAGACTACGGTAATATGTTCTATGTGAGGCTGCTCTTGAAAGGTGTTTGGAAACTACAGCTAGTACAAAATGCAACAGCCAGACTGTTCTCAAGTGTTCGTTTTAGAGACCACACGACATCAGTCTTACAAGAAGTGTGTGTGTGTCTTCAAGTCACCTGTTGACTTATGGTGACCCCGTGAATTGCATAGGATTTTCTTAGGCAAGGAATATTCAGAGGTTCTCATGTTGACAAATGTTGTGCACAGCCATACAAGAGGAATTTTAGGTCACAAGCAGGAGGAGGAGGAGGAGGAGGCAAGTTCACAGTAAATTGTACCTGCGCTTTCAACATACAGAGAGCCAACATGGTATAATGGTTTGAGCGTTGGACTATGACTCTAGAGGCCAGGGTTTGAATCTCTGTTCAGCCATACAAACCTACTGGATGACCTTGGTCAAGTCACACTTTCTCAGCCTCAGATGAAGACAAAGGTAAACCTCCTCTGAACAAATTTTGCCAAAAAAAAAACCCCATGATTAGGTCACCTTAAGGTCACTGTAAGTCCTAAACAACTCAAAGGCACACAACAACAATAAATCAACATGTACACCATCATTTCTGTGAGTGGAAGCTATTTATTTATTTGTGTGTGTTGTCTGCCTTCAATTCATTTCCGACTTATGGTGACCCTAAGGTGACCCTACGTTTTCTGAAGGCTGAAAGTGTGTGACTTTCCTAAGGTCATGCAGTGGGTTTTCATGGTTGAGCAGCGTTTTGAACCCTGGTCTCCAGAGTCATAGTCCAACACTCAAACTAATACATAGTCCAACACTGGCTCCTTATTTATTTATTTATTTATTTAGTATACCACCTTAATCCTGACATTGGACTCAAGGTAATTTACAAAAATGCTAAAACAAGGAAAATTTGATAACAAAAAAGTTAGAAAATAATTAAGCAAACAATGATATTAAAATGACATTAAATTTTTAAAAGTGTAAAATCATTTTAAAACATAACATAAAGTGAAAAATACAGAATGTGTATTTTTTAAAATGTACACATACATTAAAATGACAGCCTGGAAGCAACCAACAATAAGTTTCCACAGATTGATTAAAACAAAACCAAAAACTAGTGCCTGCCATGTCAATTTAGGAGAAAATAGAAAAGAAAACTCTCTCCCTCTGGCTTTTCTTTGCAAACAAAGATTCAGGAAGGACTCATCCTGCACTTTCTGCAAGCGCGCTGACGATTAAAAAGGCCAGTCCAAGATAAACAAGTCCAGTTGCAGAAAGCACAGCAGAAGGTCTCCTTGGGTGATGTTTCCGGGTTGTGATTCTTTCTGCGTTGTCATTTCTCTTCAAGACTTGTTCGGCGTGAGTTCTCAAATAAGGCTGCAGCACTGTGGATAGTGCATCTCAATGCCTCCCGATGTGAGGCCAGAGCGGACTATTGGCAAAGATCTTAGGCTAAGGCTCTACCACAGCTTCATATATCATCACGCCTCCATCCTAAATTTAGTGGAATACTTAAGACTAGAATGAACCATGCTATGCTGAGAGGAGAAGGAGGGGGCATTAGATTAGATTAACTTTGTAGTGTAGACATGAATTCAGGGTGCCTTGGAAGTTGTAGTACAGAGGACTGGACTAGAGTTCTCAAGAAGATAATCCTAAATCCCTCACCAAACTACAAACCCCTGTTTTCTTGAGGACGAAACTAACAGTTAGAGTGGTGTGAGACTAAATTAACAGTGTAGTGCAGGTAGATCCTGTAGCTCTAGTTTTGACCCTTGTAACCTGCCCCAACAGGCCAATTGGTAATATATATATATATATATATATATATATGTATATGTATATATATATATATATAGAGAGAGAGAGAGAGAGAGAGAGGCTTATAATTGTCACTCCATGTGGTTAAAGGTAGACCAGGGGCCTACCACCAAGGAGCCAAGATTTGCTCAGGAAACCTAAGGAAGTAGCCTACTAAAATTCCTAAAGACACAGCCAGGTGAGAATCACATGGAATCCCCTGGAACTGATTAGTTAGGGAGAAATGAGCTAATTCTTCCTGGGAGGCTCTGGAAGCGATTCATGCAATGATCCCATTAAGTTAGCTGAGTTTTCTTTGCTTACAAAACTGTTTTTTCTCACATCTGGTCCTAAAACAATAGAGGTTTTAGCAGTTGTTAACACATCCGGAGAATCCATTATCCAACCTTGGGAAACTCAAGGAGACATTGTATTCCACTCAAACTCACCCTTTGGGTGTAAAATTGACTATAAATATCACCCTAAAACACAGCCAAAGTGTGCACAGATCCGCTTCCTTCTGACTCCACATCAGTCTGTGTCACCACTCTTCCCTCCTGGACATCACACATTTGGTTTCCTGTGCAATCTTCTCTTTGGATCGGTACAGTATTACCCACCTCAATCTATTCCTCTGCCCAAATACTTTCTACTTTCTTATTTAGCCTTCTCTGACTGCTTGAAGCCTGAGTGTATGCATGTGGGTGTTCCCTTGTTATTTTTCAATAAAAACCATTTTTATTTCGTCCCCTGGCTTGGAGTCTTCTCAGTTCCAGTATACATAGATCAAAAGATCCCACCATTACCTGGCCTCTCGTTGCCATCTTGAGCTACCGTAATTAAAATTCCCCATATTAGAATTCGGACACTCCTGGGATCCTCATGGGCCCCACGCAATTCAGGTAACACCCGTGTTTTCTTGATTCAAATTTCTGACCTCCAGTCCATCCATGGCCATATCTTCTGCCTCTGGCCCACTGAACTCTTCCCAATCTTGCTGGCCCTACATGTGACCTGTTGCAAGGCTGAGTCCTGGACCTGATAAAATGATAGTCTTAATAACAAAGACAGAGAGTATCTAAATACCCCTGAAAAATAAACAGTTGAAAATTGCTGACACTTAACTTTTGATTCTGTATCTACCAGGTATAATAGACAGATCTTATATCAGAGGTGTGGAGCTTTGGGCCCTGGGTCTAAATCTGGCCTTTCTAGTATTTCAGTGCAATTCTCTGGGGTTCCTCAGATGCTATCTTGCATGCTGCAAAGAATATCTAATTGAACTTGAGCCAGGAATCAAAAGTCACCTCTCCCAGCCTTCTTGGCAGAAGATATAGCATGGTATCCAAGAACACAGCAAGCTAGAAACTACTGGAGACACTTAAAACAAAACTTGGTTCTAAATTTATAAGATCCTTGCTGTAAAATAGATGCAATGGCATGGTTACGATACGAGTGAGGCTGAACCACGGTCAGTTGATAGCGAAAGTGTGCATGTTTACTCCTTAAGAAAGTAGACAGGTTGGGGTGTCCAGGAGACACAACAGTCAAATACAGATTTACAAAATATGTTTAATGTCTACAGTTTAACTAGCTGTATCTCTGACTCTTTGTGAGAGAGATTGCAAGGCCATTAAGGGCACTACAGAAATTAAGCATATTAATAATTATTAGTTCAAAGAGCGCTCATTCAAAGTGTGACCTAATACTAATTATTGTGTAATGCTCTGTATGGCAGCCTTTTGGTGCCTGCTGTGCAGCTGTGCACCTTCCAATTTTCTTTCCTCAACTCTGAAGCAAATACTATATGCCCAGGAAAACCTTATTTATGAAAAACTGAACTCAAGTAATTACTTTTTTCCCCCAAACAACTGTCAGGACCTTTTTGTTTTTATCAGAGTTTTATTCAAGCTTAGCATTGCTTTATTTAAGCTTAGCATTTAGTAATAAAAAAGCACTCCCCTAATATCTATTCTCTTGATTGAACTAAATCAGCTTTAAAGGTCTCTCTGAAACTGGGGCATCTTTCTCTTGCAAGCATTGCCTTAAAATCAGTAACAGTTGTCCCAAATTAACCTTCATTTTTTCTAACATATAATACCAACTGTATTTCAATACAAGTTGTTTTTTTCTTCAAGGATGAATAGACCTGCCATCTTCCCAGTGGGGCAAATTACAGGAAATGCTTGCTTGTGATGGTTGTTTATTTTGAATATGCTCAGAATTTAACTGCACATTGGCCCAAGACAGCACAATTTAAAGAAGTTGGCCACAAAAAAGGCACCAAAAAGGCTCTCTGGGGTAGAAGGAAAGTAATCCTAGGGCCCATCTACACAAGGGGAGGGGGGGAATCCAAAGTACATTGTAGTATTGGGATCTTGCAACAACAGCAACATGTCCAAATGGTTTTTCTTGCCTCGAAAGCCCCCATAAGCCTCGCATTCTGGATGGGGGCTGCAATTTACTCATGTTAGTTCTTCACTGCCACTGTTTTTTTAAAAGGTCATCCTATAGTGTGCTGGTGCGATAGAGCAATTTTCCAATTTTATAGGAAAGCACAACAGGAAATATTCATCCTGTTTTATTGCCTTAGCGAGCTATCGCTACAGTGAAAATCTAACATGGTGGCAGCGGGTGCCTGCACTGCTAGCAAGCCCTGCCCCTGCTCTCACCTAGTGAATCATATTTGTGCTTCCCTTTGAATTTCCTGCCGTTCAATAGTCCAAACGAGCAGGAATGCGCCCCCCCTCACGGTTTTTGAAAAAGTATGGGGAAATCTGCAAAGGCTTTCACTGCATTGTTTTTGCCATTTTGGGGCCCCCTCCTTCTGAATAGTGTAGATAGGCTCATTTAGACAGGTAGGATTCCCAGCAAATTCCATGAAGGCTATTTTCACTGTGTAGATGGACCCGTAGACTATTTGATATTTTCCCATGTAATCAGCAGCTTGTACCAAATAAGTATATCTGATTTTTAGACAAGAACTCAAAAAGATGCTTGTTTCAAAACTGTAACTCAACAGTCTACTTGAATGACTCAAATTCCATGTGATAAAGTGGAGCTGCTGTACAGAAAACGTAGGTACCCAAGTTCATCTAGAGGAATGTGGAGACTTTAAGGAGCTTGCAATGAAGAAGTCATCAGATTTCACGCTCCAGTTAAGTGGCAATGCAAAAATGAGTTCTCACAAAATACCTTCCAAGGTATTTTTCTGTTCTTTCTGCGCCATCCTCCTATTCAGACCATGAAGTTCTGTCTCCATGGAATTTCCTGCCTATCCCTCACCCAGTTTGAAGACTAATACTAACATGAAGTTACAGCAGTTTGATGCCAGTTTAACTGGCTCCATCCCACAGAATTCTGGAATTTGTAGGACTGCATGTAGAATTCTTTGGTAGACAGCCATTGTGCTATAGTTCAATGAAGTGGACTAGAAGAAAATTCTAAGTACCTAGTCAGCTTAAATCCCAAGAGTCCAGAAGACTAAGTCATGGTTTCAGAATGCCCTAAAAGAAGGGCATTTGTTGATGATGGCCATTCTCCTGCAGAGCTTGGGGGCTTGTCTACATGGGCAATAAAACCCATACTCACCCTGTAGTTGTGGTGCAGTTGCCACATGACATTTGCTACAATTCACATCTTCATCAGGGTTTCTGCAAGAAAAATCTGGGTCTAAAAGATTTGCAGTTTGCTCCACATTTCAGGGGGAAACCCGGATTATTTGCAATGTGACGTCTGCAGATTGGCTTCAGTGCGAACCCAGGGGTGGGGCTTCCAATGGATGGGACTCTGTTCTGGCATTTTTAAAAAACTTTTTTTTAAAAAATCAATCATACACATATCTGTATCAGTGTATCTCTGCTTATCCAGTAATGCAGTACTCTGGGAATCTTCGCATGCACAAGCGAACAGAAAAAACAAACAAACCCCGGAGCAGCCCTGACTGTGTGGCTGGAAATATTGCAATGTGTAGGACACGTGATCAGCCTTGGACCACCCTTTTACATTACTGCAAGTTTGCCTAGGAGAACTCCAGTGTGTGTGGTGTTTATGGGGCTGCTGCAGATTAAAAACCTCTGCGGTGGCTAGGGGTGGCTAGCAAATGTCTTCCACCAATGTAGAAAAGCCCTGTGTGCTAAATTTTAAAAGTACTTTGTTCCTAATACTCACTGCAAAGTTTGAAAAGTCACCTATTACTACTCATCACAATGTTTAAAAGTAATTGTTGCATTGCTTGTTGCCCTGCTCATTACTTTTCTGTTGCTTTCCATTACTTCTATTGTTATTTTAATAAAATAGGATTGAAACAAGAATGGCATAAAACTTGGAATGCTGTCGAAATGCTTCTAAATATGTCTAATGTGCCTTTTGAAAGTATCTTTTGAAAGTAACTAAAAAAGTTACTTATTTCACTAACACAGTATGTTTCTTCCTAATCATTGTGTTACTTTTGTCACATTTCTACATCTTCATAATTAAAAAAGTAACCAATACAATACATTACTTGTACTTCCTTGTTTTCCAGCTTTGCTCTCCTATAGGTACCTGGAGGCCAGAATGTTGCTAGATGCATTGGCAACTGTACCTCTAATTACTCTGGTTGATATGTGCTAAGAGATTAATCTCAGTCCACCCACTGGCTATTCATGTAGCCAACAAGAAGTCCTGGAGACCTGTTCACACAAGCTTCAGCATGACCTAGTTTCTGGATTGTTGTATTTCAGCTAGCGAAACAGATTACATCACCTAGATATACCGTATTCAAGAAGAAGGAACAACAACCAGTGGCAACACTGCCTAAGGCAAATCATTGGCTAAGAAAGATGAAGATGTGGCAGGCATGCAAGACATTGCCTAAATTCTCTGTAAAAATAAGACTGTAGATTACAACACATTTGGGAGAGACCTGTGCATGTTTAGCGTAGAGGCTGCATATCTCTCCACCACTACCCCATGCTGGGTAACTGCTTATGTATCACTCAAAAAGGTGGAAAAGAGAATGCTAGCTTTCACAACTCGATTCTGATTATTTATATGCATACATGTTTGTTATTGTTGCTATGTGCCTTCAAGTCAACTCCAACTTATGTATCCTAAGGTTTTCCTGGCAATATTGTTCACAGAAGGGTTGCCAGTGACTTCCTTTAAGGCTGAGAGCATATGACTTACCCAAGGCCACCCAATGGGTTTCTGTGGCTGAGTGGTGATTTGAATCCTGGTCACCCAGAGACCTAGTTCTACACCCAGAGACCCAGTTCTATACACTGGCTCTCATGTGTATAGATGCACATTTAGAAACAATGATTATAATATTACCATACCCTACTACCCCTCCCTATAATATCTCATAATTGGAAATATTGGATACTTCAAGGGGTCTAGTAGACTGGGGTGAGCCAAAGTGATGTCAAACAGAGGTCACAATGACCTCTGGGAAGGTGTCTTGGAAATATTTTCGTAAACACACCCAAGATAGGAATAAGCGGAGCCCCTAGTAGACAACACTATTACGTGAGTATGTGCTAATTCCCTCTTGGACCCCTTGGCACTGAATCACACATCTTGAACCATCAAGTGATCTACACAACCCAAACTCCCAGGAAATATCCCTCTGTACCCTCTCCTGTTCTACAATGCGAGGTTGTCATAAACCCATCAATTCCTATCTCCTAGCTATTAAAACTAATTAGCCAAGTTTCAGTTTCCTTTGTTTAAATGGTGGGAAACCCATCCAAGCCCAAACACCCCTTCAGGACATGAAATATAGTATAAATATTAGTCCCAAACAATAGCAAATGTGTGCCACTGTGGACAACACCTGGACACTCTCTCTGTTGTCCCCCCCCCTCGATTGGACTTCCAGTGCCATCCTCGGACTTCTGCCTGAGTACTTTGCTCCCCTCTTCAAGACTGGTAACTATTGCCCTATCTCCCAAATCTATTCCTATATCCAACCCTTCTGCCTTAAACTCTTCACTAGCCTTTTATGGTTCTTGTGAGCTGTGTGTTGTGTGTGTGACTGTTTTCTGTGTTATTTTCCAATAAAAACTATTTATTTCACTTTAACCTGGAGTTATCTGCAGTTAGTACTGGTATACATAGGTGAAAAGATCCTGAAGTTACCCACCTCTTGCAGCATTCCATTCGAGCTAATCATAATACCCCAAAATATTAATATAGTTTGGACATCATGAGTGGGGTCCTAAAGCATCCCCACATATTTGGGTAACAATCATTTCAATAGAAGTACAATTCAGGTTTTGCCACTGTGGGGGAAATTAGAGCAGGTAGTCTGTGTGCCAGCTCAGTTTGCTGTTTCCATTGTTGATGGGCAAGAATGGGAATCATACAGCCCTCCTGATGTTGCTGAACTGCACTCCCAGCAACACTGACCAACATAACCAGTACTGAGGAATGCTGGGAGTTGCTGTTAAAAAAAAAAATCTGGAGAGCTGCACAATTCCCATCCCTGTTCTGGAATCAGAACTGGCCTGAACAGTGCTTCCAATAGAGTTCTCTAAAAGTCCTTTAAACAGAAGACTGTCCTTTGTACAGTAGGACATATAGCCATCTTACTCCCTTTTCCTCTTCATATCATAAAACACAGTGCACTGAGTGCATTTCCCTGATCAACACAAAAGAATTGATTGTACATGTCCCAAAGACAAAGCAGTCCAAACAAGATGTAATAATGTTGTTTTGAATGACCAATTTAGTGTATAAAATTAGGTGCACGTTTTCAGGTTTCACATAATACTTCATTGGTCAGAATAAAAAAGGAACAGCGTTTCAGGTATAATCTAAGGCATGAGTCAGAAAAACATTTGTGTTGCCAATGAGGAGGAACTTATAAAAGTGAACAAGTAGGCAGCATTCATAGAACATTTGCAAAGTTGGGTCACAAGGGACTTGCACTGCTGATAATAGATATTTTACAAGATGTTCAGCATTGCCAGCACCAGGGCAGAAACAGTCACAGTGACCCAGAAATACCTGGTCTTGAATTAACCTCCAGAGAAAGAACCTCCAGCTTTCAGGAGGTTCTTAAGCAACTCTCTCTCCCTCTTCCTCTCTCTCCCTCTCTCTGGAGATTATCAGACAAGACTAATGTGGCGCCATAATGACACCAGAAGAATGCAAAACGACACCAATATCAGACAACATCGTCCTTTTGCGTTCCATTATGCCATTTCTTTCTATTGACAGGCTGAGCCATCACTAGATCCCCTGTTGCGATTTGGTGCCAGCATTGCCGGTGTGTGAAACCTTGGGCCATTTAACTCTCAGGTGGTCTGGCATGAACACTTCTGGATGAGATCAGGACACCCAGGTAAGTGACACACTTTTTATGACCCTCCCCGTGTTACTTGTAAGTTTTAAAGTGTGTTTTTGTGCTTGGTGTAACTTTTTTGTGTATATTTTACTTTTTATTTTTGAATTTCCCACACTCACATCTTCTCACAAGAACGGGCAGGATTTCAGTCCAGGAATTGAATGGAGTTCTGTTCATTCCTGGGCTGCCTGTTGATGGGAGAGAAGGTAAGTGCGGTGGTGGGGGGGTATTGTGTTGTCACAGGGGCAGGATTGGAGATTGTGGGACAGGAACACTTTTTACATTCCTGTCTGATAATCTCGTGTGTGTGTGTGTGTGTGTGTGTTGGACTAAAAAAAAATAATGGAAGCATAATGATAAAATAATGATAAAGTCTCCTTCTTTGGAGGTTTTTAAAGAGAGGCTGGATTGCTATCTGTCAGGAATGATTTGATTGTGAATTCCTGCATGGCAGGAGGTTGAACTGAATGGCCCTTGTGGTCTCTTCCAACTCTATGATTTTATGATTCACAACCAATGATGATTGGAAAGGGATGGAATTATAGTAGAGACCCTCATACTAGAAGGGATATGGGGCCAATTTTCTGTTGGTCTGGACGGATTGGCACGCATTGCCTCTGATCAGACTAGAACCAGTATCAAAATAAAGTCGAGATGATAAGAAGACCACATGTTCTTCTTTACAGAAGACAGTCTTCTTTGAAGGACTGTCCAATCCAAGTCTACTTTAAAGACAAGAAAGAATAAGGGAGAAGAGACAGTGGCTTTGAACAGTCAGCACCTGGGTAGCAGACTGAGCTGACACAGAGGTCACCTGGTCATAGTCTTCTATTCTAAGCAGCCTTTGCAAATACAGTGAGCTTTTGGTATTGGCTGGGGTTTGGTTCCAGGACTCCCCATGGATACCAAAATTCATAGTTGCTTAAGTCCCATTATATACAATGGTGTGGTAAAATGGTGTCCCTTATATAAAATAGCAAAATCAAGGTTTGCTTTTTGGAATGGTTTTTTAAAAAAATATATTTGTTTATTAATACAGATTTCTCATTCACAAAGATAATTCAAATAATTATTAAATAATCATTTTTAACATACAACATACAACTTTTGGCCAAACATAGTATACCATAACCTAACAAACTCTGACATAACTTCTCCCTTTTTCACATTCCTTTACAATCATTTTAGTTTCCATCATTTACTGTCTTCCAAGTAAACCTTCAATTCATTTCCCTTCCTTCTCTCATTTCACTCCTTCACTTACAATTTCCTTACCTTCACTTACTCACACCCTCTCACATACGTCCCCTCTTAAACACTCATCCATCTTCTAACTCCCCTCGTCCCACTTCCAGCGTGAATTGTTTTAAATTCCTACTCTTTTCCTTCTCCTCTATTAATCATTAGTTTCATTATCTATACCATTTATTACAATATTTAACCTTCCATTTCAAATATCTAAAAGTCTAAAGTCTAGAGATTACACTGAAGATTTTGCTCCCGTTTCTGAGTACCATCTATACCATCCATACTGTATCTTCATCCTTACCCTACTGCCAAACAGCCCAGTGAGATCCCGAAAGATGGCAAAATTGTCCTCCATGGCCCCTCTATGTGTGGATGGGGGGGGGGTAGTGATTTTTTTAAAAAAATCTTTTAAAAACAGTATAGGATAGTGGTGGGTGAGGCTTTCTAAGGTCCCATAGAAGGCCAAGGTGGGCACCAATGCCCACCCCTGTTCCAAATCTTTATTGTTGTGAAAATATAACAGTTAATCTGATTCAAGATTCATCTTATTTTTACTTATTATCCTTCATGCTTCCTAAAGCACTTTTGTCCAATGGTTTACTACCTAACAAAGCAGCCACACATGCATGTAGGTACTAGTGGCATTAGATTGTTGTTGTTGTATGCCTTCAAGTCATTTTCAACTTATGGTGACCCTATTACAAGGTTTTCCTGGCAAGATTTGTCCAGAGAAGGGATTGTCTTTGCCTCCCTCTGAAGCTGAGAAAAAAGTGTGCGTTTTTTAAGGTCACCCAGTGGGTTTCCGTGGCTGAGCAGGGATTCAAATCCTGATTTTGAAAGTCGTAGTCCAACACTCAAACCACCACATTACATTGGCTCCTACATTTTTCCTTCACTGAAGAAATTATATAGCTCAGCTTCCTGGCTTTTAGATACCACTTCTTTATTCCATTTTCTCTCATGTGTCCAGAAACAGAATTCACTGGGTTACTTCACGTATTTTTTCAGTCTCCTTTTCTGGCTTTTATATTAATATTTTATTCCCATATTACTATCTACAATGCTGCAGCCTTATTTGAGAACTCCTGCTGAACAAGTCTTGAAAAGAAACAACAATGCAAAAAGACTCACAACCAGGAAACATCACCCAAGGAGACCTTCTGCTGTGCTTTCTGCAACCGGACTTGTTTATCTCAGATTGGCCTTTTTAGTCATCAGCGCACTTGCAGAAAGCACGGGATGAGTCCTTCCTGAATCTTCGTTTGCGAAGAAAAGCCAGAGAGATTACCATATTAACTAAAGGCACAATAGATTATGGAATTAACTTTTGACAGAAAACACAACAGTTATATTGCATAACTGCTAAGGGTAGCAAAAAATCATCAAACACAAGAAATTTTAAAAATAATATTTGGCTCCTTCTTAAGAATCTTTAATAGCTCATTATGCCTTCTTCCAATAATAATTTATGGTAATTTATAGAATGATACCTTGAGCTAAAGGTAACTAGAGTTTGTTTGTTTTTAAAGTATGTAATGCTATTTGTTGTATTTTATCTGGTTCTTTTTAAAAATTATAGCTCATGTTATAGTCCTTTCTGTACAAAGTTTAGTTTTAAAAAGCTAAAAATAAAAAGCTAAAAAAAGTTAAATAATACAACGTCTAAGTCCATCCTTGAAAAACATCAAAACAGTTTAAAAGGCCAGTTTTAAGAAATATGCCTTAATCGCTCCTTTACTCAAAGCAGCCAGGAGGGGATTGATTGCAATTGATGGGATAAAAACACTCTGACTCTTCCTCAGGAACTATTCTCTAGATCTTGCTCAGTGTTCTAAGCCATGTATGTATTTCAAACCCATCATTTAACAGTGCCATACAATGACACTTTCCCAGATAATGGCATACACTGATTCTATAGAGGCTTTCAAATGGCAGAAAGGTCACTGGGCTTCTTAGGAATGAGTCATGAAGGGCCATGGATGCATCAACCAAGAACCAGGAAACTTGCCAGTTTCTCCCCACCCCTACCCCTGTATCTTGTCTTCCATTGTTTTCTGATGCACTCATCCTTTCCCTCTTTTCTTCTCTGAGGACACTCTTCCCAGTTCATTGCCTACTGAAGATGCTTTTTCAAGCAAAGCACTGGATTTTCCTCTAATTTTAAAGCTTCAGTAAACAATAGATTTAGTTCAATGGACCATTTTTCTTAGGTCTTGTCAGCATGGGCTGAATGAAATGGCTTCCCATCATTCTTTCGCCCAGCCATTCGGACAATGCAGGGTTTTGGCCTCGATTCTAGTCTGAACTAACAGGACGACCCCCCCACATTAAATCAGCTTTTAAAAATACCTGGGGAAACCCAGACCCTGCAGGAAAAAGTGGAGCATTCTGTGGTGGGAACAAGCAGCTGTCTCCATGTGTGCACTGTGCTATATCAGTGGGTGGTGGCACCTCCACTGGTGTTGCACGTCATGCTCTCTAATGTCACAATAAGATCCCCAGTATGTGATCAAGGCTGGGTGCCTTGTTTCTGGCCTCAGAGAGTGCAACATGTGACACCGACACCAACACCCACTGACACAATACAGCACACATGTGTGGACTGCTGCCCATTCCTGCCACAGAATGCAAGGTAATAAGGGGAAGCTGGGGCAGTCCTGGGGCCAAAATACTCCAGCCCAAACATGGAGCGTGATCTGTGCTGTTAACATAGTCCTAGCAGGCAAAATCCCAACAAATGGATCTCTTTCCCCTGCCCATTGTTGTTCTTAACTGCCCTCAAGCCAACTTCGACTCATGGTGACCCCATGAATGAGACACCTCCAAGGCCCCCTGTCCTCAACTGCTCTGGCTCAGGTCCTGCAGGCTCAGGGCCATGGCCTCCTTGATTGAGTCTATCCATCTAGTGTGGGGCCTTCCTCTCTTTCTACTACCCTCCACCTTTCCTAGCATTATTGTCCTTTCTCGTGAGTCATGCCTTCTCATGATAGGGCTGAAGTGCAACACTCTCTGTTCAGTCATCTTGACTTTCAGTGAGAGCTCAGATTTGATTTGTTCTAGGACCCATTTATTGGTCTTTTTGGCAGTAGCACTCTTCTCCAGCACCACATCTCAAATGAATTGATTTTCTTTCTATCAACTTTCTTCACTGTCCAACTCTCACTTCTGTACATGGTGATGGGAAAATATGATGGCTTGGACAATCCTGACTTTACTGCTCAATTTTATCTTTGCACTTTAGGGTTTTGTCTAGTTCTTTCATAGCTACCATTCCCATTCATAGTCTTCTTCTGATATCTTGACTGCAATCTCTGTACTGATCAATGATTTGATCCAAGTATGGGAAATCTTTAACTATAGTTTTCCCTCCATATCCACGGATTTGGTATCCATGGATTTAAATATTCACGGCTTGGAAATATTATTTAAAAAATAATAATCCAAAAAGCAAACCTTAATTTTGCCATCTTATATAAGGGACACCATTTTGCTATGCCATTGCATATAATGGGACTTGAGTATTCATGGATTTTGGTATCCATGGGGGGTCCTGGAACCAAACCCCAGCAAATATGAAGGGACAACTGGATTTCAATTTCCTCATCATCTATTCTGAATTTATGTAGATCTTCTGTGGTCATTATTTTTATTTTCTTAATGTTCAACAGTAAGCCTGCCCCTGCCCATCCCCATTCGCATATCTTGTCTCCAGGAGATCACTTGTTGATTTGTGCCTATTATACACCAGTTAAAGGCATAGAGCCTCAATCCATAGTAAAGATGGTAGCATTGCCTGTCTGAGTGACATGTTTTGATTTATCCTCTCAGTCTGGTACTTACCTATTGCCATCAGAGGGCTGTTCACTGGTCTGTGAGAAGTGAATTAGTGAACTTTTCCTCATTGCCTAATGTGATTCATGTTTGCATAACAGAAACTACTAACACAATTAAGCCTAATTGGTCCCACTTACCAACAGTCTCAGAAGAGCAGTCAAGGATTAAATAGGAAGGTCATGACGACTAAACTTCTCCTTGGCCTCCCCATGGTTTATTTCTAATGAACATGCCTGAAGAGTTCATGGTCTTAGTTACTGACTAGAGCTTGGCAAAATTCTTGGGGGGGGGGATACACATTTCTGGGGCATTCTGAGAGTTTTTGTTATGTCCTACCTGGAGAAGGTCTCCTTGAATAAGAAAGGGGAAGATAAGTGCCAAGACAGCAAGCACCAGTCAGAGCAAGAGGAAGCTAGCAGTCTCATATTACTGGTAGTGCCTGGTCCAGCCCAGGCAGCATCACACACACACAGAGAGAGAGGGAGGGAGGGAGGGAGAGAGGGGGGGTTCAATGATTTAGACTAAGAGCCATAATTACAGTAGCAGACTCTTAGGTATTCTGAGAGATCTAGCAAAGAGGTTGTAGTGGGTATGGCTTGGGTTCTGGCTATTTGAAGGACTGTATTTCCTTATATAAGGCTGCTAAAGCTCTAAGATCTTCAGAAGAGGTCCTTTTCTCTGTCCACCACTGTCTCAATCTCATTTGGTGGGGACAAGGGAGAGGGCCTCCTTGGTGGCTGCTCCCAGACTTTGAAACTTCCTTCCTAGGGAGGCTATAGGCTGAGTCCCTCCTTGCTCTGCTTCCACTGGCAAGAAAAAAAATTCTGTTCTGTCAGGCTTTAAGCAATTGACTGTGATGTGCTTTGAATGATATGTTGTGTTGTTGATAGTTATATTGTCTTCTAATGTATTTTAAGTGGTTTAACTCAAGAGATTAATTGTTTTTTAAAATAACTTTATATATATATATATATATATATATATATATATATTTGATGCTTTAGTATGGCCTTTTAATCTGTATGGGTTCTAATCATTTGTAAGCTGAGTTGAGTCCCATTATTGGGGAAAAGGTGAGATATAAATGAATAAAATAAATAAACCAGGCAGATGGGTTCAAGAGTCCCTGTAGCATCATAGCTAAATGCTGGCTGCTGTTTAGTGACATAAAAAGATTGTTTTGTGTTTAGTGGGCCCTGATAAATAGTTAACATTTTAGCTTGGCAGTTCAAGGGTGGAAACAGAGCAGGGTAGTAAGCTTTCCTGTTAGCGACTTGCTTATACATAGCTATTAGGATGGTTTGTGCCTGTGCTCCCCCCCCTTTTTTTTTCTTTTGGTTTTTGGTTTTGCCCTATATTACACCAGCCTAGTCTTAGGGGTCCTCTATTCCCCTGCCCCATTTTGAGGTTCTTGACCAGGGGTATCATGAATGTGATTCTACAAGGTTTGCCTACATTGACTCCTGGTTCCGCCCACCATTACTTGATTGATCCTTCTTATGGACCGTTGGCTCATTACAGGGAAAAGATTTTGTCCCCATTTGAAGGGTAAGCTTGGGAGATCTGATCCATATAGCATCTTATTCTTATACTAATTTAAATAAGGTTTCACACCAGTTTTGTACGTCTTTACTTACAACATTTCTGAAGTGTTTTTGTATTAGAGCTTTGCTTGTATCTCCTTTTTTTGTACTTGAAAGAAAAGAACAAGATTAACATGGAATCATTTATTGTACTGGAACAGTTATTGCTGAAAAGGTTTTGAGCATTTCTAGCCTCACAGAACACTTATGGAAAAGAATAATTGATTCTGCTAAAGAAAAGCCACCACTTCCACCACACATTAAGGATAATACACCAACCCATTATGAATGTGAAATAAACCAAGATTTTCAACTCTGAACTTCAAAATATGTTTGTGCTGATGTTTTGGTTTTGATTTTTAACACTTTAGAGGCACGTAAGTTTATTTTAGCTTAAAAGACATTTCTTTTAAAACACCTCAGTGCATCCAAAGTTCACTCTGCTTTATAGGGTGATATAGTGGTGAAGCATCTTACTTGCCAGCTTTTCATACTGAGAGAAGAGGAAATAACAAATTAAAATAATAAAATTACCTGCAAGAAGTTTCTTTCACTGTAAGGAGGATGTAGTCAAATTACATTTCAAAAGTAATGTATGTTACCTGGCCTTACATCCCCTCCCTCCAACAATTGATAATTTGGCAATATTGGACATTCTCACAAGGTCTAGGTAGACCAGAGCAAACCAAAATGGGTTCAAGTGAAAGTTACCAAGTACCTGATGAAGATGTCTTTAAAAATCCCAACAAACACGCCCAAGATGGAATTAAGCAAAGCCCATTAGGACCAGAGTCATCAAGGTCGAATGTGCTAATCCCACTTGGACGCTCCTGACAATGAGTCATACCCCAAAACAAACAGTGACTGGAACACCCATTGTTCCCACAAATCCCCACAAATGTCTTTCCTCACACCTCTTCTCTCCCACAATAAGGAGGCTGCCATAAACCCATCAAACTTAACATCTCAGCCATTAGCGGCAATTAACAAAGCTACAGTTTCCATTGTTCAACTGTGGCAAATTCATCTAAGCATTGTTTTACACTCCAAACACCCCTTCAGGATGCAAAATTGGGTATAAATATTAGTCCCAAATAGTGTCCAGTGTGCACAGTTCTTCATACAGTATCACTCTGCTGGACTGCTGTGGCACCTTCAGTTTCTTGCCTGAGTCTCTTTGCTGCACAAACCTCTGCTCTTCAGTCTGGCAATTATAGCCCATGTTTCATTGAATCTGTTCCATTATCCAAATCTTTCTGCCTCAATTCTTTGTTAGCCTTGTGTGGTCTCTTGTGAGCGTGAGTGCATATGTGAATGCTTCACTGATTAATTTCCAATAAAAAACATTTTTATTTACTTTAAAAAGCTTTGAAAGCTTGCATCATGTGTTTTGCAGTTTGGTTGGCCAATAAAGATACCACTCTTTTGTGGATTCTGGATTTTGTTTTTGCTACATAGCCAACATGTATACCCCTGAATGTGTTTCTTCAGTTCCAAGTATCCAAAGTGGTGATTCCCAACCTTTGGTCCTTCAGGTGTTTTAAACTTAATCTCCCAGAAGCCTAGCCACCTTGGCCAACAGTCAGGAATTCTGAGAGATGAAGTCCAAAACTCCTGGAGAACCAAAGGTTGGAGATCACTGATATAGAGGAATGTTGTATTTTGTGTCTTCAAGTCGACCTTATGGCAACCCTATGAGTTTTACTTATGGCAACCCTATAAGTTTTCTTGACAAGATTTGTTCAGATGAGATTTGCCATTGCTTTCCTCTGAGGATGAGGGAATGCAGCTTACCCAAGATCACCCAGTGGGTTTCCATGGCTGAGTGGCAATTTGAACCCTGGTTTTCCAGGCTCATCGTTCAACTCAATCCACTATACCATGCTGGATCTTATCTAAAGGAATGAAAGAACATAAAAGGAATTCTTGTTGTTCTGTTTTAACCATCACAGCCTTTGCCTCCCCTTTCCCATTGGACCTCTGTTTTGATATGCTTGCAACCAAGAGGATCTCAACATACTCTTTTCCTTTGTGCAATGTCTTCCCTTTGGAAGGAGAAAAACAGAAACAGAAAGTTGAAGGACTTACCAGTAGGTTTTGCCTTCAGGGCCTCATACTGAGTGTCAGCAAGTTCTATTTATGGCTTGGCATTGCACTTCTCCTTTGTCTAGCAATTCATAGTTTATTGGTGGTTGTGTTTCAGCTTCCTGTTTTGTATTATGGCTATAATTACACTGATTTGCTATTACAGGAAGAATAGTGGTGGAGGATGGCCGAGAGTCCTTCTTTACAGAGGACAGACCTTTGTTTGATGGGCTGTCCTGGTCCAATTTAATGATAAGAAAGAACCATGAAATGATATTAGTTCTAGTATCCCACTTTCCCCCAAAATTGGCACTCACAGTGGCTTACGATTTAAAAGAATACTACAATTAAAAAACATACAAGAAGTGAATATTAAAATAGAATTAAACTATTAGTATTAAACATTTCAAACCTCTAGTTAAAAGGGAGGAAATACAATTTAAAAATATAAAAAGCTATTTAAAACAGTTTGGTTTAAAACAATACAGCAATCCCTAAGCAATTCTTTTAAAACTTTGTGTTTTAAAAACCTGTCAGCGTAAAAAGATTTTAGCCTGCCAACGAAAGGACAACAAGGAGAGAGCCATTCTAGCCTCCCTAGAAAAGAGTTCCAGAGTCTAGGGGCAGCCACAAGAAGGTCCTATCTCCCATCCCCACCAGCTGTGCTTGCAACAGTGTTGGGACTGAGAGGAGGGCCTCTCCTGTAATGGGCCTGGGCCCATTACAGGGAGATACAGGTTGCTGACACACTGCAGCTTGACACCATTTTAACTGCCATGGCTCAATGCTATGGAATTTTGGAATTTGTAGTTTCATGAGATATTTAGTCTTCTTTGTCAGAGAGCTCTGGTGCCACAACAAACTACGAATCCCAAGATTCCATAGGATGGAGCCATGATAGTTAAAGCTGTGTTAAACTGCATTGTTTCTCTGCATTGTTTCAGCAGCCTCAGTCTGCCAGATAGGCTGGATCTGAGATGTTAGAGCTTTTACCTGAATAGCTGCCTAGCATGCTAGTCACCCGGTAACAGTCTTCAAGTAGACCCTATGCCTAGAACAAAATGCCTTTTAAATCTGAGGTCTTTTTAAAGGATCTCACATAAGAAAAGACCCTGAATGTTTGCTTAAGTTTGTGTATTTCAGTCTTGCACTGTCTCAGGATATTGCAGTACTTCGCTGACTGTAAGATCACCTGAGGGAGATTACTGTATTGCTCTATCTCTGCATTTTGAGTAACAGAAAAGTGTTGAGCTGGTCATCCTGTGCCCCAAAGATTACATTTCCTGTCTATAAGGCATTGTTTGCTAACTGCAGAATGTCACACAGGGAGAAAAAGAGCTTTGCATGGAGGTTTCCAGTTGTTGTCCAATAATTTAATCAGTAACCTTGACACACCTAGGCCTACGTTCTTCTGAATCAACAGGGTGTACTGTTGACTCACCAATACACAATTGATTCAATGGATCGACTGTCGTTGGGACTAACCAACAGGACTCCACCATTATGTTGGTAAATAAAGGGAGCATTCTTCAAGAAATGAATGCTGGATGCAAGTTTTGAAGAGGAGAATCCCGTTAATCCTTCCTGTCCTCAGCAAGACAGTCAAACATTTTTAAAACATACATATATACACACACACATACACATATGTGTCTTAGCAGGAGTGTTGTACAAATGGGGCCATCTTTGGCTATGAGCTGCAAAACACTTACGAACAGCAATCCTAGGTGCATATTCCTGGGAATAAGCCACATTAGACATAGTGGATCTTCCTACTCAATAAACACATTGTGGCTGGCATCCTGTTAGTAGCATGTGCAGGTGTAGGTTTCCCTTTTGGGGCACTGCAGAGGTTGGTATTCCCTTCTTTCTTACACAGCACCCCAAGCCACTCCCAACTTATCTTATATCCTCTGAAGTCCCCTCCATTGCCATTTTGTGTCTTGTGGGAAGCAAGCAAGATTGGAGAAGCATCTGACTATTTCTTCATAGCCAGAAGTAAAATGATTACATGAACACTGAGACCTCTGGAGGACCCCAGCATAATTCAGTACTGATGTAATCATTCTGCATCTGGCTATGAGGACATAGCCAGACACTTCTCCAGCCTGTTGCCCACAAGACATGAAATGGCACTACAGGGGGGACTTCAAAGGCTATACACTAAGTCCCAGAAAGTATTATATGGCTCAGCCCAGTGTAAGGTCCACATGCAGGACTACAGTGCTACATTGAGCCATACAGGATTGCAGCCATAGGATTACCTTGTCAGGCTGCAACTTTATACCCATGTATCTAAGAGTAA
Source organism: Gambelia wislizenii (assembly GCA_030847615.1). Taxonomy (NCBI): domain Eukaryota; kingdom Metazoa; phylum Chordata; class Lepidosauria; order Squamata; family Crotaphytidae; genus Gambelia; species Gambelia wislizenii. The sequence goes on along the minus strand of JAUMIR010000005.1, from coordinate 223,845,441 downwards.
GCCCTGTTGCTGAGTCATGCTTACTAAGTAAACATGTCCAGTGAGCCCAGTGTATAGGTGGGCTCCCAATCCATGGATGTGACTGTCCATGGATTGCCCTATATTATTCAATGGTGGTGACGTGAAAGTGGACATGCTGAAGTATGCACGTTCACATCACCACGATGGTGTCATGGCCAGCCAGGCTGAGGACTCAGAGGACGCAGGAGACAAGAGGGCTGAGCCAGCTCCAGCAGAGCTGGCTGAGCCAGAACCTAGCCCTGCTATGTCAACTGCAGCAGAGCCCATGTCTCAGCAGCCTAGCCTCCCCCCAGCACAGGGTCCAGGCCTGGGAGACATAGAGGAGCAGGTCGAGGAGGTACCTACCTTCAGTCAGAGAAGATCAGAAAGGGTGTGTCTCTGGCGATCCCAGAGTTTATATGAGAAACTCTCAGCAATCACCAAACAGCTGTGATTAGGAGCTGGGCCAACATAAATAGCTGTGAGATGCCAAGCTTCTTCATCAGAGACTGCGTTTCCTGACGAAAGCATCTGTCTTTGACCCCCGTGTTGCCTGAAACCTTGTCTCCTAGACCTCAGATTGATCTGGAACTCTTGACCTTGGACTGGACTCACTGACTTGTTCTCTGGATTTCTGGACCTTTGGCTTGCCCCCTGATTTTGCTATTGGAACATTGGACTGGTACTGTGCTTCTGTATTATTTTCTGTTGCTGCTAAGTCTTGCATTTTAGTCTGCTGGCCATTTATTGTATTTATTGTTTTAAATGTGATTTTAGATTAGTTGCTTAATTTATATTTGTTTAATATCTTTTTATGGGGGAGGGTGGGGGTGGGTGGTGTTTAGGGATTTTTATCTGTATTGTATTTTAATTTTTGTAAGCCGCCCTGATTGTTTTAACAGAGGGGCGGGGTATAAACAATTATTATTATTATTATTATTATGTGTTCATATCAGCCTTCGGCTGGCTGCTTTCTTGGACAGATGGAATAATATGGGTCTTGACTGTCTGCATTCTTTGGCATCTGTGGGGGGTTCTGAAACTGAACCCCACAGTTCCGGAGGGCCCACAATATATATTATTTTTAATATAGCTCTTTAATAAAACTGCCGGTACCAAGCAGCATATTAAAACACATAGTCCCTTTGTTGGAGTTAGCAACTTTTGCATTCTTATACTCACCAACTGCTAGTTAGTAAATTTTTATTTGTTTGCTTTTCCACACTTTCTTCCTGCATGACATTTTCCCCTCTTCCCTCTTTCTCCTTCACAAGACCATGTTTTTAATTACAAACAAGTAATTTGTAAGGAAAGCTTTTATATGTTTTACAAAGAAAACTAAGCTTATTTATTTCCTCTGATAGACCCAGTGGGTAGTCAGGCATGGGACTGGTTGTTGTTCAGCATCTGCCTTGCCAGTTGATTACTGTGCTTGAGAGATCCAGTACTATTTCTCACATATCCCAACACCCATCCCACAAAGTCCTAAATCCAATTGATAGACTAGAGAACACCCCATTGAATTCATTGCTAAACGGCAAATCAGCACTTATGTAAACCCCACTAATCCACTGGGTTAACTCTAGTTGGGACTAGCAATTGGATTAAGGTTGAGGTGGGAATCATGTGGGCCTCCAGACTCCCAGTATGTCTGACCATGGGCTATGCTGTCTAGGGCTCTTGGGAGCTGCTGCCCAACAACGTTGTGAGGGCCTCATAATTCCCACTCAAGTCAGGTCATAGGATGGCTGTCTCTTTTAAGTTGCAGCTGTGAGAGGATACATCATTTGAAAGCAAAGTGTGCTTCTTCCTTCAGAAAGAAGCAAATTTCATTAATAGTTTGTTCAACTGGCTATAACTCACATGTTTCATAGATTTAATTTTTTTAATTAGGTTGCAGCTATGATGATGATACAAATGGTGTTGGTTATAATGAAGATGATATTTAATAATTCCTAAATTAGATGTTCACTACATTGCGTTGAGAGGCCATTTCTCATTCAAACAATGTTTGAAATGTGCAGTGTACCTATTCTGGTACTTATTTGTATTGATTAATCAATTATCACTTTCAGACTGGATACCCATATTTACACAGTATCTAAGACAATATGACACAGAATGCTTAATTGTAACCCGCATATGAAAACATAAAATTTCAGTGAAGCTCCCATGCAAGTTTCCTGGTACCAATCAGAACTTATTTTTCTTTAAAAACCATCCTGTTATCCTATGCACACAAATCTTCCCTTTCTCCCACATCATCTTCAGTTCCCAAACTATCAAAATCCTGGAACCAGTAATAGGTTGTGTGTTTGTCACCCAGCCTGAGTCTTGGATTTATTGTATATTATTTCATTTACCCAGATATTTTAAAAACTGATATACATTTACTTTAGAGCTGTCAACTGATTCAACAGAATGTACAGACATATTTCACTTAAAGGTGCTTCACTTTAAAGTGCTTCACTAATATAGCGATTTTCAATTACAATATGACCAGCACCCATATCCATGGGAGATAAGGTCCTAGACAATGTGGAAATGCAAAATTATGGATAATAGCAAACCATATTGAAATGAATGGCTTCCGGACCAAGCATACCATAGAGCTATGCTGGAAAACCTAGAGATTCCTAGAAAGAACACCTCTCTAGAAATCTCTAGGTCCTCCAGTGTGACTCTATGGTAAACCTCCAATGGAAGGATACCACAGAATCACACTGGGGGAACCAGAAAATACCTAGAGAGAACATATTTTTTCAGACACGGGTAAGTGAAACTGTGGGTAATGGTCCTGGGACATGGAGGTCGTACTGTATACAGCACAGTGCCATTTTGTTAATTGCTCTCAGTCTGTTTACAGCATTTATCATAGAATCATAGAATCATAGAATTGCAGAGTTGGAAGAGACCACTAGGGCCATCCAATCCAACCCCCTGCAACGCAGGAAATCACGATCAAAGCATCCCCGACAGATGGCCATCCAGCCTCTGTTTAAAGACCTCCAAGGAAGGAGACCCTACCACGCTCCGAGGGAGTGTGTTCCACTGCCGAACAGCTCTTACTGTCAAAAAGTTCCTCCTCATGTTGAGGTGGGATCTCTGTTCCTGGAGCTTGCATCCATTGCTCCGTGTTCCAGTCTCTGGAGCAGCAGAAAACAAGCCTGCTCCATCCTCAACGTGACACCCCTTCAAATACTTAAACAGAGCTATCATATCACCTCTTAACCGTCTTTTTTCCAGGCTAAACATACCCAGCTCCCTAAGTCTCTCCTCATAAGGCATCATTTCCAGACCTTTCACCATTTTAGTCGCCCTTCTTTGGACATGCTACAATTTGTCCATATCCTTTTTGAATTGTGGTGCCCAGAACTGGACACAGTATTCTAGGTGAGGTCTGACCAAGGCAGAACAGAGCAGCACTATTACTTCCCTTGATCTGGACACTATACTTCTATTACTTCCCTTGATCTGGACACTATACCCTTTTTATTATTCTTAACCTCTCTAGCAAGCCTGAGCTCATTCTGCACTTTTGCTTTTCTGACTTTACTCCTACACATGTTCGCTATCTGTTTGAATTCTTCTTTGGTGATTTCCCCCTTTTTCCATTTCCTATACATGTTCCGTTTAAAACTTAATTCCGTTGAAATTTCTTTAGTCATCCATCCTGGTTTCTTGAGACACCTCCCATTTTTCTTCCTCAATGGTACTGTTTGAAACTGTGCCTTCAGTATCTCCCTTTTGAGAAAGTCCCATCCATCTTGAGGTCTCTTCTCTTTTAGTATTCCTGACCTTGGGATCACCCACAGTGTTTCCCTGAATTTACTGAAATCAGCTCTCCTAAAGTCGAGAACGCGTGTCTGACTATGCCTGGCTTCTCCTTTCCATTGTATAACAAACTCCAGGAGAACATGTTCACTCTCACCTAAGGATCCCACCACTTGCACCCCATTAACCAGGTCATCCCTGTTGGTTGGGATCTGATCTAAAATAGCTGACCCCCTTGTTGCCTCTTCCACCTTTTGGACCATGAAATTGTCTTCCAGGCAAGTAAGGAATTTGCTAGACCTTGAAGTTTTGGTTGAGTTAGATTGCCAGCAAGTATCAGGATAGTTGAAGTCATCCATCACTACTACATCTCTCCTTTCTGCGTGTGTGGTCATCTGTTCTAGAAAGGCATCATCCAATTCCTCCGTCTGACTTGGGGGTCTGTAGTAGAGTCCCACAATAACATCCCTGTTGTTTCCCTCACCTTTAATTTTTATCCAGATGCTCTCCACCTGGCTTCCAGTATTGATGTCATGGATCTCTTCACTGGTGTAAATATCCCTGAAATATAATGCTATTCTTCCTCCTTTCCTGTTTGGCCTGTTTCTCTTATAAAGGTTATACCCCTCTATTCCTACATTCCAATCATGAGACTCATCCCACCAGGTTTCAGTAATGCCTATTATATCATACTTGCTTTGTAGTGCTAGGAGTTCTAGTTCATCTTGCTTATTTCCCATGCTCTGTGCATTAGTGTAGAGACATCTGAGACCATGTGTTCCCTTTACTTGCTCCCTGTGCAAGTTTTTTTGCCTCCCACTGTTGGGTCCTTGCGCTGTTTGCCTTGTTCCCTCTATGCCAGTTTGACTATTTTCTCCAGCTCCTTTGCCTTCCAGAATACTGTCTCCCTCCCCCATATGACTCAGTTTAAAGCCCTCCTGATCAAATTCTTGAGACTGTTGGCAAAAATGTTTCTGCCAACTGTTGTGAGATGCACCCCATCTCTTGCCAGAAGTCCCCCCTCATGGAAGCGCAACCCATGATCCAAGAATCCAAATTGTTCTCGGCGACACCATCTACGGAGCCAGTTGTTTACATCGGCTATTTTCCTCTCCCTTCCTGGACCATGCTCTTCAACTGGCAGAAGAGACGAGATGACCACCTGTGCATCCATTTCTTTCAGCTTCCTCCCCAGAGCTTGATAATTTCTTCTGATCTTTGGAAAGCTGTGCCTTGCAGTATCATTGGTTCCCACATGGACCAAAAGGAAGGCGTAATGATCTGTAGGCTTGACGAGTCTTGTCAGCCTCTCTGTCACATCACGGATCTTTGCCCCAGGGAGACAACACACCTCCCGAGACATCTTGTCAGGCCCACAAGCCACTGCTTCTGTACCCCGCAGCAAGGAGTCCCCCCACCACCACACACCTCCCCTGAGGCTTTGCAGCTGCTGTTCCTTGCGGTGGTACTCTCAAGGTCCCCTGCACTGGCCCTGAAGTCTGTCCATACTGTTCTTCCTCATTGTCCTTGATAAGGGAGAGGGCTTCGAATCGATTCTGTAGCTTCAAGCTGCACGAAGAATCCCTGGATTTTCTTGTTCTGTGTGTGACATTCCTCCAGCTATCAACCTCCTGTGTCTGTGGAGTGACACTCTCCTCCCCAGCCAGTTCCTCTGTGCGGTCCCCGCCCAAGACTGTTCATTCTGTTCTGTCCAGGAAAACCTCTTGCTCCCGAATATGTTGAAGTGTAGCTACCCTTGTCTCCAGCTGCTGGACTTTCTCCTCCAAGAGGGCTACCAACTTGCACTTGGTGCATGTGAACCAAAGTGCACTTGATAATTTGTGCACTTTGTTTCTCACTGTCATATTCTGGCAAAAAAAATCATTATTTTTACTTTTTCATAATTTTTTTATGGGGGGGCTACTGCTATCATGGACTTTAAAAAAGATGGTCTAAATATGTTTTTTAGACTTTTATATGTACTGGAAAGTGGGGGGAAAGGCTGTGATTCACTTTAAGGTGAAATTTGCTTTATGGCAATGGTTTGGAACCTAACCTGCCATATTAACAAGGTACACCTCTACAGTATTTGTTTTTTTGTACTTGCAAATCAAAGGTGTGCAAGTGTGATCTTCCACTTATAAAAAGTCCTTTGGTCACCTCAGTGCAGTGAAAAAGCACACACTTTATAAGGCAAAAATCAAAACTGGTGCTTCCAGCCACTTCCTTGTTGGTAAGCCCACCCACTGCCCACACAGTCCACCAATCCGCTCTCCACTTCTGCCCTTGCCACTAATGTGCAGTGTCCCAAATTGGATGTCCAGATATGCAATAATGTGCAAGCCTGCATGTTATTCAAAAAACATTGGGAAATCCATGAAGGCTCCCCCCCCTCAATAGATGGAAGTTTCCCCCCCCCCTTCTGAATATTGGGGGTCTCGGAACAAAAGGTATTCTAGTCGAATTCTGTGAGGAGTATTTTCATGTCTAGACAAACTCCTTAGATTAAAGGAGTGAAAAGGCAGAAATCCAAGAAAGAGCCATCTATTCCAACTCCCACATCACAAGAGAGACCATATAACTCCAGTATTAAAATCTCTCCACTGGCTGCCTATCAGTTTCCTGGCCCAGTATAAGGTGTTGGTTATTACCTTTAAAGCCCTAAATGGCTTGGGTCCAACTTATCTTCGGAACCGCCTCCTCCCATACAATCCTCCCTGTGCACTCCGGTCCTCTGAGAGGAATTTGCGTCAGCCACAAAAATCTAGGCTGTCTGCAACCTCCCAGAGGGCCGTCAGATGACAAGCCTGAGTAGCTTTAAAAAAGCACTAAAGACGGATCTCTTTCTGCATGCCTTTCCTAATTAGTTCCCGGCCTCAGGAGCTCCTGGTCCTTTATAGTCTGCTGGTTATTTATTATTTATTATTTCAATGTGATTTTAGATCAGTTGTTTTAATGTATTTTGGTTTAATGCCTTTTTATGGGGTAGGGTGGAGGTGGGTGGTGTTTGCGGATTTTAATCTGTATTGGTATTTTAATTTTTGTAAGCCGCCCCAATTGTTTTTAACAGAGGGGCAGGATAAAAATACATATTATTATTATTATTATTATTATTATTATTATTAGAGGAACATATATTCACAGTACCCAACCCAGCCTTGCTGCAGTCAGTCCCTGCCATTGTTTCTCAGACTGGAAGAAACAGGACCTTGCCAACAGGGGTGTGTGAAAACAATGTTTTCATGTCTTGCTGCCACAATCCTAGTACACATTGTTAAGTAAAGTACCCTTGGGAATGCCAATAGAAAGTACATGAAGTTTATGGAGGGCTTTGTATTTCAATATATGTACTTTCTAAATATATCCTCTACCCTTCTAATGAATGATATTGAGGCAGAACAAGAACTAAGCAATTAAAAGACTTGGACTAGAGGTTTTGAATCATTAAGGGCAAAAAGTCAAGAGTACTGACTTAGTTTTGTTTAGGAAAACGGTAAGAGGATGTAAGACCTGCCATATCAGAAAATAAACACAAGAATAGCATGCTGGTAAACACGTTGTTTGGGTTTATATGTTAAAGGGCAGGGTGATTTGCATTGCTAGATCCCAAAATAAGTTTTGATTCATTAGAGTAGCTCTTTATTTTCTTGGAAAGCAAATATAAGACCTTCTCACAATATGTGACTATTTTTAAAAAAATTATATTTATTGACCAGTTTTCCAATAGAACATACATTAAAAAACAAACATTCGTTCACATTTACACTTGATAATTACAAATCTTAAACTCATTAATCATACAATATTATTGTTTGCACAAGCACCTTCTTACATCATCCATCAAATCTTCTCTCATCCAATTAACTTCCTTGTTTCTTTTCACTCCTTTTGAGTAACTTCATGATTATTTCTCCCTGATTTCCCAACAACATCCACTTCCCTGTTTTTCTCTCTCTTTCTATACATATATGTATATTCATACACACACATACACACACATATATATATATTAAAATAAATCATATTATTTTAATATTATTTATTTTAATATCCAAATATTAAAATAAAGTATCTTTTTATTATTATTTTATAAATTTTGTTTCCCATTCTAATTTATCCCATATTCTTCTCTCCACTTCTCTTTCCATATGGGGTTTAAAATCTCCTATTCCTTTAAGTCCTTAAATGTTTTCCTTTCATCCAACATGATCGTCAGTTTATCTATTATACACATATCTTTCAGTCTGAGTAACCATTCCTCTACAGAGGGTATATTCGATGTCTTCTAATATTTTGCATAAATTATTCTAGTTGTTGTCGTCATGTATGATAAGACCCTCCAAAATTTTGCCTGGGTTTGTCTGTCTATCTTATGAAACATATTTAATAAATAAATCTCCGGGTCTAATGGGTAATTTACCTTGAGCACTTTCTGAGTTACTGTACTTTGTGTATTTCCCCCCAAAATCTCATTGCCTTTTCACATTTCCACCAAATGTGGGAAAAGGTGCCCAATGCTTTGTGACATTTCCAACATATATCAGAGACGTTTTTATATATTTTTGCTATTCTTACCGGGGTTAAGTGCCACCTTGTCATCATATTATATATGTTTTCTTTCAAATCGTAAGATCTTGTAAAGGATAAGTTTTCCCGCCCCCATAATTTATCCCAGTATTCTAATAATATTTCATGACCCAGATCTTGTGCCCATATACGGCTTAACAATTTCTTGTTCTTGTTTTAATTTTAGTATTAATTTGTATAATTTTGACAATATCTTAGTCTTTTTTTCCTGTATCAATTCATCAAATTGTGTGCTTTCTAATTCTATTCCTTCTAATTTTTGGTCTATCTTGAACTTCTCTGTTAGTTTTTTTTATATAGTAACCAATGACAACATTCATTTTCATTTTTTAATTCCTCTTGAGTTTTCATCTTATAGTTATTCTCTTCCTTCTTTAAAATATCCATATAAGTTAACCAACTTCCTTTACATATGCCTTCTTTCTTATAAAACAATATGTGACTATTGAAGTCCAGTGGATATGAAAGACTGAAGAAGAAACAAAGAAGAGTAGCAGCTGGGAGAGAGCCAGTGTGATGTAGTGGTCTGAGTGTTGGACTTTGACTCTGGAGACCAGGGTTCAAATCTTCATTCAGCCATAGAAACCCACTGCCTGACCCTGGGCAAGTCATACTTTCTCAGTCTCAGAGGAAGATAAAGCTTTAAAACAACAACAATAATACAATTACACCATACTTTAAACCTTCCCTTAGAGGTTCTGTAATAGAAAGGAAGACTTTTCTCCTGCTTCTTCTGGTAAGTTTGTAGCTGGAGCAGATTGAACCAGCCAGCTTTTGCCTTGGCTCCAGTCACGTGGCCACTCCACTGCAGGGAGGTGGACTGAGCAACTTTCAAATCTTCATGGACACCCTGTGAGGACATCACAACCCCATGGGGATCATGGGCAACAGGTTAAGAACCACTGCTATAGTGTATCAGTGAAATTGTACTTTTGCACTATAAATCTATAATTCTTTTTTAAAAACATTAAAAATACAGAAGGGGGAAATTTTTGCCTTCCAATTCATAGGAGCACATAAACAAACCAACAACCCCATTAAAGAAACAACAACTTTGAAATATCCCTAGTGCAGATCTAAGGACTCACGACAAATTAGGGTTGCTTGCATGAAAACTGGAGAGTGTTCGTGCATGGGTTGTGTAGAAAAAGGGAATTTCAGCAGGTGTTGCTTATCATGCAACCAGGTAACAAGCAACACCTGCTGACATTCCCTTTTTCTACACAAAGATTAAAGCTGCAGGAGCCCTCTCCAGTTTTCATTCTGGCAACCCTACTACAAATAGCCACAAAGAAAAACAAAATGAATGGGCATAGTAGAAACAACAGCCTTCAAAACACAAGGAGCTATGTCTCAAGAATTCATGCTTCTGTAGGTCAATCTGGCAGAGCCATACTCACTTACCCCTAAACTAAATAGATCCCTGTATAACCTCTCCTTCACTGTTCCTTGAAAAAGCATTTCTGTTATGAGAATATTTCATCTTCCTCAAACCATTACATTCTGTTGCTTGAAAATACCATTTTCCCTGCAGCAGATGTTTCCATTGTGGCTGGCTGGGAGCACTCTCTGAGATGTTGCTGCTTTAATGTCATGAACTTCTAGCACCTTGAATACCAAGGATACCCGCTGCCCCCCTGCCCCTTTGCTGCCACTAGTTTACAGCATTTCATAACTGTTTCCCAAGTTCTCTTCTATATGTTACTTCTTTTGTGTTGAAGACCAAGTTCTTTCCCAATGTAAAAGCAGCTGCAGCTGCTTAATGAGCTGCCGCTGACAAAAGTGCAAAAAACAGCAACCCAATTGAAGCAGGAATGTAGCTTGGGGGAGGGAAGGGAAATGGGGGCATTGCCCTTCAAATAAGAATTCTGCCTTGCCCTCATGAGATTTTCCTTTCCTAAATTTCTAGCATTGCAGAGAGTGAAACATTGAAAATTCACATTAAGGACTTTATCAAACAAGGTACATACCACTAAAAAACCATGTCATCTAGGACACAACGATAACACAAAGGGCAAAATTATCAGACGTCTTCTTCATTCAGCCATTCCCGGGGCGTAGCACTGGCATGGATGAGACATCACTTTTTTTTAATTGATGGGCAATGCCATCAATAAAAAGTGATGCCTTATTCACAGCACACACTATGTCATCTGATAATTTTGCCCTTTTGTGTTAGTGTTGCATCTTTATGATGCAGTTTTTGCCATGTCTGATAAAATCCTTACTCTTCTATTTGTTGTTTGCATTCCCTTGGCCATTTTGCCTGTGCCTTTTCTTTGGATAAATGAACTGTATTTCTAAATGTTCAACTGACATTTTGAGTTACTGCATTGCTGGAAATGTGGGAACTGAAGAAACATTTCATGGGGGGGGGGCGGCAGAATTCTTAGTTTGGAGGGGCAATGCTCCCACCCACCCCCCAACTACATCCCTGGTCTCCCGTGATGAAAAATTGCAATTTGGGGGACTGTTTGGCTAAGAAAAACAGGGAAAAAGTCTTTCTTCACAGAGAGCAGAGTTACTGTGCTATTCCCTACTACAAGATGTAGTGGCGTCTGACTGGATGGCTTTAAAAAGTTCACAGTGGATAAAGCTGCCATTAGATATGAGACATGGTGGCTATTATCTCCATTATTGTGATGATTGTATCTCCATTATCATGTTACTTACTATTATGCTTCTCAGTGCCAGTTGCTGTGAAACGTAGGAGTGCTGTTGCATTCATTCTGCTGATCAGCTTCTCACGGGCATCTGGTTGGCCACTTGTGTGAACAGACTGCCAGGCTAGATGGGCCCTTGATTGATCTATTTATATATCCTTGCCAATAAAGGTAGGTCTGTCCTTTGCAATCATAAGCCATTGTTTTGTGGACTTGTAGTTTTGTATGAGAAGGTGCTTTGTAGTGCATCCCACCAAGGGTTGCCAGAGTGCAAACTGGAGAGGGATCCTGTACCTTTAATGATTATGTAGAAGAGGACATTTCAGACAGTGTTGTTTGTTACCTGGTTGCATGGCAAGCAACACCTGCTGAAATTCCCACTTCTAAACAACCATTACAGGTACAAGAGCCCTCTCTAGTTTGGCAACCTTAATTACACCACTGCCCCTCTTTCTAACTAATGTCTCAGTTGCCTGGCACTGGTTCTCCTGATTTTCAGAGAGCTATTTTTCTTCCTAGCCTTACCTGGAAATACAAGGGATTAGACCCACGACCTTCTGTATGCAGAGCATGTGCTTTATGTAGCCCTTTCCAAAGCAGAGAAAGGCATGGACCAAATGGGACTGGTCTCTAGGCATAAATATGAATACAGGTTTATCCACATTTATTAATTGAAAGCTGTGGATTCCAGTGTCTAATGCAGGAGTGCATGTCTCTTCCCTTCCTTTGTAGTGAACATTTTAGAACAGCAGCAAATAGCAGTGTCTTTACAGAAGAACTGTCCGTCTGTTCATCACATTGTGGCCATGGACTGGGGCTTGTTGAGAGACAGAGCTTGGAAGGAACACATTACAAACAACATAGCTATGTGTAAAATGTTAGCCTGGATGGTGAGAAGCAGCTACTTTGCAAAAGCAAGCCATGAATGCAAACAGTTACTTTATTGGTGGAGTGTGTTAACATTTTCTTGTTCCTTTTTAAGGGCCCTTTTAGACAGGAATGTTAGACATTTTATGCCATTCTTTTATCCATCTTGGACTGAGTGTATGTGTTTAAAGTAATTACAAGGAACAACACCCAGTAATACAACACACTACTTTTACATTGTAACAAATAATAACTACATGTAATTGTTTTTAAAACACTACAACAAGAACAAATTACTGTACGTTTTACAAAGTAACTGCTCAAGCTCTGGCTAGAGACTCAAAGACATTGTTGCCTGCCTTGACTAATTTTTGAATAAGTTTCCATTACTATCAACAAGGGCCTTTCACACTACACAAATACAGTGGTATGATTCCACTTTACCTGCCATGGCAACATCCTATGAATTCTTTGGATTTGCAGTTTAAAGAGAGGTATTTAGAATTCCCTGCCAGATTTCTAGTGCTTCCCTAAACTACACACCCCAGGATTCCATTGGATGCAGTCATGGAACTTAAAGTACAGTACAATCATAGTGCTAGAACTGTATAGTATGAAAGGGTCCTAAACTATGGTCCTACTGTCATGAAGAGAAGTTGGCCATAACACCACTGCTCGCCTCATTTCATCACAAGGTTGCTATTCTGTTTAGACACATGTTACACAAAACCCTCGTGTCCGTGGAAAATCCACTCATGAAAATGATCTTACAATGGGGAATTAACAGCAACTCAAATGGCGATATGAGAGGTTACATAACTTATGAGACCTTTAAACCCTAGGCCTAGGTATACGAATGGAGCCAGGAAAACATAGTTGGATATCCAAAACAATGATGAAACTTTATTAAACCAGGATAAAACATTCATTCAATACACACAGTCATTTAAACAATCAAACAAGACTATCAGAGTAAGGCAGGAAATAGTTAGAAAGGGAATTAGGCTAAGGACTTTGGGGCAATACTGCACATGATCCTGTAGCTAGGCTCTCTTTGGGTGAAGCGGTGTTACTCTTGAGTAGCAGCAACAGAAAGTGGGGTAGGAAAGGAAAGCTAGGATTAGAAAAGGTGGGAAATGGAGCACCTAGTTCAGCAGGGAGACCAGGAGACCAAACGTCTTAGTGGGAGTGAGGGGTTTCGGAGAGGGGAGGGGCAAGAGCTGGGATGGAGAGATGTGGATTCAGGAAGATACGGGCATCAAACCAACGAACTTAAATTTTCCAGGGTTGGGTTACCAGCCAAATTAATATCAGAATGCTGTTGCCAATTAAATATTGATCTCATATCAGAATGATGGGATATATAGTAAGGTTACACACACTTGAACTAAAATTAACCATTTTTCAATCCCATTGATCTTAATGGAAGAGCAAAGGATGTGCGCCACTCTCTCCCATTTAAATAAATGGGATGGGGAAATAAACATCAGCTGGATGGCATCAGCTTTTAATCTTCTTATTTCAAAGTATTTTAATCCATCTCCATCTATATGCTTTCCCAAGTGATCCCTCAAAGGCTTCTGCAGCTGCACTTTCTCTCAGTCTGTAATTGGTGTGCCATTTATGGCAGGCAATTCACATGGGAGTGAATGTCCACAATTGCATACCGGAAGCAGTATAAGTGGATTGTTGTTCCCTTCAGGGTTGCAAGTAATTTGGCTGCTTGTCACTCCTTTCTGGTTCTTTCCCCTTCAGATCTCACCACAGCTGCATTCCCAGTGTGTAAGAGGATGTTCACACACACATTCACCCACATGCTCTTGGCCCTACTACGATGATGATGTTCTTCCCATGGCTGATATCCTTGACCAAGGGACAGAAGATAAGCTTGGGGAAGACTTGAGTGATTGAGCAAATCATCTCTTCTCTCCCATGATGGTGTTGCTGCCACCACCACATTTCATTAACAACCACAGACACAGTATGTATGTACTGAAAAAACAACAGAGTCTGGTGGCACCTTAAAGATTAACAAATACACATATCTATATATAGCATAGACCATGCGACAATACATCTGCTCATCTTTCAAGAATAATACATCTCTCTCTTGCTTGTGCTGCAACAGACCCATATGGGCTTGCTGTAGAAATGCATGTAAATTCTGGAATTTAATATTGCCATGCCAGCTGGCGGTTTTCTGTGAACTGTAGTCCCCAAACCTAACTTTTCCAGGGGATTGACAATTTGTGGGCATCTGCCTGCTGAGGGAGAGTCACCATGGTGTGTAGTGGTTTGAATATTGGATTAGGACACCAAGATATAAGGATTCAAGTCCCCACTCAGCCACAACAACTCACTGGATGGCCATGGGCAAGTTGCACTCTCTCAGCCTCAGGAGAAGGCAATGGCAAATCTCCTCTGATTAAATCTTGGCAAGAAAACCCTATAATAGGCTGATCATAAGTCACCAATTGATTTGAAGGTGCCTAACAACAACAAATCTGCTGAGATTGTGGTGCATATTTCCATCCAAGAACCTTTCTATCCATTTGTTACATTTCTAACTCTTTCTTCTGCAAATGAGCTCAAAGTGGTGCAAGACCTAAGAGGGCAAGTGGTGCAGCAACATTAGCTAGATGTGAGAGCTGTTTGTGACCTCCAGGATACGCCTCTGAAAACCAGTTGTTAGGGAACAACAGGAGAAGAGAGCTATTGTGTCGTGTCTTACTTGGGGGTTTCCCTCAGGCTTCTGGTTGTCCAGTGTGGAAAACAGGATGCTGGACTAGACAGGCCTTGGTTCTGATCCAGCAGGGCTCTTCTTATGAAGACATGTGAGAAATGAATGAAAAAAATGCTACTGATCAGTCTCTACAGAGACTACTATTCATGCACACACACACAGCACTCCAGATCATCCAGTTCAGAGCTTAGAAGAGTTACTTGGGCAAGGATTCCCAGGCAGCATGGCTGATGCCCATAACCAATTTCACTCCCAAAAAATTATATTTCCAAAAAGTGATCCAGTTCATTTTCCTTCCACTGTGTGTGTGTGCACATCACACACACACACACCTTCAAGTCTGTTGACTTATGGCGACCCCAAGAATGTTATAGGGCTTTGTTAGGCAAGGAATGCTCAGAGGTGGTTTTGCCAGTTCCTTCCTCTGAAATATAGCCTACAGTACCTGGGATTCATGGGTGGTCTCCCATCCAAATACTAACCAATGCTGACCCTGCTTAACTTCCAAGATCAGACAGGATCTGGTGCACCTTTAGGGTATTTAGACCATCTTTCTTTCATTGTGTGTGTGTGTGTGTGCGCGCATGTGTGTTGTAAAGCAATTCTCACTTTGTCCTTTAGGAAATCTCCTGTTTATATAACATAAAGACTAAAAAGAGGAAAGTGTGGGGTTCACTAAATAAACCAAATAACTTTTAGTCCAGGAATGGTGAACATGTGGCCTCAGATGCTGACTGAAACTCCCATCCACCCCAGGCAATACCCAATGAATGATGGGAGTTGTTGCACTACAGAAATATCTAGAAGGTCCCATACTCCCCCCCCCATTAATCCATCTCCATCTATCCCCCATTCTAGACAGCCAGACTTATTTTATGTGAGAGTAATTAAATAAATAAAAATAAAAACTGACCAAAAATTTGCTTCAGGGTTGCAGGGAGTGATCTTTTTTTAATGAAAAAAAAAAGTAACATAAACACTCTTGGCTTTGAATAATACAATGAGGAAATTCCCAGCTTCCTAAAAGTAATCAATTTGACACTTAACCTGCCAAGTGTTAATGGCAAGATCCTGTGGTGAAGGAATTGGTCTTCATCATTTGTGAAGTCACACAAGCATTGCCCAGTAAGTGCCCAGCCATGAAACCAGTCCAGTACATAGCACCAACTGCATTTGTAATTTTAAAAAAATTAAAAACTCCCCCCCCCAAGTTAAATGTTCCTAGTAGACAAATAATGCACTTTCAGTGCATTAGAAGGTTTTTTAAAAATGGTATATTCCAGTGGTTCTTAACCTGGTGCCTGTGGATCCCCAGGAGTCTGTGATATCCTCACAGGGAGTCCATGAAGGCTTGAAAGTTGCTTGGCCCACCTCCTCCCTGCAATGGAGTGGACACCTGACAGGAGCCAAGGCAACGGCTGACTGGCTTGGCCTGTGCATTGCCATTCAATCCACTGCAGCCACAAACTTGTAAGCAGGAGAAAAGTCTTCCCTCCCCCTCCAGTGCCTCTGAGGGTAGGTTAAAAGGATGGTGTAATATCATCATCATCATCTGGTGGTATTGTTTAAAATCTTGAGTTAAGTCTTGGGGGTCTGTGGCAAAAAAAGATATTCAAAGGCCCCCCCCCTAAAGAAAATGTTAAAAACCACTGGTATATTCTCACTACAAAAGCCCTACCTTTCAGGAAGGGCGGGAGAACATATAGGGAATGAAAAATGAAAAAGCAACAACTCCTCTTGGATTGCCTGGAGATACAAACAGATGATCTGCTGGGAAAACCCCTCGAAAATGTTTTCACAACAGAATTGTTGTTGCCTGCTACCTGAACAGAAGAGCGGGAGCGCCAGCCAACGATTGCATCTTAACCCTGCATTTAGGCCAGGCCCCCTGGGACATTATGCCCATTTCACAGATCGGAATACGACTGAGGCGTCAGAGGGTTGCAAAGATTGGAAGCGCGGCTTTCCTCAGCCAGGTGCCCCCTGCAGCCCTCCGGCTCCCCTCTCAGGTGTGGGGAAGGCCGAGGCCTGGTGCGGGTTTTCTTCCTTCCTTCCTTCCTTCCTTCCTTCCCTTCCGCCGAGGAGGACACGTGCTCGCCCGGTCCAGAGCCCCCCAAGCCCCCCGTCCTGCCCTTCCTCAGGCCGGCTCCTGACACGCAAGGCGCCCCTGTGTATCCCCTCCCCGGGGCAGAGGCAGCGCAGAGGGGCGGGTGGAGGAGGCCAAGGCCAGGGGCTTCCCGGCTGCCTCGCCGCCCCGCCGCCGGCACCGCAGATCGCCCCCTCCGCCCCCGCCCTACGAAGCCCACCTCGGCTGGAGGGGGGGTCTTCTCCGTCGGGTTATTTATTAGAGGGCCTTGCTTTCGGCCTGGGGAGGGCAGCCAAGGAGCCGGGAGGGAGCGAGGAGGCCCGAAAGCCTCCTCCCGAGATGGAGAGGCTGGGATGCTGCTGGCCACCGGGATGCTGCGGCGGCGATGACTTAATCGCCCCCCGCACCCGCACCCGCACTTTCGTCGCTGCTGCTGCTGCTGCTGCGTCGGGGGGTGGGGTGGGGATATTTTTAACCCGGAGGAGGAGGAGGAGGAGGAGGAGGAGGAAGGCCGGGCGAGGAAGGCGAAAAGCCCCCCCCCAGCCCCGGCCCCCTCCCTCGGCCGCGCTGGGCGCCCCGGGCTCCCTCCTGGGGCGGCGGCGAGGCTTCGGAGGAGGGGACGGAGGAGGAGCCAGGAGCCCACGCTTAGTATTAGAAGCCCGGGTGGTTTATTCCTGCGCGGGGAGGCGAGTCCCGCCGCCCCTCGCACACGCACACGCCGCCGCCCTCCGCCCGCTTTCCCCGCCGGCCCCCGCGCCCTCCCGCCTCGGCTCAGCCCTGCGCCCTTGCGGAGGAGGCGGCGGCGGCGGCTGCCGGTGCTGCTGCCGGTGCTGGGGGGGGTGTGGGGCGGGGCGGCAGAGGCGGAGGGGGGCTTGGAGGCCCGGCTGAGCCATGCCGGGGGGCGGCCGACGCGGCTGCGGGGATCCGGGATGGGGCGAGACGCCGCCGCCGCCGCCGCGGATCCCAGCATCTCCCCACCGGGGGCCCAGGAGGCAGAGGAGCCGACGACGACGACGCCCCCGAGGCTGCTGCTGCCGCCGCTGCTGCTGAAAGGCGACGGGCGATGGGTAAGGGAGGGGAGCAGCCCCCCGCCGGCCTCTCCCCCAAAGAATCGCGACCCCGAGTCCCCACTGGAGGGTCGGGCCCCCTTCCCCGCCCCTCCCCTCCCTCCCTCAGACCCCCGCCCCTCCTCCCCAGTTGCCCCCTGCCCTCCATCCCTATCCCTATCCCCTTGCTGCCATCCCTCCATCCATCTTCCCTTTTGTCTCAGCTTTCCATTCCACCCAGCGCCTTCCTCCTCCTCCTCCTCCCCGTTTAACCCCCTTCCCCCCCCCAGCCATCCCCAGAGCCCCCCTCTTTGTGCTTGTTTAAGAACCTGGTTTGGGCGCCGGGAGGGGGGGGAAGGTGGTGGTTGGTGAGAAGACCCCATTGTTTTAAGACTGATGCTGATAGACGTGGGTTGTCGGGCCTGGAGGGCAGAGGAGGAAGGAAGGAAGGGGGTCCCCTAGCCCTCTCCTTCCCCAGGTGGCCATTCCCTGGCCACCTCAGGACCTCTTGAGGATCAGGCACTCTAGACCACCCCTCCAAGCGCACTTGCTTCGCCACTCTGACTTGCCGCTGAGACTTGGACATCATAGGGTGTGTGTGGTAGGGAAAAGCAACACCAAGGACCCTGCCTGCAGCAGTAACCGCAGCAGCAGCTGCTTATGTAGTTCAGTAGCTCAGGGAGAAGAAGGACCTCATTCCAGGCAGCTTCTCCTGTTTGGCAGCAGTCAGTCAGAGAGAACAAACCTACCTGCACCTGCAGGGATGGCAGGTAAGCGGGAGGGGGGGAGCCACCTGGATGGAGCCAAAGAGGCTCCCCATTCCCAAAAGAAGGCCTTATCACCCCAGCATCCCCAGAACCTCCCTTCTTTCAAAGCAAGAAGGGTGGATAGTGATCTCTCTCTCTCTCTCTCTCTCTCTCTCTCTCTCTCTCTCTCTCTCTCTCTCTCTGCTTTCCCACAAAAAGATCCACACCCACATACCTCCTGTAAAGGCTGCCTACCTACAAGCAGAAGCACTGCAGCCACAGCCCATCTGCCACCCAACCTCAATGCCAGGAGGGTATTGTTGGTGCATCGGTGCCAAGCCTGCAGCATGCTATAGGTAGTAAAGGGGTGGGGGTGGGGGGAGCCGTTTTTGAATCCCAGCCTTGGTCTACCACACACACGCACAAGCAAGAAGATGCCCCTCTTGCCTGCCACTCTTTCCTTGAGCATCCAGATTTTTAAAAATATATAAAATATAATCTATAAAATCCATTTTGAAGCCCCAGGATCATGCTGCTTTTTTTCCAGTGGTATATAATGTTACACCACTGGGCATTCCTGAAGAGTGGTCAGTTCTATTGATCCATCCATCTATTGCAGGGTAGCAGTAGTCACCTCATCCAGCTCCATCCCTGGCATATATGATTGTCTGCATGAGCACAGTAAAGGTGTTGTGGTTGGGAGTTGGGGAGTAGGAGAGCTGGCGCTGCAGCTACAGACCTGCTTTTAGGCAGCAGTACAGGAATGGAGCCAGAACGAGAGGACTGAGAGCAAGCAGGAAGGATGGGGAAAAGAAAAGGATAGGGCTGCTTCCTCCTCTTTGTTCACTCCAGGTTTTGGGGGGATATCAATGAGATATTCTGAGTCAACTGAAGTGTATCGTTCGAAACCTGAATTATTGGTAAAGCTGTCTACAGTATATCAGCAGCAGCAATGATATAGAGCTTTTGAATGGTCAAAGTGCATTACATATGTTATGTCAGTAGTCTTTACAATGGTGGTAGAAGGTAGGCCAGCCTTATTATTTCTGCATTGTAGAATAGATGCTGAGACCAACAGTGACTTGCAAAAGACAACAGAATGGCCTTGGGGTCGATAAGAATTATGAAGGGACTTGCTTGGCAGTACCTCTGGGCTAGTATATGTAAACCAGCACAAATCAGGGCTTGATAACTTGGGAGCTGAATGAATAAACTGAAAAAGTATTGCCTTTGGGTTGGAACCTTTAATGAGTTGTGAGAGTTTATCTGTGGTGTTTGATTTGAACTGACTCATTCACTCAAGCCCCTTTTCACTTGATAGTGCAGTTACCTTGTTATGATTGACTTAAGTGAATGAGTGTATGTGTGACCCAGACTTTAGAGACTGGTACATGAGGCACCAGGAAAACTCATCCCCTGGAGGCTGAGTAGCCTTAAATACCCCCCCACAAACCCACTCTGGGGAGAAGGGAGGGAGTGGAGTCATCTATGAAATCCCAGCATACCCACACACATGCATGCTCAGAAGTAGAAACTGAGTCATTCCTAAAACTCTGCATCACTTCATACAACAAAACTTGGGGTATCAGGAATCTAAAATTCCAAAACAAAGTGGGGGGACTGCATTCAGTTTTCATCCTTATTCCATGAAACTTCCATGTTTCCCCCTTAATAATTAATCCAAGATATGCCTGGCACTTCTTTGTTGCTGCTGTTGTCATCTTTCTCATCTTTTGTAAAACATCTTCCAGACAATTCCCCTTCCCACAGAACTCCCCTATCCTAATGGCCATACTGGCTGCTCAAAGAGTTGTAGTCCAAAAAAGTAACGTTTCCAAGCTCCATCCCTCATATAGCGCCTAAGCCATATCAGAAAATCTAGGAGCAGATCTGAAATCCACTTAAGAACTGGCCAACTAAGTGGCCAACCTTTTTTCCAACACAACCCCTGAACTTTCAATCACCTAGTGAATATTTTCCTATTTCTGCATCTTAGTTTCCCCAGAAACCTAGAAGTGGTACCATAGGGCTGTCATTTCCTACAGGTAAAAAATATGTCCATCTTTTTTTCCCCTGTCCCACTGGTCTTTGGTCAACAGGATTTTTATTGTTTACTCAGTCTGCAAGACTTCTTGCAGATGGTTCCAGGAACCATTCCAGAATGGGGACAAAATGAATCTTCAGGTAGCATTCTCTTGTATCACCTTCAGATCTCTGAAAGGCTGCAGTTGGTGCTCGCTTGAATAGAGGGAGGGAGCAAGGGAGGGAGAGCATAACAAAACAACATTTCCAAAGTAATTTCCATTCTTAGTACAAAAATAACAGTTGGATAATCAGCCTCACATTCACTGGATGAGACAATAAAGGCAAGGACATCTGTTTGAAACTAGATCTAGAGAAATGACAGCCTCTGCCTTCGAGTGTGGGAAAGCCAGAGGTAGGAAATGTTACATTTTGGATTACAGCTCCCTGAATTCCTGCTGGCTGGGGGATTCTGGGAGTTGTGAATTCCATGCACTGAGAAAATATCAGGTCTTTCCTCTGTCTACTTTGCTCTTTGAGACTCTGCAGTGAAGTCTTGTACACTGCAGCGTGAAACTATCAGGCCATAGGAAAACCTCCAAGCTAGTTTCAAGACCTCTTTGCTCAAAGTGGGTTTGCAGCAGAGATTGGGCATTAGCTTCAGGTGTGCCATACTTCTCTGCCAGGATGCTGCCCAACCTATAGGTACATCCTTTGGTTGGAATCCCTAACCAGCATACATGGCCAACTCCAGTGTGGGAACTTGCCTGGTTTTCCTGTGAGTGCCAGCTATGCTAGCACTGAGAAGACCTTTCTTTTCCAGATCAGTGTTGTTCAAACAGCTGCTTCTAATACAATCATGTTTCTTTGGGTCTGTGATGCTTGCATAAAATGCCATGGTCTCCCTTGAGCACTTTTAGCTGTTTTGTGGATGTGCTATGGCCTCTTCCTCATGGAAAATGTCAGAAAGATTGCTTTTAAAAAATCAGTAGATTGCCCTAGGATTTTTTGGGGAGGGGGGCGGTCTTTTGGAAGTTAGAACAGTTGGTACAACCATTAGAATGTATATATTGACAATAATAATAGTGGCAGTAATACCAATAAGAAGATGCAGCTGTGGTCCTAACTATACTTCAAAAGTCAGAAAACCTTGCTCAATTTATCAGAAATTAGGTTCTCAAAGTTTATGCGGTAATCGCCCATGTTAGGTTTTGCCCACCCCCACTTGTGTTTATATTGTGTACTATTATACAATGTCCATTTGCTTCTTTTATAGCATACAAGAGGGAGCCTGGCATTAGAAAACAGTTTAGCTATTAAATTAGGGTTGTCAACCTTTTTTTGTGGTAGGGCTCCTACATCTACGGCTACAGGACAACTGCAAATTTGGCCAGTGGCTCTCCCTCCGCCCCCCTCCCCCTCCAATTCTCTGCATCTCTGTGCTGCGGAAAAATTACCTGTTGAATTTCTGTTTGCTAGGCAGCTGATAAAGGACAGAAAGCTTGAAAATAAGCTCTTTCAGGAACTGCCCTTCTTAGAGGTTTCAAAAGCAGAGGCTGGACAGAAACTCAAAGTTGGCGTGTGAAGATATATTCAAAGGAAGAAGATTACAGCATGCAAATCTTCCTCAGTTGCACCATATATGTTTCTAGTGATAGGACTGTTGTAGGAGTTGCATGAATAAGTAAGGCTTATTTCATATGCCATCTGACTCTGCTATCCCATCATGTGGAAGTCAAAGGCATTACTCCCTTCCTTGCCAGAGCTTGGGAAAGTAATTATTTTCATGCTTTGGTAAGGAACTGCAACTGTCCCTGTTGGCTGGGAGATTCTGGGAGTAGAAAAGAATAGATTTATTTTGGTCATAGACCAGGATAATTCTGGGAGTTGCACTGTATAAAAGTAACATTTCCAAGCTTTGTTCTTTGTCTGGCCAGTTTGTTGCATATTATACTATATATACCAGGAATGGAGAATGTGTGGCCCTCCAGCTGTCATTGAACTGCAACTCTCATTCTCCCTTACCTTTACCTATGTTGTTGTAGGCTAATGGGAGTTGTGATCAAATAATATCTGAAAGGCCACCCACCCTCTACCTCTGGTATGTCATCTGGGCTTGCCACTGTGCCGCTTCTGTGCATTTTCCAACATACTTTTGGTCCTAAAGGAAGTGGGTGTAGTGATAGCTCAGTGTCTGAAGATGACTAAATATTTGTATACGCAAGATCCTGTCTGATCTTGGAAACTAAGCAGGATCAGCCCTGGTTAGTACTTGGATGGGAGACCACCAATGAATACCAGGTGCTGTCAGCTATATTTCAGAGGAAGGAACTGACAAAACCACCTCTGAGTATTTCCTGCCTAAGAAAACCCCATGGAATTCGTGGGGTCGCTATAAGTAGGCAGGTGTCTTGAAGGCATAAATACACACACATACTCAGGATATGAGCAGATCTCTCTCTCTCTGGCTTTTCTTCGCAAACGAAGATTCAGGAAGGACTCATCCCGCGCTTTCTGCAAGCACGCTGATGACTAAAAAGGCCAATCCGAGATAAACAAGTCCGGACTCGCCACAGGACAGCGTAAGAGGGGCGCTCCAAAAAAGCAATACAAAGACTCCCTGAAGCAACATCTCAGGCTCGGCCAAATTGATCACCAACAGTGGTCCACCCTGGCCTCACATCGGGAGGCATGGAGACGCACTATCCACAATGCTGCAGCCTTATTTGAGAACTCATGCTGAACAAGTCTTGAAGAGAAACAACAACGCAGAAAGAATCACAACCCAAAAACATCACCCAAGGAGACCTTCTGCTGTGCTTTCTGCAGCCGGACTTGTTTATGAGTGCTTGAATAACCTGATAGGAGCTGATGCCCTCTCATCTCCACAGCAGTCTACTGATCTGTCAGCTAGGAGATGAAATTCTGCACTGGGTCAGAATTCTCTTTGGGTTACCACTGCGTACTGGGTTTTCTGTTAAAAGCATTCCTAAGAATAGTGTTCTGGAGGTGAAAGGCACCTGCCCTTCTCTCCTCACAGTGATGACAGGTAGAGCAAACGAAGCCATGGAGGCTAGAGTGGGGAGGGAACAGGATAAGTGCCAGAGGGCAGCATCCACCCGGAACATTCTCCTGCATAAGGGGCTCATTGAAATGAATAGGAGCAGTGGGCCAAGCTTCCTGAGAAGGCTGCATGACTAACGTTTGCCAAGGCTTGAAATGGGATGTTTTGCTCTGAAACAGATCCTTTGTACATTGTTGAAAGTGTTGAGTCAGTCAGAATGGGCAATGGATTTGAAGAAGATGAGATGGTGGTGATGGTGGTGCTGATAAAGGCTGGTACAGCCTTGCAGTAATGCCAGGATGCACACGGAATGCTGATAAGGAATAAGGGATATTGTCTGGGAATTAGGCTTGGCTCTGATTCAGAACATATACCAGTTTACATTCATAATATAGTGCCTGCAATTGCCCATTTCCAGTTCTTCAGCTCACTGAATACTGCTAATGCTAAGCACAAAGCCAAAGGAAAATTGAGGCATACTTGCATTACACAGTCTTATCAGTTTGGAGCCACTGTAACGGTCATGGCTCCCCTCTATAAAATCCTGGGATTTGTAATTTAGTGAGGTACTTATAATTATCTGCTGAAGAAACTGAACTACAATTTCTAAGGTAGGCAGAGAGCTTTCCAGAGTGCCCTGAGAACAAAGACTGAGGGTACTTTGAGTATTTTACAGGGTACCTTGGGAGTGCATTAGTGCAGTGCTTCTCTAACTTCTATAACTATAACTTCCATCATTCTCAGCCAGGATGTGTAGTCCAAATAGAAGATGTCAGGTCAGAGAAGGTTAGGCTGTCTGTCTGAAAGCTATAGGCAGTGGTGCCCCAGACTCATCTGGAACTTGGCTGTAATTTGGCACAATACCTTTTTAAAAAAAATAATATTCCAGGATTTTAAATACTGCTAACATTTCAAGTTTTAGAAAAATTGCTTTAAGCTGCCGTGTTTTTTTTTTTTTTAAACCAGGAGTCTTATACTGCACTGTACTGCTTGGTTATTGTTTTCTGTTCTTTTATAAAAGTACAGATGTTCCTCCATATTCACGGATTTGACATTCACGGATTTAAGTATTCACGGCTTGAAAATATTCTTAAAAAAAGAATAATCCAAAAAGCAAACCTTGATTTTGCCATTTTATATAAGGGATACCATTTTGCTATGCCATTGTATATAATGGGACTTGAGTATTCATGGATTTGGGTATTCATGGGGGGGTCCTGGAACCAAACCCCAGTGAATGTGAAGGGACAATTGTATAGGCACTGAAGTATATGCTATGAAACAGGTGGGAATCCTTTGACCTTCCAGATGTTGTTGAACTTCAACTTCCAGAATTCCTCCACATGTGGCTCTTTTAGAAGGGGCTTTTCTACACTAGATGGGGCTGCTGGGACTTACAGTCTGACAACATCTAGAGAGCTGCATGATTCTGCCCTGGCACAAAACTTTGAAATAAATAAGTTGTAGGAATATCCAGATAATTAACTAATTGTAGCAAAATACAACAAAGAGTCTCATGGTACCTGATGAATTTAGTGGACTTAAGCTGTCTTTATTAAAAGCAAGGCATGCATACAATAAATGTCTTAGTCTTTTGGGACACCAAGACTCTCTGTTTTCAGTCGTGATAGGATTTGGCTGCTCTTGGAAAGGGAGAAGAAATTTCCAGGACTAGGAAATAGGCTTTTTTTGAGGAAGGGGATGTGAACAAAAAATTATAAAGTTGTAGATCAAGACTATAATTATTTCTGGACTCTGTTTAAACTGCTGGTTTGAACCTTTAAAGGGGGAGCGAGGAGGGTGTGGTTCTCCAGATGTTCCTGTTGTCCCTCATGACTAGCTATGCAGAGTTACAGTCCCTCCACATTTAGAGGGCCATATGTTCCTCACCTCTCTACTTTTGAACAGAAGTTCTATGCTTTAATAATGGTGTGGCAAGCCAATATTTCAACAAGGGCA
Source organism: Gambelia wislizenii (assembly GCA_030847615.1). Lineage (NCBI taxonomy): Eukaryota > Metazoa > Chordata > Lepidosauria > Squamata > Crotaphytidae > Gambelia > Gambelia wislizenii. The sequence goes on along the minus strand of JAUMIR010000005.1, from coordinate 223,819,884 downwards.
CTGTCTCCCATTTCACTGCTGGGAAAATTCTCTAGCTGTAGTGTTGCAATAGCAACACATCAGTGTGGTATACCTAAGTGCTTCTCAAGTGATCTGATGTGAGGAACTGGCAAGTTTTTTCCCTGGTGTGCCAAGGACCAGCACCATATTTGTGTCTGTCTATTCTTTCTTACCTGGAAACTCACTGTAGACTGGCAGGCAATAGTTTGTGGACTGGTACTGGTCCATGGGCCGCTACTTTGAGTAGCACTGGTACAGTGGTGACAAGGCCCAGTCTTGAACATGGAGGAGGTAGTCTATAGTTCAAATGATTGCTTAGCCTTTGATGATTTTGGAGCAGTCACCAGGCCTGTTCATATTACACAATTATAAAGCTATGATTCTGTTTTAACGGCCTTGGTTCTATCCTATGGAATCCTGGGGTTTGTAGTTTGCTGGGGCACTAGAGCACTCTGACTGAGAATTCTCAATGCCCCACCATAAACTGCCCAAACCCCTGACAGCAGAAGAAAGAGAGTTGGAGTCTTTTCTAGAGAGGCAAGGTCTTAAGGATGCAGCTCTTGATGTGGAGAATGAATTAGAATTTTTTCCTGTTTTTTGCAGAAAGGCTTTTGGTTCAGATTTTCCCCCAATGGAAGGAGTTCGATTTACTCATTATCACAAAACCTCAGCCAGCAGAATAGACCATGTGTGAGAACAGTGAAGGAAATGAAGGTGGAAAAGTGCACTGTTATGATCACTCCTTGGTCGGATCATGGGCTCTTGGCTGTAGAGTTCAGTATAGGTCAGGTTTACCCCAAAGGAAGACCTCTCTGGAGGTTGCGCCCTAAATTTTTGGAAGATGTGGCATATAAAGAGCGCATCGCCTCAGCACTAGCCCACAGCCTAACTCTTGCGGACATGTACAAGGATGATTTGTGCAGGTGGTGGGAACGTGTGAAATGCGCAGTTCGGGCCACTAGCCGGGCCTACGAGACCAACATTAATGGGAAACAGATTCAGGAGTATCATTTGGCCATTTATCATTTTTTGAAGTGTCATTATCGATTGAACCAAGGTGTTCCTTTTTCAGAACAAGAGCTTAACTGGGCGAAGGGAGTGATAGCAAGATTTTGCCAAAAGCAAAGACAAAACAGAAAGAGGAGTAAAAATTTCAGGACTCGAGGTGGTGTGGTTGACATGGATGAGTGGGCAGGCGCCCGGAGTCCAAGGGCTCCGATTGAATTAAACGGCTTGAGAGCCTCCGAGTCAGACCCTATTGTATTTAGACCAAGTGAGATGCTGGATATCATGGAAGGATATTACAGGCAGTTATATGCTAGGAAAAATATAGATATAGAAGAGATTAAGGGTTTTTTTCAAGCTTTTTCAGAGGACCAGATGGGCACCCTCTATAAGGGTCTGAGTCCAGAGGATAGGAAGAGGTTGGTCTCTCCTATAGAAGAACAAGAAGTTCATGAGGTCATAGTTCAAGGGAAGGGTAAGTCTGCCCCTGGCCCAGATGGCCTCAGTTGGAATTTTTATAAAGTTTACAGGAAGTGGATTGTTCCCCCTTTAACAACTTTGTTTAATTTTTTGTTGGATAATAATGAGCTCCCTGAGACATTTTATCAAGGGGTCCTGATTTTTTTCCCAAAGGAGGGTGATCCTACCCTCCCAAAAAACTGGCGCCCCATAGCTCTGACCAACGTAGACTACCGTATGTTGGCAAAAATACTGAACAATCGGCTGGCTAAGGTGGCTGATAAGATTGTGATGGAAGCACAGACCAGTGCTGTGCCGGGTAGGACTATGGTGGACTCTCTTTGTTTGTTTCGGGAAGTGTTCCGACTCAGCAAGGAGGGAGATTGGACTGGTCAAATCCTACAGGTCGACCAGATGAAAGCTTTTGACAATGTAGATCATACGTTCCTATGGGAAACTCTCAAGTGGAAAGGGGTGCCAGAGAGATTTATTGCTTTAGTTAAATTGTTTTATAGGGATGCAGAGGTAGTTTTGCAAGTCAATGGTCATAGAGGAAAGAGGATTAAGTTAAATTCTGGGGTGAGGCAAGGTTGTCCCCTAAGCCCTCTTTTGTATGTTATTGCGTTGGATGCTATTCTGTGTAAGATTAGTTTGGACAAGAGCATCTCGGGGATCCAAATTCCGCGTCCGTTGGACAGTTCATGGTTGGTTCGATATGAATCTGTTAAATTTGTTGCCCATGCTGATGATGTGTCCTTCTTGGTTAAGGACAGGATGGAAGTTAGAAAGATTAAAGATGCTTTTGAGGCCTACGGTCGAGTTTCTGGTGCTCGACTTAACATGGAAAAGAGTTTTTTGATCAGGATTTTTGCTGCAGAGGACAAGATGGCAGCTATTCCTCTAAAGGACGTAGTTGGAGAAAAGGAAAGGTGGCAAGCAGAGCAAGAGGCAAAGATGGATAGGGTGAAGATCCTGGGGCTGAATTTTGCGTTGGCTCCAGAGGGATGGAAAGAAAATTGGTATCGCTGGTTGGAAAAAGTGAAAGAGAGGGTGGCCCTCTGGCAGAGATGGAAGCTGACCATTTACCAGAGAGCCGCTTTTGTAAATACCTACCTGCTTCCCGTGGCAGCCAACTTGGCGGCTGTTTTCCCACCTCCGGATTCAGTGATTAAAGAAGCTGATCGGGTTCTCTTCAAGTTCCTTTGGGGAATGGCCACGTTCCCCCTGGCAAGGGCAGTGGCTTATGGGCAGGTAGAACAAAGGGGCCTGGACTTCCCAACCCTGGGACCTAAGTTCATCGCCATCTTTTCTGCTCAAAACTTTGGGAAAGTTTCTCTGTTACAAAAGGGTCAGATTCAACCTCAGGCTTGGCTAGTTTTGTTTTGTGAGTGCTGGATAGGGACTAGATGGGGAAAGACTTGGTGGGAGGAAGGCTCATTAAGTTTTAGGTTTTCTTTGCCTGAAAAATTGAAAGCACCAGATTATTTGAAAGACTTTGTTTTTTACATAAAGAAATATAAAATTCATGCTGAGGAGTTGAAGGGGGAAGACAGACCAGGTCAGAGCATCGAGAGGACTTTGTACAGGAAAATAGTGGAGGAGATTTATGTTAACCCGTTTTTGCAAAAGCGTCAGGCCAAACTAGATTTATCAGAATACCTAAATCACCAGACTAACCCAATTGAGTATTTCATGGACAAAAGGGTCCCCAAAAAGTTGTGGGACTTGAGGTGGAGGCTCTACCATCAGGTTCTTAATCTGAGGGGAAAGAGACCATGGACCGCAGAGGATGAGCAGACCTGTCCGCGTCTGAAATGTAAAAAGGCTGAGATTTTGAGTGGCGTGGCACAAAAGGAGACGATCAGACATTTTGTCCAGGACTGCCCGAGTGCCCGGGAAACATGGGAGGAGGTGGCCCGGGTCCTGGATTGGCCCGATTTGGCACAGCAGGCTTGGGAGACAGTGCTTTCAGGGACTGAGCCTCCAGAGGGTGTCAGGGGACCCAGAAAGTCAGTGGGCCAAAAGAGGAAGAGGAAGGAGTCTGGTTCTGTGGCTGAGAGTTTTTGGAAAGTACCCTGGTCCACGGTGCGCCTGGTAAACCTTTATGTGATGTTAGGGTTAGTTTTCCAGAGAAAAAAGGAGGTGAAAAGTCAAAATCTGCAGGATGTAAAAGGCACTGCCTATTATGTGAAGAATGTAATTGAAAATTTAGCTCTGAGTGAAAAAGAGAAATTGCCAAGCTATCGTTGGAAAAAGTTTTGGCCGTGGTTTAGTGAGACGACCCCAGCAATAACATAAAATGATATTTTAAATAAATATTTTATTAATTTTGTATTATTTTGTATTATTATTTTTAATTAATATTTTATTGGTTTTTTTTCATTTCTAAGTAGGCATAATTATAATGTGTAAATATAATGTGATTATAGTGTGTTTAGATTAAAAGGAAAAATACATTAGTGTTAGGATAGATTTACTTTTGTATTAGTAAGAAAAGAGGAAAATAATTAGTATTGTTTTTGTATTATTGTTGTGGCCTTTTGCGGTCGGGTGTATTTTTTAGTAGAATGGTCTTACTCCAATAAAAAAATTCCCTAAAAAATTCCCACCATAAACTGCCAACTCCAGGACAGAACCATGGCAATTACAGTGGATTCATAGCACAATGGTGTAGTGTGAATGGGTCCCCTTTTTCTCTGCTTAACAGAGAGCTGCTGTAAGGACAAAGCAAGGGAAATACCCTGTTGATTACTCTGAGTTCCTTGGGGGCAAAGGTGAGCAATACAAATGGGATAAGTAAAGAATAAAGAATTAAAGACATGGGCATCAAAGTCCCTGAGCCTTATGAGCACTGAGCATTTCACAGAAATGAGGCCAGAAGTCTTAGTGGGGGAGTGGGAGGGGTGGGGATATGTAGTATTCCATTAGTATTGCTACTGGTCCACAAAAGAATCTTATTTAGCTTGCCCTTAACTGCCCTTGACCTTAACTAATGACTCAGAGATTCCAGATGGGAAGGCTTACATCAGTCAAGAGTGTCTGTGTACAAAGATACCCCTTTCTCCTCTTTGAGGAGGGATGAGGGAACAATCACTGTCTTTGGCAGCTTAAGAATCTAGGCAGCATCCAACACTAGGATACATCTTTTTGCAGAATTTATGGCATTCATCATGCGATACGACTGTCTGGCATCTTTCGATAATCACAAATGGGGATTTCTCCCCTCCCCCATTTCAGTACTGCTGGGACAGAGTTTGTAGTTCCTCAGTGATGAGGGGGAGGACAAGGGTGCCCATCTTTCTTTATTTCACATAGTCCAGAATTCATTTTCTTGATCCTGGAAACAGATTCTGTGGCTGAGTCCAGAGGCAGATTAGACCATGTAGTTGCCATTAGAGCTGAGGGTGAGACAAATGTGCTTTGCCAAAGGTTGTCAATTCAGACACTGATGTCTTCTGCTGATTTGCCTCAGATGCAGGTTTTACCCCCATTAGTCAGAGTGAGGCAACTGCCTCAGGAATGCAGATACTGGGGGGCAGCAGCAAGAGCCCCTCCAAGTATACATACTGAGACTCATAACTGTTTCCCTTGTCTTGGACGTTGCTAGCTGTCATGTAGGGTCTTCTGTACCCCCTAAACTAGCCTGCTGTCATTAGATGTTATGGAGTTCTTTGTGCTATTGTTAGTATACTTGAAAAGGAGGGGGTGTGCTGTCTTAAACTCTTTGGCTTCAGACCCCAAAATGGACAGGCAAGCCAACTCAGGTTTCTGGGACCTTAGAGAATTGTTGTCCATAAGACCAGACAGTACTAGGCAGGATAGACCAATGGGTAGAGCAGCTAAAGTCATTTTGATACAGGAGGCAAAGGACAAGATGGCAGTCCCCAGCACTGGTGATAGGACAGTATCTTCCACATCACCGGAGGACAGCAGACTAGTTCAGGGAGGGCAGGGCAGGCCATGTGGAATGTCCAGCTCTGTTCCCCAATAGAAAGGAACAGCTGGGGGGGGGGGTTGCCCACTTTGGAACTCCCTTCTTAGAGAGGTTAGCCAGTGGTGTCCAACCTGTGGCCCTCCAGGTGTTTTGGACTACAGCACCCAAAATTCCTGACCATTGGACCAGCTGGCTCAGGCTTAGACTATCCTTTTGTAGGCAGGTGAAGAGCATTTTGTTTTGATAGCATTTGATGGCTGATTGCTTGAGGGGGTGGGGGCAGACCTTTCAGAATGTGCTATATTCTGTTGTTTTCTTTTTCTTGGTCTTGCTTTTAACTGCTTGTATTTGATTGCTAGTTTAATTATATTTTTAATTTTAGTATGATATGAATTTTAAAGCTATATCTGTTTTAACCTTTGTAAGTTGTCTTGAGTCCAAAACATGGGAAAAGGTGGGAAATTATTATTATTATTATTATTTAATACTATTAGTACAGTATATTATTAATATACTGCTACTATTACATCACCACATGTCATCTGAGGCAACCACCTCAGTGTCACATATTTTTTTTCCTGTCAAGGAAAGTTCTCTGTATTGATTTCCATCACTCTTAACTGTCACAAAAATGCGCTCAAATGAAAGGCTAAGAAGAATTGCCCAGGGAGGGTCTGGAGAGTAACAGTGTGGCCTTTACTTTCCAGGTCCAGCTGTCTTCCTTATATGCAGTTGATTTCCAGTTATGTGTTAAGTATCTTGCTAGCTTAGCTGAAGTCAACACAACATTTAACCGTAAAAAGACTGTGGGGTTTACACTACAAAGACATTTTAGACTGTTTGTCTGTAGCAGAGGCTTCTTGCTGTGTCTATGAAATGTGCGCTGTAAATATTAAATCAACACAACTTTCAAGTGAGCCTAATAAATTAGGAATCCAAATGTGCCTGGGAATCGGGGGTGGCATTCCATACTTTGAAAAAGGCCACAAACATGAGTATATGTTAGAGGAATTGTTCGGGCTATGTGTTAGCTGTCACAAATGAGAAAGTAAACATGTTTCTAGACCAGAGACGGGAAACTTCCCCTGCCCACGCACCCAAAATTTTGACTGTAAATCCATTTCCAGAGCATTGGCAGAGCCAGTCCAAAACATTTTACTTCATCAGGCAAAGAACAAGTTGGCATCTCCTCCTCACCCCTATTCCCCAAAGACCATGTACAAAAACCAACCAAGTTTGCAGGTGAATCATATTATAATGCTGGTGACAAGACAATGTCGTTCACTGCAACAGATGGCAAAAGGGTGGCTTTGGGGGCATAGGTCAGGCTGCATGACACATGCAATGCTCTCTATTCTGTGCCTTTGGCATCTAGCATATGATGAGTCCATCTCACTTGGCCTAAAGGTAGGACTGGCCCTTCACACTAGGATACAAAGTAGGTATGGGCAGCTGTGGCCATTCAAATCTGTGTGTTTTTAATTGATAAATGCTCACTATTGGGTGTGCTTGGGAGGGTTGGTGGCAATTGTAGGCTAAAAACATTTGGAGAGCCATGATTGTACATCCCTGGCCAGGAGACATTAAAGTGTACATGGCTCTCCCCCCACTATCATTATAAACTTTGATTAACTTGATAGTTTATTAGGATGAAAACAGTGTGTACAGTATGGCCCCTGTATCCACAGGACCCATATCCACAGATTCACTTACCTGTGTCTGAAAAAATATGGTCTCTCTAGGCATCTCTACATCTCTACAGTGTGACTGTATGATTTGTTTGGGCTGGAAGTACAGTTGTCCCTTTACATTCGCTGGGGTTTTGTTCCAGGACCCCCCGTGAATACCCAAATCCATGAATACTCAAGTCCCATTATATGCAATGGCATAGCAAAATGGTATAGCAAAATTATATAAGATGGCAAAATCAAGGTTTGCTTGTTGGATTATTATTTTTTAAAGAATATTTTCAAGCCGTGAATACGGTACTTAAATCTGTGAATGCCAAATCCGTGAATATGGAGGGACAGCTGTAATTTGTTTTAAGAGGGTTCGTTATTGTTCGTGGTTTCTGGTATCCACAGTGTGTCTGGAAACATATCCCCACAGATACAGGGGTCATATTATACTGTATATTCCCCCCCCCATTTGTTATACTTGGTGCTTTTTATTTGAATAGTATATTCTGTGTATCTGTAACTGATGCTTAATGTATCATGCTTAATGACATTATTAGGGCATCCTATGACATAGCAAGGGGTCATATCCCAGGTTTTGGCCCTGATATCTCAGGGCCTAGCATAGACCTGACCTGGCAATCCTATTTATACGTTAGTGGGGCTTACACTTGGGGCTGTTTTTTGGTGTGTGTTTTTTTAACTGGTTTTGCTTCGATGTATTTGACCTGCCACTCAGAAATTAAGGAGATAAAGTAAATAAATCATGGGCAGTGCTTCACCTGCTTGACAGCTTCTTGGTAGGTGGTAGCTGAAAGCACATGAACCAAACAAATTGAAAGTTGACAACCTTAGTTATGCATGAAAAGGTTGCAATGGTTTAGGGAAAGATGGGGTATTGATTAAAAACAACAGTAAAGAAAGAAAGGCTAGAGTTATTAAATGTATCTCTGGCACAAATGGAACTGATTCTCAAGGGGTTTCCAGACATAGGACTAATAGAATCATAGAATGTTAAAACTGGAAGGGATGCAAAGGGACATGTAGTCCAACCCCTAGCCAATGTAAGAATCTACAACCAAACTATATCTCTGTCATGGCTATCCAACTTTTGTTTTAAAATCTCCACTGAAGGAGGTGGACTCCTGGCACTGCCGGTCAAAAGATATTATGCAGCTTTCATTATAGGGTGAAAAAGTAGAACAGGTTCTTCTCAGTAGTAGTAGGGTGGTCAAATATGAAATAGTCATTGCATCTTTAACAGGCAAGTAATGGAAAGGATTTCAGCTAGTTTAAGTTGTCATACAAATTACACCAGGTGAAATGCCCTGTTCTGAACTATTACAGGTGCAGGAATCCTGCCCTGGCTATCTTACATAGTGGTTTCAAGGCTCTAGAATTTTTTTTGCCAGATGGGCTTGTCTCATTCCATATTTGTTTAGCCTTTAGACAGCAAGTGAAAGTTCATACTCTCCAAGTGTCCCACTTTGGCAGTGATAGTTCTGATTAATCCTCTGCCCCATTTTTTCAGCGGCTTTAAAAAAACAAGGCCACTGCCACACTGCAGAAATAATCCAGTTTGACACTGCTTTAACTGCCATGGCTCAATGCTGTGGAATTCTGGGATTTGTAGTTTCATGACATACTGTTATTTAGCCTTCTCTGTCAGAGAGGTCTGGTACCACAACAAACTACAGATCCCAGAATTCCATAGGGAGGAGCCCTGATAGTTAAAGTCATGTCAATTCTTTCTGCAGTGTGGCAGGAGTCTCAGTTTCTCTTTCCTCCTCCCAGCTTACCTCTTGATCCTGACTTACTTCAATTGCTGCAGCCTGAGTTAAGCAAAAGAAGTTTACACGCAGTTAATTCAGCCGTGTGGGAGAAGAGAGCAGGAGGTGGAATGTTGCCCTTCCCTGTAGACAGAAGCAAAAGCAAACTCTTGCATTTTCTCCTAGCTTGTCTGTTCTTTCCCATTAATACCTTTTGCCATCTTGAACACACTCTGATGTTTCTTGGTTCCTGTGTCCCAGTTTTCATCTGTGAAATGTTGGAGGATATGAAAGCTTGTTTCCCAAAAAGTTTTGGGGCTCTTGTATTTGATTAGTAATATGATTACTAATGGATTCTTTAAAATAATCATTAATTCTTAAAATGATTTAAGTTGAGAAGCAATTAACAACTCTTAAAATTAATCTGGTTGCACAAAAGAGAGGGCCTTCCCAACAGTGCACCAAAAACAACTGAAATCTCTTCCTGACAGCAGACACCTTGCCTCTTTTTTCACATTTGGTGCTCCTACTTTCCTCTTCCATGTTGCCTTTAAATGAGGTCATAATTAGTTTTGTAGTTCAGGGTCCCCTTTGACAGGATACCATTATAGCACTATGGATCCATTTTAAGTGCCTTGGAAACATTTTTTGGAATCCTTGGGGTTTGTAGTTTGGTGAGGCTATAGACTGCTCTGGCTAAGAATTCTAGGTACCTGTCCCCAAACAACAAAAAACCATGACAGTTAGTGGAATCATAGCGCTACAACTGTGTCGTGTGAAAGAGCCCAAGGAGAGCTTCTCCATCTGTGCTATACAGTATGTTAATACTGCTCTGCTTTTAACTAAAAATACTTTAAATAAATAAACTCATTGTTGAGTCTCTGGTATTCTGCTGACCATAAGGTTTTTTTCTGTTAGCTGCTCCCTTTAAAAAAAATCTTTATTATTGGTTTTTATTGTTTTTAAGATTTGTCATAAGCAGCTTTGTGAAGTTATCTAGGTAAATAGGCAATGTATAAACATCTTTAACAAAAGGACTTGAAAACTAGTTTATTCCAATCAATCGTAGATGAATGCTTTTCTTTTTCCCTTGGGAGTAAGTTCTTCTTATCTGGTTGAACTTACATATAAACAAATCTGTTTTTAGAATCTTTGAATATATGTCAGTAGACACCCAGCAATTAGTAACCATGATCAGGCAAGGAAAGTGAGAGGAACTTGAGTGTTCTTTATAAATACATGTGAGTATACACTTCTTCTCTATGGGGAATTAATAAGTATTCACCAAGGAAGGATAATTAATTAAGGAATGTTTGTAGCCAATTTGTATCAGCTGTTCCCAGGAGAAGGCAGCAGCAGCACAACCATTTTACAGAATGGGAAATAGAGGTTCTGTGAAATGAAATTACTGTATTTTTCTGAAGAATAGTACCAGAAAGAGAACAAGGAACAAAATCTGACAGGTTACCAAGATTCTGGGTGACAGTTTCATCAGAGAAGTAGAACAATGTCTGTGGGGGCAGGTAAGAAAATAAAAAGAGGTGGGCATCGGTCCACTCTAATCTTCTGACTATTTTAATCATTTCTCCACCTATTAGAAATAGTTCTGTTCCTGATCCCTTATGGGATCATACCAGGGGCTTGTAAACAAGCATAAGGTGTAGTGGTGAAACGCAGGACCATGTTATATAACAGTGGAGATCAACACGAAGTCGGGAAGAACCGTTTGTTTTTATTTTTAATTCTTTGTAAATCCTTTCCTTCTTAAGCATCTGAGAAGAAATGTGTTCAACAATATCATCCGTGCAGCATCTGAATTGGTTTTTTTTTTAACTGAATGCAGCTTCCAGAAACACTAAGCACTGGGAGGGGGGGCATGGTGGCTGGCGATTCTGGGAGTTGTAGTCCAAACAGTAACTTTTCCATGCTCTGCATCTTTGAGAGTGAAAGTGAGGCATGTCATTTGCTCTGCAGGGGTCCCTGCTGAATCAGAAGCTGATAATTCTTTAAACACTTTAGAATGCAACCTTTAAACACTTTAGAATGCAATAATTTGAGAGTAGATGCCACTGAACTTATTAAAATTTCCAGTAAACCTAAAAAGGACTGAGCTGAAAGGCCTCAGTCCTGCATATATTAAGCTCAACTTTTATTAAGAAGGAGCAATACTTTGCAAGTTGGTAGAGCAGTGTGGAAAAAACAGTTTTGTTTTTGAAGGAACTTGATCTTTAAACTACTTGGAAGGATATAAACTCTCTTCTGGAAGGGCTTTTGTGCTTTTAAAACGTACAGAATAAGCAGAAACAAATAGAGCCATTAAAAAAAGCTGTTAAACTTTAGAAGAAGTTTCCTGTGCCACACAGAGCATCCTAGAGTTGCATACCCTCCAACATTTCACAGAAAAAAACTGTGACACATGTAACCAAGTAACATCAGAGCATGGTCAAGCAAAATTTATTAATGAGAAAGAACATACAAGCTAGGTGAAGCTGCAGCAGTTTGCTTTTGCCTGAATCTACAAGAAAGGAGAAGATTTTGTCCCCTCCTCTCCCCCCACCACCACTGAGTTAATTGAGTGCAAACTACTTTTCCACTTTGGATTCAGTTTGTAGCAATTGAAGTAAGATGAGGATAAAGACTGAAAGTGGGGAGAGGAGAGAGAAATGGGAACATTTTAAAAGCAGCTGAAAAAGAGATGACAGAGGATTTCTCAGAGGATTTGTCCCTGTCAAATCTGAACAGTTGAAGGGCATGGATTTGGTAGATATCTCAGAGGTGGTCCCTTGGGTTTGGCCCTCTAGATCAGTGGCTCTTCACCTTTTCTTTACCAAGGACCCCCCTTTAAATATATTTTGTTGTCATGGTTCCCCAAGACTTAACTCAAGATTTAAAAGCCTAACATCAACAACACCTGAATAACAACAACAACAACGTTACACCATCCATGAAACCTTCCCTCAGAGACACTGGAGGGGGAGGGAAGACTTTTCTCCTGCTTCTTCCTGCAAGTTTGTGACTGGAGTGGATTGAACAGCAATGTGCAGGCCAAGCCAGCCAGCCTTTGCCTTGGCTCCTGTCATGTGGGCTGAGCAGCCTTCGAGCCTTCATGGACCTCCTGTGAGGACATCGCAGTGGACGACAGGTTAAGAACCACAGCTCTCGATGTTTTGTCTTTCAGCTTCCAGAAGGCCCAGCCACCACAGCCAATCGTCAGGGATTGAAGGGTGTTGACGTTTTAGAGACCTGGAGGGCCAAAAGCTGAGAATCACTGATCTAGGCCAACCCTCTATTGATGCAGTAAATCCATTGCATAGAATCATAGACGTATGTGTTAGCAAATATAGGAGCTGTAGGAGGGAAAAAAGTTAGCCATGGATGTTATTCATCCATGGATTTTTTTTTCTCTCTCCACTTTCTGTGTTTATGTGTATGTAAATAGGTCTAAATTTTAGACTCTAAAGACACTTTTGAAATCTGAACTCATTCTCCCACCTTCATTCATTTACATGCAACCAAAGGCTTTCCATTGAACAAAATTACACTCACAGCCAAGTACTGTACAGTATGTACATTTGCAGTCAGCCCCTGCACAGAATCAGGTGCACCCAAATTCAGCAAAATGCATGACTTTAGGCACAACCTAACCTTTTGCATATATTCAAGTAAGTTCTGTTATAATTGGCTTGCTCCTACTTGAAATGCACTTGTTAGTGAAAGACATACCTTTTAAAATGGCCACACTTCACAAAATCACTTGCTAGTCTGCAATCTTCTTTGTGTAATTGCTATGTTGGTTTTAGTTACGTTAGGATACTTATTATAGCATTAAGAGTAATTAGAATTGAACTGTAAACAGGACTACATGAAGACAATGCTCTTGCGCACACACTGCTGCCTTGAAAAGCCATTTGAATCCCATATTACTAGTTCAGTTTTGGTGGTAAATATCAGGGTTTTCTCCATTTGAACCCCAAGATTGTCTGTTCTTCCAACATTGATTGTTAATAACATCTTAACTTCCAACAATCCTGGGAATGATGAAGTGCCCCAAAATTATTTGAGATCTCCTCTCTTGTTCCCATCCTTCTTTCTGGCTTCGTGTTGTAGCACTAAATATAACTGTCAGGTCATTAGAGGAGTCTGCTAGGTATCTTGAGCTAAAATCACTATTATCCCCAGCATTGTAATGGGCATGCTGGTTGGTGGTGATGGAAACTGTAGTTCAATACAGTGCATCAGGAATATGTTGAATTGGAGAAGCTCGCTCTAGAGAAAACTGAGCACTTTGTCACACAAGGCTTATATAGCACAGTTGCAGCTGAATAATAATGTCTGTGGTGGTACCTTATCACATGGCATTGTCTTCATCCTGTTGCCTGTTTGTATTCAACTCATTGTTGGAGCTCACCTTTTCATTGATGGGGAAAATCCATCAATGGCTTTCAATCTTGCTACCTTTCCATGACAGTCCTCTGTGCAATAGGTCCCTTCCGCTGAAGTAGTAAGATGCCGGCAGTCATGTGGCATCAGTGGGTATGATTCCCTTCCTCTCCTCCCTCCCCCTCGCTATCCCAAAGCATGCCCTTTTCCATTTTATTTTCTATTTCTTTTCTTTTTAACCTTCCCCCCCGCCAACAAATTACTGTACTATAATTGTGAAATTACAACAAAAAGAAAAAGAAGGAAATACCAGAAAGCATGTTGGTAGGGCATAGGTCATAAAGGCAGAGTTATGCCACTGGTGCAGAAGACAGATCGCACAACTGTAGACTACTGAAGCAGTGCAATTGCACAATTCGAGAGGGTTGTGATAAGGAATGTTCCCTAACAGGTATGCTTCCATTCCCTGAACTAACGCTATTGCAATGAGACAGAAGGCTGGTGTGATAGAGTCCTGATTCTCAACTTTTTGTCTTCTACATGTTTTTCAATACCAAGTTTCAGAATTCCTGGCTGCTGGCCATGGTGGCTGAAGCTTCTGGGAGTTGAAGTCCAAAATACCTATAGGACAATCACTCCTCCGCAGCCTGAGATGGAGTACTGGGGTGGATGGGGGAATGTATTATGGAGAAGCAAAGCCTGGCAGCTTGAGAACAGAAGCCAGTTGTACTTTGGAGTGGCGCTATCAGCAAACTTAGAATGTGAACGTATCTTTGTTCTGGCCCCTCAGCCTGAAAAAAAGGTTAAAGCTATGAAGACTTGAACAACCCTCATGGTTAAACCTGCCATACTGCTGGTATAAATTAACTAGTAAGATGTGAATCCAGAAGACCAAGCATGTTCCAACTAGTAAGATGTGAAGCCAGAAGACCAAGTTGAATATCAGACCTTTTTGAGAGCTGATGAACAGACAGTCTTTTGGAGAAAAGCAAAAGGTTGTTTGTTTCCCTCGCATAGAGTGATGTAGGCAACATCATAAAGGAGCCTCATGATGCAAAGTCAGGGATTCTGGGATCGAGTCAATCTTTTATGACCCAAAGGCAATATAATCTAGTGGCACACAGTTGTTAATTAACCATCTTGCTAGATATTCCTTTCTTTCTTTACCTAACATACTGTAGCTAGATCTTCATCTCCTGGTACCTTTATAAACAATTTTATAAAAGAAAAGCTGTAGTTCATCAGCTATTGCTTCTGCTGTCATAAAGTGGTGAAAAACTGCACATTAGTTGAAATTCTTCCATGTCTGTAACTGTCAGAAAGGTACAGGAGTCTAGAAGCCTTGTGGTTTAGCAACAACTCTTGTATAACTGACTTTTGCAGCCTAAAAAATGTGAGAAACACTCATATATCCATGGATAGTAAGCTAATTTTCTTTTTTTGGATCCAAATATTGGTTGCTGCCTGTGTAGGTCTTGCAGAAATAACAACACATCAACTCATAGTTTAGCACATACAAGTCTTTTTGAGTTTTGACAGGCTTCTTCTGCAAACAGAATAGGCATGCACAGAACTGAAAACAGTTTCTAAGTGCCCAAATGATTTAGACAAAAGAGCATATATGGCTGCTTAATGAGATATTTTTCTGGCTGCGGGTAAGTGAATCTTTGCTAGTTCTGTTATCGCAAAGGATAGAATTCACATGAAACAGTGAAATGAGCCTACAGCTGTTTGGTTGTCTCAGAAAAGTTTTCAGATATAAAAGGTGGGAGAAACATACACCTTGGAATCACCGCTGGCCAAGGCTGCAATGAACCAGGACATTTGCTGGTTGTTCTTGGATTTGCAGATGCCCTTGAAGCACTGCAGAAAAGATGCTTGCAGGGTTTGGGGGTGTGAGAAGTGTTCTCTTATATAATGGATGAAGCAGGCCTGAAGAGTTATCCTAGTATAATGTCTAGTAGGTGGAGGTTTGTGATAATTGAGCCACACGCACCCCTTGAAACTAAAGAGGCTGGGACTTCCAACAGAACCCATTGGTACAGGCAAGTTGCTATCATTGTCAGTGCCATTCTGAAGTCCTGCAAGCTGAATGAAGACAATTTGATGTTTGCTACATCCTTGGGCCACATTAGATGTGATTTTAAGCATGTTTTTGAACTGTATGCTTGTGAAAGGATGTGTGTGTCTTTGCAGCTTGCAGGGGTGTGTCAGTCCTGATGGTGTAAGTGTTTTTATCTTTTGCTTTAAAGTTTCCTTGGAGCCTGGCCCTCTACTCTAGTTTTCAGGGTGAGAGGGAGCAATCTCAGAACAAGTGCATTGCCTTGTAAAGTGTGTATTTAAAAACTTTGTAAAAACATTTGAATGACATACTTTGAGCAACTGTGATTGATGCTTAATGACGTAATATCAGGCAACCTGTGACATCACCAGGAGGTCATACCTAGGTCTTATGTTTGGGTCCTGAAATCTCAATAATAACCCGGCACCCCTACTTTGCACAACCTCTTCAGAGGTTGGAAGAGTTACTTAACAGGGGTTGGGGGGCTGTAGTCCAAAAAGGTTGTAGTACCTTTTTTTTATAAGCTCTGCATTTTTCATTACTGCCTGACCCCCTTTTAAAATAACAATAATAATTATGTACTGTAATCTATTTGTTGCATGAGCAATGTATTCTGAGATCCTAATACCAACTCTTCCCCTCCCACTGGCTTCTGTAGTTCCTTTTGTGTCCACAGCTGCATTTGGCATGGCCTGGAGAACTATAGGATGGCTTTTGCATAATTTAAGAATGCTTTGCATTATTTATTGGCTATTTGTGCAGTGGAACAGCATCTTCAATTTCCGGTAAATACCGGAGATAGTTGTTTAGTGCTAATGATTTCTATCTGAGCAGTGAAATCATGGTGTGTGGTGGTTTTTTGTTTGTTTTTTGTCTGTCTGCATTTTCTTCCCCCACCTGTCTTGATTATGTTCTTCAAAGAATTCCCAAGCGAGATATCTCATGTAAGAATCAAGTAACCACAGGGTGCTTCCAATGTATTCTCCTGGGAGAAAAATCATGAGGTTTGGCGAATGGAGGTCCCGTCTATATGAGAGGGGGGGAAATATGGACACATCCAAAAAAAGCAACCTTTCACATTGGTGCGACCTGTCCTAACGGTCAAAAGAGCCCCCATAACTTCTCATGACCCCTAGCCAAGATGGCAGCCGCAAGTGAATTACTTGCACTTTTAAATCTGCCACCGCCTATGTTTTTTTTAAGTTTACCATGGTGTGCACATGCGATATTTTGTATTTACCAAAAAAAAGTATAAGATCACCCTTTTATTGACTTACCAGACCCTCACTTAGCCGAAAATCCAACATGGCAGCAGCAAGCACTTTCCCTGCTTGCTAGCCCCGCCCCCCATGCTCGTCCAGCCAATCATTTTACGCTCCCTGGTCACACTAATGTGAGTGTCCAAACCAATTGCACATTCGCATGCCATACGGAGCTTTTTTTAAAAATCCAGAAGAATCCCTGGAGGCTACCCACACAGAGTTTGCAGTGGATTTGGCTGCCCCCCTTCCAAATGACACATATTTATGCGAATGTCCGTTTGTTCACATCCCATTAGGGTTATTTTCACCGTTTAGACAAGCCCAGAGTGTGTATTTGGGATTTCACAAAATGTCTTTGTGATCCCTACTTTGTTGCCTTTGTCACTGCTTTCACTGCAGTATAAAAATTTGCAATGCAGCAAACTTCCACCATTAAAACAATTCACCTCATGTCCTATTACAGTTGCTTATGGCTTCCTATCTTCCACCTTCACGTCTTCCCCCTCTTGATTCCTTCCTATCTCATTTCCTGATTTCTTCTCTCTGTACATCACAGAGAGCTGCTGCAGTAGCCACTGAAACTCTGGGGGTAGAATCAGCATCTACAGGCACATTTCAGTTGTTGCAGCAAATTTGGTGGCAAAGTGTGTGTCCCCCCCCAGCCCCTGAGTTTCAAGGAACCAAAGGGGCCTACTTAACCCTAAAAAGTGTCCTTTCCCTGATTTAGATACGTAATTCATTCACTGGTGTTTCTTAATCTTAGAATTAGGCATTGTGAATGAACCTGATTTCTTCCATGTTTACTTTATTGCTAATATTATGTAGTGGCAAAAGACATGATAGATGCTGATTGATCCATTATTTGAAAAGAGTTCTTGAAACTTAGATTTCCTGCTCATTTGGATGAAATTTTTAAATTGATGAATGCATTGCAATCAGATTAAGTAAAATATTGATTGCTCTCTTTCACAATTCCAACAGCTGTGTGTCCCCCACCCCCGCCTTTTATGTGTGCTTGTTTTGCTGTCTTGTAGCACTGGGCCACACACATCCTACTAAACAGCTGAAGGGCATTTGTGTATCTGAAAATACATGAACACATGCCCAGAGGCTGCAATTTCATTAAGGCTCCTGGGTGCACATTCGACTACATGCTTTCAGGTACACAGGTGCTCTTAACCACTGAAAGTCCTGTCTGCTGGCCTAGCAATGTGTATCAGCTCTCTTATTTACTATGATGTGGGTTGTCGTGGGAGAGAGGCTTGCGTACCCTAATGATGTTTTGAGCTATGCTGGCGGTGGCATAATAGCCACTGGTAGGGTCTCCCATGCCAGACAGGTCAAAACCAAAGGGTCTGACAAAGAGCGTCAAAGGACATGATGGACTCTCTAGCCTTACGGCAACCATCCTAGGAGAAGGAAAACTCTAATCCCAAACCCGGGCAGATGGTGCTCATCCAACCCTGTAAGGTCAACCATCTAAGAGAAGGAAACTCTAATCAAACCTACGGCCCAAGGACCTCGCTGCTATGTCCATGCTTGCAAGGCCACGGCAGATGAACCTCTGGTTTAAAGGTGAGGCCATTTCTGTGCACGCTGCGCTCCACCAGAAAAATCCATTGCACAGGCTCGAAGGACAAATCCAATTCAAAAAAAAAAAAAAAAAAAGCCCTGTAGCGATAGGCGAGAGACGAAACAGCAGGTGTTAAGATGCACTGGAAGCTGCAGACCCAACCCTGCATGCAGGCGGTTCAGGACTTTGGTCACTCAAGGCTGACCCGGGAGATGACAGTCTTGTTCGGCAGCATCCTGAACGACCAAGCAGCCTTTTTTAAGGAGAGCACTGCTTGCTCCATATGGAGAGGGGCCTAGAAAAGGTGGCCTAACGAAAGCTCATCCCCACCTACCTGGTTGGCTAGCCGCGGTCAATGGATATTTTTGATGCGGTCAAACCAAGGCAAAGAAACAAAGGCACACACCGGCCTCCAAAGGTGTAAATAAACTGACGCTTGCATGCTGGAACATCAGAACCATGCGAGACTCTGAAGATAGTGGACGGTCTGAGCGTCGTTCTGCTCTAATAACCCATGAACTATCACGGCTTAATATTGACATTGCTGCTCTTAGTGAAGTTCGTCTCCATGAGGAAGGCAGCCTTAAAGAACACGGCGCCGGCTACACACTTTACTGGTCTGGCAAACCCAAAACTGAAAAACATCTTTCAGGGGAAGGCTTCATGATTAAAAACTCCATTGCCTCCAAACTCGAAACCTCGCCAACAGGACACTCTGATCGCATTATTTCCTTACGCCTCCCACATGTTGTTCTCTTTAGTATATATGCCCCAACTATGCAAGCCGACCCTGTAGAGAAAGACAATTTCTACACAGACCTACGCCAACTGATACAAAAAGTCCCTGTAGAAGATAAAATTATTATCCTTGGTGACTTCAATGCCAGAGTAGGAAAGAACTCCGAAGCCTGGAAAGGTGTCTTAGGCAAGCATGGTGTTGGAAATTGCAGTGATAACGGACGCCTCCTGCTAGAGTTCTGTGCAGAACAATAACTATTACAAACACTATCTTTCAGCAGAAAGACAGCTTGAAGACAACCTGGATGCATCCCCGATCCAAACATTGGACCCTCATTGACTATGTTCTAGTCCACCAGAGAAACATTTGCGATGTCTGTCATACTCGAGTGATGCCCAGTGCAGAATGCCAGACAGATCATCGCCTCATAAGATGTAAACTAAACCTTCATCTTAAGTTCAAACCTAAGAGGGGTGGCATCTTAAAGAAGAGACTCCAAGTCAACAATCTTCAACAAGCTACCATGAGAGACAACTTCCAGGCAAACCTGCAAACAAAACTTGAAGACCATCCTACAGAGCCTTCTCCTACAGTGCTTTGGCAACATATCAAAAACAGTATCCTACAGTCTGCGGAAGAATCCCTCAGGTTCTCCCACAGGAAAAATCAAGACTGGTTTGATGAAAACAACCAAGAGATCCAGGAGCTGTTGGCAAAGAAGAGAACTGCTCACCAGGCATACCTCGCCCAGCCAACTTGCCATGTAAGAAAAGCAGCTTTCTGTCTCACATGTAGTAAACTTCAACAAAAACTCCGAAACATGCAGAACAAGTGGTGGATCAATATAGCAGAAAAGACACAACACTGTGCAGATCTGGGGGATTCTAGAGGATTCTATGAAGCTCTTAAGGCAGTGTTTGGACCTACTTATCAGGTCCAAAGCTCCTTATACAGTACAGATGGTCAAACATTAATTACTGATAAAGCCTCCATCCTGAATCGATGGGCTGAACACTTTCAAAGTCTCTTTAGTGCCAACCGAGTAGTCCAAGGCTCAGCTATCCAACATATGATACAAAATCCGATGAAAAATGAATTGGACATAGCTCCCACTTTGGAAGAGACCCTTAAGGCTATACAGCAGATGAAAAACGGCAAGGCAGCTGGGATTGATGGAATCCCACCTGAAGTTTGGAAACATGGGGGTCATGTACTCCATGAAAAATTCCATGAACTCCTTGTGAATTGCTAGGAAAAAGGGGAACTGCCATCAGATCTCCGAGATGTAGTCATCATCACCCTGTACAAGAAAAAAGGAGCAAAATCCGATTGCTCAAAGTATCGAGGCATAACACTGCTCTCTATTGCTGGAAAAATCCTTGCAAGGATACTCCTGAACAGATTAGTTCCTGCCATTGCTGAAGAACTTCTTCCTGAAAGCCAATGTGGCTTCATAGCCAATAGGAGTACTACAGATATGGTATTTGCCCTTAGACAACTGCAAGAGAAATGTAGAGAGCAGAACAAGGGTCTCTATGTAACATTTGTTGACCTCACCAAAGCCTTCGACACCGTGAGTAGGAAAGGTCTGTGGCAGATCCTGGAAAGACTAGGATGTCCCCCCAAATTCCTTAAAATGATTATCTTGCTACACGAGGACCAGCACATTCAAGTCAGATATGGCGATGCTCTTTCAGAGCCCTTTCTAATAACTAATGGAGTGAAGCAAGGTTATGTTCTTGCACCAACTTTATTTACAATCTTCTTCAGCATGATGCTCCAAAAGGCTATGGCAGAGCTCGAAGAAGACGACGGCATCTGTATACGTTACCGTACTGATGGTAGCTTGTTTAACTTAAACCATCTGAGGGCTCACACTAAGACTCTAAACTATCTAGTCCGTGAGCTGCTCTTCGCTGACGATGCTGCCCTTGTTGCCCACACAGAAGCAGCTCTGCAGCGCCTAACATCCTGCTTTGCAACAGCTGCAGAGCTGTTTGGGCTGGAAGTCAGCCTGAAGAAAACAGAAGTTCTTTACCAGCCTGCACCACAGGACGAACACCACCATCCCCACATTGCCGTCAGCAATTCTGTGCTTAAGTCCGTTCAGCAGTTCACCTACCTGGGAAGCATCATCTCCTCAGATGCCAAGATTGACAAAGAGATCAATCACAGATTAGCAAAGGCACATATCGCATTTGGAAGACTTTACAAAAGAGTCTGGAGTAATAAACACCTGAGGTGAAACACAAAAATCAGTGTGTATAGAGCCATTGTACTGTCTATTCTCCTTTATGGTTCTGAAACATGGGTCACCTATCGCCACCACTTACGACTCCTCAAATGCTTCCATCAGCGCTGTATAAGCACAATCCTAAATATACACTGGACTGACTATGTGACGAATGTTGCTGTCCTTGAGCAAGCAGGGATCACCAGCATTGAGGCCATGATATTGAGAACACAGCTGTGCTGGGCAGGGCATGTTTCTAGGATGGAGGACCATCGCCTCCCCAAAATAGTACTCTATGGTGAACTCGCCACAGGTCAGCGTAAGAGGGGCGCTCCCAAAAAGCGATACAAGGACTCCCTGAAACAGCATCTCAGGCTCGGCCAAATTGATCACCAACAATGGTCCGCCCTGTCCTCACATCGGGAGGCATGGAGACGCACTATCCACAATGCTGCAGCCTTATTTGAGAACTCACGCCGAACAAGTCTTGAGGAAAAACGACAACGCAGAAAGAATCACAACCCAGAAACATCACCCAAGGAGACCTTCTGCTGTGCCTTCTGCAACCGGACTTGTCTATCTCGGATTGGCCTTTTTAGTCATCAGCGCGCTTCCAGAAAATGCGGGATGAGTCCTTCTTGAATCTTTGTTTGCGAAGAAAAGCCAGAGAGGGGGGTGTAAGTCCACTGTAAGAAATTTACATGCACTAGAAATCATCTTGTATTCCAGATTAGAACCCTCTGTTACAGCTTGTCTATTGCTTTTCCACAGTTGCCTGGAAGTGGAATTAAAATGGAAGATCCACACAAGCACTTAAGATAGCACCATATTATCTAGCAATGGTCCCTCCCTATAGTCAAGGTATCATAAGTTTGCTAACAAATAAATCCCATGTAGCAAAGGTTCCCAGAAATGTTGATTAAACAGTTCCCCTGAACAGTTTCTACAGTTGGTTATTATAGCTAATACTAGGCTTAATTTCATAAGTAAAGTTTTTTTTTGGAGTTTTAAGCATACTCGCATTTTCTCACAAGAACTGCCAAATTCTCACCCATGCCAAATCGTGGAAGTAAACTCCCATTCTTGAAGTGCTAATGGTCTTCGTGTTATAATTCTGTGGTGTTTCTTTCATGTGATTACAGCTATGTGTGATCATGTGTTATAACGCCACGATGTTCTTGCTATCTTCATTTGCGGAATTGCAGTGTTTTTAGACGCTAGTCTGATAATGTCCTAAATTCTAGCAGCTTCAGATAGGATCTTGGCCATAATCTGAACCCATGTGGGCTGGCAGCCTTATGTTATTTAATGTATATCCTGCCTTTTCCCCAAAACTGGGATTCAAGACAGCTGGCAAACAGATTTTTAAAAGATATAAATAAAAAACCCCACTAAAATTATACCAATAAAACACAATTAAACAAATGGTGTCAGCACTGATTTGCAATGGTTGTGCCTGGCTTCCGAAGAGTCTTTGTCGGCATTACTAGTGGTTGAAACTCAGATCTTTTCCATGCAGAGTTCTGCCTCTGTGCTTTGGCTCCTAGCTGCAGTGGCACCTTCCTATGTTTCACTGTGCATGTGTGGGCGTCTTAGGGTTCTCAGCTTTGAGAGGCATAATCTCTGAGAGCAGTTGTACTAGGAAGCAGTTTTGTGCAGTGCACATGTCCACGTGTCTTTTTTTGAAACCCTTGTTCAGCCTTACCAGTGGAAAAAACCTTGTGGAGAAGGCAAGGGTGTGTTTTGTAGAAAATCTGTGTGCACGTATTTTCTTCCCTTGAACTGCACTTCAATTCACTTCCTAAGCTGTTTTTAAGTCCACCTTGCAGTCAGGCTGGCCTTCTGTATTAAACCTACTCTTCCTTATTCCCCACCCCCTTACAGCATGTTACTAGAGAGTTCTGTCTGAGGGCAAAAACAGATACCGTATCCCTGGAGTCAAGCTGTACCATTTCTCCCTGATGTAACCAAATTTGGTGTGGTGAGAATGTACCGTAGATCTTTTCCAAGTTCTGAATCAGTTTTCCTAGACAAACCGCTCAGCCTCTCATTGTAAGACCTGGTGATCTAGCAGAAATACCAAATGGACAGAGCATCCTCTTGCCAACAAAGTCATCCAAGTTATCTTGATCACATAAGGGAGCAGCCTGGGGTCTTTCATTCTTCCGCATCCTAGCTCAGGATTCTTTAAAGCTTGTGCAGGGGTGATGGGGAAGAATCTTATATATGTAATGTTGGACCTGAGGAAATTGCTAGGGTCTTGCCAGAGCTGAAGAGGAGGAAATGGAGAACAAAAGAAGGCAGGAAAAATAAATAAGGCACTTCTTGGATCAAGTGAAACTCCCTTGAGCAAAAGTGAAGCTTTCTAGAGGGGCCTTGTAGTCTCCTGCTGAATTTGGAGAATGGTTGGAGGAAAAGGAGGGAAAGAAAAGACCTCTCCCCCGCTCCCATACACACACACAAAGATTAAAGTGTAGAAACAGGTTTCCCTTTTTCTGTGTAGCAAATGGTGTAGGCAGGAGACAGAGGGAATGCGTTTTTGCATAGGATTGGCTTATCACCAAATATCCACTGAATAATGGGAGGAGATGCCTGTTGCCAAGTAGGGACTCCTGCAGACCAAAAGGGAGTGGGAATAAGAGGAAGGGATAGTGCTCTCTTCCAAGACAGTAATAGAGCCGCTACTGTGGGAAAGTGAGCCTGCTGCCAAACCTCAAGTGAAGGGACGATCAGGATGTGTGTGTATTTTTGTGTGCATCCAGTCCCGCCATCCCACTAAGCTTCCACCTTTTTTTTTTTTGCAGTAATCCTGCCCTTTGGGTTTTGCAATTCCACTGCCTTCCTCTTTCTGAGCCCTGCTTCCAGAAACTTGCTCCACACCAAAGAGAGAGTGAGTGAAGAAGGAAAAGAAAACATTATTAGGAAAACTACTTTGTTTTCTCAGGACTTTTAGAACATTTGATCTAGCACTGCCTCCCAATTGTGTTGGACTATAAATCCCACCATCCAATTTCTGGATGGGGTGATGGGAGTTGTAATCCATCATATAGCTGACCTGTTTGGAGAAAACTGAGACAAATGAACTGGCAAAACCATCTCTGAGTAGTCCTTGCCTATGAAATCATGGGGTCATCACAAGTCAACAGGTGACTTGAAGAGGCATGTCCACACAGTTAGGAAATAATTTGGTTGAGCAGAAATGATGAAGCTCTGCTCTGCTCTGAGGACCATTCCAATGTCTTTTTACAATATCCTTCTTTTAATCCCAGTCAGAATCCTTCTTTGTAACATTTGGGCAGCTATATACCAGAGAGTTGCTCCTGCAGCAATATTGAAATGGCCTGATGTGGTTATACACAGCATAATCCATTAAAGCCAACTTGATCGCCTTTGAAAGACAAGTACTAATGTATCTTTGTGAGCATTCATTAATAAGTAGGGCTTTAAAAAGCAATGACAGCTAACTCCCTGCTTTGTCTTAAGAAATGCTTTTTATTTTGAACTGGCACTGAGGTCCAGTATTTAAAATACAACTAAACATTCTGTATGGAGAGATATATGGCCTCATTAAGTCCATAGACTACTCCATCAAATGCAGAGTAAAAATAAACAGTGTAACCATGGAGTTCTTTGGAAAACAAACAGGCAATAAAATACGGGGTGTTCTTGTCCTGAATTGACCTACCAGGCCTACACAATCCAGCCAACATTGGAGAAATGGAGATGGAGCAAAAGAGAAATTTGCAAGAGAAAACTGGTTTGAATTGTTATGTGTTGCGCAAAGGGAACTGTATGAATGTATGGGACTGATACAAAAAACAGCTATTTCTCTGATCAAAATGAAATCCCACTGCAGGTGTAAATCTTTTTGGTCTTCATCGTTGCAGGCTAAAATGAATAATTTCAGCTACATTCTCTCTGCTGGATGAGAACATGAGGAAATTTCTGTGCAGTTCTTGATGTTATTCAAGCTAAGAAGTATTTGTTCTTTAACACATTTTCTGTATGGAAATACTTTTTTTTTTTTTACTATGCAGAAAACACAGTTTCTGTGCAGAAAAACACATTTTCCCATGCAGAAAACATCTTTCTTCACAGAGAAACCCCATGTAGACAAATACTTCCTGAAGTGCAAAGAACCTGACAGCAGCTTTGGGGCTGTTTATGCTCTTCTCTTTCTTGTCTGGGAAGCAAACAGCAAAGAAATGTTCTTTCCATCCCTTGGCCCCACACCAGAAATATGTCTGCAGAAATGTCCATGAGGAACAAAGTGGAGTGAACAGAGCTATACCAGAAAAGTGGTTAGTGGTAGGAGGTTTAAGTACTATCTCCCATTCCAAACTGCTCCTTCTCAAAACTGTTTGTCCTTGGATGAAGCAGTCACTAGGGGTTTGAATAACCAGATTTGTATGCATCTAATGTGCAATTTAGCACTTAGGGCGTTTATGTTAAGGGTTGGAAAATCCAGCATTCTTCCTCCCCCCTACTTGCTTGCTATTAGAGCAAGTACATTTTAGAGAGATTAGGATCTCCTGCATGCCCAGAGTCCTTCCCCCTTGTCTTCATCCCATCTTTAATGGAAATGGTTGTAAACAGTACACAACCATGCTACAAGATCACATGACCTAGGTTTACCAACCTCATGGTCTTAGATCTTTTATGACTCTTTGTTTCAAGCCTTCAGAGAACCATGTTGCCTTCCCTGCTTACTCCATAGAAATGCCTTCTCACTGAGATGGTGAGTTACGGACTTCTACTCTATCCAAAATGTATTCCTTAGTTAGGATGTAGCCTCCAATGCATATGTAGATTTAAAGCTATTAGTAAAACTTAAATATTTATTTTATCAAGAAGATTACCTGCCTCCTTTGTTCTCAAAGTTGGGGGTCAAAGCACTGTACCTGCAGTAATTGAGTCCCGCTCCTGTCTCTGCTCTGCTACAAGAAAGTTAATTCCTGACAGTTTTAACTTTTAAGAAGTTCCTTAAAAAGGGCTAACACCCTGGGACCTCAAATTTTCTCCTCCCGCCATTAAGGAACTCACCTTATCTGGGGGCTAGGGAGCAATATCCCTACATTTTGAGCCTTGGCATTTTGTTTCTCCAAGGTTGTGGTGTTGTGATGTGCCTTAAAATCATTTCCGATTTATGGTGACCCTAAGGCAAACCTATTGCAGGGTTGGTGGTTTTTTTTGCAAGATTTGTTCATAGGGGGGTTGCCTGAGAGAAAGAAGCTGCAGCATGAACTTTTATAACTTAGTCGTTTTCCTCAGACATCTACTTCCTTTTTGTCCAACTTAAATCTTTCAAATAGCTGTAGAAAAGAGAACTATTGAAAACTGTGTTCCTCTTCAAGTAACTAATCACTCAATTTAATTTTATATTCTCCTTGATAATTCTTCAGAAAATCTAGGTACATTGACCATTTTTCTTTGCCTGGTGTTTCTTTTCCATAATGAGCTTCTTATGCTGAGTCCCATAAAGGCATTTTCGGACACGACCTGGGTTTATTTCTATTCCATATTATTAGTAAGGCATGGCTCACAAAATGATTATTAAAGTTTACGTTCACTTTAACATTGTTGTACCATAAATGTCCATGTCAGTCAAACCTCAAGTCATGTTCTTCCAATTCTAGTAATCTTTTATTTCTCAGCATCATCCATTCTTTTATCCAAACCAAACAGCAGACTTCAAAATACAGTTTCAAATCATGTAAACCCAATCCTCCTCTTTTCTTTGTATCTTGCAATACCTTGTATTTAACTCTTGTTTTCCCCCCTTGCCATATGCACTTAGCTAAGTCCTTCTGCCATTGCTTAAATGGTACATCAGTTGTCTGAAATAAAATCAATGAGGCTTATAGTGCCTTCAGATGCGGCTTTTATTATGCAATTGTCCTACCTCATTTGTGGAATGTTATGGGGCATTAGGATGATATTATCTTCCACTTGTAACCTTGTTTTACTCCTTCATCCTGCTTCCGTCATCTTTTTTTAAATCTTTGCACAAAATATCCATTAAAGAGGAAAAGATGAAACAACTGCTTGACTTCTGATCAGTAATAC
Source organism: Gambelia wislizenii (assembly GCA_030847615.1). Taxonomy (NCBI): domain Eukaryota; kingdom Metazoa; phylum Chordata; class Lepidosauria; order Squamata; family Crotaphytidae; genus Gambelia; species Gambelia wislizenii. Next base: position 223,792,726 of record JAUMIR010000005.1, on the reverse strand, counting down.
TAAGAGATGTCTGTCTATGGTAGGGATAGGAAGTCTTTCACCTTGCAGATATTTTGGCTTGCAACTCCCATCAGTGCCGTTCAACATGGCCAGTGATAAGAGACACATAGGTTGTAGTCCAGAACATCTGTGTGGCCAAAGGTTCCCTATCCTGGTATACACATACCCTTATTTTAATCAGAATTAAATAGATTTCAGTGGTTTTCCTTGAAGAAAGGAAAACCACTGAAACCTACATCCTGTCTTACTTAAACCTACATCCTGTCCACAGTCCACTATTGCCAAATAGGCTAGCGAGGAGGAAGCATCATATCCTAGGACTGAACCATGGACGAATGCTGGCTATCCCATCCCACCCTCTGCTTTTTGTACTTCCATTAGTGGCAATAATCATCATTGTCATAATGAGCTGAAAGCTTCATACTTAGATGGCAAATTAGTTAGAATGTCTATAACTGAGAAGTTCAGCATTATTTCTGATTTTCTGAAGCCTTCCCCCCTCCCCACTTGTAATTGAATCTTACCGTAATATGTACTCCGGAAAGACATACAGTGCTGTAAGATTAACAGGGTCCCTGGAAATGTTTTTGATATGAGTGGGCCAAGCTGGTTTGGTATTAAATTAAATTCAGAAGGGATCTGCCGTGTTAGTACAGTTCATAACTATTATAGCATTTTAAAAGACCTAAGAGCTCAATTCTCTGGGCCTGTTCTTTCTTCTCAGTGCATCCCTCCCTTCCTCCATACATTAGTGCTCATTTCACCTTAGTTTTTTCTTCCATAGCAAAATGTTGCTGCCAAGGCACCGCAAAATGGACTACTTCTCTCCTTCATTATCACTTAACCTTGACCACAACAGCAGCAGGTAGGCTGAAGCTACAGAGCTGAAAAGCTGCTAGAAATTTCTCTGCATTTCTCTGAAGATGCCAGCCACAGATGCAGGTGAAACATCAGAAATAAACTCTTCCAGAACATGGTCTCACAGCCTGGAAAAACCCCACAAAACACCTATAGCTGCAAGAAAGATAAGGAAGAAACTAAATAAGACTTTGCAATATAGGAGAGAGTTTAAATTTATTGACCTTATTGGCTGGGGAATTCTGGACATTTTCATCCATTATGCCTAGAGAATACTAGGTTGGGGAAGGCAGCTCTAGAATACATTGCCCTGAAATTGCTGTTTTTCAGGTATCCTGCAATGGTGACATGAAAACTAAACCTTAATTCCACTTAATCAACAACGGCAACAATACACACATTATTTGAGTCACAAAGCAGGCATAGAATCTGAAGGAACCACAAGGGCCATCTCGTACAACCCTCTGCCATGCAGGAATACATAGAAAAGTATTCCTGTTAACCATCCAACCTGTGCTTAAAGATGGCCAAAGAAGGAGAGTCTAGTCCCTGGAACAGCGGAAAATAAGCATGCTCTATCTTCTGAATAATATACCTTCACATATTTAAAGATGACTACATCACATCACCTTTTAGTTTTCTCTTCTCCAAGCTTAACATACCCAGCTTCCTAAGTTATTCCTGATAAGGCTTGGTTTCCAGACTGCTCATCATCTTGGTCACTCTTCTCTGGACACTTTCCAGTTTGCCAAATTGTGGTGCCCAGAACTACTTGAATTGTGGTGCCCAGAACTAGACACAGTATTTCAAATGAGATGTAACCAAAGCAGAATAGAGTGGCATTACTACTTCCCTTAGTCTGGATACTATGCTCGTTGATGGAGCCTAAAGTTGCACTGACTTTTTTGGCTGCCGCATTGTATATTAACTCATGTTTAGCCTGTAGTCTATGAAGACCACATATTCTTTTTATATATGTACTGCGTCCAAGCCTGCTGTCACCCATCCTATATTTGTGCATTTCATTTTTTCCTGCTTAGCTTTAGTATCTTACATTTATCCCTGAAATTCATTCAAAATGAAGTTCATTTTGTTAGTTTTGTCCCAGCTCTCCAATCTGTCAAGGTCATTTTTAATTCTGATCCTGTCTTCTAGGGCATCCTTAAACATAAAATAGTAACTGGAAGGGTACCACATTGGAGCAGTTACTAGTGCCTAGATAAAAAATAACGTGAAGTCTTTTTCATGCTTTGTACATCCTCTCCATTGACGCCCCCTTGTCGTGGGAGAGAGGCTCGCGTACCCTAATGATGTTTTCAGCTATGCTGGCGGTGGCATAATAGCCACTGGTAGGGTCTCCCATGCCAGACAGGTCAAAACCGAAGGGTCTGACAAAGAGCGTCAAAGGGCAGGATGGACTCTCTAGTCTTATGGCAACCATGCTAGGAGAAGGAAAACTCTAATCCCAAACCCGGGCAGATGGTGCTCGTCCAACCCTATAAGGTCAACCATCTAAGAGAAGGAAACTCTAATCAAACCTATGACCCGAGGACCTTGCAAGGCCACAGCAGATGAACCTTTGGTTTAAAGGGTGAGGCCAGTTCTGTGTACGCTGCGCTCCACCAGAAAAATCCATTGCACAGTCTCGAAGGACAAATCTAATTCCGAAAAAGCCCTATAGCTATAGGTGAGGGACGAAATGGCAGGTGTAAAGATGCACTGGAAGCCGCAGACCCAACCCTGTATGCAGGCGGTTCAAGACTCTGGTCGCTTGAGGCTGATCTGGGAGATGACGGTCTTGTTTGGCAGCATCCTGAATGACCAAGCAGCCTTTTTAAAGGAGAGCACTGCTTGCTCCATATGGAGAGGGGCCTAAAAAAGGTGGCCTAACTCCACAATGCTGCAGCCTTATTTGAGAACTCATGCCGAACAAGTCTTGAAGAGAAACGACAACGCAGAAAGAATCACAACCCAGAAACATCACCCAAAGAGACCTTCTGCTGTGCTTTCTGCAACCGGACTTGTCCATCTCAGATTGGCCTTTTTAGTCATCAGCGCGCTTGCAGAAGGCACGGGATGAGTCCTTCCTGAATCTTTGTTTGTGAAGAAAAGCCAGAGAGAGGGACATCCTGGTTGTCCAAAGTACAGGTAGTGCCAGTACTTGCTTATCTGTTTGCTTAAGTTTCATTATGTTCCGGAAATGAATACAGGCTATATATATCACTTGGTATTTTAAACAATAAAACAGCAGGGTGCCAGTTACACGACAGAAATTGTCGCGGTGCTTACCGTGATTTTGTGATCACGAATCCGTCCCTCGCTGTTTATACGATTTATGTCACTGATCTGGATATCCTGGGTGGTCCCGTGACTGATATTTACACGTCCAAATTTCCTTTTTTTTTTTTTTAGGGTTTTTTTTTTTTGGGCTGTCAATCAAAGATGCGATTACTCGTGTTTTCACAACCTCGGTGACGCACTTCCTTTAGAGTTCCCCGCCACGAGCGATGCTATTGGCTGGCTGGGGGGGGAGAGGGGGGGAGAGGGGGGGAGAGGTTTGTTATTCCCCTTGCTTCTTTAAAATGTTAACCCTTTAAGAAGAGGCAGAAAGCATTTTGAAAGATCCAGACTGAGATCTTTCGCTCAGACGCAGGAACGAATGAGTGCTTTCCATTTGAAATCAAGCCGAGTGAGGTGGGGGGGAGGCTTCGTATTCCCCTTGCCTCTTTAAAATGTTAACCCTTACAGCAGAGATTAGCTGCAGAGTTCAGGTTTCAAGCCAGCTACAGACAGGCGTTTTGAAAGACACAGACACAGAGAGGGGGAATTTAAGGGGTTTTCATTCGCTCAGAGGCTGGAATATTTTACTGTGCCCGTTCAGATCCAGGGAGGTGACCAAAGCAGGGGATGAATGGGCGACCCTCTGCCCACCACGATCTCTCTGTAGCATGCAGTGTAGAAATCCATTTAAAAAGGTGATTGAGTACACGCACGCGCGCACACATCAACCTTTGTGCAGCTGGAAGGGATGCCTTTGTTTTTGGCTGGTGAGGCTGGATCTGTTGAACGGGTGACTGACCCCTCCTTTTCTGGTCCCTGATCTCTAAGCCCACCCCCAGTCACCATTTCTGGTCATCCCTAGTACCGAGACATTTTGTCCCAGGCTGTTTACATTTCCGATTTTCCAAATCCTCCAGTGACTTTTTTAAAAAACGGCACAAACCGCGGGACTGGAAGTAAAAGGTGGCCCCCCTTCCGAAAATCATGTACCCGACCCGATGTACGTGTAAACTGCCAGGGATTGACACAAATTCTTCCCACTACATTTTCATCGTGTAAACGGCATCCAGGTCTTGAGCAGGGGGGAATCACTCGTGTATACCATACTTGGCTCCAGTTCCTTACTGCTTGGGAAGATAGCTGTATTTTCAGGCTTAGAATAATTTAGATCTGAAAAAATGAAGATTCCTCATGCATCCAGTAAATTAGAGATGCCAACTAAATAAATATCCCACATTACAGATTTTGAAGAACAGTAACAAAGATTACTGATATGTCCAGTTTAGGTGATAATTTGAAGATATTGTCTGTCTGTTGAAAGGTTTTTAGAGATATGAGCTAGCAACAAACTTACCATTACAAGTAGAAAGAGAATCCATATATTACAAGAACTATTCTTACTGGGATCTTCATGTTATGGAATCTTCCAGGCACTACATAAAACATGCCTTCAGTGATGATAACACTTTGGAAGCAAGGCACACAGGATGTGCATATTGTGTTTACAAGGCTGACCATGCTTCCAGGAGGCTTCTGGGGGTGCTATTAGTCTGGAAAACAGGTAACAAAAATGCTTCATTTTGAAGAAAAAGCAGTGGGAAAGACAGGTGGTTTTGCCATCATGGGGGAATTCAGCAGTAGCCAAGCGTGGCCCATAGCAATGTGGCTCCCAGTGTTATAGGCTGGATGCTAGCCTGGCACTCAGGTACCGTATTTGCACTCTAGCAAGCTGGTACAACCTCTGTGGTTGCCTGAGGCAGTAGCTGAAAATCTAGAATGATAAGCAGTATTCATTTCTTTATGTTTTTATTAATTGATGCCCAAACACAAGCTAGAGTTAGATATACATTCTGGGATGTGGGTTGTAATTTTATGTAATAGGTTTTTTATAATTAAAGAAGTGAAAGTCTTTGCATGTATAGCAGTATCTTGAAAGACACATATGTAATATGCCTAGATGCTATGTAAGCTGTACTTCTAAGGAGAGTGCACTGAAATATGCTCAGCATATTCAAGAGTAATAAACAGAAGTATAAAGCTGCAAACTATCCTTGTGAAATAATTTTCCTAATAATTCTGTGCTTAAAGGTTGCTTTAGCGGCATATGGATGTTCATCTGACTACTGGATAAGACTGGTCCTTGCAAACTGGGAAGCCTGGGTGATCAAAACAGCAAATTCTGAGAAATATGGCTAGACACAGATTGACAGGTTTAAGCAAAGAAACGACAGCCTTCTACAAGATTTAGGACTTTATCAGACCCGACAAAAACTGCATCAGAAGAACACTATGAAAACAGAAACGGGTGACATTATGAGACACCATTGTCCTTCAGCCATTCCGGGGGTGTAGCACAGTCGTGAATAAGGTGTCCCTTTTTATTGACAGCTTAGCTCATGCCTTATTCACACCTGTGCTACACTGCTGGAACGGCTGAGGACTCAGGCGTCTGATAATGTCACCCTTTCTATTCTTGTAGTGTTCTTCTGACACAGTTTGAGACGCGGTTTTGTGCCACGTTCCCCCGCATCTGATAAAGTCCATAGTGATGAAGGAGCCATGCCTGGGTCACCAGATATAAATAAGTTGTCCATGCCTGGGTCACCAGATATAAATAAGTTGTCCACTTCCCTTTAAGGAAATAGACACCATTTACTTATAAAGAAGCTAAAATCAAGACATGTATTAAGAGATGCCACTGACTTGGATGGAAACTCCTCCCTGCCACTGGTGACTTCATTTTGAGGGGAAGAAGCATGTCCATTCCCTTGTCACTTTGCATACAGTGTGTTTTATATTGTCCTGAAGTCAGTGGGAATGGAACTAAGCCAGTGTATGTACCATAGCCCCACTTTGGCTTCTGTTTCTTGATCACTAGGTAATAGGACAGAATATTGCACTTTTGGATAGATAATGCCACTAGTAGTCAGTGTTCTAACATAGGGAAGTGCTTGTTAAATTGCTAAGCACAGAGAAAACATGAATTTTTAATCTCTACATTACCTCCATTCATTATGAAATGCTGAAATCAAAAGATGTAGGAAAGGAGGGTAATAAAAAGCAAAGGCAGCTGTGCTGATCCATAAGAAGGGAATATGTACTTGAGAGTGTCGAGATTCAAAACCGGACAGACAGAGCTTCTGCACCTTGCCATGCAAACTGCACCAGCTGAAATTCCCACTTCAACACAACAATTAGTCTTGTCTTCTTTTGCATCTGGCCATCCTACGAAGCCCTGCTCTGAGGGTGCTCCAAGATCTTATTCCACTGCACTTCCTTTCCCAGAGTCTCAGGCTGAAGGCAGTATCAGAAAAGATTTGGGAATTAATTTGTGGGCATCCCCCTCTCCCATTAATCTTCAGCTGTGTGATTGTTTATAGGTTCTCACTGCCTCTAGTTTCCCTAGTCGATTTCTTTTGAGAGAGATCTTTGGATGTCTCTGATCTTCATAGTAACTGTTGTCTTCCTTTCCTGTTTCCATCTATGTACTGACTCTGGTTAGTTGTTTATTAATTGGGAAGGGAGCAAAATTTTTGCTTGCTTAACCTGATGAACCCTGGCCTCAAGCACCTGTGCTTCAAAAGTATTTCTTGCACTGCAATCTTCTTCTGAAGGAAATGGAAGAGGAAAAATGGGAGAGAAAGTTTGGAATGTAAGGCCACCCAGAAGTGGAGAAAAGGAATCCCTGGTATGTTAACAGCACAGTTGCCCTCCATCCTCTGTCTCCATTCAGGTTCTGTGTGAGAATTTGTGTAGTGGTTCAGAGCATGAGTTATGAACCCAAAAATTCTTGGTTTAGATCTCTGACATGAATTTCCTGAATGTTCTTAAGCAAGCTCCTGCCTCTCAACTTCAGCTAACATTGACAAAGTGTGTGTGTGTGTGTGTGTGTGTGAGAGAGAGAGAGAGAGAGAGAGAGAGAGAGAGAGAGAGAGAGGACTAAAGTGCTTTGAGATGAAATATGTAAAATCAAGTCTGGCCAACTGCAGAGTGGGGGTTAAACCCCATGTCCTCTCAGTGGGCCAACCAGTCATGGCTAGCACAACAGGGAGTGATGTCATGTCATTTCTGGTTTTGTTTTTGGCATATTTTTGGCTGATTGTGGTTTTTTTTTTTTTTTTTAATAGCAAGGCTTTGGGAAATGTGAAAGGTTGGTGGGGGGTTGTGAAGGCAAACATTTGTTCAAGATCACACATAAAAAAAATTAAAATATGGGGGTGGGGCTTGGGGACTGAGGGGCTGCACTTTGCCCACCACTGAAGAGCAGTACTTACGTTAAATGACTTCACCTTAGGTAAACTGACACTGGCTCTTTCATGTTGTCAATTTCATTTGTAGCACAATCAGTTTCCAGTCTTAGCTGCTTGATTCCCCTATCTTGCCTGATCTTGGTCAGAATTCCACACTCTTCCAATTTCTACTTGTGAGTCTTGACATCCTGAAAGGAGGTCCACAACGAACAGTGTGTGATCCAGCAGTTACTACCTTTCCTTCCTTCCTCCCCACTTCACCTTTCTTTCCAGGATGAACAACATCTGGGCTGCTTTGCTACCTCCCAGCCCACTGTGGGTCAGGGCTCCCCCTGCTCCCAAAATTTTCCGCCACATTTCAGCAGCATAACGGCAGTGCTTCAAAACAAGGCATATGTACAGTACCTGTATTGCTTTAAAATAGAAATGGTTCTTTTAAATGTTAAGGGGCAACATTTGGCACTGTGCCTCCAAATTATCCCAGTACAATGGCAAAATAAAAGGAAAAGCAGCAGTTTTTTCTTAATTTGGCTGTTGTAGCAAGAACGGGGGGGGGGGGTTGAACAGGGACAAAAATTGTTAGGAGGTGCATGTCACCCATCCCTGTTGGATTCATTTATGAACCAAATAGCACCACATTTTGGCTCTTAATGAGTTTATTGCCAATTTGAAGCCTAGCTCCATCAATCCAGCAGTGGTATACAGTACTTCTTGTACCAGAACTCCCTCTCAGACAAGCACAGCTATTAACCAATCAATTAAATGTTGAGCTGAGAAGACAAAGGGGCCCATGCACACTGCACAATTACAGTGGCATTGTTCCACTTTAACTGTCATGGCAATATCTTATGGAATCCTGAGATTTATAGTTTAGGGAAGGCCATTTAGAATTCTCAGCCAGCGCACTCTGGTGCCTCCTCAAACTATAAACCCCATGATGGAACCATGACAGTTTAAGTGGAATAATAGTGCTATAATAATAAAGTGTGAATGGGCTGCAAAACAGCTGTTAGAACAGCAGCTAAGGCTGAGTAGAACAAAGACACAAAAATGGCCACACTTCTATTTGTCTTCCCAGGACCTGGTTTTGAATATCAGAAAAAACACCAGAAGTACTTACAAGGAAGCATCTGACCATATACACACTATGTATACTATGTATACTGTTCAGTGGTGGCAACCGGTGACAATAAAAGCACAAGTAATTCACTCACGCCCACCATCTTGATTCACAGGCATACCTGTTGGGAAAGCAAAAGTGGATAGTTTCACATGCCTGTGATTTTGCCAGAAAACTGTTAAGACAAATAGAAGCTGCTTCGAATTTGCATTAGTGCCCATCAGTCCACATTCCCCCCCCCTCATATAGACATGTTCTTGGCCTCTGAGGTGGCTTGTTGAGGCTGGGTTGTATGGATGGACAAAATAAACCAGTGGCATGTAATTAGAATGGACTCGAGATGGTGTGATGCTGTTGGCTCCTGACATGCAGAAGACAAGGCATCAGGTGCTATGGCAGGGATATATTTTGTTCAGGCAAGTAGATCTAATGTTCTGGTGTGGGGCTGACATTAGCATTTGCTGAGCCCTGCATCCCAGGAAGAGGTCCATTGATTCTGTTGTTCCTTGAACTTCCTGATTCAGCTGCTTTGGGAGTTTCAGTAGCATCAAACTATAGGCTGGAGTTATTAAATCTCTTAAGAAATTCCTATTCGTTTTACTGGTTCTTGATTAGACATAGCCCCTTTTATTCTGCAATCCTATCTATACTTATTTGGAAATAAATCTCATTTAACCCAGTGATACTTGTGTCTGAGTAGATATGGATAAGTTTTCACTGTTTGCTATATAGACTTTTTCTGAGAAATACAATGGGGCTGTCCAAACTGTAAAAATACTCCTCACCAAATGTGAGGAGAATACAACCTGTCTTAATGGCATCCCACATTGTAGCGCCATATTCAGAAGGAGGGGGCTAAATACATCATCTTGATTCACAGGCATGCCTGCTTGCACAGCAAACACAGATAGCTTCGGATGCCTGTGATCTACCTACCCCCCCCCCAAAAAAAAACCCCATTAAGACAAATTGCAGCTGCTGCAAGTTGCCTTTACTGCAGAGCAAACTGCTTCTTTTTGCCTTGTGTAGACCACCCTAGTGGGTATAAAGAGTACTGGACTTCTGCAAGTGGTAATAACAATACTGTATAGTAAAGGGAATTTCAGAAGGTGCAACTTGTGTGCTTGCAATGCTATTGAAAGGGCAAGAGCCTTATCCCCTTTTTCATCCCTTCCCAATTCTTTGCTTCAAAAGTCATTAGCCCAGGTGTGTAATGCTAGGATATCTGTGAAGATTCTTTTGTAAAGGTTGTCAGATGTTAACAAATAGAATGTATTCTTCTTCTGATTACCTTTGACTATATCTCAAACGATTGCCTTAATTTTTAAAGGCAAGTTCCTAGATGAAAGCTTTGAAGTAGAATTCCTTTTATTGTTCCTGAGAGTTTTATACATTGCAAAATTTACAGGGTTGTTTTTGTTTTCTTTAGGCACAAGTAATTGGTCATGTCTGGATGGGAAGGAATTCCTTCTTCTTTTTGCAAACCTCCAAAGAACATGTACGTCTAAAGGAAAAATAAAGTCGAAATTTTAGAACCCTAAATCAAATTGGCTCAATAAAATATTCAACATCTTTTACTTAGTCCATCTCTTTTTCCATCCACACCTTCTTGTAACAGGTTTCATCCCAGCAAAAGTAAATTGTGATTAACTTTTCCAGCGAAATCAATGGAACAACTTTGTTCCATCAATTAATTGTAATTAACTTTTCCAGTGGAATCAATAGAACAAGTTTGTTCCGTCTAACTAATGTTCAATTATTTCAAGCCTCTTTGTGTTTATACCGAAGTTATTTCCATTTCAGTTCAATGAGGCTTATGTCTGGGTAAGTCACAGTAGAAATTTTGCCTGAGTCACAAATAGACTCATATCATTATCACACTCTGGGGTCAACTAGATGGGAAAATTAACATTAATTGTGTATTGTGCGTTAACTCACCATCACAGCAGCGTTCATTTGTCTTCACGATTTTTTCTCAATATTGCTGGTATGAGAAGCTATCTGTGTTTGAAATTCACACTGAGCCCACAAATAAAGATGGTGGCTGCAAGTGAATTACTAGCGTTATTATTCTCCAAAAGCTCCTGCCATTGCACATTTTTCCTCCTTGTTAAATTCAAAACACAGAACAGCGATCTTCTGCTTAAAATGTTTTGTTTGCTTGCTTTACCACTCAAACATCACGCACAATCATTTCCATGAAAATCAACAACGGCAGTTCCAGCAAGCCCGCCCCCATGCACATCTGACCAATCACATTTTGACTTCCAGAATGTGCCCCAATTCAAATTGGTTGTTCAAATGGGCAGGAATGTGCATTTCTGTGTATTTTTTTTAAACTTTGCAAGAAACAGCAAAAGCTGTTATCACAGAGTACATGCAGTTCCCCCCCCCCTCCTTCTGAATATGGCGAATCCCCACGGGATCTCATCAGGACAAAAAGTATTCCTCCCACATTCTGTGAGAAGTTTTTTCATCTACTAGGACTTTTTCGGAGGGGGTTTTGTAATGTAAGCAGCCTCGTCCCCGTTGCGAGACTGCTGCGTGGCAGGGGGTCTGTTTCGGATGACGCTCTCCCCTGCCGATACTGTTGCAGAAGTGCTGGGAGGCTGCAACGCTATATTTGGCGATTTTCTAATCACGAAAGTTGATCGCAACAGGGACGAGCCTGCCACGCAGCAGTCTCGCAACAGGGACGAGCCTGCTTCCGTTACAAAACTCCATCCGAAAAAGTCCCTAGACAACCCCATACAGAGTTGTCCCTCTGTATCCACGGCTTGAAAATATTCTTAAAAAAAAATAGTAATCCAAAAAGCAAACCTTGATTTTTCCATCTTATATAAGGGACACCATTTTGGTATGCCATTGCATATAATGGGACTTGAGTATACACAGATTTTCGTATCCACAGGGGGCACTGGAACCAACCTCAGCGAATATGAAGGGACAACTGTAGTGTTGTATTCCACTTTAACTGACATGGCAACAGCCTATTAAATCCTGGGATTTGCCATTTAGGGAGAGGCTGTTACAATTCTTAGCCAGAGAGCTCTTAAGCCTCACTAAAATACAATCCCAGAAATCCATAGGATGTTGCCATGGTTGTTAAAGTGGAATATAGCACTATAATAGTGTAATGTGATAAGGATGCTAGTTGGACCCAGGCCGCAAATGGGTAATAACAGACTTCGACGCTATGCACGCACGTAAACCTTTTGATGTTCAGTTTAGTTATTCATGGGACTTATAAAATAAAAATTCTTCTATAAAAAGATTTCAGAATACTCTCCACTATAAAAATACAACCACAGAAACTTAACACCCCATCTCCTGTTCCACTAATTGTAAGATGTTTCCTCTTCCTGAATTTAATCTGTTCCTAATTTACTCTGCTGCAACAACAACTGTCCCTACAGAATACAATACATGTAGTTTGTCATTTGATTAGCAGTTATGTAAGGTTCTGGTTCTCTTTATTATCCAAATGTTTTAAGGAGATATAATCATTTCTCTGCTTTCAAAAGGACAAACTTCTATGTAGTTTTTCAAGGTCTTCCATTTGATTAAGCTGCTATGGACTGCAATGTTGATTGCTCAAATGGAATTTATGCATTCTGATTATGTACAGGACTGTGTCCATGGATGCTTCCTATGTTCATATGCTGTTGCAACCATTCAAAGTTATTACCTTCCAAATAAATAAAACTCTTTTTTTAACCTATTAGGTATTTTTTTCCAGCTTCGCTACTAGACCACAATAATATTTTACAATCCACATAAATGACCTTCAGTAAGTCTAATGCCTTTTTTTATTTTATCTGAGTTCTAATATCATTTGCGACTTACCTACCTTGGATCTCTTTTCCTAGAGGAAAGAAATATGTCTTTAATTTAGTCAAATGTTAACATAAGAGAGAAGAAAGAATCTTAAAACTTCAACCATGTAAAGTTGCCACATACAATTTAAAATAAAGTTTGTTCATTCATGCTAGCCAGCTTAAATGGCCTCTTGAGTCTCTACATTTTCCTGAGTAGTCATTTGATCATTGTGCTGAGGTTCTTTAATTAATTTCATTGTTTTATATTGAGCTAGAGCTGATTATAGTTGGAATAATCCATTGCAATTCAGAACCATTTGGGTGTTCTGTAGCACAACTGGTATAGTAGCAACTTTCTCAACATTATCCAAGACTTGCTGCTGGTTATAGGAATACAAGCTGCTATTCTGTGTACACATACATAGGAGTAAACTAAAATTAACTCAATGGGACCTACAGTAGGACCCCTGTATCTGCTGGGGATTGGTTCTGGAGGGGGGCATGGATACTGAAAACTGTGGATAATAGCGAACACCATTGAACATAATAGGACTTCTGGTTTAAAATACCATAGAGTTGCCTTAGAGGACTGAGAAAATGAGTAGAGAGGACACATTTTCTAGGAAGACTCTATGGAAGGTGTGCTGTTTTGTGTCCCGTTGATAATTGAATCAGTGGATAATGAATCAGTGGATGTGGGGGTCGTACTGTACTTCTTAAGAAACTGCACAAGATTACACTGCTGATCAGACTAACTGCATTTAAGTTACTGATGAAGTCTCTGCATTCTTGCCCTACACCACAAGATTGGCTACACTTTTAATTCTAAACTTCCTATAATTTGCCAGTTTCATTTAATAGGGGGGGGGGAATGAATGTGGTACAAAGGGAAAGCACACAATTTTTTTTAAAAAAATATTACCAGTTTCATATCTACCTTTTGTACAAGCTACTTAACTTTTGTTTTGACTAATGACCTAACTCTGTCCAATGTGACTATTCCAAACTTGGGAGCTTACACTGGAGTTTAATGCTGATTTTTATACTGATGGTGAGATCCCATCAGTCTCTCATGAGAGTGTAAGACGGAAGCCTAGAACTTTAAATATACAGTGGGACATTTCCATCAGAAGGGGATGTGGGGAACTCTCAAGTGAAGTAGAGGGCCTCAGTTGTGAAACATCATTGATGAGCCTCCTTTGGAACAGTGGCTGTTAAATTGTAAATAGTCGCTTTTATACAATCGTCTCTCTCTTAGGCTGAATGTTCAGGCTAATACCCTTCTAGCAGGAGGGTCTGTTCCAACAATATACTTATTGTTTTGTGGGAGAGTGATGCCATGTTAAGTCATGTCATTAGCCCTTGCATGGCTGCTATGTAGTATTGTTTTTTAAGTTGGGTGGCGTGCATTGGTATGGGAAGGAAGGTGGGCTTTAACTGTTAACCACCCCTACCACAGTGTCAAACTGAACCCCCTCCCTCCCTAGTATTTGCCCTAGGTGGTACTGGACATTGTTTAAAATACCAGGGCAATTATGTTGTCCCTCTTTAAACATCCACACTGAATTTCACACGCTAATGGAGAATACAGCCAATTTAGCAGAGTTCAAAACAAACGCAGCAGCATTTAGCATTTGATTCTTAGCATACATATGAAAACACAGCTTAGTAAATAACCAAACACCCTTTGTCTTTTCCCAAGTTGTTTAACTAGCAAAATAACCACTCAGGACTCAAAAGTTAGATTAAAAAGTACTAAACCATCTTTACTCACAGTTGGAAAGCTCTTTCATAGCAGGTACATGAAACATCATCAAAATAAACTAAAACTACTTAAAAATGTTTAAAAACTACATTGTTACAAAAACAATACTCAGGACTCCCCTGGCTGGGGTCCTTCCCCTTCAATGGCCATGTGGTTTGTTAAAGGAGCATGGCTTCTGGAACAAAGAAGGAAACTTAGACACTCCCCTTCATCCCCGAACTCCAACAGCAAAACTTCAGGAAGTTACATCAGCTCATCTTATATGGCTTCTTAGTTAACCCTTCAGTAGCAAAACCATTTCCACTTATTGGACTGCAAACTATATTTTCCAACAGGTGGAAAGCTTCAGTTGAAGCCAGTAGCTATGTCTGGATAGGGACTGTTGCAGTGGCAAAGAGTTAAAGCCCCCACCCCATTATGAACTTCATTTGTTTCTTTAAACTCAGGTGTTTGTTGTTTTTTTTAATAGCAATCACTCTCTTTTATTTTAGTAAACAGCAATTGCACAGGAACTAATGCTATATATTCAACAGCACATCTGATTTGGCTCTTCGAACAGCCTGCATAGAACTATCCCACCTGCCTGTTCCAAAGTTCTCCAGTTTACCTAAAACAGAGAAAGCACAAGCACTGCCCTCCATTGTATAAATGCAAAGATGGTCACGAATTAAAGCAAACTGTTGGGCAGTGAACCGGGATAGCTGTAGGGAAAAGGTAAGATCAGGTTGTAGCATATCACCTAGTTCCAAGACCAAACACCAACTTAGTAACTAAATTATCTTAGTAACATCTGGTGTGTGCTATCTTAGTGCGCTAAGGTGGATGTGGGGGCCAATCAGAGTCTAGACAACATTTGTTGTAAAAATTTGTATAAGCAAAATGGAATGGTTGCCATGATCCATACTGAGAGCAAATACCCTTTCTTATCAATTGCCTTCAGTTATAAATAGGCTTAATCATCATTGTTCCTGACCTATTACCAAGTTAATGAATGAAAGGAGCAGAAAGGAGAAAGAGAAGAAAAGAAAAAAAGAAAGCAGTGTGTTAGCCTGCAGATTTACAGATGTTTTATTGCTGATAAAGCTAGGGAGATCAAAAGTATTTCACCTTTAGGCTTTGCTGAGATGGTAAAACCTGTGTCTGTGGCATACCACTGAAGGTGGATGCTTCCATTTCTATGGTGAGGCCATTCAATCACTTGACTCTTCTGCCTGTAATCTGAAGTAGTACAGAGTCACAGTTTCCAGAAAACTAAGCTACAGTACCAAGGACTATTGTCTCCCATTGGAAGTTTGCCTGACCCTGAACTACTTTCTTTGGATCAAATTACCTTCTGTATCTACAATCCTTCATTGGTGAGTTACTATCCTCTCTAGTATTCTGCCCTTAGTTTTTGTAGTTCCAGAAGGACGGGTGTGCTTTCTGTTGGTATTGCTTGTAACATTTCAGAAACAGGTTCATCATTTTGAAGGCAAAACTTGATCATCTCCCTGTGTCAAGGATGACAAAATAGTAAAACAGTAAATGGTGGTACAGTATACAGTATACTTACCTTTCTGTTGCAGAACAGAGGAGTGACATGTTTACAGCCACATTAGCTGAGGGGCATGGTTCTGAGAGTAGAAGTGAAAACTAGGGACTTTTGCAAGCTCTGCATGTATATATTCAGAACATTGATAGATGATATACTTTTACTCTCATAAAATTGCAGCTCTGAAAAGCTGCCATCACCTTCTTTCTGGTTACAAAGGTTCTAGCAGCGTATTTGAGATTGAGAGAAAGACGTTTGTAGCATAAGCTTTCATAGACTCGGTCTCCTTCGTCAGATTAATCTTTCTGGTGTTTATCGCCACTGTTGTTGTCCAATAATGCATTGATCCTAATGTGTGTGACTGAGAAGGTGATCTATGATCTTTCATTGTTTTATTGTTTATTAAGGCAGATAAAAAGAGCACATTTCTCTGTTCTGATTGGGTTATTTTGATCTTTGAATTCATGAGGTTTTCTGTTTCCTGGTAGTGCAATAAAAAGGCTGGGCTGAGTAATGCTGGTCAACTTAAACTTTATACTTCTTTTTTAAAAAAATAATTTGCTGATACTGGTGAGAAGGAAGAGGGGTTCAAAGCAACCTTGTGGTGGGCTATATGAATTAACTGCAAAAATAGGAACCGATGACAATGGTGTCTGAGAAAATTTTAGAGAGTCAGATGAGACTGCAGTTCATGTATGGGGATCAGTGGAATGAGTGAGGTGTGTTTTAACCAGGAGAAAATTAAGGGCAGGAAATGTAATATAGACTGAGTCCTTATCCAAAATCAGAGGTATTGTGGATTTGGGAATATTTCAGATTTTGGAATACTTGTATATGCATAATGAGATATCTTGGGGATGGCAGCCAGGTCTAAACATGAAGTTCATTTATGTTTCATATACATCTTATACCCATATAGCCTGAAGGTGATTTTATACAAAATATTTTTAATAATTTATGCATGAAACAAAGTTTGTGTACACTGAACCATCAGAAACCAAAGGTGTCACTATCTCAGCCACCAATGTGTACAATTTTGGATTCTGAAATATTTTGGATTTCAAAATTTCTGATAAGGGAGACTCAACCTGTAACAGTCATCAGATACTTGGAGGGCTGTCGCAAAGAGGATGAAGCAGACTAGTTCTGTGTCGCTCAAGAGGAGGATTACAACCAGTGGGTAGAAAGTATGTAGAAGAGGATTCTAGCTAAACATTAGGAGAAACTTCCGAATGGCTACAACTGGAACCAACTGCTTTGAGAGATGATGGCCTCTCCTTTGTTGGAAGTATTTAAAACAGAGTCTGGATAGCCATCTGTAACAGATGCTGTAGATACATCCTGCATTGAGAACGGGATGGGATTAAGTGACGTCCAAGATCCCTTCCTACTATATAATTCTGGTTCTGCAAAGGCATATCCAATGCTACTGTTCAAGAAGAGAAGGGCAGGAAAAATACAGGCTTCTTATCAGAGCATAGAGTGTAGTTATCAAATTTGGTGGTGGTAGTAAAGTGAGAGGAACTGCAGATTTGGCAGAGGGCAGGGTTAAAATTTGAGATGTCCTTGATCAGTTAGACCATTATAAAATAAGCTAATGCTAACAAAGACTGACATTAAAATATTGTACCACAGAATGGAAAAAGTATACACGGTAGGTTGGTACAAGCATCCCTCAGGACAGAACTACCCATTTTCCAAGGGACAGGTTGCTGCAGTTATTGCATATAACCCCCAACCAACCCCACTCCTCTCCCTTCCTGGTAATATCCAGATGATAACAACCTGTTAATATTGCAGTGGTATTAATGTCCCTGCCCCTGACAGCTGATCATTCAGGCATGGGAAAGCACTCCATGATGGTTTTACATCCTGAACTGAGATGCAAGTTATTAAGGGAAAGAGAAATAAAGTGGCAGCAGCTCTGTGTCACTGTGGTTCTACCAGACGAGACATAGGGCCATGAATCCTAAACAGGGATGGATAGGTGGGGCTATTATGGCATCACTGCACTGCAACTGTGATAGAAATATGTGCATTGATAAACTTCAACTACTCTATGGAGCATTGATTTCCTGGTCCCTGTTTGCCATTCTGTAGGCACTGGAGGGACGTCTGGAAGGATGTTCAAATGTAGTAATGCGTTTATCTGCCAAAAACTGCTGCATCGAAAGTGCTGTGTGAGCAGGCACATTCTGTAGGGGTGAGGTGTCAGGAACAACCCATCATGATTGGGAAACTAGAACTGCCCAGCTTGAAGCAGGAAGTAGTTCTGAGCCCTTGGAAGGTCTGTCTGTTAAATAACGAGACTGTGTTTCTACCTTTCAGACAAATCAGGGAGAACTGATTGTGAATGCTTGAGTTGTGACCTTGACCATGTCTGAACCTGCATAACAAACATCAACACTTTTGGCCGTTCTGTTAATTGTCAGTCGTCATTTAAAGCAGCTGTGTTGTCTGTTGTGTGCTGGAAACATGTTAATTTTAAAAGTCAAGCAACATGACATTCTGCAGCAACTTGAGGCAGATCCAAACCTTTTTCAAAAAAATCATCACTTGTGATGAAATCTGGTTCTTCCAGTATGATCCTGAGACAAAACAACAGTCAATGCACTGGAAAACACCATCATCACCAAGAAGGAAAAAAGCATGCCAAAGCAAGTCTACATTCAAAGCCATGCCCATTGGGTTTTTTTACATCAAGGGCATAATTTTCACAGAATGGGTTCCAGAAGGCTGAACATTAAACCAGCATTATTATAAGGAAGTTTTGACAAAGCTGAGAGAAAGAGTCAGGAAAAAAAGGCCAGAACTGTGGGGAAATAGTTACATTCTTCATCAAGTCAATGTGCCTGCTCACACAGCACTTTCAGTGAAGCAGTTTTGGGCCAATAAACATATTACTGCACTTGACCATCCTCCATATTCACCAGATTTGGCACCGTGAGACTTTTTTCTTTCCTTAAAGTGAAATCAGTGCTTAAAAGAACATGTTTTGAGTAACTGATGCAGTAAAGAAGAAAATGGTAGATGTTTTGAAACATCTGACAGAAACTGATTTGCTCCACGCCTTTGACCAGTGGGAAACAAGACTGAATTGGTGTGTGAGTGTGAATGGGGAGTATATTGAAGGGGACAAGCATTAGAATTGTAATGCATATAAATAAAGATATGTTATTGTATCAGTCTCATTATTTAATAGACAGACCTCATAAGGGCATGCAGATACCCTGTGTAACCCCATGCTGATGCTGTAGCTGAAAGGCAGGAGGGAATTTCAGAAACTTAACTGAAAAACATGGCCTCATCCTCATAGGCTGGGTAAATATATTTTGGTTGGAGCGGGGAATGCTGAGAGGCAATACAGTATTAGTTGGATTATACTGCATTTTCAAGGAGGACTCTTCCCCACGGTTCTGGAATCTGATCTAGAAAATAAGTATGTAAGTATATTTTACCGTTTAAGACTGAAGTGTGTCTCCAGTTTAAATCCATAAAGGGGGGGACTAGTGCATGAACATCTCAACATGAGTCAGCAGTAATGTGAAGCTATTGCCAAATAAAGCACCAATTCCTACTGTGTTTAATGGAGTTTACTATAAATGTGTTTTAGGCTGCAGTCTTCAAAATTCATACTAGGAAGTAAATCTCATTGAAAAACTCTGGGACTTAATTCTAACCCTAATCAGGGGATGATCACTCCATTGGCATGTTCAGAAGTGACCAGTACCCATTTCATCCTTTCAAGGAATAAAATTGCAATTTAACTGCATTTTCAGAATCCAATATTTTCAGCGTGGTTTCCCCTGGTTTGAATTTGGGAGTGTCCATAAGTGGCCCAAACCAATTCTGTGGGTTTTATGCCATCACCAGCTGCATTTGTGCCTTCTACCCAAATAAGAAAGTTAAGCCCCCCCCCAGTCCAGTTCACATATGAGTGCTTATACATCCCCCCTTGATAAAGCTATGAATCGTCTTTTCTGCTTTGCACCTAGTTTGCCATTCATGTAAGCAGCCACTTCTGTAAGCATGGCAACATCTGAAACTGCCTTTCCTTCATTTGAGCAGTGCTTGTCCTTTCAAAAATAGGCAAGGATTCTGTCTATGATACCCATAAAACCTTGAAAAAATATTCAGGGGTAGCCGTGTTGGCCATACAGCAAAATACAACAAATTCCAAAATCCACAAAACAGTGATACTGTACTTTTATTACGCCGACTAAAAAGCACGAAATAAAGCTCTGTCTATTAAATAATGAGACTGATACAATGTCCCATCTTTATTTATATGTATTACCATTCTAATGCTTGTCCCCTTCAATATACTCCCTGTTCACACTCACACACCAATGCAATCTTGTTTTCCATTGGTCGAAGGCATGGAGCAAATCAGTTTCTGTCAGCTGTTTCAACACATCTGCTGTTTTCTTCTTTACTACATTAATTGACTCAAAATGTGTTCCTTTAAGCACCAATTTCACTTTAGGGAAAAGAAAGTCGATTGATGCCAAATCTGGCTAATATGGAGGATGTTCAAATGTAGTAATGCGTTTATCTGCCAAAAACTGCTGCATTGAAAGTGCTGTGTGAGCAGGCACATTCTGTAGGGGTGAGGTGGCAGGAACAATCCATCATGATTGGGAAACTAGAACCGCCCAGCTTGAAGCAGGAAGTAGTTCTGAGCCCTTGGAAATTCAAATCTTTTGTTCTCTCCTCCTTTCCACGAGGCCAGTTCTACTTCCTGCTTCGCCCAGCAAGGACAGGATTTCATCTCCGAATTCTATCCCTTTCGATCCATTCTTATTCTATTTTCTTGGTTATTTTCCTTTATTAACTACTCCCCTTGCTCCTTTTGCCCCACCTTAAAAAAAAAGAAACCTTGCTCGTCCCGCTGTTCTCTCCGCTCCCCCCCATTGGCTGCCTCTCATCTCTGCTCTTCTTTCCTTACTCCGCTCACCCTCTCTCCATGCCCTTGTTTTTTCCTGCTCGTCGACCATGGGAGGAAACAAAGGGCAACCCGCAAGCGCAAAGACAGAGAGGCAGCAGACAGCAGCGATGGACTCTGTCTCAGTCTCCTCAGGCCAGCAGATCGCACCGGTGACCCAGAGGAGGGCAGCAAGAGAGGCGGAGAAGGCCATCGCTAGCGGCCACTCTGGGAGCGTGCCCAAGGCAAAGCAGCTGCAGCTGCGATCAAAGAAAGCAGCAAGGGGCGAGCAGCCAGGTGAAAAGGGAGCCGCGGGGGCTGAGGTGTCTTCCCAGCCCCCCCGTAACCCCCACACAGGCGCTGAAGGTGGTGGAGAGTCCAGTAAGAAGCCCACAGACAGGGTAAGGGGGGCCCCATCGGGGGAAGAATTGTGCGAGGTCATTCAAGAGGGTTTCCCCAAATGTGACCTGGCAGCCGCTTCAGCCGCAGCGGCTTCGGTGACCAGGTGCCTGGAGAGGGGCTCAGGCTTAGCCTCCATCAGTGAGGAGGAAGAGGATGAAAGCATAATGGAGGTCACAGGGGAAGACCTCTCTGATGAGGACATGGGGGGGGTCAGAGGAACCCGGGGACAAGGGGAACCCAGGGGACTCCGAGGAGGCAAGAAGGGGGGCGCAAGCTAGAGCCAAGAAGGAGAGCATACATTTGGCCCTAGCGATGCTATTAGAGGTCCTGCTCTCAGACCAGGAAGACTGCCAGGATAGTCCACCTGGCCCCTCAAACACCAATAGGGGATCAGGGGGGCTTAGTGGGGACTCCAAGCCAAGAAAGACAGAGGACCCCAACAAAACCAAGAGAGCTTGAAAATCTGGTAAGGGGAGGCCACAAGCCACCCAACACCCATGAAACGTGAGGGAGGAAACCCCCCTCAGACAAACGCGTAGTAAGAAAAGGAAGGAACCCCCCTCAAGGCACTCATCTGAGGAGTCGGATGGAGCCTCAGAGAGCGAGGATCTGATCAGGTGAACCGCGCCGACCAATGACTCAATGGGGGACAATGATGAGCCTGCAGCATTAAGCAGAGAAGATGGGGAGCTCTCTGACTGATACCTGAGAACCAGAGACAACAGATAGGATCTTCCAAGGGGAAAAATTTCCATACCTCTTGAACAAAGTCTTGGCAGCACTAGAAATCCCATCACTGCTTCCCCAGCAGGGCAACGCAGAGGACCCCCATGCGCAAAAAAGTGAAAAGGTAGCACCCTAATGCCCTCAACCAAGGCAAAGCGACCCCTCTTCCCGTTCCCAAAGGCCTTCTGGAACCTAGCGGCCAAGGAGTGGGATAAGCCAGCCTTGGGTAGGAGGGGCTGCAGCACAAAGATTCTATAACTTTCCTAAGGATGTACTCAACAGGCTGAAAACCCCGGTAGTCAACCCGGTAGTCTCTATGGTCTCTAATTCATTGGTGCCCAAAGAAGGGGAAGGGTCCTTCAAGGACCCAGATGAGAAGAGGGTGGATGGAGCTTTAAGGAAATCGTATGAAGCCTCGGCCCTGGGGATCAGGGCCTCTCTAGCCACGGCTCTGATATCTAGGGCTGCCATCATCTGGCTGCCAAAGGTAATGGAGACAGAAGACCTGGACACAAAATCCCTTTACAAAGCATTCAACAGGATTCAGCATGCGTTGCACTTCATTGCCGATGCATCTCAAGATTCCCTGACATTTGCAGCAAGAGCAATGGGAGCAACTAACCTGGCTTGAAGATCATTCTGGGTCAAACAATGGGATGCCGATGCCCAGTCCAGAAACGCCCTAGCAACCGCACTTTTCAAAGGATCGACTGTTCGACAAGGAAGTGCTTAAGGACATTCTGGTGGAGACAAAGGATAAGAAGCAGGCCTTGCCTTCAGCAGGCCGGAAACAGGACAAAAAAAAACACCCAGGCGCACAACCCAGTACAGTACTTAGTTCCTTTCATCACTTTAGGGGTAACGGAAGAAGGGCTGGATCCAGACCAGCATAGTCTAGATC
Source organism: Gambelia wislizenii (assembly GCA_030847615.1). Classification (NCBI taxonomy): domain Eukaryota; kingdom Metazoa; phylum Chordata; class Lepidosauria; order Squamata; family Crotaphytidae; genus Gambelia; species Gambelia wislizenii. The sequence continues at coordinate 223,770,151 of JAUMIR010000005.1, read as the reverse complement.
CAACTACGTCATACGACATGCACCCTTTGCCAACTCATCTTCCAGTTGCAGAGGAGGAACCCAGCCACAGAGGGGCTCCTCCTGCCAAGAGTCCTGACTTGGAAGTGATCCCAGTGGGCGGAAGGCTGTCACAGTTCCTAGCTTCTTGGTTGATCTCCACCACAGACAGGTGGGTCCTGGAAACCATAGCCAATGGCTATAAGGTGGAGCTCAACACAAGACCAAGGAACCAGTTTCTCCCTGCCCCAGTCCCATCCAACCAGCAGGAAGCAAGGAACCTCAGGACAGCCATAGACCTCCTACTGGAGATAGATGCCATAGAGGAAGTTCCAAGTACACAACGTTTCTCAGGGGTGTACTCCTACTTCTTCACAGTACCCAAAAAGGACGGGAGCCTAAGGTCAGTCTTAGACCTAAAATTCACAAACTCCTTCATTACCTACAAGTGTTTCCGGATGGAAACATTATCATCAATAAGGGAGGCAGTCCAGGAAGGCGACTTCCTAGCTTTTCTAGACCTATCAGAGGCCTATCTCCACATTGGGATGCACATAGACAGCAGGCAGTTCCTCAGATTCGCATTCAGCGAAGAACACTATCAGTTCAAAGCACTCCCCTTTGGCCTCTCGATGGTGCCAAGGGTGTTTACCAAGGTGATGGTGGTGCTGATAGCACATCTACGTTCCAGGGGGATACATATATACCTCTACCTGGATGACATCCTACTGCAAACACCTTCGGAGGCCAAGGCACAGTGAGACATACAAGAGATGATCAGCTGTCTGCAAAACCATGGCTTCATAATAAACTTCAAGAAGAGTATGTTCACGCCGTCGCAATGGATAACCCATCTAGGAGTACAACACGACACAGTGGACTACTCTGTCACACTATCAAAGGAAAGACAAGAGGTACTTCAAAGCAAAGCAAGGGAAACAAGCAAAAAACAAAGAGTTCCAATCACATCGTTAGCACATTGTTCAGCTTGATGATCTCAGCAGTCCATGTGGTGCCATGGGCCAGATTCCATTCCAGGACCCTACAGGCATTACTCCTTCCACACCAGGAACAAATAACGAGAAGGGAAAACTTGACTCTGGATGTTCCACACACACTGAAGCTTTCCCTTCAGTGGTGGCTTCACAAGGAGAATCTCGCCAAGGGCTCGCCACTGACTATCAGCCACCAGGTAGTGGTCATGTCAGACGCAAGCCTCAGAGAATGGGGAGCCAATTGCTTGGACCAAGTGGTTCAGGGGCTGTGGTCTCCAGAGGAACAACAACACAGCATAAACTGGTTAGAGCTCAGGGCAGCATGATTAGCCCTGAACTACTTCTCACCCTTGCTGCGGGACCGTCACGTCCTGCTACTGACAGACAACACAACGACACGATCCTACATAGCGAGACAAGGTAGATCGAGGTCCCCTCACACAGAAGCAGAGGAACTTCTCCTCTGGGCAGAGTCAACAGTTCGCTCGCTGTCGGCTTAACACCTACAGGGGGCGGCGAACACTCAAGCCGACTTCCTAAGCAGACACACAGTGTTACCAGGAGAATGGGAACTCAATCAGGAAGCCTTCCTCCACATCCGAGACACCTTCAGGAAGATGTCGGTGGACCTCTTCACGTCGCCCCAGAACACGAAGCTTCCCCAGTTCTTCTCACGATTTCCACACCAGGGAGTGGAGGGTGTGGACGCTCTGCGGTCCCCCTGGCCAAAAGGCCTGCTATCCCACCATTCCCACTGATAGGGAAGGTTTGCAAGAAAATTCGACAGGAGGCAGCCCAGGTGGTGCTTGTTGCACCGCACTGGCCTCGACGCCTGTGGTTCTCAGATCTGACAGAAATGTCGGTCGATACCTCACTGAAACTTCAATCTCATGCAGATCTCCTACACCAGGGACAAATCTAGCACCCCAATGTAGCTTGGCTACAACTGACAGCATGGAGACTGAGCGGCAATCTCTGAGGGAGTGTGGCTACGAGGACAAGGTAATAGACACACTCCTAGCATTGCGTCACCCATCAACCAAGAGGATATACCAGGCCACCTGGAAGGTCTTCTCACATTGGTGTGCCTCAGAGAAGGTAAACCCACTTAAGGCTACGACATGTCACGTCCTGACCTTTCTCCAGAGAGGCCTTGAAAACGGTCTGCGCCAGAATATCCTCAAGAGACAGGTGACTGCCTTGGCAGCCTTCAACCAATGCTCACAGGGAGACGGGATCTCGACTCACTCTCACATTAGAAGGCTCCTGAAAGAGGTGATCCTGCTCTTGCCACCGGTACACCACTGTTTTCCTTCATGGAGACTACCACTGGTACTCCACCAGCTATCATGGCACCCCTTCGAGCCATTGAGGAAGGTGTCGCTACACGTACTATCACTTAAGCTGGATTTCCTGGTCGCCATCATGTCAGCCAGGAGGGTATTGAAACTCACGGCTCTCTTGGTGAGGGAACACTTATGCACATTCAACACAGATTCAGCCTGTCTTCGGCCGGACCTCTCCTTTCAACCCAAGGTCCTATCATCGTTCCATGTCTCACAGCAGATAGTTTTGCTGTCCTTCTGTTCCAAGCCATCTCACCCCACGGAGAAGTTATGGCATAAACTGGATGTAAGGAGCGTGCTGAGGATCTACATCAAGCCCACGTCCTCCTTTAGATGATGCGACTCTCTTTGTGTCCTTCAACCCAGCGACTATAGGATCTTGAGTCTCAAGGCTATAGCGACAAGGATCAAAGCATGCATCTACATGGTGTACGACGCAGCTGACACCCTGCGACCCTCAGGGGTAGTGGCACACTCAACTTGCTTGGCGGCCACATCGGCCATGTTCTCAACAAATGCGCCTATATCTGAAATTTGTAGGGCAGCGACATGGAGTACCCCATCCAATCCACCTTCATCAGACACTATAAGGTGATAACTTTAGGTCAGCAGAAGCCACCTTTGGAAGAAGGGTACTTCATGAGGTGATACACCAATAATACCTGAGACATAATCAACAGCAGTCACCCCGCCCTAGGGCAACTTAGAGCTTGGGTATGTCCCAATCATGACGGATTGTTCCTGCCACCTCACCCCTACAGAATGTTACATTGGGTACTTACCATGAAGATACTTTCTGTAGGGTAGGTGGCAGGAACAATCTGACCCACCCTGCGACTGCAGTGATTAGTTGGTTACTCGGTCCCGTCTGCACTTGGGGTTATGTACTAACTTGTGATCTGTCTCCGGTAGGTAGGAGTTTTCATTCTGCTTACAGGGCTTTGCTAGTCAGTGAACTGGCCTCGTAGAAAGGAAGAAGAGAGGACAAAAGATTTGAATTTCCAAGGGCTCAGAACTACTTCCTGCTTCAAGCTGGGTGGTCTTAGTTTCCCATTCATGACGGATTGTTCCTGCCACCTACCCAACAGAAAGTGCCTTCACGGTAAGTACCCAATGTAACATTTTCCCACAGTTCTGGCCCTTTTTTTCCTGACTCTTTCTTTCAGGTTTGTCAAAACTTCCTGATAATAATGCTGGTTCACTGTTCGACCTTCTGGAACCCATTCTGCCAAAATTATGCCCTTGATGTAAAAAAAATAAATCTGATGGGCATGACTTTGAGTGTGGAGTTGCTTTGACGTGCTTTTTTCCTTCTTGGTGATGATGGTGTTTTCCAGTGCATTGACTGTCATTTTGTCTCAGGATCATACTGAAAGATCCAGGTTTCATCACAAGTGATGATTTTTTTGAAAAGGTCTGGGTCTGCCTCAACTTGCTACAGAATGTCATGTTGCCCGACTTTTAAACTTGCCATTTTTCCGGCACACAACAGACAACACAGCTGCTTTAAACAATGACTGACAATTAACAGAACGGCAGAGAGTGTTGATGTTTGTCATGCAGATTCAGACATGTTTAAGGTCACCACTCAAGCGTTCACAATCAGTTCTCCCTGATTTGTCTGAAAGGTAGACACACAGTCTTGTTATTTAATAGACAGACCTCGTACATCATGCAAGCTTTTGAAGCTCCATTGGCTTCTTCATCAGGAAAAGGCATTAAAAATCATACAGGAGAAGGGAAAAATAACAATGTTAGCATCATAGGCCTACGTTTTGTCTTAAGATGTTGTTTTTGTTGCCAGTTAAGGTGATCTGGAGGGATATAATGCAGGCAGAGGCCACTCCCCTCTATGGCCAAATGGGAACTGGGAAACAAAGAGCCATATGTAAAATCCAGCAATAAAATTTGAACTCCCTTCACAAGAGAAAAAGTAACTTCCCTTGAGATCCCAGCCATTTCTGTCCTATGAGGCTACCCACCCCTTTCTTAGACAGAGAACTTTGAGAACATCAGCCAATTTCAGCATTCAAGGTCTGTCACTAATAGCAAAGAAACTCCCTCCCCACCATCACCATTTTTCTCTTGCTTTCCTCAAACTGAAACAAAGCCAAGGGGAAAAGCAGTAAAAAATACTGAAAGATTAAAAAGGTCAACCGTACTCAAATTCAATTAAACATGTTTCTGCAGCAGCAGCAGCAACAAAAACAAAATTCCAAGTAGCCAAAACAGGCCTTGCATCATTGGTTATCGATCAAATAGGCCCCATATCATTGTACCCCACCAAAACTGATCTTACCTGTCGCACCCAGTTCCCAGTGCTGCTGCAGCTGGCAGTCCCCCACTCCCCATGAGTGGGCTTGTGCTTCTGTGCTGCAATGACTTCCCACTGCAGAGAAGTCTGATTGCCGCAGAGGAGTCGGGCAGATGCCTTGCTTGAGCTGGTTTACCCTCTGGTGGCCATGGTATTGTAATAAGTTAGGAAGCTATTGGCTGCTTGGCACCCTGAACCATCACAACACTACCATTGCTGGCTAAGCAAGAGGAAGAAGGAGAGGCAGGTAACTCCTGCGGTACCATTGGTAATGACCACTGTGGGGAGCCTGGCCTAGGCCCAAATTGAGCAGATAAGCCAAAATTTCACTTACAGGGAAGCAACAAGTAGTAGGGCCAAAAGCTTTCCTGAAGAGTATGATTTCAGTTAGCTATCTAAAAGGCTAGAGTTCTTGGGCCTTGTGGGATTCCTTAGGGGGCACTCCACAGCACTGGCTCCACAACTGAAAAGGCCCTGCTTGTAATGGATGCTTGCTGAGCTTCAGTCATCATGGGCTCATGAAACAAGGCCTACATGTTGAATAGAACACACAAGGGAGGAATTGATTTTGTAATATTAGGTCCCAAGCTGTTCAGGGGTTTAAAGGTAAGAAACAGCATCTTGGATGCAATCCAGTAACAGACAAATGAAGAGTTACAGCCTTTGTTCCTCTAGGTGCTGGTCCATAAACTGGCAGCAAAGCTGGTTGAAGTTTCCAAATGTTTTTCAGTGCAGTTCCATGTAGAGCACGTTACAATACAGTACTCAAGTCTTGTGCTGATTAACAGGAGTAGGTCAAAATGATAACATAGCCATTTCCAGATATCCCCACCCCCACCTGTTTGTAAGTGTCCTTGTAGGTTACCTTTTGGTGCAAGACATCCAAGGGTAATATGCTATTTAGAAAAGACTCAGGTACAGCAGGAGAAATCATAATTAAAATTCCCTGTAACAAGGAGAAGACATCTTGGTCTTGTATATAGCTCGGCCTCCCTTTGAGTTGTGTCTCCCTATGTTTTCATAATACCAGTATTTGCTGCTCTTTTACTCTATCATGTTGGTCTTTTTTTCCATGTGCAAAATGCAGTATGCAAGCCTGTTTGTTTATCTATCTGTTTTATATCCTGTCTTCTAATAAGAGACGCACGGTAGCTTAGAATATGTTAAAAACAAAACATAGGTAAAACAATCAATATTAGAAATGTTTTAAAAACCCATTAAACAAACAATCTAATTAAACCATCAATTTAAAACCGTCTCAAAGCATAATATAAAAATATAGCATGCCCCATCAAAAATCCTTTTTTAGATTAATTTTAGGATTACAGTACTCTTTTTAATCGCTATAAAATCCCTTTTAATCTTAAAAATCTGACCCCATGCTGTCTTTTACTGAAATATCAATAAATTACAACTACTGCATTTTTGAAACTCTGATGGGCAGAGTCCACTCTGAGGAACCTGTTGCTTGAGAAGACTACATAGAGAAACCAATCCCCTCTTAAAATGGTCTTGGTAAGAGCCAGTAACTGGATGCTGTGAATTGCCCATATAACTAATGGAACACTTAGGTGCCCCAGTCAGTATAATGTTCAGCTTGAGTTTTGATAGCAATGTTCTGCTATCACTGGGTTATTTAGAACAAATACAAGAATTTGTTGTGTGTTTTCAAGTTGTTTCTGTTATGACAACCCTAACTAACATGAACCTATCGCAGACTTTTCCTAGCAAGATCTGTTCAGAGGGCGGTTGCAATTCCCTTTCCCTGAGACTGAGGTCTTGTCTATACAAGGGGGGAAAATACGAACATGTTCGGAAAGGCAGGTATTTGCAATGATGTGACCTGCTTACTAACTCCGCATGACCCTCTAGGCAGATGGCAGTTGTGAGTGATTTACTTGCGATTTTAAATCTGCCACCGCCATACCTGTTAAAAAAACAGTTTCCCAGGGTGTGTGCAAGCAACACTTTGTATTTACAAAGTCAGAAAGAATTTTAAAAGAGTATAAAATCACCGTTTGATTGACTTACCAGATCCTCACTTAGCCTAAAAATCCAACAGCTGCTTGCCCTCTTTACTAGCCCCACCTCCATCCTCATCTAGCCAATCAGATTGCACTGCCTGTTCGTATTTGTGCAAATGTGAGTGTTCAAACGATCACACATTCACATGTCATACGGAGCTTTTTTAAAAATCCGTATGAAGCCCCGGACATGGTGCACACAGACTTTGCAGTGGATTTTGCTGCCCCCCTTCCGACTGACACATATTTGTGCAAACAGCCATGAAGGGATTGCCATATGCTCGCATGCTGTTGGTTTGTGTTTTTTGTTCGTTTGTTTTACCATATAGACAACACCTGTGAGAATGTGACTTGCCCAAGTCACCCAGTGGGTTTCCATGGCCAAGCGGGCATTTGAACCCTGGACTCTAAAGTTGTATTCCAATACTCAAACCACTATACCATGCTGGAATAATAATGCATACCTATTTCACAAGGACCAAAGTGATTTAAGCATGTAAAGAATACACATTGTTTGATATACTCCTTTATTAGATTTTTTTTTTAAAAATTAATCATATACTCTTACCAACTGTGGTTGATGTATCACGTCATCTCACCAGAGGCCACTTCTTGGTCTCCAGTTTTGGCTTTGAAATCTCAGGACCTGGGGTGCTACTAACCTGGCAAGGCTACTTCTGACTCAAACTACATTTAATATTAACTCCACAGTACAGAGGTGGGATACCTCCTGCAGTTGGGGATGGGACCACACTGAACTGCCCCGTTACCCATCAGGGGCACATTTGTCACTACTGTACTAGCAAATTTGCTGCCCCAATTACAGCTGAAACTTGGTGACAGCTATGACAACTCTATGGTGCCGACCACTTATTGTTACACCTCTGACAATCTACCATGAGCTCTCAGACTTTCAGTATTACTAGTGAAAGGACAGTATAAGGGTGAATATTTGTTGCTAAGCCAAGTGAGTCCAAAAGTTGTTCAGTTCCATTCCGGAAGGAATGTGTGGTCTAATACTGATGAAATGAATCCCACTGGTTTCTGCTGAACATGCTACAAAGGAAGGGGACTTAGGCACTTAGACTATAGCCTTCATGTCATTTCCTGAAGCAAATATTAGATTTCTAACTCTGTATTTACTTCATACTACCAATGTGAAGTTGATCTGAAAGTGGGGCAATCTGCAGGGAAAAATCCAGTGAGTAAAAGCTCAGACTTTTTCCTGTCCACTGGTTTTCTCCTGAAAATCCCCCACTACCTGTGAATTTTAGACTATTGCCCCTTTCCGCCATCACAGAAAAACTGGTTTGGATGTCCCTGGGGATGTTTGCAGGGGTAATTAATTTTGGGAAGGGTTGAACACCCCCTTCTCCCCTGTGAGTGCCCCTTCCCAATTTGTTTTACCTCAAGAAGTCAAACCTTGGGAGCACCCATTTGCTGAGGTAGTGTATACTTCTGCCTTTAGATGGATCAGAGATGCCATCAAGGCAAGACTTTGGGGCAGAAGTCCAGGGTCCCACTCAGCAGAATGAGCAGGAGGGCCCCCAAACACAGCAGGGCTGCCATACATCAAAATGTGGTAAGTGAATTTGGTAAGTAATATAATACATATGACTATCTAAAGGGGGGTGGGGAGTGCGTAAGAGCTTGGCCATGCATGGCCACTGGCCATACTAGCTGGAGGACTCTGGTAGTTGTCGTCTAAAAAGTAACTTATCCACACCCTGTACTAAGGCCCAAGTCTGAATTTATCCAGCTGCACCACTCAGAGGGAGTCCTATCTGTAAAAGGGCACAGTTTGTGTATTGTTGCTGTTACTTGTTTGGAGCCCTTGAAATAGTATGTACCATAAATACATACATAGTGACGTTGAATCGTGTTAGGCTCCCTGGATTGTGATTTATCTGGGAAGCCACTAGAGTTGGTGTGGAGGAAGAGAGACAAAGATGTATCATATTGCTTTGTATTTTATTTTTATTGCTTGACACCTGCCTATTCCTCAAAGTTAGGATTCAAATTTAGATGGGATTCTAACACCCGTTAGTTTTCTTCCTCGCCCCCCCTTAAAACAAATAATTAAATCATTCCTGCAAACTAGTAAGTGTTTTAACCTTTCTTTCTCTCTCTCCTCCCTCCCTCCTCCCCTACTCCAATCATAGGATGAAGATGAGACGCCACAAGCTCTTTTTGACTCTGTGCATGGCTGGTCTTTGCCTCATCTCATTCCTTCACTTCCTGAAGGCCCTCTCCTATGTCACGTTCCCCAGGGAATTGGCATCGCTTAGCCCCAACCTGGTCTCTAACTTTTTCTGGAACAATGCACCTGTCACTCCTCAGGTCAGCCCCGAACCTGGGGTTCCAGAGTTCCTTCGAACACCACTGTACTCCCACTCCCCACTACTCCAGCCTCTGTCTCCAAGCAGAGCCAGTGAGGAGCTGCACAAAGCTGAGTTTGTGCTGCCTGAAGATACGGCAGAATACTTTGTACACACTAAAGCCGGTGGTGTCTGCTTCAAGCCAGGCACCAAGGTATTGGAGAAGCCACCAATGGGCAGGCCAGATGAGAAAATAGAGGGAGCTGCTTCAGGGCGCATGAGCCGGAAACCTCTGAGCACCAATGGTACAAAGCGGCGTAAGTGGGTGGAGTGTGTGTGCCTGCCTGGTTGGCATGGGCCCAGCTGTGGTGTGCCCACTGTGGTGCAGTATTCAAACCTCCCCACTAAAGATCGTCTGACCCCACGGGAGGTACCTCGGAGAGTCATTAATGCCATCAATGTAAATCATGAATTTGACCTCCTGGATGTGCGTTTCCATGAGCTGGGTGATGTGGTGGATGCCTTTGTGGTCTGCGAGTCAAATTTCACTGCATATGGTGAACCACGTCCTCTCAAATTCCGTGAAATGCTACTCAATGGCTCCTATGACTACATCCGCCACAAGGTGCTCTACGTCTTCTTGGACCACTTCCCCCCTGGTGGGCGCCAGGATGGATGGATTGCTGATGACTATCTGCGCACTTTTCTCACCCGGGATGGCATCTCCCGCCTCCGCAATTTGCGGCCTGATGACGTTTTCATCATTGATGATGCAGATGAGATCCCAGCCCGCGATGGTGTGCTCTTTCTCAAACTCTATGATGGTTGGACAGAGCCCTTTGCTTTCCATATGCGCAAGTCTCTTTATGGGTTCTTTTGGAAGCAGCCTGGCACCTTGGAAGTTGTTTCTGGTTGCACAGTGGGCATGCTCCAAACAGTTTATGCCACAGATGGGATTCGCCTGCGCCGGAGAGAGTACTATACTATGCCAGGCTTTCGGCAGTATGAAAACAGCACAGGTCACATCCTGGTACAGTGGTCACTAGGCAGTCCTCTCCATTTTGCTGGCTGGCACTGTTCTTGGTGTTTTACTCCTGAAGGAATCTACTTCAAACTGGTATCAGCCCAGAATGGTGATTTCCCCCGTTGGGGCGACTATGAGGATAAGCGCGACCTTAATTACATCCGGGAGCTAATCCGGACTGGGGGGTGGTTTGATGGCACCACCCAAGAGTACCCCCCTGCGGACCCCAAAGAACAAATGTATGCCCCCAAATATCTGTTGAAGAACTATCAGCGGTTTAGTTACTTACTGGAGAATCCCTACCAGAACGCAGAGGGGGCTGGGTGAAGGGAGTGGGTCTTGCATGAGCAAATGGGACCTTAAGGAAAAAACGGGACAGTGAGGTGTTTATTTTGTTTTTCCTTCCTTTCCCCCACCCATTCCTGCTGGGGAAACATATGTTCTCTCCAGTCTCTGTCTGCCCCATTCCTGAAAAGAGACTTGGGTGTGGGTGTGTGAGGGGAATTCCTAGTCATGTGAATAAGGACCAGAGGAAGTGGGAACTAGCCCCAAGAACTGGCAGAGGTATGGCTCCTTTGCTTCTCATGTAGGATGGAAGAATCTTATGCAGAAAGCACCTCTCTGTGTGACAGGAGTGTGAATGTGTCAGAGCCTCTAAAGTCTTGGCAGGTGAGATAAGGATGGTACTGAATTCCCCTTTTAAAAGCCAGTTTGAGTCTGAGTCACTTGAAATCAGTCACTCTCCCATAGGCTCTGTTCTCCTTTAACATATGGCCATCCATTTAGTCCATAGAAACTGCAGAAAGTATACAGGTGTAAACACTCCTTGCCTTGGTGGTTTCACAGCATATGATAAAGCTTGGCCAAAGAACACACTGACCCTGGTTACAGCATTTTTATTTATAGCTGGAGCAGATGACTGGCAACTTCAGTAAAAGGGGTGTGTGTGGGTGTGTAAGAAGTGTGAGAGAATTTTTGTAGTTGACAACAGGAGTTATGCTCACCTTGGATATGTATATTTTTGCCATGTGTGTTTTGTTACCCACTGGTGTAAGAATGGGTGCGCACAAAAAACGGGAGCAAGGTAGCACCAAAGAACTCTGCTTTCCTTCTCATGTTTATGGACATTCAGGGAAAATCTACAAACTGGCAGGGTATGAACACTGAAAAGTGGTGTGATTTTGCTCAGTAAATGGAAGTTTTTGGTAGCCAGCCTCTAATGTGGAAGTAAGAGGTCTCCAATTTACAGGGGATAAGTCCATTTTCGATACATTTCCATCTTCCACCACTCAAAATGTGATGTTTACATTTTTGTCTAAACTGGGGTGCATATAATGCTTCAAATTGCTTCTAAGGAAAAGAGGCATTGGGATATTAATGCTCTCATGTCCATCCTACTACTTCTGGAACAGGAGAGGTGTAAAGGTACAGTACTTGGCTCTATGATGCCGCCATTTTGAGGACAATGCTATATTGTTAGTCTAGCTTTTGCATACCCAATTATGTGGTTTGCATAAGAGGGTAGAGGTTGTATGTTTAATGGAATTGATATAAGAACCCATGGTTACATCCAGGTGCCAAGCACTCAATATTCAGTGGTTGTTTCCATCCTTTCTCCTTCAATTAAATTGCTCCAGGGTGATGACCCCAATCACTTTATGGACTTTGTGTCTTTTCAATCAGGGTGAAAGGTATTATAAACCCCACGTCAAGTTTGCTGCTAAAGAAATACATGAAACAATGAGCCACTGCATTAACTGCAAGAAACAGTGATATATGTGCAGTTAGGGTAGGAGCCCCATTCTTCCAAAAAGTGTTCTTTGCCAGTGGAACAGTGTGTTAACCTTCCCCCCACCTTTTCTGGCTACCCTCAGCTTCCACATTTTTTCCTGCCCTTGTATGTGTCCCTTGATCCCTCTAACAGACACAGAAAGTGCTGCATGTATGTCTGTTTTTCCCAACCCAGTGCCATCCAGATGTGCTTGGCTAGTGGAATGAGCCATCCTGCAAACTGGATGGAGCATGGATCTTCCAGCCAATCATCTTGTACTACAGTTCTCATTGTCCCCATGCATGCTCCAACATACCTGATGCTTGGGTTCCATGAAGCACACAGCAAGTTTGCACTCTGCCATATTCATATGACAGACCATTAAGACTGAACACTCATTTTTGGTACCACAAATCATCTTGTGGATAATCTTTTATCTAAAGTAACAGCTTCTCTCCTAGCAGAGAGAACTTTCTGGAACAGTATTTTGAACCATAAAGTAATGGGTTGTACTGTTGGCATTCGTGCTCCAGCCAACTTACAGGATGGCTCCTTCTACCATCCAAGTGCTCTACCATGTAAAAATAGTTTATGTGGATTGATCCTTACACCTTTAAAATGGAGCACATTCTTCTTTGACAATGCACAGCTAAATAGTATTCAGCTTGCTTGAAGTCTCTGTCCATTTAGCCAAGATGGTGACGCATCAGGCTTGCTTCGTTATCCTTTGCCTTGTGTACCACCATGAGGCACTTCTGGTCAATGTTAAATGTTCAGTTCTATATAGATTGCCTCCTGCTCTATCAAAGTGTCAAACTGACCCACAGAATGTGCTTGATTGTTAGAGGATAAGGATCCTGAGTTGCACACAGGACACCCTGGAAAGGGGTGTTTTAGAAAATGGTGGTGTAGATCAGCTGTCAAATTGCTGTGCTAAAGTGACCACCTGGCAGTAGCAAAGAAGCAAATGGGAATGAATGGGAGTTAGTCAAACATCAGTGGTCCCCAACACTACTGCACAGGGGAAAGGAAGAAAGCATTTTCTTTCATTCTCAGAAGGAAATGAGAGCTAAGGCTCCAACCTTCAGCTTTTTGTGACCACTCTACCAATTTTAACATACTGATTAGAACAGAGATGGGACTCATATCATCCTCCAGAAAGGTTACTGGTTTACAACTCCCAGCATTCCTCATCATTGGCTGTGTTGGCTAGCAATATTGGGAATTGCAGTCCAGCAATAGCTGGAGCCTCACATGATTCCCACCCTTGGATTACAGTATGCTCCTTTATTACTTGTCTGTGGGTAGGGAGATGGGAGAAGCACCCAAACTCTTGTGACCTGGAGAGTACAGTATGTGTATTTGTTATCCAGCAAGGCTTACTTGTGAGCTGAGACTTTTGAGGCTCTGAGTTCAAACTGTAGAAATGCACCCAGTCAAGAAATGACACACCTTCACCTACTGGGCTGTTTCTTTGAGAGAATGCACTTCACCCTTCCTTGCCGCAGCTCAGCTGACTGTTCGTTTTGGTCCCTGCACTTGCTGGACAGGGCGTGCTTTGTGTGTGCCTCTAGGGCTGGCTTTCACAATTACTGCTCATGAATTCTTAATACTCCCATCAGCACAGTCTCTAGGCTCCATCTGTCTCTGAAGCACCACACAGGGAGGGAATTCCTAGCCTCGCCTTTATTCTTTCTGCAACTCTGTAGCCCCCTCCCCTCCCTGCTCTCTTTTTCCACTTCTTCAGTTTTCTCCCCTCCTCCACTGTTCTGTGCAAGGAACAGATCCCATTGTAACTGGATAAGTTAGCACTGAATTCCTTTGGGACTCTGAAAGGACTCTTTGTTCTGGTCTCCTTCTTTGACTGCACCAAAATGAAACTTGAAACTGACCTCTGTTGGGGTAGAAAAGGAGAATTTACAGTAAAAGCTTTGCTTCTTTTTCTTTTAAAGACACCATTTGCATATGGTGGCTTCGCCTTTTTTTTTTTTAAAGAAACCTTTCCCATTTAAGGACTGCCTATTTAATTATTTATTATGTAGCTAGAACATAGATCCATAGAGTTGACATTGAGGAACTTTGCACTGATTCAAAAACAAACCAACACTGGGCTTTTGGCAGCAGGGGGTGGGTAGGTAGCGGCAGGTAGTGGCTAAAAAGACAATGACTTTGGGGGAGTGTCTTGACTCACTACTGTTGTTGGCACTTAATCTGACCCCTTAGTTTTAGAAAGAAAATGGAGCTGAGTTGATGCGTGCCTCATAAATATAGAATTCAGCCTGAAGGGAAGGTACTCAAGTGAATCACATCATCCTGTATATCTCTCTATGTGAGACAGGTAGAAGAGGTAAACCTTAAGGGTAGAGCCCTTTGATGATTTAAGAGCCTGATGGCATGCATGCATGCATGCACATGCACACACACACACTATTGAGGAGGCTGACACAAGTAGGGACTGATGCAGATAAACTTCAGAGCACACATGGCTGACACCTCATAGTGAGTCAGTTGTATCCATGTTCCAGAGATGCTAGTAGCCTTGCACATCTCTGCTGACAGAACTCACTGTGGTCTGGTGGCAGTGAGCAAAGTGGTCCCATTTGATGGGGGGTAGTGGCACTGTTTAACCTGGCACTGAAATAAAGCCAATGTTGGTGCCAGTCACAACTCTAAGGAGAGGTCATTCCATAACTAGGATGTGGCACCAAAGCAGGCTCTCTCCCATATCCTCACACAAGATGTTTCTGCAATAGGTGGAAGGACCCCTCCAGCAGACCTCAATCCTTGGGCAGACATATTCTTTTGGAGGACTGCTCAATGCTGCCATCTGTGGGTTCTACAAAACAAAAGTTCCTGCTGCTGCTGAAGTAATGTTTAGAGCATCTGCTGCTGCCTCTACACTATTGGCTCATGGTTTTGATTCAATATCATTGTAAATGTATGGACATAATTTGTGCATGGTGTTAATTGAAGCTGAAGTGAATGATGGCCTGAATCGTATGGTAAGTCCTAAATAGAGTAGACCCATTGAATCAATGGGATTTACCTATATGTTGAATCACAATTCAGCAATGGATTCAGTGGGTTTATTCTAGTTGAGAATACTTGATTGATGCAGGCCTGTTTTGAAACACATCTGTGGGTTTTGAAAGGAAATTTAGTTTTTAAAACCTCTTTTGTTACTCTCATAGGAAAATAGTGGGTAGATTGAAGTACTTTGGCAGAGGACTTTCCCTCCTGAGCAGAAGAGTCTTCACTATAGTGTTGTGTCTGCCTAGTTGTAAGTGTACCAATGGTACTGCACCCACAACAGTACTATGAACGTTACATTTAAATCTTTCTAGCAGTAGCTTGCCAGCTGGAGATCTTGAATGTACGGAATGGCTCTCTTCCCTCTCCTCCTTATCCCAGTCCCCATGAGTAGCTGAAGGAGGCTGAGAAGTACCGGTACATCTTGTGATTGCCTAGCAACAACAGGAGCTGTTTGTCTTTCTCTTTGCCTCCCACCTCCACCCCACTCTTTCTTAACAAACCTCCAAGAGAGTTTAAGCATCAGCCAGGGACATCTGCTATGTCCAGTAATTGACACCTGAGTGGTTGCTTTGTAGGAGAGCTTGGAAAAGTTATTTTTGGATTACAGTTCCAGATTCCCATCAACCAGCACAGCCACTACCCATGCTGGCTGGTTTATCCTGGGTGTTATGGTCTAAAAATAGTTTCCAAGCTCTGCTTTGTAGCCAACATGTTCAGAAAAGCCCTCTCCTTAACAATACCATATTCCACTTCTTTACCCATTTTTTGAAAAGGATTCAAACAGAGCCTGCAGAATTGCTCCTGGACTGTCACTCCAGTTGCAGGCTAGACTGCTCCTCTATATTTTAAAACACAGAACGTTGTCTCATAGGTAGAAAAATAATATGACGAAAAGAGAATCCCACCTGCTGTTACGTCTGTAGACAGTGCCCCATCCCCTGCATCCCCCCATATGGTCTCTTCCCCGCAGAGGAAAGTTGTCCAGGGTGAGAACAGTTCTGCATCTTAATATGAACTAGGCATTAGAGAATAGCACCTTTAATCTTCTCTTGACTACTTTTTCACTTCTTGTATGATACAAGGTAGCAAGATGTGCAACTTCTGGCACTAGAAATTCTTGGGTAATAACCTATTTGTATTAATTCTCATTTATGTCCATGGGTAGTCTGTGATCTTGGGTACACCTCCCACCTTACCTAGTTTGATGAGACAAAATTGGTACTGCTTTGAGGGCTGAATTTGGTACAGAACCGAGGGTTGCTCTTTTAGGGACATTCTTTTTCCTTCTCCCCTCCCTCTCTATATTGTCTCCCCCAATTTCTGCCTTAAGCCTAGATGTTCAGCTGCTTAACAAAACGGGAAGATTCATAACTTATATTGTAGCTGGTGCAGAAGAATGCTCTGAGTCATTTAACTCTCTTTTTTATCACAACTCGGTAGAACTAACGTTTGCTTTTGATCTCTGCCTGCTCCTAGCCCACTATACCATTGTTTCTTGTCTACCTTCTCTTTTGCTAATGCAGATCAGACCTGAAGTGGCCACTCTCTAGATTGCAAGGGAACACGGTGTTTTACAGACCTTAAGCTAAGCCCTTTGAAGAGGGAACAGGACTAGGTACATCTGCATTTATGTCAGTCTTCAGAGTGGTTTTGTGACCTTCTGGATGAATTTTTAAAAAGGGAAAATACAGAGATAGTAAATGGTGTGGGAACAAAAGTGGAGGGAGGAATTTGAGGGCCTTAAGCACAGTATGAAAAAAAAAAACACCCTCAAACAGTCATGATACACCAGCCTCCACCAACATGGGGCCCTCCACATGTATTAGTCTGCATCATCCTGCATTTCCCATAATACCCAATACTAGTGGGGATGATGGAAATGTAATTGAGCACTTAAGAAGGGCAATGGGTCAGAGCAGGCTGTATTATACACTCACTGAAAATACCAGGGCTGATCTATCTACCTAAAAGGGATATGAAGAAAAATGGTCCACAAGGGTGTACAACCACTGTCCAGTGCAATTCCTGAGGCAACAACTGAGCAGTATTCTGCAGGGAAGAGTCCTATAAATGGGAACTCCATATCTTAAGGAAAGGATAGAGAGGGGCTTTCTCATACTAGCAAACTGTAATAGCTTTTGTGCCCCCTGTTGGCTAAGGAATATATGGGACTTGCCAAATAAGTAGAATAAGCCCTTTAAAGTCTAATTTATAAATAACTTTTGTAAGGATAAATCAAAGTGTACATACTGAAATCATTTTCTCTGTAAATGGTTGGATTTCATTTCACCCTTAAAGGGATGTTTAAAGGAAGAAATAAAACAAATTACAAATCGTGAAAGGGAAACTGGGACTTGTGGTGTTCTTTATTTCCTACTAAATGGAATGGCATTCATCAGAAGGGAGCAGGGAAGGCTCACTTGTCTCTTTCAGTTTGGAAATGAGTATATTTGTATACCATTCTCCTTTTGCCTGGCAGAGCAATGCCCATTCAACTGAATGATTATATGCACAGTTAAGAAATGTTTGTGTTCCCTCCATAATAGGACAGCAGAATATGTCATCAACCCTTTTATCACTCATATTATTGCCAACTGGAGCTGTATTTTTTTTCATGCTGGGATATTCCACACAGAATTGTCTAATGAACAACACAGTAATATAGGACTGAAACACGGTCCAATGACTCCGTCTCTAACAGACTCTGAAGAAAGGAGCAGCAATGGGATGTCAGGCAAAACAGGATGCAATGCCATGAAAGCTAAATTTCCATTGATGAGTCTGTTAGTGTTAATGTATCAAAATATACTATATAGTGAAATTCTTACACCATCTTTTCAGCAGAGGTCAGTTAGTCATAGAAAGCTTATGTAATATCAGATTATACCATAGAATCATAGACTTGGTTCAGAGAGTTACTACGTAGCAATAACTCCTCTTCTTCCTTGCACACAAGTCAGCTATGGTAGGAGCTCATGAGTAGCACTCTGCTCTCAGTCCAGAACAATTTTGCATATTTACAAACTAATATATAGTGGGCCCTTGGTATCCACTGGGGTTTGGTTCCAGGACCCACCATGGATACCAAGATCCATGGATGCTCAAGTTCCATTATATACAATGGCATAGTAAAATGGTGGTCCTTATAAAAAATGCAAAATCAAGGTTTGCTTTTTGGATTTTTCTTTTTGGGGGGAAGAATATTTTCAAATCATGGATGGTGGAACACGTGGATGCAGAATCTATGGATAAAGAGGGCTGACTGTATACAGTAAGACCCCCTTATCTTCAGGACTAGTATCTGCAGTTTGACTTACCTGCGATCCCCAAAAAAAACGCCCTCTTCTGCTCCTACTCACCTGCTACCCCATGGAGGGGAGAGTAGCTGAAGAGAATATTCATATGTTAGGGCACAGCTTGATCCCCTTGAGTGCTAAGACCAGCTGGAAGGCAGCCACAGAGCAAAAGCCCAGGCTTACAGGGCCATGGCTGCCACCGCCAGCTGAAATCCTTCCTCACCTTTTCCTTACCTTCCTCACTCCAGGCTGCCAGTTGTTGGTAAGTGACTTGGGGAGTTGAAGCCCAAAACCTCTCTGGTGGTGGAATAGGGACTCCCCTCCTCTGCATTCAAAGGGAGAATTGGTACCTGAAAAACAAGACACTTGGCCACCCTGCAGACTCCTGAGCTGGTCAAGAGGACTGCACCCTTCACATTGCAGGGGAAGAGATGCTGCTTGCAACACTCCTTCATATAAATAAGCCAAACCAAACCAAACCGCTCTGGGCCAGAACAACTTTTTTTTGCTCCCTGCTAAACCAGCTTCCCTCTGTCCTGTCCTGTCTTACTCTTGACAGAGAGGTTTGTTCAGGGAAAAGATGTATGCTCTCTTCCCCCGCACCCCAGTGTACCCACCCACCCACCCATCCTCCCTGTCACCTGATATAGAATCCACTTGCTGCCTCCTTGTACTGCTTGCACCACTGGGAATCCAAGCATCTTAGGAGCTCCTTCAACTGACACCCTGTTAGGGGCCACTGACATCTTGGATTTCTCTTGCTAATCTCATATGTTAGTTTTTCTGATATACTGTATTTATCCACTTTTGTACTGAAAGATCCTCTAATGTTTCCCACAATTTCACAGGTTTGGAAGGCATCTTCAAAGATTAACCAGTTTAAACAAATTTGAGCTTTGGCCCAGACTCCCCAGTTACTGGCATTGAAAAAAACAATCCTATGCTCCATTCACTGTTTGTAACATGCAATATGAATTGCTCCCCAATACTATGTCTATTCTGGGCACCACAATTCAAGAAGGAAATCGACAAGCTGGAATGTGTCCAGAGGAAGGTAACCAAAATGGTGAAAGGTCTAGAAGCCATGCCCTATGAAGAGCAACTTAGGGAGCTGGACATGTTTATTTTTATTTGTACAATTTCTATGCTGCCTTTCTCCCAAAGTGGGATCCAAGGCAGCTCACAGAACAATTAAAATCACAATTAAAACCAACTTAAACATACAAAGTAAAAAACATATGAGAAACATACTCCGATAAAAGCCACAATTATATGTTGAAGGCCTGCTTAAACAAGAATGTTTTTGCTTGCCAGTGAAATGAAAACAGGGAGAGGGCCAGCCTAGCCTCCTGCGGGAGGGAGTTCCAAAGAGTGGGAACAGCCACAGAGGAGGCTCTCTCGTGTCCTCACCAAGCTAGCCTGTGATGATGACGGGACTGACAGAAAACCTTCCCCTGAAGATCTTAAAACCCTTCTAGGTTTGTAGAGGAAGATACAATCTTTCAGATAGTCTGGACCTAAGCTGTGTAGGGCTTTATAGAACATGATCAGCACTTTGAATTGTGCCCAGAAATGAACTGGTAGCCAGTGAAGCTGTTTTAACATGGGAATTATATGCTCCCTATAACTAGCCCCGGTCAGCATTCTGGACCCACTGAATGCTGGGTCAGCATTCCACCTGTAGAGTGCGTTACAGTAGTCCAAACAGGATGTAATCAAGACATGTGTCACCACAGCCAGATCTTGACATGTCAAGGAACAAGCACAGCTGGCACACTAGTTTTAATTGTGCAAATGCACTCCTGGCTACTACTGAAACCTGGGCATCCAGGCTCAGAGTTCAGTCCAGGAGAACACACAAGCTGAAAGCCTGAGATTTCAGGGGGAGTGTAACCCCATCCAGCACAAGCAGGGTCTCTATTTCCTGATCAGCCTTTTGACTGACCAGGAGCACCTGTCTTGTCTGGATTAAGGTTCAATGTATCTGCCTTCATCCAGTCCATTACTGACAACAGGCATTGGCTAAGTACCAAGACAGCTTCCTTGGAATCAGATGGAAAGGACAGATAGAGTTGGGTGTCATCAGCATATTGGTGACACTGTACCCCAAAACTCCAGATGACCTCTTCCAGGGGTTTCATGTAGATGTTAAATAGTATGGAGAACAGAACAGAACCCTGAGGGACTCCACAGGCCAATGGCCAGGGTGTCAAACAGGAGTCCCCCAGCACCACCTTCTGAGTTCACCCCTCCAGGAAAGACTGAAACTACTACATAACATTGCCCCCAGGGCCCATCCCAGAGAGGGAGCCCAGAAGGATACCATGGTCGATGGTATTGAAAGCTGCTGAGAGGTCCAATAGAACCAACAGGGACACACTCCCTTGTCCAGTTCCCTGCATAGGACATCCACCAAGGCAACCAAAGCTGTCAACTTCCCATAGCCAGAGCTGAAGACAGATTGAAATGGACCTAGATAATCCATTTCATCCAGAAACCCTAGAGCTCGGAAGGTTTCCCACTCTAGAACCTTTGTAGGAGGAATGAGTCTAAAAATAAAAATGTATTTAAAATTCCAGGGATCTAGCCCTTTTTTAAAAAAAGCAAAAAAATATCTTCATTAAAAAGAGGAGTTAAAATCGTTTACTTTCAAATTCATGCAGAGTGACTTAAGAATGCTGAGACAAGCTCAACATTTAAAAGTGTATTCAGAGGTCTGTGGTCTGTGATCACCCAGTTAAATTAGACTCATTACAAAAACAAAGGAGTCAGTTTAAAAATGCAAATCAAAAGTTTACTGAAGGTATATCAATCTCAATTTACATACTAAAACAAACTTTAAAAAGAGTGTTCCTAACTAACTAGGAGGATTTAGGGTAGAAAGACTCACCCAGCCTTTAGTGGTAGAAGGCTACATGGTGAACATCATGGCATAGTTTCATAGCAGCATGGTTACATAAGATGGCAAAGACAAAGATGGCTACAGCCGCATGGAAACTCTAACTTAAAAGAGACTCACACAAAGAGCAATAAAATTTAAATTAGGTCATGTGTTGAATGACATCGTCTTGGAAAGATGTGACCAGTGGGGTGCCACAGGGTTCTGTCCTGGGCCCAGTGCTATTCAACATCTTTATCAATGACTTAGATGAGGGAATTAGGGGCATACTTATCAAATTTGCAGATGACACCAAATTGGGAGGAGTAGCTAATACCCTAGAGGACAGGATCAAAATTCAGAATGACCTGGATAGACTGGAGAGCTGGGCCAAAGCTAACAAAATGAAATTCAATACGGAGAAATGTAAAGTACTGCATTTAGGGCGGAAAAATGAAATGCATAAATATAGGATGGGAGAGACCTGGCTGAATGAGACTACGTGCGAAAGGGATCTAGGAGTCCTAGTAGACCACAAGTTGAACATGAGCCAACAGTGTGATGCGGCAGCTAAAAAGGCCAATGCGATTTTGGGCTGTATCAATAGAAGTATAGTGTCTAGATCAAGGGAAGTAATAGTGCCACTCTATTCTGCCTTGGTCAGACCTCACTTAGAATACTGTGTCCAGTTCTGGGCACCACAATTCAGAAAGGATATTGACAAATTGGAGCGTGTCCAGAGAAGGGCAACTAAAATGGTGAAAGGTCTGGAAACGATGCCTTATGAGGAGAGACTTAGGGAACTGGGTATGTTTAGCCTGGAAAAAAGACGGTTAAGAGGCGATATGATAGCCCTGTTTAAGTATTTGAAGGGATGTCACGCTGAGGATGGAGCAGGCTTGTTTTCTGCAACTCCAGAGACTAGAACACGGAGCAATGGGTGCAAGCTCCAGGAACAGAGATTCCACCTCAACATGAGGAGGAACTTTTTGACAGTAAGAGCTGTTCGGCAGTGGAACACACTCCCTCGGAGCGTGGTGGGGTCTCCTTCCTTGGAGGTCTTTAAACAGAGGCTGGATGGCCATCTGTCGGGGATGCTTTGATCAAGATTTCCTGCGTGGCAGGGGGATTGGACTGGATGGCCCTCGTGGTCTCTTCCAACTCTGCAATTCTATGATTCTATGATTCTATGACCCAGCACTCCAGTTGGCTAGAAGTGCCCAGTGAAATAAGAGAAAGGGAGTTTGGGAGAACAGAAGCATGCAGGGAAAAATCCTAGACTTATCTTAGGATGTGAATGGGATACACAAGATTGCTTTTACATTAAAATAATTATTTCCCTACATACTACATTCCCCTTCTCAGTCGTAGGGTACTCCATGAACAATCTTCATTTCTTCTCGTAGTTTCAGGAAACTGTCCTTAGGAAGAGGCTTAGTTAAAATATCAGCTATCATTTCTTCTGAGTTGCAGTACTCCAGTTGAACAAATTGACTCTGGCACATCTCTCTCACCTTGTGGAAGGCAATGTCTATGTTATTCTTCAGAGGCTTGTCACTCTGAGAAATTTTGATACAGCTTTGATTGTCTTGCATCAAAATGGTTGGCTTGGGTTCTTGTATCCCAAGATCCAGAAGCAAATTCTGCAGCCTTTTGATTTCATCGCAAGCTGTTTTCTCTGAGATGCACTCGGCACCTGTGGAACTATCCGCCACTGTACTCTGCTTCCGACTTGTCCAACTTACTGCTCCACCACTGTAAAAGATGATGTTTCCACTGGTTGATTTTCTCTCTACCAGATCGCTGCCCCAATCAGCATCTGCATAGGCAATCAGCCGTGGCTTGTCACATGCTGGCAGCATCAGTTTGAAGTCAGCGGTTGATTTTAAATATCTTAAAATTCTTTTCACTGCAGTAAAATCTCAAAGAGTAGGAGAATTAACCATTCTACATAAGATGCCAACAGCATTTGCAATATCAGGTCTAGTGAAATTCGCTATGTACAGAAGTTTTCCAACTGCAGTTCTGTACTTTTCACTGTCTCTCAAGGGTTCAGATGCCTCATTGTTCTTTAAGAAACCTACTTCCATTGGAGTTTGAGCATCCTTTGCATCTTTTAAGCCAAGACAGTCCAGAAGATCTATAATCTTTTGCTTTTGATTAAGAAAGAAGCTTCCATCATGGTCTCTTTCAATTTGTACTCCAGAATCCAGAAATTCTAACTTTAACCAGCAAGTCAATTTGGCTAGAAAAGAAAAGCAGCATTTTAAAAGGAATGCTACCCACTACAAACCCCCCTCCTGTTCTGAGTGTGGCAGGGGACTAGACTGGATGGCCCTTGTGGTCTCTTCCAACTCTATGATTCTATGCTTCATGTCCTGCATGAACCAGTTTAGAGCTTTTTTCTTTTTGGAATTGTTAATGTGAATTTAATTCCCCTCTCCCTAAAATGAATGCTATTCTTGCAAAATTATACAGCCATATCTCAGTTAACAAAACTTCTGAGAAAAAAAGCTCCTTTTTACAAAGTCTATTTAAATCCACCAACTTCCCGTTTTTCTCTGTATAGCTGTAAGTTTTTGTTTTTTTTAAGCAGCATCAGCATTGAGAGGATGGTGAAAGAGGACCAGAGAAACACAGACTTTCAATGTCAGGTTGCAGCAGTATGTTCATAGTAAACAATGCAATAAAGCTTGAGCTGGGAAAGATTGAAATTCTACTCTAACTGATTCTACTCTAGCTGTGTGTGCTTACCTTCAACAGGCAACATAAACAGTAGCTACCTCCAGAATCCCCTACTGAGGGACTTCTGGGCGAAGCAAGATGGTGAGCAGACATCTAATCATGCTCTGCGACAGAGATGGCTGCCAGCAGCAATTGCCAACTGGAGAGAAGATCCAGTCGGTGGGAATCCAGTCCAGATAAAGGGAGGCTAAAAGGATCAACCACTTTAGCCACAGAAGACCCAGCTCCTCCCAAGGAGACCACCAGGAATGAGTGGAGTGTGTGTATGTGTGTGTGGGGGGGGATTAACAACTTGTCCAGCCGCTGTTCAGCAAAACATTAATAAAATGGACATTAAGCTCACTAAACTTAGCTTTCTTTTCATTTATTATAAATAACTTTTGGATGTTGGACTTATTGGAGAAAAAAGAAATCTTTGAATCAATGCCTAGGTGAATTTCCTGCCTTTTGTAATAATGTGAGAGGCCTTGAAGACTATCTTTAAAAGCTTTTAATACTATAGATTGAAATCAGAGAGTCTAGCATACTGTGGGAAGAGGGAACAAAATTATTTTTTTACGGATGTAGTATTCTGAAAAGAGGGAAGTAACTTTTTAAAGTTGGAAGATTGAGTGTTTTTGAAGCACCTTGTGAGTAAAAATCTTTTCAGAAACAGACCGCCTTGTTTGGAGAAAGCAGAATTGTTTTGGCTGAGAGAGTTATTTAACTGGAAATAATTGGAATAACAACAGAGGCAAGTGCCCAGCTGAGTCCTAGCTACATTGTTTCAGAGGAGGCATTGAGGAGCCGGATGTGTTAACTCTGTATACCAAAATCTCGTTAAATGGAAAAACCGTAAAGATGCAACCTCTACAAGATTAAACTGCAGAGATGTGGCAACAGATAATGGAGGAATGGGAATTGTTGAGAAATTATTTTAAGAACTATAGAGTGAAATTTGGCTTGACCAAGGAATCAGAAGATAAAGATGAAGTGAGAGAACCAGAAGAAGCTATGGGACCTGATATAAAAGATCAAGGCAGAGGAGTCAACTTGAAGTCAGAAGTGAGTGAAGATACTTTTTTAGATGGAAGTTTCTGCTTGGACCAGGAAGATTTTGGAGTCCTAGAGGTTATTTTGCAAGACCTGGGTGAGAAGGACCGGAACATTGGATACAACACTGAATGAAAGAGTGACACTGACTGTGGAGAGGGTGGCGATATGGGTAGGGTGAGTTAATGGAAGAATGCACTCCCCCCCTCCAGATTTTATGTAAGTTGAGGAGCAATCTACAATTTGGGCTACTGCAAATTTGGGCTCTTGCAAAGATTTGGCACACAAAAAAAGTTAGAATTAAACAAGAAGACCAAAAAATAAGGATTGCCTTTTTTGGATTTTAGATATTACTATTGGGGCTTGTTTGGTACTAGTTTAACAAAAAGATTTAAGATCTAAAGGAAAGGAATGGAATGGAATAGACTACATAAGATACTACTTTTAAAATGCTGTTAAGGTTGAGTTATATGGGTTCTAGTGACTTGGCTATATAGAAGGGAAAATAAAGAGTAAGTTAAAAGGAGCTAAAGGCTTGTGTTAAAGTAATAATTGTTGAACTTATAATTGCTTTTTAAAATGAGGAGAAGAATGTAACCTTTTTAAATAGTTGACTGGGAGATACTGGCGATGTTATAATAGAAGTATGTATGCTTAAGAGGCAAAGCATCATAGTTTTGTTTAGAAATAGTTGATAATGATTACTAATGTTTATTAGTGCTTATGTATTAATAATTGATGGTTCCTGGGAAGACTTTTTTAAGAGTTTAAGATTTGATTTGGATTATCAACAAACATGGGTCACCTATCGCCACCACCTACGACTCCTCGAGCGCTTTCATCAGCGCTGTCTACGCACAATCCTAAATATACACTGGACTGACTATGTGACGAATGTTGCTGTCCTTGAGCAAGCAGGGATCACCAGCATTGAGGCCATGATATTGAGAACACAGCTGCGCTGGGCAGGGCACGTTTCTAGGATGGAGGACCATCGCCTCCCAAAAATACTACTCTACGGTGAACTCGCCACGGGTCAGCGTAAGAGGGGCGCTCCAAAAAAGCGATACAAAGACTCCCTGAAACAACATCTCAGGCTTGGCCAAATTGATCACCAACAGTGGTCCGCCCTGGCCTCACATCGGGAGGCATGGAGACGCACTATCCACAATGCTGCAGCCTTATTTGAGAACTCACGACGAACAAGTCTTGAAGAGAAACGACAACGCAGAAAGAATCACAACCCAAAAACATCACCCAAGGAGACCTTCTGCTGTGCTTTTTGCAACCGGACTTGTTTATCTCGGATTGGCCTTTTTAGTCATCAGCGCGCTTGCAGAAAGCGCGGGATGAGTCCTTCCTGAATCTTCGTTTGCGAAGAAAAGCCAGAGAGAGATTTTATAGAAAGTTGGTGAAGATTTATTGTATGAGTCAGGTATTGATGGATCTTATAGTTGATTTTAGGTTATTAACTGCTGAAGAGAAAATTGGAAGTCACTTTTATTTTTCTTTATACTATTTGTATCTATCTCTTTTATTTTAATTTTTTTTTTGCTCTTTTCTCTTTATTGTTCTATGTATTCTAGTTGTTCTATTTTATCTATTGGAAATTTTAAATAAAACTGTTTTTTTAAAAAACCCAGAATCCCTTATTGAGCATTCATGAACAATGAAACAGAGAGAAAAGGGGAGTACAGGTAAGCCTACCTTACCAGCTACCTCCAGCTTGTTAAAAAACATAGACGACCACCAAGATGGAAATCATAAGAAAAGCAGAGGCTGGTGAAATCAAAATATAAATATAAATAAAATAAAATAAATCCCTGGATAATTTTGGAAGAAGCTTACAGGTGGTCTCTAGGAGGTACAAAATGTTTTGTTTACTTATGTAAGTCCTGGTTATTTCATTTCATGTCTTCATATTGTGAGTTTTGACTAAAAAGTTTGCTGAAACATGCTGAACTGCTCTTTTCACTTGTGGTATAGGAACCTATTCCTATACTTTCCATTTTATTTCTGCCACTGGTATCAACTTTTCTATTGAATAAGTAATGTCCAGGAAAACATCTACTCCATTAACAGGTACTTGTACTTGTGCACCCATATATGATGGTTAACACAGAATAGAATAGAATAGAATAGAATAGAATAGAATAGAATATGGAGGCTCTGGGATTCGGAGTATATTAGTTAAAAAATAAACTTTTCCAAGCTCTGATTAAAATGTGTTAGCCCACCTTTCTGCCTTAATATTTCACTACATGTTGTGAACTACCCTGGATGTATGAGACTTCAAAAAGATAGAGTATAAATTGAAATAAATACTGGACACTGAAAGCAGGTCACTGCTGATATATAAGCACCCTCACTGAGTACTTACAGTGCTTTTCAACTAACTGGACAGCTCTGGTCCATCCGTACACAACTTATCAGTGGGAAGGTTTTATCGAAGTAAAGTACGAGCTTCCACAATACCTTCTGTATGCATTATAAGGGACACAATCAGAAGATGAAAATATGAGATGTAGCATGAACTGCGTGGAGGGAGGCTATGTTGAACCCCCTTGAAAAACCCCTCACCAAAAGGTCAGAAATAGTTTAATTCTTCATCAAGACAATGTGCCTGCTCACACAGCACTTTCCGTGAAACAGTTTTTGGCTGATAAATACATGACTACACTTGAACATCCTCCATATTTGCCAGATTTGGCACCATCTGACTTTTTTCTTTTCCCTAAAGTGAAAACAGTGTTTAAAGGAACACATTTTGAGTCAATTGTTGCAGTAAAGAAGAAAACGGCAGATGTGTTGAAACAGCTGACAGAAACTGATCTGCTCCATGCCTTCAACCAGTGGAAAACAAGACTGCATCAATGTGTGAGTGTGAATGGAGAGTATATTGAAGAGGACAAGCATTAGAATTGTAGTGCATATAAATAAAGAAGGGTTATCAATTTTGTTATTTAATAGACAGACCTCGTATAAACATAGCAGTTCTGGGGGTGAGTGAGCTACATAAAATTGACAGGCTTAGGTCACTTTGGGTCAGATAACTAACTACCGGTATATAGGGCCTTACCACACTCTGAAGAAAAGCAGCAAAGCAGCAGGAATGTTCCGTCTTTCCTGCTGCCTTACTGCATGATGTTGGAGTTCTTTCGTTCCAGTTCCATAGGGGACTGAGGTAAAACCGTGTCTTTTTGCTAACCAGAAAATCCATTTGCAAAAAGAAGCAGTTTTACCTCAGTCCCCCACAGGACTGAAACAAAAGAACGCTGGAAGACCAGTGACACCATGTACACAACCTATCAGTGGGAAGGTTAAACATCAACACTCTGGTCAGTTAATTGTCAGTTGGCATTTAAAGCAGCTGTGTGTTTGTGTATTTTGCTGATGTTGGAATTTGGAAAACCAGTGGATGAGAAAGACTTCAGACATCTGAACTATGGATCGTACTTAAAGAAATGGGTGTGCCAACACACTTGATTGTCCTGATGCGTAACTTAGGACAGGAGGCCACCATAAGAACAGAATACAGAGAAACGGAATGGCTCCCAATAGGAAAGGGAGTCAGATGAGGCTTCATTCTATCACCCTACTTGTTTAACTTGTACACAGAATATATCTGATGTAGAACAGACTTAGATTTAGAAGAAGGAGGAGTGAAGATCAGAGGAAAGAACATCAACAATCTAAGATAGGCAGATGACACTATACTACTAGCAGAAAACAACAAAGACTAGGAGCAATTACTAAAGAAAGTCAAAGAAGAAAATGCAAAAACAAGGTTAATGCTGAACATTAAGAAAACAAAATAATGACCACAGAGGATTTACACAAACTCAAAACTGACAAGGTGGAAATTGAAACAGCGGAAGAATTCCCATTCCTTGGATCAATCATAGCCCATAACGGAGACTGCAGCCAGGAAATCAGAAAAAGAATGGGACTGGGAAGGGCAGCTATGAAAGAACTGGACAAAATCATAAAATGCAGATATAAAACTGAGCACTAAAGTCAGGATCATTCAGACCATCATATTTCCCATCACCATGTATGGATATGAAAAATGGACAATGAAGAAAGCTGATAGGGAGACAACCAACTCCTTTGAGATGTACAGTAGTGTTGGAGAAGAGTCCCAAGGATACAGTGGACAGCCAAAAGGACAACAAATGGGTCTTAGAACAGATGAATCCTGAACTCTCATTAGAAGCCAAGATGACCAAATTGAAGCTGTGGTACTTTGGACACATCATGAGAAGAAACAACTCACTAGAAAAGTCAATAATGCTAGGAAGAGTGGAGGGAAGAAGAAAGAGAGGAAAACTGTACACTAAGTGGATAGACTCAATCAAGGAGGCCACAGACCTAAATCTGCAGGACCTGAGTAGGGCAGCTGAGGACAGGGAGTCTTGGGAGTTGTCAAATCCATGGGGTCACCATTATTTGAAGCTGACTCAAAGGCAGTTAACAACAACAACAACAACAATGAATTTTCCTCCCTCCTTGCAAGACTATCTGTAGCAGGCAACACAAAATAACAGCTATTAAAAACAATAATATTACTACAATTCTAGGTTTGACTAGGATACCAGATAAGCAGGATAAAATGTATGAAACACAGAGTACAGGGAAGCATGGACTGGCTTCAGTTTATTATTACCACTTCCTTAATCCAAGCTGAAGACAGATGTTTGGACTGATATCAGCCTTAGTTCAAATGTTCTCTTACTTCCCTTTTCTCTTTTTCTTTGCAATGCTTTGGATTATAAGACTTACTCTCCACCTGTAGGTCTGCACTCTGCAGATAACCTTTCTTTAAAATAAAATAAAGAGAAAAGGATTTGATATGCCTTTCTTAAATGGCATATCAGACCAACAGTATGTCTGGTCCAGCATTCTGTCCCTACAGCATTCAACCAGTTGCTTATGGGAAGCCTATCAGAAGACATGAGCCCAACTGCAGCCTCTCTCTCACATTCTCCAGTAACTGATAGGAAGAGGATATAGCTTCTGCTACAAGAGGGACTATATATCTGTTGTGACTAGAAGTCATTGATACCTGTCCTTCATGTAATAGAAGAAATATCCCAAAGACATGGGAGGAAAATGTCCTCTGTTCATAGAAGCCCTTTTGAGCACCACTATATCTAAGTAGAAAGAGGAAACTATGCTTCATTTCTAAAGCCACTTCCAGCAGTAGTAGCAGCATCATGTTCTGATGATGGGCTTCCCCTTAGTCTATCATGTGGAAGCCAAAGGGGGAAAGTATTGCCAGTAAAAGGGTATCAACTAACATGAGCATTTGGAGCTGTTTTAGAGCAGATATCAGTGTGCTACCTGCATTAAATTTGCTGGACCAGCTAGTGCAAATATAGAAATATGGTCTTGTTGTATTGCAGGTGTCTGCTGTGCAAAGTTAGTCCATCTGAGGCTGGATCCACACCTGTAAAATAATTTGCATTTACCTTGATGCTGATCCTGGTGGAACACATAACATTCGTCTGGGTTTGAATCAGACTGTGAGGTTGTTGGAGAGCAGGACAACCTCTCTGGTGGGAGGTTAACTGTCATCATCCGCCATTTCCCCCCGCTTTGCAGTTGCTTTACCAGCTCCAGGAATGGATGTGTCCCTGTGGACATTTGAATAGAGTGTACTATAAAAAAAAATACAACTTTTTTTTTTTGCAGTGTTTGGAGAGGTGTGTGTGAGAGAGAGGTGTCTGTGTATTTGTGACACAGTGGGGCCAGTGGTTGGCGGTGGTGGCCATGTGCCATACAGGCGGCACCTCTGGAGCAGCCCTACAGGCCATCCTGCTGTCCACAAGCTAGAGAAGAAAAGTATGCCATCACCAGAACTGGCTGGAGAAGGAGCCAGAACAGGAGTGCAAGCGCAGGGCTGTACCAGCTGAGGACAGGATGGTTGCAGCCACAGCAGCACCAGCAACATATGAGTTGGGAGGTGGCCTAAGCAAGGCAGGGGTGGTGAGTGCAGGGAATGTCATACATGCACATATGATCCCCCCCCCCATTTCAAAGAAACATGGGGAGGATCAGGCTGTAATTTTTGCTAGATTGGGGACAATAGGTTTACAAGTTAGCTGTTCCATTCTGTGGGTCATTGGGTTTTTTTGATCCTGTTAATCTTGAGGGAAGATCATATGGGGCGCTTCAAATATCCTGGGCTAAGCTGAATGAGGAGGCATTTAATTTTTCCGGGTGAGGGAGCCACCCAATGGGAGTGTAGGTGGGACAGTAAGAATGACAGGAAAACAGGAGGGGCTACTAGTTGATATGGATATGCGTACTGGGAAAGGGGAGGGAAACCAATGAAGTCGCTACCATCATGTGACCTTAAATAATCCATTTCAACCATGGGAAGAAATACCCCTTTGTACCGATTTGACTTCGGGTGAGAGAGATGTGTGGCTGTCAATACAAATTGAATCCAGATTATATAAGGTTACGGTGGCATTAATGGGGTCGAACTGGGGCAGAATACTGTACACTGGAGTTGAATTATTTTGCTGACATGGATTCAGCTTGAGTCTCATAAATATCTACCAGCAGTGTTCTTGTTTAGTTAAAAAATAAACTAGTAGCCATGTTTTGGCCATACGGAAGTAAAAAATCCATGTTGAGGTAATGCCTTTTTAGGTACAAACCCAAAAGGTACAAAATCTGTCCCAACATTCAAGGTCATTGGACCTTTTTGTCAAGCAGGATGTTCCAAGAATGAGGTAGGTAGAGAGAAATTAGATGAGTGTGAGGAAAATTTATTGTTAAGAGGTCATGTTCAATGATCACAAATACACTGCTGGTCTCTAGCAGACTGCGGTGGGGTGGGGAATCATTGCCAGTCCCCCACAAGATAGCCTGAGAAGCCCTGCCCTAGAGCAACTACTAGACTTTCTGAGAGTAAGAAAGTTAAAGGACCCTCCAGAAAAAATGATTCTCCATTTTGAAAATATAAAGCCTCTGCAAACTCTGTCTCTAATAAGTCTGAAACTAGACAACTATGACTTCTGCCCTAGGCCCCCCGTTTCTTTAAGATGTATTGGAAAGGAACAATTTCAGATGTTTATCAGAAATGTCCCACTTCTGCAGACCAAACTTCCAGTCTGGAAGTACCATTAGTATGTGCACAAATTTCCAACACCACACACAAAAAGAAATCAGAGAGCTGATGAGAGAAAGAACTTGCTCCCTCCTTCTGGATTCCAAATAATCACAGGGAGTCTGGTTTTCATCTGGTTGCTTACGAAGAGCTCTCCTTCTTACTATATCCCACCACACACATTCTGCCAAAAATTGAAATAAATGGGCTTATATCATATGTGCTATTGACTGGATCGGTTCAGAGAATGGAACTAAACACCCTCAAAATAACCCAGCCCTTTTTGCTAAAAAAACAACAATGAAAACTTCACAGTTGTGTGAGCCAAAGAATGAAAAGACTTGTAAAGAGAATCTTGTAAAGATACACAAAGCAGTATTGACTCACGTCTGATCCAGTCAATAATGTGCTAAATGAAAACAAGCCCATGCATTGGCATACTTAAGGATTTTGTAGCCCAGCAATGGGATCACTAAAGTGCTTCAAGTTAAACACATGCCCAAAAGGCTTTGCTGGATTTGGGCTGCATGCACTGCTGGGAACATTATGATCTGCAGCACTAAGTATAACTTTATATAGGAATATAAAGAGCTGGAAAGATTGTGTCAATAAGGAACAGACCTCCATATTTATGGGATTTCCATGTACTTAGTAAAATTCTTGGTCATGAAATTATGTTTGGCTGTTTCACCCATCCTCTTCCATTAACAGCAACAACTACTTAAAAATTAAAAACCCAGCCCTAGAGTTCCAGATTAGACTACTGATGAAAGCAATTTTCCAAATGTTTATTTTACTTAACCACCATATTTTAATGTAAATTTTTATGTAAGCAGTTCACTCTGAGAAATGAAACCACAATTCATCAGTAACAGGTGGGTTTTGAGCTAGTGTGTTGATCCCAGATGGTTTTAGACACTAAGTAGAGACACAATTATAACTGAAATCATATGCACATCTATTAGGAATGAAACTTCCAAGCAGCTATGCTTAGGACAGAGTTGTGTGTGACGCAATATCGGGTAGGGACAAAAAAAGCATCCCATCTCACTATCTCCTCTCCCACACCACTCACGTCCCTGTAGCACTTTCATAGAATCATAGAACTGTAGAGTTGGAAGAGACCACGAGGCCCATCCAGTCCAACCCACTGCCATGCCGGAATACACAATCAAAGCATCCCTGACAGATGGACATCCAGCCTCTGTTTAAAGACCTCCAAGGAAGGAGACCCCACCACGCTCCGAGGGAGCGAACAGCTCTTACTGTAAAAAAGTTCCTCCTAATGTTGAGGTGGAATCTCTGTTCCTGGAGCTTGCATCCTTTAAAAAGAAAAGTTTTCAGACTTACCTTGATAGCGGCTCCCCTCCCGTCCAGCAGTCCATGAGTGAATGGAGCTCTCACAGAGCCCCATTCACTTCCTGGAAAGCAAATCCCGGCCATTCTTGTGAGAGAAGAATCGCACGGGAAATTTTAAAATAAAAAGAAAAATAAAAGGTTAAAAAGTACATGAAGCACAAAAACACGTTTTAAAAAACCCAAGTAACCCGGGGGGGGGGGAGTGTGTCACTTACCTCAATTTCCTGATCTCTACCGGAAGTGTTCGGCTGTGACCTCCCACCGCGGCTGGCATCTTACCAGCATTATGGGGCACCTTCTTGCACACCTGTGATTCCATTACAGAATCGGAACAATGGGTCAATTCACGGCTTAAGCTGTGAATAAAAAGGAGCGTGGGGGGGACAAAAGAGGCACGGGGCATAATGCCACAGGGATGAAGTTGTCTGATATTCAGGCCATTTAGTGATGTCCTGTTATCCCTGTGGTGGGATATATAGTGCGTCTGATAATCTCCTAAATGCACATATGTACTAGGAACATTTTAGCTCTTCTGTGTTCCACATCAATCTACTAGCCATGCAAGGAGAGGATAGCAATTATGGCTAGTGAAGAAAAGGAAAAGTGATCTGTCTGGTTAGCGAATGGAGACACAGCAGGAGCATAGGGGAAAGACTGTTGGAGCAGGATAGAGGGAAGAATAATATCTGCTGGACTTCCTATGAGATGGAACAGTGGTGGCAATACAGGGCCTTCTGTAGAAGGGAGAGGAGAAGAAAGCAGCCTGGGACTGAGTCTTGCCATTCTTAATTCTGCTAAGAGTTCAGTTATGGAGATAGGAAGCTAAGGAATTCTGCAATCCCTGCTTGCAACAGTAGAGTGGTTATTTGGTCCAGGGGTCCTTAATACTGTTAACTGTAGTAAGGAAGAAAGTTGGTAGAGTTGGGCACAGAATGAGTAGTGCTTATAGACAAGTCAGTAATTACTAACTTAATTCCCATTTATTTCTACAATTCAACAGACTGGACCCAACCTACTGTTCTCTGGCGATTTGGCTAGAAAACTTATCATATTGTAAGCAAGGTAAGAGAAGCAAGGATTTTATCTCTTCTCTCACATCCCCCACCAATAATGTTTTGATCTGAATGTAGAACATGTTTTTATGTGATAGCACATTGATATAGCTCTCAAGCCCAGCCTCTAAAATAGCTCTATGGGTGCAGCCCAGGAGTGGGTAACTGTGGCCCTCCAGATGTTGCTGGACTCCAACGTGCAATATCCCTCCCTGCTGGTCCTACTGGGTAGAGCTGATGGGAGTCACCATCTAACAACACCTGGAAAGCCACAGTTACTTATTCCTGGCATAGTCAATAATGGTCTTGTGTTGGTGGGGTCATTATGTGACTGTATCCCACCCATATATTTCACCCTAGTGCAACTCAGCAGCTGTGTGATTAGAGGAATCTTTAGATAATGGCTTGAGCTCCAGATGCAATGCTATAGAAAGAGAATCAGTTGTCTGGCTTATTCCTTACTCATTTCAGCTCACAGCTAATGAAGGTTTCATTGCAAAGCAGTTCTGAAAGTTTGTTCCACACCCTCCAATATTTCACTGATGAATACCACAATCCTCCTCCTCCCTCTCCCAGGCATGCCATCTGCCCTCAAAGCAGCCCCCACTACTGTTGCTGTTTCTGTTGTGGGCTCCTGTCCGCTGCCACCATCTCTCTATCTTCCTCCCTGTGATACCTTTCCAAGCACCAGATGTTACTTGTCTACCACCCAGTGGTCCAACTGGGGGAACAGCATGGGACTGGGCTGAAGCAGCAGCACCACCATCTTGGTGGCTCCTCCTGAGGCAATGATGAGGTGTTGCTGCTCAGCATGGCTGACAAACACTCAGCTAGCTAGGTGGAGGAAGTGCTAGTTCCATGGCAACCCCCCGTCCCCCCATGGGACTAGTGCTGAGCCCAAGGCACTGTGGTGGTGGTGGTGGTAGCAGCTGTAGCCCAGGCTGTTTCCGCTTGCACCCCACAAGAGGATGAAAGGGGAGGAGGAGGAACTGGTGGCCTCTATTATCATGATCACTGCTGTGCACCAGCAACACCAAGTTGCTAAGGGCCAAGCCACCACTCTCCTCATCTTTGCTGCTGCTAGTTCCTCTACCACCATGCTTAGCAGCAGTGCTTCACTGTCACCTCAGGAGCAGTGCCCCAATTAGTGGTGGTGTTGCTGC
Source organism: Gambelia wislizenii (assembly GCA_030847615.1). Lineage (NCBI taxonomy): Eukaryota > Metazoa > Chordata > Lepidosauria > Squamata > Crotaphytidae > Gambelia > Gambelia wislizenii. Next base: position 223,734,684 of record JAUMIR010000005.1, on the reverse strand, counting down.
TGTACATTTCCCCCTCTAATGACCCTACTATAGGAGCTAGAGGTCTGAAGTTTTTTAAAAAGTTAAAGCTTGAGACTGGGAGGGAAAATGTAGGATGTTTTAAAAGCAGTTGGAAAAAGCAGGAGGGCAAGTAACTAAGCACAGCTGCCCTGTTTGAAGTGGGAGTTGTTGGACATATTGCTACCCCGTTTCCATTCACCAACGCACAAGGAGCCAAATGAATCCGGAAGTCAACCTGAACCTAAACCAAGGATGAGAACACACTTCAGTTTGACTTGAGAGGGAACACAACCCAAACCATTCTCTGAAAGTCTCTGCTGAATCTGAACTGCAGAAGACCTCTAAAATGAAAACAAAACAGGTTACCAGTGCAAAATAAGAGTTATCTGCAAACATTTGATGTGCTGCATTCAGTGGTCTTACCTGACTCAGAATGCAGGAAATAAAATAAGTACATGAAATAAAACCTATATCTGGGAAGATTTAGATGTCTGGGAGTCTGTCCAAGAAATCTGGAATTTGATAGGGCACCAGCTGCAGAGATGGAACTGGAGGGCACCTCCTTTTTAAGCCAAAAAAAGATTATTGTGGACTGTAATGATATGCCAAAGCCTAAATACCATAACGGTACCAGATCCTGCCTTATCTTGGAAGCAAAGCAGGGTCAGCCATGGTTAATACTTGGATGGAAGGCTGTCAAGGAATACCTGGTGCTGTAGGCTATATTTCAGAGGCAGGAACTGGCAAAACCACCTCTGAAAATTCCTTGCCTAAGAAAATCCTATGAAAGTAATGGGGTCACCATGGGGACTTGAAGGCACATACACAAACAATGGTACAGAAGCCAGAAAGAAAACAGGAGACAACACTCATACTGTGGTGGGTGTGGTTACTTTTCCAAGCTTTCTAAATAAGCAATTGAATCTTTTACAGGAGCCCAGAGATCACTGGGGGCAAAATCCCAGTACTATGAAGGGAAAGAAAACTAAGGCTAAATTATAGGAGATGCATGGTTGTATATCATCTTTATTGAGACTTCTGTTCCTATTGTTCAGATATTGTAAGAGTTCTCAAATGAGTCAGAAATTGTGTTTAGTACAAAACAAGCAACATTCTGAGTAGGGCATTGTTGTCTTAGTCCCTTCTCTAGAACAGAAAATTTGTGTAGATTTTCCTTGGTTTTTTTCCAGGCTGTGAGGCCGTGTTCTGAAAGAGTTTCTTTCTGACGTTTCTCCTGCATCTGTGGCTGGCATCTTCAGAGAACGGTTGGGTAGGAGTGTATGTGGAGTTTATATGCTGTGAACCCCTGTTGGGGAGTATATGTAAATTTGTGTAATTGAATGGTTAGTTCCTGGGTATAGAAATGCAAGACTCATTAGTGTCTGTTTGGCTAATGGTTGGTTGATGGGCCATTATCTGCTGGAACTCCGCTTGTCCCCAGGTGGAATTCCTTTGTAAGTGTTGAGTTTTGATTCTATTGTTCTTCAAAACTGGGAGCCAGATTTTGTTTACTTTTAAGGTTTCTTCTTTCCTGTTGAAGTTGTCCAGGTGTTTGTGGATTTCAATAGCTTCTCTGTGCATTCTGACATGATAGTTGTTGGCCAGCTATCCACAAACAACTGTTCTCTGAAGATGCCAGCCACAGATGCAGGCGAAACATCAGAAAGAAACTTCCAGAACATGGCCTCACAGCCTGAAAAAAAAACCAAGGAAAATCTATGGATGCTGGCCATGAAAGCCTTTGACTTCACAGAAAATTTGTGCTTGTGCTGTTTGTGCTTGTACATGGGAGCTAGTGCTGCTGGTAGGATATTCAGAGCTAAAATATATGTGAGGAAATGTCTACTTGACAAACACATATCCATGCATGAATACAAAGCCACATGCGGCTCATAATGAAGTCAATGTGGAAGCCAAACAACACCAAAAAGGAATGGTTTGACTCCATGCATATGAAATATATCTTGTATCCCTGCCCAAAAAGCAGGGAGTATATTCAGACTAAAACCATTAAAATCAGTGGGATGTATCTTCAGTGGTACTTTCTTTTCAAGACAGTTCTAGAGAGTTATTTGTTGCGCAAGCAACATTTTTTACTCTTATGTACCTTCAAGTTGACTCCAACTTATGGCAACTCTAGCACTGACTTTTCTTGGCAAGATGTATTCAGAAGAGGTTTGCCATTGCCCTCCTCTGAGGCTGAGAGACTGTGACTTGCCCAAAATCACCTAGTGGATTTCCATGGCTGAGTGAGGATTCAAACCCTGATGTCCTGGAGTCCAACATTCAAGCCACAGTGCCATGCTGGCTCTCCCAAGTAATATACAATTGCTTTAATTCTGTGTTTAAATAAATTCTATGGTCTGTAAAGATCTATAATTTAAGAACAAACTTCAGAGTCAGAATATACAAGTCTTCCTGAAAATGTAGTGAAATTTTTGACTTTATTTATTCAGTTAGCAGACCCTGTTCTTTATCACAGGCTGCCTTATTCCCAAATTGGCCACTTGGTGTACTGTAGAAGTTCTCTATGGAGGGAGGGGGAAACATAATTTGCCTTTGAATTCTCTCATTCCATTCAGTTCTCTCATTCCATTCAGTTCTCTCTTTCATCTTTATCTCTCCGAATAGGCAGAAAGGATGCTTCCAGACAAGGCTTTTATTATGCAACTTCCTCACTTCATCCAGACAACTTTATGAGGAGCCCAAATGACAGTGTATCTCCAGCTTCTTTCATCTTTTTTCTAATAGGGGGAGGGGGAGAGACAGACTTACAGCACAATGCCTTTTGTTTGGGAGCAGTAGGATCTATCCTTTCAGAAGTACCCATTCCAGTTTACTGGAAAGTGAGAAGAGTCAGTCTACCTTAACAATTGATGTGCCCCTTTTCATCCTCCTCAAGCAAGCTGAAGTGGCAGCAATATGTAGTTGCAATGAAATCAGCTTAAGGATTATTATTTTTTGGCAAAATGTATACACAGATCAGTGGGAGGCAGTAAACATGACACCTTGCCATTTGTCAGGTCATCTTTCAAACAGCAATTTAACAGCCAAGGCATACAAAGCAAAACAAATCTTCAAGAGAAATCTTAAGCTCCCAGCAGCAAGCAAATGTTATGAGCTTATTAAAACCTCATCCAACAGAAGCTGAAAAACAGAGTTACTACATTTTTGTCTCCCAATCAACATACCAAAAGAGAACCAGCCATCCAAATCAAACCAGAACACTCCTTTAACTACAAAGCTATTAGAAGATCTGCTTCTATCAAAACCCTTGCCTGGCACTAATCCACAGGACTGGCCTGTAAATCCAAATGTAAACATAACCCATCCCAGCATGTCAGCATACCCAAAGCTTTAATAGCATTACTGCCAGCCAAAGGAGCAGACAGACAACCCAGCCCCAATGACAGGAATGATACAAAAACACCATACCAATTTCTAAAAATGATCTATGACTCACATGAACCTGTGACAAGAAAAATCCATCTTGTTCTCTGAGTATAGGCTTTGGTATTGAGGTAACTCAGCATCTTGTTTGTGTAAATGTCTAGAGGCAAAAAATGCCAGGAGCAGAATGTTGCTACTTTGTGTAATTAGGAGGCATTTAATCCCCAAAACTATGACAATGACAGGAAATTATTTTAGAAATAAGTAACATTTATGTTTTCAGTCTTTGGGATTCTTTGTTTTAAGGTGGTCTGTTTTTAAGGGATGTGTATACAGTACATGCGTGGATGCGTGTATACAAGCCTGTATGTAAGAGAAAGGGGGGGGGGGGAATGTTGAGCCTCATACAACTATAAGAATGAAACATAAAGCCATCATGCAGTACATAAGTAAAAACAATAATTACTGGGCAATACATTTATTAGGAACACTAAAATTGTTACCAAAGTGGTACCTAGATGGTGTGAGATTTCAAGTTCTCCAGAACTCTTTATCAAGTACAATTTGATGAATTTGTACCATCTTATCCCCATCCCTTAATTTTTATATCACCATGCCTGGTGAAGAGTTGGACAGCTCAAAATCATGCACCATTTATGTGCCACTTTTGTAACATCTCCATGGTCCTAACAAAAATATTAAAATATAACTATGGATTTCCTGAACGTGACCTTAAAAAAAATCAATAGTTAAGTTAAGAGCCAGCATGGTATAGTGGTTTAAGTGTTGGACTAGGCATCTGAGGGACCAGGGTTTGAATCCCCCACATGACCATGGAAACCCGCTGGGTGACCTTAGGCAAGTCACATGCTCTCAGCCTCAGAGGAAAGCAATGGCAAACCTCTTTGAACAAATCTTGCCAAGAAAACCCTGTGATGATAGGTTCGCCTTAGTTGTTGTTTCCCCTCCACTTAGCAGTAAGTGGTCTGATTTACTAATTTACAGAATTCAGTGGTTATCAGATACCACTTCCCATCACCACTGAATTCTACAGGCCAGTTACTGGTTCTTGAAGGGGAGACAGCAATCTGATGTGAAAGAAGTTTTAAGTCTACAGTCTTCAGATCATGCAGCCCAATTAACTTTGCTGTTATTCTGTACCTTCAAGTCATTTCCAACCTAGGGCGAACCTGTCTAACAGTGGTTGTTACAACAATGTGTTGCGAGGAAAACTGAAAGGAGAAATCACCTTCAGAAATATTTGGGAAGAAGCACTATTACCAATCTTTGAACTGAAATCTACCGCAGTACCTTGAGTGAAAAGGGGATGTTAAATCAGCCTTTTACCATTCTACACGTAATTATAAATCTGGAGTGCCAATGGACATTTTTATGCCAGTGCCCACAGTGCCAAGTCCCACCATTACTCCATTTTGAGGAATCACAGTTTCTTACCCTGAACTCCGCAGTCATTGATGTAACTATAGTATGGTAATTTACAGTCTGGTTCCAGAGACTAGTAAAAGTTTCTTTAGACCACAACTCCCAGAATTCCCCAGCAGGCCAAGAAGCTGGTGAAAGGTCACTATCTAGTCCAGCCAGAGTATAGTATTTCTATTTAATCAAATACCAGTCCTTTAAATACTGTACTTTGGTGTAATCAGATTGTGCCCAAGGACAGGGTTGCCAACTGACCAAAAGGATAACTATCTGAAAGTGATTCTTTGTTATGACATAGAAATAAGCAGTATTATCTTATAAAGTCTACATATTGAGTTGCTGTCAGATGCCAGGGTTTTTTGGTTTTGTTTGCCTCTTTGAGCACAGTTGTGCGATGCACAACCACATTGTTCAGTATGCAATGTGATTGTGCATGACACAATTGCACCTTTTTATTTATTTAATTTATATGCTGCCTTTCTTCCTGAGTGGGGCCCAGGGCAACTCACAAAAACAACAATTAAAAAATATACAATTTACAATTAAAATCATCACATTTAAAAATAAAATAAAATTATTTAAAACATATACTGTAAAAGATAAAAAAAGCCCCACACCCCAATAAAAAGCCTCTGTAAGCACAGCTACGTATTAAAAACCTGCTTGAATAAAAACGTCTGGCATTGCAGGCATTGACATATGTTATGAAATGTAGCATTGGGTATGTCTTTATGTGGATATTTATACTACATGATGGGGATGTTGGATTGCAGCCAGTGTAACACCGAGATACATAAAGGATAAATCTCTCACACAGACTTGGGTGCTTCTATATGGGGTATAGTAGAGGAATAGGGTGCTTTTTTTCTCCACATCTGATCCCCACAAGCCATAAAAGCCTGAGCTGAGCCAAGAGTCCCCCCACCACCACAACCTCGGCTGCAGCTATTCTAAACTATAGATGTGGAAAATTATAGGTTTAGACCTAGAAAAGGCTTTCTCTGTGGCTGCTCCCAAACTTTGGAACTTCCTCTCTAGTGAATCCTAGGGCAGTTCCTTTTTTGTTGTCCTTTCAGTGACAGGTTAAGACCTTTCTTTTCCAGCAAGCCTTTGGATGTTGACTTTTAGCAAGAAAGGGGCTTTTAATGAGACTGTACTGTTTTTAATCTTTGTTTTAAAGTAAGATTTTAAATGGTTTTAATTTTGTTGTTATTTAAAACTTAATTTTAAAATCTTAATTTTGCATGTTTTTAACTATTCATATTTTTATTGTAATTACTGCCTTTTTGAATGCTGCCTTGAGCCCCAGTCTGTGAGAAAGGCAGGATATAAATAAAGGGAGGGTGGGATGGTAGATTATGGGAAGTCAACATATTTGGGTCCCATTTCTAACAACAGAGCAACCTACCTACCTACCTACCGTACTTGTTTTCAATTGTTTCTACCAGTCTTCAAAGCTGACTCATTGCCCTCTGTGGATCTGAGTCTGCCATAGAACACATGCCAGAATGCCATATATATATATCCATATATGTGTGTGTGATGTGATACATATATATATATATGCCACACACACACACACACACACACACACACACACAGTCTCTCTCTCTCACACACACACACACATATTTGGAGGGCACCGACTTAGTGGCAGCTGATCTAATTCTTCCATGCAGATGAATCCATATAGAAAAATATCCTTTAGGGATGGGAAATTTCCTCTCTGTTCATCTACCATTTCAATGGCAGTTACCCTAGCAAATTCAGAAATGATTTTAAGGGTTTGGTGTCTCAATCTTAAACATACTAATTAGAATTAAGTGCCCTTTAACTCAGTGAAATTCACTTCCCAGGTATGCATGATTATGGGACTGGTATGTGTTTACACAAACAGGCAACATCTGCTATTATTTGTAGAAGGGCATTCAGCAGTGTCTGTATACCCTCTGCACACAATAGAACATTCCCTAGTTTTTTCCCACAGTGATATTATACTATCCCAAGTTCTCCTTGTGGAACCTCCAGGTATGATAGGTGATACCAGGTATTTCCACAGGCCTGCTCTCTAAAGAGAAAGTAATCATTCCTGCTAGTGCAGATAATTATCCTGGACTGGGCCATGCACCAGAGAAATTCATATGAACAACAACAACAACAACAAAAACCTGGAACAGAAAATATATTCTTCTTAGCATAGGAAAATCCATGAATCCTTTTGTCTGCACTTTAGTCCCAATTAGAGCTTGAGACCAGACTATGTGAAAGCAATGGCCAGTATTCTATATCAGCTACTTAGGTAAGTATACTAAAGTTAAGTATTAAGGATCTAGGAGTCCTAGTAGACCACAAATTGAACATGAGTCAGCAGTCTGATGCGGCAGCTAAAAAGGCCAATGCAATTTTGGGCTGCATCAATAGAAGTATAGTGTCTAGATCGGTGATGGCGAACCTATGACACGCGTGTCACCACTGACACGCTTAGCCGCGTCGCTCCCCCCTCCCGCACTTCACCACCCTCCCTAAAGTGGCGATCGGGGCTTCAAAGCCCCGGTTGCCATTTTAGGGAGGCGGGGGGGGGGGGTAATGAAAGTAGTGGGTGGGGCTACGAAGCCCCGGTCGCCCCTGGGAGGAGGCTTTCCAGCAAGCACCCTCCCTTCCGAAAGCTGCGATAGCTGCTTTGGGAAGGGAGGGTGGCTGGTCACTGGAGGGGAGGGGCTGGAGGGGGGGAAAGCCCTCCCATCCAGCCAGCGATCTCCCCCCCCCCCCGTGCAGCCTCGCTGGAAGAGAGGAGACTTCTCTGTGACTGAGTCACGGAGAAGACCCCTCCTGCCCAGCAATGCTCTCCCCCCTGTGCAGCCTCGCTGGATGGGAGGGGTCTTCTCTGTAACTCAGTCACGGAGGGTGGCTGGTGGCTGGAGGGGAGGGGTTGGAGGGGTGAGGCTTTCCACCCAGTACCCTCCATTCCCAAAGCCGTGGAGGGTGGCTGGTGGCTGGAGGGGAGGGGCTGGAGATGGGAAGCTTGGAAAGGGAGGGTGGCTGGCTTTGGAAAGGGAGGGCTTTGAAGCCCCGGAGCCGCCTCAGAAAGGCTGGGGAAGGCGGTGGGTGGGCTGGCAAGCTGGTGGCCAGGAGTGTGCCCAGCCTCTCCCCGGCCTTTCTGAGGGGCTCTGGGCTTCAAAGCCCCGGAGCCACCTCGGAAAGGCCGGGGAAGGTGGTGGGCGGGCGGGCTGGCGGGAGTCTGCCCGGCCTCTCCCCAGCCTTCCTGAGGGGCTCCAGGGCTTCGAAGCCCTGGAGCCGCCTTGGAAAACCCGGGGAAGGCGGTGGGCGGGCAGGCAGGAGTTTGGCCGGCCTTCCCGAGGGGCTCTGGGGCTTTGAAGACCGGGAGCCACCTCAGAAAGGCCAGGGAAGGCGGCGAGTGGGCTGGCAGACTGGTGGGCGGGTGGGCAGGAGTCTGCCTGGCCTTCCGAAGGGGCTCCGGGGCTTCGAAGCCCTGGAGCCACCTCAGAAAGGCCAGGGAAGGCAGCGAGTGGGCTGGCAGACTGGTGGGCGGGCGGGAGTCTTGGAAGAGCCAGAGCCACCTCGGAAAGGCCGGGAAAGGCGGTGGCAGGTGGGTGAGAGTCTGCTCGGCCTCTCCCCGGCCTTTCCGAGGGACTCCGGGGCTTTGAATCCCCAGAGCCGCCTCAGAAAGGCCGGGGTAGGCAGCAGTTGGGCTGGCGGGAGGGAGGGAGTCTGCCCGGCCTCTCCCCGGCGTTCCCAAGGGGCTCCGGGGTTTCAGCAACAAAAAAGTCACTAATAGGCAGGTTAGTTAAAGAATTCCCCCTCCCTCTCACTTATCTCAGTTCACGGCACCCCACACAAGCTAAATAATATCACGACCAACAAAAGAAACCAACTGACGGATGAACAAAGCAGTGACTAAGCAGGTAAGTTAAATTATTAGTTTTTGGTTTATTAAATACAATTATATATAACAATTATACATTTATGTTATTTAAACAGTAAATATCGTGAAATAATGTTTTTTCCTCTAAGTGACACACCACCCAAGTTATGCTCAGTTTTTTGACGAATTTTGACATACCAAGCTCAAAAGGTTGCCCATCACTGGTCTAGATCAAGGGAAGTAATAGTGCCATTCTATTCTGCCTTGGTCAGGCCTTACCTAGAATGCTGTGTCCAGTTCTGGGCACCAAAATTCAAACAGGGTATTGACAAATTGGCACGTGTCCAGAGGAGGGCGACTAAAATGGTGAAAGGTCTGGAAACCATGCTTTATGAGGAAAGACTTAGGGAGCTGGGTATGTTTAGCCTGGAAAAAAGATGGTTAAGTGGTGATATGATAGCCCTGTTTAAGTATTTGAAGGGGTGTCACGTTGAGGATGGAGCAAGCTTGTTTTCTGCTGCTCTAGAGACTAGAACACAGAGCAATGGATGCAAGCTCCAGGAACAGAGATTCCACATCAACATTAGGAGGAGCTTTCTGGCAGTAAGAGCTGTTTGGCAGTGGAACACACTCCCTCGGAGCGTGGTGGGGTCTCCTTCCTTGGAGGTCTTTAAACAGAGGCTGGATGGCCATCTGTCAGGGATGCTTTGATCGTGATTCCTGCATGGCAAGGGGTTGGACTGGATGGCCCTTGTGGTCTCTTCCAACTCTCTAATTCTATGATTCTATACTTACCTAAGTAACCTCTCCTGGGCTGACCTTCCCAAGCCTGATAGAAACATCATTCACCTGTGTTCCGATCGCCAGCAGAAAGAACCTTCCCTTTTCCCATGCAACTGTTGTCCAGTAAAGTGCTGGGAGGGGGAGTATGATTGTGTTATATTGTAATGATCATGATTCAGCAGTGATCATGAATATGGAACAGTTATGGTAACTCTATATTAACTAAGAAGCTGATATAGAATATGGGCCAGTATCTCCCTATACAAGCCTGCCTAAATTCTGAGATCTTTGAGGCTGGGATTTCTCTCACTCCTACCACTGTCACTGGCCCATCTGGCAAAGACATATGAGAGGGCCTTTTTAGTGGCTGCTGCCAGGCTGTGAAATTCTCTTCCAGTTTGGCTGGCCCCCTCTTCATTTTCCTTCTACCAGCATATAAAGGTCTTTTTAATTTATTTCTGGGAGGGTTCAATGAAAATTGTTGGCTTAATATTTCTTAGTCTGCCCCCCTGTTCTGGGGTCTACAGGTAACTGTGCTAGCCTGTTGCAGCAAGCACAACAATAAGTCTTGAGACACCTCCAAGCACTAGCATCCACTTGATCACATGCATAAACTGTTATCCTGAGAGAGAGAGAGAGAGACAGGCAGACAGACATAAACAGAGTAGAGTTAGATTACAGTTGTCCCTCTGTATCCATGGATTTAAGTATTCACAGTTTGAAAATATTCTTAAAAAAATAATAATCCAAAAAGCAAACCTTGATTTTGCCATCTTATATAAGGGACACTATTTTGCTACGCCATTGCATATACAGTTGTCCCTTCATAGTCACTGGGTTTGGTTCCAGGCCCCCCCATGGATACCAAAATCCGTGAATACTCAAGTCCCATTATATGCAATGGCATAGCAAAATGCTGTCCCTTATATAAGATGGCAAAATCAAGATTTGATTTTTGGATTATTATTTTTTAAGACTATTTTCAAGCCATGAATACTTAAATTCATGGATACCAAATCCATGGATATGGAAGGACAACTGTAATGGGACTTGAGTATTCACGGATTTTGGTATCCACGGCGGTCCTGGAATCAAACCCCTGCAAATATGGACAACTGTATTTATTAGTCTCTGTTGTGCCCCTGCCTTTCCTACAATTTAATTTCAGAAAACTAGTAATGCGGCAGCTGTAAGCTTTCCATAAATTATCCACTAGGGGGCACCATTGACATAACAAGCAAGCATGATCAACTGTTGCTAAAAGGGGAGGGGGAAACTTCTTTTATATATGAGAAGTCCTGTCAGTGGTTTTTTAGCCTCTGCTTTCCTGTCTCCATGGTTGCAGAGCTGTTCTCTGAAGATGATGGAAATTCTTTACAATGAAACAATGGTTTGCCACACTTGCAGCTAGATAATCTTACAAATCTGGGGCAAAACTAGTGGAAATATATAATGTAATTTTTTAAAAAAGTAAACAGGATTAGAGGCTTTCCTTAGTTGATGCTTTGAAATAATTATGCTATATTTTTATATATTATATTTATATTATTTATATCTACAAAATAAACTAGACAAGAATGAGGTTTTTTTCTAAAAGAAGACAAAAAGTAGTCTAATAGCGCTTTAAGACCAACTGAGAAACAAAAATTTATTGCATAAATTTACAAGGGTTATATACTATTTATCAGCTCTAGTGTTTGTTGTTATGCTATGCTGCCTAACAAAAATTCAGCAGTAAGAGTTGTAGCTGTAACAAGTTTTTTCATTGAATTTTCTACCTGTTGTGTACTGTATTTCAAACCTGTGTTTCATTCAGAGGCTTATTGCATGCCGAAGTAAAACGGCAGGGTAGCAGAAAGGTTCCACTTTCAATGCTGCCTTACTGCATGACGTTGTCATTCTTCTGGTGTTCTGCCATTCTGTTCCCATGGAAGATGAAGGTAAAACGACATCTTTTTACTAACTAGAAAAATCAGTTAGTAAAAAGATAGGGTTTTACCTCTGTCTCCCATGGGAACAAAATGGCAGAACACCAGAACGACAATGTGATGCAGTAAGGCAGCACAGAAAGTGGAATCTTCCAGCTGCCCTGCCACTTTATTTTGGCATGCAATAAGCCTCTCAGAAATACAGCAAGTGCTACCATCCCACCTCATAGAAATACAGCACTGTGGAAAGCTGTACCTGATGAATTTGCTATGCAATATTATCAAGGGAAAGTTTTCCCAAATGAAGCCAAACACTGTATCACTCATGTTGAAATATCCCACCAATCCTCCTGCCGCCTTCACATCCTTACATAATAGAGCCTCTTGTTCAGTCCAGACAATTTGCAGTCCAAACCTGCACCTTACAAACCAATCCTAGATTTTCTCGATTCTACTGAGTTCAGCAGGATTACTCCCTGGTAGTTACCTAGAAGTAACACCTACTGAAATTAATAGGACTAAAGTATTTCAGTACTTTCACTTTGAATGCATAGTGAAGGGATGCATGTGACAGCCATGATCCTGAGCTGCATGTGGTCAGGTTAATGCTCAAAGAGATCCTACAAATGCATAATTATCATTACTTAGTTGCCTTTCACATAATCATGCTCCTGCTTCTCCAGGGTGAGATCTCTGCATTCACTCTTCAATTCAATGATGGAAACTGATAAACTTTTGAGACACCCAAAACTAAGGTGTAATTCTCTCAAAGTATGTTCACCAAGTCCTCTTCACCTTCTAGCCAAGGAGGCAATATCTTTTTCTTGCTTTCCTAATTTTGCCATTTTATGGCAGTCTCTGATAAATCAAATAATCCACATGGAGAGTGAGAAAATGCTGGATACACATAGCATTACATGGATCCAAAAGTGAAAGAAGAAGTCTTCTGTGAGGCATATTAATTAAATCCATAAACCCTACAAGATTTGTAAAAGCTAAGGGAGTTGTTCAAAAATGTAAATGGGGATATTACTATAAGTACCCCTCCAGAACTGGAAGAGGATTTATAAGAAATTTAGCCCAACCCACACTTGATGTTGGAAACTGAGAGCTAGAAAAGCCCAATGGATTTCTTGATGCAGTCTCTACTTGATGACTTATTATTATTATTATTATATTCATTTATATCACATCTTTCTCCCAATAATAGGACTCAAGGTGGCTAACGTCATATTTAAAACAATATAAATTAAAAACAATACAAAGGCATTAATAAATGTATAAATATAAGATTTTAAAATGAATTAAACTATTTATAAATTAAAACATTAAATATTAAAAATATTAAAATTCATTAAAAGACTATATACGAACCTTAAAAAACAGCACTGCACAGCATTAAAAGCCAAACCCTAGTCAATTTGGGAAAGCCTGATGGCACAAAAATGTTCTGACCTGCTAACAGAAGGAGAACAAGGACAGGGTCATCCTGGCCTCTCTAGGGAGGGAGTTCCAAAGCCACGAAGCAGCCACAGGGAAGGCCTTCTCCCTTGTTCTCATCAAACAAGCCTGTAAAGGTGATGGGACAGAGAGATGGAAAGTCCACCCAGTTACCAATTAATGGAGTTGCTCTTACTGACAAGAATGTTTAATATTAAAAAGAAATATACTGTCCTAAAAGAAATCCACTCTGCTGTAATTTAGCCATTAGATCAAGTCCTGCCTTCAGGGACTACAGAAAACAGCCACTGAATATGGATGAAGCCCTCACTTCCCAAGTTCTGTTTTGAGAGATAAAGACAGGATACAAATAAAGTTAATAATTTAAAAACACATCCAAGTTAGTCTGGATCAGTATGTAAAGGGATCTTGTAGCACCTTTGAGACTAAGAGAAAGAAGTTGTAGCATAAACTTTTGTAGACTTCAGTGAATCTGATGAAGTAGACATAAGTCTACAAAAGCTTTTGCTACTAACATCTTTCTCTCAGTCTCAAAGGTGCTACAAGATTACAGTAATAATAATTTATTACTATTAAGATATCACTGAATATCAAGGTCAGAATTATCCATGCTATAGTATTTCCAATTTCTATGTACGCTATGAATGCTGAATAGTGAAGAAAGTTGACTGGCTTAATTGAAATGTGTTGCTGGAGAATTCTAGTTACTATAGACTGCTAAAAGAAGAATGTATTTGAAAGCAAATCAAGCCTGAACTGTCACTAGAAACCAAGATGACTAAACTGAGGTTTTAGCTATACTGTATTATGAGATGACATGATTCATTAGAAAACATTCTTGCGTCATCACCCATTTACAATCTGATGGGGGTTGGGCTTGTATATGCTGTGCAGTTTGGATTTTAAGGTGTATATAGTTTTATTGTGTTTTAACACTTCTAATGTTTTAAAATATTTTAACACTTTAAATTGTTTAATGTGTTTTTTAAATTTCATAATTATATTTTTAACGTTTGTGTATTGTTTTTAGACTGTTAGCTGCCTTGTGTCCCTATATTGGGATAAAGGCAGAATATAAATACAGTAATAACAGAAAAACGATAATGCTTAATAAAGTGAGAGGCTGTAGGAAAAGAGGTTTAAAGGTGGTAAACTGAAATCAAGGAAGCCACAGTCATAAACTGTGGTCAGACTTCACCTGGAATACTATGTCCAGTTCTAGGTACCACAATTCAAGAATGAGATTGACAAACTGGAACATGTGCAGAGGAGGGCGACCAAAATGGTGGGAGGTCTGGAAGCCATGCCCTATGAGGAGCAGCTTAGGGAGCTTGGGTATGTTTAGCCTGGAGAAGAGAATGTGAAGGGATGTCATATTGAAGAAATAGCAAGCTTGTTTTCTGCTGCTCGAGACTAGGACATGGAGCAATAGGCTCAAATTACAGGAAAAGAGATTCCACCTAAACCATAGGAAGAACTTCCTGACAGAGCTGTTCAGCAGTGGAATGCACTGCTGGGGAGTGTGGCGGAGTCTCCTTCTTTGGAGGTTTTTAAACAGAGGCTGGATGGCCATCTGTCGGGAATGCTTTAATTGTGTATTCCTGCATGGCAGGGGGTTGGACTGGATGGCTCTTGTGGTCTCTTCCCTATTCTATGGTTGTAGGCAGGAAGATATTTGTAAGGACCAGAAGGGCAGGGATCCATAGTAGGCATAAAAAATCCTAAATCTTTATTCAATCAACCATACACCCACTCAACTGTGCAAATACAACTATTAGGCTCCAGGCATCAAAAGTTACCAGAGTCAGGCACCCAACGAGGGCCCCCACAAAAAGCCCTCTGAAATCTGCTCTTCCTCTTCATGGCCCTTATGGTCTCTTACAACTCTGTGAGTCTATGAGTCTAAGGTTGCAAGACCTGGGCAAGGCTGCTGATGACAAGGTGCCTTGGGCACAAGCAGAGTTGATGGTAATTAACAATAGCAATTTACTATAGATTTTCCTTGGTTTTTTTTCCGGGCTGTGAGGCCGTGTTCTGGAATAGTTTCTTTCTGACATTTTGCCTGCATCTGTGGCTGGCATCCTCAGAGCCACAGGTCAGAAAAAAAACAAGGAAAACCTATGGATGCCGGCCATGAAAGCCTTCAACTTCACAGCAAATTTACTATTTAGTCCGTGTGGCGTGTCTTCACATCCTACTCCTAGGCCAAATCCACACTACACAAATAATCCTGTTTGAAACTGGATTATTTCCCATGTTTCCTTCCTATGGTATACTAGGATTTGTAGTTTGAAGAATCTTTGGCAGAGAAGACTAAAGACCTTGTAAAATTACAAATCCCAGGATTCAATAGGAAGAAGCCATAGGAAATAACCCAGTTTCAAACTGGATTATTTAAGTAGTGTGGATTTGGCCCTATCACCTATCGCAATTTATCATTTTCCTTTTTTTTTTCCTGGATAAAGAAATAACAACCAAGAACTCCATGTTAAAAACCAAGGCGGGACAGAGATGCTTCCAACCGGGGGCCTCATAACTGCCAAGCCCGGGCCGAGAGCGAGGCTTTTAAGCCTGTCCCGTTTCAAAATGAAAAACTCCCCGCCCGCTTTGCCCACCCGGACGGGCATTATGGACGGGACAGGAAGTGAGGTTCCGAATTCTCCCTGCGTTGCCATAGCGAAGGGGGTCGTGCTCCGGAAGTGGAGCAGCCATGTTCCTGGAGTGACCCCCGGGTGCGGCTCTGAGAGCGGGAAGAGGCGGGCTTGAAGCCCCTGAAGGCGAAAAGGAGCCTCGCCCTTCTCCCCTCTGGAGGTACTGAAGGCGGCCGCCTGGCTTTGGCTCCCCCACCGGCGAGACCCCCCGGCCGCGGGAATGCCAGGAGGACCCGCCTGCCTCCGTGGGGCCACTCTCTGCTTCCCGTTTTCCCCTAAGGGCTGGTGGTCTTTCTTTATCAGGCAGTCCCATAGCCCTCTTTTCTTTTTAGAGGATGGGGGGGGGGAAGAGTGAGAAATGGGAAGATTAACTTGCTAATATCATAGATTTTCCTTGGGTTTTTCCCGGAATAGTTTCTTTCTGACGCTTCGCCTGCATCTGTAGCTGGCATCCTCAGAGAATGGTTGGGTAGGAGTGTATGTGGAGTTTATATATTATGGAACCTCTTTTGGGGAGGATATGGAAATTCGTGTAATTGAATGGTTAGTTGCTGGGTTTAGAAATGCAAGGATGATTAGTGTCCATCAACCAACCATTAGCCAAACAGACACTAATCATCCTTGCATTTCTATACCCAGAAACTAACCATTCAAATACACAAATATACATATACTCCCCAACAGGGGTTCACAGCATATAAACCCCAAACAAACTCCTACCCAACCATTCTCTGAAGATGCCAGCCACAGATGCAGGCAAAACGTCAGAAAGAAACTATTCCAGAACACGGCCTCACAGCCCAGAAAAAACCCCAGTGAAAATCTATGGATGCCAGCTGTGAAAGCCTTCGACTTCACATTGCTAATGTCAGTATCTTGCCTCCCTAAGATCCATAGGCAGGCATGGACTTTTTCAGCCCCTGGCTATGTTTGACATCTGATTTTAGGGTGGTTTTTTGGGAGAGGGACAAAGTGTTGCAGGCATCCTAACAAAATGCTACCTTGGGTTGTGATGTGAGGAGTCAAAGAAACCACTTGGATGAATATGTGGGCAATCACAACATGGATTTTCCTTGGGTTTTTTCCGGGCTGTGAGGCCGTGTTCTGGAAGAGTTTACTTTTGACGTTTTGCCTGCATCTGTGGCTGGCATCTTCAGAGAAGGGTTAGGTAGGAGTATGTGGGAGGTTTGTATACTGTGAACCCCTGTTGGAGAGGATATGTGAATTTGTGTATTTGAATGGTTAGTTTCTGGGTGGAGATATCAATCAATCAATTTATTTATTCATACAGTCCATAGACCCATCAAACAACAGACGTGATGTACATTAATAGATAAAACCATAATACAAAACCAATAAAATTAGGATACTTATTGATAGACTTTTTTGGAATTCATCCAACTTATTCACCTATTAACTTCCCTCTCACTGGTCTTAATGACCACAGATAAGAACTTAGCAACTGACAATGTGGGTGGAAGTATGCAAGGAGGAAACTAACCATTCACATACACAAATTTACATATCCTCCCCAACAGGGGTTCACAGTATATAAACCCTACACACATTCCTGCCCAACCATTCTCTGAAGATGCCAGCCACAGATGCAGGTAAAATGTCAGAAAGAAACTTCTAGAACACAGCGTCGCAGCCAGGAAAAAACCCAAGGAAAATCTATGGATGCCAGCCGTGAAAGCCTTCGACTTCACAAATCACAACATGTACCATTATCAGAATACCCCATTTGACAGAAAAGCAGGTTGGTGGTTGCAGAAGACAGACATGCTGCGTTGAACCCCCTTGCTCCAAAAATATCTCTTTCACAGAAAGGCAAGCCAGTTTCTCCAAATTAATTTTGAATACAGCCATCTAAGATCAAAACTCAAAATGGCGTTCCCTCAGTTAGGAAGACCACCATGTCCCTCAAAGCACTCATAATCTTCCCTGCCAGCACATCTATACATGACCCTACAGGACCCAAAAATGCACACCGCAGACACATGCATCTGATTCATTCATTATACAAAGAATGCACATAATCCCTCACTCCAGATGCTGCCCACTGATTTTTCTAGTAATTTGCTAACTTCCCCTCCCTCCCACTCTTGTTAGTGGTAAGCCATTGTCTGGCTAAGAAAAAAATATTTATAAAGGGATTGTTTGTTTGTTTTTGTTGGCCTTCAGGTCACCACCCTGTTATTCAACCTCCATGGCAACGTGGACCCGTGAAGCAGTGCTGACCCTTTATCGCGCTCTGCTGCGTCAAGGACGTGGCCTGCGCTACACTGACCGTGAATTCTATTTCAATTCCATCCGACGAGAGTTCCGTAAGAACCAGAACCTTGAGCATCTTGAAGACAAGGAGAGACAACTGGAGAAGGGCCAGGCTTTCTTGCGAAGCAAACTTGGAGGATTAGTTTAGAGACTTCTTTATCTTCCCCTTTCACTTCTCTGGCTTTTTCTTTTTGTCGTCCCTTCTGGCCACCTGAGCTAGATGGTTAATTTTGCCAAACTGGTACAGACCTGAAAACAGAATCCTGAAAGTGTCTTATGTAGCTCCTTGGGACTATTCTCCTTCCTTCTTCACAGATGCATTAAGTGTAAGGTAGGTTATTTACAATGATGTGGTATTCTTTTTACTATTCAACTGTTCTTATGACCCTGGAAATCAGTCGACCTGCATGAATTTTTGCCACTAAAATGTCAGTTATTTCTGCCTTTAGCTTTTTAAAAAAGCAAATAGTTGGATATTAGTCTCATTTGTCTTGGAAATTTAGTTGAATTTAGCAGACTATGGGGCAGTAAACATAAAAGACACAACCTTGGGTATGGATGTTGAGCAGTTATATTAGACCCTCATTTAGCCATGGCATTCAGTAAAATGTCTTGGGGAAACCTCTGCCTAAGTTACGTCTGTGTCTTCTAACAAGTGACATAAGGACTGTAAAGGATGTCATGCTATGATGTGTATCAGTACAGATAATATGTAATAGCAATAAGTATGACTGAGTGAGTTTCAGGCTCAAATCAGGCAGTATTGTGTGGCAGACTGTAAATGAAAACTATTACTGTGTGGCGGACTGTCTAAAATGAAAACTGGTGGTTTTCTCTCTCCATGAAGGAGCAAATGGCAGGTGCTGGAGAGCGCAAAGGAAAGAAGGATGATAATGGCATTGGCACTGCCATTGATTTTGTATTGTCCAATGCCCGACTGGTACTGGGTGTCGGAGGTGCTGCCATGCTGGGGATTGCCACCTTGGCTGTCAAACGGGTAAGAGTGAACACAATGAGTGAAGGGCTGCTAAAATGTATGGATGCTGAAAAAAGATACAGTGACAGGATGGAGATTTTTGAATGGATTATACATTCAGTTTCCTTCGTCTTCCACTTTAGATGTATGACCGGGCAATCAGTGCTCCTGCCAGCCCCACCCGCTTGAGCCAATCAGGAAAGAGAAGCTGGGAGGAACCAAGTTGGCTTGGATCATCATCGCGGTTACTAAACCAAGATATGAAGACTAATCTTAGTCGTTCTCTTCAGACTCTTCCCACTGATGCTTCAGCTTTTGAAACAGGTAAGAGCTAGTCTGTAACTTCTATTTAATTTTTGTGTGTATATACAAGTTGCCTACATAATCCAGCAGACCTGTTGGTGTTGATGACTAAAAGCAGTTAGTTGATAATAGGATTTTACCTTGGGAGGAGATTTTAATGATTGTGTTGTGCAGTACAGTGGCCTGAGGAAAAACAGTATCTATCCAACCTGTTTCTGACAAGTGCATTTTTATTGCCGTTTCAGAAAATATTCTAGTGAAGAAGAGTGTCCTTTTCTGAATGGACCTCAAAGTTGTAGTGGTGAACTCAGTAGGGCCCTGATCAGACCTGCTGCATGGGAAGTAAATTTTTTCTTTTTTCTTGGCAGACTCAGTGAAATTGATGAGGCATAAGTCACCTGCTAAGAAAAGCCAGGTGGAACTGAAGAAGTCTCGCCTGAGAATGTCATTGCAAGATAAGTTGTTTGCCTATTATCGGAGGAAAGTTGCCATCCCAACAGAAGAACAGGCCAAGGCCAAGCAGGCTGCCGTGGATATCTGTGCTGAACTTCGTGGATTCCTCCGTTCCAAGCTTCCAGACATGCCTCTGCGTGAAATGTATTTGAGTGGTAGCCTCTGTGATGATTTGCAGGTAACATGGATGGAAGAGGAAATGTTCAGCACCTTCTGTAAAAATAATGGAGACACTCAGCTTCTTTAGCACCTGTGTCATCACACAGTCATGTTCTTCTGCTTAAAATGGTTATGTTTCTGATTTTGGGCTTTGTGGTTTTGGTACAGTTTGCTCTTATATGGGAAATAATGTACTCTTCCCTGTCTAAAAATAATCTTTTTGTCTGCCTGCTTTTTTGTAGTTTTTCTTATGCTTTCTCTTTTTGACCAATATCCACAGTTTAATTTTCTGTGCTTTTCTCTTCAACATTACTCCACAGTCTAATCCCATAGTTAGTCTCTTCTGCTCTTTTCGGTATAATATGGGGATGGGAGCCTCCCAGCTTGTTAATTAGATGAATGAACTGCTCTTAACTGAACAGTTCAGAAGGGTTGCATTACTCTTGAGTTACCAGCACATCACAACTCCATATATATGGTATTTTGGCCTGGATAAAATTTACATTTGAAATCATCTTTGAATTACCAGCATGGTTTGTAATGGTGATAATGGTTTCCTCAGAAAAATGGAGTATTAACTTTCACCAAATTCTCTCTTGAATTAATTTAAGTAGGCAACACTTGAGGAAGGACCATAGGTCAATGATTGATCTGAGCTTTGTGTGCAGAAGGTTGGACTTTAAGTTCCTGCTTTCTTGAGGTACAGCAGGAAAGGCCCCATGTCTGAAACCATGCAGAGTTGCTCTTTCCAGTTAGTCCTCATTCAAGCAGCTAAAATAAAATTCCCATTGAATGCCTTAATTTGAGATTATTTTTTTTGGCCCTGATGAGAATTCCTATATATTGCAGAGTATAAACACGTCCACTGGAGTGCTTGTGGATGCAGAATAAAGGAATTCTGCAACACTCAGACACAAAGATCTAGAAAACATGTATTTAGATGAAGCAGAACATCTGTTTTGAGAAACTCATGAAATGTCTACCATTTCCTTTTTTAAATGAATTTTGTAACAAAATGTGACTTTGGTTGACTAAAATGTCCATTTGGCTGGCAGTTAATATAGACAGCATATAGCTTGATGAACCAGCAGTCTCGACTTTGTACCAGCAAGCTCCTATCTCCTTTTAGGAAATGCCTTTAGTTACTACATTCCATTTGTTGTAAAATGGGTTGCATTTTTATTTTGCTGAAACTTTTCCACTGTGTAGTGTTGTGTATGTTTCTGAAGTTCGTAGAGATTCTTCTCAGGCTTTAGTGAACACATTCTGCCTAATCAGCATAAAGTAGGCTACAGCATGTGTAAATATGAATTAATGGCTAAAAACACAAATTCTCAGGACAAAAGGTACCAGATAACCCCTGCATAATTCAAGACCGTAGTGAAACTTTATATCTCCATGCAAGCTTATGCCCAGCCACTATAAAAGACCAGGCAAAAAAAAAAAGTGTATTTTGTGCATATTTAGTTGGGTGAGGCTTCGCTGTGAGTATCTCTCAGCATGTTCTCAGTCTGAGCATGTGGATGGAACACTGAAGAGACTCTGATTTTTGAGACATAAACATGACTTATTTTCTTTTATTTTCTCATCAATTCATGGGGAACTGTTTCTAATGCTGTCTCATATCAGCATGTACTAGTGGGGCACTGATCATCATTGAAATTACAGCTGATTCTTTGTAGCTAGTCTTCCTTCTAGACAGATGGTTGGTGTGATCTTGGATGTTTAAACTCTTCTTGGATCTTGGATGTTTAACCTCTTCCTTTTCTACTCATGGCAGGTTGTGACAGCTGATCATATCCAGCTCATAGTTCCTTTGGTGCTGGAACAGAACTTGTGGTCATGCATTCCAGGTGAAGACACCATCATGAACATCCCTGGTTTCTGCTTGGTACGTCGGGAAAACCCAGAATACTTCCCTCGCGGTAGTAGTTATTGGGACCGCTGTGTGGTGGGGGGTTACCTCTCACCCAGGGCTGTGTCTGACACCTTTGAGAAAGTAGTGGCAGGCTCCATTAACTGGCCAGCTATTGGGACCCTTCTAGACTATGTGATCCGTCCAGCAGCACCTTTGGAATCTCTGACATTGGAGGTCCAATATGAAAGAGACCGCCGCCTTCTGATAGACTTCTTACCATCTGTGACAATAGGTGACACTGTCTTGGTGGCCAAACCACACCGACTAGCCCAATATGATAATCTGTGGCGACTCAGCCTTCGTCCAGCAGAGACAGCTCGCCTACGGGCTTTAGACCAGGCTGACTCTGGTTGCCGTTCCTTGTGCCTCAAGATCCTCAAGGCCATATGCAAGCTGAACCCTTCTTTGGGTCATCTTTCTGCCAGCCAGCTCACCAATGTCATACTGCACCAGACCCAGGAAGAGACGGACTGGTCACAAGATGTGCTAGCTGACCGCTTTCTCCAGGCACTGAAGGAACTGATTGGCTATTTAGAAGCAGGTGTTCTTCCCAGTGCTTTGAATCCCAAGGTGAACTTGTTTTCAGAGCTTACTCCAGAAGAAGTGGATGAGTTGGGATACACCCTGTACTCTTCCCTTTCAGAACCAGAAGTACTTCTTCAAACATAATAGTTGCCTTATGTGTGAGAATATTGTTAGAGCTACTACCCACGACAGGTTCTCTGATACCTCCTGAATGAAATATGCACACCTTGCCCCATTATTTTGGCAAGTCCACCTGTTTTTCTTCTTTATTATAGTGGGGAGTGGGATTAGATTACTTGGTGCTACTGGTTCAGTTCCACTACACCCATAGTTGCTTTCTGATGGGAAAATGGGTATCATGGAACTGCTACTTGGTCTGTCATATGGTCCTTGCTAGTTTCTCTTGTCCCAGCTGCCTATGATAACACTGTGCACTTCCTTTCTCCATTATTCTATACCTTACTACAGAGAAAACTCAACTCTCACCCTGAGAAGTGTGGAATTGGGCCAGTAAATCATTTGTAATTTTCAGAAAGACTAACAGAGGTGAAATGGTTTTCCAAGGGTCTGCCCCCTACTGTTTCTGTGTCCTATTTGGGTCTGTATGTTACTTTTTGCTCCCTCACACATAGCTGTGCATGGTAGCCTAAAACAAGTGTTTGAATAGAAATATTTATAGGAGGGAATGTATTTGTGTGAGCTCTGTGCTTGGATTGTATTTATAACATTTGTGAGAAGAGATTTCTAGAAAGAGAGCTTGCACATTGCACTGGTTTTCACCACTATGAACTTAACTTAATCCCATATTTGGGAAGGTGAGTGTATATTATCCAAGGTGCATTCTTTTGCCATCCTGGTGTCCTTCAGCAAACATAAATACATGTAACACATATGGTTCTCATTGCAACCCATATTTTTAAAAAGTGGTAGTAGGACCCTATTGTCAAGAAAGTGTCAGGAGAGTAATTTCCTTTTTGTTATTGGGATCTGTTCTCTATGGGTAACTACCTGAAGTTGAATCTACACATGCTTTCACTAACCAGTATTGTGGCACAGAGCAAGGAAGTCTGAAATGAAGGTGCTATCTCCTGGAATATTTCATGTGTGAGCATTCCAACTCTTAATGAAAATACAAAGGGTGATAGAACATAGGCCTTGGTCTTCAGTGTATTGGTAAACAGGATTAATGGGTACTATTGTGTGCCTTCTGAAAGTGAGGTCTGTAAAATTGCTAGCTGTAAGAAGATAGGGTAACGTTATGGGAGAAGGCATTTTTTTTTTAAAAAAAGACATGTTAAAAAATAAATCAGTTTGTCTCTGATGCTTTTAAAGAGCAATCACTTCCTACTCTTTCTGTCATTAAATTATGTTACCCTCTCTCTATTTTCCCCACTCCCAAAGATGATGATTCAGCTCTTGGAAGGTGGTCACTTTGGTTGATTTCCTGTTTTAAAAGCAAGAAATTAGCATTGACTATGAATGTGTTAACTCTCAGGAATAAATTTGGTTCTGTTACCACAACCATAACCAAAAGAGTAAGAGAGTGTGCGGTAAGTGATGAGATTGTCTAGACAACATGACAAGAACTGCTGTGCAGATATGGTTCCCCTGTTTTCATATCCTAAATTTCCACCCTTGCCATTAAAAGCTAACATGTTTAATGAGATAATTTGCAGGTGTGGGCAGTAAATAACAAGCACCCTTTCCTGTTTCTTTTCTTTGAAGGTTGGGCTTGTATTGGTAAGGTAAATCTTCGGTATAGTTCTAGAGAGGAGCTTTAATTTATATGCCTCAGTCATACAGGGTATCCCCCCCCCCCTCATTTGTCTGTTCAAATCAGTTTGTCTACTAGAAAATGGTATTTGTTGCATAGCAATGGAACAGTGTTGCAGTTATTTAAACCTCATCAGCCTTCTTGCCAAAGACTTGGAAGGTTGTGTGTGGGTGTTTGGCAATTTGTAGCCTGGAAAAACACCAGATTTTTTTAAAATTCAACAGTGGAGCTGTATTTTTCCAGTACTTTTGAAACCATCTCTCTCCCTTCTTAGGCCTCCTTCATGTATGAGTCTTCCTGTCATCTGTGCTGATGAGAAAGATTTGGGGAAGATAGAGACATTGCTATGAATATATAATGAAGGAAGTTACATGAAATCCCCACATTCACTTCGTGTGCTTCATTTTTCCTGTGATTATGCTGCTTGATTCAAAGTCTCACCATGGTCAGAAGGAAATCCTAAATCTGTGTTGGGTTGAGGGGGAGGAATCTAATTTCTCCCTGGTTTCCAGCTTGTCAAATACATATCATTACATTCTCATTTTTTTTAAAAAAATCTTTCATTTATTAGAAATATAATAAACATTTCAATCATTTCTTTTTGCTGTGAAGCTGCATATGTAATGAATGTAGGCTTAGGCCATTTGTTCCCCAGCAAGACACTATTTTGTTTTCTTCACTTTCATTGCCTTGCCTGTTCCTGTCTAAAAAGTATGGATTCTTTTCTTGAAGTACCTAAAAAAGAAGACATATTGGAGCCTACATGGAATAAGACAGGTGCATTATAATTCCAGAAGCAGAAAATTAGATGTCTTGCCTTTGGCACTCCTTGCAAAGTCCAGTGTTATACTGAGTGAGAAGAGTGCCTTGGGTTATTACTCATTTCCGTGGAGGGTGATGTAACTTGCAAAGCGTTGATGCATCTTGCACAGTCTTTAGGATGATGCATCTTGCACAGTGCTGCACTAATGCTATGTGTGACTAGAGAATTCACTCTGAAGAACTATTAAGCTGAAACCTGTCAGTATTCACTAAAAATGCATGCGAGTATGTTTATTAATTATTGTTACTATTGTTAGGAGGGCTCAGTCTTAAACGTTTGTGGACCACCACCCCCATCAAACATCAGAAGAAAGTAGAGATGCCAGTAGTGTGAAGTGTAGGTCATAGCTGCTTTCCCAAATCATGAGGGAAGAGGAGCCCTTGACATCAAATGATTATCAAAAGCCCAAGTTTCCTCTTGTCTGCTTGAGCCTTGAGAAAGCTTTGGGTAATGCCAACCAATGTGATGTTCCCCCTGAACTACAGAACGGGGACCAATGAGCTCAACAGCGTATTTTTGTGGCTGTCAAACCTGGCTATTTGATCTTCCAAGTCAGATGAAATTCTTCATATGAGGATTATGTAAATAATAATAGGCTTTTCCAGTTTTCGTGTGTGTGATATTGAAGGAAAAGGGAATGAGATACCAGAGACTCTTATGCCCTGTGCTGTGTTAAGGGGTTGGAAGAAGATGTAGTGCATGGTTTGTAACAATTGTGGAAATTGTGAAATAAAGTAACTTTCCACAACTGTGTGGCTACTTTTAAATGTCTACAAAATATGCTGTGTCTTTTTACACAACTCCTGTACCAGGTAATGGGGCAACTGCCTTGTATGCCAGTTAAATTGATGACATCTTTCCGTTTCTTATCAACTTGTTCTTAGAAGAATGTATATGAATGCTGCTGTAGTCCACATGCAATGGTATATGACTCAAATAGCACTGGCTACTCGGTGAATAAAAGTTTTAGAGTTGTGAGAGGAAACTGGTACCCTCCTTTCAACATGTTGCCTCATACAGTTCTTTGCTTGAAGGCTATGCTGTAGCTGTGTGGCAGCATTTCACATGCTGTGCTTGGTCAAAGTCAAAGCCACTGTGACACTTGTCCTTTGTAGAGCTTCCATGTTACTTTAGGCTGTAGTTTTAGGATTTCTGCAGGATTTCTCACAGAAAATATCTTGTGGGTTTCATTGCTTAATTTGAAAGTAGTTGTAAGTGCTGACTTCAAGTGTTTGGAAGGCAAGATATCTTCAACATTCCCTTCGGTTGACGCTCCCTCACTGTAACTATTGGCTGCTGCTTCTCTTTCTCATCCTTTCTGCATGCCTGGTAAGTAGAGCCAGTTAACAAGCAGGCAATGGCAACTATCTTTACTTCGTACCAGTGATGTTTGCTAATTTTCTCTGGTAAAGAGCAAGAGGTGGGGGAACAAGCAGGTATCAGTGTGAAGAGGAAGAGCAGGTTTCATAGGGCTTTTGTCAATGGCTTCCTGATATTGGGCCTCATTAGGTGCCTGACTTTTGATGCCCAGAGCTTAATAGTTGTATCTGCACAGCTGAGTGGGTGTGTGGTTGATTGAACAAAGATTTCAGGACTTGACTTATACCTACTGTGGATCCCTGCCTTCCTGCTCTTTTGGTTCTTACAAACCTCTTCCTGCGTTGAATCATAGAGTTGGACGATACCACAAGAGCCATCCAATCCCCTGCCATGCAGGAACACACGATCAAAGCACTCCTGACAGATGGCCATCCAGCCTCTGTTTAAAAACCTCCAAAGAAAAAGACTCCACAATATTCTGAGGCAGTGGATTCCACTGTCAAACAGCAATTATCAGGAAGTTCTTCTATGGTTTAGGTGGAATCTCTTTTCCTGTAATTTGAGTCCATTGCTCTGCCTCGTAGTCTCTGGAGCTACAGAAAACAAGCTTGCTCCCTCTTCAATATGACATCCTTCAAGTATTTAAACATGGCTGACCTGTCACCTCTTAATCTTCTCCAGGCTAAACATACCCAGATTCCTAAGATGCTCATAAGGCATGACTTACAGACCTTTCACCATTTTGGTTGCCCTCTGGGCACATTCCAGCTTGTCAGTAGCCTCCTTGAATTGCTGGTGCCCAGAACTGGACACAGTATTCCAGCTGAGGTCTGACCAAAGCAGAATAAAGTAGTGCTATTATATTCCTCAATCTAGCCATTATACTCCTATTGATGTAGCCTAGAATCACATTGGCTTTTTTTATCCACCACATCACACTGCCGACTTAATGTTCAGCTTGTGGTCTTACTAAGATTCTTAGATCCCTTTCATATGTACTGTTGTCAAGGCTGATGTCACACATACTATATCTGTGCATTTCATTTTTTCTGCCTAAATGTAGTAACTTGCATTTCTCCCTGTTGAAATTTATTTGGTTAGTTTTGGCCCAGCTTTCCAAACTGTTAAGGTCATTTTGAATTCTGATCCTCTCCTTTGGGGTATTTGCTACCCCTCCTAATTTGATGTCATCTGCAAATTTGATAAGCATGCCCTCCCTATTCTATGCTTTCTTCCTGTTCTGCTTACCAAAGGTTTTAATGATGCATTATGGAGTCTTGAGTACTGAATTGGTATTTCCTAGAAATGTAGTCTTTAACTTTTTTGCATATGAAGTCCATTTTTAGGCTGTTTCCCATAGATTTGCATTATGGTATGTTGTTAAATATCTGTTTCCTCCACTGGGGGGCAAGCAAGTGAAAATTACCCTGATGAATTATGAGAAGAGGGGCATAACCATTGTAATACTACTGCCTCCAAGAAGATAGTCCATTATGTGCCTTACTAGAATACAGATGCCATTCTTCCTCCTACTCACAAGCATGAGCCTGCATCCTTTCCAGATATGTGCAGAGTATGGTTTCACAGATATCAAGGATTTCTCCTGCATGTTTTCTGGCTAGCCTGTTTTTTAATGTCCGTTATGTAAACTATGGGTATTTCCACACTGCAGAGTTATAGCAGTTTGACACCCTTTAAGTGCCATAGCTCCATGCTATGGGATCCTGGGATTTGTACTTTTACAAGGTCTTTAGCTTTTGTCAGAGTGCTGGTGCTTCACTAAACTACAAATCCCAGGATTCTGTAGGTTGGAACCATGGCAGTTAAAATGGTGTCAATGTACAATAATTCTACAGTGTAGATACACTATGTATATCTGGTTTCATTCATTTCCTTGTGATGTATTTAACTAATTGAGTAACCACTCATGCTCTAGTTAAAAGATCTCAGTCCCGGAGAGATATTAGCTCCTGTGGTAGAAAAAAAGATTTCAGTTTCACAATATAAGGCCTGCAAGATGTGTGACTGCAATCACTTGGGGATTTGTAAATGCCTTTTATCAGCTCTAAGAGAGCAGCCAACTGCAAATTAACCTAATGAAAAAGGAGAAAAGGGACATGGCACAGTGATCACTCTGCTTCGGGATGGCAGTGTTTATTATGTGCCTTGCTAGAATGAAGACACCTATCCCTGCTCCCAGGAACAATAGGTGGATGTCTACAACTGCTAAGGTCCATAAAAAGGTGTTTTATACTGTGCTCCATCATGCCTGCTATGTACAACAGTGAATGGGCAAGGATTTCCAGACTGAGAGCTTTTAACTGAGGTCTTTTAACTAGAGGGCAACTTCAGTGGGTTTGGAGGTAAACTTTCCCCTGGGCTGAAAATGTAGGGGCAGGGGAGGTTTTGTTTTTGGAACAACAGCAGTTCACTTGTAGGTTATTTAAAAACACATTTTCACTAAAACAGGGCTACATACCAGGAGAACTGAATTTCCAGGCGTATACTGTAACTCTTACTTTGAACAACAGTCTTATTCTGATGGCGGCTGGATAGTCGGTGGGTGGGTGGGAGACCACCACAGTAGGTGGGGGTGATGCATGCAGATTGTGTGCTACTAAACTCTGAATAAGAGTAACTGGGAATAGAAGGTTCTGCCAATTAGTTATGATCCCTCCCTCCTGGTGAGATGAGTAGAGAATAGCATCACATGGACTTGCTCTTTGCCATATACTGAGATTTCTTGGCAGCCTTTCCAAATCTGCAGCTAGCCAGGCCACAAACAGCCCCCTGTATTTCCAGGTAAACCAGCATGAAAGACATCTGCTTAAGGCCCTGCACAGACACTTCAGTGAGAGAAGGGTGGACAAAAGCTTGGCTACAGATTGACACACACACCCCCGTATCCATGGGGGGATATGTCCAAGACCCCCCATGGATACCTGAAACCATGGATAATAAGGAACCCAATTATTTTCTATGAGATGAACACCAGAAGTTGACCATAGAATAACATTGGAGGACCTAGAAATGGCTAGAGAGAACATTTTTTTTGGATGTGGATAAGCCAAACTCTGGATATTGAATCCATGGATATGGGAGTTGACCTGTAATTATAAAGCCAAGGTGTCTGCATTTAGGAAGAAGATGAGAGGAGATAGCAGACACGTTGTATTCTACTATTTGAGAAATAGGTTTGAGATAGCGCCTAGGACTTCTGGGATGAAGAAAAAATACCAGTAGTTGGCCCTCCATTTTTAAGACCACCATATTAGCCAGATCTGTTGCCAGCTTTTGGCAAAACACATAGGTTCTTCAGGCCATGGAAAACAAGTAGTGAGAAGCCCATTAGGCTTTTTTGGGGGGAGGGGATTAATCCTGCCCTTTCCCCAAACCTGGGACTCAAGGTGACTTGCAGAAACTAAAAGTATAACTGAAAACATAAACATTTTAAAACTAGCTGTACCCAGCGTAACATATGCTGTTATAGTAGATTTGAAAGGTTCACACAGTTCATCTACATACTATTATGTTAGGAAAAATATTGCATTTTTTTACATGTGGGTGGTGAGTGAGAGGAGGGAGGGGCCCTTGTGAGTCTGGGGGTGTAGATGCAGGTTGAGTGGCAGGAATGGATTGTGAAGTAGAGAGGGAATTTGCATGTGGGTGGTGATTGGCTGAGTGAGTGAGAGGAGGGAGGGGATTGGTTGGGTATGTTTCCTAAGTGGCCAATCAACACATTGGAAAAGGAAATATACCCAAGCGGTTTGTAGATAGACAGGTATTTGAACTATCAATACAGCTAAAAGCTTAACAAAGTTTCAGAGCAGTAGTTCCCAACCTGTAGGTCACCAGTTGTTGGACTAATATTCCAGAGTCCTTCACTATTGGCCATACTTGCTTGGGCTTCTGGAAGTCAGAGTAAAAACAAAACAAGACTGGATACCCAAGACTGGGAATCAATACTCTAGATGTGTCCTTAATTACCTAGCTCATCAAGGAAGACTGGTCACTTCAATGGACTGTAAATTAATAAAACTCACTTTAGTCCTCACTATGAGATGCTGAGTTGGCCACCTAGTAGCATAGTAATTGCAGTCTAATAATGGACACCCAAGCGTTTGGTGCGTGTATGTCCACTGAGCTCACATTAGCAAGCACAAGACTGTGCCTACCACTATACAGTAATTACAATACTTTCATGGGGATTCAGGTAGAAAAAATGAAGCGCAACTGAGTGGGAAATTGAATGTTGTACAACATTTTAGGAACTTCATTTCACAATTCTTCCTTCATCATGTAGAAGTCTTACTAAATCTTTATCTGTGGAAGGAGTAGAAAAGGTTTCATTACAACCCAGCATAATTACTGCTAGCCATTCCATCCTTGCCTGAAACACTTTTCTTGTTATCTTTGTGTATTTAGATAGTAACTGTAACCCTTGTTGCCTCTTGTACTCAGATAATCCTTTATACTATTGCTTTACTGTTGTTAAGCCAGGACAAGATAAAACAAAAAACAAACAAACAAAAAAAGAACGATGAGATGCAAAATAGGAACATATGATTGTGACAACCAGATGCAATCAGGATTTACAGTTGCCCCTCCACATTCGCGAACCTAGAATTCGCGGTTTTGATTATTCGCGGTTTTGGGAGGGGCCCCTCGCCCTCCCAAAACCACGACAAGGGGCCTCTGGAGGCCCCGTGAAGGCCCCGGGTGGGAGGGGGGAGGCCTTCACGGAGCCTTGGAAGGCTCTGTGAAGGCCGCGGGTGGGAGGGGGGAGGGCCTCCGAAGGCTCCGTGAAGGCCGCGGGTGGGAGGGGGGAGGGCCGGGGAGGCCTTCACGGAGCCTTGGAAGGCTCCGTGAAGGCCACAGGTGGGAGGGGGGAGGCCCTGGGGGGAGGGGGCGCTGGGGAGGCATCTACGGGACCTCGGGAGGGTCTCCGGAGGCCCCGTGAAGGCCTTGGAAGGGAGGGGGAGGGGGGAAAGCATCTATGGGGCCTCTGGAGGCCCCATGGTCACTTTGGAGGGGGAGGGGGAGGGCAGTCATTATTCGCGGAATTTTCACATTCACGGGGGTCTGGGGAACCTAACCCCCGCGAATGTGAAGGGACGACTGTATATAGCTCTCTTCCGTACATAAAGAAGAAAGAACACTGAATATTGCTATAATTCCCCAGATGTAGGAACAGTTCCTTCCTGTCCAACAGCCCAAGTCAGTCTCTAGTTTGATAGGTGGGAGTAGATTGTAGCTACAGAGTAGAAGGTTCACTTTTTGTGCCTTTTTATTGGCCCAGTTAATACATTACAGTATACTAATATGGACTCTGGATTTTTCTAATGGCCGATATGTCTACCATTGCTTTTTGTAAGAACAGATGGTTGTAGGAAACAAATCTGTTGTCTTTTCCCTTTGTTGTTGTTGTGTGCCTTCAAGTTGTTTCCGACCGATGTTGACCCTAAGGCGAACCTATCATGGGGTTTTCTTGGCAAGATTTGTTCAAAGGAGGTTTGCCATTGCCTTCTTCTGAGGCTGAGAATGTGTGATTTGCCGAAGGTCATCCAGTGGGTTTTCATAGCCCAGCAGGGATTCAAACCCTGGTCTCCAGTCCTAGTCCAATGCTCAAACCACTACACCATGCTGGCCCTCACTACCACACATCAAAGTGGAAGACATCATAGACAGCAGCAATTGATAACTTGCATGTTATATCCACTGTGTACACTGACGGGATTCTGCTTTTATTGTTGTTCCCTTGTCTGGTTTTCGCATCCAGGACTCTGGTCCTCACATCCAGTTTAGATTGTTTGTTCATCTGACTCTGGTCTGGATGCTTCTTCTAAACTTATTCTACTTTCTCCTCTGCCTTTCCCCTTCCCACTATCTTTTGTTCAGGACACCATGCAAGATGCATATAAATTAAGATATGAGTATGTATGGAGCTGATTGTTGAACATGTGGGTTTCCCTTAACAATGGGCCATGCCTTCTGTGGAATTCTGGGAACTGATATCCAAAAGAGTAAAATGTTCAACATCTGCCCAGAACTATGCACAAAAATACATAAATGGGACAAAACAGCAGATTAACCAAGTCTCTTTTTCTTCCCAGATCAGTTGGGGACCATAGAGTAGTACAAATACAATCATCCCAAAATCTAGTGTGAATCAACAAGGAAAATATAATGTAGCTCAGTAATAGGGGAGTGTTCCAACTTCCTTGGCAACTATCTAAGGAGCCTGCCCCATAGTTTGGAAACAGAGAAGTTAACTTCCGACCTAAGTGCTGCTGTTATAACAGCTTGCCCTACATATGTGTTAGACTAACTCCCATCCTATAATGACTGGGGATGATGGGGGTTCTGGTCCATGACCTGTGGAGACCCTCATGTTGGAAGAGGCTGTCTTATTTCTCCCCAATGTAGCTTGCCCTTTCTGTAAGCATTTCTTTATCTGTATATCTATTATTTCTATATAAGAATCAGCTTTAGATCAGGGGTACTCATTTTTTTCTTAATTTCTTATTTTCCCGTTTTAAAATATTTTTAACTTCTTGTTTTTCAAAGTTTATTTTACTAAAAAAAGTAATTGAAAATTGTAACTCCACATTCTTATTTTCAGACAAGTATTTTGTCCTTTGCCTCCCACAGGGACCTGTGTATTCCAGTTGTGGTTTGAGACAGAACTGAGAAGGATTAGATTCTATATTGCTATATGTTTCCTATCAGATTTCTGTGAGCCGGACTATTAGGGTAGGTTGCCCTGGGACAATACCTGGACTTGATAAAAGAGAGTCAATAACCTTGCAAGCAAGTGTTTTCATATGAAGTAATATTAACCTAACAATACTTAGGCAATAACTTTATCAAAATGCCAGAGTGAGTCTGGATTTAACTCCTGGCTACAACATGTGCCTAATCTGTTTCTTCCCCCATTATTTGTTTTTCTGTGCTATTAGCCTAATGAAGAATTCTGGAGAACTCAAAAGGCTGTACACTTTTGTGGCATTTTGGCCTTTGTAAAAATATTGCTCAATTTGTGAGTATGTTTTCCTCCATCACACCCCATTAGTAAATTTCTTTTGACTTGTATTGTAAGCCACTATTGGTCCTTTGGGAAAAAGTGGGATATAAATGAGTTAAACAAAAAAATTGTTGGGCTACTACAATAGGCCCTCAGTATCTGCTGGGGTTTGGTTCTAGGGCCCCCCTCCCAGTAGAAACCAAAATCTGTGGATGCTCAAGTCCCATTGTGTAAAATGACATAGTAAAATGGAGTCCCTTAAATAAAATGGCGAACATCAGGGTTTGCTTTTTAGGTTTTTAATTAATTAATTAATTTATTAGTATTTTCGGTGGGTTGAATCCATGGATGCAGAACTTGTGGCCGACTAGTAATTTATTTAATTGTTTTGGTATGTACTACATTTAGTTATTCAAGGTAGAATGTAACACCCCAGAAAAAAAGATTCTCCACTGCCTGAAGAGAAACTGCACTGAAGTATCCATCAGTTTCAGCCACTAGATAACACACAGGATTTGGTTTCAACTATGTTTTTTTAAACCTAGTTTGCCATCCAGAACCCAATTTCCACATGTTCCTCTGTACTTTTGCTCTGTACCAATGTAGGAATGCATTTCACCCAAGGTGAGAGGGGGATCCCTGAATAACAGACAAATCACTTAGATTTTGCTCCTGGAAACTGAGATCTGCCTCTGCTTCTTTATTTAATAATATGTTTTATTAGGTGTAACACATCACTTGCACATCTACTAGTGATTAATTCAATCAGCAGTCCTTGAAACTGAGTCTGTATACAAAATGTGGCTTAACTTTTGGACTTAAAAAAAACCCTTATCCCCTCTTTTTTGGTACCACTTAGCCTAATGAAGAGTTATGGAGAACTCAGAAACTTGTACACTTTTGTGGCTGACCCAGGTAAAAGTTACTTAACAGAGGGCTCCCTCTCTCCTCTCCAGGACTAGTATGGCTATATGTGTTTTCTTTTCAGCTGTCTGGATTCATGGGTTGATGGTTGGAAAAAAATGTTCAGAGGAAAGAGCTCATCTTTCCCTCTCCCAGCTGAGACAATATGATCTATGCTGGGGTGGGCAGAATGTAGTTTTCTTCGTTTGTTGAAATAAAGTCTTGTAAAATAACAACTCGTCCTTACCTTAGAATTCTCAATATTATCTCATAAAAACAAAACCCTGACGCCTACAGGGCATCTGTTAAGGCCTCAGTGAATGATATGTGTAGCGGAATTAAACATATAACTTAGCAGTGAATTTCTCAGCAACCTTTGAAGTGCAGGTATTCATCATGACAGCCACCATAGCTATGCCTCCAAAGACAATCCAAAAATGTAGGCAGCTGTGTTGATCCATATCAGAAAACTTAGTTGTGGCAATTCTTATGCTATGGGGAACAGGCATTTTGCAAGGCCAGTGGTTCTTACTTGCTCATTCAAGACCAAGACACCATAAAAAACTTATGGTTACACCAGTACTATCTGATACCAATACACTGTTGCTGGAAACACCCACCATTTCCCCAGTCACTGTGAGGATTACAGTTGAACTGAAAGGAAACAGGAAACCACAAGTGGTGGGAGCAGATATTGTTATCATCCCTGCAAATCAAAAAGTCCTGTTATGTTGACCCTGCAAGCTCACTAGAGCACTGAGTATACTAGCCAAGGGTTGATTTGGTAAGATAATTTGTGCCATTTACCGTAACCTTCCTTGTGCTCTTGCAATCTCTCCATCTCGTTGCTACTGTTGGACTCCTCTGCCATGGAGATTTACCCTTTGGTTGCCACTGGGTTTCATTCATGGTTGCAATATGCCAGCTTTGTCTTGGAGCAATGGGTTGCTTAAGACAGCAGCCTTCAGCATCCTGCTACTCCACCCCAGTTGTGTCAGACAATTCCCAACATCCCTGGCCAGCTTGCTCATTAGGTATGATAGTTGGCATAGTAAAAACAATAGCACAACACCTCTGGAGGGCAGCAGGCTGGGGACAACTAGTAAATTCTCAGGCTGATGCATAGCATTTGTGAGAGTGAACCGTATGTACATCTATACCAATGTTCTTTGGCCTTTTAAACAAAACATTGTTTCTGACGTAGAGACTTGCAAAGGTAAAATCACACTTCAGGTGTATGTTTCTGACAACGGGGGGGGGGATATATATATTTTATAGTGGAGTTAATGCTGGGCATAGACTTGTGAACCCTGTGTTCAAATTCTTCAGTTGCCTCAGAGAAGCCACTGTTCCATCTGTAAAATTGCAGAAATGGTAAACCCATGATGAATGGGTTGGAGTAATATCATCACCTGTGCTGGTAAGGTAGAACAGTGGTTTACCCTGCAAAAGAACAGTGAAAATAATGCTATATCATACCTATTAAAACAGAAGTTAATCAAGATATAAAACCAGGAGTAATTTTAGCACAGGGATTGGATTTTCCGTCTGAAATCTCTCACCAGACAAATGCCTCATAACAAAGAACAAGCCAGTTCATATTAACTCACTTGTGTCTTTTGTTCAGCTTCACAATTAGCTCTTTCATGAAGATTTATTATCTTCTGCAGGCAGGGAATAAGGTCTTATACATCTGATTTCCACTGGTTAAGCTTTTACAGTCACTTTTGCATTTTCACTTGAAAGAAAGGGCAGTGTAAAGGAAAAAGGAGAAACATAAATCTCTTACTAAAGTCAATCATCAGGCCATATTATGATGATGTGATTATAGAAAGTTTAGACTCCTAGGGTGCTTTTAAGGTTTGATTTTGAGGTGGGAAGGAAATGCAGTCAGCATTATTGAAGTGATATTGTGGATTCTTTGTTGGATAGCTAATGGTGTAATTAAAAGGAGTTCGTTTAATAGATTCTTCAGTAAAATATTTGGTATGCTTACTCTACATGAAACACTATAGATATTTGTAATAGTGTTAAATTTGTCATTGCTTGCATTGTTGTTTTTAAAGACCTGCATGGTAGAAAGAGCAATGGGTTGCCATTCTGTACCTGTGAAATCTTTAGCTAAATTCCCCACCATTCTTTTTCAGTTCACAAACTTAGCCAAGCTGATACAAATATTGATACTGTATATGTGTATTCAAA
This sequence comes from Gambelia wislizenii, assembly GCA_030847615.1. Lineage (NCBI taxonomy): Eukaryota > Metazoa > Chordata > Lepidosauria > Squamata > Crotaphytidae > Gambelia > Gambelia wislizenii. The sequence goes on along the minus strand of JAUMIR010000005.1, from coordinate 223,698,494 downwards.
ATTGAGATTATGGACACTGGATTATATGGCTGGGTCTAGCAAAGTCTAGTTTTTAACACATGTTATGGAACCTTACTGAAACTTGTCTTCAAGTACCCAGGCTTAATTTGTAGAAATGACAATACAAAAAAAATAATTTCTTGGCAAAATGCATACATTTGATGTACTGGTAAATCATATGCTTTGTTACATAACCAATTGTGTTCTGCAGTGTGTTTCAAAATTATTACAGTACTGTAACTGGTTAACTGGCATCAGTCAATACAATCTGGTTTGACCTTTTAAGCAAACAGGAGAACTGCTAGCCTGTCAATGAAAAGCACAGGTGCTGACGTGTCCACCAAGTGGTTATTCCCCCCCACCCTTACTGAAGGTTCCTCTTTCTATATCCTCTTGAAGTTGCTCCTTCTTTATCCTGTTGAAGATTGTATCTTGTTCAAGTGAAACAGAAGATGAGGAGCAATTATTGGAAAGGAAATGTGTGTGTATGTGCCTTCAAGTCACTTGTCAATTTAGGAGCGTTATAGATTGGTTAGTTATATCTAACTAGCAATGTAGCTGCATCGGCTATGCTCCAGGCAACACCTCAGCTTTAGTAAATGCAGGACAGGCTAAAAAAAATTCAGAGGATGAATTTGAAGATTTATGAGCTTGTGAGTTTTGAAACATGAAAGGTTTTAGGACTTATGTGTCTATATCTCAAGCTATTAATAGTATGACAAAATTAGAAAGCTGCAAGCAGGTGTGGTGTATACCTTGGGGAAAACATGACTCTGCCTTCAAATAATTGCACAAGCAATATTAACAGCTGCCAGCATATAATAGGTAATGAAATTGAATAATGGTAACTACCTCTTTCAAGGGGACTTCATCCAAATATCCCTTAAGAGATTTTGAGTGGGAAGCTTAAAGTAACTATCTGGCAGTATCTGCTGCAGGTATTATCGGGCTCTGACATTATCTGAGTTAACTGACTTGCAGATTAGTTAGCTTAATGTGAATTGCTGCCTAGCTATAATTCCAAAGCAATCATGATAAGGTTTGCCAATAGTAGTATTCTCTTAGTCTTGAAGAGAAAGATGGGATGTTGTACAAGACAGCAATGAAGTTAACATTTATTGGACTGGAAGAGTTAGGCTCTGTTTTTTACACCAGGTAGATTGTCATCTGCTAGATCTCTGAGTAACTTGCAATAGGCCAATAAGGGCTTTTCAATTCAGTATAAGAGGGGCCTACATATCCTAAAGGTACCAGATCCCAGCTGATTTTGGAAGCTAAGCAGGCTCAGCCATGATTAATACTTGGATAGGAGACTGTCAAGGAATACCAGGTGCTGTAAGCTATATTTCAGAGGAAGGAAGTGGCCACCTCTGTGTATTCCTTGCCTAAGAAAATCCTTAAAAATTCATAGGGTCACCATAAGTCAATAGGCAACTTGAAGGCACACATACATTATTTTTTTAAAAAAGCAGTGACTAAAATATTTATCCCCTTGCATTAAGTTGCTGAAAAGAATACTTAGGGGGAAACCAGGAGTGGTTTATCGTGTGAAAGAATGTGTACATTTCTTTCTAGTTCTGATCACAAGTTCCTGCACAGGGATGTCCTCAGAGGCTCTTGTTCCTTAATTCTTAGTATACATCTACCTATCTCCACCAGTATTTTTGCATCTAAGCTTGGTCATAGTAAAAAGCAAAGTACATTCTGCAAACCAAAAATGTGGCCAGTTTTATACTATACAACCTTGAGGTTTACTGGATGACCTTGAAGCTAGTCTGTTTCACAGGATTATTTTGACAACAAAATGGATTAACTCTATACTCATTGCCCTGAGTGTGTTGGGGTGGGGGAAAGACAAGATAGAATATGATAAATGAGGAAGAAGATACTAGACAGTTGGATTGCAAAAACTGATGGGACAATGTACATGTGAATTGGAGAAGGGGAGGCTTGAATTACAAGTAGCTTTCAGTCAGTGACAAATGTACAAGTGGAAAGGTAGAACTCAAAATATTTATAAAGCAGTTATCCTCCAAATTTCAAAAATGAGTTTGCTTTACTTTGAAATGCAGGTCAACATAGATTCTTGTATCCTGAACATCTTTGTACATGGATCCGTTCAAAGTCATTGCACAGTGGAATCCAAAAAGTTAAAAAAATAAAAATAAACATAAAATAAAAATAAAGACTGTCTTTCCCCTCTGTTTTTTATTGTTGTTATAAACAACTGTGAATTCATATGTATTTGCAGCCAGAACAACAAAAGGTTTCCTGTTGATTTCTCAGCAGAATAGATGACTGCTAAAAGGCGTCTCATCGTGGTGGAAAATACATTCCCGAACACTCCCAGAGGCACTGTCAGAAGGGGGATGGGGTAAAGGGAGCAACGTTAACCATGTTCTTAATTGTGCTTAACAAATAAATACTTCTAAGAAGTAGTAATAAGAGTGTCACTTTTATCTGAACTAGAAGCAGCATCTGCTGCTATAAGGAGATGTGATAAAACAGTAAGAACAAGCTGCTTCTGCCTTGCATCAGCATTTGTAAGGAGGATGTAGGAGGGGTGCTCCCTAGCCTGGAACATCTTTTGCCTCTCTATGTTTTGCCACTTTGATGGTGTGGCAAAACATGCAAACAAGAGAAGGCAGAAGTTGCTTCTTGCTCACCCTGTTTGGTCACTACACTGGAGAGGACTGGGATATTGTTACTGCCGAAGCTTTTTAAAATTCCAAGCAACTGCTATATCCTTTACCTTCTTTTTCTCTCTCTGGCCAAAGAGGTAATCGAAGGAACACAGCTCTATCATCCTCTCACTTGCTAACCTAAATGTCCCCTGTGAGTACGGGTGCAGTGGGTGGTATTCAGACCAGCGCACTAAATCCTCCCAACCTGTTATGGCACCCAAAGTGGGGGTGGGGGAGAAGGAAGACAGCAGCATCTACCTCTGTATAAAAACAATGCCTTCCTTTTTCTCAGAAGCAACGACTAGGTATGATCTCTGGGTTTTCCCTCTCCCTCCTGAAGGAGTGTGGGCAACATCCTAAGGGTGGGAGACTTGAAATGCTGCCCCCCCTCCAGGGCTTTACCTCTCTACATTCCTCCTGTTTTATGTTTTTAGTAGGGAAGTTCCTTTCCATTTAATTTCCTCTTTGTTTAATCCTCCCCAAACAGTTTAAGGAGGGATCTTGACAAAATTGTCCCCCATGTCTTACAGCAGCACTACTCAAAAGTGGTTCCCAGAGTGGTCCCAGTCCCTGGCAAGTTTCAAGGAAAGGAAAACACAATTGTACCCAATAAGCACAAATGTAAGAATTCTAGGGGGGGGGGGGAAACCAGCCTGTGCTTTATAGATGATGGCAAAGCCTTTGATTGTATAGATCATGAAGGACTATGGATCACTCTTAAAGAAATAGGTGGGCCACAACATTTGATTATCCTAATGTGTAACCTGTACTCAAGACAAGAGGCCACAGTTATGACAGAATATGGAGAAACAGAGTGGTTTCAACATTTTATGTTTTGCTTTCTTGTAAAGTTGGAAATTCACTATATCGCACCAGTACACCTTGGGACACCTTTAAAAAAAAAAACCCATGGCAGTGAAGAACTAATTACTGTCCCCCACGTCGGATTGCATGAGAAACACTATCCTAGAGGGTGCAAAGGGATCTTTTCTATCAAAATGTACTTTGGATGGGGCCCAAACACGTTTGTGTGCTCTCTCTCTTTTTTGACAACAAGGAGAACTCTCTGTGAGGAAAAGGGGCTTGTTCTTTGAAGAAACAGCAGCCTCATCTTGCCAGTGTGCAGCACAATGGAGAACGGACCTGGTAAGTCAGTCCTATCTTACCCTTGAATTACCACAAGGAAGAATGCTCTATCCCAGTGGTTCTTAACCTGTGGTCCACAGACCCCCAGGGGGCCATGATGTCCTCACTGGGGGTCCACGAAGGCTGCTCAGCCCACGTGACAGGAGCCAAGGCAGTTTGGCTGGCTTGGCTGGCACATTGCCTTTCAACCTGCTCCAACCACAAATTTGCAGGAAGAAGCAGGAAAAAAGTCTTCTCTCCCCCTCCAGTGCCTCTGAGCAAAGGTTTAATGAATAGTGTACCTGTATTATTAATAATTATTGTTGTTGTTATTATTAGGGTTTTAAATCTTGAGTTAAGTCTTGGGGGCCACAGCAACAAAAGATATTTAAAGGGGGGCTCTGGTAAAGAAAAGGTTAAGAGCCACTGCTTTATCCTGAACGTCACAACTAGCAGCAGATTTCCACAGGTGCCATGTTTCATCTTGTCCCCATACAACAAAGGCAATTGGCAGATGCTCATGTCCAAAATTTTTGGCACCCTCCATCCGCCAGAGCTGACTCCTCTCCCTAAGAACCTTATAGGAGCCGCCATTCGCTGCCATTTGAGGCTAGTGGCTGTCATTCGCTTTCACTTAGGGCTGCGGTAATGCTGCTGCTCATAGAATCATAGAGTTGGAAGAGACCCCAAGGGCCATTCAGTGCAACCCCCTGCCATGAAGGAACACATAATCAAAGCATTCCCAACAGATGGCCACCCAGCCTCTGTTTAAAAACTTCCAAAGGAGAGTCCACCACATGATGAGGTAGTGTATTCCACTTCCAAACAGCTCTTACTGTCAGAAAGTTCTTCCTAATATTTAGGTGGAATCTGTTTTCCTGTACAGTAGTTTGAATCTACTGCTTCGTGTCCTAGTCTCTGGAGCAGGAGTAAACAAGCTTGCCCCATCTTCAATATGACATCCCTTCAAATATTTAAACATGGCTACCTGTGAAGTAAAAAATGAGACCCAGACTTTGCTTTTATTTCCCGAAATGTACCTTGAGGTTAGGCAATGAATTGTGGGAGGCAGGAGCTGCTTTAAGACAACAATGTCCTATTCAGAATATTGCTTGTTTTGTACTAAACATCATTTCTGACTGGAGAAATCTTAGAATATCTGAAAAAGAGGAACAGAAGTCTCCATAAAGATGTTGCTTGTTTTTTTACTAAACACCATTTCTGACTCACTGGAGAAATCTTACAATATCTGAACAAGAGGCAGAGAAGCCTTCATAAAGACCATATACTGTACAATGCCTCTCCTATAATTTAACCCTATTTCCCTTCATAGTACTGGGATTGTGTAAGCAGCTCTGATGGTCCTAGCAGGAGAGGCAATAGACGCAGCAGCTGCCCAAGCATGCGGGTGATACCAGACCTTAGAAGCGTTTCTTTTTTCGGGGGGGGGGGGACCCCAACTCCCGAATTCCCCAGGGGACTCGGGATGTTGTAGTCAAATAAAATAAAATAAAATAAAATAATAAAATAAAATAAAATAATAAAATAAAATAAAATAATATAAAATAAAATATAAAATATAAAATAAAATATAAAATAAAATATAAAATAAAATATAAAATAAAATAAAATAAAATATTAAAAAATTAAAATTAAACGTTTCCAAGATCTAGGGGCTACATTTTTATTTTTTATTTATTAGTTATTTATACCCCGCTCTTCAACCACAAGGCTATCAGAGCGGCTTACAAACTGTTTTTTTTTTTTTAAGTAATAGCAATTTACACATGTACACTGCATTAATCAGTTTCCAATGTGTGTTAGCTAATGCCATGACATGACAACTCGCTCCTCTGGAACTTCCTTTATAAGAAGAAACGGGGAACGAAGGGCCTGACAAAGATGGAGGAGGTCCTTCACCTCACATTCATAACCAAAGCAAGGAGTTTAAAAAACTGCAGCCGAGCCTTTAGGAATTTTTTGGGGATTAGGAATCATTTTATTGAAATAAGAGCATTCTACTGAAAAATACACCAGACCGGAAAAGGCCGTAACAATAACAGCCAGGCCTTCGGGAGAGGGGAGGAAAAATCAGGAGACATTCCAGCCATCAATCCCAGCCACCCCCCAGTAACGGCCGTTGAACGTTTAATGAGCGTGGGCGACTTATGCAAAAAAACAGCCACGCCCTTCCTCAAGAAGAGCCAACGAATCTGCTGACGCGCTCCCCTTCTAAGCCAATGGTAGCTTACAGTCCACGCGGACAGGCATTGTTAGCCAATCAGATTTTCCATGTCCACGTGCTAATCTCGAGTGCGGGAATACACCTACTCAGCCAACTGTTTCCCTACTGATCTCGGGAAGCCAATAGGAAGCGACCCATCCGTTTACGCGTCACGCGGCCCGTCCCTAATGGAGCCGCCAGAGACCGGTATTAGGGTCAAAGAGCGCAGTATAGTGCTCGTGATCCTTCCGCGGATTTTGGACTAGGAATCCGTGACTCCGGATAGAAAGTCCCGCAAACTACTGTATTATTCATTTTTGATCGTTATTGCGGTGCGTTGGATGTCTGCGAAAGTCCGGTTCCTCGAAGGAAGTGGTTTTAAACCGGGAGACGGTTGGCGGAAGGATTCTGTCAAAAGCGCTTCTTGTTTAAGAAGAAGAACTTGCCGGATCTCGTTGGACTATATAAAGAGAAAACGAGGGCGCCATCGCCATTGTGTGGCTGCAGAGAAAGAGAGTGTGTGTGTGTTGTTGTGTGGGTCGTGGTTTGCTGCCCCCGGGCGCGGCTCGCACCAACCAGGCGCACAGCTGTTCTAGCTTCCGCAGCCGCCGCCATGGCATGGTAGGGGCGGCAGTGGTAGCGGCGGCAACGGCCATTGCAGAGGCGCAGCAGCAGCGGCCGCGGCCTCGGCACCTCCCGGCGTCTGCAACCATGGCGTGAGTATGGGGAAAGGGGACGGAGAGACGCCAAGAGGGCGGCGGGGAGGGAGGGAAAGGGTGCGAAATACCCTTCTGATATAAAAAGAGAGTTTTTGAGGCTCCTTAAGAGAATCACGAGTTTGTTATACCGTGAGCTTTCCCGGCTGTAGCTCGCTTCAATGAGATGTTTGGCTCAAGGGACCTTTTTCCTTTTGGGAGAAATTTGGATTTTTTTTACCCCGGTTCCTGTGCAAGGGGAGTATTTGTGTATAGGGAACTATAGAAAAAAAGATAATACGAGAATCTCCAGAGAATTATAGTTTGCCTTCGCAATAGGGGAATCTGGGGGGGAGGGCAGTAGAGGGAGTGGATGAAGCAGTGAATGCAAATCTCCCGTGGGATTACAGTGGGCGATTGTTCAATTAGACTAATTAAAGGACAGACTTAGTTCCATTCACACCTAAAAAAAAACCCACAAGAAGTAAAGTATTAATCGATCTACATTTGTGAAGACAAATAAGCCTAGGATGTCACGGTTTTGGGGGATTAGGAATTTTTTGGGGGGGGGATTAGGAATTTTTTATTGGAATAAGACCATTCTACTGAAAAATACACCCGACCGCAAAAGGCCGTAACAACAACGCAAAAATAATAATTGTTTTTTTTTCCCACTAATACAAAAATAAAACCATCTATCCTAACACCAATACATCTTTCCTTTTAATCTAAACGCACTATAATCACATTATATTTACACATTTCAATTACACCTATTTGGAAAATAAAAGATTAACAAAAAATACAAAATAATACAAAAATGTCGGACAGATATAACAAAAGATCCAAGTTTTTCCAGCAAAAATCAAAGAGAGGGCTCAGGTATATTTTTAGGGATTATTCAAGGGTTTTCTAAGTTGGCACGCAACTTTGATGGTTTGTATACACATAAAATTCAGCTCTTAAGAAGCCAGGACTCCATTATGCGAAAAAAATAGGTCAGAGTTGTTTCATTTTTGTGTGCTTTGGGTTAGAAGCCTTTTTGAGCCATCTAAGGAGCTGTAGACAGCTCCCTGTCACCTTTAAGTGAACATCTTTCATCTCTACAATTCTGTGATTCTATGCTTGTGTATAGCCATTTTTAATCACTGAATGTCCATGTAATTTGAAATTCCACTTGGAATTTCTTTATGGTGTTTCTGCTCGGCTTGGATTAAACCGATATTAAAAAGCCCAAAGTAGTCAGACTAACCTAAATAAAAACGTGGCAGGATACAAAATGGCGGCCTATTTATAGGGTGGGGACATGTGCAGAGGACAGATCATGAAATGGCTGCAGCTGCTGGAACTAGTGAAGGCATGAATCAGACAAGGAGAGGGGTGGGTGGAGCAGTAGCTGTGTCTCTGACCATATATGGTTATGAGGAAAGGAAGAAGGCAGATTAGACTGGCAGAAGTGAGAATATTTGAACAAACCCTAGTTGGCGCTGTTGTATAGTGAAGCTTGTTGGCCACAAGAATTAGCCACGGGATCAGGTTCCAGATGGTAACTCCAAAAAGTAAAAGCTGGAATCGTGGAAACCATTGCTGCAATACCACCATGTATAGAATGCTTTATTCTCCTGCAGGAGTAGTCTAAATTCAAGGTCTTGTTCAATTACATTTTAGTAATGAAAATAATTTTCTTTTCCCAGGTTTTTCAAGGCATCGCACAGCAGCTTTGCTGTTTTCGATAAAGAAACCATCTATTTGTCTACACTTTTCCACAACAGAGTACTAAAACTTGGCCAAAATGAGCTTCTCAAACACAGAGATGTTGTTGGGGGATTTTCTCTCCCCCTTCAACCAGCCGTGTTTGGTGGCTGAAGAAGGTCTGGGACTGTTAGACGACTACCTGGAGGTGGCCAAGAACCTCAGTTCGCATGGGTTCTCCAGCGGCAAGGCTAAAGTGGGCTCCTCAGATTGGCTGGCTGTGGATAGTTTGAATAATGCCACAGACAACAGCCAGGGTAAGGCCAGAGAAATTAAAAAAAAAACATTTTGGAAATGTTGGGTGGCTTTGGTTTTTAGTTCCATGAACAGGTAGCAAGCATCCTTACTCATAAAAATATTAAAAAAATTATATATAGAAACTTATAGCTGCATAACATAAGGTACCATATATATCTGTTTGAGTATATGGAGAGAGAAGGGGTAAAAGGAGAAGACTAATTTACTTGCTTTTTTGGGATAACAGTTATGAATGCATTTTTTTATTTCACTTCACAGAGGATGCCTTCTCTGGCATGGATTGGATGGTGGAAAAGATGGATCTGAAGGAGTTTGACTTTGATGCGCTGTTAGGTATTGATGACCTGGAATCCACCGTCTCCCCAGATGAGCTCATGGCCACGTTGGAAGACACCTGTGATCTACTTGACCCTCCCATTCAAGAAATTCCCAATGAAGAAAAACTACTGATACCAGAGCAAATTAACCATTTCCCTAAGTCTCCCACTGGGGCAGACCAGATGGCCCCACTGACCCCCTTGTTTTCTTTTCCCCCTATGGCCACTGAAGACCATCCTTTCAGCTTAGAACTACGCAGTGAAATAGATGTTCTTGAAGGAGACAGTAAAACTGAAGCCCATATCCTAGTGGTAGTGATTCCTAAGTGTGAGAGGGAGGAAGAGGTACATTCTGATAATGATAGTGGAATATGCATGAGTCCAGAATCTTACTTGGGGTCACCCCAGCAAAGTCCTACCACTTCTGTTAGTTCTCTCAGTGACAGCCAGTCTGTTACACACCTGCATGTTGTTTCTGTGCGCCCCAAGCCTTATGATCACCCTGTAGAAAAGGTAGCATCGAAAATTAAGGGAGAAAAGAAGATAGACAAAAAACTGAAGAAGATGGAGCAAAATAAGACAGCAGCTACACGGTATCGGCAGAAGAAAAGGGCAGAGCAAGAGGCCTTGTCAGGAGAGTGTAGGGAACTAGAGCAAAAAAATGAGACCCTGAGGGAGAAAGCAGATTCCTTGAGCAAAGAAATTCAGTATTTGAAAGATCTAATTGAAGAGGTCCGCAAAGCCAAGAGTAAAAAGGTTCAAGTTGCAGAATAGGGTAGTTGAGAGTAGGTGTTCCATGCATGTATATAAAAGCTTAGTGCAAACAGCTGTTTATTGTTGCTAAATAAATTATTTTCTAGTATGAGATTGTGTGTACAGTGGAGTCTTTAAGCTGTTCATAAAATACTATGTGGCTTCCTGAATTTATTGAAATGGTTTAAAAGAAGACTGAAAAGGACAGACTGAACTGCTCTGAGAAGAAGGATGGGCAGTTGCATTCTGCATAAGGCTACATAGGAACAACAGAAAAGTGAGGAACAAATCAAGATATAAATATTTGGGAGTGGCTGTGTTGGCTGTGCAACAAAAAACAATCTACAAGCAATTTCCAATTTCAAAGCATTAAATACATTGATTAGGCAAACATCTGAAGCTTCATTTCCTGCTTCAGGCAAAGATTAACAATCACACAGGAGAAAAATGGTGCTGAGATGTCCGCTAAGATGGTATTGAGGGATTTCAATGTAGGTAAAGGCCAGTCCTCTTGGTCTTGCAAGGACTGTGGACAATAAAACGTAATAAAATTTCAACTCCATTAGCAACAGAAAAGTAACCTTCAGAGAGAAAATTTGGCTAAATTGTGGTCTAATACTTTCAAGATCAGTCAGCATCACCGTATCATTTTAGTTAGGAGCACCTGCTGGAGCCTTGCAGTGTGTAAAACAGTTCCAAGAAAAATCATTTTTCAAAGCAAGCCTTATTGTCCCAACCAATATTTAAGTATATAGGGCAAATTAGCATTTGCTTGTATTGTACATAATGAAATGTTGAAGGAAGAAGCTGGTAGTTAGAAAAAATTTTATTCTTTGGGTAATAGTAATTGTATTCTGGTTTCTTCACTTCTAGTTACAGGCCATCTATGAAACACCCTTTACCTATGAAAAGAAGTGAACTAGTGAAGAAAACTAGAAATCAATGTCCTTTGGTCTGTTGCCCATGTATTACATACTGTGCTGCATGAAAAGTGGGCTTTGTAATGGGACAGGGAACATTTTAAGTCCCCTTTCCTTGCAGCAGCTTGGATCCCTGTACCCATCCTATATGCATATAGGACAAGTTAGTCTAGAATGAGAAGTTAAAATGACCACTGAAGATGCTGCTGGTCAGAATGTTTGACTTTTCTTGGCAATAAATCCTTTTACTAGGCTCAATAGTACCCCTACGCATTTTAACTGCTGCCAGTTAGTTTAGGCAGCTGTTGAGAGTATATAAAAGTAGTGTAGCTGATGAGAAAGGTACTGAAAGTTTATAGAGGGGTGGGAAAGATGCAGCTAGTGGTCTTTAACCAGCATAGATTATGGTGAGGGATAAGAGTTTGAGATCAACACCTGGTGTGTGGGGGGGTATCTTCACTATTGCTCCAGGCTAAATATTCCCATTTGAAATCAACTTATTGGCCTTTTTAGTCATCAGTGCGCTTGCAGAAAGCGCGGGATGAGTCCTTCCTGAAGCCAGAGAAAAAGGAGTATCACTAAGTTATTAGCCTAGATGGGCAAAAATACCTCTAAACTCCCACCCCCCATGCTTGTGTTTTGTGAGTATGAAGATTGTGAAGTTGAAGGCTTTCATGGCCGGCATCCATAGATTTTCCTTGGTTTTTTTCCGGGCTGTGAGGTCGTGTTCTGGAATAGTTTCTGATATTTTGCCTGCATCTGTGGCTGGCATCTTCAGAGAAAGAAAAACTATTCCAGAACACGGCCTCACAGCCCAGGGGGGAAAAAAAAGGAAAATCTTAAAAGACTGTTGACTCAAAACCCAAGGAACATTTGTTTAACAGGACTGGGAAATCATAGCAACTTATTATTCCTCTGCTTTCCACTTAATTTCAGGATGATCAGTGTTTCAAGAACTGTTGAGTTGAACTAGCACTCCCAGAGACCAGGGTTCAAACCCCTGTTTGGCCATAGAAACCCTTCAGCAAGTCACACACAGGCTTAGCGGAAGGCAGCAGCAAACCCCCTCTGAACAAATCTCAGAAAACTCCATGACAGGTTTGCCTTACGGTTGCTGCAAGTAACAAAAAAATTGAAGGCACACAAAACCTTCCAAATCAGGAATATTAATCAGTGCAAGTGTAGGCTAGCAAAATGCAGGCCTGAAGGGTTTCGTTATGCATACTTGTACCTATGTGTAGTGGTCATAGCATATCTGGAAAACTTTGGTCTTTATCCAGGTATCCGCTAACTGCAGGCTTCAGTTACAGTGAATTCAGTGTTACAACTACCAAGGAAGATTGAACATGCTCAAAGTTTGGCATGCAGTAGTAAAGTCAACATAACAGGCTAATCTACCATAGCTATATGTCTTTGCTGACAGCGTGACTTGCCCAAAGCCAGTGAGTTTCTATAGTTGTTCCCCACTTAAAAGTGAAAATAATTAAATATGATAATTTGCACTAAGAGACCTGTGACCAAAGTTAGGATACACAATTTTATTTTCCTGTAGAATAGCTCTAAAAACACTATTTTGCTGCCGTATGGAAACTTGTAAAGGTCAGGATGTAAAGCTGCAGTGGGCCATTGGTATCCACTGGTTTGGTTCCAGGACCCCACCCCCATACTAAAATCCATGAATGCTCAAGTCTCATTATATACAATGGCATAGTAAAATGGTGTCCCTTATATAAAATAGCAAAATCAAAGTTTCCTTTTTGGATATTTTTTTTGGGGGGGGGAATGGATATTTTCAAGCTGTGGATTGTTGAATCTGGATACAGAGGGTTGACTGTACTGAAGAAGCTGAAATCACTAAATAGGTTCACAGAACCAAAAAGGTTCACAAAATAGGTTCACAGAACCAAACCTATAAACCATAACGGTTGATGTTTCTGCCACCTTTTGGGCAAATTATTTATTGCAACCTTAAATGGATTTAGCATTGCCCCACATGAGGGAAATAAAAAGCACTGGGAAAGATGAGACTGAGCATCTTTGGCTGTGGTGTTCATATCCAATACAGTTAAAATAAATGCACAGTCTAGACTTGTGTCCTGATAATTATCTTGGCTCCTTTTATAACACATACTACAATTTACATGACCACTCTGCTGCTGACAAAGAGATGGGCCAAAAGATAAAGATGCTCATATTCTACTCAATATCACTGGAGACGGGAATAGCTGAGCAATGCTTGCCCCCCCCCCCAAAGTCATTTAGAATAAATACAAGTACAAAATGTACACACTGTTCAGTGTAGCAAGTCTGCCACATTATTAAATAGGCTGTTGTATGATTTATTGTCCAATTTATAGTTCTTTAATACACATTTAATCAATGCAGCATGAGTGAATCCCTAATATACTGAAGAACAATTATGGTATCAGAACAGTGTATGTGGGGCATTTTTAAAAATAAAAATAAAACCATCCTTATTATATATACCCTGCTTCTTTCCAGAGCTCTGTATGTTCTCCAACACTGTGATTCCTGCACCTTGCTCACCGTCAGAGGTGTTGCAACGTCAGCTATGCCTGAATCATTCATTGTTTTCTAGTACTTTTAAAATGGACATTTTTAAAAAGACCAATCTTTGCTTTAATCACAAAAGTAACTGCAGAACTAGTACAGTAGAGGGCCTTCTTATTTACTAATATAGTAGACGCTGCAGATCCACAGGAGTTCAGTTCCAGGACCCCTTGTGGATGATAAAAATGGATGATTGTGTCCCATATTATTAAATGGCAGCAACATGTGTGCAGATGCTTCATATATGATATGGTAGGGAACTATATACTGCATTAATCTCCTCTGAAGAGTGTACAACTATAACAAAAAAACCAAAACCCAAACACCACAGATTTATGGAGTTATGCTATCAGTACTCTTATGAAACAGTACTTATAATCCCCACATTTCTTTGGTTAGTGACATAGTACCTGTTACACATAAAAGATGACTGAAGGGCAGATTCCTGGCTACAAAATAAACCTAGATTTCTACATTAATCCTTTCCAATAGTGTGGTGTTTGTCTGTTGGAGCAAATCAGAGTCATGTGCTTATACCTTAGAAGACATTTCTCTCTCCCAAATTGTGCAGTCTGTTTCTCTCTGTGATTTATACAGAAGTTAGTAGTTAAAGGCACTATAGATGGTGGTGGGAGGTTTCATTCAATCTAGTTATTCTCTTAGACAGCAGCAAATATATATAAATAGCAAAGCCAAATGCTTAAAGTGAATACAGTCGGCCCTCCACTTTCACAGGGGTTAGGATTGCAAGACCCCCACAAAAGTGGAAAAAACACAAATAAAAATTGCAAACACTATTTTTTTAACTCGAGAGAACACTTCTCTAGGAATCTCTAGGTCCTCCAGTGCAATTGGCAAAAGTGGACCACAGAATCATGCTGGAGGACCTAGAAATGGCTAGAGAGAACATATTAATCAAATCCACAAATGCTTAACCCACAAATATGCAGTGACAATTGTAGTTAGTATCCTGTTGATACAGAGATATGGATTCTCTGCACAGATCAGACTGCAACAACCCACATCCGATGACTGAACACATTAGATGTAAAAGTTCTGCACCATCCCAGAGTAAATGTGACTCCCAAACACATATAAAAAGGATGTGTTTTCAGTGATGTTTTCTCACAAACAATGAAAAACAGACAGTCTCTTTGGTCAGACTGTCCCGGCTCTCCCAAAATATTCCCTCTCAAATCGTTGGAAGTCTTCCTCGGTGAACACAGTGCCTTCGGGCTTCTTCTTTGCTTCCTCCTGGGGGCGGTCTCTGGCTTTCCTCCCTCTGTTTTGGGCTAAAACCTTCAAATTTGCAAAGAAATAAAAAATTACATTTAACCTTTACTAACAAGTTATGGATTTCAATCTTAATCTAGCCCAAACATTTGAATACTGTTTACAGACAGAAACAGTGAAAAACAAAAGCCAGCAGAGGTGGTTTTATATAGCAATCAGAATAAGTAATCTAAATTCAGCCCAGGAAGACACTTCTGCACATTTTTAAATACTTGAATATGAAAATGCCTATTGATTGTTAGGGTTCTGAAGTATTTTGGCTAGAGGAAAGGCAGGAACTCAGTTATGTGGAAATGAAAGGATACACTGGCAAGTCCCTTCTCAACATTGGGACATATATCCTAACCTGCCAGTTGAGGCTTTATTTTAACTGATATCTTGCAAATAAAAATAGACAAAACTGCTATTTTTTTCTTTCACATGAACAATGCCCTTATAAAGCTGTGTTTTTCTCCACTGGCTATGAATGAAAAGAGTAGGCAACTTACCTTTTCAGTGACAGTATTGTCTGTAATGAACTGACTGCTCGTCATGTACTGCATATTCTCCTGAAAATGGTCAACAGCTTGACATTTCTTGTATTCCTCTGGGAAAGATGAGAAAATAACTGTATATTATTCCATGTATAGGCATGTGCTATATATATCTAGAACTTGGGCTTTTGTTGGACTAAGGATAAATATTAACGGAGGCTGAACACAAAACGCTTTACAAGAAAATGTAATTTCTGATGTCTGAAATGCAACTAATTGTCACTGTCAGGATTTTATACATTTAATTCATTTTGACTTCACGGCCTACAATCCCCCCCCCCATCGCTGCCAGTGTTATTTGAAAATCTGGATATCATTTCATGAATCTGAAAAAAGATCAGAAAAGCTTATGCTATAGCATATTATGCTATTATAAATTCATTAGTCTTTAAAATGTGAAAGGACTCTATTGTTTACTTCTATAGATGAACACAACTACCCATGTGGAAATGGGAAAAAGTCAGAATAGGTAATACTACAGCAAGGTATTTGTAAGGGGTTCAGTTGCTGATTTTTTTCACTGACTAATTTTAAATGTATAGCTTTAAATGCTGAATTTCTTTGCTATTTAGATACCACATACAGTAAATCTCCGTATCTCTGTATCCACAGGGGATATGTTCCTGGACTTACTGTGGATAACTGAAACGGTGGATAATAGCAAACCCTATTAAAATGAATGACTTCTGGCCCAAGCATACCATAAAGTCATGCTGGAGGACCTAGGAGATGCCTAGAGAGACAATGTTTTTTTTCAGATACAGGTAAGTGAATCCATGGATATGGGTCCAGTGGATACAGGGGTCTATCTGTATTTTAAACTCACAAACTGAAAATCAGAATTAGTGTTTCATAGAAATCTAATTACATCATATTGCAATTCTCAAAATTTTAAAACCAAAATTCATTACATCTGATCAGAGTTATAAATGAGACTGCAACTTCTTAAGGCATAATGAGTTCTGTTTATTCCCAAGAATGTGTGAACAGGATCACCATCTAAATGTGGTTTGAGCTTTCATAGGCCATGGCTGCCATATCCTGAAGCAGGCCCCCAGGCTAGGATCTTTGGCAGGCCCCCTACCTACTGCTAAGGTTAAGGGCAGCAAGATGCTCTACAGGATTTAGGATAAAAATAAAAATAAGTCAGTTTAAATGATGACAACAAAGTAATATTTATATTTTAAAAAACTAAATGGATTTATATAATAAAAGTTTACAATAATATCATGCCAGATCCCACTCCTAATCCCGGGCCCCAGGCTAGAGCCTTCTCAACAACCCCTTGTGGGGGCTATTTTTTCAGGCCCTCTTATTAATTCTCTCATCAAAGAAAAGAAAGCTGCTCTTTTGCTCATTAAAAACAGTGAATGGAAACATTTTTCTTCCTTTGCTATGAGCTAAATCACATACCAGGGATCAATACGAGGAAAAAATGCAATTTAAAACAAGATGAAATAACAAAAGCCACTTAACGACCAGCAGGTTTTATTTGGCATAAGCTTTCGGAGCCGGAGGGCCAATTTTTCATGTGCATGCAGTCCACAAAAGCTTATGCCCAATTAAATTGTTAAGTCTCTAAAGAGACCAAAACTCTTTACTATTTTACATGCAGCTGATGAATAGAACTACAGTTGTCCCTTCATATTCGCTGGGGTTTGGTTCCTGGGCCCCCTGTGGATACCAAAATCTGTGAATACTCAAGTCCCATTATATGCAATGACATAGCAAAATGGTATCCCTTACATAATATGGCAAAATCAAGGTTTGCTTTTTGGATTATTATTTTTTAAAGAATATTTTCAAGCTGTGAATACTTAAATCAGTGGATACCAAACCTGTGAATACAGAGGGACAACTGTACTCCTTTGAAATTTACTGAGCAAACAGTTTTGTGTTCAACATAAAAAGGAAAAAAAGGAATTCCATGGCACTTATTAAATAACCAATAGATTTTCACCTAAGCTTTCCACCCACTTGATATTTGCACAATTCGCGCATAGTATCTGAGCCTCAGGTATCTGTGCACAGTTAAATGGTTGTGTGTGTATGTGTGTGTGTGTGTGGGGGGGTAGGATCAGAGTGAAATGGGATACAGAGAGATCCACCAATTTAAGATAACTTTCCTCTCATTCTCCTCATTCAGGGCTGGTTTAAGGCACCGGCGGTGCCAGCATTTGCTGGGGGCCCCATCATTGTGGGGCCCCCGTAGTACTCCTCCTCCTGCAAAAACATTATTAGTCTCTCTCTGGCTTTTCTTTGCAAACGAAGATTTAGGAAGGACTCATCCCGCGCTTTCTGCAAGCGCGCTGATGACTAAAAAGGCCAATCTGAGATAAACAAGTCCGGTTGCAGAAAGCACAGCAGAAGGTCTCCTTGGGTGATGTTTCTGGGTTGTGATTCTTTCTGCATTGTCATTTCTCTTCAAGACTTGTTTGGCGTGAATTCTCAAATAAGGCTGCAGCATTGTGGATAGTGTGTCTCCATGTCTCCCGATGTGAGGCCAGGGCAGACCATTGTTGGTGATCAATTTGGCAAGAGTCTGAGATGTTGTTTCAGGAAGTCCTTGTATCATTTTTGCGGAGTGCCCCTCTTACACTGACCCATGCGTAGAGTACTATTTTTGGGAGGCGATTGTCCTCCATCCTAGAAACGTGCCAATAATCTGAATATCCTGTACTGTGAATAGCTTAGGTTGAGTTAGGTTACACTGACCTGAGATAAACATATGGGGACCCCAAAATAACGCATTGCAGCCCCCCCCAAATTCCTTAAACTGGTCCTGCCTTCATTTTCCCTCTCACCTAAAGCAGATTTGATAACTTTGCCTTTGACGGTAGCCTTGTTCCTCTCAGACCCCAACCACTTCTTCTTCCTCGTCCTCTTCGACAACTGTTTGTTGGGTTGGGCGATGGACGCTGCTTTCTTAGGCCGGGGAGTGGACGCTATTCAACACAAAGAAGGAAAGGATTAATTAAACCAGAGAACGAAAGGCCCCGGTCCCTATTTCCTCGGCACCCGCTCCCCGCTGTGCTCCGTTACCTCCTGTCGCCTCCAGTAGCTCGAGACCTTTCCTCAGCAAGGAAGCGGACATTTTCCCATCATACCTGTCGTGAATTACACTTCCCCCCTTTTTTTCAGCTCTATGGTGTACGCTCAGGTTGACTTCCGTCTTTCGTCCCGCCACTCTTCCGGTTTTGCTTTACGGCTCTGCCTTCCGCCACACTTCCGGTAGTTCTTCTGTCCAGCATAGGCCTTCGTGCGCATGCGTAGAAAGGATTGGCAGGGAGGGGGAAGTTGTTGTTTGCCTTCCTATGAAGTTGAGGGCGAGGCTTAAGGAGGCGACAGCTTATTCCCCCCCCCCACTCTTATTTCTCACTCTTTAGCCAGACTGATATAAGAGAGTTCTTGGCAGCAGTGAATGTTTAGAAATGCTGTGCAAAACCTAAAGTCACCCACGAAATATTAATGTGGAAGTTACAGTTCGTACAACAACAAAAAATGTCAGTAACCTAGGCTACATAAATACCTAAGTGTCCCCCTAAAGTAAAAGTGGCTTGCCTTCAGCACACTCCTCTGTATATCTATTGGCTTGCCTTCAGCACACTCCTCTGTACATTTGTCCCTCTGTATCCACGGATTTAAGTATTCACAGCTTGAAAATATTCTTTAAAAAATAATAATCCAAAAAGCAAACCTTGATTTTGCCATCTTATATAAGGGACACCATTTTGCTATGCCACTGCATATAATGGGATTTTGGTATCCACGGGGGTTCCTGGAACCAAACCCCAGCGAATATGAAGGGACAACTGTATATCTATTCAAAAATAAAGTGCATTGATTTCAATGGGTTGTAACCCTTTGAGTCAATTAAATTATACAGGCAAACTAAATGACATCAATTGAGTCATAGCCACATCCTCTAAAATAGAAGACAAGAAAATTGCCATCAGTAATTAACCATGAATAAGTTTATATTTTATTTTTATTTTTTTCATTTGTGATGTTAATCTAGGCAGTTTGCATTTAAACAGAATGTAAGTGTGACTTGTTGAGGTAGGGAGTCTGCTGCAACAGAACACTAATGTGGCTTGTCTACATGGTGAAAATACCCCTCATAGAAATCAAGGAGAATATCTTTTGTCCCAATGGGAGCCTGTGGCATTTCCACATATTTGGAAGGAGGGGGCCAAAAAACCACTAAATACTCTGGAAAGCCTTTGCAGCTTTCTCCAAACTTAAAAAAAAAAATTCCGAAGGAAATGCGCATTCATGTTCGTTGGGACAACCAATGCTATTTGTAGCGCAGCCTGGAGAGGGTGGAGTTGAACATCTGATTGGTTGGAGGTGTTCAGGGGTGGGATGCCATCAAGCACCCAGAATCGGTAGCAATCATGCGCTTTAAAAAACCTTTAAAAAAAACTGTCAAAGAAAGGAACCCGGCAGCACCCGGAGACGAGGAGGGCAGCCACTGCGGTGAAGAGGAGGAGAGAGACAGCCGCCCTTCACCCATCCCAGTGGTGGCCTCCAATTCCACTGCTGTTTAAAGGGATGGGAAGAGCTGCCTGGCCAGCCTCCCTTTAAACTGCAGCTGGAATTGGAGGCCACCACCAGGATGGGTGAACTGCGGTCTCTCTCCTCCTCTTTCTTGTGGTGGCTGCCTTCTTGTCATCTCTGGGTGGTGCTGGGTTCCCTTCTTTGACAGTGTGTCTCCCCCGATTACCCCTACACACCACGCAAAAAAATTGACATGGGCACTTGATTCTCAGCTGTGCGAAGGTCAGAAAACGCCATGGGAAGGTAAGAGCATTATTTCTTCTTGTTTAGACGAGCCCATGGTGTCTTCTTGGCCCTCTGATTATTAGGTGAGAAAATATAATGCAGATTGATGCACGTTCTCACAAATTCACAGGAGCACTAAGTTGGAGATGACTTGAAGGCTCACAACAACACAAACTCCTTAGTAGTGTAGTTGAGATTACAGCCTTAAGACTGCATGTGTGCCTGCCAGCAGTATTAAGTATATGCTTGTAGTAAACACTTGCAAGATGCAGTTCCTTAATTGGGTGGAACCAAGGCAAAGCACTTCTTCTTCACTGCTTGATTATGAATCATGTCAGGCTTTGGCTTTTAGAATCAAAGAAAATGTACCTCAGCTACATCCTAACCATGTTTATTTGGAAATATATGCCATTTAATTTAATGGATCATATTTTAAATAAGTAAGCGTAGGGTTGCGGACTTAATGAAGTGACCCAGCCTAGAAGAGGTCTAATTCAGCTGGTTGAAGCCTTTGAATTCTTTTTGCCCTTTGTTCAGTAGGAGCAGGGGACAAAACTAGAAGATAAAAGTCTGCAGGCGCGGGCGGTGGGGGTTGATCTCAGACTGAAAAAGCTGGTTTCTTATTCATCACTGTTATGATTTCACAAATACGAGTCATTTTAAAAATACAGTTCTTCAGAGCCTGGGAAAGATACTTTTCTAGACTGCAACTTCTAAGAATCTCTCAGCTAGCAATGGTCATGTTGCTTGCAGGATTATGGGAGCGGTTTTTTTTTAATTGTAAAATTTCCAAGCTCTGCCTTATATGAAAGTATAGTGATTTGTTTCATTTCACCAAAGTGGAGTCCAAGCAAAATCTTCCAGATTCATGATTTCAGTGTGAGTATAGGTATATGGGCACATGTGTACACTATACACAGAGAGAAATAAAGTCACTCCTGGGGCTCAGTTACACGACAGTTTTCATCCCGGGGAGAAGTGAGATATCTTCATCCCGAGTTTGTCTCTTATTGTTTACACGATTTGTCACGGGTAGCATAAGTCTCATTTTTTGGGATTTGTTGTTCTGAATACCTCCATCGTGGGATAGGGGAACACAGAAGAGCAATACTTTGATTGGTCAGACTTTGGAGGGGACAGGCTTGCAAGGGAAGCCTGGCAATTCTGGAGCCACCATTTTTGGAATGGTTAGTCTCGCAGAATCACCCCCAACCCTGCCGGCCATAGCTACCCTCAACTAAAGAGAACTCCCTCCCCTGCTCCATGGGGCTCCTGCCTCCCGCCCTTGCCGCCGCATGGGGTGGGGGAGGCTTCTCCGTGACTGACAGCCACAGAGGGCCCCCCCGTGTGGCTATTCCCCCCACCCTCGTAGCTGCACAGGGCGGGTAGTGGCTTCTCCATCCCTGGGAGTCACGGAGAAGCCCCCCCCCGGTGCAGCTATTCCCCCCACCCTTGCCACTGCATGGGGCGGGGGAGGCTTCTCCATGAGTTATATTTTAGTATCTGTAAGTAAGAAACAAGTTGGTTAACAACTTCAGCACAGATAAGCTTTTAAACTAGTTTCACCTCATGTTCTTCATTTTTACAGGGATTGCAAAAAAGTTAATCCTGTCTTACAAAAGCATCTTAAAATTTTAATAGAAATAACTTGCCAGAGAAGGCAGTCAATAGATCTTGCAAATATTTTTCAAATGCAATTTAGGCTGAATAGTGATAGTTTATTTCACTTATAAGTTATAATTAGGCAGCTCTTTTTGATAGCCAAGAATACCCCCTTGTTTTAGCTTCTGTTCTGTTCTTCCATCTATTGTGATTTCAGCCTACTTGGCACACGTGTGAAATGTTGCATTTGCAATAAATTGGTGACTTTGGTAGCCCTTGTCCTTGGCACTCTAATGCTGGCACTAAGAAGAGATTGTCTCATTACATTTTCTGTTCCTCAAAGAATCAAATTTATCTCTGCTTTTCCCATGCCAGACAGCATCATTCTATGCCAGTTATTTTAAGAGTTTATTGACCAAAAGCTTTGAATTAATTTTGTTGGATAGTTTATTATTCCCTTAAGTGCATGCAGGCAAATATTTTTTTTAAATAGGCAGGGTGTTTTTTGGCTGTTGTACTGTTTTATCTGACTCAGCATTAAAAAAAAAACACTAGTCAAATTAGATTCAATAGTTGGAGCTTCTAGTAAGACAGTTCTCTATTTTTATCCGTCACAGATTTCCTGGTACTTTTCTGCAAAAATTACTTGAGGATTCATGATAAACTCTTATAGCACAATTCTATACATGTTTATGAAGAAGTGAGGCTTACTCCCAGATAGGTTGCTATAGGGCTGGAGACTTATCTCTCCATTCAGATTCAGACCATAGCAGATGGATTTGTCTTTCCCTCCTCAAACAGTGTACAGTATTCACTTGCATGTACAGGAATCTATTTTCTTCATTGATGTGCGGTTCCTTCTTGCCTATAGCAGCCGGCTGAGTCTTTAAATGCAATACTGAATTGCAGGGGTGCAGTCTTTATGTGGCACTTACTTGATTAAAAAATGGCCAAGCCATTCTCCATCCATTAGGATCCATGTGCCGGCTAAACATCAATGCAATACCTTTTAAAAAAATGCTTTGATTATGATGTATTTAATAGGGAGTTGAAGAACACAGCCCAGAGGGTTCTGTCTGACTGTGATTGCAACTTAAATGCTCACATTTAAATTTAAAATGCATTTAGTGCCAATCTACCTTTACATGGACAGGGATGTGACTGAAGGAAAAGACAGTATAGAGGTGGATAAAATAGCAGGGAAGAGCCATCGTGATGTAGTGGTTTGAGCGTTGGACTAAGACTCTGGAGAACATAGTTCAAATCCCCACTTAGACATGGAAACCCACTGGGTGACCTTGGGCAATTCACACTCTCTCAGTCTCAGAGGAAGGCAAAGGCAAACCCCTTCTGAGCAAATCTTGCCAAGAAAACCCTGTGATAGGTTCACCGTAGGTTGGAAATTACTTGAGAGCACACAACAACGAGATACATTGTGCCGTCATCATACTTTCCTAGTCAGCCTGGGATGCACACTGAAACAGCAAGGATTGTGCCATCTAGACAATGTTGTAGTTAGCTTTGTACCCAGGAGAACATGGTTCAGATTCCATATGATTAATTAAGATGGACTGTCTGTTTGACTTTCTTCTTTCTGAGAGAGTGAGTGTACCTTATTGATATGGACTGTAAAGCCGAAAGTGTCTGAAGACACATTTACAGAAGTTTTTGTTTTGTTTTGTTTTGTTTTGCCCAGATTGGTACTTTGGAGTTTTGGAGGAGAATGGGGAGGGGAGCTTTGGAAATAACGTGGAGAAGCAGAATTACATTGATTGTGGAGAGGGTAGTTATATGGGTATGGGGGTTGGGAGGGATGACTGGAACATTTTTCATGGAAGAATATTTCCTACCCAGGCTTTATGCAATTTGAAAAGCAATGCCCAGTTTGGTCAAGTGCAAAGATTTGGTAAAAAACCAAATGACAAATTCAAGTTATAAATACTGGGGCTTGTTGTTTGATTTGGCTTAAGGTAAAGATTTATATGGGTTTTAGTGATTCGGATATATAGAAAAAGAAAAAACAATTTAAAATGAGTTTGAGGTTTGTGACAAACTGAGAATTATTGAATTGTTAACTTTCAGAAATGAAGGGAAGAATATAATCTTTTGCTTTGTGGATGTTTGGGAGATACAGCTGACGTAATAACAAATGGATCTTGAATGGGTGAATGAGGGGGTTAGACTGATTACTTTAATAGAAGTATCTATACGTATGTATACGTAAGAGCCAAGGTGTTATAGTTTTGTTTAATGTAAATTAGGGGAGGGGGAATAGAAAAAGAAATATTTAATAGTATTACTAATGTTTAATATTGCATATATATTAATACTTAATGGACCTTCTGTAGGGAACATACTTTTAAGGGTTAAGATTGGGCTTGAATTATCAATAATTATATTTTATAGAAAGGAGCTGAGGAATTATTGTATGAGAAAGACATTGATTGATTGGTTGTCCCCCCCCCCCCCGTATCCATGGGGGATATGTTTCCAGACTTACCATAGATATGTGAAACTGTGGAAGTTGACCATAGAGTTGAGAGTAAGAGTCACAAAATGGAAGGTTTCAGTCATTTCGTGATAGCGAGCAGGCCATGTACACAAAGGATGCTCTGCCAGGCATCCCCCGCTCCTTTGCTGAACTGGCATTCCACACCCTGAATAAGGTAAAATCCCATTTTTGCCTGAGGATTGGTTTAGGTACTGATAAGAAAATTCCTGCAAACTGTGTATCTGTTTGGCCTAACAAAGGGAGTTTGTCCCTCCTCTGAGGCACCCATATGGCCATATGAATGCTACTCTGTATCTGCAAATAAAGCAAGAATCCTTCGCCAAGAAACGCTTGGCCTTGGTTCTCTGTCTGCAGCTATCTCCCTTTGGAGCGTGGGGGTTGACAGAATCATGATGGAGAACCTCTTGATGCCTAGAGAGACCACCTCAAGTGCAACCCTATGGTCTTCCAGATGCCTATAGAGACCTCTTCCCCCTCCTGCAACCATGAGTAAGTCAAACCGTGGGTACTGATCCTGTGTAAATGGGGAGGATGGTGACCTATAGTTTGTTTTAGTTTAAGATACCACTGAAGAGAAGATTTGAAGTCACTTTTTTTCTTTTCTTTCTTTCAAGTCTATATCTATCTTCTAATTTTTCTTTTGTTTTTCTTTTTCTTTTTATGTGTTTTATATACAGTATTTGGAAATCCTAAATAAAGGATGCAAAGCATCCTGTGTAGAAAATGTAACAGAAATCACAGAAGCGAGATTGAAGTGGAATATATACAGTGGGCCCTTGGTATCCACTGGGGTTTAGTTCCAGGATCCCCCATGGATACTAAAATCCATAGATGCTGAAGTCCCATTATATACGATGGCACAGTAAAATGGTATCCATTATATAAAATGGAAAAATCAAAGTTTGCTTCTTGGGATTTTTTTGGGAATATTTTTCAAGCTGTAGATGGTTGAATCCATGGATGCCGAATCCATGGAAACAGAAAGCTGTTTCTAAAAGCCAGAGAAAAGTAATTAAGTAATTAAGTAATTAAGAAGATGCAGAGCTGGAAAGGAAGGTAGATGAACCAGATGGAAGCATCCACAAACAATCTTTGTAGACCTTCCTTCTGCAATGTCATGTCTTCCAGATGTGCTGAAATACCACTTCCATTATCCTCAACCAGTATGCCTATGGGGCTGCCAAGAAGATCTCAACACAGCCAATAAAAGAGCACAAAGGCCTGACAGGTGCTTCTTAAATTAATGGGAGCTGTGTAGCCTTTGTTTTGCTACAACTCCCATCACCCCTATCCAGCATGGCCATTGGGTTTCCAAGAGGACCCCCATGACACCTCAAAAGAGAGCAGTGCTTCTACTACAGTCCCATTGAAATGAATGCGAACTGTACTAAGAGCTACACAGAGCTGCCAAGCTTTTTCTTAGGCCTAAAATGTTTTCCTTTGATGCTGTAGGCCTGGGAAGCTGGGTTTTATTTAAAAAAAAATCTCCTATATCATATCAGTCCTTTTTTCATAGTATCTTTTTATCCATTAAAAAGAAACGCTTATGATGAGCAAGATTTTAAAAATCAATAGCATTTACCTGCTAAAAATCAAATCAAACTACAGTAGTTGGTTCCTTCATTCCCCTTGTGTGGGTGCTAGCTACATTGTCTGAATGCAAAACATGATTTACTCTGGAACCTGTACGGTTCCATTAGTTACACTATTATATGTTTGCACTCGAATAACATTGCATTATGTGTCAACATCCAGCTCTGTCGTTATTCATATTTATCTGCATTTGCCAACCTGAGGCAATTTGCTCTGCAGTCGTTCTACCTACAAAGAGATATGGATCACTGCCTTGCTGTTCTCCAGGCGTGTGGCGTAGATGCTTTTGGCTTTTAACTGGTGACATCGCTTTGAAAAATGATGTTTTCCTCCCTTGTGTTTATGGCTGACTGCATGCAAGCAAATGGGAGGCAATTCCTTGGCTTTTGCTCTTGAATGTATCAAGCATGTAGTTATTTCTGGCTGTCACAGGGGAATAAAAACACACCCATCTCCCTTTTATTCCAACACCAGTTGTTTAGTCCCTATCTTCTTTTTAATTTTATTTCTTCTCCCTGCTTTAGAGAAGTTAATAAATAATGGAAAGCCCATCAAGATGTAAGGCAAAGAAGCCGACATTTCATTTAAGTTCTCAGAAGTGTTTTTATATAGCCTTCTATATCCTTGGGAGGGATTAATGAATTTTGTAACTTTGCTTGTCTTGAAGTCTTGTCCCTCTTCTTTTTCAAACTTCCCAGCATATACTCCACTGGCAAGTCATCCTCCAGAAACCCATCAAAATTAATAAGATTGTGTACAGGAGAACTTTGTTCAGTATTATGCCTCATTTTTTCACAGTCTTCCTTGTCAACATCCTTATTGGCTCAGTCAAGATGTAATCTTACAATCCATCTTTAACTACTGGGTGGCCTTAGGACATAGCAGAAGCACAGACACAAATTTTGGAAGGCAGCAAGGTATCCATGTTGGAGAACAAGCTGGTCCACCTGTGTATCTGACTGTGGAATTACCCCACTGTCTGTGATGCAAAGGCTGTGGGACAGAAGTTGGGGTAGGTTGAGGGCAAGATAAATCTCATCCATGGCTTGATGTGTGAGTGTAGGATTGCTCTAGCAATCTATTCAAAACCTTTCAATCCAAGCTTTTCATATTCTTTTGAGCAGAACTTTCCAACCCAGTCAGATTTTTTTGTACACTACTGATGGAGTTTTCCTGGAGTGTATGCATCTTTTATGGGGACATTGCATTTTCTGAACTCTTGGGGCCAAATCAAACAATACTTTGAAGACCCTAGAAGCAGCTAGTTTTTCCCCCCATACTGAAGGTAAGCACAAGGGATTTGATATGGATTTGTTCTATTCTTATTTATCTTAGGCTGCTGTCACACTGCAGAAATAATGCAATTTGACACTGCTTTAACTGTCATGGCTCAATGCTATGGAATTCTGGGATTTGTAGTTTTGTGATATATTTAGCCTGCTTTGTCAGAGAGCTCTGGCATCATAATAAACCACAAATCCCAGGATTCCACAGGATGAAGCCATGATAATTAAAGCAGTGTCAAACCTTATTATTTCTGCAGTGTGGCATCAGATTCTCCCACTGTGGTCTAATCCAAAATGGAGGGTATGTGTACAATGTTTATTTCAAAAACCATGATTTATTAAAAGAAATGGACCACTTTAAAAAGTGAACTATTTCTTATATATGGAAACGTAGTGCTTTAAGTAAATACCACATCCATTGCTATTGTGCTTGGTACATGGAATATTGTTCTGCAGATAGTGCAGATTCTTACTGGATATTCTCTCTTACAATATTATTAACAGGAATACTACAGTTCATTGTTAAATTCAATCAATCAATAGTTTTATTAAAAAGGAATGCTGCAGTTCACTCTGCACAATGCCTCAATACACAATTTCTCAAGGTTTTGTTTTCCTTTAAACATTTAAAAATACTTACTGGCTTTCTACTCTTTCTTTTTACTTAACCCCGAGGTACCAAAGTGCAGCCTTCCAGATGTTGGATTGCAATCCCCAGTGGTCCTCACCATTGGTTATCCTGGCTAAGGCTGCTGGTAGTTGAGGTCCAACAACATCTGGAGGGGTTTACTTCACCCACCCCATTCATTTTTCATCCTTTTCAGAGATGCAGTTCCATCATGGAGTATGGGTGCAGCATAGTGTTTCATTTTAAGGAAACCACTGTGCCTATACTCTGTCCCATGAATTACATGCAGATGGTGTATTATTGTTGGATTGGAGTAATGTTTTGCACAACAGGTAAAGTGATGTGGATAGATGTACCTGAGTTGATACGCCTCAACTCCAAATAAGCCAGTTTTATTTTTGTAAAATTCTTAAGGGAGTAATACTAAATTTCAGAGGAAGGCAATGGCAAACCAATTTGGAATATTTCTTGCCTAAAAAAACCCCCCTATGAAAATAATGGGGTCACCATAAGTTGACAGGTGACTTGAAGGCACATAAACACACACACTGTGTACATATTTGTTGTTGTTTGTGTACCTTAAAGTTGTTTATGATTTATAGTGAGCCTAAGGTGAACCTATCATGGGGTTTTCTTTTAAGATTTGTTCAAAGTAGGCTTACCTTTGTCTTCCTCTTAGGCTGAGAGAGTGTGACTTGCCCAAGCTCACCCAATGGGTTTCTGTGGCTGAATGGAGATTTGAACCTGGTCTCCAGAGTCATAGTCCAACACTCAAACATTACAGCATGCTGGCTCTATTTGAGAGTAAATCTTGTTTAGCTCCATGTTAGTTCCCAGCAGAAATGCATAAGATTGTGCTGTAAATCAATCATACTCCTCTCAAGTTTAAGTACAGTGGAAATTAGGGTGACTAAACAGCAAAGAATGCAGGATTCCTGTGTCTTTAATAGCTGCATTGAAGAGGGATTATTGATATAGCTTTCATGACAAGCCACACCTGCTGGAATTTTCTTTTCTGTACAGCTGTCAGCAATCTAAGACTCCTCTCCTCTTTTCTGTCGGGTTGCCCCAAGCATAATGCAAGCACTGGATTCAGTGATCATTTGGCAGCCTCTGGTACTATAGCAGTAGCTAGAAAAACTGTCTGGTAAAGTGGGATACTAGAGAAGTGCTAGGGAATTTAGGAAGCCCATTGAAGAATACTAAAGTCTTCCAATTGCTTTTTTATGGTGTGCGTCTTTTCTTCTTAATAGTACATCCCCTTTATGGTGGGCTTTATTGTGAAAGCAATTACATATAATAACAGTGAAGGAGTTTGTGTTTAAGAAACAAAACTATAATTAAATCAATATATACGTGTGGACGACGCTGGAGTAAGTCTTCAACTTGGCTGTTCATTGTTCAAACGCTGGAAGACACTGGTTGTCATTCCCAGGTTTTGCTACTTCTGGTGGCCTCTCTTTTCCTTTTCTTTGCTGAAATCCAGTGTCTTTGGTGTGCTTCATTTAAAGGTGAATGAAATATTGGACTCCTAAGAAGCAGGAGCAGAAGAAAACTTTACCTTGAATAGATCCATGTTGCTGTTGCTTTCTTTCATCACAAGATGTCACCATCACATGCCGGACCAAAATGTTTTGCAGCTGGTCTTTTGAAAAGCAAGGGAAGAGATGGATGAAGGATACCTAACACTGACATAAGGTAGGTTTTGTGCATCACACGCATATGCTAGGGTGTAAGCTGGAGGTTATGACTTTCTCTTTGAATGATTGATTATTATTACTTACTATTTCTGTGCCAATATAAAAAATGCTTTATGGGAATTATCTCATTTGTCTTGCAATAGCACTGAGAGTTTGGTTGCTAATATTCCTAAAATACCAAACAGGGGTGCAGTTTGCCCATGTCCAAAGAGAAAATGCTTGAAGAGAGATTTTAATTCAGATCTGGCTGATTTAAATTCAGCACGGTATTCACACTGCTTCTTTCTGCCAATATTTTAGGGTGATTGGATGACATTGTTGTTCTTTAGGACTTATGTGTGAGAGAGAATTTCACAGTATGGAGCTTTTCATGTATGAGGGAGAAAAATGGCACCTGTGAAAGTTTCCTTAAGTCTTAAAGTTACAGAATCTCTGTCCTCCTGCACAGTTCTGGAACCTTTTATCTTACAGTCTCCCTGCTCTCAAATACAAAATCTTACAGGTGTTCCAGGTGTTGCTGCTTTCTACTTGCAACCCTCCCGTGTTTTCCCATCACTCCTTTTTCCTTACCAGGAAACAAAAAAATCTCTTTAGGAGGGAAAGTCAGGATAGGTGTGTGATGCTTTTTGATTGGAGGCACAAGGAGCCTTGTGTCTGGAAGAACTCTTATCAGCCTATATATTTTTGGTCAATAGCAGTTTGGTAAGTTACTGTGAATCCATAGCATCTTTTGAAATTTTCCTTTGCCCCAGTTTGTAAGGCACCCAGAGTAGTACCTGCTTTGTCTAAACTTTTCGATAGCAATGATTCTTCAGTAATAACCCTTTTGTCAGTCTTAGGTGGTTTTTTGTTTTTCACCTTTACTTCAATTTTGTCCTATGGGGATCCTATCCTAGGTGTTTCTGGGGGCCTTCTTTTTAAAGAGCTGGAGTGATTATAACTCTAATTTAATTATAGTTTTAAAAAAGAAAGGTGGAGGAGAGAGAAGAGAATGGAGTATATTGCTCTGATATGAAAAAGAAACCCATTTGAAGGTAAGAATAAAATGTTGCAACTGGTGCTGGGAATGACCAGAAAAGAGTCCAGGGGGATTATCAGACACAGCTAATGTGGCACCATAATGCAACACCAATGGGCAATCCTGTCAGAACACCTCCAGGTGAGATTGCAACATCCAGATAAGTGACACACTTTTTATGACCCTCCCTGGGTTACTTGTAAGTTTTAAAGTGTGTATATGTGCTTGGTGTAACTTTTTGTGTGCTATTTTACTTTTTGAATTTCCTGTGCTCGCCTCTTCTTGCAAGAACAGGTGGGATTTCAGTCCAGGAAATGAATGGAGCTCTGTTACAGCTCCATTCATTCCTGGGCTGCCTGATGACAGGAGAGAAGATAAGTGCGGTGGGGAGGGTTATTGTGCTGGGGACAGGGATGGGATTGTTGATTGTGGGACAGGAATATTTTTTGTGTTCCTGTCTGATAATAGCCCAGGAAAACAGAAATGTGGTTTGGATATTTTTTTTAAAAAAAATCCCAAGAAATACACAACAAATACCACAACTTCCCGACACGTTGGCCTCATTTGAAGAAGCCATTAGTCTCCAAGTGCTGATCTTTATGTAGCAAAAATGGCACCATTCATGTAAGAGAGGGAACTATAAGCAGACTTGGGTTGGGGGATAGTTCAGACTCCAAAGTTTGCAGAAGTACAAAAATAGTTTAAAAATATGAATGGGAAAGGAACCCCAAAACCAACCCTTCCCCAAACAACTGTCTGCCCTTGTTGAGTGGCTGAATAATGCTGAGTTCTATTGCAGTGGCTCTTAACCTTTTCTTTACCATGGACTCCCTTTAAATGCCTTTTCTTGCCGTGGACCCCAAAGGCTTAACTCAAGATTTTTCCTCTTTTTCTTCCTGCAAGTTTGTGGCTAGAGAGGTTTGAATGGCAATGTGCAGGCCAATCCAGCCAGCCAGCCTTTGTCTTGGCTCCTGTCACATGGTCACTCTACTGCAGGCAGGAGGTGGGCCAAGCAGTCTTCAAGTTTTTGTGG
The DNA here is from genome assembly GCA_030847615.1 of Gambelia wislizenii. Taxonomy (NCBI): domain Eukaryota; kingdom Metazoa; phylum Chordata; class Lepidosauria; order Squamata; family Crotaphytidae; genus Gambelia; species Gambelia wislizenii. The sequence continues at coordinate 223,667,212 of JAUMIR010000005.1, read as the reverse complement.
ACCCCCTGTGAGGACATCACTGCCCCCTGGGGGTCCCTGGACCACAGGTTAAGATCCACTGTTCTATTGCAAGGGGAGGGGATGGTATGGTATGGAATAGAGCATCATGAAAAAGGTCCTGACTGGCTGGCTGGCATCCACACTGTGCAAGAGCACTCCACACTATTGTTTACTGTTTTGTTATGTGTCTGTCTTCTTTGTTTCAAATACAGAGGATTTTTTTAGTCGCTGAAGTTGTGGAGTGGTGTGCACAAATTGCTATATGTTAGAGTTGACAGGTAAAAAAACACAACAGGGTTTCTGTACTTTTAATGCTTCTGTGGAAGAGGAAATTTCAGCAGATGGAGGTTGCATGACAAGCAGCACCTCCTGAAATTCCCTCTTCTACACAAGTATTAAATGTATAGGAGCCCTGCCCTGTTTTTCACCTAGCAACCCTAATATCTGTACTAACACTCCACTGTACCAAGAACTGTTTGGCTGTTTGGCTAGCTATAGGTACAACTTCTGTTTTTCCTGTATGCATTTTTTTTTTTTTGGCCGGTGTTTAAGATGGCACTGGGTGTTGATGCTGTAAGTATACTCTGAATGTGTGGTGCCAATAATCCTGTCAGCATTTATCCCATAGTGTAGAACACCATGAAAGCTTTCTTTGGCAGGTGTACAAGTGGCACACCTTGTAACACTGCGATACTCTGGAAAATTGGATATATCTGATTTGATCAAATGTCTAGAAAAATAAATAGTGCTGTACCAGAGAGTGAAATTACATGTGGAGTGGTGTCAGCCAGAACAAGAGGATCTTAGCAGTCCTGAGACCCATCCCTTCCCCCTAAAACTTTGCAAGAGCTCTGATGTAGCTGTTCCTCTGTGTCCAGGCTTCTGGTCTAACTGACAGGGACTGGTAAAAGGGAATTAGGCTAAGAAGTATTTGCTGGCAGGGTGCTCTGTGCCCATGATTGTCCCATCCTGCTGCACTGCTGTAATGAGATCCAGGCAGTGAACATGACCCTCTGTTTCTATTAGTAAACAGAAACCTTGTGTGATTAAAGGATCAAATGCACAGACCCAGACACATATTTGTATTCCATCTCACACACGTGAGCAGAAGGGTGGCTGTCCAATTAGATGGACAAAAATGCCTGTTATGAGTCCAGCTGCATGGGGACAGATGATATACGTCTCCTTCCTTCATAACTGCTTTTTTGTAATGCAGGCAGCAGTCCAACAGCATCTTGCCCTGCTTTACAGTTTATTGTTACTTTTACTTCCCTCTGTGTTTCCTTTTATCCCCCCCCTTCATGTCAGTCTCATCATATTCAATTGTCTTTTTTCTCTGTCCTTCTTTCTTCTTTCTACTCTGTTTTTCCCTGAAGATGCATTCAGCCATGAGTAAAAACAAGGGTTCCGAATCTGAATCTGTTGAAGAAATAGTCTAATTTGATCTTCCCATTTCTTGGGACAGGGCTGGTGAGGGAAAAATTTCACTTTTCCTTCAACTTTTTGTAACCAGCACACTTCTCTTTTTGAGCTGGTTAGTTCTGCCGCTAAATACTGTAGGATCTTGCACATGGAGTCTAGTTTAAGGGATACTGGAGAACAACTGTGCAGTTGTGTAAAGATGTATTTTTATACACACTCATACACAGACACACTGGTGGGGACAATAGTGGAAAAATATTAATGGGATTATTATTATTATTATTATTATTATTTTCTAGCAGGGGGCTTGGAAAATGGTCTGTGGTGATCATTTGTTCCTATTGCAAGGAGGTGTGGAGGGGAAGGCAAAGTCTTGAACAACCCGGGTGGAAGCAGGAGAGAGAAAAAATTGTGACATTTTAAAAGCTGCTGAAAAAAAAAATGAGATGACAGGATTAACTGGGACAGTTGGAGGGTATGCTAAGGAGATACAACTTCTTTTGTCTTCAGAACTTTAAAATTATCTGTAGATGATTTTGATAATTTTGGCTGTTAAGACCTGAAGCATTAGCAAAACAATGCATTCAGGAGTAACATGACTCTCTTTCACTGGCATGTCTGCATAGCATTTGGAGTTCTTCTGGTGTCATGCCCCATGGGCCTGATGAGGCTATAGAGTCAGAGGAGGAGGACATGGCAGAGAATGACCCTAGGGACCATGGCACAGGTTTATCTACACCTGTGCCAGCAAGGAACCCTGCCAACCTAGAGGCTTGAGCAGAGGAAGAGTCTGGTCTGAGTGGTTGGCATCAGTCCCAGCTGAGAGTCCTGCCCATTCAGATAAGGATGAAGAAGAAGAGAGGGACTTACCTCCACCAAAAGGAAGCTCAAAGGAAATCTCTCAGACTTTATGAGAAAATCTGCTCATTAAGAAACACCTGACAAAGCCTTAATTTCTTTATATATGCTGGGAGAGGTGATGGAGGCTTTGTTAGAGATCAACTGATCTTCCTGGTGAAAGCTTCCTGCTGACTTTGGTGCCTGGATTCCAGTTATCTTTGCTTCTGTTACCTTGACTTGTGCTTAGACCTTGGACTGTCCCTGAGTACTCTGCTGTCTGCTCTTGTTGACCCTCGGACTATTTTGGCCCACACTGACTGATTGCCATAAGCCTCTGATCTTTTGGACTGTGTTTGCATTCTTGTGAGCTAATTAACAGTTGGCTCCCTTCCCAGACTAATGTTGTTTATACTTTGCTGGTACCTAGTTGCTTTCTGGACATCTGGCTTGCTCTGTCTTAAACACAGAATTTTAGGAAGAGTCTAGATGCTGTGTCTTCCTATGTTTTGCCATGGTTTCCTTCATCTTTTCTCTTACCCACTCCTTCACAAAAGTTAAGAGAAAGATGGAATAACTGCCCTGTGTCTTGTGATTGTTAGCATTGAGAGTTGTCTGTCTAGGAGCACCTTGAGACAGAGGAAGCCAACAGGACTCAACAACTTGCACAGCTCTTGTGGCCAAGACAAGCCCTTGTGATCCCATATGTATAGGTATTTAATACTTCAGTAGAGCTGCTGTCATCTAAAGTGAACTTACTTACAAGTACTTTAACCTTTTTGGTTTAATTCTAGTTCTGCAGATGGCTGTGCATTTAATTTTGCTATTGAACAACTCCTTGGCCACTTGAAACTCTTACAAGTTTCTTTTCAGCACCTGTAGGTGTTCTGCATAAACAAAGGAATTGAAAAGATGTAAACTGGTGAAACTTTGAATCGTTCACAGAATTTTAGGGTTAGGAAAGTACTAGTCTCCTTTTATGTCTTTTCCCACACTTCCTTTGGAAGTATGCAAAAGTCCACAGTGCTTCAAATGACCCAGCCACCTCCTTTAGATCTTATATCAGAATTCCCAATTATTAATCAGAAGAACACTTTGGGGCCCCATCTCTTTTTGTGCTGTTTAATATGCCTTATCCTTCACTTTTGCCATTTCTTTAGGTTTCCTTTAAGATAGATTTGAGGTATTCTGTATGCAGGGTGGGAGATGCTAATAAGGAGTGGGGTTTTTTTCTTCTTAACCAGAGCCAAATAAGAGTTGCTTTTGGGGAGACTACTACACTGGCCATGCTAGCTTGGGGATTCTGGGGTTTGTAGTTCACCAAAAGCAATTCTTATTCAGCTCTGGCTTAAAAAAACACACCAGAGGAGTTGTTTGAGAGATTCCGGGATCTTTAGTCCAACTCCTCCATTGTTCAACTAGATCTGCTTTTAACACAAACATCCTGGTGAAAAATACATTGCTATCTCAACTCAATTCAGTATCTGAGCCCTCTTGCAGATTATGTATGAAGAGCAAACAGGATGGCAAAACCTAGATCTGTGGAAAGGACAAAGAGTGAAGCTTCTCTGGATCATCTTGCTTATGACTTTGCAGGTGTCTACCACCCATTGTGAATGGGTAAGGCCTCCTTGAAGACATCTCCTCCCTCCAGTTTCCAGGGCTGTACAGCTGTCATTTCTGTAAAGCCTGGCAAGAGCCCTAAATACAACTCCGCTTGATAAAATGCCAGCGTGTATTAATGCCTGCTCCATCATGGTGTCATGCAATTAATAATTGATTCCGGTGAATGAAGGAGGGCAGAAGGGTTAAATGGGGTCAGCTGTGTGGAATGGAAGGCGGGGCAGCTCCTGTTCCCTAATCTGTAGCACAAGCTCTTACCAAAGGGAAACTTCCCAGTTGCCTGAGGCTTTTCTCCTCCTTCTCCCCCAAGTAATCAGTGCTGCTATGGAAACATCCAGAAGTTGTCCATATACCTCTTTCACTGATGGAAGCACAGTGCAGACTAGGCAGCTGTGGGGTTAAGCTACACCATGCCTTGCTTGTTGTGGCATAACCAGATGGCTTTCGGACTTCACCACTTTAAAAATTATTCACTTGGAAATTAGAAGCAAACCGAGGCCCTGTAGCAAAGTAGGGTAATTTCTGGTGATTTGTTCCCCCCTTTTAAAGAAAACCCTTCCTTTTATTCCATTTAGATGTTGCTCTTCTGTCTATACTCTGGAATTTTTTGACAAATTCCTTAGCAGTGGGGGAATTAACAAATGGGCAGTGGATGGACGATGGTCCCATGAGTGAGTGCCACTAGGGGGGAGAGGAGGGAAAGTGTTCAGAGCCCATAGAGCTTTCGGAAGTTACTGTTTGACTACAGCTGGGAATTTCTGTCCATGGTATCCTTCTGGGATGGGGGTCAGCAGCACTGTTTTACAGTGGCACCAGTCTTTCTTGGAGGGGTGTACTCAGAAGATGGTGCTGGAGGATGCCTGTTTGATACCCTGGCCACTCTCCTGTGGTGTCCCTCAAGGCTTGGTTCTGTCCCCCATGCTGTTTAATATCTACATGAAACCACTGGGGAGAGGTCATCTGGAATTTTGAGGCTCAGCGTCATCAGTATTCTGGTGACACACAACTCTGTCGCTCCTTTCCATCCGATTCCAAGGAAGCTGTTTCTGTACTAAACCAGTGTCTGTTGTCAGTAATGGACTGCATAAGGGTGAACAAATTGAAACTTAATTCAGACAAGATAGAGGTGCTCCTGGTCAGTTGGAAGGCAGATCAGGGAATAGGGATTCAGTCTGTACTGGGTGGATTTACACTCCCTCTGAAATCTCAGGTTCGTAGCTTCGGTGTGCTCTTGGACTCGGATCGGAGCCTGGATGTCCAGGTTTTGGCTCTGACAAGGAGTGCATTTGCACAGATAAAACTAGTGTGCCAGCTGCTCCCTTTCCTTGAGAAATCAAATCTGGCTGCAGTGACATATGCCTTGATTAAATCCCATTTGGACTACTGTAACATGCTCTGCATGGGACTGCTTTTGGAAACTGTTCAGAAACTTCAGTTTCAAAGGGCTGCAAACAGGCTGTTCACCAGGGCAGGGCTGGGTACAGGGTTTATATGATTCTCCTGTTGAAACAATTGCATTGGCTACTGGTCTGTTTCCGGGCAGAATTCAAAGTGCTGGTTTTGACCTCCAGAGCCCTACATGGCTTGAGTCCAGACTACCTGAAAGACTGTAGAGATTTTCACACTACACTGTTATAGCGTTACTATTCCACTTTATTTGCTCTGGCTGCCTCCTGTGGAATTCTGGGCTTTGTAGTGAGGCCTAAGAGCTCTCTGGCTGAGAGTTGTAAATGCCCCTCCCTAAACTGCAAATCCCAGGATTCCACAGGAGGCAGCCAGAGCAAATAAAGTGGAATAGTAACACTGTAACAGTATAGTGTGAAAATCTAGTGTATCTCCTTATATAAGTCAGCACAAGCATTAAGACCAGGGGAGGGCTTTTTTTCAGTCCCACTGCCTCTGCAGGCAGTTGGTGAGGACTTGGGAGAGACCCTTACATGGGAGGTCTGGTTGGCTCCCTCCCTCCTCTCTTTCCACCAGCAGGTGAAGATCTTTTTGTTTAGACAGGCATTTGAATTTTAATTATGGAGCGGTAGGGCGTGTGTAAGTGGTGTGTGGTATTTCTTAATATTTTATTGAAACCATGTTTTAAATATATTTTAAGTATTTTTAGCTTCTTTAATCATACTTTTAATAATAATGATATTTAATACCTTTTTTAACTTCTGTAAATTTTGTAAATTACCTGTATCTTCTAAAAAATATTGTAAGCCTCTTTGAATCCCATTTTGGGAGAAAGGTGGGATATAAATTCAATAAATAAATAAGTTCTGAGAATAGTCACCCCCAAAAGTAACTTTTCTGAGCTCTGGTCATATATCCTGGCCATCCTCACAACTTACTGCTTTAAACTTTGAGCCTTTAACAACACTGTTCACAGTGGTTAGGACATTTTCAGACACGTCTTACCACGCTAGAAGCTTTCAGGAGAGCTTCGGCGCTGTTGCGCGGCAGGGACTCCATTTCAGATGACACCGTCCCTCTGGCGAAATCGTCCGTGTCACTTCTGTGTAGGATTGGAGGCGGCTGCACCATATTTTATTCACGGACAACTTCCGTGAATAAAATCTGGAGAAATATGGCACGGCCACCTCCAATCCTACACGGAAGTGACACGGACGATTTTGCCAGAGGGACGGCGTCATCTGAAATGGAGTCCCTGCTGCGCGACAGCGCTAAAGCTCTCCCAAAAGCATCTAGCACAGTAAGACATGTCTGAAAATGTCCAAAATGTAAAACTGTCAAAAGCTCTAGTGTGATAAGAAGGTTGAAAAGTATTAAGACTGTGAACTGGTGAGGCTGCCCAAGCTGTAGCGATCAGGAGGCCATGGACCTCAAATCTGGAATCTTCCAGAGCAGGCATTGGCAGGTCCAGCAGAAGAAACTTTGGCTGCCTAAGATAGAGTAGCTTATGGTGTCCTTTCTTCCACTAAAGTCATGTGGCCCGTTCACTCTATGCAATTACATAGCCTCCAACATTTCACAGATGAAAACCAGGACACGTGTGGTTAAGCAACATCAGATTGTAGTCAAGAAAACAAAAATTATTCATAGGGAAACCCACACAAGCTAGGAGAGGCTGCAGCAGTTTGCTTTTGCCAGAGCTTGCCGGGAAGAGCAAAATTTTGCCTCTCCTCTCTGCTGAGTTAATTGAGTGCAAGCTGCTTTCATACTTTGAACTCACTTTGCAGCAACTGAAGTAAGATGAGTACAAAGGCGGAAAGAGGAACATGGGAGATTATCAGAAGGGTCCTAAAACCCTGATTCTGTCTCACTACCCCCTCCCGTCCCTATAACAGAATAAAATATAAAATGTTCGCACACCTACCTGGTAGCCAGACAGAAACAGCTCGCCCTCCCCGCAGCAGCCTGGGAGTAAATGCAGCCATCGTAAAGCTGCATTTACGACCTGGAAAGCAAACCCCGCCCGTTCTCATGAGAGAACAATTGCGTGGGGAATTTAAAAATCAAAACCAATGCAAACGTCAAAAAGCAAAACTAAGCAGCGGAACATACTTTAAACAGTACAAGTAACCCGGGGAGGGTTTAAAAAAGGGTATCACTTACCTTGCTGTCCTGAATGAACCTGGAAATGTTCGGGACGGACCTCCCTGTGATGTCACTGTCACACTGGCATTGCGCCAGCGGAACTGGTTTGCACACCCATAATTGTGTAACAAAAATGGAAGAAGAGATTTATTAATGGCTTTTCCCCATTAATAAATAAACACGGATGCTAAACAGAAAGCAACACAGGGGCACAATGGGACAGGGATGACGTCTGAAAGGGAAATCCTTCAGCGATCCTGTTGTGTCCCTGTCATGGATTATTAAGCCCTTCTAATAATCTCCACGGACATAGGATTCTTCAGGACTGTCCCTGCCAGACTGGGACAGTTGGAGGATATACTATGATCCCACTTTAACTGACTTGGTTCCATCCTATGGAATTTTGGGATGTGCAGTTTATGGAGTGGTATTTAGAATTCTCAGAGAGCTCTAGTGCCTCACCAAACTACAAGTCCCAGGGTTCCATAGGATGCAACAATGGTCGTTAAAGTGAAATCAGAGTGCTATAACTGTGTTGTGTGAAATGGCCCCATGGGTACACAGTATCCAAGGACAATGCTATTGTTTGGGCACCTGACCTGAAAAAGAAAACCCTAGGGCCACTTTCCTACTATCCAGCAGTCAAAACAAAGTAACAGTTAATGACTAACAATCACAGCTTTCTCATGAGAACAAAAATCAATTACCTAATGCTAGAGCCAGCCTTGGGCATTGGACTCTGATCTCAATGGCACTACAAAACAGAGCTTGGAATTGCTTGTTGAGCTACAGCTTCCAAAACCCCCTAGGTAGCACAGTCAGAATCCTCCCAAGTTTTGCAGGTGATGCTACAGAGTCCATTCCATGCTGTCATGCTGGCTTGCTATGCCAGCATGGGAGCTCACCTTCACAACTCGCAGGATCAGTATTGGAAAATTCCACTCATTATTTGGGAAATGGGAAGTGGGTGGGAGACCCTCATTAAATAAACATGATGTCACATCACCTGGCTAGATAGCCACTCTGATTGGGCACTGGCAGAGCCAATCAGGAATCAACAAGAAGGACTTTTAAAAGTTCTTTATCCTTCTTTTGTTCTGAGTCAGACTGGCTGAGCACATGGCCAGCTAGATGGAGCTAACTAAGATGGACTCTGACCCCATGGCCTAGCTCTGGGGCCAGATGGCCTACACAACCATGAAATGCCCCAAAAGACAATCAGTGATACCAAAGGGTTGGGAGGAGCCAACCTTACCCAGAGGCCTCCAAAAGGATCCAAAAAGACTCTGAATCCCATCTACAGAGACTGTAAGTTAATCTGCATGTAGTAGTTAGGGAATGTGTAGTTAGATTGCGTTAGATTTTATGTTTTATTTGAAAGTGCTCTGAATGAATGTATCTGTATAATCCTTAAACTGAACCTGGGAATGTTTTACCTTCTCAAGTGACATAGGCCCTAAGATTGAAATAAAAGTTTCTGTTATTTCTCAACCTCACCACGAAATCGCCTGCTTTGGTCAGCTATCAAGAACCTTCTCTAGAGTAGAGAAAAGAGTTATTATTGTTCCTTTATTTCATCTTGTCTATGATCTCCTTGCCTAGACAAGAAAAACCAGCAAGACAGGGAGTGGTGGCAATGAAAAGGAATCCCTGGGTTTGGGATAGGAATAAGGGCCAACCCTGGACTTCAGGCAGCAGAAATCCTTGGGTGGGCCGTTATAACACATGCCCTTGTTTGTTATCCTGCTCCCAGGTTTGCTATGCTCCCTCAGTACAATGCATTGTACAATACATTGCTGATGCTGAAGGAGGAGTTCTGGCATCAGGGATTGTCACAAGTGGAGTCTTGATGAAGCCTACACCTCTGCTATGGATCTACCACTGCTAAGCACCCCCTGGTTCCTCCTTCCTGGTGGCTTACATGTCATTGGGGCAGTGAATCCACTTTAGGTTTTCATCCAGCTTTAGAAGAAGCTCTGCAACAGTGGTTCTTAACCTGTGGGTCCCCAGATGTTGTTAGACTACAGTTCCCAGGAGCCCTCTGAGGTCTCACCTTGACAGCCAGGTGGTCCTCCCAGTCATTAGTGAGCTGTAGGATTGAACTCACAGCCTCACCAATGACTGGGAGGACCACCTTGTTGTCGAGGTGAGATCTCAGAGGGCTCCTGGAAACTGTAGTCCAACAGCATCTGGGGGCCCACAGGTTGAGAAACACTGCTCTACAAGGTACTGAATCCTATTCCTAAACAGAGTCAGCACCTTGAATTGCTCCTTTAATGCTAGTCAAAACCTGGGATGGATACCAGTGGCTGACATAAAGCATAAAATTGCCCATAATACATCTTCAGGGATTCTGTGAACTCCAGATCAGGCTTGTGACCTTATAGATGCTGGAATGCAACTCTTGGCATCCTTCAACCTTGCCATATTGGCTGGGGCTGATGGACTTGTAGTTTATTGACATATGGAAGGTCACACATTCACCACCCTTACACTAGAAGACCCATAAACCAAACTGATGAAATCTGTCTTTTCTTTTTCTTTCACAGAAATGTGTAGTTGGGGGAGGCAGCAAAATTAATAATTTTTCCCCTTCTTGACTCAGGGAGGCTTTAGATATGTCAAAAATCCTGGGCAGAGGTTTAGTTGTGTGGTGCTTCTCACCATATGATGAAACAAAAGCATCCGCTTCATTAAAGCACCTGATGCACACAGGCTTCCAGCATAGGAAGTGCTTGAAAATGTGCCCCTTGGAGACTGTCCTGCTTGGGAAACATTGCAGAGCAATGGGCTGGTCTTTATGAGGCAATAAAATGTGCTTTGATGCACACCAATGCCAATTCGCAGCAGCTTTCATTTGTCTCCACGTTGTTGTTTTTTCAGGATTGCAGGCATGGGAAGTTATACACGTTTGTTGTTCAAACAGGCATGCCTGTAAATCAAGGTGGTGGGCGTTGGTGAATTACTCAGGTTTTTATGGTCACCAATTGCTGCTGCTGAACATAAAAAAAAAAAGAAGTAAATGTAAGGTACAGAAGTGTGATCTTCCGCTTAAATAAACAGAAGAAAAAAGGCTGTTTTGTCACCTCAGCGCATGATTGCTACAGTGAAAATCCAACATGGCAGCTCCAGGCGCTTGCCTTGCCAGCAAGCTCTGCCCCCTGTGCACGTCTGACCAATCAGCTTTCCACTTCCACTCTTATCAGGAATGCGCAGCAAAACAAATTGGTTGTCCCAACAAGCAGGAATGTGCATTTCCTTTGGAATTAAAAAAAAAATTCAAGAAAAGCCATGAAGGCCTTTTCTGTGGAGTATTTGGCATTTTTTGGCCCCTCCTCCTGAATATTGCAAAATGATGCAGGGTCCCATTGGGACAAAATATATTCTCCTCGAATTCTATGGGGAGTATTTTCTCTGTATAGACAAGCCCTAACTGTTAGGTGGATTTGTAATTGGTTGACTGACTGAACCCAAAGGGTAGTCACCAATGGCTCCTCTTCATCCTGGAGAGAAGTGACCAGTGGGGTGCCACAGGGTTCTGTCCTGGGCCCAGTGCTATTCCACATCTTTATCAGTGACTTGGATGAGGGAATAGAGAGTATACTTACCAAGTTTGCGGTATTTATTTATTTATTGGATTTATATCCCACATTTCTAAGAAGATGGGATTCAAGGTGGCTTACAATAATTAAAAAATAGAACTAAAACATCACAAGTAACAAAAGTTTAAAAAGAATTAAATTAAATTACCATTATTAAAATGCAGTTGTCTCATCATATTTGCTGGGGTTTGGTTCCAGGACCCCCTGTGGATACCAAAATCCGTGGATACTCATGTCCTCTTGTATGCAATGGCACAGCAAAATGGTGTCCCTTATATAAGATGGCAAAATCAAGGTTTGCTTTTTGATTTATTATTTTTTTAAAGAATATTTTCAAGCCATGAATACTTGAATCTATGGATACCAAGGCTGTGGATACGGAGGGACAACTGTATAGTTAAAAACACAAGAAGTAAAAACATCACCATCTCCTTCTCCTCTACCACCATCTTCTCCATGGCTCCAGCTTTCTCATGTGCTGGTTATGGTTCATAGTAACTCTGCCCCTGCTGCAACTTGAGGGGCCTTGAGGGAATGAGGGGCCTTGAGGGAAACCTCTAGGATCCGATTCCTCCCCGCCCAACCCACCTGCCAGGGACTGTGTTTATAGTCAACCAGCAGGAGTGGTCAAAGAGTAGCCCTCCAGATGTTGTTAGACTACACCTCCCTGCAGGTTTATCCAGCATAGGTTGATGATTGTGAGGAATGCTGGGTCTAACAATATCTGGAGGTATGTATGACTCCCATTCTGCCATGCAGATTTGTATTAACCTGCTCCTTCCTTAAACATATAGATGTGGGTTCTCACTCTCCCAGCTTATAGCCTTACATGAATCATAGAATCCTAGAGTTGGAAGAGATCATGAGGGCCATCCAGTCCAATCTCCTGCTTTGCAGGAATACCCAATCAAAGTACTCCTGACAGATGGCCATCCAGCCTCGCAGTATAATGTGCTGAAAAGATGCCATCTTTTTTGAGCATTGATCCCGCTTTGAATACATATATATGTGGGGGAGCAACCAATACCCATTAGATCATTGTCATCTTAGATATGTGGTATTGCAAACATAGAGTTATCTTTGGGAGCTATGGACAAATGTTTTCACAATAAGAGTTCACATCGGAGCAATGGATGCAAGCTCCAGGAACAGAGATTCCACCTCAACATTAGGAGGAACTTTTTGACAGTAAGAGCTGTTCGGCAGTGGAAGACACTCCCTCGGAGCATGGTGGGGTCTCCTTCCTTGGAGGTCTTTAAACAGAAGCTGGATGGCCATCTGTCGGGGATGCTTTGATCATGATTTCCTGCATGGCAGGGGGTTGGACTGGATGGCCCTCGTGGTCTCTTCCAACTCTGCAATTCTATGATTCTATGATTCTATGATTCTATGTTTAAAAACCTCCAAAGAAGGAAACTCCACCACACTAGGAGACAGTGTATTCTACTTTGAACAGCACTTACCATCAGGAAGTTCTTGCTAATGTTTAGATGGAATCTCTTTTCCTGTAATTTGAGTCCATTGCTCTGTGTCCTAGACTCCGGAGCAACAGAAAACAAGCTTGTCCCCTCTTCAATATGACATCATTTCAAGTATTTAAATGTAGCTGTCCTGTTACCTCTTAACCTTCTCCAGGCTAAACATACCCAGCTCCCTAAGTCTCTCCTCATAAGGCATGGCTTCCAGAACTTTCACCATTTTGGTCACCCTCCTCTGGACATGTTTCAGCTTGTCAATATCCTTCTTGAATTGTTGTGCTGAGAACTGGACACAGTATTCAAGATGAGGTCTGGCCAAAGCAGAATATAGTGGTACTATTACATCTCTTGATCTGGACACTATACTCCTATTGATGCAGCCCAGAATCGCACTGGCTTTTTTTAGCTGTCATATCACACTGTTGACTCATGATCAGCTTGTGGTCTACTAAGACTCCTAGATCCCTTTCACATGCACTGTACTGTTGTCAAAGTAGGTGTCACCCATCCGATATGTCTGCCTTTCATTTTGTTTGATTTCTTTTTTGCCTAAATGTAGTACCTTACATTTCTCCCTGTTGAAATTCATTTTGTCGTTTTTGGCCCAGCTCTCCAATCTGTTAAAGTCATCTTGAATTCTGATCCTGTCCTCTAGAGTATTAGCTACCCCTCCTAACTTGGTGTCATCTGCAAATTTGATAAGTATGCCCTCTAGTCCATCATCCAGGTAATATAAAAATGTTCAATAGCTCTGGGCCCAGGACAGAACCCTATGGCACCCCACTAGTTACTTCTCTCCAGGATGAAGAGGAGCCATTGGTGAGCACCCTTTGGATTTGATCAGTCACCCAATTACAAATCCGCCTAACAGTAACATTGTCTATCCCACATTTTACTAGCTTAATTGCAAGAATATTGAGGGGGACTTTGTTAAAGGTCTTACTGAAATCAAGATAGGCTACATCCACAGCATTCCCTTCATCTGCCAAGCTTGTAACTCTATCAAAAAAGAGATAAGATTAGTCTGGCATGACTTGTTTTTGAGAAACACATGTTGACTTTTAGTGATTATGGTGTCCCTTTCTAAGTGCTTTCAGACTGACTGTTTAATGATCTTGACTGTAAATCTTCTCCCTCATGCCCACTACACTTTCTGGGTGTGACTCTGTTCTGTTCATGTGCCCATTAAATACCGTGCTTTTCAAAGCTTCTGATTGTTGCCTCTCAAGAAACTTGACTGAACTGTTCAGGTTTTTCAGACTTTGTAGCAAGGCATAGTCAACCACCTCTACTCTGGGATGTATTGTTCCATTTATTTATTAATTACCATCCTTTTAGACTTCTTAATGGCATAGCTGGAGTTATGGATGGAAAGGATATTTACAATTGTTGGTTCCAAGCTTTAAAAATTCTTCTGTTGTGAAGAATAATAGACCAGAAAGAATTTTGTGCTACTTTCTCCTGATATTCAAATGTCTCAAAGTATTGCAGAGGAATTATTCTGCCAAGGAAAACGTGGTGTTTTTTTTTTTTTTTTGCACAAAATATATGATTTCTGCACAGAAAATGGATTTCCTGTGTATAAACTGTTTCTGTGCAGAAAACAGGAGGCGGAGAAGAGGTTGTACAAAAATCCCATGTGTTTTTCTTTGAAGACATTTGAATATGGAGATAATACTGTAGGGGACTACTTGTTTTCTCAAGCAGCAGGGAGAAAACTACTGTGCTATGATTATTCATCCTCTCATATAAAAATGGAACTGTTTAGGATTTACATCTTTAATTGGGGTGGGGTAACATGCTGGGATTTATTTTAGTCCAGCCCAACCCTTGGATTGTCTCCAATATGATTATTTGGATTGTCTCTTCCTCTTTTAAGTTTGGCAAGGTTTTTCTCTCCTTTCCTTTCCCTTTCTCTCCTCACCGAACCAACTATTGTGCTTAAACATCATGTCACTTTCAAATTGAAAAGCCAAATGAAATTTCCAAGTAGTTTGTAGCTTTTATGATTCACTTGTTTGCTTTTCTCCCTCACACTCTCTTCTCAGATTTTTTAATTTTTTAAAAATATATTTCTGTCCCTCTTTCTTTCTCTACACCCGCTCACTTTCTATTCATTCCTGCCAGCTGCTTGCTTTGAATTTAGTTGGTACTGAGGGTGTGTGTGTGGGGGGGGGTTGGGATAATTTCCCTCTTTTTAATATTTTATACAGGGTGGGTTGGGCGATGGGGGGTGTAGAAAGAGAAACAGATGTTGTATTAAACAGATGTGTTAGAAGTGAGTGCGTGTGAGACAAGTGTCACCTTTTTTGCCCTTTCTAAATATATGCTTGTCTGCTCAAAGTGCAAGATGGTTATTCAACAATATTTTCCCTTCATGTAAGATAGTGAAGGAGAAAGAAAGATTATTGCTGTGGGTTAGACAATGCCTAGGAAATAGGATGCTGAAGATACTGGTCCCACCCACCGCATGTGACCTCTGGCAGATTATTCATGGAGGAACATGACCCGCAGCATAAGCGGGGGGTGGGGGGAAGCATGACACAGCACACCTTAACAGAAGATTGGTTCAGTGTGAAACTTGTCTTTTAGGGATCATTGTCTGCTGTTACTAATCTTGGCACTAAAAGAGCAGCTTACCAGCAGTGGGTGTCTGCAGCTGTGCCAGCAGGAGTGAAAAGAGAAGATGCCTTCCCCCTCCTCATCAGGCCTCTGCTGGCCTTTCAAAAGAGCTGCTTCCCCACAGGACTGGGGCCTGTGTTGGCTACTGGAAGTCCAAGACACTGCTGATCACAGCCAGCTCTTTCCTCCCATCCCATGACTTTCACCTTTCTGGCTGGTGAGGGATATAAAACAGTGCCTGTCACTAGCTGGGGGTCATCCTTTGTTGGTTTGACTGTAGGGGTGACACTAAAGGAGACCACTCCTTTGGGTCATCCCTTTGACGAGATACAGGGACAGGGGCACTTCCCCTTCTTAGGTTGGAGAGTAGCTACAGACCTTGAATGACAGGCAAGTGAGACAATATCACCCACAGAGAGAGTGGGGTTGATTCTGTGGCAACCATCTCCAGAGTCCATGGGTGAGAGGTAAGGTTTGGAAGGAAGGACGGGGTTACTCAGGTGAGAGCTGAGTGCTGTGGCGGATGTGTCTAACCTGCTGCCTTGCCATTTTCCTACTTGTTTTTATGCTTTTATATTTGCCTAGTTTGTGCATGTGTTTGGATGAATCTCAAGAGAAGGGATGGAATGGGGTGTGAGCTTGGACAGAAGGAGTTATAGTGCTGGGTTTTGGGTAAAGTGGCTGTAAAGGAAAAGCAAGAGAAATATATCTATTCTGTGTTTCACTACTTTCCATGACCTTCAAGATCCAGGTTGCCTTGTCAGCTGGTCTGTCTGTTGGTGATGCTGCTGAATGCTAGGACAGTCCACAATAAAACAACCACCGTATATTACCTAGTTGTGGTTGAAGGGGTTGACCTAGGGTTGCCAGGTGTCCTTTATTATAAGGCTTTGGAAGTGAGGAAGCATCAACACTTGTTTACAGTAGTTGGGGACAAAGGGAGAGTCTAAAGTTGCATGCCTATCCCTTTGTCTGATCTCTGTGTGTCATTGATCTGTGTTTTTCAAGGGTCTATTTCCTACTTGCATGCAGAGGTCACTTCCCCCCTTGCTCCAAGAGATTTTAGTGTTTTACAACTCTTTTGTCTCAGAATCCAGAAGCCTAGAAGCTAGCAGACATGAGGCAGCTCTGCCTCAAGATGTGTTACATGCACTCATGAGAGTCAGATTTAGAGACTCTTCTACCCAAGTTACATAATTCCTATCTATCTATCTATCTATCTATCTATCTATCTATCTCAGATGTATTCTCTAGTCAAACATCAACACAGGCAAATGAACTCCACCCAGGGACAGGGGGATGCCCAGCAGACAATGGACCATTAGCTAAATTAGACACTAATCCTCCTTGCATCTCTCCCCCCCAGGAACTAGCCATCCAAATGCATAAACATACATTTCTTCTCCAACAGGGACTCACAGTATATAAACCCCACACCCCCACAACGCCACCATTCTCTGAAGATGCCAGCCACAGATGCAGGTGAAATGTCAGGAATAAACTCTTCCATAACATGGCCTCACAGCCTGGAAAAAAACCACGAAAAACCTAACTATGAACTCTTGAAAGCCTTCTGAAGAGTAAATGGAACAAGTGGCTGGTCTAGTTACTTTGTTGGACTACAAGTACCAGAGTTCCACAGCCAGCATGGCCACTGGAGATTCTGGGAGCTGTAGTCAAAAAGTAAGTGGGGGATTCTGGGAATTGGTACAAAAAAGTAACGTTTCAGATTTCTGTCTGGTATAACTTTCAGAATAAAGGTCTGAAATGTTGGCTTGGGGACCACAACTTCCAGAATCTTCTGCCAGCATGGTAACTGGGCCTACTTGCTGGGAGTTGCTGAGAGGTGTAATCCAAAAAGTCATTTCCCCCCATTTGGAGGTGGATAACTGATTTGTGGCCTCCAGTGCCCAGAAATCATAACACAGTCTCTATGCTGGAGCTGATCCTCAGGCCCTGTTCATATGGCAGAGTGAAGGAATGATACACAGAGACTAAACTGATACAGATCTGAGGCTTTCCCTTTTGTGCTAAATGCTACTGTAAACCTCTGTCACTTTTCAGATCTTTGCCAGAGCACAACATTTTCTAAATGCACATTACATTTTTATTGGTGTGTATGTATATGTATTTGTGTGTGCATGCACACGCACCTACTATCGCACAGCTTCTTTGTAGTCTGTGCTATGGGGCTGTGCATTTGTGTTTATTACCTTTTGAAGAAGAACCATTTGTCTCAACCTTCTAATTGTGTCCCATTAAAATGCAAATTTGGGCTTATGGCTTGAAATCATCAGCAACAGTGCCATGGCAACAGGAGTTTGAGGGTGGAGAAATGGAAGAGGTGGGCTTGTTGCATCTTTTTGTAGAGTCCCTGTTGAATAACTCTAGGTAATTGAAATCCCCTATTCTTTGTTTTTTTTTAATAAAAGAACCCACAATCAGATCAATATCTGCTAGGAAGCAAAGGGGTATGCGTAAGTCTTTTGCCACTCTTGGTGCTCTAGTAGGCCAGGATGTTGACTGATGTTGCTTGGTTTTATGTATCCATCAACAGCTAGTGATGGGTGTGCTTCAAGACAAAACCCCCAAGGACACACCATTATGTCTGATAACAGCCTTATGAAATTAAACATTGCTATGAGGCCTTTATCTCTTCATACCCTGAAGCTCTAAGTATGTCTACTAGTTGCAAAGGCAATATACCAGTACCACTGCTGTTGATAGTTGAATGACTTGTTCCTTTTGTATACTCGACATCAGATTTTTCACTATGGCCTCCTGCTGCAAAAGACACATAGATCTGTAGCTTTTTACAAACAGTAAGTCCTATATTGCTTTTGATGGCTTAGAAATGTGTCATACTTTATTATCACAAGTCAGGATGCTGCTGCGTTCTTGATGAGTCCAGTAGCGTCTGATGCTGGGAGCAATGGTATGTTTCTACCATTGTCTCTTCCCTTTATCTGCCTGTTCTTTTAGTAAGGGATGCTTTAGAACATTTCCTGGCTACTGTTTTTGTTTGTTGAGAGATCTGACTGTGTAGCAGGGAAAGGACTGTGGTCAGAAATGAGCGAGGAGTAAATTATTTCACTTCCACAGAGAAATTCTGCATCTCGAGTTTGATTGTTGACTGAAAATCTAATAACTGTGCTGGGCAATAAAGCATGAAGATTTTTACATCATCTTTGCTACCCTAACAGCTGATGCTGCATCTCTCCAATCTAGTTCTCTCCCTTTCTGTCCTCAGAAAGACTTAGAGGTCTCTCTTGCTACGGTTTTTAATATCAGAATGAAGTCATTATTTTTGCTCAGGGTCTAAAAATCAGCTTTGCTTGCGTATATGCATGAAAGCATGAATCATATCTAGATTTGTTGGTTATAAGCTTCTTGTCTCAACACCATATGGTGTGGGGGCAAAAATGCCCCAAAATTTGTGGCTTCACATGGGAAAACTCGTGGTTTTAAGGCCATGGTGGGCATTGGAGTTCTCCATATATTGTTGGGCTGCAGCTCCCATCACCCTAGCCAGCATAGTCAATGGTGAAAGATGATGGGAGTGGCAATACAGAAACATTTGGAGGGCTACAGCTGTTCACTCTGGAATTAGAAGGAGGATGAAAGTTCAGTTTGCTGGAGTTGAAACCTTTGTCTTCTTGTTTTCCTTCAAAGGTATCTACAAAACAAACAGTAGAATGAATTCTGGAATCCTGGGACCTTTCTAAATTTCCAGGATTCCTTTGTTGTTCCTAGTATTGTAACAGCATTATTTTCAATCTGTAATGAGTGGTGTAATATGCTCTCCATAGTACAGGGGTTGCTGGCATTGTGGTATTGCTGAGTCAGGAGAAGGTGTTTCTACAAGGAAGGAAATTTTGCTTTCTAATGGTTGTCATGTTGATTTTTTAAAGGAGTGTTTCCTTAAAGGCAGATCCTGTCTCATCTTGTAAGCTAAGCAAGGTCATCTCTGGTTAGTACTTGAATGGGAAACTGCTAAATAATACCAGGTGCTGTAGGCTATATTTCAGAGGAAGGAAGTTTATGGGGTTGCCATAAGTTAACAGGTGACTTGAAGGCACATACACACAAGTATTGAGTGTTTCCAAGTTTCCTTGTGACTGTAGCTTCTCTAGATATTTTTTTGTTGTTGAACAAACATCATTAAATAAAGCATCACAAAATATTGTATGGCATGTATGATGGGTGTGAGAAGTTGTGTTGCTTGTTATGATTTGATATCACAGGCATTAGTCGATCCACACTTGTGACACATATCACAGAACTAACTCCAAATACTTTTGCAATAGGCACATCAGCTGGGAGCAGTAACTTCATTTTCTCAACAACAAAATATTGTACTCTGAGAACAGAGAAACTGTGACATTCCTTTCTCAAAAAAAATAAAAATAAAAATAAAAATAAAGGGAAAGAAACAGGATTCCTGGCAATAAATGAGCAACAGCTACATATTCTTCAATTTAAAAAAAAAACAATTTTTTTTTGCTCAGAAAAAGAAAACAAAAATGGCAGTGTGGCTGGTATATTACATGGTTGCCTGTGGTAGTTGCTTGCAGAACAAGACAAATAATACCCTTTCTCAATGGAAGCTGATAGCTTCAGTATCAGTGGAGTGGTGAATCTGACTTGGGCTTTAGTTTGAACCACAAAGAGAGCTATCTAAGGTGCTGAATCCTGTGCTCAATATTCTGGACACCACCTTTAAAGTTCATGCTAAAATTGGGAATGGATTCCCCACCCCACTAACATCAGAGCCACCAGCTGCTACTGCACGTGACCATGATGCAAATCTGGTTGATAGTTTGAGTGTGAAAGGACTCACATGGGTAAATAAGGGTCGAAGGCACTTGATCTTTGCAGACATTTAAATTTGATTGCATACTTTCTTGAAAGGGTGGCATTCTTCACACATGGCATTTGAATTGAATCAGATGGATGAGGAGGAGCAGGAAAAATTGAAGCATTCATGGTGAAAGGAGAAGAAAATTTGTGATCACACCGACACATTTTACAATTTGGATGTGAAGCTGACCATGGGCAATTTTTTCCATGGGGCCACCATCTCAAATTTGCTTACAGTATATAGCATCTCAAACATGTCTGTGTATGACATCCCAAACAGTTTGGTACTGGCAATAGATATATATAAAATACATTTAAGAGAGTAGCTATGTGGGTTTTATGTTTGGATAAGTTCTCTGCTTGCAGCCAGCATCTCAACGCAGGTCTCAGTTTAGTTAGCAAAATCATTCTATGCAAATTGACAATACTGTTCTGCGTGGCATTGATTCAGCCTTAGTGCAATCGCCAGGGTTCATCAATATGTTAGAAAACAATACCAAGAAATTTAGTAGAACATACAGTTGCCTATAATAGCAACAAAAGGTTTAGAAAGTAGGCCTCTTTTGGGTGGGAGAAAATGTGCTAGCAAATGTTTTGGTTCCAGCAAAAATGTTATGGGTTTGGTACTGGAAGAAGAGATGTATCATCCTTTGTTGAATTTCTACTATAAGAAAAACCCTGGATGCTGTAGAACGGAATATTTCACAAATATTATATAGAGGTGAAATGAAATTCACATACCACAAGGCACTATGGGAACATGATGACTGAGTATTAATTATTAGAAGAAATTTTGGAATAGGAGTAAATTATTAGGAATGTATGAAAAATCCAGCTAGATAAGACCAAAGACCTATCCTAGTACAAGATGCTGTTCTCACAGTGGCAAACCAGATGCATCTGGGAAGCCCGCAAGCAGGATATGCAATGCATGAATAGCACTTTCCTGCTTGTGTTCTTCAGTAACTGGTACTAAAAGGCATATTGCCTCTGATACTGGAGGTCATAATATAGCTGCATGTCTAGTAAACACTGGTGGCCATATCATCCACTTTCTAAATTGATGACCATCACCACATCTGTCAGGGTTCCCTCCTGCCCAAATTTGGAGTGTCCTGTGAAGCAACAGCTCCCTTAGTGCTCCAATCTCCAATGCAAAGTTCCTGTTTCCTGAACCAGGGAAATAGTAAGCATCTTGTGGTAGCAGCAGTGTGCTTGTATAAAAGCATTACAAGACTGGCAATTTTATTTTCAGTCTCTTACCTAATGGTCGCCATTTTCGTAAGGGCTAATTGTTGCTTCCACTGAACTATCAGCCACAGCCAAGATCTTTTTCTGGTAGGTTGTTGCATCACATGACACTCACACTGAAACTTGGAATGAGGCCATCCTCCCATGCCATCCTCATTCTTCATAACAGCAAAGGAGCTGTCCACTTGAACATAGTATACCAGCACTGTAACCCAGGAAATCTTGCTTCAAACTTCTTTGTCTCTTTCTCAGCTTTGTCAGGCCAGCTATCTTGGCCTTAGTGGAATTCACTTGTTGTTAGGCTGCTTGGAATATTAAGCATACTTCATGACTTTCCCCCAGCAATTTGGATATCTCCCACAACCTTGGGCTTTCTGTCTTTATAACTGTGGCTGTTTGTTTGTTTATTCTGCATCTTTTATTGGGAAAGTTGGAATTTCATACTGGCTTAAAGAAAATTGAATTAAACATGAATAGCCATTTCAGAATATCAAAGAGAAGCAGCTGTGTGAGTTTGCCTGGGAACATTAGCTTTAAAGGAGCTATGGGGAGCCATAGAAGAATGTACCATCATTCCACCCTACCATCCTTAACACGCTGATCTCATCTGATTTTACAAGCTAAATGGGATCAAACTTGTTTAATACCTAAATGGAAGAAAGACTCTGGGTAATGCCAGGGATTTCTAGGTAGGACTAGGGACAAATCCTGCCTGAAACCCTGAAGAGTCACTGCCAGTCAGAGTTTACAGTATTGGACTAGAGAGATGATTGGTCTCACTCAGTATCATAGAATCATAGAATTGTAGTGTTGGAAGAGACCACAAGGGCTAGACAGTCCAACCCCCTGCCACACAGGAAATCACCATCAAAGCATCCCTGACAGATGGCCATCCAGCCTCTGTTTAAAGACCTCCAAGGAAGGAGACCCCACCATGCTCCGAGGGAGTGTGTTCCACTGCCAAACAGCTCTTAATGTCAGAAAGTTCCTCCTAATGTTGAGGTGGAATCTCTGTTCCTGGAGCTTGCATCCATTGCTCCATGTTCTAGTCTCTGGAGCAGCAGAAAACAAGCTTGCTCCATCCTCAATATGACACCCCTTCAAATACTTAAACAGGGCTATCATAGCACCCCTTAACCGTCTTTTTTCCAGGCTAAACATGCCCAGCGCCCTAAGTCTTTCTTCATAAGGCATGTTTTCCAGACCTTTCACCATTTTAGTCACCCTCCTCTGGACACGCTCCAATTTGTCAATATCCTTTTTGAACTGTGGTGCCCAGAACTGGACACAGTATTCTAGGTGAGGCCTGATCAAGGCAGAATAGGGTGGCACTATTACTTCTCTTGATCTAGACACTATACTTCTATTGATGCAGCCCAAAATCACATTGGTCTTTTTAGCTGCTGCATCACACTGTTGACTCATGTTCAACTTGTGGTCTACTAGGACTCCTAGATCCCTTTCGCATGTAATCTCGTTCAGTATATAGCAGCTTCCTATGTTTCTGATGTGTTCTGTCAGAAAACTCTACACCTTGGATGTGGGTCATGTGGGAAGAAAAGTAGAGCTTTGGTGACACACGTTTTCAACATCTCTCTGTTACCTGAGCAGTGTGGCCATGTGTCTTACTCAAGACAGGACAGGCCTCTATTTTGGAGGGCTGTCTAACTGACAGCTGTTTTAAAGGTAAAGCACAATGAGGAGGGAGAACAAGGGCCTAGAAGTTGTCCATCAACAATGGATATCTAGATTGCAGGCTAAGCAGGCAGACTTGTACAGAGGATAAATCCTTCCCACTGTGGTGAGATAAAGGCACGTTCATTTAAATTATAGTAGTTCCGCAGTGATGGGATTACATGCTCCTGTGAGGCTATGCTGATGCCTGCAGTGCTGCTGGTAGGGTCTCCCATGTAAGACAGACTTTTGCTGAGGACCCAGACTAAATGTGCCAAACAGCTACTGGGCAGCAGCAGTACTGGGCTGGGTGGATGACACACTGGCAGAGGGTCTCTTAGAGACAATGGCAGTGGCACCATAGCTAACACTTGTTAGTACTGTGTAGAAAGAGACATGGTAAACCACATTTGAATGTCTTTTACCATGAAAACTCTATGATGAGACAATCCAAAATGAAACAAGAGATAGTGCCAGAAGATGAAACTCCCCGGTTGGTAGCCGGGATACAGCAGAGGGCAACTATGAGTAGTGACTAATGTCACAACTGGATTCAAGCCAAAAAGATGTTCTGCTGTTGATGTACTCAGAGGTAAAAGGAAAGTCCCAAGTGGCACAGCACATATTATAGGAACATGGAATGTGAGAAACATGAATCAGGGGAAGCTAGACACAGTAAAACAAGAAATGGAATGTATAAACATTGCAGTACTTGGAGTGAGTGAGCTAAATGGACAGGAACAGGACATTCTGAGTCAGATAATTACACAGTGTTTTACTCAGGAAATGAAAATCTAAGAAGAAATGAGTAACATTAATAGTGAGGAGAGATGTAGCAAATGCAATAGAAAGATATAATGCAGTAAAAAGAATAATATCAATACAACTTCAGGGAAACCCATCAATATAACCATAATCCAAGTTTATGCTCCAACTACAGAAGCAGAAGAAGAAATTGAAAAATTATTTGCTGGAGTCCAGGAGAAAATTGATCACACACCAAAACAGGACTTATCGCTAACTGTAGGCGATTGGAAGGCAAAAGTAGGAAACAGAGCAGAATCAAAGATTGTAGGAAAAATTTGGCCTAGGATCAAGGAATGAAGTAAGAGAGTGACTGATTGAATTATGCGAAGCCAACATTTTGTTTATTGCAAACACATTCTTCAAGCAAAGAGATGACTGTATACATGGACATCACCTAATGGGCAATATAGAAATGAAATAGACTACATAATTGGAAGCAGAAAATGGAGGAGCTCCATTCTTTCTGCAAAAGCAAGACCAGGAACAGATTGTGGCACAGACCATGAACTGCTGATATATATATATATATATAGAGAGAGAGAGAGAGAGAGAGAGCGTAAAAGGAAGCCAACCATTATGTTAAAGTGCAACCCGAAGTACATCACTGTAGAATTTAAAGATAGTGTAAAAAATAGATTTGCACTATTAAGTGTAATTGACTGGGAGGCAGAACTCTGGACTGAAGCCAGGAACATTGTTAGAGAGGAATGCAAAAAGACATTATCTGGAGCCAAAAATAAAGAGAAGCCTTAATGGATGACAGAAGAATCTCTTCACACAATCAAGGACAGATGAGAAGCAAAAGTAGAAGGGTACAGAAATAGGTCACAACACTGAACGCAACTGTTCAACAACTTGTGCACAGGGACAAAGAAAACTACTATAATAACCAGTGCAGATAAATAAAAGATGACAACAACAAAAAAGAAATAAAAAGAGATCTTTTCCACAAGATCCAAGAAATTAAAGGGTAATTTAAACCACGAGGGGGGATATTCTACAACCAGCATGGGAACACATTGCATGACCAAGTAGAAATAAAAAGACAGGAAAAATACACTGAAGAACTGTATAAAAGAGCTGAAAGGATGACAGATTCATTCAAGGAAGAACCTTTTGAAAATGAACCTACAATTTTAGAAAGCACTTGGGAGTAATAAATCACCAGGAACAGATGGCATACCAATAGAACTGCTTCAAGCTATAGAGACGGAATCTACTCTAGTTCTAACTAAAATCTGTCACCAAATATGGAAAAAAAAAGAAAAGAATGGCCCATAGATTCAAAACACTATATATTTCAATCCCCAAGAAAAAGGGAACACCAAGGGTTGCAATAACCACAGGACCATTGTGTTAATCTGCAGTGCAAGCAAATTGATGCTCAGAATTCTACAACAAATACTTTACAATACATGGAGAAAGAAAAAATCCAGATGTCCAAGCTGGAAAGGAATAGGTACTAGCAATCATATTGCAAACCTATGTTGATAATGGAGAGCACCAAAGAATTTCAAAAGAAAATCAGCCTATGCTTTTTAGATTATAGCAAAGCCTTTTATTGTATAGATCATGAAAAATGATGGATCACTCTTAAAGAAATGGGTAGGCCACAACATTTGAATCTCCTGATGCATAACCTGTACTCAGGACAAGATACTACCATCAGGACAGAATGTGGAGAAATTGAATGGTTTCCAATTGACAAGGAGGTCAGGCAAGGCTGATTTATCACCCTATCTGTTTAACATCTATGCTGAAAATATCACACTGTAAAGCAGGATTAGACTCAGTGGAAGAAGGTGGAAAATTGGAGGAAGGAACATTAACAATTTAAGATATACAGGTGACACCATATTACTAGCAATAAATAACAATGACGTGGATCAATTACTGAAGAAAGTCAAGGGAGAAAGTGCAAAGGCAGGTTTATAGTTCAACATTAAGGAAACAAAAATAATGATCACAGATTATTTACATCACTTTAAAGTAGAAAATGAAAAGATTGATACAGTTCAAGATTTTCCATACTTTGATTCACTCATTTATCAGAATGGAGACTGCAGTGAAGAAATCAGAGGAAGAACAGGACTTGGAAGGGCAGCTATGAAGGAAGTAGACAAGATCCTGAAGTGTCAAGATATATCATTGAATACTAAAGTTAGGATTGTCCATGCCATTGTATTTATCATTTCCATATATGGTTGTGAAAGCTGGAGAGTGAAGAAAGCTAATAGGAAGAAAATCAACTCATTTGAAATGTGGTGCTGGAGAAGAGTTCTGTGGATACCATGGGTTGCTAAAAAGACAAATAGATGGGTCCCAGAGCACATCAAACCTGAACTCTCCCTAGAAACCAAGATGAATAAACTGAGACTTTGTCATACTTTGGCCATGTCATGACTCACTTGAAAAGACAATAATGCTTGGGAAGGTAGAAGGCAGTAGGAAAAGAAGAAAACTGCATTACAGATGGATAGACTCAGTCAAGAAAGCCATAGCCCCAACTCTGCAAGACCTGAGCAGGGCTGTTGATGACTGGGTGATGTGGAGGTCTCTCATTCATAGGGTTGCCACAAGTTTAAGTTGACTTGACAGGAGTTAACAACAACAAAGTTATTTTAAATTTCTATCTACACATATGGATTAGCATATGTGGACTTTTTGCAAAATGATCTTGACTTTTTTCTTTCTTTCTTTCTTGATGATGCTTTTCCACTGCCCAAGCGACTACCCTTAGTCTGCACCTTTTCTTTGCTGCCCTTCTCTCCACTCAGAGTAAGGTGCTAGCAAAAAAACATAAATAGCATAAGAGGTCTTTGGCTTTGGTTGAAAGCAAACAGCATATTCTGGCATAAAACAGGAAGGACAACACACAACAAAGGGAGAGAGGAAAGGAAAGAATGCAGTTGCTTATGTAACCTTTTAATCACACAGAGGAACCTGGCCATTTTATTCCTGGTTCCTCCCATATTATCTTTCTGTTTGCCTTAGCGATGAGCCAAAAGGTATAGTCTCTGATGCAGAATCTGTACCTGGCATTATTGTTCCTGATTCCTAGTGTGTGTGCTCTCTCCGTCCCATTCTATAAGTAATATCACTTTTGACATATTATTTTCTCTGTATCGCACTGGGAAGTTGCAGGGATTCAATTTCACAGCTGCCTTAGAGTTTCAGGACAGAGAG
Organism: Gambelia wislizenii; assembly: GCA_030847615.1. NCBI lineage: Eukaryota > Metazoa > Chordata > Lepidosauria > Squamata > Crotaphytidae > Gambelia > Gambelia wislizenii. The sequence goes on along the minus strand of JAUMIR010000005.1, from coordinate 223,640,301 downwards.
GTTGTGTGTTTGTGTGTGTGTTTTAATCCCCTTCTGCTTGCCAACTAAGTCATTGCAATCTAACATGCTAGCTGCTTATTCATTGTTCACTGCACTGATTAGAGGCACCACAGACTTCATGTGCCTCGGTCAGCCTTCCTCAACATGGTGCCCCTTCACAGATGAAGAGCTGTTTGACAGTCAGTTGTGTTGCACATAGACGTGCGCTTTGTATGGACACTTATCTGGGTACTTGGCCAGCTGTTACTGAAGTCTGTGCATAGATTCTTTGTACTACTGTGTGTGCATATATGTCTCTGTGTGTATATTTAAAAAATCTGGTTTTCTTTTGTCCTATTTTTCCTTTATATGATTTTTGCAAAATAAATAAATAAATAAATAAATATCCAATGATGGGGTGGTGGTGGAATGTAGGGCCCTCTGGAGATTGAATAGCATTGAGCAACTCCTAATATCTGTATTCCACATGCCAATCTCTGTGCTGGATATTACAGGAGTTGTAATCCAACCCAATTGGAGTGCATCCAGTTGGGTAAAGCTTGGTGATACTGGAGCAGAGAATAGCAGGGGGCCTTAAATAAGATCATAGAATCATAGAATCATAGAACTGGAAGAGACCACAATGGCCATTCAGTCCAACCCCCTGCCATGCAGGAATACCCAGTCAAAGCACTTCCGACAGATAGCCATCCAGCTTCTGTTTAAAAACCTCCAAAGAAGGAGACACCACCACACTCCAAGGCAGCACATTCATTGCCGAACAGGTCTTACTGTCAGGAAGTTCTTCCTAATGGTTAGATGGAATCTCTTTTTCTGTAGCTTGAGTCCATTGCTTTGTGTCCTCATCTCTGGATCAGCTGAAAACAAGCTCACTCTATCCTCAATATGACATCCCTTCAAATATTTAAACATGGCTATCATGTTATCTCTCAACCTTCTCTTCTCCAGGCTAAATATACCCAGATCCCTAAGCTGCTCCTCATAGGACATGGCTTCCAGACCTCCCACCATTTTGGTCCCCCTCCTCTGGACACGTTCTAGCTTCTCAATATCCTTCTTGAATTGTGGTGCCCAGAACTGGACACAGTATGTATTCCAGGTGAGGTCTGGCCAAAGAAGAATAGATTGGCACTATTACTTCCCTTGATCTAGACACTACTCCTATTGATGCAGCCTAGAATCGCATTGGCTTTTTCAGCTGCTGTGTCACACTGCTGACTCATGTTTAGCTTGTAGTCCACTAAGACTCCTAGATCCCTTTTGCATGTACTGCTGTCAAGCCAGGTATCACCCATTCTATACCTGTGCATTTCATTTTTACTGCCCAAGTGTAGTATCCTACATTTCTCCCTGTTGAAATTCATTTTGTTAGTTTTAGCCCAGCTTTCTAATCTGTTAAGGTCCTTTTGAATTCTGTTCCTTTCCTCTGGGAACCCTTCCTAATTTGGTGTCATTTGCAAACTTGATAAGCATGCCCTCTATTCCCTCATCCAAGTCATTGATAAAGATGTTGAATAGCACTGGGCCCAAGACAGAACCCCATGGCAAACAGATGTAGTGTTTGTTTCCAGGCTATTTGTGGTGTATGCAGTGAACCAATCCTATTTGGAGTACATTGTTGCTTTTGCCACCCAAATCCTATGGTCATTAAAATAACCTGCAGAAATTGTCCCTTTGATCTTGCAGCTTTGTCAGATATAGCAACAGTCCTCAGTACTGATTTGTCATACTAATAATGCGTGCTGATACAATGGGAATGTGTCATAAGTTTGCTAAGAGGCAGTGTGTCTTAGCAGACTGTGTTTGCCTTGGATATGGAAGGCCTATGATTGAGTTTACTTTTGGATGATATTGACCCAGTCTGCTATGACCACCAACTTTCATTTCTCCTTTGGAGACATGAAAATAGTGACCCAACTTGCAAAGCTGTTGTGGGTGCAAATGTAATAAAAACCCTTAAGCATTATGCAAAGTAAAAGAGCAGAATAAAACTGTGCAGGTAGGAACAGGATCATTGTGTGACTTCAGGCAGCTCAGAGAAGGCAAGCAGGAGTGGCTAACTCGCAATCTGTGGCATGCTTTTTCCTTCCAGTTTCTTCTAGGTTGGACCAGGAGCAGCTGGTGGCTTCCTTGGTAGTGAGGTAGTGAATTTGCTGTGGGGTTTCTACTCCAGACTATCTAATCTGCTGAACCTTACTGCCAAAAATTGATGTTGTTGTTGTTGTTGTTGCTGCTGCTGCTGCTGCTGCTGCTGTTGTGTGCCTCCAAGTCATTTCTGATTTATGGCAACCTTAAGGTGGACCTATCACTAGGGTTTCTTGGCAAAATTTGTTCAGAGGAGGTTTGCCATTGCCTTTCTCTGAGACGGAGAGAGTATGACTTGCCTCAGGTCACACAATAGGTTTTGAGCATGGTTAAGCAGGGATTTGAATTCTGGTTTCCCAGAATTGTAGTCTAACACACAAATCATTATACCACATTGGCTCCTAATAAATAGATGGTAGGACCTTAGAAATATCTTTTAAACTTCAGACTAAAACCCAGAACAGATTCATCCAGTCTACTAACATGGAAGCTTGCACCCTCTCCCATGTTTTAAGTCCAGGTGAGACTTTAAACTTACAGGGCAGGGTCAACTTTTTTTGTTTGTTTTGTTGCTAATATCTCAAATTCTATTATAACTACTAGAGCAAGGTGTAAAACAGCTGCAGCAAGCACAAGCTTGGTTATACTTAGCCCTGAATATCTTTTCAGCACTACAACTGGAGTGTGCACACAGATAATTTTGCATAAATGCAGCTCTTTCTCTCCCACTGCAACTTTCCTCATTTCACCAGCATAAATTGAAAAGAGTTGAGTAGCTTGTTGTTATTGTTACCATTAAACAATTGGGAACTAGAAAACTTTTGTGATCTATTACAAATCACCTGGAGATCCATCAGGAGATCCTGATATTCCTTCTGCCCACCCCTTGTTGTATGTTGTGTGGAAGCTACTAGGACACTGTAGCTAGAGTGGAATTCCATGTTGAATGGGTTAGCTGTAGAGGAGTTTGGCTCTCCTGGCTATGGTTTGTTTGGCTCTTAGATTTATATCCTGTTTCGTCTGGTGAGCCTATTGGAAAAAAAAAAAAAAGAGAGAGAGAGAGAGAGAGAGAGAAGAGGTTGCAATAGACTTTTCCAAATAAACATGGTTTGCCTCCAAGGGATTCAGAGGCTTAAGTTGTTGGGCTCTCTATGTCTAAGGTAGCGTCCCTCTAATTTGGCATCTTGCAAATGTACTGAGGATTATCTCCCACCATCCCACCAGCATAACCATGCTGAGTAGGGAGGATGGAATTTGTAGTACTGCATATCTGAAGGACTTTGAGTTAGGGTAGCACCTTCTAAGGCAGTGGTGCCCAACTGGGTTCCCAGTTGTTGTAGAAACCTAGAACTTTGCACTTGCTGGCTGGGGCTTCTAGGAACTGAAGACTGCCAACATCTGGTGACACAGTGCTGGGAGCTTAAGGCATATTTACATGAGTTTCAGCCTTAGGGGTTTGGTGATAATGGACTCCCCCATTATCTGGGTAACACAGCTGAGAAGTAGTAGTCTTTCCTCCAGGTGAACAAAGGGTGAATGATGTGATGGCTTTAGGTTACATTCAGTGTATGTGTGTGTGTGTGTGTGTATGTATGTATAAGGATCAACGTCCTGTAGGAGCAACAGAGATCACCAGAAACAATTGCCCAATGAGAATGACCAGTTTGGGGAGACGTGTGGAATCTTCAAGATGCTTCCAAGATGAGAGGTTATAAAGCATGGTGCCATGAGGCACAAGAGAGACTGACTGAGAGACTTTGGGACTGATGGAGAGGTAGGGGAGGTGCAGTCTCCCCATCCCTAGGGAACTTTGGTCATAAGGTGGACAAAGGGCTCAGGATTCCCAGCTTCCCATGTACATCCAAAGACTCAGAACTCCATGAGCAAAATAGGACTGTTCATCTAGGCATGTTAGGGGTTACGTTTCTTCTAACTTTGGCTGAATATGACTTAGGCTGTTTTTCTATCTTAGTAAGTACTCCTAAGTAACTCCTGAAGGAAGGTGCCTTCATGTACAAGATCTCCTCTGGCTTTTCTTCGCAAACAAAGATTCAGGATACCCTTTTGCTATTGTACAAAATACCCTTTTGCTATTATAAGATTGCTTGCATAGAAGAAAAGCTTTCCTTAAGAGAGCTTTTCTTTTCTTCTCTCCCTTCACATGCCTTTGCTTGGTGTGTGCAAACATATGTGTATGGGATTCACATCTCCCACAGGAGTGGGTGGGAAGTCTCTGCAAAGTCAGAGGTGAAAAAGTGCAAATTAACCTCCCAAGTAACTGCCACTAGGTCACTGAGTCATGTGGAGTGAATTAGTGGTGGTGGCAGGGGATAGAATTTGGGAGTCCCTCTCCTGCTCAAGAGCAGGAGACAGGGCTGGAGCCTGTTGCAGGTGCATTTATCGAAGACATCATAATTGTATGAATCATAATGTAATGGGAATAGGTATGCTCAGTCCAGCATAGGCCACTGCAATGGATAGAGAGGATGCACAAAGTTCCATACAACACAATGCTTACTCTCTCCCTGCCCATATGATGATCTATTTGGGGCTTGCACCATCTCTTGCCCATTTTCTAATGGCTCCTATGCCCACCCTGTTTTTCCCTAGAGTACTGGATGTGACCCCCTGCCAGCAGGCAGATGGTTTCTGGAATCCTTAACAGCATGATGGCCGAGCATTAATAACTGTGCAGGAGCTTAAGAAGAGCTATTTTGTGTTCTGTAGGCCCTGCTAGACAGTTTAGCTCTTAGCTTGGCAGTTCAAGGATACAGAAGCATTTAGGAACAGGCCTAGGGTGTAACCCTTCATGTTAGCAACTTGCTTGTATGAAGATGTCCTGTTACCTAGCCATGAAGATCTGTGACATTAACCTTGAGGTGACTTGGGTACAATTTGTTGTTTAGGTGCCCAGTTCTACCATCTACTGTGAAGGGATGCTGTAGCCCATCAGTTAAAGGATTGTGATGCTTTCCTTTGCTGAACTTACCTGCTGCATTGATTTTAAAGATAGTCAAAGAAGAAAATGCTAAGGCACAAAAATAAACAAAAATAATGACCACAGAGGATCTACATAAATTCAGTATAGACTATGAGGAAATTGAAATAGTTAAAGATTTCCCATATCTGGGATCAATCATTTATCAGAATAGAGACTGCAGTCAAGAAATCAGAAGAAGACTAGGAATGGGAAGGGCGGCTATGAAAGAACTAGACAAAATCCTGAAGTGCAAAGATATCAAACTGAACACTAAAGTTAGGATTGCCCAAGCCATCGTATTTCCCATCACAATATACAGAAGTGAGAGCTGGACAGTGAAGAAAGCTGATAGAAAGAAAATTAATGCATTTGAGATGTGGTGCTGGAGAAGAGTGCTATGGATACTGTGGACTGTCAAAAATACCAATAAATGGGTCCTAGAACAAATTAAACCTGAACTCTCTCTAGAAGCCAAGATGACTGTCATGAGACTGTTGGCCGTATTATGGGAAGGCATAACTCGCTAGAAAAGACAGTAATGCTGGGTAAGGTAGAAGGCAGTAGGGAAAGAGGAAGGCCACTTACTAGCTGGATAGACTCAATGAATGAGGCCACAATCCTGAGCCTGCAGGACTTGAACAGAGCAGGTGAGGATAGTGGTCTTGGAGATGTCTCATTCATGGGGTCTCCATGAGTCGAGGTTGACTTGAAGGCAGTTAACAACAACAGTTGATTTACCACCAATAAAGATGGTCTCATAAGCAGTGATATGTTAGCACTTCTGATATCAAGCAAAGTCTTGTGGAGGCTTAGAATTAGAGCTAGTTCTACCTCAGAACACCTAGAGCTACCCACCTCTCATCACTTCTCAAAAATGTCCAATTTTTTGTAAACACAGCTCTTGAAAGCAATGCATGACAGTTATATGATCTCTGCAGGTTGGTTTAATTAGCATAATTTATGTGGAGTATAGAATTTAGGTTTTCTTGGCAAGGAATTTAGATGTTCCACCCCCACTTCACCACAGCATGATGTTCCATTTATCCTCCACCTTGAAGTAGGGATGGCACTGTCTGCTCTTATTATCTTCCATCATACACAGAAAAGCAGATGATCCTCCCCAGTTAAATCTTGCTCCGGGTAGGTTAGGAAGGTCCTTCTCCTTGGTGTCATGATTCAACTGCACACTGCCTGCTTCACCCACACTGTGACACCCCTTAGGCAATTCTTACATATCTTTGGCTCTGTTTGCAAGAGTCTAGTTCAGAGGCTGGGCTTTCCCTGTGGTAGCTCTGCTGTATCCCTGGCAGGAAATCCAGTTTTTTTTAACCAGTGTTGTGACAGCCCATGGGGGTGTGAGGCTACAAGAGGCAGGTGGGCATTCCATTTTTCACGTAGGTGGGGGAGAGATGAGTCACTCTTTCATCAGAGACCTTTCACATCTTATTGAATAATCTAATTTAAATCCTTACAGTGGTTGAGGCAGCACCTAAAACTCACTCTGGATGCCAGAGCTTTGGCACAAAGAAAATGAGAGTGTAACAAGAGTGGCAGGGCGATGAATGCCCATTCCTAGGCTCAGGGGTACACAACCTGTTTCCTATACCCCTCAGGCCTTATTTGTGTTCCCTGTATACCTCAGTCCTATACACTGCTGGTTTACCTGTCACCAGAATTCCTGCTAATTTCACACAGGCCACTGGGTGAAGGTTTGGAGACAAGGCTCTCTGGAATGTGTGTGTGGGGTGTGTGTGTGGATGTGGGGTGTTGGGTGTACATGTATGGTTTGTTTGATCACAACAATCCTGTGAGGTCAGGCTGCAGAAGTGAGTGTGTATATATTCACTTTTGACCCTGACCCAGGACCGCATGTGGTACTCAGAGCTGAAAAGATTATGCCCAGACTCCCCTGCCTGAACTGGGAGTAGGTGGTGCAGGAGTTGGTACAATAGCCTGTGCATCTGAATATTTGGCAATTGGACAGGCAGGAAGGTAAATGACTGCATTGTTCTGAATGCTGCCCAGGAAGCAAAGAGAAATGGCTTGTAGGATCCATGCTGAGAAGAGTATGATGACTCCTGCCTCCTCTTTGGATGGGAACCAAGCTGTCACAGCTTACCATGTGCATTATTTGAAGGGTTTTAAGATCTGGTGTTTGATTGATGCCAGCTTGTTGTCACACAGAGCCTTCTGTGTAACTCAATAATTAGTGTAAATTAAATTTCAATTATTATTTTCCCCCAACCAATGCTGTTTAATTGGCAGCAATTATTCAGATGTTGCAGCCGCACAAACTTTTATGGCAAGTATTTCTATAAGCTAGTTCAGTGTTGGCTGATCCATGTTTTCCAGAAGTCCAGGCAGGCAGGTTGAGATTGGATATGGAGCAGGGTGGGCTGGCCCCTGAACTTCCTCAGAAAGTATAAGAAAGAAGAGGGGAAGAGCTGGTAAGAACACTATTGGCATGATGCTCTTGGGAACACAGGGTGCTGTTATTGTGTACTGTTCCCATGACCAAATTCAGGTACTGAGGTTGTGGGTTGTGTAGATCTGTGCACAAAATAGCTCCGTGACTGGCTTCAACATCTACCCAGTGTCTATAGCTAAGCCCACACTTACTGCATCATGGCAGAGCAGCTTGATTGGCAGCATGAAGACTGTAGGCTGACTAATGAGCTGCAGTAATGGCAGAGCTTGGAAAAGTTAACTTTTTTTGGACTACCATTCCCATAATCTGGCAGCGGTAGTGAAAAAAAACCCCCACGTTTCCAAGCTTTGAACCATAGCCACTCAAGTACATGCCAGACTCTGCACAGATCTGCTCAACCCACATCCTCAGCACGTCTGTTTGGAACACAGCACTGCCCCTGTGCCCCTGCTTACTAAGGCTGGAAGCCACTTACCCAGACTGTAGTTTATTGTTGGGTGTTCTCAATGTGTGCATATTGTCACGGGAAAATAGAAACTGCAAGGATACTATCCAGACAGGTGAAAGAGCTGTGGCGTTTCATTGATGCCTTAATGGGGAATGTATCTGCGCTTTCCTGAATGCATAAAGGATACAGCTACCTGTCCCTCCCTTTCCCCTCTAACTTGCCAGCCAAGGCCACCCAGGCAGAGACTGCATCTTTGTGTTCGCTTACAACAATTGCAACCCTGGCAACAGAGCTGCTTGGCCTTTATAACAGTGCCTTGGTGCTCATCTATGGGAAATGCTACCCCTGACCTCAGCCATCATACCTGCATCAGCGGCATGGGGCTGAAACACCTGGGGCCCCACTCTTTGCCAGTGACAGATCTTGGGCACATTCTGACAGGCAGTCAGGACTCATCATCTCTATAAGAAACTAGGGAAAATAAGCTTCCCTCTAAATTGTCATAGGCAATTCAGATACTTGTACTATCTGGGCAATTTTACATCTTTTCCACATTTATATACTCTTCCCACCATTCCTTCCTTCCACCTCTTTTTGTTGTTCTCCCCCCTGCTTTGAGCCCTTATCAAGTAAGGGTTTCTTCTCAGGCTGCTGTGTATTGAAACGTAAATGAAGTAAATGAACAATAACAGCTCATTTATGGGGGCTATTACTTATTTTGTTGCTTATTTTAAGGTATAGTCTGTCTTTCACACAAAATTGGGACTCAAAGTGGCTCACAGCAATTTCAAAACGGGTACAAATACAAGCACTGTAAGTTATAACATTAAAACATGATTGAACAGGCTGTTATACTGAAACATAGATGATTTAAAAGGTAATCTAATAAGCACCTCAGTAATAAAGTACCGCACACGTGAACATACACACATACATGTACACATACACATACAAACATTAGTTAAAAGCTTTTCCTTCAGCAGGTAGTCATCTGCAAAAAGTCCATCTGAATAACAAGGTATTTACTTGCCAGTGGATGGACAACAGGGAGAGGGCGACCTTTGTTTTCCCTGGAAAGAAGTTCTGTACCCTGGGAGCAACCACCAAGAAGGCCCTCAGCTCATTTTACTATCATTGAGTTATAAGCCACCACCCAACACATGCATTCAGAATGGGAACAGTCATCTCTTGTGACTGTGTGGGCTTGGTACATTTTTGTGCTGGTGCAACTGCTACTGGTGATGCTGCTGCTTCAATTTTTTTAAAGTTTTCCAGAAAAGATATTAATGACAGTGGCAATAACAACAGAACAACAAATCATAGTTGATACCCTAAGAGTCATCAGGATCTCAAGAGCATTGCTTAGATCAACTGAGTAGTTCACTCAAATAGTTGTTGTAACTCATCAGTCTAGCTATATTGTTCAAAAAGCACAGAGCCAGGATTTGGCTGTATATGCAATTGGCAGTTTAAATTGGAAATGGTTCTTGTTAGCAAAGGCAATTTAAAAAGATACCAAGTTTAAATGAAATCCAAATTATTGTTTTGCTAAGGCCAGCAGTTCTAAGAAGGTTTCTACATCAGACATACAGTTCCCACCTTCAGCTTTCCTCATCCTTGTGTTGCATTGGAGGCTTGGCCCTGCTTATTGAGTCTGAAATGAGGAGGGTGGCTGCATTATCTCATGCCCTGGTGTATAGGATAGGTTGAAAGAGATGACTGTTCCCATTCTGAATGCATGCAGTTTAGTTATCCTTGAATCCTGAGTGTTGAGTGTTGTACTAACCCCAGCATTCTCTGCTGGGGTAAATTATGTGAACCAATGTTTATGTAGTGGCAAATGTACTGCATTTACTGTTAGACTCAGTAAACTTAAAATTTATAAGCAAGTCTTTTAGTGGCAGGAAAGAACCACTCTTGCCATTAAACAGTCATTTTGGGTGGTGGTGGTAGAAAGCCTTTTCCTCATTCTCATCTGCATCTCTTTTTATATGGTGAAAAAGAGGGAACTCTAATCTGAGCCAAAATGGTTATCATTAGGGAAGCATGTATGTTTATCTTAATTTTGACTTTTCAGTTTGGGTACAAAATATTCTACAGCCAGCACCATATGATTGCTAGCTGTTGGTGAGACCTCAAGCATATGTGGTTGTCTTGTACAGGGGAAAGGGGAAGAAAGGTAGATTTTCCTTGGTTTTTTTCTGGGCTGTGAGGCTGTGTTCTGGAAGAGTTTATTTCTGGCATTTCGCCTGCATCTGAACACAGCCTCCCAGCCTAGAAAAAAACCAAGGAAAATCTATGGATGCCAGCCGTAAAAGCCTTCGACTTCACATGGAAGAAAGGTACTCTATTAAGCTCTGCTGTGCCCAGCGTTCTGGTCTGCCTGTTTTCAGCACCAAGAAGTCGGACAGCTCCACGTTATTGTGGGGTTCCTTGGAATTTGATGCAATATACTATACTATATTCACACTGGGCTAGATGTTGTCCTTTCAAATTTGGCAAGTGTATTTTTCTCTCACATCTTCTAGTTGTGGAGGTCAGTGGGCATGTCACCAAACTGACTGATCAGTGGAGAGTGAGAACTTGCACAGTGAGAACTGTTGCCATGGCTATAGGCTGAGAGAGGAGGACTTGTAAGGCTTTGAGTGTCCAAATCCAGGTGGACTGAACAGCATCTGCAATTGAAGTAGATGGGATCTATTGACTTGAGATGGTCTAAAATAGGCCTTCACAACCTTGGATCTGTTAAGTCTGTTTTGATTATAGGTTTGTTTGTTTGTTTTGCTTTATGATGTTCATAGCTAGGGATAAACTAATCAGTCTTTTTTTGGTCCATGTTAGATTCACATGTATTTCACTGTATGCCTGTTTCATCCAATTTCCACATAATTCTGAACATTTTTAAACATCTGCCCCAAAATATTTATTTTCATATCTTTTGCCAATAGATTCATTGTTATATTCAGTTTTTGAGCCAACAACTGCTTTGCAAAATTTAGGGATGTGCACAGTCAAAAGGATAACTGTGTTCTGACCTGCATATTCATCCAGTAAATGCAAATTGGTTAGGTTGGTTCATTTGAAAGAGCAGACCAAGCAAGACTCTTCTCCATTGTTACCTACAGCCGTGAAATATGGTATGGTGAAAGATAGTGTAAAATGTGTTAAATAAATGGACCAAAAGCAGCATACCACAAAGCTCTGATCAAAAGAAGTGACTGCAGGATGATCAGCTTAACTCATGACAAGTCCTGGATCCTAGATCAAACTTTCAGGTCAGGGATCCTTTTTGGTTTGAGTAATACAAGGATTCAGTTTGCTTTGGTTTCCCTCTCAGTCTTGCTCCACAAATTTTGCTCTGACTTTGTTGAGACTAGCCAGAGCTTGAAAAAACTTTTAATTTTTGGACTACAGCTTCCAGAATTCCCCAGACAGCATGACTGAGAGCATGCAGGCTGGGGAATGATGGGAGTTGCAGTCCCCAGAACTGGCCTCACATCGGGAGGCATGGAGACGCACTATCCACAATGATGCAGCCTTATTTGAGAACTCACGCCGAACAAGTCTTGAAGAGAAACGACAATGCAGAAAGAATCACAACCCAGAAACATCATCCAAGGAGACCCTCTGCTGTGCTTTCTGCAACTGGACTTGTTTATCTTGGATTGGCCTTTTTAGTCATCAGTGCGCTTGCAGAAAGCGCGGGATGAGTCCTTCCTGAATCTTCATTTGCGAAGAAAAGCCAGAGAGAGAGAGAGAGAGTCCCCACAAGGAACTTTTCTGAGCTGTAGGTCTCCTAAAGCTGTCTATGAGCAGAGCATTCCCCCCACACTCTCATCTCTTAGCCCTTATACAGAAGATGAGCTATTTGACAAAACGACTCCTCTGTTTTGATGATGAAGGTGTTGTAGTGGTATTGATTGTGTAGAATGAGAGAAATAAGATGTGATTGCAAAAGAGCTTGCTTTTCCTCAACCTGGAGGAGTGCTGATTTGCATTTCTTGTATTGCAGTTGTGTAAGTTGCCTGTTCTGTCTTTGCCTCCATTTGTCATTCTTTCCCTTGTGTCCATTTCAGCTGACGATACATGCTGGAAGTATCTGGCTAAGTGGGTGTAGTTTGCCTGTCTGTCACTCTTCTAGATTGAATGCTAATGTTTGTTATTCATAGTCTGTCACAATAGCATAACAAGGCATTAGCTTCAAGAGGAACACACACACACACACACACACACACACACATGGATAGCAGTACCTGGTGTAACATACACCGTTATAGTAGATTTGAAAGGTTCACATGGTTCAGCTACATGCTGTTATTGTGGGGAAAATATTTTAGTGTTTTACATGTGGGTGGTGAGTAGCTGAGGGAGGGGTCCCTGTGAGCCTGGGGATGTAGATGGAGATTGAGTGGCAGGAGTGGATTGTGAGGTAGAGAGATAATTTGCATGTGGGTGGTGATTGGCTGAGGGAGTGAGAGGAGGGAGGGGATTGTTCCTAAGTGGCCAATCAGCACACTGGGAAAGGAAACATGCCCAAGAGTTATCTATCTATCTATCTATCTATCTATCTATCTATCTATCCATCTATCCACCCACCCACCCATCCATCCACAAGGGCCTAAATACCCTAGAGAGACCGGATCCTGTCTGATCTTAGAAGCAAAGCAGGGTCAGACCTGGTTAGTTCTTGGATGGGAGACCACCAATGAATACCAGGTGCTATAGGCTATATTTCAGAGGAAGAAACTGGCAAAATCACCCCTGAATATTCCATGCCTAAGAAAACCCTGTGAAATTGATGGGCTCACCATAAGTCGACAGGCAACTTGAAGGCCCATACACACACATGGTTACACGCATGCACGCGCACACACACACACACACACTCCTGCCACCTGAGTAGCCTGGCGGGTTCTCCCTGGAGATTCAAGAACTCGACTCTCTCTAGTAAGTTACTCATTTGACCTTGGGAGTCACTTTATCTCTTGGGGAAAGCTAATCCTTCTCATTAATAACTGGGAAGATAAAAAGGCAGAAAATGACAATTGAAATCATTCTCTGACAGATGTGATGGAGTGACTGAGCTGGATTTCATGTTCTAGCATTCTAGGATAAAGACCCTCCAGCATCCCTTGGAATTTCATAAATACTCTAAACCCTTGGTGGGTGTGGACAGCTCGTCCTTATCACAGTGACAACAGACATCTTTTAAGGGACAAAGTGATGGACAGGTCCTTCTTGCAACATAACCTGGAAAGGTTTGTTTTTTGGATTACAGACCCCAGACCCCCATAGATAGCATGGCCTGGGGCTAAGGGATTTTGTGAGCTGTTGACCAAAATAAGGAACTTTTCCAGACTCTAGCTTGAATATATGTGGAAGATACTGCCTAGTAGGAAGTTTTAGGCACAACTTTTCTTTTACAAAAGGTTACCCTTTTCTTTTCATGAAAGAACAATGCAATTGAACTGTGCTGTGTTGTCAGGTGGAGTCCTCTGACTTGCTTCCCTGAATGTGGGGTTTGCCCCATGTTGCTGCTTTTCCCAGTGGCCACAAGCACTCTTTATGCTGGCCATCAGATACAGCAAGGTGGGCAAAGCATAGGTCTAGCCCTACATGCAGCCTCCAAGACAAGCAAGACTGGCAAGTCACCTTTTCAGTAGGTTTCAGGGCCCCCAATTGTCAATCACTTTCTATCTTACCTTTTCCCTAAGAGTGGGACTCAAGGTGGCTGAAAGCTCCCCCCCATGCTGCTTAACTTATCTCCTTCCCATTTTTAAGAACCAGAAGTGGACTTCTGACTCTGATAGCCAGCCTGTAGCCCTGTTTCTGCTCTGGAATAACTGTATATTTAGTGAGGAACCAGACCTAATGGAGTTCTGCCTGCCTCTTCATCTCTCCTTCCAAGGGCAGAAGGGATGGAGAGAGGGTCCCTCTCTGTGCCTGTGGCTGAGGAGGAAAGGAACAAAGTGGAGGAAGGAGAGTCTTCATTTGTTGTCCCCTTGAATTTGCTTAGTCAAGGATGTTTGGGAGTGGAAAGTACTGTTGGCAAGGCAAAAGAGAAGATAATAGGTCAAATTTGGGAAACATGTGGCTCCTTATTTGGAAGAGTGGGACTGTGACTCCCAGAATTCCCCAGCCATCATAGCCATTGGCCTTGCTGGGTGGGGGTATCTGGGAGTTATAGTCCAAAAAGCAACTTCTCCAAATTCTGGAAGAATCATAGAATCATAAGAGTTGGAAGAGACCTCAAGGGCCATCCAGTCCAACCCCCTGCCATGCAGGAATACACAATCAAATAATTCCCCACAGATGGCCATCCACCCTCTGTTTAAAAACCTCCAAAGAACGAGACTCCACCACATTACGTGCCTGGAAGAGAGTCCATCAAATGTCCCCTATTCCCAGTTCAGAAAACAACAATGGGGCTTTCTGAGTATGCAAACTTGGATGCTTTCTGTCATAGTAGGGAGTAGAACAACCTCCTCTTCTGTGTGTATATGTGCCTCCAAGTCGCCTATCAACTTATGGTGACCCCATGAATTTCATAGGTAAGAAATTTTCTTAGGCAAGGAATACTCAGAGGTGATTTTGCCATTACTTTCCTCTAAAATATAGCCTACAGCACCTGGTATTCATTGGCAACCTCCCGTCCAAGTACTAACTAGAGCTGACCCTGCTTAGCTTCCCTTATCTATTTGTATGGTTGCAAGGCCCAAACTCAAAGTGGTAGTCTGATGCTGTGCATGCCATGTTGCTAATTCTAAATGTTGCTTAGCAACCAGAGAGCCCATGTTTCAGCTTTTTGTCTGTTCAGCATTAAGGCCAGTTCTGTAATAGAAGATCATGGCAATACTAATATTTGGAGTGGAAACTATGCCCCAACAGTCTATTGGTAAATTATTTTTAAAAAATTGCATCTCAGGCTACAAGCCTAACACCCATAGAGATGGGAATAAAGTGGTGAGAGACTGGTGAGGAAAGCTGTTGAGGCATGGATTGATGATCAGCTAAAGGTTGTGCTGGAATTGAAAGTAGGCAGTGGAGAATATTTCCATACATAAATGCAAGTGTTACCCAAATAGGTGGGGGTCTATGGGGAGCCCACTCTTGACACCAACGCTTAGTTATTGGTTGGGGAAATTATT
The DNA here is from genome assembly GCA_030847615.1 of Gambelia wislizenii. Classification (NCBI taxonomy): domain Eukaryota; kingdom Metazoa; phylum Chordata; class Lepidosauria; order Squamata; family Crotaphytidae; genus Gambelia; species Gambelia wislizenii. Next base: position 223,625,212 of record JAUMIR010000005.1, on the reverse strand, counting down.
ATAGCTCAAATGGATGGCTGTGAGAGGTCAAGTAACTTTTGGGATCTTTATACCTATGTATACTGGTACTAACTGCAGAGACTCTGAGTTAAAATAAAATAAAATGGTTTTTATTGGAAAATAGCATGGAAGCATTCATGCATGCATTCACACTCACAAGAGACATACAAGGCTCATGAAGAGTATTGAGGCAGAAAGGCTGGATAGAGGACTCATCTATACAAGGGAAAAAACCTGAACTCTTCTGAAGAAATAGCAGTTCGTAGCACTGTGACCTGTCTTAATGGTTTTACAGCTCCCCTAAACTTCACATACCCATAGCCAAGATGGTGGCCACAAGTGAATTACAGTCATCCGTTCACATTCACGGGGGTTAGGGGGAGAAACCCCTGCAAATGTGGAAAAAAACTGCGAATAAGAAATGAGCCTGCGGGCGAGTGGTTTTCCACCCCAGTCCCTTCCCAAGGCAGCGATGAGCTTCCTGAGAAGCCCCTCGCTGCCTTGAGAAGGGAGTGGGGTGTAGCGCGAGCACACCAGCTGCTTCCCACCCCGCCTTTCCCAAGGCAATGACGGGCTTCCTGAGAAGCCCATCGCTGCCTTGGGAAGGGAGTGGGGTGAAGCGGGAGGGCATCAGCTGCTTCCCACCCCGACTTCCCAAGGCAGCGATGGGCGTCCTCAGAAGCCCCTCGCTGCCTTGGAAAGGGAGTGGAGTGTAGCGCGAGCACACCAGCTGCTTACCACCCCACCTTCCCAAGGCAGCAATGGGCTTCCTGAGAAGCCCTTCGCTGCCTTGGGAAGGGACAGGGTGTTGAGCAGCGCGGGGGGGGGGCAGGCAGCTTTCTGCGAATAATCATAACCACGAATGTGAAAGTTGCGAATGTGGAGTGGCAACTGTACTCATGTTTTAAAATCTGCTGCCGCTGAGATTTTTTTTTTTAAAAAAGTTCACTTTGGTGCACATAAGTGACACTTCATATTTACAAAAGAAAAAAAGAAGAAAAGAGAGGAAAATATCACCATTTTATCACCTTGCTGCTTTCTTGCTTAGCCGAAAATCCAACATGGCAGCAGCAGGCATTTACCCTGTTTGCAAGCCCTGCCCCCATGCTCATCCAGCCAATCAGCTTGTGCTGCCTCGACACAGCAATGCAAATGTCTTAATGATTGGACATTCACATTCCCTTCCTGACCTTTTTAAACACTCAGAAAACCCCCGAAGTGAAGTCGAAGGCTTTCATGGCCGGCATCCATAGATTTTCCTTGGGTTTTTTTCCGGGCTGTGAGGACATGTTCTGGAATAGTTTCTTTCTGACGTTTTGCCTGCATCTGTGGCTGGCATCTTCAGAGAATGATTGGGTAGGAGTGTATGTTGAGTTTATATTCTGTGAACCCCTGTTGGGGAGTATATGTAAATTTGTGTAATTCATAGAATCATAGAATTGCAGAGTTGGAAAAGACCACGAGGGCCATCCAGTCCAACCCCCCTGCCACGCAGGAAATCTTGATCAAAGCATCCCCAACAGATGGCAATCCAGCCTCTGTTTAAAGACCTCCAAGGAAGGAGACCCCACCACACTCTGAGGGTAATTGAATAGTTAATTTCTGGGTATAGAAATGCAAGGCCCGTTAGTGTCTGTTTGGCTAATGGTTGGTTGATGGGCCATTATCCGCTGGAACTCCCCCTGTCCCTGGGTGGAATTCCTTTGTAAATGTTGAGTTTACATGACATGACATGACATGACATGACAGGATGCAGTGTGCAAACAGGACACAGTGTGAATCAAGGAACATGAGAGACACTGCAGACTGGGCCAGCCAGAAAAATCAGCAATAGCAGAACATGTTATAAACCAACCTGGATACAAAATGCTATTTAAAAACACAGAAATTCTGGACCAGGCCAACAGCTATCATGTCAGAATGCACAGAGAAGCTATTGAAATCCACAAACACCTGGACAACTTCAACAGGAAAGAAGAAACCTTAAAAGTAAATAAAATCTGACTCCCAGTTTTGAAGAATAGAATCAAAACTCAACACTTACAAAGGAATTCCACCCAGGGACAGGGGGAGTTCCAGCGGATAATGGCCCATCAACCAACCATTAGCCAAACAGACACTAATGAGCCTTGCATTTGTATACCCAGATTCAATTACACAAATTTACATATACTCCCCAACAGGGGTTCACAGCATATAAACTCAACATACACTCCTACCCAACCATTCTTTGAAGATGCCAGCCACAGATGCAGGCGAAATGTCAGAAAGAAACTATTCCAGAACATGGCCTCACAGCCCGGAAAAACCCAAGGAAAATCTATAAAAACCTTGAAGGCTTCCCTGACACGATTTATGGTGGAATTGGCTGCTCCCCTTCTGAATAAGACATGTTGATGCAAATGTCTGTTTAGACAGATCACATTCCATGTGATTTCTATGAGGATTATTTTGACCCTTTAGAAAACCCCAGATGAATAGATTTGAGAAATGGGGTAATAATTACCAGTCCTGAAGAAAAGAGTTCTATGCAGTGAAGAGACTCGGAGCTGAGGGTGGCACACACAGACAGAATGATTGTGTCCAGCTGTGGCACACACAGTAATTGTTTGGGGACTAATATTTATACTGTATTTCATGTCCTGGAGGGGTGTTTGGGCTTAGAACAAAGCATAGTTGTGTTTCCCACTGTTAAACAAAGGAAACCCCATTTCTGTTGATTGCTGTTAATGGCTGAGATATTAGAATTGATGGGTTTATGACTACCTCTGTATTGTGGGATAGGAAAGGTGTGAGGAGAGATAATGGTTGTTCCAGTCATTTGTTTGTTTGTGTTATGACTCATTGCCAAGGGTGCCCAATACACAGGTGGTGCACATACCACCTTAATGGCTCTGTTTACTAGGGGCTTCATTTAATCCTATCTTGGGTGTATCTGCTGGTAGTTTTCCACAATGCCTTCCTTAGGTCATGGTGACCTCCATCTGATCTCACTTTTGGTCCACCCCAATCTACTAGACCTCATGGAGCATTTTAATATTGCCAATAATGAAATATTTTAGGGAGGGGTGTAAGGCATGGTAACAATAGCCATCTTACTAGTTATAGAAAGAAGAGCTGTGTAGCCATAAACTACTTGTATGTACACAGAAAACATTTAACAGCATGAGGAAAATATGTAAGGACATATCTTGCTTTGGAACTTACTCTTCTAAAATACAGTAAACACTATTCACTTTTCATGTAATGTATTATTTTGCAGCCACCATAAATGCATAATCCAATAGTAAACTGTTTATAGAGATCATGTGACAAAACCCCAACAACTTCTAGGCTGCTGGTGCATTTCCAGGCACACTTTAAATTCCCACTTTTGACCTTTCAAGCCCTATATGGCTGCAGTCCAGACTATCTGAAAGACTATATCTCCCTACACAAGGCAGCTCAAGCTTTAATATCTTCAGGGGAGGGCTTTCTCTCAGTTCCACGACCTTCAAAGGCATATTTAGGGAGGATATGAGAGAGAACCTTTTCTATGGCTGCTCTCAGGCTGTGGAACTCTTCCACAGGAAATCTAGTTGGCCCCTCCCTGATCTCTTTCCTCTAGAAGGTAAAGACCTTTTTATTCACCTTTGAGATCTAAATTATGTAGCCAGCATGTGTATGAAGTGTGCTGTATATATTTGTATATCTTTTTTTATTAGCAGTTATGTTTTAAATGTTTTGAACCATTTTAACCTTTTTTTAAAATAAAACTTTCATTCTTTTTTAAACTTTTGTAAAATAAGGTTTTAAACTTAGGGCCTGTCTACACAGGGAGCAAAAACTCCGAATGGAATTCTTCCTGCATGCCTCCACATTCACTCTGAAGCCCTGTGCATTATTATTCTCTGCAGAGACATGGGGTACCTTGTCTTCACTGTTCCTATGGAGTTTTAGCCACCGCTATCACCTCAATCATAATTTAAAGTGCAGGAGGTAGTTCCTGACCAAAGAGAAGGTTTTCTCTCTTCCTCTGGCTCAGCAACGCTACCTCTGCCCACTCTCCTGCTCTCCTGTTGCAGGAAGGGGTGCTTGAAGAAAGCAATGGAAGTGCTCGAAGGAAACAACAGCTGAGTGGAGAGTGGGTGGAGGCAGCATTGCTGAGCCATTATGTACTCCAGATCAATATTGTTGACAATTGCTTTGAGATAACATAATAAGACTATCTTGGGATCATACACTATCAAATATTCTGTCATCTCATTTATCAGTTACTCTCCAGAAAGGTTGCAAGTGGGAACATTTCCATAATATACATATGAACCCTGCATCTGTACCTTACAGTACTAACATACGAACAGCAACAAATTAGAAATACAGCTTAATTATATGGAATCAACTTCCACTGGAACCATTAAAATGTAATCAGATATTAATCTGTTATTGATATCTCTACTCTTTCCAGTTTCTCTGAAAAAACTACTTAGTAAATAATTCCATTTGAAACAACAGTACATAAAACTTAACTTGCCATGTTATTTATTAGCTTCTGTTAATAAGCCAAATGGATTATACTTATGGAAATTGTACTGTTTGTGCATGTGTATGCTGTTAGTAATAAATAAAATGATTTAAAAAAACACCCACAGGTTATTTATTTATTTATGATACTTGTATGCCAGTTGCTGTAATAAGATCTCGAAAGAGTTCAACTTAGAATACATCTCTTTCTCTCTCTCTCTGGCTTTTCTTCGCAAACGAAGATTCAGGAAGGACTCATCCCCTGCTTTCTGCAAGCACGCTGATGACTGAAAAGGCCAATCTGAGATAAACAAGTTCGGTTGCAGAAAGCACAGCAGAAGGTCTCCTTGGGTGATGCTTCCGGGTTCTGATTCCTTCTGCGTTGTTGACTTGTTTGGCGTGAGATCTCAAATAAAGCTACAGCATTGTGGATAGTGCGTCTCCATGCCTCCCAATGTGAAGCCAGGGCGGACCATTGTTGGTGATTAATTTGGCCAAGCCTGAGATGTTGTTTCAGGGAATCCTTGTATCGCTTTTTTGGAGCGCCCCTCTCACGCTGTCCTGTGGTGAGTTCATCGTAGAGTACTGTTTTTGGGAGGCGATGGTCCTCCATCCTAGAAATGTGCCCTGCCCAGCGCAGCTCTGTTCTCAATATCATGGCCTCGATGCTGGTGATCCCTGCTTGCTCAAGGAAAGCAACATTCGTCACATAGTCCAGTGTATATTTAGGATTGTACGTATACAGCACTGATGAAAACGTTCGATGAGTCGTAAGTGTTGGCGATAGGTGTCCCATGTTTCAGACCAGTAAAGGAGAATAGACAGTAAAATGGCTATATACACACTGATTTTTGTGCTTCGCCTCAGGTGTTTGTTACTCCAGACTCTTTTGTAAAATCTTCCAAATGCACTATATGCCTTTGCTAATCTGTGATCAATCTCTTTGTCAATCTTGGCATCTGAGGAGATGATGCTTCCCAGGTAGTTGAACTGCTGGGCAGACTTAAGCACAGATTTGTCTACAGCAATGCAGGGGTGGTGGTGTTTGTCCTGTGGGGCAGGGTGGTAGAGAACTTCCATTTTCTTCAGGTTGACTTCCAGCCCAAACAGCTCTGCAGCTGTTGCAAAGCAGGATGTTAGATGCTGCTGAGCTGCTTCTGTGTGGGCAACAAGGGCATCATCATCAGCGAAGAGCAGCTCACGGACTAGATAGTTTAGAGTCTTAGTGTGAGCCCTCAGACGGCTTAAGTTAAACAAGCTACCATCAATACAGTAACGTATATAGATGCCGTCTTCTTCTTCAAGCTCTGCCGTAGCCCTTTGGAGCATCATACTGAAGAAGATTGTAAATAAAGTTGGAGCAAGAACACAACCTTGCTTCACTCCATTAGTTATTAGAAAGGGCTCTGAAAGAGCATCACCATATCTGACTTGACCATGCTGGCCCTCATGTAGCAAGATAATCATTTTAAGGAATTTGGGGGGACATCCTAGTCTTTCCGGGATCTGCCACAGACCTTTCTACTCACAGTGTCGAAGGTTTTGGTGAGGTCAACAAATGTTACATAGAGTCTCTTGTTCTGCTCTCTACATTTCTCTTGCAGTTGTCTAAGGGCAAATACCATGTCTGTAGTACTCCTATTGGCTCTGAAGCCATATTGGCTTTCAGGAAGAAGTTCTTCTACAATAGCAGGAACTAATCTGTTCAGGAGTATCCTTGCAAGGATTTTTCCAGCAATAGAGAGCAGTGTTATACCTCAATAGTTTGACCAATCAGATTTTGCTCCTTTTTTCTTGTACAAGGTGATGATGACTGCATCTCAGAGATCTGATGGCAGTTCTGCTTTTCCCCAGCAATTCACAAGGAGTTCGTGGAATTTAACATGGAGTACATGACCTCCGTGTTTCCAAACTTCAGGTGGGATTCCATCAATCCCAGCTGCCTTGCCATTTTTCATCTACTGTATGGCCTAAAGGGTCTCTTCCAAAGTGGGAGCTATGTCCAATTCATTTTTCATCGGTTTTTGTATCTTATGTTGGATAGCTGAGCCTTGGACTACTCGGTTGGCACTGAAGAGACTTTGAAAATGTTCAGCCCATCAATTCAGGATGGAGGCTTTATCAGTAATTAATGTTTGACCATCAGTACTGTATAAGGAGCTTTGGACCTGATAAGTAGGTCCAAACACTGCTTTAAGAGCTTCGTAAAATCCTCTAAGATCCCCCAGATCTGCACAGCGTTGTGTCTTTTCTGCTATATTGATCCACCACTTGTTCTGCATGTTTTGGAGTTTTTGTTGAAGTTTACTACATGTGAGACAGAAAGCTGCTTTTCTTACATGGCAAGTTGGCTGGGCGAGGTATGCCTGGTGAGCAGTTCTCTTCTTTGCCAACAGCTCCTGGATCTCTTGGTTGTTTTCATCAAACCAGTCTAAATTTTTTCTTGTGGGAGAACCCGAGGGATTCTTCTGCAGACTGGAGGATACTGTTTTTGATATGTTGCCAAAGCACTGTAGGAGAAGGATCTGTAGGATGGTCTTCAAGTTTTGTTTGCAGGTTTGCCTGGAAGTTGTCTCTCGTGGTAGCTTGTTGAAGATTGTTGACTTGGAGTCTCCTCTTTAAGATGCCACCCCTCTTAGTTTTGAACTTAAGATGAAGATTTAGTTTACATCTGACGAGGCGATGATCTGTTTGGCATTCTGCACTCGGCATCACTTGAGTATGACGGACATCGTGAATGTTTCTCTGGTCTGGCGGACTAGAACATAGTCAATGAGGTGCCAATGTTTGGATCAGGGATGCATCCAGGTTGTCTTCAAGCTGTCTTTCTGCTGAAAGATAGTGTTTGTAATAGTCAGCTGTTGTTCTGCACAGAACTCTAGCAGGAGGCGTCTGCTATCATTGCAATTTCCAACACCATGCTTGCCTAAGACACCTTTCCAGGCTTTGGAGTTCTTTCTTACTCTGGGATTGAAGTCACCAAGGATAATAATTTTATCTTCTACAGGGACTTTTTGTATGAGGTGGCGTAGGTCTGTGTAGAATTTGTCTTTCTCTACAGGGTCGGCTTGCATAGTTGGGGCATATATACTGAAGAGAACAACATGTGGGAGGCGTAAGGAAATAATGCGATCAGAGTGTCCTCTTGGCAAGATTTCAAGTTTGGAGGCAATGGAGGCTTTAATCATAAAGCCTACTCCTGAAAGATGTTTTTCAGTTTTGGGTTTACCAGACCAGTAAAGTGTGTAGCTGGTGCTGTGTTCTTTAAGGCTGCCTTCCTCATGGAGATGAACTTACTAAGAGTAGCAATGTCAACATTAAGTCGTGATAGTTCATGGGCTATTAGAGCAGAGCGATGCTCAGGCCATCCACTATCTTGCATGGATCTGATGTTCCAGCATGCAAGCATCAGTTTATTTACACCTTTGGAGGCCGGTGTGTGCCTTTGTTTCTTTGCCTTGGTTTGACCGCATCAAAAATGTCCATTGACCGCGGCTAGCCAACCAGGTAGTTGGGGATGAGCTTTCATTAGGCCACCTTTTCTAGGCCCCTCTCCATATGGAGCAAGCAGTGCTCTCCTTAAAAAAGGCTGCTTGGTCGTTCAGGATGTTGCCAAACAAGACTGTCATCTCCCGGGTCAACCTTGAGTGACCTAAGTCCTGAGCTACCTACATGCAGGGTTGGGTCTATGGCTTCCAGTGCATCTTTACACCTGCTGTTTTGTCCCTCGCCTATTGCTACAGGGCTTTTTTGGAATTATATTTGTCCTTCGAGCCTGTGCAATGGATTTTTCTGGTGGAGCGCAGCGTGCACAGAACTGGCCTCACCCTTTAAACCAAAGGTTCATCTGCTGTGGCCTTGCAAGCATGGATGGTAGCAATGAGGTCCTTGGGTCATAGGTTTGATTAGAGTTTCCTTCTTTTAGATGGTTGACCTTACAGGGTTGGATGAGCACTGTCTGCCCGGGTTTGGGATTAGAGTTTTCCTTCTCCTAGGATGGTTGCCATAAGGCTAGAGAGCCCATCCTGCCCTTTGACGCTCTTTGTCAGACCCTTTGGTTTTGACCTGTCTGGCATGGGAGGCCCTACCGGTGGCTATTATGCCACCGCTAGCATAGCTCAAAACTTCATTAGGGTACGCAAGCCTCCCCCCCACAACAAGGGGGCATCAATGGGAAGGATGGGGAGAATACATATATTTATGTCACAAACAGTGTAAAAGAATTGAAAGCAGCTTTAAAAGAACAAATCATGTAAAAACTCCAACAACCAATACAAAAACTTGCAGAGATGATGTCTATTAACAGCGTTTTTGTCCATCTCTGTGCCATTTTAATAGCGGTTGAACTGTACTGCAGATTTCAATACATTCATTTTCTTGAGAGGTTTAGATCAAACAGCTGATCTGCAGAAGCAATATTATTATCCCTTTCCTGAATAATTTCCATTGCTAAGCATTATTTCCTTGTTTTGACCCTGATTTCTATATCAGGTAGCTAGACACTTTAAGGTGTTTTTGAAGGGCACAAAGGCTGTTTGATTGATGCGTCAGAGCAAGTTGTAGCAGGCAGATAAAAAAAAAAATCTAGACCAGATGGAAATGGAAAGGGTAGATACATGTGTACCTGTAGTGAACTAAGATGATCAACAGTATTGTGAAAGGAGAATTAAGAGTGAGTCAGCTCTGCGTCAGATACACAGTGATAACATTAAAGCTCTACAGGCTCCTGTGGAGAAATCTGTAAGGAGAATAGTAGTTTAGAGTGCAAAGTTTGTCTTTTGCTTCCTTTTTTTTTTTTAGCCATGAGGATTGTACTTTAATACTGTAGGGATTGCCTGATATAAGTTTCTCATCCTATCTGTGGATTCCTAGGTATTACCTCAGTTCAACAATTGAACATAGCAGTTGCTTGTACAAGTGCAGGGGGGAGGTGATGGAATCACAGCTAAGAAAATATTGCCTTTATACAGTTTAGTAACAGGAGAGAGGAAACTTGGAAGTCATGTGATTGGCTACCTCTTTGAACATTGGAAGTCATGCTCTTTGGTCATTTGGAGATTTGTGGACTTTAAGGAAGAAGCCAAAGAATTCCTAGGATGAGAAGACAGTAAGACTGTGTCCATACTGATAAGACTAGGTTAAGGTGGTTGGGTCTGTAGAGCAGTTACAGAAACATGCCACCTCCTTTGTGCACATGTGCAAGCACTCCAGGATGGAGGAACAGCTTTGTGTTACGGCAGATCAGGTCTGATCGTATCGCTAGACAGAGAGTGTCCTGTGCCTACAGACAACAAGTAGTAGGAGAGGCAGGCTGTAATTGGAAGAAGCAGTTACAGGTGTGTCAAGCCAGTCCAGTTCATTCACAGGTAATCCAGGAAGTTTACTGACGTTGAAGGGAAGCACGGTAACAATGTCTCAGCTGTTCCAACATCCATCGCAAGAAGCCAGAGCCACAAGAAAAAGACAGAGACTGTAAGCCAGTCCCAAATTTAAGAATCTAATTAAATCCACAAGCAGAAAGTGCACAAAAGCCATGGAGAATGAACAGTCACTGCTTTTCCTTGTCCTGACAACATACCACAAATAATGGAAGCATTTTCTTAGTGTCCTTACACTCTGACTGAGGTGGAGCCTATTATGCTGAAATTCACCATCAGCTGCATTGGTCACTGGCTGCATGCATTCAGGGTACGGGAAAGGTAACTGTCATCTGGAGCCAGAGGCCTTTTAACATTTGACTCTTCTGCTTTGAATTCCTCAGACTTTATGGGGTGAATTATGATGGAGAGACCATCATAACTTGGGACCAGTGGACCTGGTGGAAGTAGAAGACCAGAGAAATCAGCCCAGCATACTGCCCATAATATGTTATGGACTCTTGTTGTATATCCACTAATTTGTGGGAGGCCACAGCCTATCATGGTCTTGTTCACACTTGAATGTAATATATGTAATGGTCTCAACCCTAGCCCTGCTTTTTAATGACTTGAGAATGACCAGCCTCACCAATCTGGGCTCATTTCTTCCTTTGTAAAATGGGTCACTGTTTTTTTCCTTTCTAGATAAACTCCGTATTAATATTTGCAAATGGCTTTGAAAAATGTAAACTGCTTAATGAAAAGCTGTTATCTGCTTAAGAGAAAATCCATGGGACACATTTTAAAAATCTATGTAGAAAGTTTACCCCTGTATCTAAAGCTCTAAGCTGGTGGACATTTTTTATAAAAAAAAATCAATACATCAGATCAATAAAATCTAGCAAAATAATTCACAACCATAAATATCCTAACAAAAACTACACTAATCTATTTGCAATGCATTCCTAAGCATGTCTACTTAGAAGTAAACCCATAGCTTTCAGAGTGAGTGGCTCCTAGGTAAGTGTTATTGGGTGGCCAAGTAAATTCACATGGTAATTAAGCTCACTTAAGGCTAAATGTAATTACTGTAAATTCCATATTCCACTTTAAAAAAATATGGAGGAAAAGTCACTGGGGGGAAAAACACAGGAAACCCCCCCCCCATTTTTTCCCCAGGCCTTTGAATCTCTAGAAAGGAGTCTGGGAACCAGCTGGCCTCCCTTGGCAGAGAGTTCCAGAACTTAGGAGCAGCCACTGAAAAGCTCCTCTGAGGTTGTCTGTACGGCAAAAATACTCCTCATAGAATTTGAGGGGAATACAATTTGTCTAAATGGCATCCCACATCAATCTGCCATATTCAAAGGGAGCAGGGCCAAATACTCCATATATGTCACAGGAAAAGCCTTTGCTGCTCTTCCTGGAGTTTTTAAAAAGCTCCTTGGGGAATGCGCAGTCCTGCTCATTGGGACAACAAATTTGCTTTGATTCACATTCTGGATAAGAGCAGAAATTGAAAGGTGATTGGTCGGATTTGCACAGGGGGTGGAGCTTGGTAAAAAGGCAAGCACCCGGAACTGCCATGTTGGATTTTCACTGTAGCGATTGTATGCTGAGGCAACAAAACAGCCTTTTTTGTTTGTTTGTTTATTTAGGTGGACTATCACACTTTTGTACCTTAGTCTTATATATATATATAGTTGGGCAGTGGCAACTGGTGACAATAAAAATGCAAGTAATTCACTCACACCCACCATCTTGATTCACAGGGATGTCTTTTTGAACAATGAATGTGGACAGCTTTGAATGTCTGTGAACTTGCAAAAAAAAAAACCCCATTAAGACAAATCGAAGCTGCTTTGAATTGGTGTTAGTACACATCAATCCACATTTCCCTGCTCATATAGACAAGCCCTCTGTTACATGTCCTCTTCAAATGTACCTCTGAGAGGTGGGACCAATGGAAGGCTATCCTCTGAAGCTCTTAAAACCTAGGCAGGGTCATGAAGGAGAATATATTCTTTCAAAATCTTACAGAGTTTTATAGTTCATAACCAACACTTTGAAATGCAGTTAGAAACAGACTGGTAGCTGGCGAGACTGTCATAATAAAAGAGTCACATGTTTCTTGCCACTGGCCCCAGTTAGCAGCTTGCTTGACTGTGGTGATTATGAAAACAGCCGATGAATTCCTAATCTAACAGGAAATCCTTGTATATGTGGGGTACTCCCCCCCTTTTTTTTAAGCAATGTCTCCTGAGGTTTTGTACTGTGAGCCTTCTCAGTCTTTTCCCCAGGGAGAAACAGCTCTGTTTGTATTAACTCAGTCATATTAGGAGACAACTTAAGCAGCCACAACAGAAACCTTTATACCCCCAGTCAGCCCCCTTTCAGAATTTACTCTTATGTCAGTCAATCATTCCTGCCACAGCCATCCAGGTCCATAAACAGGGATAAATAGTAATTAGTATGGTAAATACTTTGGCCGTGTGTGTGTGTGTGTGTGTGTGTGTGTGTGTGTGTTCTGGTTGCAGTATCGCAGTAATTACTGCTGGCTCACTGCCCAAGTACTCTTGCTGCCTGATTTTGCACTCTACACTGCCTTGCCAGCCTGATTATTGCAGGACTCATGTGAATTGGCAGCTTACTTTCAGATGTCTCTTCTGTTCACTCACCAGGCACCAGAGCCATAGTGAGGGGCAATCACCCAGGTGCATTACATTGTGCTGAATGAAGGGTCTGCTTTCTTTTGTTGATTTAGGGCTTCTTGAACACAAGTCAGAGTGGTGCTGCTAACATGTTGGATGCACTGCGGTTATACTGTCTTCCAAAGAAATCCAATACATTTTCTAGCCCATGTGCCCTTTTGTATCTGTGCTAATCATTTAGGGCTTTATACACACACACACACACACACACACACACACACACACAGGTATTCAAAGAGATAGTTAGAATGTTATTGCACTACCCTGTTATCGTACTATTATTCCACTTTAACTGCTATGGTTGCCTCCTCCTGTGGAATTCTGGGGTTTGAAGTTTAGTGAAGCCTAAGAGCTCTCTGGCTGAGAATGCTAAATGCCCCTCCTTAAACTGCAAATCCCAGGATTCCACAGAAGGCAGCTATAGCAGTTAAAGTGGAATAATAGTGCTATCACAGTGTAGAGTAATGAGGCCCATCTGTTTTAGTGTAAAAAGACATAAAGGAATCCAGGAGCACTAACTGTGGGGGGAAAGCTTATGTGAGAATTTTTTTCTTTCCAGTTAGGAGACTATCAGATGTGTCCAAAAAGTACCTTACCAAAACACGAGGACAACGTTTCTGTCCCGCAAATGGGACCCGGTTTCACATGTCCTCACGCTCATCACATTCTGCTCTTTTGCTTCAGCAGTTAGTAAGGCAGTGCTTTTCACTGATGGGGAGCTCCTGTCAATGAAAAGCACCGCCTTACTATAGATTTTCCTTAGGTTTTTTCGGGCTGTGAGGCCGTGTTCTCAAAGAACACGGCCTCATGGCCTCACAGCCTGGAAAAAAACCAAGGAAAATCTATGGATGCCAGCCGTGAAAGCCTTCAACTTCCCTTTTCACCGTCTTACGAACTGCTGAAGCACTGGAGCAGAACATGATGAGCTTGACGTCATGTGAAAACGGGTCCCATTTATGGGACAGGATCATCATCACTATGTATAACATTTTAATGTTTATTGTCATTTTTTTTGTCTTTTTGGGCAGATGTATAGAGAAAACCACCTGTGCCTATTAGTGAGCCACAAGGCCTAATTTAAGGTATTAGTATTAGTGTTTAAATTCCTACACCAGGTGTGGGCTTGTCAGGCCACACACAACCCCCCAAAGACTGTTTTTGTGACCCTCAATCCTCTCAGAATCCTCAGACACCCTTTTGGCCAAAAGAGAAGGAAAATCACTGCTCCTGGAAGTGTCCAGGTAAACAGGAGCTTCCAGAACTCCATACTAAGTATACATGAATGGCAGAACAGAGGGGGGGAAAAAGAGGGGGAAGAGCTTGCCTCATTAGCTACCTGTAGCATGTTAAAAAAAGTGTACTGTAGATGAATAACTTTGGCCACCAAAATGGAAATCATAAGAAGAGTGGGGGCTGATGAAAGAAAGAAAAATCATCTCAGGATGCCTTTTGGAAGAATTCTCCAAGTGGTCTCTAGAAGGGTAAAAATGTTTTTATTTAGCAATACAAAGCTTAGCTGATCTGGTTGTTTGGTTTCATGTGTGCATATTGTTAGTTTTGAATACAAAAATTGCTGAATACAAAAATTGCTGTTAGTTTTTGAATACAAAAATTGCTGTTAGTTTTGAATACAAAAATTGCTGAAACATGCTGAATTGCTCTTCTTTTTTTGTGTGGCATGGGAACCTATCCCTATTCTTTACATTGATTTTTGCCTCTGGTACCAAATGTTATGTTAAAGAAGCAGTGCCCAGGAATGCATCTACTACATTAATTAAGGTATTTCTATAAGCTTTTCTTGGTCCCAGAATATTGAATGTGGGGTGTTTCTCATCTTTGTCTCCATATAGCTGGGTAGGGGTTGCTTTTGTTTATACAGCAATATCTTGAACTCTCCTCATTTTTTATCCCTGCATCTTTCAGGAGCCAGCCAGCCAGTTATTTTTCTGCAGGCAATCCTCACCTCAGCTGTTGTGACAAGTCTCCTCAGGCAGTGTTCTATGGAAGCCATGTGTAAAGCCAACTCAGTAAACTGTAGTGGAGTTGAAATGTGCCAAAACAATTCCACAAGCCTGATTAGTTTTAAAGGAGTCTTTGAATGGGTTCAGGAGTGAAGTAGGGGAGGAGAATTAATCAGTGTGTGTAGGCTGGCTAAGGCCAGCTGCTTATTTTTAAAAGGACATGCGCTTGCTTTAAAAGGTGACCCTAAATAAGAAAAAAAATCCTCTGATGAATGACGTGCATCCATTCGTTGGGGCCTTTCTGTCATATAATTCTCTGTTTGTACATTACCAGGCATCTGTGTCCGCAAATGTACTCTGTATATGTGCATGTTATATGCGTGACTGCCTAAAGATTGGGAACCCACTAACACCATCATGCAAACAGGAGGAAAAAATCCATATCTCCCAACTCTCTCATTTGGCAAGAACAGGCCTGATTAATCCTCTGCCATCCCACATTTTCAGATGCTTTTAAAATGTCCTGGTTTCTCTCTCCTCTTCCTGCTTTCACTTTGTCCTCAGCCTACTTCAGTTGCTGCAAACTGAGGCTGAATGTACACCTACATAATAATTCAGCTCCAGTGTGCAGTATCCTGCCCCAGTTTGATCCCATGAATTCCCCACTCACCTGTTTTAAACTGAACTCAAATTGGATATTTCCTCCACCTGAAGTCATAGAATCATAGAGATGGAAGAGATCACAAGGGCCATCCAGTCCAACCCCTGCCATGCAGACATATATAATCAAAGCATGCCCGACAGATGGCCATACAGGTTCTGTTTAAAGACCTCCAAAGAAGGAGACTCCAACACACTCTGAGGCAGTGCATTCCATTGCCGAACAGTTCTTACTGTCAGGAAGTTCTTCCTAATGTTTAGTGGGATCTCCTTTCCTTAGAGGTCTTTAAACAGAAGCTGGATGGCCATCTGTCAGGGGTGCTTTGATCATGATTTCCTGCATAGCAGTGGGTTGGACTGGATGGCCCTCGTGGTCTCTTCCAACTCTGCAATTCTATGATTCTATGAATCTCTTTTCCTGTAGTTTGAACCCAGTGCTCTGTGTCCTAGTTTCTGAAGCCACTGAAAACAAGTTTGCTCCATTCTCAGTATGACATCCCTTCTGATATTTAAACATGACTATCATGTTCCCTCTTAACCTTCTCTTCCCCAGGCTAAACAAACCCAGCTCCCTAAGCCGTTCCTCATAAAGGAATGGCTTCTAGACCATTTTGGTTAGCCTTCTCTGGACACGTTCCAGCTTGTCCATATCCTTCTGGAATTGTGGTGCCCAGAACTGGACACAGTATTCCAGGTGAGGTCTGACCAAAACAGAACAAAGTAGCAATATTACTTCCCTTGATCTAGACACTATCCTCCTATTGATGCAGCCTAGAATCACATTGGCTTTTTTAGCTTCTGTGTCGCTAAGGCTCCTAGATCCCTTTTGCTCGTACTTAGGTGTCACCCATCCTATATCTGTGCTTTTCATTTTCACTGCCCACGTGTAGTATCCTACATTTCTCCCTGACAATTCATTTTGTCAGTTTTGGCCCATCTTTCTAATCTATTAAGGTCATTTTGAATTTTGATCCTGTTCTCTGGGGTATTAGCCACCCCTCCTAATTTGGTGTCATCTGCAAACTCGATAAGCATGCCCTCTATTCCCTCATCCAAGTCATTGATAAAGATGTTGAATAGCACTGGGCCCAGGACAGAACCCTGTGGCACCCCACTAGTCACGTCTTTCTAGGATGAAGCAGAGGCATTGGTCACTAACCTTTGGGTTCGGCCCATCAACCAGTCACAATGGTTGTGCTTCTTCTTCTTCCTGGCATGCATATCTATATCAACTAATAGCCTGTTTTGTTTTCCTGTCATTCTTACCACCCACCTGCACTCCCATTGGATGGCTACCTCACCGGGTTTCCTTGCCTAGGAGAATTAAATGCCTCCTCATTCACTTGACACTCTGGAGCTGACAGCATTGTAATCCAACAAATACAGTTTAAAACATAAAACCAATTAAAAACATTAATAAAGATATCAGGGTGAAAATGGGAGGGGGACTGGACCCACCAGTTAAAACCTCCTTCCAGCACATCCCAGCTTAACAGCCAGAACCCTGCCTGAGTAAAATGATCTTTGTCTGCCATTAGAAAAAGTGGGATTGGCAGAGTATTAATTCGGACTTTTCCTGTCAAACTGGGACAGTTGGAGAGTATGAGAATGTGAATTTGATTCTCTCACGCTGGAAGGAAGCATTGTTGGAGTGGCTGGGGATCCTTCATGTGGGAGAGGGGATTCATTCCTGATTGTTCACAACTTAAGCCTGGTGGGTGGAAAGTGGACAAAGTTCACAGAGGAAAGGGCCCCAAAGGGCCCCTTCACAATCATGGTGTTGCCATTTTTTTAGTTCATTGTATTCAAATGTCCGAAGGGACGCCTCCATTTCAGAATCCCTGTGAGCCTCTGGACATTCAACATTTGGCTGGGGGATGGAAGTTATACAGTTATACATCAACTTTTCCTTCCTAATCTCCAGCCCCCCAAGTTCAAGCTATGCATGTGTGTTCCAGGAGGGTGGAGGTTTTGAAGGGGGTTTGTGGATATGATTGCTGAGTGGAGTCCAGACTGTTTAGTCTGTGGAGCTGTGGGGAGGGATGAGACAATGTGGGATCC
The DNA here is from genome assembly GCA_030847615.1 of Gambelia wislizenii. Taxonomy (NCBI): domain Eukaryota; kingdom Metazoa; phylum Chordata; class Lepidosauria; order Squamata; family Crotaphytidae; genus Gambelia; species Gambelia wislizenii. The sequence goes on along the minus strand of JAUMIR010000005.1, from coordinate 223,607,962 downwards.
CATTAAGACAGCTCATATTCCCAGCTAATTCTGTGAGGGGTATTTTCAATGTATAGACAACCCTTAAGTGTTTTTTAGCTTTATTGGGCAAGTTTTAAAGGATTCCTTTAAAAAGAAAAAAAACCCTACAAGACAGTAGTGCAAGGATCCCTTTCCTTTTCAACAATACCCCTATATTCAGGAATGTATTTTCTTGTTTTCAAAATTTCCCTTAGGAATGAAACTGATTAGACCAAAGCTTCTTGCAATCTGGTCTGGTTAATTTCATTATTCCTGATCTGTTTATTTCATTATTTCATTTGAAAGATTTGTTTCACAGGATTTTCATAGAGAATTCAAAAGGACTTACAACCAGAATGAGTAAAGAAAATATATACATAATGAACATTACATAATACAGTAAATATCACATGTATGGAACACTAGTAGAAGCAGCTTCAGTTAATAACTAGGCAAAGTAAATGCAGCATTTTCTGTTCATAGTGCCTCTCCCCACTTCAGCACCTATCCTGCTAAACCCATCATGTTTGAATTAGCAAGCTACCATATCTGAATCAGGACTGTAGTGCCTGAGCTCCCTTTAAAATTTTCCTGCTTCTGCATTCCTTCTCTTATATGACAACACTGCCTTTCTGTTTCTTTTTGGAACTGATGCAGCTATTCCTCTGGTCCTCCTGTTGCTTTCTGTTGCATATCTTCCCTCCTCACCTTCCAGGTGTCCATTATTGGTTCAATAGCTAAAACAAGTGATTCAGGATACACAGTCCAAGATATTTGCTGGTACCTGATGACTTGGAATCTTCTCTGTTTTAAGTCCACATAACCACACCATGGATGATATTCTACATTTCAATCAAACCCTTCTGTCCCCCTCCTTCCCCTGTGCTATCATCTACAGCGGAGGGAGGGAATGTTGGCTGCCTTCACATAGGGCCATTTTTGTAGCCCCCAGGCATCATTTTCCCACAAAACATTTTTGCACCAAAAAGCCCCCCCTGGGCTAGGGATCAAAACAGATTTTTGCAACCCCCCCCCAGTTCCTATGCATTAAAATGTCCTCAGGAGGGGGCAGGAAGAGCCAAATACGTGGTGAGAATGCCCCCATGTCCCCTAGAGGATGTTAGGGGACATTGGGTGGGTGCAAAAAAAAAAAATATTTATTTTTTTTGCAGGCGCAAGTGCAGTAGGGATGTAGCCCTCCAAGGAATCCTGGGGTTTAATGTATCCCCCTAGCCTTCCACAGTTGTCCACCCCCTATCTACAGTGACAACTGTAGAATGTTCTGCCACTTTCTCCTCTTGAAAAACTTATTGGTGTTTTGCCATTTTCTCCAGAGCTGTGACCACTCTACTCAGGACACTGTAACTTTGCAGTACTCAAGGCTACTGTGGCAACCCTGAGGGCTGCCCTTCATTTGCATATTATTTCTTACCTATGGACAGGGTTTCAATGGGGGGGGCACTGCACACTGTGAATTTCATCTGCAGAGTGCTATTGAGTTTAGACCACCCTTTGCAAGATGGCCAGAAAGACTAAATATGCTTTGCACTGACAAAGAGTATCAGCAGAGAAAACGGTGTCCTTGAAGTTTGCATTTAAATATGATATGAATTGTACAATCTGGGCTCTGCAGAGTTCTTAATTTTATGGAAGAACTCAAGGGGAAAATAGGTTTTTATCTTTGCATTTTCTAAGAAATGTAGACAATGAACCATCCTCTTTATTCAGAGAACATGTCTGTTCACAGTTTTGTACATATCTACCTGTTTTACACTTCCTGAACCTGTACACAAATGCAAACATCATTATCCTTTGAATGCTGTGATTTTTGCAGTGCAGTTCTTCAGCTAAAAATATGTATGTTAAAAGTGCATATATTAGGAAAACAATATACACAATGCAGTATAATAGGAAACAGTGCTTACACAATTGTGTACATTAGAAAAACAATGTGTAAAATAATATTTTTTTAATCAAAAGAAATGTGCAAATTGATGGAAAAACATGATGAAATAAATATAAAGTTGGAAAACTAAGAAATTGAGAGGGAATCATGATCAGACCCATAGCTGTCTTTTGGAGTGCAACTTTCTGGTGCACCTATGATTTGTGATGTCGAAGGCTTTCATGGCCGGCATCCATAGATTTTCCTTGTTTTTTTCTGGGCTGTGAGGCCATGTTCTGGAGAATATCCAGCAGATAATGGTCCATCAACCAACCATTAGCCAAACAGACACTAATCCTCCTTGCATTTCTATACCCAGAAACTAGCCAAATACACAAATGTATATACTCCCCAACAGGGGTTCACAGGATATAAACTCCATACACACTCCTACCCAACCATTCTCTAAAGATGCCAGCCACAGATGCAGGCGAAATGTCAGAAGTAAACTCTTCCAGAACATGGCCTCACAGCCCGGAAATAACCCAAGGGGTACCTATGATTATTTTAAAAAAATCAAATTAAAAAAATCAAATCCCAAACCAAATCAAAGCCATTGTTTTCAATGGGAGAGGCTTAAGCACATAGAATTTATATTTCCTTGGTTGGATTCAGCTTATTATTTTGATTAGTGCTCCCAATGTGTGCTGTGCTGCATAGAATTAGGCTAGGCTCTTTTCTCTTGCCTAGAAAAGAGACAGTGACCAAGAAGGGGGAAATGCAGAGGCCAAGTAGACAGATGTGACACAGCAGTAAGGAGTAATTAATGTGCCTCAGTATGAATTCACAATATAAAGCAGAAACTTAGGGGAAGGCCTCTTGTGGCTGCCTGGCCAGGGTCAACCTAGGAAGGTGGAATGAGAACCTGGGAGTCAAACACGTGGGTTGAGGTTTTTCCAGATTCAAGCACATTGCCTCTTATGGAGGTAATTTTCATGGACCTCAATGGGGCTTAGTTTTGAGCATGCATGTGGTAAGGTGGGGGTTGGCAAGCTCCAGGAGCCAACCAGAAGAGATTCTCCATATTTTGCCTGTGATGGATGGCTGGATGAGCGAATGGGAGTAGTGTGTTCCAGGAGCCAATCCTCTGGCAGGAAGCAGAAATGAGAGGTGCTTCTGGATGTTTTAAGTATGTATGACAGTTGGGAAGTGTCAGTTAAGTGTCAGTTAAGCTCTGAGTTTTGAGTGGAAGGGAGTTGATGACAGTTGCCTGGAATGGAAGGCTCCGTGTATGTATGTTGTATGAAAGGCTTGGATGAGGTAAAACAGTGTGCAGAGATTACTAATTTGGAATAGAGGAGTGAATGGACAAAGAATGAATGACACTGGGAAATAAGGAATGATATTATGAAGATATAAGTACTGGGTAAACAAAAGATTCCACCCTGAAGTATGTTTATTCCCTTTAATAAAGTTGTCCTTTGTTGTTAATACAAATACAGACTCTGGCTCATTCCTACAGAATAAAGATAATTAAAGGCAAGTGACCATAACATACTATCCACACATTTAGGTTAAAGGTATATCCCTGGTTCAGGAAAAAGTACTAAGGGAACCTTATAGGGATTTAGGTGGGAGGAACAGAGGGTAAAGAGGTGGCCAGGCTGAGGTAAAGTGGGTCTGGTTGTTGTGAGTTGTTGCACCAACCAGAAGAGATTGGAAGTTCATTTCCTGTTTCATATAACCTCTTTTCAGGGGCATGGGCATGTGAGGGAAGAGGCTTCCAGGGGTAACAATTCTCCATATTTTGCCAAAAAAATTGAGGATCTGGGCTTACAGAAAAGGTCTCAGGGCTGCCTGATTTCATCTCCCGCTAAATATGAGACTGTTAGGGCAGATTGTTTATTTCATATTAGTCACTGTAGACAGGTGACATCCACATAATGTTCCTGTGGTTCTTCCTGATGACTAATGATGATGTATTAAATACAAGTGCTAAGTACAGGTGGCATTGTACTAAATAATTCCTCTATTGATCCTGTGAATTAAGCTTTGTCTATACAGTACATCCTTGATTTTCTTTCAGGCAGATCTGGAACATTTGTGGGTCTAAAGAAATTATTCCATAGTCCTGAAGTTAGTGCCAACTACAGATGTGCAGCATCTTGTCTGCAGTTGTCCATCAACTGGTTGACTAACTGAAGGCTTGTATTTTAGGCTTTGAACAACACTGCAGATGATGGATGCTGTGGCCTGACAAATCTGAACTGCCTTCTCTAAATACTGTAAATAGCCTGGATGCTGTGAGGAGGGGATTTGGAGAAGCTTTTGTTGATTCAATTGCAATTCATTCTCCTTTCCTAGAGAGATATTTAGAATGTGAATTTCAAACCACCCAGGTGCCAAGGAAACAAAAACAAAAGCACAACAGTGTTTTAAAGAGGAGCTCCTCTGGCTCAGTGGTTCTGAAACTTTCTTTACCCCCCCCCAGTTCACTTGAGAATTGATGAGAGTCTTGAAGAAGAGATAACTTAAACTTTTTTTAATTGTGTAGATTAAACTGCACATATAACTCCTACAGCAGCCCCCTCCCCCCATATCCGCTGGGGATTGGTTTGGGGGAGGGCGTGGATACTGAAAACCGTGGATAATAGCAAACACCATTGAAAATAATGGGACTTCCGGTTCAAAATACTATAGAGTTGCCTTGGAAGACCTAGAAAATGGCTAGAGAGGACACATTTTCTAGGAAGACTCTATGGTAGGTGTGCTGATTTGTGTCCTGTGGATAATTGATTCTGTGGATAATGAATCAGTGGATATGGGAGTCCTACTGTATTTTGATAACCATAGTCTAGGGAAGGGATGCAGCTCTATAGGTCACATGCTTTGCATGCAGTAAGTCTCATTTTCAAAACCTAGAAAAACTACTCTTTTTGAATTGCAACTCACAGCAGCAATAATGGCAAGGAGATTCCGAGAAGTTTTGTCCAACACAAATAGGTTTTCCAAGCTTTACTCTTTTTCAATCCCCATCATCTCTAATTAGCAACAGCAATAGCAATAGCATTGATATTTCTATACCACTTATCAGTACCAAAGCACTCCCTAAGCAGTTTACAGTTTGTTAGCTGATTGCCCCCAACAAGCTGGGTACTCATTTTACTGACCTATGGAAGGATGGAAGGCTGAGTCAACCTTGGAACCCTCTGGGATCAAACTCATAATGCTGTGGTTCCCAGTACTGTCATTTAACCACTGCACCACCAGGGCTCCCTAATTAGGGCTGGAAAAGATCCTTGAGTTCTGTCTAAAACTATATAGAGAGATGTTGCTAGGTAGTGTAGGTGATACTGAGCCAGACAGACGATGGACATAGTAGAAAGCAGCTTCAAACTAGATTCAAATCACAAGAAAAGAGATTCCACCTAAACATTAGGAAGAACTTCTTGATAGTTCAACAGTGGAACAGACTGCCTCAGAGAATGGTGGACTATCCTTCATTAGAAGTTTTTGGATGGCTATCCCTCAGGAGTCCTTTAGCTGTTTATTCCTGCATGGCAGGGGTTGGACTAGATGGCCCTTGGGATCCTTCCAACTCCAATATCCTATGATTCCCACATTCTTCTGCATTTCTAATGTGATGGATGTGCCTGGTTTTTGCAGAACTTTGCACAGTTGGGTATACTGTTTGTCAGTTTTAGCCTCAGGTTGTATTTCTCAATGTTACCTTTAACTGGCATATTTTTGCAGGGGGAGGGGCTGGAAATTAGTAGACTACAAGAAGGACATATAATGGTTTGCAGATTACACCAGATTAAGAGGGGTAGCTAATACCCCAGAGGATAGGATCAGAATTCAAAAGGACCTTAACAGATTAGAAAGCTAGGCCAAAATTAACAAAACAAATTTCAACAGGGAGAAATGTAGGATACTACACTTGGGCAGTAAAAATGAAATACAGAGATATAGGATGGATGATACCTGGCTTGACAGCAATCATAGAATCATAGAATTATAGAGTTGGAAGAGACCACGAGGGCCATCCAGTCCAACCCCCTGCCACGCAGGAAATCTTGATCAAAGCATCCCCGACAGATGGCCATCCAGCCTCTGTTTAAAGACCTCCAAGGAAGGAGACCCCACCACGCTCTGAGGGAGTGTGTTCCACTGCCAAACAGCTCTGATTGTCAAAAAGTTCCTCCTAATGTTGAGGTGGAATCTCTGTTCCTGGAGCTTGCATCCATTGCTCCGTGTTCCAGTCTCTGGAGCAGCAGAAAACAAGCCTGCTCCATCCTCAACGTGACACCCCTTCAAATAGAATCATAGAATCATAGAATCATAGAATTGCAGAGTTGGAAGAGACCACGAGGGCCATCCAGTCCAACCCCCTGCCACGCAGGAAATCACAATCAAAGCATCCCCGACAGATGGCCATCCAGCCTCTGTTTAAAGACCTCCAAGGAAGGAGACCCCACCACGCTCCGAGGGAGTGTGTTCCACTGCCGAACAGCTCTGACTGTCAAAAAGTTCCTCCTCATGTTGAGGTGGAATCTCTGTTCCTGGAGCTTGCACCCATTGCTCCGTGTTCCAGTCTCTGGAGCAGCAGAAAACAAGCCTTCTCCATCCTCAGCGTGACATCCCTTCAAATACTTAAACAGGGCTATCATATCGCCTCTAAACCGTCTTTTTTCCAGGCTAAACATACCCAGCTCCCTAAGTCTCTCCTCATAAGGCATTGTTTCCAGACCTTTCACCATTTTAGTTGCCCTTCTCTGGACACGCTCCAATTTGTCAATATCCTTTCTGAATTGTGGTGCCCAGAACTGGACACAGTATTCTAAGTGAGGTCTGACCAAGGCAGAATAGAGTGGCACTATTACTTCCCTTGATCTAGACACTATACTTCTATTGATACAGCCCAAAATTGCATTGGCCTTTTTAGCTGCCGCATCACACTGTTGGCTCATGTTCAACTTGTGGTCTACTAGGACTCCTAGATCCCTTTCGCACATAGTCTCATTCAGCCAGGTCTCTCCCATCCTATATTTATGCATTTCATTTTTCCGCCCTAAATGCAGTACTTTACATTTCTCCGTATTGAATTTCATTTTGTTAGCTTTGGCCCAGCTCTCCAGTCTATCCAGGTCATTCTGAATTTTGATCCTGTCCTCTAGGGTATTAGCTACTCCTCCCAATTTGGTGTCATCTGCAAATTTGATAAGTATGCCCCTAATTCCCTCATCTAAGTCATTGATAAAGATGTTGAATAGCACTGGGCCCAGGACAGAACCCTGTGGCACCCCACTGGTCACATCTTTCCAAGACGAAGAGGAGCCACTGCTGAGCACCCTTTGGGTTCGGCCGGTCAACCAATTACAAATCCATTGAACAGTTAACTTGTCTAGCCCACATTCTACAAGCTTGTTTGCAAGAATGTCATGGGGAACCTTGTCAAAGGCCTTACTGAAATCAAGGTATGCAATGTCCACAGCATTCCCTTCATCTACCAAGCTGGTAACTTTATCAAAAAAAGAGATCAGATTAGTCTGGCATGACTTGTTTCTCTGAAACCCATGCTGACTTTTTGTGATTATGGCATTGCCTTCTAAATGTTCACAGACTCTCTGTTTAATGATCTGTTCTAGAATCTTCCCTGGTATTGATGTCAGACTAACTGGACGATAGTTGTTGGGATCCTCTTTTTTCCCCTTTTTGAAGATGGGAACAACGTTTGCCCTCCTCCAGTCTGCTGGGACTTCTCCTGTTCTCCAGGAGTTCTCAAATATTATTGCCAATGGCTCTGAGATTATATTTGCCAGCTCTTTTAATACTCTTGGATGTAGTTCATCTGGTCCTGGAGATTTAAATTCATTTAGATTAAGAAGGTATTCCTGTACCACCTCTTTACTTATTTTCAGCTGGATTTCCCCTATTGTGTCCTCTGTTCCATTTTCCTCAGGTTGGTCCTCCTTTTCCTTTTCTGAAAACACTGAGGCAAAGAAGGTGTTGAGTAATTCTGCCTTTTCTCTGTCCCCTGTTAGCATTTTGCCATCTTCTCCACGTAGTGGCCCTATCATTTCCTGCTTCCTCCTTTTGCTGCGGACATACCCAAAAAAACCCTTTTTATTGTTCTTAACCTCCCTAGCAAGCCTGAGCTCATTCTGCACTTTAGCTTTTCTGACTTTACTCCTACACGTGTTCGCTATCTGTTTGAATTCTTCTTGGGTGATTTCCTCCCTTTTCCATTTCCTATACATGTTCCGTTTAAAACTTAGCTCCATTGAAAGTTCTTTAGTCATCCATCCTGGTTTCTTGAGACACCTCCCATTTTTCTTCCTCAATGGTACTGTTTGAAATTGTGCCTTCAGTATCTCCCTTTTGAGAAAGTCAAAACCGTCTTGAGGTCCCTTCTCTTTTAGTATTCTTGACCATGGGATCATCCCCAGTATTTCCCTGAGTTTATTGAAATCAGCTCTCCTAAAGTCAAGAATGCGTGTCTGACTATGCCTGGCTTCTCCTTTCCATTGTATAACAAACTCCAGGAGAACATGATCACTCTCTCCTAAGGATCCCACCACTTGCACCCCATTAACAAGGTCGTCTCTGTTGGTTAGGATCAGATCTAAAATAGCTGACCCCCTTGTTGCCTCTTCCACCTTTTGGACCATGAAATTGTCTTCCAGGCATGTAAGGAATTTGCTAGAGCTTGTAGTTTTGGCTGAGTTAGATTGCCAGCAAATATCAGGATAGTTGAAGTCACCCATCACTACTACATCTCTCCTTTCTGCATGTATGTTCATCTGTTCTAGAAAGGCAACATCCAATTCCTCCGTCTGATTTGGGGGTCTGTAGTAGAGTCCCACAATAACATCCCTGTTGTTTCCCTCCCCTTTAATTTTTATCCAGATGCTCTCCACCTGGCTTCCAGTATTGATGTCATGGATCACTTCACTGGTGTAAATATCCCTGACATATAATGCTATTCCTCCTCCTTTCCTGTTTGGCCTGTTTCTCCTATAAAGGTTATACCCCTCTATTCCTACATTCCAATCATGAGACTCGTCCCACCAGGTTTCAGTAACGCCTATTATATCATATTTGTTTTGTAGTGCAAGGAGTTCTAGTTCATCTTGCTTATTTCCCATGCTCTGTGCATTAGTGTAGAGACATCTGAGACCATGTGTTCCCTTTACTTGCTCCCTGTGCAAGTTTTTTTGCCTCCCACTGTTGGGTCCTTGCGCTGTTTGCCTTGTTCCCTCTATGACAGTTTGACTATTTTCTCCAGCCCTTTTGCCTTCCAGAATACTGTCTCCCTCCCCCATTTGACTCAGTTTAAAGCCCTCCTGATCAAATTCTTGAGAGTGTTGGCAAAAATGTTTCTTCCAACTGTTGTAAGATGCACCCCATCTCTTGCCAGAAGTCCCCCTGCATGGAAGCGCAGTCCATGATCCAAGAATCCAATTTGTTCTCGGCGACACCATCTACGGAGCCAGTTGTTTACGTCGGCTATTTTCCTCTCCCTTCTTGGACCATGCCCTTCAACTGGCAGAAGAGACGAGATGACCACCTGTGCGTTCATTTCTTTCAGCTTCCTCCCCAGGGCCTCATAATCTCTTCTGATCTTGGGAAAGCTGTGCCTTGCAGTATCATTGGTTCTCCAAATACTTAAACAGGGCTATCATATCGCCTCTTAACTGTCTTTTTTCCAGGCTAAACATACTCAGCTCCCTAAGTCTCTCCTCATATGGCATGGTTTCTAGGCCGTTCACCATTTTAGTTGCCCTTCTCTGGACATGCTCCAATTTGTCAATATCCTTTTTGAATTGTGGTGCCCAGAACTGGACACAGTATTCTAGGTGAGGTCTGACCAAGGCAGAATAGAGCGGCACTATTACTTCCCTTGATCTAGACAGTATACTTCTATTGATACAGCCCAAAATTGCATTGGCCTTTTTAGCTGCCGCATCACACTGTTGACTCATGTTCAACTTGTGGTCTACTAGGACTCCTAGATCCCTTTCGCACATAGTCTCGTTCAGCCAGGTCTCTCCCATCCTATATCTATGCATTTCATTTTTCCGCCCTAAGTGCAGTACTTTACATTTCTCTGTATTGAATTTCATTTTGTTAGCTTTGGCCCAGCTCTCCAGTCTATCCAGGTCATTTTGAATTTTGATCCTGTCCTCTAGGGTATTAGCTACTCCTCCTAATTTGGTGTCATCTGCAAATTTGATAAGTATGCCCCTAATTCCCTCATCCAAGTCATTGATAAAGATGTTGAATAGCACTGGGCCCAGGACAGAACCCTGTGGCACCCCACTGGTCACATCTTTCCAAGATGAAGAGAAGCCACTGCTGAGCACCCTTTGGGTTCGGCTGGTCAACCAATTACAAATCCATTTAACAGTTAACTTGTCTAGCCCACAGTTTACAAGCTTGTTTGCAAGAATGTCATGGGGAACCTTGTCAAAGGCCTTACTGAAATCAAGGTATGTGATATCCACAGCGTTCCCTTCATCTACCAAGCTGGTAACTTTATCAAAAAAAGAGATCAGATTAGTCTGGCATGACTTGTTTCTCTGAAACCCATGTTGACTTTTTGTGATTATGTGAAAGGGATCTAGGAGTTGTAGTGGACCACAAGCTGAACATGAGTCAGCAGTGTGAGGCGGCAGCCAGAAAAACCAATGCAATTGTAGGCTACATCAATAGGAGTATAGTGTCTAGAGTGAGGGAAGTAATATTGCTACTTTGTTCTGCTTTGGCCAGACCTCACCTGGAATACTGTGTGCAGTTTTGGGCACCATGATTCATTAAGGATACTGACAAGCTGGAACGTGTCCAGACAAGGGCAACCAAAATGGTAAAAGGGCTGGAGTGAGGAGTGGCTTAGGGGACTGGGAATATTTAACCTGGAGAACAGAAAGTTTAGAGGTGACATGAGAGCCACGTTTAAATATTTGAAGGGATGCCATTCTGAGGATGGGGCAAACTTGTTTTCTGCTGCTCCAGAGACTAGGACATGGAGCAGTAGACTCAAACTACAGGAAAAGAAATTCCACTTAAACATTAGGAAGAGCTTCCTGACAGTAAGAGCTGTTTGGCAATGGAATGCACTGCCTCGGAGGGAGTCTCCTTCTTCTGAGGTTTTTAAGCAGAGGCTGGATGGCCATCTGTCAGGAATGTTTTGATTGTGTATTCCTGCATGGCCGGGGGTTGGACTAGATGGCCCTTGTGGTCTCTTCCAATTCTATGATTCAATGGAGATTATCAGACAAGGCAAATATCCTGGGGCAGGAACAGAACAGGGGTGAGAAAGGGGCTCCGTTTCAGACGACACCGAGCCTTCTGTGATGTTTCCGTTTTGCCCCCATTCTGCTCTCAGGGTATTCTATTCATGATGAAAAATCATGAATAGAACCCCTTTTCCGTTTTCTTCTGGGCCTGTCATGGAATCAGGGACGTGGGAAACGGATCCCCGTCCCTGTTCCGTGATGACAGGCACGGGGGAGAACCTCCATGGCAAGCACTTCCTGCCACGATCTGGACATCAAGGTAAGTGCCACCCTTCTCCCCCGCATCCCAGGTTGCTTTTTTAATTTTAAATTTATTTCTGCCTTTTATTTTTCATTTTGACATCTGGGGGGGTGTTATTTAAAGTATCCTCCCACTCATTCTTTCACAAGAATGAGCGGGATTTCCCCCGGCCGGTCATAAAGGCAGCCTTACGACAGCTGCATTTACAGCTGGCCGGGCAACAAGGCAGGAAGCCCGCTCCTGCAGTGGAATGGAGGTAAGTGTGCGAACATTTACCTCCATTCCATTACAGGATCGGGAGAGGAGGTGGTGGTGCAGAAACGGGGCATTTTGGCCCTATCTGATAATGTCCTATGACTCTAGGCTCAGACCTTGTTATGTAGTTTGATAATCTGACCATGGTCTAAATAGCCTTAATCTGTGGCCAGAAAAAACAAACAAAACAAAACTAAGTGTGGATATCCTTGACTACTCAATCAGCTTTCTGCAGATCACTTGATTACGGTATGTGGATTATCTGTGCTGGACTACCTTATGGTCCAGAGACCACAGTTTGATGACTTAGATCTGCTGTTACTACAGTCCCCCTAGGTTCACAGAGTAACCCAAGAACAGCTGAGTAGAACTGAATAGAAATATTTTCCTTCATTCTTTCTTGGGTTTGCCTGAGGATAACTTGTCTTCTTTAGCATTCTCCTTGTTTGCTTCTGTTATTCTGCTGAGAATTTGCCATTTCCCTATTCCCCCTCCCTCTCTCTTTTCCCAGTCAGATGCCATGACTTGTCCTTCCTATCTGTGGACTTTTGTGTGCAGGATCCACACTGGGTTGGTCCCATCTGGGAAGAGGTGGTCAGTGTTTTCTGTCAAGGCTGTCTGGGACATCGGTGCAAACTGGCATAAGGCAGACACTTTGCATCAAATCTGCAGGCTGACACGGAGTGACGGAGCAGAAAGACTTGGGTGATGGGGAAGGAAGGAGACACTAAATTGGAGAGGTTGTACGTAATCTGTGTGTAGGGAGGAAGAAAAAGTCGTTCCAGTTCTTGAGAATATTTTTTAAGGCAAAAAATTGCAAAATGTCCTTTAATAAAAAGTCTCCTTTATTTAACCTTGTGTTTTGATAAACTGTGGTTTTAAAACTCTCCCTCTGGCTGCTGGAGCTCAAGCATTATCTCAGATATTTATATCTTCCTGTCTCTTTTCCTTTCTCTTCTTATGTGGAAAGCCCACCCAAGGGGATTGTGGGACACAAGAGGATTTAGAAACAAAGGGGCTGCCACACTGGATCAGTCAAGCCAGCCCAGAATCTTCTCCCCTGGCAGAAGAAGGAAATAAAAAAAATTAAAAAATCAGCCATCTAATAGTCTGTTGGTAGCAGTGGCTCAAATAGTTGCTGTTTTATACCTTGAAATATAGCATTTTTACAGTGCATAATTAGGCTGGTTACTATGAGCTAATGAGAAGGACAGTGTGAATATTGCCAGAATGAAAGATTACAGTATAAACAGTGAAACCAGAGATTCTGCTTTCTCTACAATGCAGGATGTTGTATATTCTCCATTATGACATTGAAAGAATTATTTTTTGGCCATGTTGGCTGGGGGATTCTGGGGTTTGTAATCCAAAAAGGAAATCTTCCAAGCTCTGATAGGATTTAAGCTCAATTAGCTTGCTTTAGAGAGCCACTGTAGTGTGGTGGTTTGAATGCTGGACTTAGGACTACATTTTTGGGGGGCTCGTATAGACTAGCCCTAATTCTAGTAGACTTGGTGGTTGGCTTAGAGCCCTTGCAAACCAGTTCTGAATCCCTGCTCAGCCATGGAAACCCACTGGGCCACTTGCGCAATTCACATTCTCTCAATATCAGAGGAAGGCAAAATGGCAAACCTCCTCCAAATAAACCTTCCCAAGAAAACCCTGTGATAGGGTTGCCAAATGTCAGAGCGTCACAGTTTATCCAGTGAGCAGTTGCTGCAGAATTCATTGCTCTTCAGAGGACTAATTTTGAAAGCTAACTCACCTAGTCTGCTGAGCTTAATTTTCATTCAAACTCACCACCACCAGCAGCACCAGACATGTGGGCATACCTCAATTAACAAAGCCTCTGACAAAGAAGCTCTTTTTTTACAAAGTCTTTTTACATCCAATCTCATTTTCTTTCTTCTCCTTCATCTAACTGAAAGATTTTTTTTTAAGCAGCATTAGCACTAGGAGGATAGTGAAGGAGGGCTGGAAGAATAACAGACTTCCAGTGTTGGGTTGAAGCATCATGTCTTCAGTAAACAATGAAATAAATCTTGAGCTGGGAAAGAATGGGATTCTGCTCTACAATACAGTTGATTGTATTGTACATGTGTGTAGTTGCCTACAACAAGCAAACAAATGGCTCCATAACCATTTACTGAGCATGCATGCACAGCAAAATGGAAGGAAAGGGGGATTAGGCTGGTGAAAGAAAGAAAAATACTGTATCCTTGGATGCATTTTGGAAGAAACTTTCAAGCGATCTGTAGAAGATTCAAAATGTTTTTGTTTACTTATGCAAGGCTTACATGACCTGGTTATTTCATTTCATATGTGCATACTGTTAGTTTTGAATAAAATCTTTGGTGAAATATTTTGAACTGCTATTCTTATATGTGATATAGAAACCTAATCGTATTCTTTCCATGTTATTTCTACCCTGGGCACCAAATTTTACATTAAAAAAGTAATGTTCAGGAACACATCTACTTTGTTAAGCCATAGGTATACCTATACACAGTTTCAGCTGGATTGTTTTGGTGTTGTGAAGTGATTACTTGAGATTTTCCCATGGACCCAGTTTTTCATTGAGTTTATTACTGCAAGATCATTTTAATGGTGCATGAAACTTGAGGCTGAGCTAGCAGTGAACCTTGCAGGCAACATCATCGCTTCAACACTGTGGGTCTAAGTAAATAAAATCAACATGTAGACCTGTGACTCCAGCACTGTCACCTTCCTTCCTTCCTTTCTTTCAACATATTTTGACTAATGAAGAAGCCAGTAGAGCTTTAAAAGCTTGCATTATGTGTTTTGCAGTTTGGTTGGCCAATGAAGTATTGATTTTTTTGTGGATTCTGGATTTTGTTTTGCTACATGGCCAACATGGCTGCCCCTGAATGTGTTTCCTAAAATCATTTGTGTATGCATGAAAAGTAATAACTTCAAGCTCTGCATTAAATACATGATCACATTAAAGTATTTGTCTGATTTTCAATGTCAGGCTACAGCAGGATTGTGTCCATAGCATATGGAAAGATGGGGTTAACCCTTCTTTCATGTGCTATACAGTCCTCAAGAATCTCTTTCTTGTAGCTGCTGTTTGCTATGATACAAGCTACTCTTGATGACCATACTGGCTCTCCCTCCCCTTTTGGAGGTGAGAAAATGAAAAAAAAAAACAAAAACAAAAAGATACTTGTCAACAGAACTGCTACAAGTGCCCTCTTCCCTGTGTTCCTTAGTCCTACCGTAGTCCAAATAGCTCCCTCTCGTAGTTGCTATTTACTATTTAAAAAAAAAAAAGACAATCCTGCATTTAATGTAATGAGTAGTTTAGATATAATGGATAGGCTGATCTGGTCCCTTGTGCCTAGCCCAGCTTGCTGATTTACTTGGTAGCGGAGCTTGGAGAATCTACTGTCTTGGACTACAACTTCCAAAATTCCCCAGGAGCTTTTCTGAGCCCTATTCAACAGTTGTTTGGTTTCTGCCCTCAGCCTCCCCTGGCTTAAGTTACTAATATCAGACTGGATGAAGATTTGGCAATAGAATTTGATGCTGCTGTTAGAGCTTCTTTCCTTTCTGGATATGTGCCCATGCCTTTGAAATGTCATGGGTCTGTAACTGGCAAATAAATACCCACAAAATTGAAGCACAGATGTAGGCATAAGCTCAAGGGGGTGAATAGAAACAGCACCTGACAATGCTACTGCAGTATCACAAGGCCCTGAGTTGCTATTTTTGGTCATCTGGCCATGACCCGGCATGTTCTAAAAGGCTCACATGCAGGACTGGCCCTGCCATTAGGCAAAGTGAGGCAGTTGTTGCAGCAGATGCTGGGAAGTGTTGGGAGAAAGTGGTTGCGCCCCCCTCCCCTGTGGTTGTTTCTTTTGATTCCCCCAACTATTAGAAATCAAAGCAGTGTGCACACACAGACAATGTACAGTTGCCTTGTGCCCCTTCCCATGCAAGCTTGCTGCCCTCAGGTGCAGTGGAAAATGCTATCTTGCAAACGTTGAAGCAATATGCAGTTGCTCCTCCATTTGGATTCTGTTGGTAGAATGGGAGACAAGGGTGGGAAGTTGGATTGTTGTCGCATCAGCTTCTGGCAGCAAAATTATGCTCCTGAGAACAAGGTATCTAATTGTAACTTGCATTTTTTTAAAAATCTACCTCTGAATGAAAAAGAAATGAATGCTTCTTGCAAAAGAAGAATCTTCTGAAGTTGAATAAATTAAATACATTGAAGGAGAGATTCTGTGTTAAAGGGAAATTCTAGTTAGCAGAGGGCAGAAAGTTGGCTTCTTTGTTCTCCAAAGCTGTACTTGGATAGAATCCACATTGCCTCAGAGTTTCTGAATGCAGCCTTTTATGTAGCAGTTATGTAGTTAGCTTGATATTGAATCAAATCTCTGGCATGGCAAGTTTTGCTGAGGTGCAAAGAGTCAAGTACAATTGTTTGATCTGGCTACAAAATCAAGAGAAACTTTTGAAACTTGAATATGCTCACCCCTCCCCCAGTATGTTCTGACAATTTGGTATAGTTTATGATTATGCTTTGTCCTGGAGCAGAAATCTTTACTTATGACCAAGGGAGAGTCTTCTGTGGAACCCACTCAAAGTGAGTATCACATTAAAATACATCTCTCTCTGTGTGAGTGCATGTGTGCCCATGTGCGTTGAGCCATGACAGTTCAAGTGGTATCATTGTGTAGTGTGGATACACCAAAGGTAGTAGCAGAAACTCCAGGGATGGGGGGTCTGCTTCTCTTTATCCTCATACAGGAAATGTGAAAGGAGATCTTAAAGAAAAGGTTTAATGCAGCCATTTTGGAATAATGAAAACTTCATTCCAGCACTGCAGGCTCATTTGAAAGTACAGCAGGACCCCTGTATTCACTGAGTCATTACCCACTGATTCAATTATCCACGGGACACAAAACAGCATACCTACCATAGAGTCTTCCTAGAAAATATGTCCTCTCTAGCCATTTTCTAGGTCTTCCAAGGCAACTCTATGGTATTTTAAACCAGAAGTCCCATTATTTTCAATGCCATCTGCTATTATGCACAGTTCTTGGTATCCACGCTCTCCTCAGAACCAATCCCCAGTGGATATGGGGTCCTATAGTAACCTGTTGTGTTGGTGTTTTCTAGCAGCTCTCATCCCTGCCAATACTTTTTGATAAACTTGAAATCTAGGTGTTTTCCCCTCAACAGAGTGAAGTGAGGAACTAAATTGAATTCCACTCTTGGATGATTCCTGTCTCTGGAACACTAACATACTCATTACTCTTCCCCTCTCTGGTTCATGCTTTGTTAGTTGGTTATGTTTTCTGAGGCTTATATTTCTGTAAATAGTTCTTATCTGTCTGTGTCTCCCCTTTCCTGTAGAATCATTACTGCCAAGCCCCATAAGTGAATTTATTTATGAAGTCTTAATAATTTGGACTCTGCGGTATACAGAGGTACTGTGGAGATTTCCCTAGAGTCTTGCACCGTTTCCAGATTCTGTTCCCTTTGAGATCTCCCATCAAATGTCCAGGGATCTATTCAACAAGCTCATGATAAAAAGGCAGCACTCTGCACCTTAGAATTTTGCCCCCTTCCCACCATGGACTACACTTCCCAGAATCCCCCACTCAGGATGGCCACAGACCATGCTGGCTCAGGAATTGTGTTATTAAAAAAGAAGAACAGCTGGCACTCAACCAGCTTGACTTCTTTAACCACAAACCAGTTAAAATGCCAGTGACCTAACTGAATGAAAAAGGTCTCTGCCTGCTTTTAGAAGGACAACAGAGAAGGAGCCAGCCTACACTTTAGTGGCAGGAAGTTCCAGAGGAGAGTGGCTATTGAGAATGCTCTTATTATTTTCCCACCAGTCCTGCCTCTTGATGTTGATGGGTCTGAGATAAGAACCAGGTATTATCAAATGGCCCTTATCTCAGACCCATCAGCACCAGACAGCAAGCCCACGTGGTGTAGTGCTTTGAGCACTGGGCTATGTTTCTAGAGACCAGGGTTTGAATCCCCTCTCATTTGTGGAAACCCACTGGGTGACCTTGGGCAAATCACACACTCTCAGTTTCAGAGGAAGGCAAAGGCAAATCTTGCCAAGAAAAGCCTGTGATAGGTTCACTATAGGATCTCCATAAGTCAGAAATTACTCAAAGGCACACAACAACCTTATCAAATGGCTAGTAATGTCAATGTCATGTGGAGGGTGACAGTTGACAAACAGCCTGGGTTCAGAGTTCCTTTGCTGGTCAGAGATTTCTTAGATTGCTAGAGCTTTGTGGTATGAACATAGATATGTTGTAGGATTGAGATAGTTTTACAGATTGCCAAGTAGCGTGAATCAATGAGAGCTAGCACATGTTTCTCAGTTCCCACAACAAAGGGCATTAAGAAAGGCAATACTGGAAGGAGAAAAGAGAGTGGTGCAGGAAGAGACTTAAAAGATATTGGGAGCATTAGGACAGAGAGAAATCCAGTGCAGATGGAAGTTGCCAGACGAGAACAGAAGAGCTTCTAAAAATCTGTATATTTAGCTCAGTGAGGTATATACACAGATATCTACAGCCAGATTAGTCGCTTCAACCCCTCCTCAATAGAGTGAGTCATCAGCTCTGAGATCTAAAGTTAGGCTCATGTCACAGCTTTATTTTTTCGTTCTCTCTTTCTTTTATTCTCTTGCTATTTTCAAAGGTGTGGGAAAAACCAAGCATTAAATTCTGGAAGCAAACATGCACACCACAACCACCCTGCTGCCAGCCATGGTGGGTGGTAGCAACAACTGCATGCTGGTTTGCTGGGCTTTGCATGCAAAGACAGCTCTTGTATCGAGCTGGGATGCACCCTGACCTTCAGCAGCTTGGTATCCTTGTATGTTCATCCCTGTAGTTGCATGCACAATAGCTATGACTCATAGGTGCTCAAGCTGCTGTGCATAATAAACTGAGGGATTTGTTGGGGGCCAGGATGGTTTCAAAATCTTGGGGGCTACAGAGAAAATATCACTGCCATCATAACTAACCTTGAATTTATTCTCAGACCCTATATATAGCTCCTCCTACTTTTACCCCATGGAGAATCAAGAGAAACATATTCATCTGTTTAACACAGAGAGGCAGGGGCAAGACAATCTAGTTCAGAAAGGAGGAGAGGATGTACACCTAATGCTAATTCAGAATTTTGTTCCTGGAGATTGCCACTAACTTGAGCCTTTCCCATTCACTGTATCTGATACTGACTTAATCCCATGGTACAATGACTATCCATACTCCTTGGTGTTGCAGGTGGTGGTTGATAAAGAACTACTGCAGCTGCCGCCATACAGTCTCCAGAGCAAGTTATGGGTTACAGTGCTATAGTGTAACCAAGACTCATGAGGTCAATGTGTGAAGTCCTTTAGATTAGCAGGGATAATGATGGCATCTACTGCTTCTTGTCTCAGGTTCTGCCGTTGCTTCTGAATTTAGCTGCAATGTTCACAATAGCTGGGGAGGGATAGATTTTCCCAGCAATAATATGGTTGTGACCTGTCCTTGTTGTAACTAGGGCCTAAGGGCACCAGATCCTGTCTGATCTTGGAAGCGAAGCAGGGTCAGCTCTGGTTAGTACTTGGATTGGATACATCCAACGAATACCTGGTGCAATGAATATTTCAGAGGAAGGAACTAGCCAAACCACGTCTGAGTATTCCTTGCCTAAGGAACCAGTGCGGCATAGTGGTTTGAGCATTGGACTATGACTCTGGAGACCAGGGTTCAAATCTTTGTTGGGCCATGAAAACCCACTGGGTGACCTTGGGGAAATCACACACTCTCAGCATTTAGAAAACTTGTGATACAGATCACCTAAAGTTGGAAACGATTCGAAGGCACACAACAACAATAAGGAAACCCTACAAAATTAATGGGGTTCCCATAAGTCGAC
This sequence comes from Gambelia wislizenii, assembly GCA_030847615.1. Lineage (NCBI taxonomy): Eukaryota > Metazoa > Chordata > Lepidosauria > Squamata > Crotaphytidae > Gambelia > Gambelia wislizenii. The sequence continues at coordinate 223,588,350 of JAUMIR010000005.1, read as the reverse complement.
AGGTAATTTGAAGGCACATACACACCCATCCTTATTGTAATGCACATTTGGGGTGACTTTTGCACTACATAATCAGAGTGCTATAATACGACTTTAACTGCTATTGCTGCATCCTATGGAATGCTGTAGATTGTTGAAGCACTAAAGCTTTTGGGCCGAGTATTCTAAATATTCCTCCCTAATCAGTAAATCCCAGGATTCTGTTGGATGCTGCAACAGCAGTTAAAATTGGTTTTATGAATGGGGTAAGATTTAGAAACAAAGACAACTAAAAAAATATCTCAATATGGATAAAAGAAAATTATTATTTTCTCTGCTGCTCCAGAGACTGGGACAAGGAGCAATGGGTTCAAACTACAGGAAAAGAGATTCCACCTAAACATTAGGAAGAACTTCCTGACAGTAAGAGCTGTTTGGAAGTAGAATACACTCTCTCGGAGCATGGTGGGGTCTCCTTCTTTGGAGGTCTTTAAACAGAGGCTGGATGGCCATCTGTCGGGGATGCTTTGATTGTGTATTCCTGCATGGCAGAATGGGGTTGGACTGGATGGCCCCCGTGGTCTCTTCCAACTCTGATTCTATGATACGTACAGTTCTATGATTATAAAATAATATGGAGATAGTATTTGACACCAGCAAGATTGCATAATATAGATAAGAATAACTCTAAATATTGTTGGAGAGGTTGTCAAGAAATAGGTACATATATGGATATGTGGTAAAATTGTAAATATGTACAGCAGTTTTGGGAAATGGGCTTTATAGAAATAGAGAATATTTTGAATATAAATATAGAAAGGAAACCGAGTATAGCATTGATGTCAATTTATAATGGAGAGAATGGGAATCAAGCAGAAAAGGATTTAATAACAAATTTATTAACAGCAGCAAGATTAATTATAGCAAGATACTGGAAAATTCAAATAAATATACAAGTGGAGGAGTGGTAAAAAGAAGTTTGGGAAATAGCAATAAATGATAAGTTAACATGTAGAATTAAAGTAAGAAGAGAAATATGGAAAGAAAGTGATTTTGATAAAATTTGGAAAGTATTTGTTAAATAAGTATTACAGACAAAGGTTACTTCCACGAGAAGAAATGAGATTCTGGAATGAATACGGTGTGTGTGTGTGTGTAGGGGAATTAATATTCTTGAAAAGAATCATAGTAAAGAACTTATGTTAACTTTTGAAATTAGTTAATAGAAATATTGTTATGTTTATGGTAATATTATGTGCTTTCGTAAATAAGTATTGTCCTCCTCTGGCTTTTCTTCGCAAACGAAGATTCAGGAAGGACTCATCCCGCGCCTTCTGCAAGCGCGCTGATGACTAAAAAGGCCAATCCGAGATAAACAAGTCCGGTTGCAAAAAGCGCAGCAGAAGGTCTCCTTGGGTGATGTTTTTGGGTTGTGATTCTTTCTGCGTTGTCGTTTCTCTTCAAGACTTGTTCGTCGTGAGTTCTCAAATAAGGCTGCAGCATTGTGGATATTGCGTCTCCATGCCTCCCGATGTGAGGCCAGGGCGGACCACTGTTGGTGATCAATTTGGCCAAGCCTGAGATGTTGTTTCAGGGAGTCTTTGTATCGCTTTTTTGGAGCGCCCCTCTTACGCTGACCCGTGGCGAGTTCACCGTAGAGTAGTATTTTTGGGAGGCGATGGTCCTCCATCCTAGAAACGTGCCCTGCCCAGCGCAGCTGTGTTCTCAATATCATGGCCTCAATGCTGGTGATCCCTGCTTGTTCAAGGACAGCAACATTCGTCACATAGTCAGTCCAGTGTATATTTAGGATTGTGCGTAGACAGCGCTGATGAAAGCGCTCGAGGAGTTGTAGGTGGTGGCGATAGGTAACCCATGTTTCAGATCCATAAAGGAGGATAGACAGTACGATGGCTCTATACACACTGATTTTTGTGCTTTGCCTCAGGTGTTTATTGCTCCAGACTCTTTTGTGAAGTCTTCCAAATGCACTATATGCCTTTGCTAATCTGTGATCGATCTTTTTGTCAATCTTGGCATCTGAGGAGATGATGCTTCCCAGGTAGGTGAACTGCTGAACGGACTTGAGCACTGATTTGCCGACGGCAATGTGGGGGTGGTGGTGTTCGTCCTGTGGTGCAGGCTGGTAAAGAACTTCTGTTTTCTTCAGGTTGACTTCTAGCCCAAACAGCTCTGCAGCTGTTGCAAAGCAGGACGTTAGGCGCTGCAGAGCTGCTTCTGTGTGGGCAACAAGGGCAGCATCATCGGCGAAGAGCAGCTCACGGACTAGATAGTTTAGAGTCTTAGTGTGAGCCCTCAGACGGCTTAAGTTAAACAAGCTACCATCAGTACGGTAGCGTATATAGATGCCGTCGTCTTCTTCAAGCTCTGCCATAGCCCTTTGGAGCATCGTGCTAAAGAAGATTGTAAATAAAGTTGGTGCAAGAACACAACCTTGCTTCACTCCATTAGTTATTAGAAAGGGCTCTGAAAGAGCATCGCCATATCTGACTTGACCACGCTGGCCCTCGTGTAGCAAGATAATCATTTTAAGGAATTTGGGGGGACATCCTAGTTTTTCCAGGATCTGCCACAGACCTTTTCTACTTACAGTGTCAAAGGCTTTGGTGAGGTCGACAAATGTTACATAGAGACCCTTGTTCTGCTCCCTACATTTTTCTTGCAGTTGCCTAAGGGCAAATACCATGTCTGTAGTACTCCTATTGGCTCTGAAGCCACATTGGCTTTCAGGGAGAAGTTCTTCTGCAATAGCAGGAACTAATCTGTTCAGGAGTATCCTTGCAAGGATTTTTCCAGCAATAGAGAGCAGTGTTATGCCTCGATAGTTTGAGCAGTCGGATTTTGCTCCTTTTTTCTTGTACAGGGTGATGATGACTGCATCTCGGAGGTCTGATGGCAGTTCCCCTTTTTCCCAGCAATTCACAAGGAATTCGTGGAATTTTTCGTGGAGTGCATGACCTCCGTGTTTCCAAACTTCAGGTGGGATTCCATCAATCCCAGCTGCCTTGCCGTTTTTCATCTGCTGTATGGCCATAAGGGTCTCTTCCAAAGTGGGAGCTATGTCCAATTCATTTTTCATTGGTTTTTGTATCATATATTGGATAGCTGAGGCTTGGACTACTCGGTTGGCGCTAAAGAGACTTTGAAAATGTTCAGCCCAGCGATTTAGGATGGAGGCTTTATCAGTAATTAATGTTTGACCATCTGTACTGTATAAGGAGCTTTGGACCTGATAAGTAGGTCCAAACACTGCTTTAAGAGCTTCATAAAATCCTCTATGATCACCCAGATCTGCACAGCGTTGTGTCTTTTCTGCTAAATTGATCCACCACTTGTTCTGCATGTCTCGGAGTTTTTGTTGTAGTTTGCTACATGTGAGGCGGAAAGCTGCTTTTCTTACATGACAGGTTGGCTGGGCGAGGTATGCCTGGTGAGCAGCTCTCTTCCTTGCCAACAGCTCCTGGATCTCTTGGTTGTTTTCATCAAACCAGTCTTGATTTTTCTTGTGGGAGAACCCGAGGGATTCTTCTGCAGACTGGAGGATACTGTTTTTGATATGTTGCCAAAGCACTGTAGGAGAAGGATCTGTAGGATGGTCTTCAAGTTTCGTTTGTAGGTTTGCCTGGAAGTTTTCTCTCATGGTAGCTTGTTGAAGATTGTTGACTTGGAGCCTCTTCTTTAAGATGCCACCCCTCTTAGGTTTGAACTTAAGATGAAGATTTAGTTTACATCTGACGAGGCGATGATCTGTTTGGCATTCTGCACTGGGCATCACTCGGGTATGACGGACATCACGAATGTCTCTCTGACGGACTAGAACGTAGTCAATGAGGTGCCAATGTTTGGATCGGGGATGCATCCAATGTTTGGATCGGGGATGATTGGATATTATAATGTATGATTATAAAATTGATTTAAAAATTATGAAAAAAAATGGTTTTAGCTGTGGGAATTGTCATGATGAGCATGTGCATTTCAAAATTTATCATTATTCAGTGCTAAAGCAAGAGCATGGGGAAATGCTGTATGGATATACTTTTTGAAGGAAAAGAGGGAATGCTCATAAAAGCTGAAGAAGGAAAAAGGCATGTCGTCTATGTAAAACCAAATCAAATCTCCCCCACCCCCGCTGAGCAATATTCCTTGGCCTTACCAAGATTTTCCCTCATATGACTTAGAAACATTTTTGAGTAATGTGAAGTCGAAGGCTTTCCCTGCCGGCATCCATAGATTTTCCTTGGAAAAATCCAAGGAAAATCTATTTTTGAGTAAGATTTCAAAATAATACTAGCAAGGTTGGATGACAGAACAATCCTGAAGATGCTGTTGAGTCAGTGCACCTATTCACACTACACAATTATGGCAGTATATTCCACTTTAATTGCTATGGCAACATCTCATGGAATTCTGGGATTTGCAGTTTAGGGAGGGGCAATTAACACTCTCAGCCAGAGAGCTCTTTTGGTGCCTCACCAAACTACAAACCCCAGGATCCATAGGGTGCAGCCGTGGCAGTTAAAATGGAATCATGGTACTATAAAGTAGCGTGAATGGGCCTGCTGTATCCCTCTTTCTCTCTCTTCTCACAGTTTTTAGATCATATTTCTTCTACTCTGCCTCCCCATCTCCCAATCTCATCTCATATCTCTCCCCCCACCCACTGCATCTTCACCACCCTCTTTTTCTGCTCATCTTTCTCTCATTCTGTCATATTGATATTCATGCATGAATAAATTCAATTCAGTTGCATTTCTCTTCCCCCACCTTAAGGAGCTTGCTGGTGAATTGAAGACATTTGAAATCATAATGCTCTGATTTATCATTTGTGGAACAGAATTGAAATGCTTCTCTCTCTGCCAGTCCTGTCAAGTCAAAATATGACACTGGTCTTTCTAGGAGTAGGTGGGGGGCTGGGAGAAGTAAGAGCTATGCACCTTTATAACAAGGAACACAGGGGACCAGAGCAAATGGGTACAGTGAGATGGCACAATCTTCATACAAGGACTGTCCACACCTTGAACTTCATGGAGCCTCTCCAGGAAAAAAAGAAAAAAGTATCTGAAAGTCCCAGGTTTTGTTCCTGTACAAACTGATTTTATTTCAGAGATCTACATTATGTTTTCCCCATCTTGAACTATTCCTAGGGAACTGCTGGCATTCCAAGGACTTTTTATTCTTACTCCCCAGGTCAGTTTAAATTAACCCCATCTTTCCCAAGATGGAATGTACCTCTCCATGGCTGTCAGTTTGCATTATACCAGAACTAGCTAAGATGGCTTCCACCAAAAAAACAAAGAGATTGTGTCCAGGACCCAGATTCAACAGAGATTAGGTGAGGGAAAGAGAAATGCCAGCAATAAAATAAAAATGACCCTAATGCTTAAATGGTGTAATATTGCTAAAACACTTTTAACATTTTAACTATAACTTCCGAATAATAGTTTTAAAATGCTCACTGGAAACTGGTGAAAGTCAGTTTCTGAAATGTTTCCTGAGTCTAGATGTGACACGTGATCAGTGGGAGGGGGAGGAGGAAGAAAACAAGGGAGGGGGGAGTGAGGGAAACCAAGGCTATTTCAAAAAGAAGTTTGGATGCAAAACCATGAATGTACAGGTAAAAACAAAACAAAAAGAATGGGAAAGTCTTAATACTGCCAGAGATTTCCCTCCCTTTCTGGATAAGCCTATGGAGGGGTATGGCCAACTGCAAGCAACCTCACATGAACATCAACAGTTTACTGATTCGATGAGAAAAGGCTAGTGTTATCCGAAAGATGAGAGACATGGAGAGCCTGTTGAAGTGTGCATAAGGAGGTGGGATTGACATCTTTACGCAGGGAAGTAACACCTCCCGTTTCATTTCAGAACCAATCTGTTTCTGGATTTGTTATAGTCTTTTGTATAGATTAGATTGCATTTATTGTTTATACTGTTATGGTACACTACTTTGGGGGCCAAATTTAATGGCACAGAAGGCTGTTTATAAATTATAAATAAATAATCCATTTTGAATGGGGGAAGCATTTTGTGTAGATTCTACAGTTGTATGCTGCTCTGAATCAAGATCAAACTCTGTATCTATCGTTTACTAGTGAGCATTAAACAAGGTGAGGGCACTGCAGTTCAATAATGAAAAATATGAAGGTCCAGTAATAGGCAGAACAAAATGTTTTGCTTCTTATACGATGATTGTAGCAACTAGGAGATCGCCAGTTTACACAGCTGCATGTCAACAATTTAGTCCTGATGAACATGTTTGAGCTGAGAAGTAGCAGCAAAGGGCTGGCTAGAATGATTTAATCAAGTTGGGAACAACTTGAAGGCACACAACAACAAAATATACATAACAGATCTAAATTGTCAAGAAAAAAGCATGGTTTAAGGCAAGTGTGCCAATTTGGCACCGATATATTATTGAATAGGCCTGCACAACTACTACCTGGTTCTGTATTTATTTTTATTTACTTTTATTTATTTATACTGCACTCTTCAGCCACGAAGGCTCTCAGAGTGGCTTACAAACTGTTAAGCAATAGCACCTAAACATCTACACTGCTTTTATAGTGCATTAGGCACTTTCTGAGCAGTTTCCAATGTGTGTTAGCTAATTGCCCCCACAAGCTGGGTACTCATTTTACCGACCTATGGAAGGCTGGAAGGCTGAGTGAACCTTGGAGCCCTTGGGATTGAACTTGCAACATTGTGGCTGCAGTACCGGCCTTAACCACTGTGCCACCAGAGCTCCCTTTATATGTATAACATACAAAACATAACTGATTGACAATGAAATGAAACTTCTTTTGCAGCATGCAAGCATTATGCAAGGCCTTTTGTTCATACAACCCACAAGCTTTTTTGCATTGCAGAATATCTGCATGAGAGAAATTTCTGCTTGGCTATGAGTAGAGTTCATCATGGCAATACAGGCTTATCTACCAGTAGTTTTTAGCATGTTTTAAAGATGTGATGTTAGTCTGTGCACATATAAAAACTGTAAGTCAAAGTATGTGTATGAGAGAGAGAAAGAAAAAGAGATAGGGAAAAAATGTTTACTTGTGTTGCTTTACATTATGTGGACTATACAAAGGAGGATGTAGGTTACATTGGTATACATGCAGGTTCTAATGTCCAGCACAGAGCGTGGAAACACCAATTTACAAACAATATAGTTAACTGTAACTAATTACTTTTTGGTGGTGGTGGTGGGGAATAGTGCCATTCTTTTATCTATCCAATGGTTGGCTACCCCTTTCAAAAAACAACAAATAATGGTAATGGAAAACTGATGAGGAGTGAACCTAGCAGAAAAACAAATTACTTTTAAAACATTGTAGCAAGTAACAGCAATGGGTAACTTTTAAAAATATTCTAATGAGCTGGAAAAGATTACAGCTGCTCCGATATAAAATATCATGTATTATATAATATAGAATATAATGTATTTAATATCAGAGCTGCTAAAGGAGGCCAAGACCAATATAAAATAAAACATTAAAACTAACACTTTAATATTTCTGAGGGTTTTTTTTTTAGTGACTTGAATAAATATATGATTTAGGTGATCAACTGCTCTTTCCCTGGATCAAGACCAACATCTGCTGTATGCTGCTCTAAAAATCCACACCCTCCCTCTATACATAGCAAATGCAGTTGGACCTCCACATTCGCTGGGGTTAGGGGCACAGGACTGCTGTGAAGATGGAAAAGTTGCAAATATTTCTAGGCCCCCCAAACCATATTTAACAAACACAAAAAGTATCATCTGTGGATTCAACCCACCCTGGAAGCCTTTGAGGGAGTGGGGTTCCTTCACAAGGCAGAAGTGAGTGGCTGGCAGGGCTTTCTGCTATCTCCACTGCTGCCCTGCGCCATTTTTATTAGGGGCTTACAAGCTTCGCCACATGTTCACTGTCTTTCTCAGTCTTGCAAGGCTTGCAGTTCTATTAAAAATGGCATAGGGCAGCAGCGGAGGTGGCAGCAAATAATCCATGAATAATCAAATCTGTAAATGTTAAATCTGCAAATGTGGAGAGCCGACTGTAGTTGCTTATTGTACGCTGTAAGCTCATAGATGGTTCCTGTCTGTTTGATGTCTGATGTATTTTGATAGTTCTTCCCATGATGAGTGACCCATCAAGTTGGTAATATACATGTACACAGGGTTTGGGAAGTGCAATCTTCCCAAATAGGGTTGCCAATTTTCTTTCCAACCCCAGGGAGGCTCTACAAGTCTGATAGCTGGATGAGAGGTGGACATTTGTCCAGTGAAGCTTTTCTTAACAGGGCAAGAGAGCTATGACTGTTGACTATCTAGCTGTCACTAATTTCTTAATAGCATAGTACTTCTGTCTGAAAAGAGAGCAGGAAACCTTTCTTCACCTGGAATTTTGTTAAAACAGATAAGCTGGCTACTTGATGAATCTGTTCATAGGTTGCATAGTTTTACAGTGCTAGTAGGGGATGGAATGTTTGAGTGTGTCCTGCTTAAAATGCTCCCCTCTACACATGAGCATAACTACAGGGGCAGCCAAATGAGGGCATTGCCCCTCAGTAAGAATTCTTCTCCCCACCCTATGAAATTTTCCCTCAGTCCACAGATTTCTAGCACTGGAGAGAGTGAAACATTGAAAACTGTTCACACCTAGATTGCCATATTCTCCAACCATCTTGATTTGGCAGGGACAGCCCCAGTTAATTCTCTGTCATCTCATTTAGAGTTATAGGATCATAGAGTTGGAAGAGACCACAAGGGCCATCCAGTCCAATCCCCTGCTGTGCAGGAATACACAATCAAAGCATTCCTGACTGATGACCATGCAGCCTCTTTTTCAGCTGCTTTTCAAATGTCCATGTTTCTCTCTACTCCTCCCGCTTTCTTTTTGCTCTCATCTTGTGTTATTTGCTTATTTATCAGTAAGAAAATGGAGCAAGGGACTAAGAGGAATCATAGAATCATAGAATCATAGAACTGCAGAGTTGGAAGAGACCACGAGGGCCATCCAGTCCAACCCCCTGCCATGCAGGAAATCACAATCAAAGCATCCCTGACAGATGGCCATCCAGCCTCTGTTTAAAGACCTCCAAGGAAGGAACAATGCAGGCCTCCTTTCCCCTGGGTAGGAGCCTGGACTTGGTATTTTTCTGAAAGAGTAGTGAGCACTAGCCTTCCCACCCACCCCCAAGTTCTTTTTTCACTGTCGAGGTGAAACTGCACTCACACTTCTGTTTTATGTGAGAATGGGATATTCAAGTAAAGGCGTGTTTAATACTAACCAATTATCTTGTCCATTTTGACTGTGAGATTCACCTTAATATCTTGTTCACACGGGTTGGATTTGGTTTCTCACATAACAAGCAAGAATGTAATCAACTGAGGAGAGAGGCGGGTAATGAAATAACTCTTGAGGAAACCTCCCTTTCTTGATGGTGTAAACAAACTGATAGTCTAAAGGACTGGATTTTTGTTTTTAACTTTCTCTGCTTTTCTTATTGGATTAAGAAGGCTTAATTCAATAGTCTGTATAGCTGATTTCAATCTCTGGATGCCAAGCAGTTTACAAGACAAAAGAGTAGTTTAACACCATGTCTAAAAGAAAAAAAAATGCCTCAAATTGGTGTGCTAATTCGATGGCTGGTAGCCCATCCTGCTAAGGATTTAAAGCACTGCTTTGTCCTACAGCTTTCAATTGGAAAAAATTACCATTCCCAGTGCACTGAAAATTGAGCAGAAATTTTAGGAGTGCGGAAAGAGACCTATCTAGAATCAGAATCACATCAAGAATGTTTAGATTGACATCTAGAGTCAGAGATGCTTGCTGGTGGACACCTGTGTACTCTGTCAAAAATATTTGCATGACTTCAGTTATTTCAGTGCCAAGAAATGCCATAATACTGTTAATAAGTTATTTCTTCCAAACGGAGCATGTAAAATATACTGTAAGCCTTGGCTTTCCCACTTCTGGGTCTAAAACAGCACCCCCCACCAAAAAACTCATAAAAGTGCCCCCATCCCCCCCAAGGCAAAAAATAAATCTGTGAAGGAGCTTTGAGATGCACCTTCCCCACCCCTGGTCTGGATGCTTGATGCCAAGATTCTTTAGGAAATCAGTGATAAAGAAGGGTGTGGTGTAGTTGTTTGAGTGTTGGATTAGAACTTTCAGAGACTGGAGTTTGAATTCTCACTTGATCATGGAAACTCACCAGGTGACCTTGGGCAAGTCCTCCTAAGAGGAAGGCAAATGTGACTCCCCTCTGAACAAATTTTTGTCAAGAAAACCCCGTTATAAGATCACCTTAGGATTGCAAGTCAGAAATGACTTGAAAGCACACAACAACAACAACAACAACAGAGAAGAAACTTTATTAAAAGACAATTTCCTTTCTTGTAGTTTTAAGCCACTGATCCTTATTTTGTGCTTGGTGCATATTACAGCTTCTTCCTCTTCTTAGAATCTTCTTAGAATCATAAGAGTTGGAAGAGATCACAACCCTCTGCCAACCCTCTGCCAATTTTTTGGCTCCAGGGACCATAGAATCATAGAATCATAGAATTGCAGAGTTGGAAGAGACCACGAGGGCCATCCAGTCCAACCCTCCTGCCACGCAGGAAATCTTGATCAAAGCATCCCCGACAGATGGCAATCCAGCCTCTGTTTAAAGACCTCCAAGGAAGGAGACCCCACTACGCTCCGAGGGAGTGCGTTCCACTGCCGAACAGCTCTTACTGTCAGAAAGTTCCTCCTCATGTTGAGGTGGAATCTCTGCTCCTGGAGCTTGCATCCATTGCTCCTGTTCCAGTCTCTGGAGCAGCAGAAAACAAGCCTGCTCCATCCTCAGCGTGACATCCCCTCAAATACTTAAACAAGGCTATCATATCGCCTCTTAACCGTCTTTTTTCCAGGCTAAACATACCCAGCTCCCTAAGTCTCTCCTCATAAGGCATCGTTTCCAGACCTTTCACCATTTTAGTTGCCCTTCTCTGGACACGCTCCAATTTGTCAATATCCTTTTTGAATTGTGGTACCCAGAACTGGACACAGTATTCTAAGTGAGGTCTGACCAAGGCAGAATAGAGTGGCACTATTACTTCCCTTGATCTAGACACTATACTTCTATTGATACAGCCCAAAATTGCATTGGCCTTTTTAGCTGCCGCATCACACTGTTGGCTCATGTTCAACTTGTGGTCTACTAGGACTCCTAGGTCCCTTTCGCACGTAGTCTCATTCAGCCAGGTCTCTCCCATCCTATATTTATGCATTTCATTTTTCTGCCCTAAATGCAGTACTTTACATTTCTCCGTATTGAATTTCATTTTGTTAGCTTTGGCCCAGCTCTCCAGTTTAATGGAAGACAATTTTTCCACAGACCGGGGAGGGGGGGGAGAGGGGATAAAAAAATGTGGGCCCTTCAAAAGGATCCAAGATCTTTTTTATATGAAAAACCTTTCTATCCCAATTTTTCTCTTGGACCCCATTTAAAGGTTACCACCATATACTGAATAGATTCTAGAACTATTTATCTGCTTATTGCATTTACATGCCACCTTTCTCCTGGTGAGGGACCCAAGGTGGCTCAGAAAAAGTAAAACATTTTTAGAGCATAGCAATAAAATTAAAATACAATTAAAATATTGCCATTTTCAAAATCATACTGTAAACAATATAAAATCATGTAAAACAGAGAAAAGTTAAAGCTAGGGAGCCTCTTTCAGCCCAAAGGCAAAATTCAATTTCAAGGAATTTCTTGTGGGCCACACTTCACTGGTGGATGGCAAAAGGGAAGGCAGTAGCTATTGGGGGAGCTGCTTGGAAAAGGGAGGGGGAATCCCAGGTGGCTCCTGCCTCCCCTTTGTAGCTGGCATCAGAACCGGAGGCCGCTGTCAGGAAGGATAAAGGTTTTTCAAACCTAATATCAAAATGAGTCCTTCTCGGATAAAAACAGTGGAGATGTCTTTACATACAAAAAGATAGCTGTGACTTACTGAGGGAGGCTGGAGTGAGCAGCTACTGCCCAGCATAGAAGAGAAGGTTGCTTGCTGTGTCTTCTCTTCTCTTCCCTTTCAAGCAGTAACCAGACAGCCAGGCTGAAAGAGAGGCTGCTGTAGCTTCACGCCAAACCAGTCTTGTTGCATTTACATGCCACCTTTCTCCTGGTGAGGGACCCAAGGTGGCTCACAAAAAGTAAAACATTTTTAGAGCATAGCAATAAAATTAAAATACAATTAAATGCATGATAGGCTTTTTGCAAGGTTTTTGCAAGCTCTGTAAGACTTTTTGCAAGCTTTTTATAATGCTTGAAAGGGAGCGAACAGAGCTTGCAAAAAGCAGCAACCAGGAAGCCAGGGTCAGGCTGACTGCCAATTCGATACCTCACGTGTGGCCCAGTCCCTAACAGAAGGCGGACCAGTACCAGTCCAGGGACTGGTGGTTGGGGACCCCTGTGCTAGACAACCGAATTCAAGAAGTGCTTACGACATCAAGAAAACCACCCACTAGACGTTCCTATGCCCACAAATAGCAACACTTCTGCACCTTCGCCCAGAGTTCTCACCTCCCTACTTCCCCTACCGACACCCGTACAGTCATGTCATTTCTCCTTCGCCTTCGAGACAGCAACCTAGCCCAGTCATCCATCAAGGTATTCCTTGCAGCCATAGTCACTCATCAACCGGACTCTCACCCGGCTGCCTCTGTTTTGTGACTCGATCATAAAATGGTTTCTTAAAGACTTGTCTAAACTTTATCCACGAGTCTGCAACCCTGTTCCTTCCTGTCATTTTCTTTAGTCCTATCACAACTCATGAACAAACTGTTAAAGCCCATGGCTTCCATTGACCTATGCATCCTCACCTTGAAGACCATTTTCTTGATGGCAGTTACGTCAGCCAAAAGGTGAGTGAACTCTGCACCTTGCATGCTGACCACCTTTATTTTGTCTTCCACTGTGACAAGGGAGATTTTCACACGCCGAAAATATCGCTGCCAGAAACCTTTAGCACACCACTGCTGGCCTACTTTGAACAGATTTATGCTACCACAGTTCCTGTGGATTTCAGTGGAAATGTAAATATTTCTGTCCCAGAAGCAGCGCCGCGGTTCGCACGCTCACCTCCCTCTCCCATTGTTCCGTCGTCCTCGCTTTGGGTTTTTTCCTCCCTCTTCCGGAATATTTTACTAACGGGAGTTTGCCGTTAATAAAATATTCCGGAAGAGAGAGGAAAAAACCGCGGCGCGAACCGCGGTGCTGCTTCCGGGACAGAAATATTTCTGTCCCGGTTTCTGGCAGCGATATTTTCGGCGTGTGAAAATCTCCTAGGTCACACTCTGCTTTGACCCAGCTTTCCTCACCAAGGTAGCCTCTGGTTACCACCTCAACTGGGACATCATCCTCCCAGCATTCTTTCATAACCCGATGTCAGACCTGGAATGAGCCTTGTACACCTTGGATGTCTGCCGTGCCCTGGCATACTGCACTATCCAAATGGCTGCCATCCAGAGGTCCCCTCGCCTCTTCGTTTGCTATGAAAGATGGCATTCCAGCTCCCCAATTTCCTCCCAGAGACTCTCCCACTGGGTGGTCGATCCAATCAATCTAGTGTACCAATTAGCTAAGAAGCCACAACCACTCCATCTTCAGTCCCATTCCATTTGGGCCATCACCACAACTCAAGTGTAGTTCAGAGGTATCTTCTTGCCTGAAGTCTGCAAGCAGTGACCTGGTCTCAACTGTCCACGTTCATTCACCACTACCTTTCTGACTGGTGAGAGGAGATGTGTGCTTTGGCCAGGCAGTGCTTTCTTCCATCTTTGGCTGACCTGTTCTCCTCCACTGGTGAGCTTGCTAGTCTCTCAATTGTGTGAGGCACAAAGAGCACAAAGAAGGACAGGTTGCTTACCTGTAACTAGTTCTTCAAGTGGTCATCTGTGCCCTCACACAAACCTGCCCTCCTCCCCTCTTTCTCGCAGATCGACCACATTCTTATGACAGACTCCAGAACTGAGGGGAGTAATTTTTGGGTGCTATTGTTAACAGTGCCCTAGGAGGGAGGGGTTACTGCCAAAAAGCTACTCAGCTCTGGAATATTCTGTGGCTGATCTGCACATGCACAAGATCCCAATTGTGTGAGGGCAGAGATGACCACTTGAAGAACTACAGTTACATGTAAGCAACCTGTCCTTTCTGCTTCCAGTATTCTGAGGATCTTCTTTTACTGCAGAAGTAACAATAACAGGCCATTGATTTCCCCCTCCCAATCTCAGGAACATCATTTGGGTAAAGCAGGGAACAATGTTGCCTTTTTTCCTCTCTTTTTGGTGGAGACAGTTGACCCTCTTGTTTTCAAAGGCCTGTAGACTCTTAGTGCTAAAATGATTAGTTTTGGTTCTGATCAATTTACTTTAATAGAGTTGTAATTATGTGAACCTAGTAAAGTCATTGCCCCAATAACTTTGATGGAAGTATGGTAGAATTCCCATTAGAATTACTGCTGAAATGGAAGGAAGCTGAACTTTGTGTAGTCCTGTTTTTACACTGAAGCAGGATATTTCACAGCGAATACACCTAATAGACTCTTGATGGTGTCACCCAGGAGAGCGGGCTCAAAACATTTTCAGCCTGAAACAGAGCAGCAAATGGTGCAAACCCACCCAAGTCAGAAGCTCATCATGTCATTTTGGCATCTGAGGCAGAGAATCCAACAAATACTTCACCCCCTTCTAAGAAGTAAAAAGCCAATAGCAAAAATTAAATAACTAAGAATTTGACACACTTTCTTGAAATTCAGAATCTGCTAGGCAGTCACCTTATTCTACTTAATATTATAATTACCCTGTCATCCACATATAAACAGAGAAGTGAACATGGAAGGTGCAGCATGGCAAAGGTGCTTTCAGGTCAAAGAATAAGAATGCCTTTACATTCCCAAGTGTTGACATGCTGAGAAGTGCTTCATTTACATTTCCACTGAAATCCACAGGAACTGTGGTAGCATAAATCTGTTCAAAGTAGGCCAGCAGTGGTGTGCTAAAGGTGTGGATTGAGCTGCAAAGTGGGAGCACAATAAAGCCCAACTACTTTATGATGTGCCAAACTCTGCATGAACGCACTCAACCTACATCCCTAATATGCCAAAATGGTTGTTAAGCCTAGCAAGGATCTAAAAAGTGAGATGTGTATCACATGCTGTATGCTGCAGATGTGTTAGAAGGAGGTCAGTGATGATGCAACAGTTCTTGATTGAGTGGTATGTTTGCATATTTGTGTGCTTTGAAAGTTATTCAGACCTCCAGAATGATTGGGCCAAACTAGATGAATTGGAAACAAGATGGCAAATGAAGTACAATATAAGAGCTTGGAAATGTTTCCTTGTTGACTATTACTCCCCTCAACACCCTCAGCCATGTGGCTGGGGAACTCTGGGCACTGTAGCCCCAAAAGTAACTTTTCCAGGCTCTGAATATAAGTGTGAAATTAAGCATAGTTGGCAAAAGAAAAAAAAAGTCTCATTTGTACAGAGCAATGGAAACTGTGCTCCTTATGAGCAATCAGGAAGAAGTACTTCATATTATAGTAATTTGCTGTTTAAAATATTTGGAGTTTACTTTCAGGGCTAAGACCTTCAAAGTCAGCTTCAAGCATGTAAGACCACAACATATACAGTTGTCCCTCCGTATCCATGGATTTGGTATTCACAGATTTAAGTATTCATGGCTTGAAAATATTCTTTAAAAAATAATAATCCAAGAAGCAAACCTTGATTTTGCCATCTTATATAAGGGACACCATTTTGCTATGCCATTGCATATAATGGGACTTGAGTATTCACGGATTTTGGTATCCACGGGGGTTCCTGGAACCAAACCCCATCGAATGTGAAGGGACAACTGTATAGGCAATTTATAAATAATCCCCACATAAAATGGAAATGAGATGCAATAACTAAAATAACAAGACTAAGAAGTTTATTACATCAGCCTGTTTTCTTGCAGCAATTGCGTTAGTGAAGCTTACTGGTTTGAAAACGTTCAGTATCGCACTTCTCTGCAACCGCACGAGTGTGCCGCTTTGGCTAATCACGGTCCCTTCCTGACTGGCTTCGTAACCCTGCCTTCCTACCTCTGTATGCCCTACTCAGTACATGAATCATAAAATCGTAGACTCATAGAGCTGGAATAATTTTCAATTTTTCAATTTTTATTTTTGCTGTGATTGCATAGTTTGGAAAAACAATAATAATTATTTTTATTTTATCTTTTCATCGTAATTACACAATCACAGCAAAAATAAAAATTAAAAAACCTGAAAGGCACAGAATAAAAACAACCTCAGCTTGCTTGGGAATAGTGAGGGGGAGAGGAGGAAAATCATACCGCCTCATGCCGCATGACTGCCATCATATCTTTACTTCAGCAGAAGGGACCTATTGCACCAGAGGGACTAATATAATACCAGTGATCCCACAGCATTTCCCCCATCTACTGAACTAGTGACCTGATCAAAAAAAGATATAAGATTAGTTTGGCAGAATTTGTTCTTGACAAGCCCATGCTAGCTCCTATGGATCACTAGATTATCATCAAGATACTTGCAGACAGACTCCTGTATCATCTGTTCTAACATGTTTCCTAGGTTAGGCTAATTGGTCTGTAGTTTTCTCAATCTTCTTTGCCTTTTTTGAAGAGAGGGACCTTCTCCGATCCTTTCACCCTACACAATTATAACACTATGATTCCACTTTAACTGCCATGCCTGCATCCTATGGAATCCTAGGGTTTCTAGTTCAGTGAGGCACTGGAATGCTTGGGCTGAGAATTTTCAGTGACCCTCCCTAAATTGCAAACCCCAGGATTCTATAGTATGGAGCCATGGCAATTAAAATGGAATCATAGCACTATCATTCTACAGTGTGAAAGGGACCTAAGGTCTTGTCTATACAAGGGGGGGAGAGAATACGAACACGTCAGAAAAAGCAGGCACTCGCAATGATGCGACCTGTCTTCACAGTCAAAACACCACCACCCCAAATTCCACATGACCCCCTAGCCAAGACAGTGGCTGCAAGTGATTTACTCGTGATTTAAAATCTGCTAATGCCAAATACACTTTTTTAAAAAACAGTTTCCCATGGTGTCCTCTAGCAATAGTTCATATTTTAAAAAAAGAAATAAAAGAGAGTATGAGATCACTGTGTTATTGACTTACTGGATGTTCACTTAGCCAAAAATCTAACATGGCAGCTGCGAGCGCTTTCCCTGTTTGCTAGACCCACCCCCCATGCTTGTCCAACCAATCAGATTACTCTGCCCGTTTGTATCTGTGCAAATGCGAGTGTTCAAACAATCGCACATTTGCATGTTGTACTGTTTAAAAAATTCGGACAAAGCCCTGGATGTGATGCACACAGACTTTGCAGTGGATTTGGCTTCCCCCCTTCCTAATGACATGTATTTGTATGAATGTCCATATGAATGGATAATCATATGTTCACATCTCGTTCATATTATTTTAACCGTATAGACAAGCCCTAAGTTTCAGAACTGAAAACGCTCCCTCTTTTGGTCCCCAGAAGCCTCACTTTTGGTAAAGGAGTGATGAGGTAGGCCCCAGAAACTGAGCACAAATGTTGAGCAGATTCATATAGCAGGAAATTACTGTTCTTTAGTTCGCTAAAAGCCTAAAGATAATACCTTGAATTAAGCCTAGAAACGTGAAACTAATGAAATTGGCACCACAAATTGCTTCATACTTGCCAGGTCCAGATGGTAGAGCAGCCACAGCATTCTCAGCAATCTTCAAGTCTAGCTCCACATGGGGTCCATTTCAGCAGTTCACTTAGAAATGACCTAAGCATGGCTGAGGCCACATCTGTCCAGTGGCAGAGGTGTACCAACACAGGAGGGCTATTGCCTTCATACTCTGCTCATTGGTTGCTTCTGGCATTTGATTGCCTACTGTAGTAAGTAAGCAGGACTGTCCTTATATTCCTTGTTGCCATGTTCCTCAAATCATTTCCAACTTAAGGCAACCCTAAGGTGAGGGAGATTTGTTCAGAGGTGATTTGCCATTGCCTTCTACTGAGGCTGAGAGAGTGTGACTTGCCCAAGGTCAGCAAAGAATTTCTGTGGCTGAGTAGGGATTCAAACTCTGGTCTAGGGGTTGTCTATATTGGCAAATAAAATAAAATGTACTCACCTTGGAGATTTGAATTTGATACGGTTCTTTTTTACACCTGGGGGTTTAAATCCAATTTTTTTTTTTTAAAAAAACTACCTTTTACCCTCACTTTCCTGAAAAAAAACCACAGGATTTTTTGTAAGTGTGCCCCACAGTCTGAGTCGCTTTTGGTGTGGAGTTTGGGTGGGGTGGAGTTTTTGGTGGGTGGTACAGGTTGGTGGGAGTTATGTGGGCCAGATGGTCACCTGAGCATTCCTGCCAGGAAAGGGTAATTCCTCTGTTTGTATCTAAATTTTCCCAGCATGCAGGCATCATTATTTTTTGAAGATGCATTTGTGTGGATACTTGCATATCAGTATAGTGCACCTCCGCCTGTCAACATTTAAACTCAAAGTGTACTTTGCTTAATAGGATGGCTGATGCCCTTTTGCAGGCATGATGGGGAGGGGGGCAAGTAGAATGGCCATGGCTGTGTGGCCAAAAATAATGCAAAGCATATGATCATAACAGGACTGCCCTTTTACACAGAAGTGAGTTCGCCTGGGGGAAATGTGTGGCTGGTAATGTGGCTCTCATTTTGCATTAAAAAGGATGTGTGTGATGTTAACAAGGTCCCTGTGGACCAGGAAAATGTGATTTAAAGCAGATTTTTTTTTGCCAGTGTAGACAACCCCCTAGTTGAACACTCAAACCACCACATTACACTGACTCTTCTATTTCTATGTACTTATAAATCTAATAGCCTGACTTGGTGTATATTATTTATTGAGTAATACATTCCATGGGATTTGGGGGGCCATGTGCACAGGCAAATCTGTGTAGGCTTGCAATTATGATATTAAGGCTAGTGGAATATTTTGTTCTCATTACCATTTTCTATACAACTACATGCACATTCAATGCACTTACAAATAACAAAATATAAACGAAAGGAAGAATGGACAATTAGCAATATAAAAAACAGCATCATAAAAGTCATAAATCAGCAGCAGCATACTTTAAAATATATGAAATGTTCAGCTTTTTAGTTCAACTAAAAGCAAGGCACTCCAGAATAAAATACTGTAGTGTTAAGAGCTTGTTTAGGAAAGTGGGGAGGATGTGCTCTATCTTGCCCCTGCTTGCAATGTAATTGTCCTAATACCTGTATAGGAATCCATTAACATCCCTATAACCAATTATATTGTTTGCCTTCAAAAGAGGATAAAACATATTTGCAGGGAGTTGTTTTTACTCTGATAATTTTCTGGTAGTGATTTCTTAAGAACCTGAGGAGCCGCTTAACCATTCTGTCCAAGAGGGATAAATTCATAACCTGCTAGCCTTACACCATAGGTATAGAGAAGGTACATTATGATATACTTGCAGATCTCAGGATGATTTGAAATAGATCAGTAAGAATTTCTTTCTGCCCTGGGGATTTAACAGTGGCAACAATAAAACAATTACCTTCCCCCAGGTTACACTGCTGAAAAGAAGATAGCCAAGAAGTCAGAAGAAGGGGGGCAGGAGTGGATTTTGTGTGGGAGGGCTATGAGTTCCATTCTGTTCTTGCGCTCAAAACAATTTCTTGAGCTCAGAAATCTTCTGTTCTTTGGTGGCTGCGGTTTTTGCAAATGCTCCAGTTTGGGGATCCCAGGGGCCATACAAAAAACCCCCAAAACCAAAATAGATCTTGCCAGACTGAAGTCTGCTCACCCCTGCTTTACAAGGAAAAGAGAAGGAAACTGCCTTGGGCTCTAGGCTCCATCAATCTGGTTGCCCTGTCCTATGTGCCAAGCTATAACTCCCATCACTCCCAGCCAACATGGCCATGCTGTCTGGGGATGATGGGGAGCTATGCATCAGGTTGGGGAGGGCTAGAATAGAGTCATATCTAGGAGAGGAGCCACAGTCAACTTGATCCTAAGGGTGGGGAGCTGGGGCCCCAAAGGCTATGTATTGAAGAGTGGGAGAGTTTCCTTCTTTTTATTTTCTAAAATTGCATTTCAATAATTGCAGGTTTCCCCTAAAGACATTTGGTGTCACTATAAGGACAGCATTTTCCTCTCTCTCTCTCTCTCTCTCTCCCCCCTTCTGTCTGTTCAGTTATACTCTTGCTTTCACGATGCATCCTCTTTGTAAGCCTCTACTGAACATACTATAAGAGACAGCGAGGGAGAAAGAGAGAAAAACAGCACACAAATCTCTTTTCCAAGAGCTTCCTAAGCAAAGTTCTCCCATTCCATCCTCCACCCCTCCGTTCCCAATTCTGTTGCTCACCTGGGCTCTCCTCTAAGGAAGCTTCCTTGCTGTCTTTTGCCCCTCTGCCTTCCCCACCCTTAAAAACAACCACCCAGACAGCCCCCTGGATCTGAAGGGGAGAGGGAGAGTTGGAACTCAGGCTCCCTATCTGGAACAGGCACGTTTTTTAACATGTATTTTTGCTTTAAACCATCTCCTTCCTCTGTGCACTGGATGCTTACAGCTATGGATCTAAAACAACTGCCTGCATCTTGTCTGCATGTTCTCCACTCCCCGGCGCTCAGTTGATCCTCAACGTCTTCTTTGGGGGACCACAGTGTGTATGTGTAAGGTGTCTTCTTCTGGCTGGGAATTTTTCGGACCACCTTCTTCTTCTTTTTTTTTTTTAAAACTTCTCTGCTCTGGACTTCACTTGCCCACCCGCAGCATCCTTAGGACATTTCTCTTCCATGCAAAGGTAGGTGGAAATGAGCACACCTGGCTAATGTAAGGTCCTGCATCTTTTTTTAAAAAAGATAACTTGAGATCCCTTCCCCCCTTAAGCATTTCACTTTAGCACCTGTTTACTCATTTGGGGATGGGGTGGGATAGAGGATTAAGCTAAGTATGTCTATAAAATAAGCAATTCTTTTAAAAAGAAAAGAAAAGAAAGTTGGGGGTGGCTCACATTGCATTTATTTGCCCTGTAAGAAATAATAAATTATGTGTTGGGGGAAGCAAAGAGTTTAATTAGTGATATATGTTTGTGAAAGTGCTGTAGAGGGCAGATTGTGTAGAAAAAGATCTGTGAGTCTGGGACTAAGATTTTATTTTTACATGTGTTCATATGTTTATGAATATGGCATAACAACTATGAATAATCCAAGGACATACAATATCTGACACCAGTGATTTTCTGTACTGTGGGAGTGGGAAGGGTTAAGAAATCCCCTCACTGTGAGAGTCTTTCTCTTCCTTTAACTTTTGGTTAAAGCAGCTCTTTATATTTTTGAAAAAAATGTTTGGCTGAAAATGCTTCTCTGCTGCTATTCTTTTATCTTAATTTAAATCTGTATTTAAAGTGCTGGTTTCTTCACAACAACAACAAAAACAAAAGATCATACAGTGGTTGTTATTTCCTGGTAATTGTCTGTGTGGTAGCACCAAAGTGCTCCAGAGGGTTACATTTGGGAGGTACTTTATAATGTAACCAATGATTAATTGTTCTCATTATTCAGAGCATTTAGAAGATTTCCCTCCAAGTGGTGTTAGGGGCTATGTAGAGAGAAAATCATGTCCACTGGCAAGTGTTTGTTAATCTCCCCCCTCTCCCCATCACATCATTTTGTAACACTCAAGTGAATTCAGTTTGTTTCATGGTAGCAACAGTCAAGACGAGAAGTAGCTGGCACTTATGGGAAAAAATGATTTCAGTAAGAAACATATCATAGAAAATGAGAAACTACAATAAGAAAAGCCTGGCTTGCATTGCCTTTTCTCCCCAGGAGAACAAGATTGATGAGAGAGGAACTGTCTATATCTGTTTAGGGCCACTTTTACCATCTTACATCAATAGTTGCAAGTTCCCTTGTGTTACAGGAAGCTTGCTGATCTCTTCAGAATATGGGATTGTAATTAATGGGTTGGTTTCTTATAAACAGTTGTTGTGGTAGTGGTGTGTGGGTCTCCAGCTCTTCTCTCTCTTCTCCTGCCCTTTTCATTGTCTTAGTTGGGATTTTTTTTGCCTTTTGGATGTGATGCTCCTGTTCCCCCAAGGCAACTTAATTAGCAATAAGAGTGTAAGGAACCCTCACTCTTTTTTGTCATTTCAAAGGCACACAGGGTCTCTGGTGGATCTCTGGTTGAGGTGAGGGACAGTTTTGAAGGAGCCAAAGTGGATAGTGCAATGAGTGCAACAAGATTTCATGGGATTCATGGCATACAATTTATTTGTTGGCCTGAGTATTTCCTTTCAGTCCAGACCAATCCTTTCGGAAAGTCATCTTCTTCTGTGAAGGTGCACCCTCGTGCCAGTGACACATGTACACGTATCTTTGTGCACCTGACTAGCTTGGGAAGAAATGTCTCATTATCCCCCTTTAGAAAGGGGGCAGTAGTTATCCAACTACTGCTGGCATTGTGTGTGCATGTGTTGTTGTTGGAAAGAATGGGGAAATACAGGTTTCCCAGGCATTTCTCTAGAAAGCATGTGCCTGAGCACTTGAAAAACAGAGAGTGGAAAAAAACAACCCATGAGGTACCTGTCTTATCAGGCTCTGTAGTATAGCCTCCATGCACAACGGTGCGAAAGGATGCTGAGTGCATTTAGCCTGGAGATGTTTCTGTGGGGAATATGAGGGCCTAAAGTGCCATGGATATCTTTGAAAGTGATCAGGAGTATTCCTCCTACCCCGTCTCAGCCTCTCTTTGTCAAGTTTTTGAAGCTTTTCTACTTCAATTACAACTTTGCTATGGCAAAGGTGTATCATTTCTAGAGCACTGGAGATATGTGCACACCCTGTGCCTTTGTGGTGTTTATTCTTGGGGAGTTTCTGTATGTTTCTATATCATGTTAACTGATATGATGGGTTATTGGCACACTGGACCCACATCAGGACCTACAAGGATGTTTTTTCTTGACCTGGTCAAGATGCAAAAAGAAATGGATCGTATGTGCAGAAAGATGAAGAAATTCTGGACCCCATAGCCCCTGCTGCCATGATGTCTTTTCAGATTTCCAAGGAATTTGGGGTGGACTAAATGAGGTTGTGCTTTTTTACATGACAATTAGTCCAGAAGAATTAGTAGCTCAAGCATACTGCATGAGCTTTATAGCTAAACAGGAATCTCTGAACTCATGCATCCTTCGTCCAAGTTCAACAATGTTCCAGACTCCTTGTCATGAAATCACATTGATCGCAACCTGTTTATCCCCAAGTAGGAGAGAGGGTACTCACCATGGCCAAATTATTCCTGTTTGTGTCTTTCTTAAAAGAGTTCTTTCATATCCTGTCTCCTTGGTTTTAGAAGTGTAACAATAATTTGCAATCACAATTACGTGTGGAGGAGGTATATGGGGTGCGGCGGGAGAAGGATAAATGCCTACCAAATGCGAGTGACCCACTCTCTGTGTCCAGATGTCAGGTGAAACATTAGAATCTCACGTAGGTCTGGATAGAAGTAGGCACAGACCTACTTAACGGCAAATATTCTTATTACAGTCTGAAAGGGCAGATTGTGCAGAACTGGAAGTAGTGGATTTCTCAGTCTGGCACACTGGTGCAGCATAGCAAACACATGGAGGCCTCTGCCAGACCCTCTGTGCTGCTCCCTTTACCTTTGTTTGTCTGTTACATTTCTACCTCACCTAACTTCATAAAATCCAAGACAACACACTTGGTCCCCCTTTCCATTTTTAATTCAAGTGGCAAATGTTGGCAGTGGGGTGGGGACTTAGAGAATTAGTAGAGGTGGCACAACCCAAAGGAAAGATTGTGAAAAGCTCACCAGCCCCCAGTTAAATAACTATCATACAGCAGTGTTATTCTTCCTTCAACACATCTTTTCCTTTGTCCATTTAGTCAGAGATGTGGTCTAAACTATGTAGTCAGGGATGCGGGAAGCCTCTTTATCTGGACACAGTTCAAAAGCATTTGCATAACGGAGGGCACAGAGAGGTATCTGTAGTTTTGATGGTTTGCAAGAGGAAGGTGCAAAGAGTTTGAGAGCAGGGGGAATGTTGAGATTTGTGAAATGAACCAAGTCAATAATGCTGTGTATTAAGTCTCTCAGTATGTGTGTCTGTGTTGCTGGGCAAACTCCTGCTGTTCCCCAGCTCATCTCCCTCAGACTCTGTCAATGCGCCTCAATACCTGACCTTCTTTTCCACTTGCTTTGCCATTCCTGAGCTTCCCTATTGCTTCCAGCCCTCTGGTCCTTCTCTGCATTTTAATCCTGACTGTTTCTGCATCTCCCACCAAATCCAGATGCAACTCTCCCTGATGCAACTCACTTTTGTCCTATAGCTTTTGGCACTGTTAATCATCTGGTCTTGAAAAATTAATATTAAATTTGTTCAGCCAAAGGAAAGTATGCATTGCAAATATCCAGACTAGTGTGGAAGAAGATGAAGTATCACTTGTAGACTGGGGGAATGGAAGGGATGCAGAGAGAGAGAGAGAGAGAGAGAGAGAGAGAGAGAGAGAGAGATGGAATTCTAGTCACCAGGCAGAACAATGCAAATAAGTCATTTATGTATCTGCTTTTATTTGAAATTCAGAAATGTGGGTGGCTTTTATTCTTGTTTACTTCCCATTGCAGAAAAGAAACAGCAATTAAAAAAATTAAAGCCAACCCCACTGGACTCATAATTGTGTGAATGCAGCAGAATTCATTACAGAAGCCGGTCTCTGATTTGTTGTAAATTGGATTTTTTCCTTCAAAAGTGGTTCAGTATTCTAAGTCCTGTCTCTGAGTCTTTATACACAGGGGGTGTATCTGAGCCAGTGTGCTGCTCTATGAGTGCTCCAGTTGTGTTTTAGGATCAAAGCCAAAGGATCTCCCTGCTTTAAGGCTGAAAAACACAATCGTGTACTTTCTCATCCCCCAATGATTTTTTCACTTAAAGCCTCACAGCGGAACATGTACATTACTGAGGTTGGGAAGCACTGAGTTTGCAGTGGATTAAAAGCTCTTTCAGTGATGTTTAAGCTGAGGGTTGGGCAGAGTGCAGCCTTCCAGATCTTGGACTGCAACATCTCCCATTGGCTATGTTGGCTAGGGCTGATGGAGAGTTACTGTCCAGCAACATCTGGAGGGCTGCACTTTGGCCCTCCCAATTTAACTACTTAACTGATGGATGAGACTCAGCCTCCTGTGTTCCACATGTTGCATTACAAACATGCCCTCAGTTCCCTTATCTGTATTCTTTTTTCATTTATGTTTTAAACTGCCTTGTATCCTGTGCTGGGAGAAAAGCAGGATATAAAATAAATAAATTAAATAAATAGGTATTAAGGCGTTTGTATAGCTAAAGAAAACCACCATGAGCATACCTTGTCCAGGACATTAATAGCAAAGTTGCCAGGCTTTTCTCAGGCCCTGAGATTTCAGTACAAAACCCTGAGACCTAGGGATGATCAAATGTAATGTCACAAGGGGCAGGTGCTGGTGATGTCATTAAGCATCAGCTATGTTTGCATAGAGCAGTGACTCTTAACTTTTTCTTTTCCACGGACCCCCTTTAAATATCTTTTGTTGCCATGGACCCCCAAGACTTAACTCAAGTCTTAAAACCCTAATAATAATACCTGATGATAATAATACAGTTACACCATCCATTAAACCTTTGCTCAGAGGCACTGGTGGGGGAAGAAAGAGTTTTCTCCTGCTTCTTCCTGCAAGTTTGTGGTTGGAGCAGATTGAATGGCAATGTGCAGGCCAAGCCAACTTTTGTCTTGGCTCCTGTCACATGGCCACTCCACTGCAGGAAGGAAGTGGACTGAGCAGACTTCAACCCTTTGCGGACGTACTGTGAGGACATGGCGGTCCCATGACAGTCCCAAAACCACAGGTTAAGAATCACTGGCATAGAATATATAATTAAAAATAAAGAATACCAAGTCTAACAAACAAGGACACACACACACACACACATGCACGTGCACACGCTTACTTTTCAAGGCAACACTTTCACCCTGAGATACCTCTCTCTCATGCTGAGGACCAGAGAAGAGGGTCCAGGCGCTGAAATATTGGAACCCTGCATAATAGCATCACATTTGCCCTCTAGCTTCACCTGATTTCCTAGGCCCATAAGCTCATGGGCTGCTATGGCAAATTCCCAGCTGATATAGCCTGAAGTCCCCTGCTTCTGAATGCCTTAGTGGTGCAGGGAGCCAGGCCTCATCCATGTGTCTGCTTTGATTCTCATGGTGGTGGGTGACAGAAGATACCTTGCTCACAGCTAGCCAGGTAATTTATTTCTGAGTTAAATCCAGTAAGTTATCCATGAGATCACATTGGTGGTGTGTACCAGCATTCTTGTCATTTTTGCTGTTAGTTAAGCTCAATAATCTCATTCCAAATGCAGTACCTGACTCAGCTGGAAGTAAGGAAGCCATGCATTATACTTGGCAGACCTCAGAGAACAGTCCTCTGAAAGCTCCTTCTGTTCCCAGGGATAGGGAATATGTCCCCTTCAGATGTAACTGTACTGCACCTCATATCATACATCACCATGGGCTACACTGGCTAGGGCTGATGAAGTTTGCTGGTCAGCAGCGCTCCTGATCCCTGCTTCATTATCTTGTCCATCCCAAAACGAAGAACCATACGCCGGCCAGAGTGGTTAACTTAATACATCAAGAGGGAGCACTAGGTCAGCTGACTAAACAAGAAGCCACATGGCTCTCCCTCATTGTGGGAAGATGTATTGTATTTCTGTTTCAGTTATAGCCATTACTTTTAAATGTGCAGCTATCCATATAAATTAACATATCCAAATATGTGACAAAACTATTTCCTCATTTGACCTTTTCCGGGCTGATGCAGTTCTTTCTCGTGGGGGTAGGGGCAGTGCTACATAAATTTCCATTCTACTTGGAATTTATCAACATAATCTCAGAACTGGGGACTAGAAATGAGTTCTACATTGTGTACCAAAAGAAGTGCAAAGCAGTGGACAATGATCTGAAGGTTTTTGGTTTAAGGGCCCTTGCTTGTAAACATCACATACCTTATAAACATCAATTGCTCAGCCTTAACTCCCCATCTGTAAAAATAGTGGTCTGTTTCAGAATTGTTTTGAGAACTAAGGGATAAAATGTGCTTTGTGGGATGTACAGTAAAAGTGCTGTTAAAATGACTGATCGTGATTAATTTTATCAGTTTCAGGATCATATAGAAAAAGTTAAACAAGCCATGTTGTTGTTTGGAATAAATTCAATTTTATTCCCAGCTAGAATAGATCCACTGACTAACAAGTCCTATTAATTTCAATGGGTTTATTTTACTTGGTAGGAAAATTGGGTTGAGATACAGCATGGTATTGTGGCTTGAGTGTTGAACTATGACTCTGGAGACCAGGATTTGAATCCCTACTTGGCCATGGAGACACTCTCTCAGCCTCAAAGGAAGACAAAGGCAAACCCACTTTTAACAAATCTTGCCAAGAAAACCCTGTGATAGGTTTGCCTTAGAGTCATAATAAGTTGAAAATGACTTGAAGGCAGGCAACAACAAATTAAAATTGGATTTAACCCATTGTTTGCATTTATATCCAAAATCAGAACTTCTTTTGGTGAATGTCCTCTTCATTTAAGCCCTGGGAGTTGTGATCAGTGCAAGAACAGGTATTTGTGGAAGAAATGACCCCTTTCAGCTGGTAAGGCCAACATTCATTTAGGGTTTCCTAGATCAAGAATGGGGCCTGAATGTTTCTACCCTGAATTAACAGGGCAGATGGAACATCATTAATTAAATCAAAAGTGTTGTGCTAAATTTCTAAGTGATCTTATGGTAGATTCAACTGTGGTTCATAATGTTGCAACTTTGCTTTCAGTTGCAGTGGTGTATGCCTCTAAAGCCATCTGTACCAATGTTTTAATAACAGCCAAGGATAAAGGGTTTACAAAGTAGCTCAATATTTTTTTTAAAAAAAATACTGTGGCTCTAAAGAAATATTTCAAGGACTCTGAAACATGTGCTGGAACCTAACCCAGGCTTAAGCTGGGATCTAGTCCAGTAACCTTTTGTGGATTGTGTGTGTTCAGACCTCAAAATCCTTTAGGGGTACAGGAGAGGATAGGTGTCATGTGCAGCATCAGGTCCTCCAATTGGTAGATGTATGAAGTCTCTGGACTAGCCAGGTTTGGTATGAATATCATGAGCCCAACCATCTCCTTCTGAGCAATAGAATAGCTTTGTACTTCAGCTTCAGCTCAGATAGACTTTGGATCAGGCCTCTATTCAGATGTGGCTAACGTCACTGCCTGATCTTGACAATATCCCAGTCAGCAGTATTCTGGCCACGGTGTGGAGAGTAACCAGCTGCTGTCAGGATTCACAAGCACACATCTTTCACTTGGAGGTGAAATCCAATGGAGATCCAAAGAGAGGTTGAATATTTCTTGGAAAAAAGAGCTTATATATAAGCGCTCAAAGGACTACACATAAAGACTACATACATATTTCTATAGTTCAGCAGCATGTTGCAGGAAAACAAAAGACCTATAGCTTCCAGAAATGTGTGAGATGAGACCACTGAGCCAAGCATAGGGGTCAAAAAGAGATTCTAACTTGCCATTAGAATGCATGGGAATTCACAGCAAACATGTTAACCCCCCCTCTCTATGCATGTAAATAATTCTTTTATTCTGTTTCCTCAGGCAGGCCTCCAATTGCAGTGCTAGCAGGGCTTTTCTATCTTTTCCATGTCTATTTTTTTTAATATATAAAAGGAATATTGATGTGGGGTATTATCTACTTCTGCTTTACTCTGTGATTATTAGAATGGAATCTCACGTCTGCATATATATTCTCAAGATTGCATTTATGAAGCCAATGCACCTTGGCTGCACTGTTGCACATAGATTTAGGCTGGCTCGTCTGCTTTTTAGGTGAATTGTTAGGAAAAGGATCTGGCAATCCTGAATTCTTCTTCTTTTTTTTTAATCTTGGATGAATTAACTATGAGTGTGCTCACAATCTGTAAAGTGGATTAGAATAACTATTAATCTGTTAAATGCACTTCAGAAAACTGAAAACTAACTCCCTGGCCCCAGTTAGAAAAGGATCCTTTCCTTTTTCTAACCTACTTTAACTACTTACAGTACTGTGGACTGAAACAGGGTCTGTGGTAAATTCAGCTGGCCTGATAGTGTAAATGCTTTCCTAAAGATAGCTGAGCTGCTATGTTTTGGTGATTTTGTGTGTTTGAAGTTTGATGGGTTAATAGGTGAGTGGATAAGTCTCACTCCATGCATGAGAATAGTTATGAAAGCGTGTGAATGAAGTTGCTTTCACTAGCTGAACCTTTGACTTTTATTGATTCTGTTGGTAAGAGATGTGACTCTTGCACCTTAGCAAATAACATTTATAAGGAATCTTCCACATCATTTTCACCACATAAGTGTATCCAATCTGCTAGCTATTTTAATGGGTCACTGTGCATCAATAGACAGAGGGTTGACACAAGTATTGAACAAAGGATACTATACTGTGTCCAACCAACCTCCCTCACTCTGAGTGTTTGGCACAGCTAATTCCATGTCTGCACTGGCAGAAATGTGAATTCCTACCAGCCAGCTGGATGTAAAGCAGGAGCACAGGAAAAGACTGTTGCCTGGGGACGGATAATATGGCCCCAAGGAGCAGTGCATCATAATGTCCCAGAAGTGGCACAGGCTTAATGTCACAAAAGGACATTCATGATTTCCTTCTGTAGAGCAGATTTATCTAAACTGATTCCCTCCAGTTGTGTTGGACTACAGCTTCCATTACCCCTGGCCAAGTCTAGACAGAAGCAGGTCAGATGGAAGGTGGCTGGTATGAACAGTGAAGTGAATGGGTCCAGGAGTGGCTCACACAAGTCTAGGCCCGATGAAAACATATGAAATTGTATTATTAGGCTTCATTTTTACATAGAAGGCCCAAATGCTAGCCCCTTTCTATGTCTTCTCTCGCTTGCAAATGTACATTCTCCTCATTCTTAATCTGTCCCATCCTTGAAATTCTGTACTGGAAAACTAGTGCCTGTATACTTTACTGGCCTGCTCCAGCTGGAAACTTAGTCCCTGTTCCCTATAATTGGTGCTGAGAGATCAGCCACTCCATAAAACCCAGTCCAGGAAGCAAAAAGTGATTACTTTTCACTCTTCCATGAGCAAGACTTTTCTCTGTAGAGTATTGAGCCGAAATATTAACATGGTCCTGTCATGGATAGATCTGATCCTTTGATTTGAGGAGAAGCAGGAAATCTCTAGAAAAACAACACAGCCCACATTATAGGCAATGCAGAAAGATTTCACCACCAGTGACCAACTATACCGTTGGAGACCAAAACATTGTAAGAAAAGGAGGATGGCACACGGCGGGGGGGGGGAATACAGTTCAGTTAAACCTTTTGACATTAATCAAAAGCCTGGAGAAAACAACTGCCCCCCCTACACATTGAACAGGTAGTTATGAAGAATATTAGAAAGGAGGGAAAGGGCTCATTATTCGGTTCTCTCTCTCTCTCTTGCCAACACTTAACAGCCTGGCCTGAAGCACAATGCAGTGAGGACAGCTCCAGTCCCTCTCCTCCTGGGAGCCAACAGGTTGCTTTGTTGTGGCTCGCTGCCACCAACTCCTCCTCCTCCTCCTCCTCCTCCTCCTCCTCCTCCTCCTCCTCCTCCTCAGGTTACGTTGGGCTTAACATCTTCATTAATGATCTGGAAGGAGCAAATAGGGTGTTAATGAAATTTTGCAGATGATGATAAATTGGAAGGTTTTCAAACATCATTAATGATATAGAAATAACAGAATGGAAACCACAAAGAAGGAGGAGGAGGAGGAGGAGGGAGAAGGAGGAGAAATATGATGATATTTGGCTTTTTAAAGAAAAATATAGGTTCATGTTCATGGGAAGAAGGAGATAAAACAATAGCCATAAATAAGGTTAAGAATGTGGTGTGCTGGTATTCAAAGGCTGAAAGAACAGAGCAAGAATTCTGAAGCAAGAGGTATGAGAATAGGCTGCCAATGTACGGTACTCATGAGCTTGTCCTTTGATGGACAGTTAAAACCTCCCCCACCATAACCTGAGGCACAGGCCCTAGGGATGCTACCCCAATGTGAACACTCCTTCTTCCTGTCTGTACTTGTGACCTCTTTCTGAATACAGCATTTAATTGTTGGCACTTTACTTTCTATAAGATATTGGCAAATTAGAGGGATTTAATGAAGATGAACGCAGATGACCAGAGGGCTTGGAAGATTAATTTATAACGAAGGATTAAGAATTAAATATGTATAGCTTGACAAAGTGAAGGGACATGATAGGAATCTATAAATATGTGGCAACTATAAATCTTGTGGAAGGAGACAGATTTGGAGAAGAAATCTAAAGAACACAGTAAGAGGGAGGCAGGGGAGACTGTGGGCTTGTCTTTGCTGCAGGTCACCACAGTGTGAGCTTGCATGGTGATTCCCATCCTGTTCCTTCCTTAATCACTCATTCTCCAGGCTGAATCTATTTTAAACAAGTATATAGTATCATGGATTCTTTGTACTTAATAGATGCTGTACTTCAAGCACAAGATATATTGTGTGTTTTTAAAACTGTGAGCTGCTTTGGGTCCCAAAGTCAGGATCATCCATGCCATAATCTTTCTGGTTTCTCTATATGGTTGTGAAAGCTGGACCGTGAGGAAAGATGACAGAAAGAGAGTTTAACTCATTTTAAATGTGGTGCTGGAGGAGAATTCTGTGGATACCATGGACTGCCAAAAAGACAGACAAAATGGGTCCAAGAGCAAATCAAGCCTGAATTCTCCCCAGACGCCAAAATGACTAAACTGAGGCAATCATACTTTGAATATATAATGAGATGGCAAGGCTCACTGGAAAAGACAATAATGCTTGGTGAAGATGAAGGCAGAAGGAAAAGAGGAAGGCCACATGACAGCTGGATAGACTCAGTCAAGGAAATCTCATCCCTGAGTCTGCAAGACCTGAACAGGGTTATTAATAATGAGGTCTGTGATTAAAAAGCCCTCTTCAGGTTGGTTCCTCAGAATCCTACCCTTGGGTTACTTGCCATCCACCTTAGCCTTTTTTACCCAAAGACCCTTATTTAGATCCCAATCAAGGCCTTAGGGTGGCCCCAGACCATTAGTTTGGAAGGAAGGGTATATTTGTGTGGGTTCTATGGTCACAGATGCCTGTGATCTGGCTGTAGAAATCCCAAAATACACATTTGGTCCAGACAAGAGGTACCCAAATTGAAAAGGTTTTTATTTACACAGGAAAGGTAACTTGGTATTTTCAGAACAGCTTCAGGCATCAACAAGAAACATTACATTTACAGAGTAACATTCTTTTTCTTTAATAAGTCAAACTGCTGCATGAAGGAAACCTCCATCTGTCCCATTCCCTTCATTCCCTCTCCAACTCCCACTCTTCAGTTGGAGCTGCAGCCTTTCTGAACATTTTAAAATCTCTGATTGGCTGCCTTGCCTCCAATCTCCCTCAGTAAATTGACCCTTTCCTCACAAGGTCTCTCATTTGTAGGGTCACCATAAGCTGAAGCTGGCTTGATGGAAACCAACAACAGTGCTTGAGAAGTTGTTAAGGAGGGTTGGTGAAAGATCCAGCCTACCATGTTCTGGTCACTCATTGATAAATTACAGGGTTCATCTACATAAAACAAAGAAGGTTGAGAACACAAAAACCCTATTGGAGACTCTACAATTCTATGATTTTGGCACAATTCTGCTTCCCTTTTGGAGATGGCTCTACAGTGACAGATGTATGAGTGCTGTGCCCCTCCTGAGACATTTTTGTTATGTGAGGGAAAAGACAACATGGCGCGCGCATGCGCGCGCACACACACACACACACAAACACCATTCCATGTGAAGCAGCTAACTAGACTGGCATTGAGTCTTCAGAACTGGTGATAGAATGGTAGCTTACACAGGACATAAGGGTGAATCATAGAATCATAGAATCACAGAGCTGGAAGAGACTCCAAGGGCCATCCAGTCCAACCCCCTGCCACGCAGGAATACACAATCAAATCATTCCCGACAGATGCCATTCAGCCTCTGTTTAAAAACCTCCAAAGAAGGAGACTCCACCTCACTACAAGGCAGTGTATTCCACTTCTGAACAGCTCTTACTGTTAGGAAGTTCTTCCTAATGTTTAGGTGGAATCTCTTTTCCTGTAGTTTGAGTCCATTGGTCCGTGTCCTAGTCCCTGGAGCAGCAGAAAACAGTGCATGATCACACCTGTGCACCCCCCAACCAATCAGAAGGTCTGTTCTTCTCCCTCCAGAACGTGCAACAATTTGCATAGTTGTCTTAATGGTTGGGGGTGTGCACTTCCCTTGGAGTTTTTAAAAACTCTGAGGAAATCCCCAAAGTCTCCTATTTTTTGTATTTTTTGCCCCCCCCCCCGTCCTTCTGAATACCTGACAGTAAGAGCTGTTTGAAAGTGGAATACTCTGCCTTGGAGTGTGGTGGAGTCTCCTTTGGAGGTTTTTAAACAAAGGCTGGATGGCTAGCTGTCAGGAATGACTTGGTTGTGTATTCCTGCATGGCAGGGGGTTGGACTGGATGGCCCTTGTGGTCGCTTCCAACTCTATGATTCTATGATCTCTATGAAATATTTAAACATGGCTATCATGTCCCCTTTCAACCTTCTCTTCTCCAGACTAAACATGCCCAGCTCCCTAAGCCACTCCTTGTAGGGCATGGGGCAGTAAACTATCTTAGGAAGTGCAATTCAGGTTTACATGGCTCTGTATTCCAGGACCTCAGTGCTTTCACCTGTCCCCAGCACCTGGTACCAGAGGTGGCCCTCTCATTGTATAGAGAGGTAAAGCCAAGTTCTGGCCAGGTGGCAGGATCTGGAAGCCATTAAGATGGCAAAGTAAGATACAGACCAATCTTGCCCTGTCTATACGAGGCCCCCTCCCCACCAAGCTGGATTGCTCTGCAGTAATGTCAAATTGCAGCAGTTGCAATATGTCTTAATGGTTTTTTTGCCCCCAAAAACATTGCGAATGGGACTGTGGTGGCCATGGCATGGAGGGCACCCACGGGGAGGGGGAAGAGGAGGAGAGAGCCACCCTCTCTTCCCCAATTCCTCTTCTTCCTCCTCCCTGTGACTCCCCTCCACACCACTGCTGGGTCCCTTCTGTCAAAAAAAGGGGAGGGGGTAAAGTGCATGATCACACCTGTGCACCCCCCCCGACCAATCAGAATATCTGTTCTTCCCCCTCCAGAACGTGCAACAATTTGTGTGGTTGTCTTAATGGTTGGGGTGTGTGCATTTCCCTTGGACTTTTAAAAAAACTCTGAGGAAATCCCCAAAGTCTCCTACTTTTTGTATTTTTTGGCCCCACTCCTTCTGAATACTGCAATTCAGCATGGTATCTCATATTGGATTTTATCAGACATGGCAAAAGCCATGCCAATAGGATGTGGCAATAGCACAAACGGCAGAAATTATCAGATGACAGTTGTTTACTCATTCCCGCTGCATCATGGTGGTGTGAATGAGGTGTTACTTTTTATTGATGGCTTAGCCCATCAATAAAAAGTGATGCCTCATTCATGCCAGCACGATGCAGTGAGCATGGGTAAGCAACAAGGACGTCTGATAATTTTGCCTTTTCTGCTGTTGTTGCATCCTAAATGACACTTCTCTCCCCCTCCCCCCGATATTGGCCTCATCTGATAAAATCCTTAGACAGAGGGAATTCCCCACAAATTCCCTGAGGATTATTTTGCCGTTTAGACATCCCCATAGAGTACAATCTCTGAGGAGGTTTTGGCAAATCCTACTCATTAGCCTTAGGACCTATTAAACAGTTTCAACTTTTCCCAGTGAGACTTGCACTGGAGAACCTCCTACGGGTTCTGCACCACACTGAATATTGGTGAAGAAGCACAAATCAGGGGCTCATCCTGACTTGCCAAATGTGTCAGAATGTGATGGCTTTTCAGCACTGCTTGTACTGCTTTTATTTTCAAGAATAAAAAAAAAAGGCTTCTCTTGTAATTCCCATCAATTAACACAGCTTTTTAGACCTTGCCTAGACTCAACACTTCTTTCTGTCAATTTGCATTTTGAATTCCTTTGCACCTATTTGTTGCAGTTCATTCTGATTTGGGGCAGTACCTTTTGACTTGGGTTGCAAGTGTTAATTTTTCCATGTTTTTGGAACCTGTCACTGCCCCTGTTTTATATTCCCCCTTGCTCAATACGTGACCAGTGAAACTAGACACTGTTTGGTGGAGAAAGCTGATTTATTTATTTTAAAAAATATCTCTAGAACTTTAGTGCTTTTGCTATAAGCTGCTGTGATGGTATTCAGGTGTCTTTCCTCAGTACAAGATCTCTGTGAGCCTTACC
Organism: Gambelia wislizenii; assembly: GCA_030847615.1. NCBI lineage: Eukaryota > Metazoa > Chordata > Lepidosauria > Squamata > Crotaphytidae > Gambelia > Gambelia wislizenii. The sequence continues at coordinate 223,552,829 of JAUMIR010000005.1, read as the reverse complement.
GCACTCTGAAGAAAATAAGCAAGAGAACAGGCACGTTCCGTTTTCTGCGCTGTCTTACCACATGACGTCGTCCTTTTGGTGTCCTTTCATCCCAGTCCCATTGGGGCCAAAGTAAAATCATATCTTTTTGCTAATGGGTTTTCTGGTTAGCAAAAAGACACAGTTTTACTGCAGTCCCCCATGGAACCAGAACAAAAACCCAACAATATTATGTGATAAAGCAGCACAGAAGACGAAACGTCCCTGCTCCCTTGCCGCTTTTCTTCGGAGTGCAGTAAGGTTCTCCCTCCCTCTCCCCCTCTCCCCCTCCCTCCTTCCCTTCCTCCCTCTCTCTCTCTCTCTCTCACACACACGCACGCACTGCACTCACTGTGTGAAATGAGTCATTGGAAGAAACTGATGATGGAGAAAGAAGTGTGTGTGTGTCTGTGTGTGTGAATGAATGTGTTACACCAAGGAAAAGCACAGCAGTACCACCATAACAAAATCCAGTGTAGTTTAGTGGTTTGATTGTTGGACTACAACTTAGGAGAATAGGGTTTGAGTCCCTAGTTGGCCATGGAAACCCACTGGGTTACCTTGGGCACGTCACAGTCTCTCAGCCTTAGAGGAAGGCAAAGGCAAACCCCCTCTAAACAAATCTTACAAAGAATATCCTGTCAGAGGGTCGCCTTAGGTTTGTCATAAGTTGAAAACAACTTGAAGGCATGCAACAACAACAGTACAACCCCCTTATCCGTGGGGGTACTTCCCAGACTTACCATGGATACTGGCAACAGGGGATAATAGCAAACCCTATTAATATGAATGACTTTTGGTTTAAGCATATCATAGGAGATTATCAGAAGGACCCTTAGGGTCCGTTTCTGTCCCACTACCCCCCACCTGCTCCACTCCCATTCCTTTCGCAGAATAAAGATAAAAGTTTCACACACCTACCTTCATTCCATGACAGGAATGGGCTCCCCCTCCCTTTGCTGCCCGGTTGTAAATGCAGCTGTTGTAAGGCTGCTTTTACAACTGGGAACTCAAATCCTGGCTGTTCTCCCAAGAGAATGGCCAGGCGGCAAATTTTAAAAGACCTCCACAAGCTGTTAAAAAAGAAAACAAGCACCAAAACACATTTAAAGAAAAAAAAAAAGCTACCCAGGAAGGGGAATTTTTTTTTAAACTTACTTTGTCATCCCGATCTCACCCGGAAGTGTCTGGCAGGGACCTCCCGGTGTGTCACATCCAGTTGTCATCCTGGGAGCACAATGGGGCTCCTGTTCACTCACTCATCATTCTGTTATAATAACGTAATAGACCTCTTATTCACAGATTTTTCTGTGGGGGAGGAACAGGAGCAGCACGGGAGCATCCCAGGACAGGGATGACGTGGTCTAAAAGGTAAGCCTTTTAGCGATCTCCTGTCGTCCCTGTCCAGGGATATTTTTATCATCTGATAATCTCCATAGAGTTGCATTGGAGGAACTAGAAATATCTAGAGAGACCATTTTTTTTTTTTTGGACGTGGGTAAGTGAATCCACAAATACCAGGGTCATATTGTACAAACATACTGTACATACTGTACAGACATAGTGCTAAGGTTGCAGAGTAATTTAAGATTTAAAACCTTGTAAAAATTCATCGTAAATAGAAAGAGATCATGCAACAATTGCAACACATTTGAAAACACATCTGGAAGCAAAATGGGGAGGGATGTGAGGGATTGGACATGCCCATATCTACCTTCAACACCCATGTCACAAACAGGATGAGGAACCAAAATGTGCTGCATTTTTATTGAGGTTTATTTTTAAAAAATGTCAGAAGAGTGTTGGACTGGGAAGCATCATGAAGCAATATTCAATGGTGCACCATCACACAGCATGGATTGCCAGTCTAGATAAGTGCTAGCTTTTCCATGTCAGGTACCCAATGTTTATCCCTGTTTGCTTCTGCCTATTTCACTGTTATACCACAAAGAGAAACCAGTGACTGGGCTCCTATTTAGCTTGCAAGGTGATGCTTACAGCCTGCTTTTGTTTTGTTTTTTTTCCATACAGAAGACAGGACAGGGAGGGAGCTACCTCTGATCCATCTGCCAAGTCAGGGGAAAAGCCCCTTTTCCTTCCCCAAATCTATTTTCTCTCTAGCAGATAATGATAGGAAAATGTGAGTTTCTCTTATCAAAATTCATTGTGTAATTCTGTGGTTATAAAGTGTCTCTGAATGTGACCGTGAGTCACACATTTCAGTCTGTGTTTGTGGGTGAACTACATGGGTGACTGTTGAAGAGTGGATTCAGTACTGGCTGTGAAGTGCATTCTGTTCTGTTTCCCTTAATGCCAAAAGGTTTGTGTGAATCAGCAAGGCTATAATGCTGAGATAAAGCAGCCAGTAATTAAACTACAGCCACATGTTGTGGAGCCAAGAATCAAACTTGGATCTTCCCTGGCTTGGATTTTTGCTAGAGTCATTAGCACTCAGTTCTTCACAATAGTCCAGAACAAAGATGAGAACGTGTGGAGGGTAATACAATATTGTATTGTAATTGTAATACAATACACGTGTGGAGGGTAATACGTGTGGAGGGAACGTGTGGAGGGTAATACAAAATTGTAATACAATATTGTATTACCCTCCACACATTCTCATCTTTCTGGACTTCAGACTCTGAACTGGTCTACACAGTATTTTCTGCTTTAGGCAAACAGTCTTGATTGTTCTCAGACCCACATTTGGAAAGACAAACTCGGTGTCTAAATCCTGTGATAGCATTGGTTAGTGTGTAGAGGTTACACTTCATTTATATTTTCTTCTAATCAAAGACACAATTACCTTGTCCATTTATCCATATAAATGCATAATGTAGAATGGAAATGTGTTGTGTGAACCCATTTGAAGACTGGTGTAGATGATGATAGCTCTAGTTTCAATACATGTGGACCAGAGTTTAGAAAGGGTATTTTTTGGGCTACAGTTTCCAGAATCCCTCCATGGCCACACTGGCTGGGGATTGTGGGAGTTGCAGTGCCCCCCAATGAACTATTCACAGCTCTGATACAGAGAGAGGTCACCACTTGCTTCCTTGACATGTCAGCTCCCCCATGATCATTTTTGTCAGTTGTCATGCAGTACTGGATCATAAAATGTTTCCCCAGCGGGCTGCAAAAGCAAGTTCAGTGGGCCCTTGGTATCCACTAGGGTTTGGTTCCAGCACCCCCCATGGATACCAAAATCCATGGATACTCAAGTCTCATTATATAAAATGGCATAGTAAAATGGTGTTCCTTATACAAAATGGCAAAAATTCTTGGAATTAAAAAAAAAATATTTTCAAGCCGTGGATGGTGGAATCTGTGGATGCCAAATCCATGGATACAGAGGGCCAACTGTATATCTGAAGATGGCGCAAACTGTTGTGACATAGGTGCCCCTTTGCCAACTAGTGTCTGAAGAAGCTTTCTTGTGCCTTCAAAACTTTCTACTTATCATCAGGTTATTCCCCCGCCATGCAATGCAGCTTTCCATTGCCTTTTGAGATCAGCTTTCTTCAGAGGGATCAAAAACCCACACACCAATCTTCTGACAGCAAATTCAACTATTTTTGAAATAGGAAGATATAAAGCCAGAGGCCACTAGCTACCGTACCTATGGCTGCTAAATTAACATGCTTTCTCTGTATTTAGCACATGTACAAGAGAAAGGAGGACAAAATTCCTGAAACCTAGGCAGCAGTTTCCAGTAAGACATGTAAAATAACTGAAGATACAGTGCAAAAACAATGAGGAGTCTTGTGACATTTCAAAAACCAACATATTTATTACAATACATCCTCTCTTGGATATGTCCTCAGATCAGTACTGTATCTATGAAAGCATATAATAAATGCTTTTAATAAATGTGTTGATTCTTAGGGTTCTACTTGTTGTTTTTGTTGCAGCAGATTCACATGACTACCCCTCTGAAAACGGTTTATTAGGACAAGAGGGCAGAGAGTAGAGTGTTCATTTTTAGACCTCAGATCTTAGTAAGTTGTGGGATAGATGCAAGAGAGGAGAAGGAAGAGAATGGGAAAATATTTGCAGGATGCCACTTTCCCCTAAAGTTGTTATTGAGCATTTTCAGTTTTTTCCTTGAGAAAAGGTTTGTGCGCATAATAATTTTGCACCCCCATAAATACTCTAAGGGCATCAGATCTAATCTGATTTTGGAAGCTAAGTAGGGTCAGCTCTGGTTAGTATCGGGATGGCAGATCAGCAATGAATACCAGGTTCTGTAGGCTATATTTCAGAGGAAGGAACTGGCAAAACCACCTGTGAGTATTCCTTGCCAAAGAAAACCCTACATTGACCATGGGGTCAATATAAGTGGACAGACACCATAAAGACACATGCACACACACAAGTTTGCCTAATGGCTTACTTGAATTCACTTCCTTTATCTATATACAGCACAGATCTTTGATCATTTCTTTTTCAAACCTTTTGCCACCTTTTGGAGTAATCCTCTCTTAGTGAAGTTGTTGTCACCTGATGAATGTGTTTTTGGCTTCTTCTTGTGTGTGAACACATTGCTCTTTTCTGTTCCTCAGTAATGGAGAAAGTTGTCCCTTCCAGCCAAAGATAAATAAACAATAAAGGGGTGTTTTCAAGGGCTCCATCTTAATTAGGGGAACCAAGTAACAATATTAATAAAATAAGCAGTCTGAGGTTAACTCAGACATTGCTAGTGCAATCCTGTATATTGCTACTCAGAAGCTGAGTTCAAGGAGATTTTTTGCTCTGCAAGTCAGTATTGAACTACACTACAGCCTATATTTCTTGACCATATCAGTTGGCTGAGCTACCACTTAGTGAGTGCTTGCATTTACAAATGTTATATGTGATGCTGGATTAACATCCTCTCTGTGAGTTTTTCTTTGCCACAGAGATAGTGGAGGTGTTTACTAGACTTATGGTGTGTTTATATATCATGAGCTATATTTCAGAGTAGCTAGAATATGTGGCCAGTGACCATATCTTCTCAGCTAGTCTTCAGCATGGAAATTTTTTTCCCTACCTGCTGAGAGTGTTTGAAAAATGTGGGTTATATGATTTTCCCACTCAGACATTCTGTTCCAACACAACCGCTTTTGATTTAAGACTTTATCAGACCCCCCCCCCAATTCTTGTTCTTTTGCCATCATATTTTAAAATGTTTTTATGCTGGCAAAAGACTGCCCCTCCCCAGACCTTCCCTTAAGTCCTGGGAAAAGGCAGCCCAGGCACTAAAGATAGCGAACAGAGTTCTGTTCACTTCCACACTTGCGATCTCTGCAAATCTCATGAGAAGATGTGACTGTGGGAAATTTAAAAATAAAAGTAAAATAAAGGCATAAAAAGTTAACACAAGCACAGTCCCCAGTACAGGAGGTGATGGTCATAAAAAGAGCATCCTCTGCCTGGCTGTCCCAATCTCACCTGGAAGTGTTCTGTCATTCACATTGCATTCATGTGAACACAATGGCGTGAAGTTTCAAATGCCAACAATGCTGGCAACAAAGTGCCACAGCCGATCTTTTGATAGCTTGGACTGTCAATAAAAAAATATGGCTTATTGACAAGCTATGATCACAAAAGGGCCATCTGGTATGTGTGCCCTTTCGCGATCATTAGGTGTCCTTATGACGCCATATTTGCCGCATCTGATAAAGTCCTTAGAGTGGAGGTAAATTTGAGCATTCACAAAGTTCTCTCATCCCTCTCAGATGTCTTTCTCCCTCTAAGCATTCTTTCCTGTCTTTGTATACCAAGAGATAACGTCCATTCTCGATCACTGAAACGTGGATTCTTTTTTTTTCTTATTTTTTTCCACAGAACATAATGTATTTGCCAAAAGGGCAATAAATAAATAAATAAATAAATAAATCCCACACAGTCCCTGCAAGGCTGCTTATCAATATGTTTTCCACCTCATTGCTTCTAGATTGGCTTGGTTGGTTTTTTGACACCTAGTTGTATTTTTCCAGATTAACAGCAGCATTAAAAATGGAATGATTTTTTAAAAAGACATTTGCATTAGGGCTGAAGTCACTGCATATTTAATTGGCATGATTAGTATATTAATCACTGACTAGCAGAGTGGGCCTTTTCATTAGATTTCAATGAGACCATATCAAGTATGTTCAGTGTTGATAGCACTATTGTCAGTGGAGGCTCTGAGAGAGTAGAGCAGACAGATAATTTTACTCATGATGACATCTTCACTCCTAGGGCCCACAGCCACCTGCTTCATGATTTCTCCTGCCGCATACCTTCTTGTCTTGCTCCTTGGATACTGATCCCTATCCCTTGCCTGGTCTTTGAGTGTTTAGGGCATGCATCAGGGAACCCTGCTATGTGCTACTTTTTTGAGCAGGAAAAATAGGTGACTAGAATTGTGGCAATTGTGCCACCTGCTTCCCCAAGCCCTTTAAGGGACATGGGGAAGTGGTTGCTTTCCTCATGCGGCTGAACTAACAAACTCTTAGCAGTATAGGAGGGCGAAAGGACCTTGGAGGAAGACTGAACTTTCTCCAGTCTTACCATTTATCTTAAAGCCTTTGATTAGCAGTCTAGCTACCTTTCTAATTCAAGAAATGAATTCACGTTGATTTTCAAAGATTAAATGGTAAATATGTTTGGTCAAGAGAAACCCTTCAATCTTCAAATCGTATCTGGTCTGAGAAATAATAATATTTATTAATCTTTGACAAATTAGTGAAAACCAAGAAAATACTGAGATTTTGTACTTAAAGAAAAAACCAACATCCTAATTTTTTAAAATTAATTTTCAGAAAACACAAATATTTCATTCAGTGATACACATTAAATCAAGCATTTTCATTCAACTTAAACCCAGCATAATTTTTACTGGACCATATTTTGATTTATTACTAAAGGTGGGAGGGATGTTAGGAGTGATTCTGCTCAGTGATATACTCCTAGTAACCTGGGAGATAGGAAAAGCACTTTCTTAATTCTTCCTTCTCGCTGAAGGCCAGGCTAGGGGAGACATTGGAGATTTCTAATGAGATACTTTTTCTTGTTATTTATTTATTTATTTGTTTTTGTCAAAACAGGTGTAAGGAGTAGAGGGATCTGTCTTGGGATTGTGTTGAAAAAGAAGTGGTGTTAGGTGACCCTTCCAAAGCTCTGAATATTTATTTTTGGAACTATAACTTCCCACTCGGGTGGAGGCATGACAAATATAGACATCAGGAGCTGAAGTGCATAATGGGGAGGACAGCAATGCAGTGGACAAAATTTGACATCCCATCTCATCCAGATTCTTTGTTCAGAAAATGGTTGTTAAGCTTTTGGAATCAGGTTCAGAATATAACAGGATCCTAGAGTTGGAAGTGACAAGAGGTTCACTTGCTACCTGCCCTAAAGCAAGAACGACCCTCAGCCTCACAAATCACTTGGTGTGATCTAAACAGCATTTCAGAAGAAAGGTGTGTGCCAGGGATCCCAGATGTCTCAAGTAAATAGGTTAAACCACCTTCTTCTGTGGAGCAAGTCAAAAGGCTCAGAAGGTCTCTGTCTAGCCTGACCTGGTGGAAATTTCTTTCCATCTCCAATTCATGCCGACCAAGAGTCAGTTCTTAAATCACACTGGCGGCTGCTGTAAAATAGTTCTGTGTGAAGACACACAATACAATTTGTATTGTGCCTAATATGTGACCTAATCCAGTTATTTCCACCTGCGGGTGCTAAAGAGACTGCAAGGGGCTCCTGGAGTTCAAAGGTAGTGGTTTTCAACCTCTAAAACCTCTAAATGTTTTGGGCTTTAACTGCCTGATCATTGGCCATGCAGGTTGGGATTTCTTCCACTATCTGGTGCAAAAGAGGAAGTAGGGTTTATTTCACAATATACAATTATAGTATTTTAATACCTCTTGAACTGCCATGACTCTATCCTATGGAATACTGGATTTGTAGTTCCATGAGTTATTTAGAATCCCTTGCTAGAGTGCTCTAGTGCCCACCAGACTCTAAATTGTAGGCTTTCACAGGATGCAACCATGGCAGTTCAAGTGGTATCAAAGTGCTATAATTGTCTAGTATGAAAGATACAGGGCAGGACCTCATTGACTGTATTCAAGTCAGGCAATAAAATCAATGGGAACATCCGATGCTGCCTCGTACAAGATCAGTTTGTCTTGTTCATCTTGCACAGTTTTGGTTTTTTGACTGGCAGCAGCAATTCTGCAGAGTCTCACGGTCTTTCCCATCACCTGCTTCCTGATCCTTTCTTAACCAGAGATACCAAGGACTGAACATGCTGTATTCCAGTCCTTCCACATTATGCCATGCTGTGTGAGAGACTCCAAACAGGGCAAGTAATACAAATCAGGCCTAAAGGCAAAGAGACTCTAGACTTCTGGCCCTTTGGTCCCAAATTCCTCCAAACATCTCTGAATTCCATCACTCTCTGTTGCCTTCAGAAGCAACAAAGCATGATCATTTCAGAACATGAGGTGGGCTGACTGAAGGATTTCGTCTGAGCTGGATGGGGAGAGACCATTCTCAATCAAGGAAGTGCTCTTGGCTTCACCGTGATCTGCCTTTGCTTTCAGGCAACCTCTAATGAGTTGTTTTAGACTGTGCAAATAGATAATCTGCTTGATGCAGTGATTCTCTGATGCAGTGACTCTACTGCTGTTCCTTTAAAAAAAAAAATTAATCCTTGCTAAACTACCAGGCTTGTTCTTGCCCCCACCACAGTCAGTGCTTTAAAAGTGAATTTCACTGCTGCTGAGAGGCCCTGCTCTTAACTGTGGTGAATGCCTAGCAGCAAGACCACTGAAAGTAGCCCTGATTTCAAAACAGCTACAGAAGAGGGAGAAATGCTAACGAGGTTGCTTTCCATACCTTTGTTGTATTGTATTATTAAGTACAAAGCATTGTAAATCATGGTTTGGATGGAACTACTTTGGTCTCCACAGCTGGGAGTAGGAGTGTCATAATAAACAAGCCATTCCTCTTAGCTGTCTTCACTCACCTTTCTCCTCTGTAGCCTTAATAATGGAATAAACATGGGACTCAAGTAGAGCATATTAATAGTCTGCAGAGGAAATCCTGCCCAGAATAAGAAAATGAAGTGAGGGTCTTTTTGCACTGGTAATGTTATGCCTCAGTTGTTAGTGTGTTAGCATCTATAATAAAATAATTAGCAAATATGCAAAATGTTTATAGTTATTAGTAAAATAAGTTTGATGTTATTTTGGGGTTTTATGGTATGCTGCAAAAAGCATCCTTGTGTGTGAGTTGACAGGTGAAAATTTTCAGAATATTCTAGATACTCAAAGGTTAAATACTCAAATTCTAATATTACAGTATATTCTAAATACTGAAAGGAAATCTTGAGCAGCCCCTTGCAGCACAGGAAATGTACTGCTGCTGCTGTCGTGTGCCTTCATGTTGTCTCTGACTTATAGTGATCCTAAAGCAAACTTATCATGGGGTTTTCTTGGCATGATTTCTTCAGAGGGGGTTTGCCATTGCCTTCCTCTGAAGTTGAGATAGTGTGATTTGCCCAAGGTCGCCCAGTGGGTTTCAGTGGTTGAGCAGGGATTCGAACCTTGGTATCCAGAGCTGTAGTTGAACACTGAAATCACTACACCACACTGGCTCTTTGCTGCTACAAAATCCGGAATAGAGGGATATCCTGCCCTTGCTTAAAAACAAAGCTGAATCTGTCACCTTGTAAGGCTCTGTGTTTTATTGTCTCACAGCTTGTACTGTCTAGGTGTTCCTCTTAATGTTTAGTCAATATCCCCTTTCTTGATTTTTGAACCTAAAGGTTTGTATGTCATTTTCTGGAGCAGTCTTCCTCACTATAGTGTTCTCCAAATATGTTGGAACACAAATCCTATCACCCCCAGGCAGTATGGCCATTGCTGTGCTCTCTGAGAATCATAGAATCATAGAATTGTAGAGTTGGAAGAGACCACAAGGGCCATCCAGTCCAACCCCCTGCCACGCAGGAAATCACGATCAAAGTTTCCCTGACAGATGGCCATCCAGCCTTTGTCTAAAGACCTCCAAGGAAGGAGACACCATCATGCTCCAAGGGAGTGTATTGCACTGCCAAACAGCTCTTACTGTCAAAAAGTTCCTCCTAATGTTGAGGTAGAATCTCTGTTCCTGGAGCTTGCATCCATTGCTCAGTGTTCTAGTCTTGGAGCAGCAGAAAACAAGCTTGCTCCATCCAAACAAGCTTGTGAAATGTGGGCTAGACAAGTTAACTGTTAAATGGATTTGTAATTGGTTGACTGGCCAAACCCAAAGGGTGCTCCTCAGTGGCTCCTCTTCATCTTGGAAAGATGTGACCAGTGGGGTGCCGCAGGGTCCTATCCTGGGCCCAGTGCTATTCAACATCTTTATCAGTGACTTGGGAGATTTTTACATGGGGCCAAAACACCCTGTTACTGCCACGGAATAACATAAATCTTTCACACACTTACCTTAATTCTGTGGCAGGAATGCAGCCATTGTAAGGCTGCTTTTACGATCACCGTCTGAAATGTTATCACGTTATCGCGTGATAACGGCTGGGTGGTAATTTAAAAAATAAAACTCTCTCAAACATAAAATCAGTTCACCAAGGACAAAAACACACTTTAAATCACACCATCAAAACAGGGAGGGTAAAATAAAGGGTGCCACTTACCTGGATGTCCAGCTTATACCAGGAAGTGCTAGGAACGGACCTCCCCTCCGCAGCTGTCATTTCAGAACAGGAACGGGGCTCCTGTTTGCACACCCGTGATTGCGTGATAGCGATGGAACAGGAGGTCTATTCACAATGAAAAGTCGTGATTACATTGTTCCAGAACAGTCATGGGAGCAGGATGGATGCAGGACAGAACGGGGTCAACGTTGTCCAAAAGGGAAAACCTTTCCCGACCCTGTTCTGGTCCTGCCACGGGATATATAGCCCATGTGAACATCTCCTTGGGTGATGGAATTAGGGGCATACTTATCAAATTTGCAGATGACACCAAATTAGGAAGGAGTAGCTAATACCCTAGATGACAGGATCAACATTCAAAATGACCTGGATAGACTGGAGAGCTGGGCCAAAGCTAACAAAATGAAATTCAGTGCGGAGAAATGTAAGGTACTGCACTTAGGGTGGAAAAACGAAATGCATAGATACAGGATGGGGGAGACCACTATGTCTAGCTGGAAGTTGTTGTTTTGATCTGGAAAAGAGCAGGACCCTGATCTACCCAATCCTACTGTAGCTGTGCTGCCTGCCTACAACAGGCAAGATAAACAGCAGCTGTCCTCAGAATCCCTTACAGAACATGCATAAACAACAAAACAGAAAGAAGAAAGCCGATAAACCGTCTCACCAACTACCTCCCAGGCATGTTTAAAAAGTGTAGATTTATAAGTTTGGTACCAAACTGGAAATCTTAAGAAAGGCAGAGGCTGGTGAAATAATAAGTCAAATAATAAAGTTAAAATAATAAGTTTCTCCCTGAATGATGGGAGAGATATTCCAACACAATCAGGGTTGTATGAGGTTTTCCAGGGAGTGTTTCAGAATAAAAGAAAACAAAATTTGTTCCACTGTCTCTGACCATAATGGCCTTTCAATCCTTCAAGACTCGACACACAAGGAAAAGAGGATGGCAGTGAGGGAGGAGATCAAGTCCAGCAGATGCTGGCTGCTGTTCTCTGGACTTTATCAGATGATCCCTTTAGAATGTTCTTTTGCCGGCATAAAAAAAATCAATTTTTATGCTGACAAAAGGATGCTCCCTCTGCACTTACCTCCTCTCCCAGTAAAGACACCTCCGCCAATAATTTTATCACGTGGGAAATTCAAAAATAAAACTTAAAATAAGACATAAAAAGTCACACCAAGCACATACACACAATAAAAAACTCCAAGTAACCTGGGGAGTGTAAATAAAAATGTGTCACTTACCTGGATGTTGCGATCTCACCCGGAAGTGTTCTTCCCAGTTGGGCCATTGACTCTGCATTCATGCTATTGACGGCTTAAGCCATCAATTAAAAGGTACAGGTTTTGATGGGGACATAATTGCGAAAGGGCGATGTCATCTGATTTGTGTGTCCTTTTGTGTTTATGTGGTGTGTTATGATGCCATATTTAGTGCGTCTGATAAAGTTCTCTGTCTCTGCCACAGCAGTGGCAGTTGGAATGGATGGAGGGGCTTTCTTCAGAGGCTGGGTCTAGGCAAGATGAAACTGTGCCTGCCTCTTCTCTCATTTTATAGGCCACTGCTGTGGCAGTTGGGATGGCAGGAAGGTCTTCAGTAGTTGTACAACCACCTCAGATTGTGGCTGTTGAGATTCCAAATTGCTCTGAGACTGTGGCTGCACCTGTAGGTGATGTGCCAATTCTGTGGCCTCCCCTGCAGACTCAGCCAAAATTCATTTTAAGAACCAGTACCTCAGGAGACAGAGTGCCTGTTGGGTTTGCTGATCCCTCTGCATACCGAGATTACAGAATCTTATAGATCAAGATCAGAGTGAGATTATTGCCAAGAAAGCATGTGGATAATATTATAGCCCAACAGCACAATTTTATCCATGTTTACTCTGAAATTCATCTTGCTATGTTCAGTAGGCCTTTTTTTAGGTGAGTTGCACAGGCTTGAAACTCCAGAGTAGCAGTATAATTCCCAAACAGTAAAGAAAATCCCACCCTTCTATTTAAAGGAAGAAGTTATGACTGGAGCTCTATCCACCAAACTTTGGCGATTATCGGACGGGGGCAAAAATAGCGTCCCTGTCTCGCTATCTCCTCTCCTCCCCGCTCCCGACACCATCCCGGCACAATAACAAAATGTTTCAAACACCTACCTTTGCCCCTTCTTTCTTTCTTTCTTTTTTTATTTAGTTATTTATACCCTGCTCTTCAGTCACAAGGTAATCAGAGTGGCTTACAAATTGTTTTAAGCAATAGCAATTTATACATCTACACTGCAAGAAGCAGCTTCCAATGTGTGCTAGCTAATTGTCCCCACAAAACAGGTACTTTCCCTCCCTGCAGCAGCCCAGGAGTGAAGGCAGCTGTGTGGAGCTGCATTCACTTCCTTGTTTGAAATCCCGGGCCATTCTTGCGAGGGGGCGAGTGTGTGGGAAATTCAAAGTTAAAAAGAAAAATACACTTTAAAAAATGACAGCAAACAGAAAAACACACTTTAAAAATACCAAGTAACTCAGGGAGGGGAAAAAAAGGGTGTCACTTACCTGGATGTCCTGATCACACCTGGAAGTGTTCTGGAACGGACCTCCCACTGACGCTGGCATCGCGCCAGCATAACGGGGCACCTTTTCACTCACCTGTTGTTCCATCATAGAAATGGAACGGGCAATCTATTGATGGCTTAGCCCGTCAATAGAAAAAAATGATGGTGGAACGGGACCAGCACGGGAGCATAACGACACAGGAACAATGTCATGTGAAAATCAAGCCTTTTAGCGATCTCCTGGCATCATGATCATGCCATATTTAGGTCGTCTGATGATCTCCTTTATCCTCAAGAAAACACTGTGCACAACCCCACTAGCCAGTCCAGCCTTTACTTAGTACATCAATAGTGATGCTGAAGAGGTGAAGCAAAGAATAGGTTTTGTCAAAAGCCCACAAACAGCAGATTTGTATTGCATTCTTGTACACTGTTAGACCAGCTTTATTAGTCCAGTCCAATTGATCCATTTTGGGAAGGAAGGAAGTCTTGTCATATTTAATGGGCTTAGATAGATGGTCTCTCTCTCTGGCTTTTCTTCGCAAACGAAGATTCAGGAAGGACTCATCCCACGCTTTCTGCAAGTGCGCTGATGACTGAAAAGGCCAATCCGAGATAAACAAGTCCGGTTGCAGAAAGCATAGCAGAAGGTCTCTTTGGGTGATGTTTCTGGGTTGTGATTCTTTCTGCGTTGTCATTTCTCTTCAAGACTTGTTCGGCGTGAGTTCTCAAATAAGGCTGCAGCATTGTGGATAGTGCGTCTCCATGCCTCCCGATGTGAGACCAGGGTGGACCATTGTTGGTGATCAATTTGGCCAAGCCTGAGATGTTGTTTCAGGGAGTCCTTGTATAGTTTTTTTGGAGCGCCCCTCTTACGCTGACCCGTTGTGAGTTCACCATAGAGTACTATTTTTGGGAGGCAATGGTCCTCCATCCTAGAAATGTGCCCTGCCCAGCGCAGCTGTGTTCTCAATATCATGGCTCAATGCTGGTGATCCCTGCTTGCTCAAGGACAGCAACATTCGTCACATAGTCAGTCCAGTGTATATTTAGGATTGTGCGTAGACAGTGCTGATAAAAGCATTCGAGGAGTCGTAGGTGGTGGCGATAGGTGACCCATGTTTCAGATCCATAAAGGAGAATAGACAGTACAATGGCTCTATACACACTGATTTTTGTGCTTTGCCTCAGGTGTTTATTACTCCAGGCTCTTTGTGAAGCCTTCCAAATGCGCTATATGTCTTTGCTAATCTGTGATCGATCTCTTTGTCAATCTTGGCATCTGAGGAGATGATGCTTCCCAGCTAGGTGAACTGCTGAACGGACTTGAGCACAGATTTGCCGACGGCAATGTGGGGATGATTGTTTTTGTCCTATGGTGCAGGCTGGTAAAGAACTTCCATTTTCTTCAAGTTGACTTCCAGCCCAAACAGCTCTGCAGCTGTTGCGAAGCAGGAAGTTAGGCACTGCAGAGCTGCTTCAAGGGCAGCATCATCAGCGAAGAGCAGCTCACGGACTAGATAGTTTAGAGTCTTAGTGTGAGCCCTCAACCGGCTTAAATTAGATGGTATTCTACTTGTAAACATGGTGTAATTTGCAGCTAGAATTTCAGCCTTAGATGTAAAAGTTCCCTCTTATTATCTGTTCTATGTGTTTCTACTGTAAATGGTTTCCTTTCTCATTCAACTGTTCTTTCAAAAAGGAGGCTTAGTGATACATTCAGCCATTGCCCCCACATCCTGAAGTGAGCCCCCAGGCCAGGATCTTTGGCAGGCCCCCTACCTACTGCTAAGGCTAAGGGCAGTGAGATGCTCTATAGGATTTAGGATAAAAATTAAAATAAGTCAGTATAAATGATGACACCAAAGTAATATTCATATTTATTCCAAAAAGTATAAATTGATTTACATAATAAAAACTCATAATAATATCAGGCTGGGGCCCCTCCTAATCCAGGGCCCCTGGGTCCCCAGGATAGAGGTCTGTTATCCCCCTTGTGGGGGGCATGTATTTAGCAAGTCTAATGAAATAAGGTAAATATAATAATAATAATAATAATAATAATTATTATTTATATCCCGCCCCTCTATGAAATGCAATTGGGGCCGCTTACAACAATTAAAATATACATCCAAACCCTCAATCACCCCCCTTAAAATACAATTAAATAATTTAGGAATTAAAACATAATACAAAATGAATAAATAAAGAATAAAAATGAACAATGAACAATGGACAGTGGACGTGGTGAGATCAGAACAAGCTAGATTTCCTTTTTTGATGGCCAGGTATCTATTCAGGAGAGGCCTGCCAGAAGAGATCTTCAGAGGTCTTCAGAGCTTTTTAAAAGCTATTTAGGGTGGTGATATGATGGATCTCATCCGGCAGGCTGTTCCATAATCTGGGAGTGATAGCCGAAAAGGCCCTCCAGGAGGTTGAAAAAAAGCCTAGTTTTTAAAGGTTGTAACAAATTCCTTCCAGAGGACCTGAGTGCACGGGGAGGATTATATGGAAGGAGGTGGTCCCGAAGACAGGTTGGACCCAAGCCATTTAGGGCTTTAAAAGTGATAACCAACACCTTGCACTGGGTCCGGAGACTAATGGGCAGCCAGTGGAGTGATCTTAAGATCAGTGTTATATGGTCTCTTCTGGATGTACCCGAGACCAGTCTGGCTGCCATATTCTGTACTAGCTGAAGCTTCTGGACCAAGCACGAGGGTAGCCCCATGTAGAGTGCATTACAAAAATCAAGACGAGAGGTTACCAGAGTATGTACCACAGTCTCAAGATCCCCGACTTCCAGGAAAGGGCACAGCTGGTGTATCAGCCAAAGCTGATAACAGGCACTCCTGACCATCGCATTTGCCTGATTCATCATCTGGAGTGACAGATTCAGGAGCACCCCCAGACTGCGAACATAGTCCTTGGAGGAGAGTGTGACCACATCCAGGACTGGAGATTGTATCCCAATGCCTGGGTTTGGGGCTGCTACCGTGAGTACCTCCGTTTCATCTGGGTTCAGCTTCAATTTGTTTTCCCTCATCCAGTCCATTACTGCCTTAAGACAATCATTAAGAGACGAGGTACCATCTGAGGTCTGAGCTGAAGACTGAGGCATGGAGAAATATATCTGGGTGTCATCAGTGTACTGATAACACCCCACCCATGCCTCCGGATGATCTCTCCCAGCGGCTTCATGTATATATTGAATAGCTTTGGGACAGGATGGCGCCTTGTGGGAAACCACAATTAAGCTCTTTCCTTGCAGAGCTACTATCCCCGAGCATCACCCTCTGGAATCTGCCAGAGAGGAAGGAATGGAGCCACTGCAGCGCAGTGCCTCCAATCCCTAACCCTCTCAGGAGATCCAAGAGGATGTCATGATCTATTGTGTCAAAAGCTGCTGAGAAATCCAGTAGCACCAACAGGGTCACACTACCCCTGTCGATGCTTAGGCAATGGTCCTCAGCCAAGGCAACCATGGCAGTCTCAACTCCGAATCCCGTCCTAAAGCCAGTTTGAAATGGATCTAGATAATCAGTTTCTTCCAAGACAGCTTGGAGTTGGAGAGCAACCGCCCTCTCGATAACCTTGATCAAAAAAGGTATTAAGGAGACTGGCCTATAGTTCTTCATATCCAGAGGGTCAAGAGAAGGTCTTTTTAGGAGTGGTCTAACTGCCGCTTCCTTCAAGCAAGATGGAACATGACCTTCCCTAAGGGATGCATTGATGATGTCCCTGAGGAACATCCTCAAGGCATCACCCCCCTGGATGGCCAGCCACGAAGGGCAAGGGTCAAGAGGGCAGGTAGTCTTCCTCACTCTACCAAGGAGCTTGTCCACATCATCAGTACGTACAGATTGAAATTGATCCAGTATAACCTCATCATTGGAGTTACTGGGCACCTTGTCAATCGAATCTGCTACAACCCCAGCATCCAAGTCAGCTCTTATCTGAGAGTTTTTATCTGCAAAGAAGTTGTTAAATACATCACAGCAGGCCGTTGTCAGGTTTAGTAATGAGTTCTGCACAGGTGGAACCTGTGTCAGTTCCCTCACCACCCTAAACAGCTCTGCTGGGCAAGACTCTGCAGATGCAATACATGCAGAAGAGAAAGATTTCCTCACTGCACGTATTGCTTCTCTATAGGAACGAAGAAATTTCCTATGACAAGTCCTGTCAGGCAAGAGCTGAGTTTTTTGCCAGATGCACTCTAGTCATTGTCCAACCTGTTGCCCCACAAAAATTGTGGTACTCCACTGCTACACACACTGCTACTGAAACAATGAGAGTTTGTTTGGCAAGAAAGTTTATAACCCATTATACTGGTTTGTAGCAGTTCACAGTGTCAAAGACAGAGGTGCACCTCTTATGCTTTTACTGGGGTGGGAGTGGGGGTGGAAATTCAGGTGGAAGCATGCTTAGAACTTGCTTGGGGAGTGATATGTGGACTGAATTTCCTTGCTTTGGGAGAGTGATATAGTCCCACACAAACTTAACCCTTGCTTTAAACCAGAGCGCTTTCCCCCCATCTTAGGGAATCCACAAGTGGAGTGCATCTCTTGTATTTATATCAAGTAGAAGTTAAGGTACAGGAAGAGTCCCTCACTGTACCCAGATTTTGAGACAGCATGGAGTGAGTGTTGATCGTGATCTGAATTTCCTTGATTTGTGTGGAATAACTCCACCCATGGTTTATTTTGTTAAACCAAAGGTGTGTTCTCTCTTTGAAAATTTCCTCCCTTTTTGAAACCTAAGAAGACATAAAAATCATTCTGCACAGACCTCTTCAGGAGTTCTGTGTCTTTCTTGTGCACTTGAAATTTTAGCTGGTCTTAGGCAAGGTTGGGAAAGAGGTAGAAAATCGCAATGTTTGCCCCCAGTTGCCACTCTACAGTGGCCAGTTGGAGAACAGTAGAGACTTTGAGCTTGTAGAAGGTGGCAGGATTGAAAGGTGGAACTGCAACATCTGTGCATAATAGCTATAAGTAAAAGTGTGGCCACGGGGGCGGGGGAACATAAATTAGTTTGCCTATACTTAACTTAAGGACAGATCTAATCAAGACAAGAGAAATGCAGCCACAGAAGTTAGAGAAAACAAGTTTTATTTAGGGTAGTGTAAAGATGACGACTATGTAATTTATATATATATATATATATATATATATATATATATATATAACTTTTGAAAGTAGAGACATAAGATGAACCTGTAAAAGAGCCCATGATAAGGTGGGCCCCAAGTTTGGGGCATAGTGTATGTATGGGTAAAAATATGGTCCAATGATATAAAATTTACTTTGTGCAGTAATTTAAAAGAAAACCTGTATAAGATGATGTACAGATGGTATCTAGTCCAAAATAAACTGTTGAAAATGACCCAGAATGTTTCAAACCAAAGTTGGGTATGTTAAGATAAAGAGGGCTCCTTTTTTTCATATGTGGTAGACTTGTAAGAAGGCAAAAAGTTACTGGTCTAAAATTTATATGTCAACCCCAAAAAATTAACAGGTAGATTTTGTATTGTTACCAGAAATGTTTTTGTTGGACATTATGGCTAAAGAACTAGATAATAAATATGAATTACCTCCTTTGATATATGACAATAGCAGCTAGAATATTGTGAAGTCGAAGGCTTTCATGGCTGGCATCCATAGATTTTCCTTGGTTTTTTCCCCAGGCTGTGAGCCAGAACATGGACTCACAGCCTGGAAAAAAAACCCAAGGAAAATCTAAGCAAGAATATTGTTTGCTCAAAGATGGAAGTGGACTGAAGCACTGATGATGGAAGAATGGATTAGTAAGATTGATGAATTAACCCAAATAGCCAAATTAACCTGGGTTCTAAAGGATAAGCCAGTTGAAGATGTTTGTAAGCTTAGAAACCATTTATGGATTTTTAAGCAATAAGAAATCTAATGATGCAATACACCGTGGCTATGGTTATTAGTAATTTTAGAGGGATTATTTAGTTATTTAGAGTAATATTTTTTCTTTCTTTTCTTTTTATTACAGTCAGGATGGTGGGGATCAGAGCCGCACTGTGTATTAGTTGTGTGTCATTCTTTTTTCTTCTTTTCGTTTTCTTCTTTCTGTTTATTTCTGATTGCATATTAGTTTGAATGTAAATTAGATTGTTAGTGAAAAAAATTAATTAAACATGAAAAAAGGAAGGAAAGAAAAACATAACTAACTGTCTTTTCAGCAGGGAAAATAATGTGGAAATCTGTCATCAAATATTACTATACAATGGCAAGAACCACCATATATTCACAGCACATGCGATCATTTTAATGTTATATTGCAAGTATTTATTTATTTATTTTATATCCTGCATTTCTCTAAACACAGTTTCCAAGGAAGGGAACAACATTTTAAAAACACAATACAATTGAAAAACTCATAGTACAAAAGTTTAAAGCACAATTAAACTAAATTTCTATTTTAAAAGCAAAAATTAAAAACAGTAATAACAGTATTATAAATCATAGAATCATAGAGTTGGAAGAGACCACAAGGGCCATCCAGTCCAACCCCCTGCCATGAAGGAATAAACAATCAAAGCGTTCCTGATAACCATTCAACCTCTGTTTAAAAACCTCCAAAGAAGGAGACTCCACCACACTCCGAGGGAGTGCATTCCACTTCTGAACAGCTCTTATTGTCAGGAAGTTCTTCCTAATGATTAGGTGGAATCTCTTTTCCTTTAGTCTGAGTCCATTGCTCCATGCCCTTGTCTCTGGAGCTGTAGAAAACAAGCTTGCTCCATCCTCAGTATGACATCCCTTCAAATATTTAAACATGGCTATCATGTCCCCTCTCAACCTTCTCTTCTCCAGACTAAACAAACCCAGCTCCCTAAGACACTCCTCATAGGGCATGGCTTCCAGACCTCCCACCATTTTGGTCACCCTCCTCTGAACACGTTCCAGGTTGTCCATATCCTTCTGGAATTGTAGTGCCCAGAACTGGACACAGTATTCCAAGTGAGGTCTGACCAAAGCAGAATAGAGTGGCACTATTACTTCCCTTGATCTAGACACTATACTCCCATGCAGCCTAGAATTACATTGGCATTTTTAGCTGCTGCGTCACACTGCTGACTTATGTCCAGTTTGTGGTCCATTAAGACTCCTAGATCCCTTTCGCATGTACTGCCATTGAGTCAGGTGTCCCACGTCCTTTATCTGTGCTTTTCATTTTTACTACCCAAGTGTATCCTACATTTCTCCCTGTTGAAATTCATTTTATTAGTTTCATCCCATCTTTCTAAATCTGTTCAAGCCATTTTGAATTCTGATCCTATCCTATCCAAGCTATCCCTCCTAATTTGGTGTCATCTGCAAATGTGATAAGTATGTCCTTTATCCCCTCATCCAAGTCATTGATAAAGATGTTGAATAGCACTGGGCCCAGGACAGAACCCTGTGGCACCCCACTAGTCACTTCTCTCCAGGATGAAGAGGAGCCATTGGTGACTACCCTTTGGATTTGGCCCATCAACCAATTACAAATCCATCTAACAGTTGCATTGTCTAACCCGCATGTTACTAACTTTTTTGCAAGAATATCATGGGGGACTTTGTCAAAGGCGTTAATGAAATCAAGATACACTACATCCATAACATTCCCTTCATCTACCAAGCTTGTAACTCTATCAAAAAAAGAGATAAGATTAGTCTGGCATGACTTGTTTTTCAAAAACCCATGTTGACTTTTGCTAGATTTTCAGACAACACAGTTATAGTGTTACTATTCCACTTTATTTGCTCTGGCTGCCTCCTGTTGAATCTTGGGATTTGCAGTTTAGGGAGGGGCATTTACAACTCTCAGCAGAGAGTTCTTAGGCCTCATTAAACTACAAACCCCAGAATTCCACAGCAGGAAGCCAGAGCAATTAAAGTAGAATAGTAACACTATAACAATGTAGTCTGAAAATCTCCTTATAGTGATCACAGGATTCCTTTCTAAGTGCTTATAGACTGCCTATTTAATGATCTGCTCTAGAATCTTTCTTAGTACAGTTGCCCCTCGACATTCGCGGCTTTCACACTCGCGGTTTTGATTATTCGCGGTTTAGCCCCAGCTCCTTAGGAAAGGCTGCCGAGAGGCGGGGCAACCTCCTGCCTGCACCTTCTCCGGCCTTCCAGAGGAGGCTCCGGGGCTTCAAAGCCCTGGAGTCTGCTCAGGAATTCCAGGGGGTGGGGCGGGCAGCCTCCCTCCCTCTGCCTTTCCCGGCCTTCCTAAGGGGACTCCAAGGCTTCTAAGACCCGGAGTCCCCTCAGGAAGGCTGGGGAGAGGCCAGGCAGCTTCCCTCCCACCCACCTGCTGCCTTTCCCGGCCTTCCGAAGCGGGCGCCAGGGCTCCAAGGCCCCGGTGCCTGCTTTGGAAGGCCAGGGGGAGGCAGCGCAGCCTCCTCCCCACCCGCCTGCCCACCCTCTCACCTGCCTGCCTGCTGCTGTCCCCGGCCTTCCGAAGCGGGCGCCAGGGCTCCACGGCCCCGGTGCCTGCTTCGGAAGGCCGGGGGGAGGCAGCGCAGCCTCCTCCCCACCTTCCTGCCCACCCACCCGCCTGCTGCCATCCCCGGGCTTACAAAGTGGGCGCGGGGGCTCCAAAGGCCCGGTGCCCTCTTTGGAAGGCCGGGGAGAGGCACCGCAGCCTCCTCCCCACCCGCCTGCCCACTCACCCGCCTGCTGCCATCCCCGGCCTTCCGAAGCAGGCTCCGGGTATTCTAAGGCCAGCAGAGAGGCCAGCCAGGCTGGCCAGACACCCTCCCGCCACCTCCCTCCTCTGGGGGGGCATTGCGGGAGCAGTTGTTATTCACGTTTTTTTCACATTCGCGGGGGTCTCAAGAACGTAACACCCGTGAATGTGGAGGGATGACTGTATTGATGTCCGGCTGACTGGGCAGTAATTGTTTGGGTCTTCTTCCCCCGCTTTTTAAAGTTGGGGGACAACATTTACCCTCCTTCAGTCTGCTGAGACCTCTCCTGTTCTCCAGGATTTCTCAAAGATTATTGCCAGTGGTTCTGAGATTATTTCTGCCAGTCTTTTAGTACCCTTAGATGTAGTTCATTTGGCCCTGGAGACTTGAATTCATTTATACTGGCCAGGTATTCCTGTACAACCTTCTTACCTGTTCTATGCTGCATTTCCCCTACTGTATCATCTGCTCCATTTTCTCCAAGTTGAGCACTGTTCTCCTTTTGGGAGAAGACCGAGACAAAGAAGGTATTGAGTAGCTCTGCCTTTTCTCTGTCCCTTGTTAACATTTCGCCCCCCTTTCCCCGCAGCAGTTCTACAACTTCCTTGTTCTTTTTTTGCCATGGACTAATCCAACCCCCCCCCCTTTTTGTTGTTTGTAACCTCTCTAGCAAGCCTGAGCTCCATCTGTGCTTTTGCTTTTCTGATTTTCCCCCTACACAAGTTGGGTATTTGTTTGCATTCTTCTTTGGAGATTTCTCCCCTTTTCCATTTCTTTTACATGTTCCTTTTAAAATAAAAACACTATGTGTGTGTGTGCCTTCAAGTTGCCTGTTGGCTTATGGTGAGCCCATGAATTTAACAGGGTTTTCTTAGGCAAGGAATACTCAGAGGTGATTTTGCCAGTTCCTTCCTCTGAAATATAGCCTACAGCACCTGGTGTTCATTGGCAGTCTCCCATCCAAGTACTAACCAGGGCCAACCCTGCTTAGTTTCAAAGATCAGATGGGATCTGGTGTCTTTGCGTCTCCCATTAAAAGCTTTATTTGATGCAACAAACTAAAAAAACAAAAGTTTGCTTAAATAAAAAAGTATTTACTGTACATGTTGGCGGAAAGACAGCAGTAAGGGGGCCAATTGGACCTCCCAGGGAAGGGAGTTTCACAACTTAGGAGCAGGATGTGTCTTCACCAGATGTGTCTGGGGTAGTGGTGGGACAGATAGAAAACCTTCCTCTGCACATGTTAGAGCATGGGCAAGCTCATATAGGGAGTTACAGTTTTTCAAGTAACTGGACCCAAACTGTGTAGGGTTTTAAAGGCCATAGCCAGCACTTTGAATTCTTCTTGGAAGTGGATCAGCAGCCACTGGAGTTGTTTGAGCAACAGGGTTAAATGATCCCTATAACATGTCCCAGCCAGCAATCTGGCCATAGCGTTTTGGACCTGCCAACATTTCTGCAGTTTCCAAAAGTAGCCTCTCATAGAGTGTTACAGTAATCCAAATGGGATGTAATCAAGGCATGTGGCACTGTAGCCAGAACTAACATCTCACAGAATGGGCACAGCTGGCACACCAGTTTTAGCTGTGCAAATGCACTTCTGGCCATCGCAGAAACCTGGGCATCCATCCTCAGATCTGAGTCCATGAGCAGGACCAAGCTGTGAGCCTGATATTCATCACAGGCTGAATCCGTATTCCTTGATCTGCCTTTCAACTGACCAGGATAAGTATGATTTATATAAATGTTTCCAGATCTGTATGTGGCATCTGCTTAACACAGGATCATTGAAATACTGATTGCTTTCTCTATTATAAAATAAAATAAAGGTCCTGTCTAAACGGTGAAAATAATCCTCATAGAATCTGGATGGCCCTTGTGGTCTCTTCCAACTTTACAATACCATGATTCTATGAAACCACATGGAAGGTAGTCTGTCTAAACGGACATTCACATCGACATGTCTTATTCGGAAGGGGGGAGCCAAATCCACCGTCAAACTCTGACCGTTAACACAGTCACATTCGCATTGCTGCACTGAGGCAGTGCAAGCTGATTGGCTGGATGAGCATGGGGGCGGGGCTTGCAATCAGGGACAGGGCCTACTGCAACCATGTTGGATTTTCAGCTAAGTGCAAGCTGATTGGCTGGATGAGCATGGGGGCGGGGCTTGCAAACAGGGACAGGGCCTACTGCAACCATGTTGGATTTTCAGCTAAGTGAGAGATCAGTAAGGCGATAAAATGGCAACCTTTCTCTCTCTTTTATTCTTTTCTTTCTTTTGTACATATGAAGTATCTCTTATGCTCACCATGGTAAATGGTGTTTTTTTTTTAATTGGTGGCAGCAGATTCAAAATGGTGAGTAATTCACTTATGGCCACCATCTTGGCTAGGGGGCATGCGAAGTTCATGGGGGCTCTATTAACCATCAAGACAGGTTGCAGCACTGTGAATTGCTATTTCTTCGGAGCAGATAGTATTTCTCCCCTCATATAGATGGGGCCAATGACTACAGTGGTTTTACTTTATTATAAACATATTTGAATTAATATAAGTGGGACGATTACCATGCCTTACATCCCATCCCTATAATATGTCATAATTAGCAATACTGAGACACTTCACAGGGTCTAGTAGACTGGGGTGGACCAAACGTGAGGTCAGATGGAGGCCACCAGGACCTAAAGAAGGTGTCATGGAAAACTACCAGCAGACATACCCAAGATAGGATTAAGGGAAGCCCCTAGTAAACAGAGCCATTATGGAGGTATGTGCTAATCCCCTCTTGGGCACCCTTAGCGATGAGTCATATCACAAACAAATAAATAACCAAAACATCCATTATCCCCAGAAAATATTCTCTTGCACATTTCCTATCCCACAATACAGAGGTTGTCATAAACCAATCAATTCCAATATCTCATCCATTAAAAGCAAACAGCAGAGTTGTGGTTTCCTTTGTTTAACAGTGGGAAACCCATCTACGCTTTGTTCCAGGCTCAAAATACCCCTCCAGGACATGAAATACAGTATAAATATTAGTGCCCAAACAATAGCAAGGTGTGACACTGTGCCATTGTGTATGACACCTGGACACTCTACTGTCAATGCACCTCTGGATCGGAACTTCCAGTGCCACCCTCAGATTTGGGTCTAAATTCTTCACTTCTCTTTCTTTAAGACTGGTAATTATCACCCTGCGTCCCGAGACTGTTCCTCTATCCAACCTTTCTTCCTTAACTCTTTGTTAGCCTTGCATGGTTCTTGTGAGCATGAGTGCATGTGTGAATGCTTTCATGTTTTTTTCCCCAATAAAAACCATTTTATTTCACTTTATCTTGGAATATGTTCTTGATACTACTTGTGATGGAATGCTCATGAGTTGGAGTGTGGAGTGTTGCACAACTGTGGGCAAGTCTTGACTAGCAAAGCATAGGAAACCTCTGGCTTTCCTGAGGTTCTTGGACTCTATACCACATCAACCTCAACCTGCCTGGTCTGGGATGATGGATATTACAGTCCAGATTTATTTATTTATTGGATTTATAGCCTGCCTTTCCCCCCAAAATGGCGTTCAAGATGGCCAAACAACAACAACAACAACCATTTATATGCTGCCTTTCTCCCAGGGTGGGACCCAAGGCGACTTCTGGAGAGGTGCAGCCTCCTCACACATGGTTTAATGAGTGCAGCAGAGCTGTATGAGGAATATAAGTCTGTAGACAAGCAATAGGATGTGGATACACATCAAGATCAAGCAAAATTGATTGAACATGGACTGTATAGCAACAGAACAAGAAGGACAAACTCATGGATAGAAAGATCTGGGAAATCTAAGAAAGATAACATTCAGCTTTTAGAGTAAAGACAGGGGATTATTGAGCAGATAAGCTCTGTGTTTTGGATCTTTGTCACTGATAAATCCTGTACTGTTGGCAATTGGATTTTATGAGAAAATGCTTTTGCATGGCTACATAAGCCATCTCAGCATGATGAGCTGTTCTACGGTGCCCTGATTGTAATAACAGAATGAGAGGTACACCATTCCATTACACAGCCAACCATAAACCTTCCACATTCATATAAGGCACTGGAACAACACAATCTTCAATCAATCAATGTACTCCCTTCTTGTACTTTGGCATCTAAAATGGATTTTTATGTGTTTTGTTAGAAGCAAATGCCATTCCCCTGTTAGGGATATTTAAAAAAAATGTGTAAAACCCTGACAAATGTTATGTTTAGTGTCACGTACAGACATGCAAGGGGTGTTGCCCAGACAAATTGAATTTATTAATTTAAACTACATTTAAAATCCATTCTAAAACCATTATCAAAAGGAAACACTAAACAGGAGCAAGGACTAGGACTTCTAAAGTAGGGATGAGAATCATGTAGCCATACAGATACTGTTTGCCTGCAAGTCCCAGCAACCTTTGTCACTATAATCAGTACAAGAGACACCACTAGATACAGGCTAAGAAAGAAACTTCCCTGAAACTCTGGGGAGCCATTGCCAGTCAGAGTTGACAGTACTGGACTAGGGGACCAATAGTCTAACTCAGTATAAGGCATCTTTCTGCCCCTAGGAACTTCGCTACTGCAGCAAGGTTATTAAATATGTCTTGGTGGCAGCTGCAGCAACAACAGCAAAACCTTCTTTTCTCCAAACTAAACGTGTCCAGTTCCCTAAGCCGCTCCTCACATGACATGGCTTCCAGACCTTCCACCATTTTGGTTGCCCTCCTCTGGACACATTCCACCTTCTCAATATCCTTCCTGAATTGTAGTGCCCAGAACTGGAAACAGAATTCCAGGTGAGGTCTGACCAAAGCAGAATAGGGTGGCACTATTACTTCCCTTGATCTAGACACTATACTCCTATTGATGCAGCCTAGAATTGCATTGGCCTTTTTAGCTGCTGCATCACACTGCTGACTCATATTCAGCTTGTGGTCCACTAAGACTCCTCCTCTCCCCCCTGCTCTATGCAAAGTATTCATGCTCTTTGAACTCAGTATGTAGTAAGCCATGGCAAAGGAGGGAAGCAGGAGGAGGAGAGAGAAACTGGAACATTTTAAAAGCAGTTGAAAAAGTGGCATGAGAGAGGGGGGAAGGGAGGATGAATTGGGACTGCCCCTGCCACATTGGGACAGTTGAAGGGTATAGATGTATGCTCGCTACACACTTTGCTTTAAAGAGAAAATGCTTCTACTGTATGTAGAGGTATTCTTCCCAATGCCACCCAATATAGCAGGTGTTGCAGCAGTGGGGTATGCCCTGCACTGGATTGCAGGGTGGTAATGCAGCACCTTTATAATTGTGAAGATACCCACCTTTTTTAAAGACCTGTACTGCATTCAAATACGTTCCTCAAGATATTCCATTGCAACAATAGCATTGCTGAAGAACTGGCCACTCAATAGGTTAGCCACTTATATATTTTTTAAAAAAACCCAAACACCCCTCCACAAAAGAGGGCACTGATTTGCCTATTTTAATTTAGACAGAAATGTGCATAGTTAGAAAGAACTGGTGTAATTTTAGTAGAAATATGTACAATATGTCTTACTGTAAGGGGAAACTGTGCCTAGATGTCCTGTTTCTCTGCTCACTGAAGCTTTTGGGGGTAAAGATTTTTTGTTTTCCCTTTTCAGTGAGGGACCCTGATTAGCTATAAAGCTTGATCACCATATGTTAAGATGACAAGATTGGAATTGAAGGCCGTGGCCTGTATAGGGCAGGAGTCCTATCTGCTGACTTGATGATAGCTGTAGAAGTTTACAAATCCTTTGCAATCATCAGTTCTTTTCTTGTTGATGGAATGAGACAGCCTGAGATCAGGGACAGGAATCTTGCAGCCTTCCAGATGTTGTTGGACTGCAGTTCACAGCCTTCTCTACCATTGGCTATGTTGGCTAGGGTGCCTTGGGCTTGCAGTCCAGTAACATCTGCAGGGCTGAATGACTCCCATCCATAATCCACAAATAGATGTGGGGAAATAAAAGAGGCTGTTCTGAGGT
This sequence comes from Gambelia wislizenii, assembly GCA_030847615.1. Taxonomy (NCBI): domain Eukaryota; kingdom Metazoa; phylum Chordata; class Lepidosauria; order Squamata; family Crotaphytidae; genus Gambelia; species Gambelia wislizenii. The sequence goes on along the minus strand of JAUMIR010000005.1, from coordinate 223,524,856 downwards.
CCCTGTTGCTGTGCCAGCTCAAACTGGGTTATCTTAGAAAAGGAAAAGTAATGAGCAAAGCTTACTAAACTGAGTGCACATGACAAATCTTCCCCAGGAATTATTATACTTCTTCCAATAAAAATTTAACCACAAAGGAGAGATATTGCCTGTTCTAAAAGTATGGGCCCATACATGGGGCCTTACATTGATAAACCAATCATCATTCTATCATAACTCTTTAGGTTTTGGTATGATTAATGTGATGCTATTTAGACTGTTGCAGGCGGAGTCAAACATTTTTTAAAATCATTGTTCAGTAATCATTGCGTTTCTAGGACATCATGTCTTGAAGACTTTTGAAACTTCAGATATGCTTCCAGGTATGATTTCATGAAACTCTGTCTCTGGTAATGTTTTCAAAGTACATACAATATCTTGGTGTGGTTGATGATCTTTTTATTTGTCATATTTGATTTTGCCTGTTACTTTTATAATTAAATACACTTTATCAATGTAAACCAATCTCTGAGTCCTTATGGATCCAAGGTCAGTGGCTAGTGCCTCAGACCTTTTCAAATCAGGAAAGTGGGATTAAAAAATCCTTCTTCTGATTGCTGTTTTGGTTGCCACTGGGTTAGAATCCTGGACAGTGTAACAGCCAGCTGTTACTTGTTGACAGGGCAGGATTTGGACTAGACAGACCTTCAAACAGAGGGCACATTCATATTGAGGATTGTCTTCTAACAGATAGAGTGCAGTCATCTATAAAGTAGGGCATTGGGCCAACATATTACCAAACGCTTTATTTCACCTGATGGTTTTAAGAGTGCCAGACCCTCATTCAAGGCCCCTGGGCTGGGTCCTGGTCTTGTCTCTCCCCCCCCCCCCGTCCCATCGACAACTCAGTGGATTTCCTCAAGTTAAAATCCAGTTGAAATCTTGACCTTTCCTTCTATTATTTGAGGCACACATTCAATTGCTGGCATTTCTTCTAACACAGCCAGCAGTCATTATTTATTTCTGAATGACTTAAACATCTGTTTGTTAGGATACTCTGCCAGAACCAGCAGTGCTTCGGGGCTACTGTGGTGGAGGCTTATGCCCTATTCTCTCCTGTAACCTTTTGTCACCTTTTGATTAATCTTGATAACAAGAGGCAGTACTTTGTAGCTAGTCACTCGGTAGAGCTTAGCCATTTTGGTAAAACACTACCACCTCCGCAGCCCTGTGCAATAGTGTCCCCTCTATTATGCTAACTCTTGTATTGGTTGCTTTTAGTGTGCATATTGGTTTGTAGAGAGCACTGAATTTGTATCTGATTCTGGAACTCACCTATCCAACTCAACTATACAGAGCTGGCGAATACTTACTTACCTGGGAGCTCACAAATTCACTGATGATATCAGTTGAATTTTTAAGTTCCCAAATGCTTCATACCTGAGAATGAGAAATAGGTTTGCCTCTTCTGATCAATATACGTTCAGGGTTTCATTGCAAAGGTTGAGGGCCCTCCAGATGTTTTAGATCACAGTTTCCACAATCCTTAATGCATTGGTCATGCTGGCTGCAGCTTCTGGATGTTGACGTCTAAAACATCTGAAGGGCTAAAGTACTCCACCCCAATATAAAGATATCACACTGGCCTTAAAGCTAGAATCTCTTTGGAAAGAAACCCAGAAAACAGTCTGAACACAGTACTGTATTTATGACATATGCAGAGCCAGTAAAATGGCTCACAAACTGGATGGGCTGACATAGTGTGATTAAGCAACAGGAAAAATTGCTTTGACAGTGGGAGTTTGGGTGGGTTTTGTGGTGAAGGGAATGGATGGAGTCAGACTCTGGCATTTGAGACAGTTAGACGCCCGGTCACACAATCAAACTGGGATGCTGAGAATGTGAATTGTGTGGATCCATACAGCACCTATGCACTGTGTGGAAAAAGGGTTGATTACATTACATCATGCCATGCATAGTTAGCAACACAATCTTTTTCCATCATAGGAGCCTGTGACTTCATACCTGATAAATGCATTTGTTCTGTTCTGTAACTTCAAATGGAGAAGCCAAATTGTTACCATTCAGTTTAGGGTCCTGGGCAGTGGATGGGGGATCACTTTGTGTAACATCCAAATGTAGACATTGTAACCACAATACATTCTTTCTCTTGTATGCTATTTTAACATCTTTGCTTAATGAAGAAGCCTGTGAAGCTCAAGAGGTAGCATATATTTTGCACTTCTTGGTTTGCCCAAAAATGTATCACCACAGAATGCATTTGGGATTTTGTTTTCTTTTTGTTTGATTGTTGGTTTTATGGCCAACAGAGTGCACCTGAATCTTTTTTAAATGATCATGTTTTTCTTTCAACTCTTGGCTCACCCTAGACAACTTTTCAGGGATTTGTTAGGGTGCTCAGCAGTGGCTCCTCTTCGTCTTGGAAGGATGTGACCAGTGGGGTGCCACAGGGTTCTGTCCTGGGCCCAGTGCTATTCAACATCTTTATCAATGACTTGGATGAGGGAATTAGGGGCATACTTATCAAATTTGCAGATGACACCAAATTAGGAGGAGTAGCTAATACCCTAGAGGACAGGATCAAAATTCAGAATGACCTGGATAGACTGGAGAGCTGGGCCAAAGCTAACAAAATGAAATTCAATACGGAGAAATGTAAGGTACTGCATTTAGGGCGGAAAAATGAAATGCATAGATATAGGATGGGAGAGACCTGGCTGAATGAGACCACGTGCGAAAGGGATCTAGGAGTCCTAGTAGACCACAAGTTGAACATGAGTCAGCAGTGCAATGCAGCAGCTAAAAAGGCCAATGCGATTTTGGGCTGTATCAATAGAAGTATAGTGTCTAGATCAAGGGAAGTAATAGTGCCACTCTATTCTGCCTTGGTCAGACCTCACTTAGAATACTGTGTCCAGTTCTGGGCACCACAATTAAAAAAGGATATTGACAAATTGGAGCGTGTCCAGAGAAGGGCAACTAAAATGGTGAAAGATCTGGAAACGATGCCTTATGAGGAGAGACTTAGGGAGCTGGGTATGTTTAGCCTGGAAAAAAGACGGTTAAGAGGCGATATGATAGCCCTGTTTAAGTATTTGAAGGGATGTCACGCTGAGGATGGAGCAGGCTTGTTTTCTGCTGCTCCAGAGACTGGAACACGGAGCAATGGGTGCAAGCTCCAGGAACAGAGATTCCACCTCAACATTAGGAGGAACTTTCTGACAGTAAGAGCTGTTCAGCAGTGGAACACATTCCCTCGGAGCGTGGTGGTCTCCCCTTCCTTGGAGGTCTTTAAACAGAGGCTGGATGGCCATCTGTTGGGGATGCTTTGATCGTGATTTCCTGCATGGCAGGGGGTTGGACTGGATGGCCCTCGTGGTCTCTTCCAACTCTGCAGTTCTATGATTCTATGTTACATGTGGATTGAGTTGCTAAGCAAGTTGGACATAGATGCAGTCAAGTTGCACCCTCAGCATACCAATTTGATTGGGCATAATTAGCCCTAGGTTGAAAGTGATTATGATGATACCTGGCCATTGCTGCATCATGTGGTATCTCTACTACCAGTGGGAGATATTACTGCCTTTTAATAGTAAATCTATTTATTGATCCAGAGTGAGGAAGAGCTATGAAAAGTACTCAGTATGGCCTAGAGCAAGGAAGACATTAACAACTGGGTCTGTTGATCCAACACTGCTTATCAATGCTGGCAAAATGAGAACAGTGAACACTGTGCATATGGTGGTGGACTGTTCTTCAGCTGTTTCTTTCTTCTCTCTCTCTTTCTCTCTCTCTCTCTCTAGGGGTTCTCATTCCATGCCAGCATGGCAGAACATGGGACCCACCAGTCACCTGCCTGGCATTCAGGGAACCCACCCACCCACAACCCTACTCTGTGCCCCCTGGAACATGTGGATTTGGGAATTAGTGAGCATTCATCTCCACTTGACCAACCACCACCGTCCCCTGATTTGGGTGATGACGACGATGATGGAGACATGGAACCCCCACCAGACCCAGACGTGCCCTACCCTGATTTAGCTCCCGTGGTTTTCTTCTGCTTGAGACAGACTACCAGGCCTCGGAGCTGGTGCATCAAGATGGTGTGCAATCCATATCCTTTAAAAGCCATGCATTCCCTCTCTAGCCTTTTCCTCTCCTCTTTGTTCCTCCCCCTACTTTGCCCTCCTGCCCCTACAGAGCACCTGACAGGTAAGAGATGGTGTTTCTTACATATTTGATGAATCACTTTGTTCCCTGCTTGCATTTAAACAGTGCCTCAGCTACAGCAATATGTGATCAAAAGGTGCAGCTTGTAGAAAGGAGAATTTCAGAGAGATCTCCTGTTGGTTGGTGGTGGGGGGCAGAGATGAGGGGCAGGAAGTAGAGTCAGATGGGCATTTGAAAATGTATTTCCCTTCATCTCTCTCTTTACTTTTCTGTGCAGCCAAGGGCATGATGCTATGACTCTGTGAAAGCTTTAGAGCATCTGTAGTAGTGTGTTAACTCAATTGCAGGGACATTTAACTGTAGCATGTATGCATTTGGTATTATTTTATAACAGAGAAGTATATTCTAGAGTAGACTTCCCCCAAGTGATGCCCATCAAATTGTTCTGGACTACAATTCTGATACCCACAGCCAGCAAGCCTAATTGTCATGGATGAGAATTGTAGTTCAAATCAACTGAAACGTACTAGCTTAGGAGAATGCTATTTTAGGGAAACTGGGAATTGCAGCTCATATACCTGCCACATACTGCTGGAAAAGAATGAAGTGGCCATTATTGTGGATGGAGTCCAGCTAATGATCTCTAATTAAAATGATGCTTATACAGAACATCTTGTATGACCAAATTATTGGATTTCTCTAGTTCCAGAGAAATGGCCTAGCGCATGACTTCTTGCCTTTGTATATGTGTCAAATGCATTAACTACTTAGCTCATTTCAGTTTGTGTTCTCCATCAAAACATAATACATGTTTCCCTGGTGAATTGACTTCATTATTATTTTTTTTAAAACCCCTGAGCTAAGCATCTTATGAAGACAGAGCTTTGGCCAGGAAGTGAAATACTTAAAGGGACTTGTCCACAGTAAAATTTTATAGAATGTAACCATGATCAGCAGCTCCCTTTATCAAACCTTTTTCTACTGAATTATAGTGACTAGATTTGAAGCATCAGCTAGTCTATTCAGCCTTGGTTTTAGCATGACTATAAGCAAACTGTTTTTCAGCAACTTGCAAGGTGATCCTCCTCATGTGGTACTTTTGAATTTAAATACTGCTTGATGGATTTGTGGTCTGTTTGTCATGTGTCTTCCAATTTGTCTTCTCAACAGCTAAGATAGTAGAATTCCTTGGTTATGGAAATGGTGATACGTTCCAATGAGCAGAAACTATCAACTGATTGTAGCAAGAGCAACTGTGTATCTATCTTATGTGAACTCACATTGAAAACTGTGATAAAGTAGAAGCTCTTTTTCGTTACGGTAGCTATTTTTGTAGGCATAGCTTCTGCCAGTAAAGCTTCTTTCTTCTGTATGTGCTCTATGTAACCACACTTAAGGTATGTTGCACTTGCACTGGGGCTGAGAAAAGTTACTTTTTGGACTACAGTGCTTCATATAAGCATGGCATGGCATGGAGATTCTGAGAATTGCTGTCCCAAATGTAAAATCCACCCAGTAACCTCTGGAGAACTGTGGAGGGGATATCCCAAGTACTGAATTACTAGAAGTAAACTAGACTCTTTAGGATAGAAAGCCAAAGCCACCATCAGGAATTCAGAAGAAGCAAGGAAAGTTTGTAGAGCTATGATTTATTTTATCATATCTATGTATCTATATATTTATATCTTTTTTCCTCCTGAATGTTGTGGGAAGGGTGATTCTGTCCTTCTGTAACCTTGTAAGTTAGACTGAAGCTATCCAGTGAGTTCATTGCTAGGTAGGAATTTGAAACTGGCCTTTCCTGACATATGCTGTGCTCTTTCCTTTGTTCCATGATGGCTTTCAGTTCTAGAACCATCTTATCCTTTCAACGTGCTTCAGTAGTTGTCCGTTGCCTTGCATTGACATTTGTAGAAGAGGAGAGTAACGTAGGCATAAAATATAAACAAAGATCTGTAATCTTAATCTGGCACTGTGGATTTAATTGATCATTTCAATATTGTATGTATCCCCAGAACTTGTTGCAAATAAATAGCACCTTTCCCAGTTTTCCCCACAGCATAGGGAGAGGGACTGAGCTGTGTTTGGCTTTTCACCCACTTTCACAGCCTAGAACGAAACAAAGGAGCTAGATTAGCCAGCATCACTGTAGTTTTCTCAATTTTAGATTCATATTGAACAGTGCAAGCTGAAAGGGTAAAATCGCAGATACTGCACAAATATTTATTAGCAGATGTCTGTTTCTGTTGGGCCATTTAAAAACAATTCTGGAGCTTCAAACCAGTGAGCATTGTGCTTTTGCAAAACCCATTTCTGGGCCAATTCTATTTGTGAAAGATAAAAATTTAGATTAGAAATGAAAGAGGACTGAGAGAATGAAAGGCAAATGTAAGACATTTCTTCAGTTTTATTGAAGCTTAGAGAGATAAAGAAGTTGAGGTAGTAAACAGCAGCCATATGTTTCTTTTGCAAAGGGGGCCTCAGTCTAGAAGTGATGAGAGTTCATCTCTCTTCTGAGAGTCTTCATCTTCTTGTCACTTTATCAGTTATGCTTCCTCTTGATGCCATTGGCTTATTTGTTATGAGGTCACAGTAGGTCATTTCTTGCAAAGTTGTTGTGATGTCACAGCAGTCTTGGGTGTTTCAATACAGCCTTCAAGCAAAGACAGACAGTTGTTTGCAGGCCTAGGGTGGCACTGTTGGAAATTTTGCAAACCAGATGCTGAAATCTGTTTTACAATACTATTAAATGTGTGTGAAGTGCCATCATTCAGTGGTAGGTGTCATGCTTTGTATGTAGATGATCCCATATTCAGTGCCTTGTGTCTCCACTTAAAGGGATCAGATGTCAGAAGATGTGTTTTCCCCTGAGGCCCTGAAAAACATTTACACTTCTGAACTGCTTCATCTTAAGGCAGGGATGAGAATTGTGCAGCCTTTCAAATGCAACTCCCAGTGTCCCTACCCAGCTTGGCCAATGGTGAGGAATGATGGGAGTTGTAGTCTAGCAACAGCTCCCAAAGCTTGGAAGAATTATTGTTATTTTTTGTATTACAGTTCCAAGAACCCTGCAGCCAGCACTAGCCATAGATATATAGAAACTTTAATCCACATAGACCCTGCATTGTACATTGCAGACTCTAGTTTATATCCACCACCAGAGTGGCATATGCTTCTCTCATATGCCACCTTTATTTTGTGGCAGTATTGTGGCTCATCAGCTTGCACACTTCTAGTGCCATTTTTGTTCATCCATGGGAGTTTCTGAGGTGCCCTTTTTAATTTCCTCTGCTACCAACATGATCTGCTAGTAGGACCAGAAAAAAAGAAATCCAATCAAAATAAATGTGGAAGTACTGTGGGTTGAGAACCATATATAGGGCCCTTGTACACTACACAATTATAGCACTGTGATTCCACTTTAACTGAAATGGCAACTTCATATGGAATCTTGGGACTTGCAGTTTAGAGAGGGCTATTGAGAATTCTCAGCCAAAGAGCTTTAGTGCCTCATCAATCACAAATCCCAGGATTTCATATGCTGTAGCCATGGCAGTTGAAGTATAATATAGTGCTGTAATTGTTTAGTGTGAAAGGGCCCATAGTTTCTGATCTGCTTTATTTGTTTGTTTGGACTATTTTTATTCTATATATCCAGGTGCTGTACCATGATAAAATTACAAAAATGCAAAGCACTTGGAACAAAAGCATAACTGTAAATATATTCAGCAGCTGTAAGTAAAAAAAATGTCATAAATCAGTAAATGCAATTTCAAATGAAAACGATTTTCTCATTTCCCCAATTTCCCACAGTCAGTGTATGTTTTATTTCAGGAGAGTGAGTATTCCAGAGAGCGGGTACCTCCAAATAGCTGTTGGCGGCTCTTCCAGAGGGCGGGTGCCACTCTTGGCTGTTGCCAGAGGGATAGCTGCAGTACATGGCACAACCAAGTGGACCACGTTGCATGTGTAAAATGTTAGTGAAAGCATGGTTCTACTGCACTGGCATCTCAACCAACCCATAGTACCTATAGATAAGAGTCTGAAAGCATTTGAAGGTTGACTCATTCAGTACCATACAATCAGAGTTTGGAAATGTTCCCCCTTTTTTTTTAAAAAAACCCAGTGCCCAGTATACACACACACACACAGAATTTTTCTGAGCTTTGCAGGTAGTTTTAATTGACTGTGTGGCCATACAGACAGTCACCACTGTGGAGTCAAATAGGAATTTTGGATATATGATTACTTGGGCAAGTCACACTCTCTCAGCCTCAGAGAAAGCAAAAACAACCCACCTCTGAACAAATCTTGACAAGAAAGCCTGGTAATGGGTTTGCTTTAGAGTTGCCATAGGTTGGAAACAACCTGAAGGTACACAACAGCAGCAGCAGCAACAATAATGCTTGCTTTACCTTTTACTTTTATGTTTCAAATGCCATTTCTTCTAATAGGCGTAAAAACCCAGGACACACCTTTCCCCCCATGGCAAGTCAATATTATAGATGGGAGTATGAAAGCAAGAATGAGCATGCCATTAAAGAAGATCAATAGAAGAAACAGGAAAATAGCAAGGTCTGTTATGCAGTTGACTGCTTTGGCTGCTTTGCTTTTATTGCTACCGTGACACCTCCTACTTTGCTCATAGATAAAGGGACTGCTCCTTTTCCAGCTGTTGTCATTTATGAATTCCCAGAAGTTTTGAATTAAACTTTCATGATCTAATAAAGCAAAATAGCATGTTATATGCTGGAAGCACAGGGCTGAGCTAAAACCACCCTCATCCTTTTAGGTTTGTAGGGGGAATACAGACTCTGTCTTTTGTCAGTCTTTGTCATACTGCCTAAATCTTGTTTATTTTTGAAGGCGTGGGCATGGCATCTATTGGATTGTTCCTAAGTAAGGTCTTTTGGGGCTTGCCTGGCAACTCTATAGATTCAGTGCTCTGCCCTCCATATAAAAGTTTTGTCTTTTCAAAGAGTAGCTCTCAGTTCAGAACTTGAGTTTTGAAATCTTTGGGGAAAGGTTCTCCCTTGGCCCCACTACCTTCACAAGAGGGCATTCCCAGTGGCTGCTCCCAGCTCAAGAAGCTCATTTCCACAGCAGGTTAGGGAATTTTCATAGGGAATTTTTTATTGGAGTAAGACCATTCTACTAAAAAATACACCCAACCGCAAAAGGCCATAACAATAATACAAAAATAATACTAATTATTTTCCTCTTTTCTTACTAATACAAAAGTAAATCTATCCTAACACTAATAGGTTTTTCCCTTTAATCTAAACACACTATGATCACATTATATTTACACATTATAATTATACCTACTTAGAAATGAAAAAAACAATAAAATATTAATTAATAATACAAAATAATACAAAATTAATAAAATATTTATTTAAAATATCATTTTATGTTATTGCTGGGGCCGTCTCACTAAACCACGGCCAAAACTTTTTCCAACGATGATTTGGCAATTTCTCTTTTTCACTCAGAGCTAAATTTTCAATTACATTCTTCACATAATAGGCAGTACCTTTTACATCCTGCAGATTTTGACTTTTTGTCTCTGGAAAACCTCCTTTTGTCTCTGGAAAACTAACCCTAACATCACATAGAGGTTTACCAGGTGCACCGTGGACCAGGGCACTTTCCAAAACCTCTCAGCCATGGCGGAACCAGGCTCCTTCCTCTTCCTCTTTTGGCCCACTGACTTTCTGGGTCCCCTGACACCTTCTGGAGGTTCAGTCCCCAAAAGCACTGTCTCCCAAGCCTGCTGTGCCAAATCTGGCCAATCCAGGACCCGGGCCACCTCCTCCCATATTTCCTGGGCACTTGGGCAGTCCTGGACAAAATGTCTGATCATCTCCTTTTGTGCCACGCCACTCAAAATCTCAGCCTTTTTACATTTCAGACGCGGACAGGTCTGCTCATCCTCTGCGGTCCATGGTCTCTTTCCCCTCAGATTAAGAACCTGATGGTAGAGCCTCCACCTCAAGTCCCACAACTTTTTGGGGACCTTTTTGTCCATGAAATACTCAATTGGGTTAGTCTGGTGATTTAGGTATTCTGATAAATCTAGTTTGGCCTGACGCTTTTGCAAAAACGGGTTAACATAAATCTCCTCCACTATTTTCCTGTACAAACTCCTCCTGATGCTCTGACCTGGTCTGTCTTCCCCCTTCAACTCCTCAGCATGAATTTTATATTTCTTTATGTAAAAAACAAAGTCTTTCAAATAATCTGGTGCTTTCAATTTTTCAGGTAAAGAAAACCTAAAACTTAATGAGCCTTCCTCCCACCAAGTCTTTCCCCATCTAGTCCCTATCCAGCACTCACAAAACAAAACTAGCCAAGCCTGAGGTTGAATCTGACCCTTTTGTAACAGAGAAACTTTCCCAAAGTTTTGAGCAGAAAATATGGCGATGAACTTAGGTCCCAGGGCTGGGAAGTCCAGGCCCCCTTGTTCTACCTGCCCATAAGCCACTGCCCTTGCCAGGGGGAATGTGGCCATTCCCCAAAGGAACTTGAAGAGAACCCGATCTGCTTCTTTAATCACTGAATCTGGAGGCGGGAAAACAGCCGCCAAGTTGGCTGCCACCGGAAGCAGGTTAGGGGTGCATCTGCACTGTAGAAATAGTGCAGTTTGACATCATTTTAATTGCCATGATACCATCCTACAAAATCCTGGGATTTGTAATTTTGTGAGGCACCAGCAGAGAAGGCTAAATAACTGGCACAACTACAAATTCCAGGATTCCATAGGATGGAGTTACAGCACTTAAAGTGGTATCCCAACTGCATTAATTTTACAGTGTAGATGCACCCTAGGTTGCCCCTCCCCTCCAGTTTCTTTCTGTCCATTGGGAACATCTTGTTATTTAGATAGGCTTTGGGCTAGTAACTTGTTGCTACAGATGGATGTTTTTTTTTTTAAAAAAATTGGCAGTGGTGTTATACTTTTATTTTTTGCACTTTTAAACACTTTTAAACTGTTTTAAAATTAGTATCTTTAAAACATATAATATTTATTTAATTGTTTTACTAGTTCTATAATGTTACACTTGATTTTTTGGGGGGGGGAGGTGGGGGTAGTATTCTGTTTTAATCTAAATTCTAGGCCACTTGGTGTCCTACACAAGGAGAAAGGTAGGATATAAGTTTTTAAAAAATTAAAAAGCACATTTTGGACTATAAGTCCCCAAATCCCTTAGCTAGAATGGCAGTGTCCATGCTGCCTGGGGGAGTCAGGGAATTTTAGTCCAAAAATATAATTTTCCCAAACTCTGTTTCAGAGTCATAATTAAGGATAGTGGTGAATTTAGTTGCTCTGCATTTTTTAATAAACTAACTTACTTTACAATTCCTGGATAAACATGCAGCTTGGAATAATTCTCATTTGGAAAGTGCCCCCTTTTAAAAAATTTTTACATTGTAGTCATTGGCTAAAAAAAAAATATATACGCACATAACAATGTGTATTTTAGGGAAATGTGCATACCAGAACATATATTTTTTTGCAAAATGTTTATAATTTAAAATTGAATGCTGTGTCTTAAAATCACCAAATATATAATAGAGGAGACATGACTGAACACATACATAACTGACACAGACTGGAAAAAGACTGGCCTGTGCATTTCTTGTCTTAAGGGATGGACAGAAAGCCGGTACAGCAGTATTAAAATGTTTTGAAATCTATACACATACTTTCCAGGATCTTACAGGTTGGCTTTTTAAAAACTGGCTTTGAAAAATGGTTTAAGAAAGTTTTTAAAGAATTCTTTTTACTGGTTTATTGTATACTGCTTTGGGAGCAGGAAACACTTTTAATAAATGTATATTATTAATAAATAAGAAATAAATATCTCATCTGTAGCTGCATATGCCTAAATCTAATTGCTAGTCTAATTGCTAGTAGATCCAATTGAATTAATGATTGAATGCTAAAATAATATTTACGTTAATCCAATTGATTCAAAGGGTTTGTTCTAATTAGTGCTAGCAATTGGATTTAAGATGTCGTTAGTTTGGGGCAAAGTAAAAGTGAAGCTAATCTCAGCACCAAACAAGCATTCCATGTGAAGGAGGCATGTCTCCAATTGGTCAACATTTAAAAACCATGTTGACATTTCTCCTTAGAGCAAGTGGTTAGTCTGACAAAATTTCACTTTCCAGTCCAAAATTCCCATCTGAATTTCCATTAAAAAATAGTCTGCACTTTTGGATAATAATGAATATTCGCCTATAGTTCTGATCACAACATTCCTTTCCTGAAGATGGTTGCTGTAAAATTATCTGCAAATAAAGTCTGCAGTAGAATTTAGATACAAAACTGCCTTAAGGAACCATCGCTATGGCTTAAACCTTATATGGGAATAAGAGAAAGAAAATGGTCTTCTTAGGGGTTATAAGAGAAAACAAAATGGTCAGAGCTTTAATTAGAAAGCAAGATAGGTAGGACTGAAAGCTGAATGTGAGAAAGGCACGCTAAATGTTAAAAGAACACACTAAAACATAAAAAACAGTATTTTGGACACACAGATGCAGAAGACATTACTGCTGCTTTCCAGTATACTGTATTTCAAAATTGTGGATTATATGGATTTTACAGCCATTTTATTCCCTGAAAAGGCAAAGATGCAAGCATCACATGAAAAGACACCCTGCAGTGCCCACAGAATGTGCTCTGTGTGCGTCCAGGGGGGGAAATGAAAGTTATATTTTTGTGAGTTCATTTATAGGACAGTTTACAGCAGGAGGTTCTGACAAAATGTTTGCAAGTAAGATGGCAAGCTGAAATCCTGCTGTAGTACCCAAGGGCCCAAGGAGTCACATATTAGAGGGGAATTATCATGTTAGTTGCGAGATACTGTCTTTGAAGTGTGAGCATGTATATCTAAGTGTGCGCGCACCTGTGTGAGAAATGAACAGTATTAGTGTTGCTGTGCTCCAAGGGAATGGATCTTGTAGTCTGATTGTTGTGCCATCTCTCTTTCAAATCTTGCTATTCTATGAGCTCTCTAAAAACATAGTATTAAAATTGCAGATTGTTGCTGTGGAAACAAATTGTAAACATGGATCCCTCCTGGACCCTCTACTTTGATGTTGGCTCTGGAGTGGGAAAAACAAATTGTTTACCTTTGTGCTGTTTTCTATTTGAGACTTTTCAGGCACCGTGGTGTTTTTAGTGATTTTTAATTTTTGCTCTCCTGATGGGTTATAAGGGGGCACATTCTTCTCAGGGGAACAGTGTATCACTGCTTGCAGGTGTTGCTTTTACTTTAATTCAGAGCAGCAATTGGTAATCCTGTAGGGTTCTGGAAGCACCACTGTTAATCCCTGACTCTTGTTATTCTGTTGACTATTTGGGTGGGTTTTCTTATTAGCAGCAAAAACATGCAAAGTGTGTAAGGAAGAAGCAGCTAACTCTTTTCATCCTCAGTTACATGTAAGTAAGATGGTTCTTCTCTCAGTAGTGTTGAGGATGGATGACTCTTTTGGACACCTTGGCCAGAATCCTGTAGGTGCTTTATGCCAATGTAACCAAGTGTTGCACCAGCTTGCAGAAGAGGTATCTATTACCTCCTTGTGCAGTGTACCACCTCTTTGTAAAACTACTGTACAGCCTGATGGCTCTGAGTGATGCCCAAGGAAGGTGGGCTTGTGTGCTAAGGAGCAGGACGGTGCCTGGTGCTGTCTGCCTGTGACTGCTCATCCAGGAAAAAGAAGCAGCCTTCACCATCCTGGACATACTTGCTGGAGATCCAGGAGGAAGAAGGGTGCTCTTTCCCCTTGGCAGTAAAACTACAGCCAGATGACACATAGGTGCCAGTCGGTCCTACCTGCTGATGATTATCTATGGAAGTGCACTCCAGAACTGCCAGGCTCTGTTTGCACATCTAGGGCAAGAGGATATTCAGCCTGCCAGCATACATGCACTGGCAGAGCTTTGTATTCCTTCAGGGTACCTATAGTATCTTTGCCCTTGTCACCAGCAGCTATGGGTTAAATACCAGTTACCTGTTACATCTGGCTTAGCAATGGGAAAATTTTTCCACACACTTGCATCCAATCAAAAATCTAGGTGGGGGAAGGAAATAGTGACATTTATACTGTATATCTGGTAGTATAGGTTCACACAATATTCTGAGATATTTTTCATCTCGCTCTCTCTGGCTTTTCTTCGCAAACGAAGATTCAGGAAGGATTCATCCCGCGCTTTCTGCAAGCGGGCTGATGACTAAAAAGGCCAATCCAAGATAAACAAGTCCGGTTCTTGAAAAAGGTAGAGTCTCTTCTTAAAGAACACTCCCCTCTAAATTTAGGAGCCTTTACCTACCAGGGTACTATGACCTCGGCATCACAATAGAGAAGGGCAATCACTTTGTAGTGACAGCTGTATGCTGCATGCAGAAGGTGACAGGCTTCATCCTTGGCATCTCCAGGTAGGACATGGAAAACCACTGCCAGCATGTGTAGACAATGCTGAGGTAAATGGATCAATGGTTTGACAATGGAAGCCAGTTTTCTGTGTTCTAAACAAACATTTTACTTGATTTTGTGTTTGATTTATTCCTTGTGAATTTAGCAATTTGTCAGTATATGTGTTAGACTCACTTCACTTCATTTTTTTTTGTTCTTATAATTGTTATTTATATATTTTTATATTTCAAATGCCCATGAGTATAATATCAGCAGATTTTATGTTTTCATGTATAGTTCTGGTAGATCAGCTGAACAGAATCAGAGTTGTTTCTTTTTAAAACGCCGTACACATTGCACAATGAAGAATAATGGCAGATTCTGCTAGTATTTTCCAAAGGGCATGGTTGGCTGGGGAAGCTTGGCAGTCCAGAGTGTAAAAGTTTCTAGACATTAGCCAGAATTTGGAAGCCTGAGTGAACGCAGAGTTTTCATTGCAGCAGATGGATCTCTATAGATATAGGAAGGTCTGTTTTCTTTTCTCTTCCATAAGCTGGCAGTGTGAAACCTTGGCTCCCATGCATGGAACTAACCATGTTAAATTATATTTGCCCTGTAATTGCCAACAGGGGAAAACCAAATGTCTGGAAATGAGATCCTGCTCCTAACACCCTACTGAAGAACTGCAAAGTGCAGGAGCTAGAGTGTGGAAGAACCCTGGTCTGGGACTTTCATAGGAGTTTTGCACCAGAGCTCAGTGGGAGTCCATGCAGGGGAGCTGTAAGATCATTGTCAGTTTATTGGAGCTGGGTAGAAGTAGGATGTATAGAGGGCATGTAAAAGTAGCAAGTGAGCTAAGATGTCACTCCTGCAATGATCTATAGTTAACTTGGTTGGCTTGGTTGTCAGTTGGTTTTTTGAAGTCTCCCCCACTCGGGTACACTGGAAATGTGCCCTGTTCCTACTGTTCCTGGAGACGTTATTGTAAAGAAGATGCTTTCCTACATTGCCTAGGGTTCTGAAGAGGCATTTGAGGTGATGGGGAGTATAGCAGGGCTTCCTCCTGAGGTCATTCAGGTAAAGGCACCTCTGGCTCCAAGAGCAACCATTTCATGGCGGGACAGTGGTCCTGGGAACATCTTTCTGAGGATGGTTCCTGTACCCAAGCCCTCCCTGTCCTCTCTGTCTTCAGAGTCTTCCTCTAATAGTAAGTCTGTCTTCTGATTCCTGGACTAGGAAACTAAATGGGTAGAGGTAGATTGTGCCACGGGGATTAAGACTTTCAGTGGAACAATTTATCAGTTGGAAGACTCCCAATCTGAGTTTGGGAGACCCAGTAACAAATAAATACAACTTAATCTATAAATTTTGAAAATTACTCATTTGCAAGGCCTTTTAATACAAGTGATCCAAATTCTGGCCATCTTAAGGTGTCCATGACTGGTGGAGGAGGAAAAGAAGGTGAAGAAACAAAAAGAGGGCTATAAAAAGGTCTTAAATGGCACAACTTAACAATGGCTTTAATGAATTTGGTAGAACTGCATACTTATTAAATCTAGCATAGTGCTTAGCCTCTTTGATTGAGGCTATTTGTGAAGAGCTAGATCTGTTTTGTGTCATGTATTGTACAGTATAAGACCCTGGAAACATTGGTAGGAGTGTCAGTAGTTGAGAGATCAGATGAAAAGTTGAATTTGTTTGGATGAGTGGAGAAAAGGGACAGGAAAACCCCAGGGATAAGGAGAAGATGTTACTACTCTACTCTCTTTGCCTATGAGACCATTGAAGATTCAGAAGCAGGTTCCTTCCCAACCCAGTAAATTAAACTCTTATAACAAAAGGAACACTGATAACCCATATGGAGCATATTGTGTGCGTATACTGGAACATGACTTTGCCTCAAGGGAAGGAGACCCCCCAACTTGATGCTCATTAGACAGATTTTTCTTTTACTTTTTTTACAAAAATTGCACTTCCTCCCTTTCTTTCCCCTATTTACAATACAGTAGTATGATGACAATCCATGTTCAGTTGAGGGGGAAATCTCTAAAGGAACTCTAAAGACACTGATTTTTTTTTAAAAAAATATATAGAATAAACAGAATAGATTTTTCCAGTTACAAAACCAACAAAATGGAGAAGGCAAATTACACAGCATGTCTTTCATGTTGGCAACTTGTTTATTAAATTATTCCAAATGACTGATACATTTTCTGGCATATTTTTCTAAATGCACATAAAGTGATATATGCTAATCCTGTTAAAAATAAAGGCTTGGTTGGCACATTGCTAGAAATATTCTGACACCCCTCCTGAAACCCTTAGCATTATTGGGTACTATTTCTGTGAACACCTGTGTGATTCTAGCTCCAGCAGAGAACTATGAAAAGAGCAACACTGGAACAGCCATCAAGAGATACAAGAAAAATAGAAACTTGAGAGAAAAATAAATAATTTTCCCCCCTGTGCCTTTCCCAGACCTCCTTTGTTCTATCTTATATTCTGTGCTAGGGCAAGTTAGCATGTAGAGATACCAAGTTTTAAAATGACAGGCAGTTATCACCACAATTCTCATTGTTCTTTGGTACTTTTGTTTCCTGACAGGTAACCAACACTTTGTATTCCTCAGCTCCCAGGTCTTGAAAGATCCTCTCTCTTCTCCACTCCCATACTATTCTGAATGTTTTATGTCAGCCCACAGGGCAGAGGTTTGTCATCACCTTAATGTGTGTGTGGTTGTGTGTGCAAATGAATGAGTCTGGCTCACACAACTAATCTATGATTTCTGTATTTGGAGATCAAAAAGTTATCATGCCCCAAATCAGAATTGCTGGTGACTTAAGGCTGCAGTCCTATCCTTAGCATAAACAGAAAGCAAGGTATAGTGTTGGTGCAGCTTCCCATAAATCTCTACTTTAACATGCCTTCTGCTGATTGGTACTCTCGCTAGGACTAACAAGTTTCTGCTGAAATGCTACATGTTGTTTATGTCAAATGGAAGTCCTTTTGTTCCTCACAGCGGGGTACCTAGCAGCCCACTCTTGCCCAACCCCCTGAACAAAATGGAAAAATGGAATAGAGAAGTTTTGGACTACAGCTTCCATGAGCCTGAATGTGATACTGTTCTCCTGAGAGAACTGTGGGTGTATATCTTGTCCTGGGTTGTAGGGGGTTACTCTTTTGGATTGCAAATCCCAGAATTTCCCAGATTCTGGAGAATCCTAGTTAAAAAAAATGTTCAGAAGCTCTGTTCCTGTTCCAGGTTGAGTTCATAGGCTAGGCTGGCAGGCATTCAAGCAGAGTAGATCAGGACCTTGGACAGATCATAGCGAAGCCAAGCAGGTTCTGAAGAACAGACTCAAAGGTTGTTGCAGTGATAGCAGGGAGTTCACTGATGGCTACAAAAGTCTGCAACTTTGCCTCCCTCTGTTTGGGCAGACTCCTCTGCTTCAAAGCCCCAATCCCAGTTTTGTAGTGTCCAGTGGCACTGAGGGGGAGGGAGGACGTTGGTCCTGTTGCAGGTTCAGAAATGGAGTCTATGTTTCCCTTGCAAAACATGTCTTATAAGCAGAAAGAAATTGAGTTGTTCTTGGGCTAACAGTTGTTGGGGATCAAGCAGTCCCTTTTCCCCCAGCATGCTATGTACTAGCACCATGCTTGGCTACAATTGTTTCTTTCCTGGAAACTTTCTAGGGGCCAACAACCAAAGGTTCAGGGACCAGCACTGGTCCAGGGACCACCAGTTTGAGCTATTGCTAATTTGAGTGGCACTAGAGTAGAGTATCTTTATGGAGCAGCTCAGTAACAGCACCGTAATTAATGGGAAGGCTGTTCTCTGTTTTCTTATATAATGTTTTTTTCCCAAGCTCATAAGTGTTGTATTAGTTAGCTGAAATTATGGCTATTGCTCAGAACATATTTGTTTCCTAAGAGTAATGTGAGAGCCAGTGTGGTGTAGTGGTTTGAGCATCGGACTACAATTCTGGAGGCCAGGGTTCAAACCCCACTCAGCCATGGAAACCCACTGAGTGACCTTGGGCAAGTCGCACATTCTCTGCCTCAGAGAAAGGCAAAGGCAAACCCCCTTTGAATAAATATTGCCAAGAAAACCCCGAGACAGGGTCGCCATAAGTAGGAAATGACTTGAAGGCAAACAACAACTACAGCAGCAACAACAACCACATCATCATCATCAACAACAACAACAACATAATGTGGTCCAGCATATATGTAAAATGTAAAATTCTTGGTAAAAACTTTCCACTTGGGACTCAGCTGTTCAAGCTTTACCCATGCTGACTAACTGATTCTGGCAATTGTAGTCCAAAAAGGGAATGTTACCAAACTCTTGTTCTCGGTATCTGATGAAGAGGACAAAGTCATCTGTTCAGGTTGTGAAACAGAGGGCAGAGCTCCTGGTCGAGGGAGTCAAGTATGCTGGGGTTTGTGCTGAGGGAACTTCTTTCTCCCAATCTCCATCCTTCTCAGATGCTCCTATTTCATCTCAGGATTGTGAGAAGTCTGACCCAGGGTCATGGTTGTGTGAAGCTCCTGGGAGGAGCCAGGTGCTGCAGGTGGGACAGAGGTGGTATCTAGACTGCACAACAGCAGAGCTTAGAATGGGAGCAGAGCACCTAGCACAGAGGTTATTTGCCAGAGAAGTTTAAATAGCAGTCTGATGAGGAGCTACTCTGGGCCCTGTTTCCATTCCCAAAGAGTACTGGATGGCAGCTTAGCCCGAGGTAGGCAACCTAGTGCCATCCAGAAAACGCCCGTATTTGCTGGCCACTGGCCATGTTGACTGGGCTAACAGAAATTATCATCCAAAATATCTGGAGGTCACTGGGTTGCCAAATTACTGGCCTATGATTTTCTCAAAACTAGCAAAATAATCACTTTTTAAAGTTGGAATACTACAAACTCCTATTCTGTGTTAAAAGCATGCTCTCTTGCCATCTACCTCATTGCCACCTCAACACACACAACATAGCACATGACAGCAGCATGAATCAGCACTTGAAACATGTGATGTTCCTATAACTAAACCCCCATAACTATAAAAGTAATTAAAATGTTACAATTACATAGGAAAATTAATGAAGTAATCTGTAGTTGCATTACAAGCATAATCTAATACAGTTGTTCCTTAGTTATCACAAGAAGAGTTAATTACAAATAGCTAGTTATTTGTGACCAGTTATTTCTAAGCTCTGTGATGTCCATGCTTTCTGGGATGATGTGAGTTGTAGTCCAGAATATCTGCAACAAGTAGGGGAAGGCTGATATAGAATAGGCTGATACATTATGCTTTCAAACCACAATTTCCATTTGTTTTCAAGTATGACTCAAAACATGTCATTGTTAATGTATTTGATCTGCAGAGAATTTTAGCGTATAGCTGACTCCACTAACCATGGCTAGGGATAATGGGAACTGTAGTCCTATCTGGGACTCCACATCTGGAAGACACCTCATTGTAGGAATAGAATGGAAATGGCAGAATGCAAAGTCCTTTTTATTTAGACAGGCCTTTGGCTCTTGAAACAGGCATGATTCCCTGTCTCTTTAGACTGAGGTTCTTTGCCATTTGTCAGCTAATCTATATCTGTCTGGAGGTCCCTTTTATCAAATTCTGGCTGCCTGGATGTCCAATGTGTAGCCAACAGTAAAATCCAAACAGAGTTAGCATCAACACATCACTTAGGAGATTATCAGATGGGGAAAACATCCCAAGACAGGGACGACAGGAAACCACTAAAAGGCTTACCTTTCAGACGTCGCCGTCCCTCTCCTGTGATGCTCCCGTTCTACTCCTGTTCCCCTCCCACTTCCTCGTATTGATGGGGAAAAGCTGAAAATAAGAAGCCAGTTCCGTTATAGAAACAGAATGACGGGCGACTGAAAAGATGACCAGTTATGCTAGCGCAATGCCAGCATCACGTGACATCACCAGGAGGTCCATGCCAGGACACTTCTGGGTACGATCGGGACAACCAGGTAAGTGTCACCCTTCCTCCCCTCCCCAGGCTCTTTTTAAAATGTTTAGTGTGTTTTCATGCTTGCTGTCGCTTGTTTTTTTTTCCTTTAATTTTTACTGTTTAAATTTCCCGCCATCCGTTCTCTCATGAGAATGGGTGGGACTTGCTTTCCAGGACGTGAATGGAGCTTTGCAACAGCTTCATTCATGCCCAGACTGCCGAAGGAAAGGGGAGCACTCCAGATCATGCGGCACGGTAAGCGTTTGAAAAAAAAATTCATTACAGGGATGGGAGTGGGGTGGGAGTGTAGCGGTGGGAGGAGGTAGTGGGACAGAAACAGTTTTAGGGGTCCTGTGTGATAATCTCCTTAAGCACTCTTAAGTATTGGAATCTCAGGATATTTATATGGGATATTTATATTTTAATCTTTTAGGCTATTTATTATATACAGCCATTGATATGCAAACATACACACTCCAGTAGATATGGAAGCCCACAAGCAAGACATCGAAGGCTATTATAGCCCTCCCAAGATGGGCGGGGATCCAAGCTTTTGCCCTACCTTTCCAACATCCATGCAGACTTCTGACAAGAGGCAGCTCCCTGCCTAAAGTATCAAAAGTCATATTTATCAAGCATAACTCATAACAAGTAACTGAGAGTGATATATGAGTAACAAAGAACACCTGGGGAGCTGGAGGAAACAGAGTCGGATAGCAGTAGCCACCCCCCCCCCAGAAATCCCAAATGAAAAATGAGACAAAGGAAGAGTTTAATGAGAGAGTATTTCAGAGGAAGGAGCTGGCAAACCACCTCTGAGTTCTTTGCCTAAGAAAACCCTATGAAATTCATGGTATCACCATAAATCAACAGGTGACTTGAAGGCGTGCGCGCGTGCACACACACACACACACACACAGAGGCTGGATGTTGTAGGTAAAAGATGGGAGTGATTATATAAGAATTTGAGATACGTGTGATGAGGTCTGAGTAAGATTCCTTACGTTATGGAGTATCAAGAAGAGAGTATCTAGAGAGTTTCCTTCTGGCCATGAAAAGAACAAAGCTGGCTGTAAATCCATGCTGAATGTCCCCAGCCATGTCAACAAATCCTTTTGATTGATGTTATCAGAGGCAGTCCAATAGATCTAAAACAATCAGCACACACCTTATATGTTGCCATCATTGACTAATGGAACCAGAAACTGATGCGGGGTGTGTGTGCAATAAGGTTTTGTGTCAAATGCAGTTATTCCAGAAAGCTCATCTTTGCAGAAGGTAATTGAGAAGCAGGGTTATTTTTCAGACCATTGTTACATTTATAGCAAATGGTCTTTGAAGCAAGGAAAAGAAGCCCAGTGCAGTTTCAGAGCAAGATCAGAAAGGGGCATGTGGTTATGCTTTACCTACAGTCCAGAACTTGGAAAGGACACATGACAAGAATCATTGTTCGCTGTAACATGTCATGAGTAACTTGTGACTTTTGACACATTACTGAGGGAGGGGGAACAACAGTATGAATTACATTACTTTTTAAAAACTATATAATGACTAGTTGTTTGAAAGGTGTTTAAGAATTTGGATGTAAACAAGTAATGTTCTCTTGTTATTCTTAAAATGTTGTTTTTCTTGGGTCATTCTGGGGGATTTTTTTTTTTTACCATTTTTGTATTTATACATGTATTTTTTAACAAATGTAATTTAAAATAACTAAAAAGTAAACTGTTAGCACAACATAATGTAACATATTATGCTTTTAATAATGAGCAACATTATTATGTTAATGAGGTACTTTTCAGAATTAGTGAGTATAGGTAACAAATTAGTTTTAAATAGTAACATTGCAAGCTACAAATTTAAGTACTGGAATACTTGTACTGCCTTTCTCATCCTGGTATTTTTTTTGCTGGAAGAGTTCCTGCTTTGTGCAGCTGAGTGTGTCTTCCCCATAGGTGATGCAGTAAAAAACCTAGATTCTTCATACATTCTGGAATTTGAGAATGGGTTAGCTTTGCAAAATTAAGAGTTTGCTTGCAACTTCTGTTCAAGCAAATCATACTGTCATGTTCAGCGATGTTTTGTTAGCATGCTGATGTTAACATTGTAAGTACCCATGTTTTTAGAGAAAGGATTGGTTTATATGGAACCTGCACTTTTCTCTGCAAGCCCTTGGACAATTTAGTTATTGTGGATTAAGTAAGAAAAGTGAACATTTTAGAACTAGATGGAAGGAATGTAGTGCAGTCATGTGAACTGTTGTTTAACCCTGCAGTCAGTGATCCTATTTGCATTTATATGTGGTGTTTTATTCCAGGAGACAAATACATTTTCAGTCTCTTATCCGTCCATTACTTGATTTTCTTCCCAGTTGCTGTCTGATTTCTCTTTTGCTTTCTTAGAATCATAGAGTTGGAAGAGACCACAAGGGCCATCCAGTCCAACCCCCTGCCATGCAGGAATAAACAATCAAATCATTCCCGACAGATGGCCATCCAGCATCTGTTTAAAAACCTCCAAAGAAGGAGACTCCATTACACTTCGAGGCAGTGTATTTCACTTCTGAATAGCTCTTACTGTCAGGAAGTTCTTCCTAATGTTTAGGAGCAGCAGAAAACAAGCTTGCTCCAGCCTCAGTATGACATCTCTTTAAATATTTAAACATGGCTATCATGTCACCTCTCAGCCTTCTCTTCTCCAGACTAAACATACCCAGTTCCCTAAGCCACTCCTCATAGGGCATGGCCTCCAGACCTCACACCATCCTGGTTGCCTCCTCTGGACACGTTCCAGCTTCTCAATATCTTCCTGAATTGTGGTGCCCAGAACTGCACACAGTACGTATTGCAGGTGAGGTCTGACCAAAGCAGAATAGAGTGACACTATTACTTCCCTTGATAAAGGTCTTTTTCAAATGGGAGAAAAACCCCCAAGGAGGTCAGGAGAAGAACGGGCTGTCGCGGTTACAGAGCCCTGTTTCAGATGATGCCGTCCTCCTCCTCCTTCCTCCGGAACTTCCCCCGTGCTTCCTCCATGCTACAGGTGCTGCTTTTTATTTATGGAGGGTTTTTCTGTCAATAAAACGTGGCGCCTGCAGCAGGGGGGAAGGTTGGGAGGAGGTTGGGAGAAGGACGGAGGAGGACAGCATCATCTGAAATGGGGCTCCGTAAGTGCGACGGCCCCGTTCTTCTCCTGACCTCCTCAGGGGTTTCCCCCCCATTTGAAAAAGTCCCTGGACACTATACTCCTATTATTTGTTTCCTGGTCCCAGTTAAAGCAGCTGGTCTGCCACAGATGGAAATCTACAGTAGTTTGTGTGGGTCTAACTAGAGTTGAGAATTAACTTCAGTAATCATATGCTTCCTTCTGTAGTTTTACAACTTGGAACTCATCCCAAATGTACAGATCTGCTAAAAGCTAGTTGAGTGAGGATCTGCTCTCAGTGCTACTTCAGTGTTCTGTGGTTATGGGGAGATGTCCCTCTACATTTGCCTGCATGGAAGTGGCCATGTACATGCCACTGCCATGTGTTGATCTCATTCTTATTGACAGGCACACTAAGGGTCATGGTCATAAGCTGATGGACCTATCTTTTAATTGATTTTTCTTCCCAACCTCTATCACAAAAATCCTTAAGAACATAAGAAGATCCCAGCTGGATCAGACTATTTAGTACAGCATTATTTTTCCCCACAGTGGCCAACCAGAAGTCTATGAGAAGCCCAGAAGCAAAACTTTAGATTAATTAGCTTCTTCTTGTATTGAGCAACTGGTACTAAGATGGATGCTGTCTTGGTTTCGGGAAAAAGGCAATGAGAGCCCCATCTGCACAAATATCTAATTTGTCTTATTTCCCTTGAAAACCAAGGCATAATGATCATAAGCAGAGGGAAGAGCTTAGAATGAGAACAAGTGGATGTGGCTCATTTGCACAGCTACAGGAAAAATTCCCCAGAGATGTAAAAGCTTACATCTAGAAACAGCACTTTCCAGCTGTGGGCCAGAGAATAGGCAAAAGAAGACCTATCCCTTTTAGGACAGTGGTGATAATGTATCCTAGACAGTGGTGCAACTCATTTGAATACTCATGGTTCAGAAAGAGCCTCTTTAGATAGCAAGAAAGCCAAGGCCTAGTCAAGAAAATCCATTGCTAGGAAAAGATATTGTGGTAAATGAAATGCCAAGTCCCGGCAGTCTAAAGAGGACAAGAATTTAAAAAAGCAAATTAGGTTGATGAGAACCAATGTGGCACAGGGGTTTGAGTGTTGGATTTGGAATCTGGGAGACTTAGGCTTGAATACCCACTCAGCCATTGAAACCCACTGGAGGCTTGTCTATGCTGGTGGGAAACCCCGAGCCTGTCTCATAGTTGCCACATATGTTTTTGATCCACAGTGGCCCCATAAATGCAACATTCACCAGGGCTTCTCTGGTGTATCCCACCACACTGTAACCATAGGCAAACTCACAGTGATGTAAAAGGGCAGTCTAACACCAATCACATGTTCTATACATCACATTATTTCATGTCACATGGCTGTGGCTGCTCCATTGTTGTTTTTTCTATTCGCTTGTGCATGCAAATACATGTTGTCACAGATTACTATATTACTGGATAAGCAGAGATACACTTATATAGATATGTTCACAATTAAAAATAAATAAAAAGTGCCAGAATGGAGTCCCATCCACCAGAAGCCCTGCCCCTGAGTTTTCACTGAAGCCAGTCCACAGCCACAACACAGCCAATAGTCTGGGTTTTCCCATGAAATGTGGATCAAATCACGAAACTTTTGGACCTGGATTTTCCTACAGAAACTCCAATGAATATGCAAATCATCACAAACATCATGTGGCAATAGGTTTTTTTCTGGGCGGTGAGGCCGTGTTCTGGAAGAGCTTATTTCTGATGTTTCACCTGCATCTGTGGCTGGCATCTTCAGAGAATGGTGGCGTAGGGGTGTGTGGGGTTTGTATACTGTGAGTCCCTGTTGGAGAGGATATGTAAACCCAACACACCCCTACGCCACCATTCTCTGAAGATGCCAGCCACAGATGCAGCCAAAACACAAGGAATAAACTCTTCAAGAACATGGCCTCACAGCCTGGAAAAAAACATGAAAAACCTATGGATGCCAGCTGTGAAAGCCTTCAACTCACATCATGTGGCAACTGCACCATGACTATGGTGTAAATATGGATTTATTTATTTATTTTGGTTATGTAGACAAGCCCTAGGTGGGCTTGGGCAACTCATATCCTCCTGGTCTTATAATAAATTCTTCTCCTCTGAGTAAGTCCTGTGAAGAAAACTCCATGATAACTTCACTTTAGGGTTACCATATGTCAGAAATCACTTGATGGGCCTCCTTCTCTGGACTTCTTCAAAAATAGGTGGACAGCTACCTGCTGAGGTTGCCTTAGCTGGAGATGCTACATTGAACAGGGGTTGGACTCGATGGCCCATGAGGCCCCTTCCAACTCAGTGATTCTATGATTGTATGATTGATTGTATGAATTTGCACAACAGCAGCAAATTACATTTACATAAGATGCAGGGATGAATATTAAAGAATATGTGTGTAGAACAAGCAACTGTTAACAAGGTAGCCTCCATTATTTATAAGGAGAGCTTCTGGTTAGAAATGGGAGTACTACATTTAGGGTTGCCAGAGTGAAAACTGGAGAGGGCCCCTACACCTTTAATGGTTGTGGAAAAGAAGGGATTTCAACAGTTGTTGCTTGTTATCTGGCTGCATGACCAGCAATGCCTCCTGAAATTCCCTCTTCTACATAATCATTAAAGATATAGGAGTCCTCTCCAGTTTTCACTCTGGCAACCCTAACTACAGTCAATTTGTCTGCAGGTCACTAATGCTCTTCCTTATTGTCATTAGAGGGTCTGTTGGCCTTGTGTTTCAGCCCAGCCTCCCTGACAGATCACTTGAAATGCAATGACATGGTAAAGGTGAAATAAGTAATTCAGAAAGATTACCTTTTCTATTTTTTATATCTCTACCTAACTTGTACCAGGTCAGGGAGCAATCAGCTTAACACTCCCATGTGGAAAACATATTTAAAATGCACACAAAGAGATAAACAATATTATATGCAATGTATAAAACAGAACTTTGTATAGTTACTTTTTTGAATTGTATGTACTGTACTTTCAATTTGCCTGTTGATGACTTATGGTGACCCCATGAATTTTATAGGGTTTTCTTAGGCAAGAAATACAGTACTCAGAGTTGGTTTTGCCTGTCCTTCCTCTGAAATATAGCCTACAGCATCTGGTATTTGTTGGTGGCCTCCCATCAAAGTACCTACCAGGGCTGATCCTGCTTAGATTTTAAGATCAGATGGGATCTGATGCCTTTAGAGTATTTAGGCCTCGCCTTTTATAGCTCTCAAAAATTCCCCATAGTTGATGGGCATGTTGAACAGTAGACCCTGGGAGTCCAAAAAAGTAATGTTTCAGGCTCTTGTATCAAATATGCTTAATACACTAGTCACTAAAATTTATAAAAATGAATAAAAATGTATCTCAAAAAGACCAAGTCAGAGAATTCCTGAGACAGAAAGGAGCCACCGAGACAGCTTGTGTATGCTACAATGTTCTCATTGTCAGTAACAATTTAACAAGCATTACAAAAAAGTTAGTTAAAATATTTTAAGGTGAAGGTCATAGAACCTACAGTATTTCTCATGTCTTCTCTTTAGCTAAAATTTGATTCTAAGTAGAGTCTTCTTCGTCTTCTTTTTTGAAAGGTATGTTTTCTTGGCCTATATGCTTTCTGACACCCACAGAAGTATAAAATAATACAATAGCCACATGATACAAATGGATCAAGCCAGAAGACGTTTCTAGAAGCCCTGGGAATAAGTTACTGATATAAGCCTGCTGATGTTACATCAGGAATGAATGTGTCTTGTGAAAAGCATAGAGAAAAGATAAACAGAGCACATGCTGTAAAATATTAACTTCCCTATCTAAACAGGCTGGCAGCTTGTAACAAACAGCATCTGTTCACTTCCAAGGTTTGGAAGAGGCAAGGGAGATCAGTATGCCAAAGTAGGAAGGAACAATTTCATTAAAACATATCTAAAAGACTAAGGTGTCTATCAAGTGTGAGCTCCCAAATTACCCCCTCTCATCCCCTTCATTTTTCACAGATACCCACAGGAAAATATCTGTGAACTGATACTTTGCAAGGGGGAAAAGGCCCCACCTAGCAGATTATGGCTTAACTCCCCCTGCCAAGTATCCCAACGCTGCAGCAATGTTTATTCTTAGTGTGAAGAATAACAAAGCCAGGAAGCATCGGCACCAATAATTAAATTGAAAATTCATGTTAAATGAACAAAGTCTGTTGGGTGGTATGCACTCCCTACTTTTTAACATTATTGTCTGTCTTCACTGACTTTGCTCATAATAGGGTTTCTAGATTTTATATGCATATGAGGATGAGAGGGAGAGGGAGGGAGAGAGAGAGAGAGAGACTGTGTAGCAACATGAGAGGAACAAAGATCCTGAGGTAACAAGTATTGTAGTTAAGGATTTTCACAATCAGTGGCTATCAACAGTACATTAATGCTGGTTATATTTTGGCAGGGAAAATTAAAATTACATGACGAAGTATAATGTTTCCAGGGATATGTTGCAGGAAAGAAATCTGTTCTGTTGTTACCACCAAGACCATAGTGTAAGAATACAAGAGAAACATAATTGCCTTGCAGAGACTTTTGAAAGCTTAACTGAACCTCCATTCCTTTGCTAGGATTTAGCTGAAGAGCCTATGCGGCAGCTCTAACAAACATTCTCTTGTAGTCATTTGAGGAAAAAAATAGGAAAATGTACAGATATATGAGAAATTATACATATAGGTTGGCAAATAGAAGGAGTCATGGTGATATCATAAACTGCCTGAAGCTGACTATATTACCAGTGTTTCATAATGACGGTTCTTATTTTACCTCATGGTAATTACATTGATTGCAGTTGTCTACACAGCCAATTGCTGTTAATGCCATTAAGAGGATTATGTTCTTCCTGTTAAATTTTTCTTTTCTGTTCCTTTCCCTTTTGCCGGATGGCTTTTGATGGAGAGAGATGTGTTGTGCATTGTCTGGTGCTCTGGAATTTGGTGTAAAACATAGTTTCTGGATTTGGAATAAACAGGGCAGCATATGTACCAGCACCACTTTCTGCTTCTTTTGCTTTCTTATCCAACCTCTTTTAGTCTTGTTAAGTTTCTGCTTTTTTGCAAAGAGCAGTACAAGAATGACTCGGAAGTTAGTACTTCAGCCTTTTAAGTCATGATACTATGTAAAACACATGTTCTCCTGAAGACTGAGGAGTAGACTAAGGGCCTGTCTACACTGCAGAAATACACCAGTTTGACACCACTTTATCCACCATAGTTCTATCCTATGGAATCCTGATATTTGTAGTTTGGGGAGGCACCAGAGTTCTCTGATAGGAAAGGCTAAACACCCCAGTCTACAAAAACTTATGCTCCAACTTCTTTCTCTCAGTTAGTTTTAAAGATGCTACAAGATCCCTTTGCATACTGATATTCCAGACTAACAGAGCTATGTCTTTGAGCACAAGTCTGTATGCATCTAGTAATTAGTAAAATTCACTGAAATTAGGGTGGCTTGCTTCTGGGTAAGCCTGAATAGAATTGGAGTCTCATAGACTTCTGCATTGGACACTTAACAGCATAAATAGAACAGTGTGTTTTCTGAGATAGACAGATGATACTGAGGCAATAGTATAATCTGAACAGTGATACAGATATCCACCTGTTCTCATGTAGGCCATGGTTACACAGTGAAAAATGTCAATTGATATCATGTACTTCATTGCAATTTTCTGAAATGTTGTATTGTCAGGGTGAATCTCCAAGGCAAGCATGTACATTGACAAAGGCAAATTCTATGCACTGAAAATTATAGGCCCTTTTAGCATTCCAAACATGGAGACCAGCCTGGAGTATGTGTATTGCAGAACATTAAAAAGGTTACTTTTGAGGACTATAGCTCCTAGAAATCTTATTTCGAGAGGTTCTCTGCCAAATAAAGGAATCATTGTTTTTGTGTGTACACATCATTGTGCCTGGGTGTATGATGGAGAAATCTATGTATACATACCCTTCCAGTTCAAAAAAATTGGAATGGTTGCAGCCCATATTTGGCAATATGACATCATGTGCTGTTATGGAAGCATGTTGTGGATTTTTTGTGCACTGTAGTCATTGTATCAGTCAGGGTTGGGCAACCATAGCCCTCCAGAATATAACTGGAGTTATATTTTTGGCATATAACATCCATCACCTCTAGCCAGAATAATCAATGGTGTAGGCTAATGGGAGCTGCAGACTAAGAGCATGCATAGGGTCACAGTTCCCAGCCCTGCTTTAAACACATTTTTTTACTGTAGACTTTAATTTGGATGGTATAACTTTTATTCCAGCACCTGGGCAAGAGTCATGGGTATGGAGGTTGCTCTGAGTTGTTATCTGCGCTGACACCCTCCACTCTTTAAATAATTAATCATTTGGCTAAACCTCATATCTTGACTTATTATTGTCATGCTGCATGGTTGGCAGTAGACCAGGAACTCCCAAATAGAAAGAATGAAGGTTTTCTCAGAAAATCTAGGGAAGTAGCCTGCTAAATTTCAAAGGACACACCCAGGAAAGGATTATGCAACCCCCCCACCCTGGAACTGATTAGATATGGAAAATGAGCTTATTTTCCTGGACATTCACAGAAATGAGTCATTCAATAAACCCATCAAAGTAGCTGGACACCCTTTGCCTGCAAAACTGGTTTTTCCTTGCACCTTCTCCTAAAACAATTGAAGTTTGCCTGAGACCCATCAGTTTTAATGTTCCAACCATTAGTGATCATTAATGCATCTGGAGAATCCATTGATTAACCCTTGGAAACTCCAGCAGACATTATATTCCACTCAAACTCAGCCCCTCAGAAGGAATATGAAATATATAGTAAATATCACCCCAAAACACTGCCTAAGTGTGCACAGCTTCTGTCATCTCGTCACTCTGTCGGTCTGTGTCATCAGGTGCACAGACCCCCTTCCTCCCATCACTCCATCAGTCTGTGTCACAGGGTTGCAGCTTCTACAAGAATTTCTGCTCATTAGATAGGTATAGTATAGCCCAGCATCCCAGAACTCTATTCTTCTATTTTCATTACTTTCTTCGTTAGCCTTTTGTGACTGCTTGAAGTCTGGGTGTATGTGTGTGTGTGCACATTCCCCTGATTATTGTTCAACAAAAACCATTTTTATTTAATCTCCTGGCTTGGAGTCTCATCAGTGAGTACTGGTATACACAGGCCAAAAGGTCCCATTGTTATCCAGCCTCTTGCTGCCATATTGAGCTAATTAAAATCCCCCATATTATAATTTGGACACTAGTGGGATCCCCACAGACTCCACACAATTCGGGTAACAGAGTCACCCAATTTGACCTTGACTGGAGCAGCTTTTTAATATGCAAATGTGACATATGGGGTGCTTCCAGAGGATTTTATTATAAGTCGTGTAATAGCCCTGTCAATTATACAGAATTTTCTTGCACAGTTTCCCTGCATAAACACAGAATTTTGCCATAAGGTCTGGATGACTGTGGCTTCCATTAGTAACCCTCCATTATTGTCTCATGTGTTCTTCCACTTTCCCCCTCATGACAAAATATTCCATTGAGAGTGAAAGGACAGATGATGATGATGATGATATTTATTTATATCCTGCCTTCCTCCTTCAAGTGGGACCCAAGGTGGCTAACAGCATCTTTAAAATGATACAAGTTAAAAACAATACATAAGTAAAAATTACATTAAATACACACACACACACACACACACACACACATATATAAATTAAACTATTTATAGGTTAAAAATATTAAACAGTAAAAATAGTAAAATGCATTAAAATGGTATTAAAATCCACCATCTTAGAAACCATACCACACAGCCTTACAGACCCAGCCTTTGTCAGTTCATAAAAACCTGGTGGCATAAAAACATTTTCACCTGCCTATTGCCAACATTTTTTCAAGTTTTGTGAATTTACAATAAAATTAGTAATATATAGATTAGTATTTTGTGTGGGCTTCTGGGTAGAAGAGGATGACAAACAACCAGTTGACACTTGAACTGCAAAAAAGTAGTCAAGTTTCCATGATCAAATTGACATACAAGAACATCAAGAATTTTGAACAAGGATGAGCAATTTAGGTTGAAAGGGAGGCAGAGAATGGATGCTAAGTGTTTCAATATGCATCACATCTTGGGAACAAAAGATAGTTCAGCTTTGAAGATGCCACCTTTTCTACCCTATGTTTAATGGCAGAATGGTTACAAAACTAACATAAAATCCTAATTCAGTATTTTTTTTTTACAGACTATATTTTAACTGCTGTGAACTGCTACATAATCTTTTTCTCTACCAGTGTCAGTGGCTAAGTTCAAAATAACAGCTTGATTGTAGTAAGCCTGTAAGGCTAGGCTCTCCCATTAGGTGTAGTGGAGCAGCTGTCCAAGGTGGTAGAAATACATAGAGGCCAGTTAGTTGTCTATGGGAAGCCCACCAGCAGGACATGAATAAAATCCAACTGATAGTCCTGTTATCATTTATATGTGAAATATAGAAAGGGATATCTTGCCCTTTACTTCAGGCAACAAAATGGTGGCTTCTGCTATGTTCAAATCTGTTGTCCAAATGTTTGCTCTTTTGGTATGGCATTCCAGTCCTCTCAGCTTCTTCAGGTTAAATTATTAACCAGTCTCTCTATTTAGAATGACTTACTTTCTCTCTCTCTCTACCTCCTCATACTTTTACTGCCTCGTTAAAGGCAGTTAGTGATTTTGCCCTGCTGTATGAACATCCTATCAAATTCTAAATTAAAGGCCAGCACAATAATTTTCAGGCAATGATTTTGTGTTTACCCCTCTTTCAGTGCATCACAGTGATGAAAAGCAAACAATAAGCTCTTAAGACTTACAAGGTTACATTCACATTGCATTCATCCTCAAGAGCAGGACTTTAAATGGATTAATTAGTTCTTAGCTGACTAAAATATTCTGTTGTTCATAGTGTGCTGTGGTGAAAAACCTAGTAAAAGGATTCATTTTTGTTCTCTTTCTTTAAAAAAAACATGTGGGAGTGTGCAACTCTGGTTTGCAAAACCTACTGGTAAGAATGTTCCAGTTCTTTAATCCATACTAGAAATATGGAACAGTATACAGTTGCAAGAATATTTCCAGGCATCTCCCTTCCATTGTGTGACCTACTGCAGGTGCTAAAGTGACCTACTGCAGGTGTCAGAATCAGGGATACAATTAAAAGGCAGCAAACTGTGGATTACTTAGTTTATTACAGTGTTTTTGCTCCTTTAGGGGGCACTTTTGCCTTAGACAACAGCTTATTGTAGGCATCCACCACATATTCTATATATAATGTCTCAACTAAGAAAGAAATTCTGGAAGTTATGCTCTAGAACAGTGTTTCTTAACCTGTGGTCCAGGAACCCTCAGGGGTCCATGATGTCCTCAAAGGGGGTCCATGAAGGCTTGAAGACTGCTTGGTCCACCTCCTCCTTGCAGTGGAGTGGCCACATGACAGGAGCCAAGGCAAAGGCTGGCTGGCTTGGTCTGTGCATTGCCATTCAATCCACTCCAGCCACAAACTTGCAGGAGGAAGCCAGAGAGAAGTCTTCCCTCCCCTTCCAGTGCCTCTGAGGCACAGTTTAGTGACTGGTATAATTGTATTGTTGTTGTTGTTGTTTTAAATCTTGAGTTAAGTCTTGGGGGATCACAGCGACAAAAGATATTTAAAGGGAATGCCTGGTAAAGAAGAGCTTAAGAGCCACTGTTCTAGAATCTTCAGTGGATAGAAACAATCTGTTTTTACTCCATAGCAAGCAGAATTCATTCTATTCATGCTCGGAGGCGTCATGTGTTACACAAGCTGTGTTCTCCATAAATATGCTTTGAAAAGAGGGGAAATTCAAGTTGACAAACTCCACTGAGCTTGTTTTGTAGTTTCTAAAATATCAGATATTTGATACCCAGAGTTCTGCAGCAGAATTTGACAAAAAATTGGCCTTTGATATTTGACCTTTCAGTATGTTTTTAAAGTAAGATTCTATCATTTTGATTACAAAAATATGATCTGCTATTTATATTGTGTAGCGGATAGCTGGTAATATTTGATAGCCAATATTCAATACCAGATATTTGTAATTGTTTTCTATTAATTTGTAAAATCAACATACATTTCCTATAAGAATAAATTGGAGTTCAGTCTATTTGGCAGAAGCTTGTATTGGTCAGTCCTCACTGAAAAGCCTTTACCAAGAAACATGCATTTTACATTTGCCTTAATTAGATACTGGACCATATTCTTCTTGGAAAACATCTTTTCTGAGCAGTAGCCATAATTTTAAGTAACTATTGCGAAGCTTGTGTGCTTGCAGATAAAACACTGTAAAGAAAGCAATGACAGTAGCTAAGGTGTTATGATTGGTCTGTTCATACAAATACTCTACCCAGACTCTTTCTGCTCATAAGATATATTTTGCAAGGGAAAAGAAATAAAACATTGGAGCATTTTTTAACATTGCAGGTATGACTAATGTACAGAGCTATTCCATTAGCAGGACAGTTGTCAAGGGCACAGCATTCTAAATCAGGACAGATGTTTCCAAATGCAATCAGTGACCACAAAGTAGCAGCTGAAAATTGGAAGGCACAAATCTTACTCTAGAAACTAAGAGGAGCGAACGCATAGCCCATATATGTGATATATAAGTGCCAAGACACTTTCTGATTGAATTTGCCAACTATGGAGAAGTACAACACAGTTGCCTTGAAATGGTCAGAGACCACTTTCAAATTCCTATATAACTTAAAAAGAGATGAAACAGTTGTCACCATGCAGTATGGCCTTCTTCCATCAAGTACAATTGATAGTAATGAACAGCAAGCAACACAAGTTCTTTTTCTAAAGGGCTTGTGATTATATCAGTGCTTAGTGTGATTAGTATTGTGATTAATAGTGCTTAGTATTAGTATTAGCAGGGTTCTCCCTTCTGCTTCTGCTGAGCAGGATGGGATCCCTAGAGACCATCTACACTGCCACCATCCACTGATTTTAAATTCCTATAAGCAGCAGCACAGTGGGACATTGCTGAGGGAAATTTTTACTGACTCTGCAGAGACTGCCCCTCCACCCACCACTGTGGGGAATGAGACTGAGAAAGACATGTGAAAAGAGTGTGGAGGACAGGAGAACTTTAAAGGAAGGTTTATTCTAACATGGATCTACGTAGCAAAAGGGTATCTGTTTACATGAAGGGAGCCAGAGCTACAAAGTTACACGGTCTAAGTCATACTGGCCAAGTTTAAAAGGAACATAATTTCCCTAACATGACTAAATTAAACATTTCCCTATCTACTCATGACAGAGATGTCCTTGGATCTGGGATGTCAATGGGGCAAGCTAGGCACCTGGACTGCCTAGCCCAGTCTACAACCAGCTTCCTGGGGTGCAGCATCCTCCTTCTCTCTCTCTTTGTTCTTCCTTCGTTCATCTCTCTGCCATGACACCCTGACATTTTATAAACTTTCCTTCGAAGCATCTGGAAGCCTTGCCAAATTGGTCATCACATTGGTTCAGTGTTTTCCATGATCTCTGATACTCCCCTGTTAGTGAGGAACCAACACTGCTTGATCTTTTGAATGAAGGAGAATGCAGTCTCTCTCCCTCTCTCTCTCTCTCTCTCTCTCTCCCTCTCCCTCTCTCTCTCTCTCTCTCTCTCTCTGTACTCACACACACACCCCTGAATGTTCAGGGATGACTACCTGAGGTAAAGCCCAGAATTTTCAGGCTGGATCTCCTAGGGTGACCTCAGGTAGGACTTTCAGTTCCTAAGGTTTGCCCTCTGCCACTGAGCAATTCCTGT
This sequence comes from Gambelia wislizenii, assembly GCA_030847615.1. Taxonomy (NCBI): domain Eukaryota; kingdom Metazoa; phylum Chordata; class Lepidosauria; order Squamata; family Crotaphytidae; genus Gambelia; species Gambelia wislizenii. Next base: position 223,489,287 of record JAUMIR010000005.1, on the reverse strand, counting down.
CAGCTCTCCTGCCCCCAAAAGTGGGTGCATCCAAAAAAAAAACCCAACCACTTTTAGTTTTGCTTTTAGCTGCCAGGCAGATAGATAGAGGAAAGACGTTGTGAATCACCTTGGGTCCCCTTTGGAGGAAAGTTGTTGTTTCTGTTGTTTGGTGTCAAGTCTTTTGACTGATGGTGACCCTTTGAATGAGAGACCTCCAAGAGCCTCAGAAATCAACAGTTCTGCTTGGGGGCTTGCAAATGCAGGGCAGCCGTACCTTCCTTGACTGAATCAATTCACCTGTAGTATGGTCTTCCTCTTTTCTACTGCCTCCACTATACCAAGCATTGTCATCTTCTATTTAAGATTATTTTCTATTTAATTTTATTTATTTAGATATTTATACCCCACCCTTCAGCCACAAAGGCTCTTGGAGTGGTTTGCAAATTGTTAAGCAATAGCACTTTACACATCTACACTGCATTAAGTGGTTTCCAATGTGTGTTAGCTAACTGCCCCCACAAGCCAGGTACTCATTTTACCGACCTACAAAAGGATGGAAGCCTGAGTGAACCTTGGAGCCCTTGGGATTGAACTTGCAACATTCTGGTTTGCAGTACTAGCATTTAAACATTGTGCCACCAGGGCTCTAAATTATTATTTAAGACATTTCACTATCACCTACCTGCCCACAAGAGCTTGTAAGGCAATGGATAAATAAAATAAATTAAAACAATGGTGTCTGTGATACTCTCCTCCAGCACCACCTTTCAAATGTGTTGATTTTCTTCCTGTCAGCTTTCTTTACTTTCCAGCTTTCACAGCCATACACAGAATTTGGAGTAAAGGTAGGATATAAATTAAATAGATAAGCAAGCATGGAAGCATGCCTTTTAAGGCTCAGCTGGTCTGAGACCACTGAGGGAAACAGAAGGAACAGCTCCTGTTTTAATCGTTTTGCTCACAACATCCCCCAAAGCAAATCCGTGGTTAACACTTCTCTCCTGTTTGGCAACTTGTAGCAGCACATGGCTGGCCAGATGTTGAGAAAGACATTTGTGCATAAGTTTTCATAGACTTAGTCTATTAACATGGCTATGTCTTTGAATTCTACATCCTAACTAGTAATATTCTGAAGTAAAAGTCCCAATGTGATGAGCAAAAGGTATGTCTAATTTACATTAGGATTGTGTCTGTACCAATCCACTTCTTTTACAATCCATCAAGTTATGCTTCTTCCTTTGTTTGAGCAACATGTACTGGTAACATACACTCTGAGTAATGGACACTGTGGCAAAAAACACTGGTGGATTTATATAGTGTTACTTGTTTATTGTTGATACGTATATGGTTCCTCTTAGTGTAGTCCTTGGGCTGGTCTTTGGACATTTTGTACAGGTTGTAAGAGAGTGCATCTGACTGATATGCCCAGAAGGCCAGCCTGCAGGGCTTCTTCCTTACTTTTGCTGCCAACATCCCTCAGCTCAAGATCTTAGATTCATAGAGTTGAAAGGGACTACAAAGGCCATCTAGTCCAACCCCCTGGCATACAGGAACATACAACTAAAGCACCTGCAAAATATGTCCATCCAACCTCTGTTTAAAGACCTGCAGAGAAAAAGAATTTATCACCCTTCAAGGCAGTCTACCCCACTGTTTAACGGCTATAACCAGTTTTTCCTGATGTTTTGGTGGAGTGAGGGGTACTCAAAGATCTATGGATTTTATACAGAATGGAACATGATTCTTACTGTTTTTAAGGAAAGCATAATTCATTTTGATAATTATCAGTGAAGTTAAACATTTATTAAACTGTTATTAGCTGACCATTCATTTTAGAGAAATAGTATCAACAACTATCCCTATGCCCAGATTATGAGACTGAAGGATTTGGGGCCCAATTAACAGAACATTTGGGAAGGAAATAACACATCAAGCCCTAAAGAAGCTCGAGGTTCTGGTGCCTGCCTTGCAACACAGGTGTGTGTATTCCACAGGGCAAGGGATTTTTCTTTTCTTCCCATCCACCATTCCAGTGGAGTAAAACACAGTACTGTTAAGAGGAAGAGCAGAGACTGGCCAGGTAGGTGCTGTTGCCCAGAGACCTCACCTCTTGCTATTTCTATTGCTTAATTAAGTATCTCGTTTCTTCTCAAGTCTTCCCTATTCCTTCTTCTTCAGCCCCTGCCACTGAATTTCTCTCTCTTTCTCCATATATCTCTTCAAATTCTTGTCTGTCACTGCATCCCCTCCCACACAACTAACACTGACAGAACATGAGACAACAGTAGATCCATGTCACATCCCCACTAACAAGCTAGGACTCACTGCCATTGTATTTGCCCCTCAGTTTGTTATGGTCAAAAGTTAACATCATTGTGTCTATGTCGAACAGAAATATAATGGCTTGACACTAATGTCTTAGTTATGATGCATAAGTTTCAGGCTGTGGGATTTGACCTAAGCAAGGACTACTATTAACCAGTTCTCCCCAGTCACAATAGAACAAATGCAGGCTATTTCCCCATTGTTTCCCTCTGACTCAAGTGTGCAGTATGAGTGAGTAATCTAGAACAATGGGGACAAATCCCAGGGCTGGCCAAAAGATGTTCAGCCCAAGCCTAGATTCTAAATCAATAAGCTTAAAAAAAAAAGATTGTAGATAAGGAACAAGGCAAACCGCACTGAAAAAGAAATCAAACTGTTTACTCTCTATGTAGCAGAGCATCCTAAAGAAAGATTTTAATACTTATTAGCAAGTTGCAAGGATTGCCACTGATGTTGACCAATTATGATAAAAAGGGATTACAAATGGATTAGAAATTACATACAAACCCCATTTTTTATCCCTACAAACCAAGGGAAGGGAGCATGTGCCCTCCTAGAAGCAGCCCTAGCCAGTATAGCCATTGGTGAAGAATACTGGGAGTTGCAATCCAAGAACATCTGGAGAGCTGCATGATTCCCAACCTTGTTATAAACTACAGGGAGAAAGTTGGCCAAAGGAAGAAAATCTACTGATCAGTTGTGACCATAAGAGACTAGCTATATTTACAGACAAGGAGCAGCAGAGGAGATGTGCTGTAACCCAAGTAGGTAGAAATAAGAGGAATGAACTGGGAAAAGGTTTCATATCTCCTCCTGGTAGACAAGACTCATTAGTTGGAAACATCTGTCCTGTGTATTTGAGTGATGCTTGAAACATGACAAGACATCTATTCTGAAATGGAGGCTAGCCTATTGTGTCAGACAGATTAGGTTTTTAAAGAGACAGACCTTTTATTCTGATATTTTCCTCAACATAGGTTGTGGTGTTTGTTTAAAAATAAGATCAGTTTTGTGCACAGCCAGATTTGTACCCTATATTGTACACTATCAGTCTTACTGGGTAGTCAGAAAGGCAAGTCATAGTTAATGTAAAATACATAATAACTTGGGGTGTGTAAAGATGTGGGTGAGGGATAGACAAGAAAGATGAGGGATATCTGTACAATCAAGTTAATAAATTAGAAAACATAATTTAAAGCCCTAGAAATGTAGAGATGGGAAGGTGGCTAAAATGAGACAATTGGTTGTATTGACCATCACAAAGCAAAAGAGACAATGGCTTTTGAATTGGAGCAACATGAGTAGTAAAGTGAGCTGCAACCGTGTAGGAGCATTTCCTTTCAAGGCATTCAAAGACAGATGCAACCCCAGAAATTCACACCACAATGACATGAACCTGCCCATTGCCAGCAGAGCCTGTGAGTGGACAATAACTGTATTAGCATACTTTTCCTGCTTTCTAGTCAATCCTCAGACTGTAATGAACATCTAGATCTAACTACAGGTTTACTTAAGTAATACTTAAGTAATAGCCACTGCTAAAGCCAGGTAACATAATTTCTTGGCAAGGTAAGTTCATAGCCGCATGGGTTCTTGTTAATGTTATGTGCTCTCAGGTCAATTTTGACATGACAATCCTATACTACGGGGTTTTGAGAGGTAAGATTTCTTCAGAGAAGGTTTGCCATTGCCTTCCTATGAGTCTGAGAGACTGGGACTTGCCCAAAGTAATCCAGTAAGTTTTCAGGGAGGAGCAGGAATTTTAACCTTGGCCTTTTGGAGTCCTCGTCCAGCACTCAAACCACTATACCACACTGGTTTCCTATGGAACCAACAGGAAACCTGGTGGGTTTGGAGAACTAGCTTAGTCCATACATTTACAAATTGGCTTAAGGTATTTTATGTTTCTGTTTAGGAACAATTCATGATTGAGCTCTCTGTGGCTGTTAGACACAGGCAAAATTCTCTTCTCTCCCTTTTAACTGTGGCATTAGAAATAATTATAAATGAAATTACATGAGAATTTGTGTATTGTCAAAAGCTGTGATTGTAACCATAGAGGTCTGTGTTGTTCCTGGATTAACGGTTGTTTAATCAATGGCAGGGAATGCCCCTATTTTCATTTGAGCAGACGCCAAGTCATGTAAGGTGTGTCTTCTGTGAAATTGGTATTCTAGAGAAAGGGGCCTAATAGCAGAATCTCCGTTGAAATATTTAGTGGCAATTTCCTATTAAGCGTGAAGTGACATTTGATAAACAAGATCAGTTGTGTGTGACTGTGTGTCACCAGTTCCCTGCTTTATAGCAGCCCCTGAGGTCACATACTGTGTGGTAGCCTTTGATTGAGCTAGGGATGCACCTCATAGATTTCCCCTGGATACTTAAAATCCATTTGGATATCTCTCAAGTGGGATTAAGCAGATTAGTGTCATAGAATTGAGATGTCTTTAGGGCTGTGTAATCTATGGTAGAGTCCCTATCATTTTGGAGTTGGATACAAATTATACAGTTGCTATACTTATATGAGCAGGGACACTTTGAGATAACCAAGGAGAAGGCAGAAATACACATACATGACTAAACAAAGGAAAAGAAAAGATAGTAAGAAAGGTCAAATAGAGACTTGGGGGTGGTTTACATGGGCAAATATTCCTCTAAATATACCGCTAAGATAGCTCATAGTTCCCACGGATCGCAGCACAGCATCGCCTCATTCAGAAGGGAGGAAGGTAAAACACCCAAATATAGCGTGGCAGAGCATGTCGCTATTTTTGCCGGTATATTTGCAATGTAGTGCTTTATTTGCAGTGTAAACTAGCATTCCACTAAGGGTTAAAGCAGAGCTGCATTGTGATTGGTTGATGATGCAGGGGTGGGCTTAAAAGAGGAGGAGGGAAGGAGGAAAGACTGTAGCGTTTAGAGGAAACTTGCAAAAATCCTGTCTGCTATTTTGCAAGCCAGTTTTCAAACAAAAAGGATTCCCAACAATTTTCATTCAGGGAGCATTCCTTCTCACCTTCTCTGCTGTTTCAAAAGTATGTAAAACCTCAGTTGTCAACTTTTTTCCTGTGCATGGGGGAGGGAGAGAAACGATTTCACGAAGGGCTGTAGCAAGCTGAACTGCTCTTCCCCCCCCCTCTCTCTTTCTGGCTTTCCTGTATTTGGAAGAAAATGCTGTTTCAAGCAAGGAAGAAAACTTTCTAAGCTGTTCAGCACGGAGTTGGGGCCAGGGCAGGCATTCCTATGGCATTCCTTTCCCTCTGCAATGCTTGGCCATGCCCCCACCACATTTGGCTGTGGGAACGCCACAAAATATAGCTGTGTAAACAATTACCGTATAAACTACCCACCACTGATGCGTGAAAGCACTACAGCGCAACTTAACGCAATAAAACCTTCCATGTAAACCAGCCCATGGTTCATTTCTGCAGCAAGGAGAACTCAAGACTGATTGGTTAATTAATGCTATAGACATGGTGTGGGTAAAGTGTAGCCAACGGGCTACATGCAGCCTGCACAGCCATTTTTGTAGCTCCTAGGGCCTTTCAGAGGAATAAAAAAAAATGCAACTCCCACCTTCAAATTACCCTCTGGGATGTGGATGGCATTTCCACCATGTTTGGAAGCCACCACCACCCCGGGGTCAATCAGAATTTTACAAAATGTTTGTCATTTAAAAAAAAACACCAAACAATTGTCCCAAAATGCCCTAGAGGGTGCAGAGGCATTTCCACCACATTTCAGGCAAACTCTGGGCCAGTTTAGGTCCAAGAGATGCCCTTTTGGAACCAGAAGCAACTTCTGCTTACTTTCTATTGTTAAGAAAGAACTCTCCTGAGCATAAAATGGTACAAGAAGGACCAAAAACATGGTGAAAATGCCCCTTTGTCCCCCAGAGGGCATTTGGAGGCAAAATGATGATGATGATGATGATGATGATGATTGTCTGCAGCAGTGGGTGTGGAAGGGATGGAGCCCTCCAAGGTTTCCTGGGGGGCTAATGCAGCCCTTTGTTCTTCCATGTTTTTCCACTCTTACTATACGCCAAACAGTTCTTGAAATGTTTTAGTAATAGGGCTTTTGCTACTTTGCACATCGTAGGACTTTTTCGAACAGGGGACACCTCTCCCCGAGGAAGTCAGGAGAAGAACGGGGCTGTCGCACTTACAGAGCCCCATTTCAGACAGCCTCATCCTCCTCTGTCCTCCTCCCGACTGACCTCCCCCCGACCTTCCCCCAGCTGCAGGCACCACTTTTTATTGATGGAGGCTTTCCGTCAATAAAAAGTAGGGCCCACAGCATGGGGGAAGGTTGAGAGGAGAACAGAGGAGGACTGCGTCATCTGAAACGGGGCTCTGTACACGCAACAGCCCCGTTCTTCTCCCGACCTCCTTGGCAGGTTTCTCCCCTGTTTGAGAAAGTCCAAAGTGTATCAGACTGTTCTGAGGACTGACCACAGTTTGTTGTGATGTCTAAACTCAAACTGTTGTTAATCTGAACTATGATTAGTGAAGGGAAGCCAACTTCTAACCTTCTTAAAATTTCCTGCTGAGATCTTTTGGAACATTTTAATATGAGAACACATGAGCTCTCAATGGCTGCAGGTTGTAGCATATATCAGGATGAAGGTTCCACAAAATCCTTCACCCTGTTATGCTATGCTATGCAGGGAGTTCAGTAAATGGGAATTAATTCAAAGAGGTGGCCATTCACCTGCATTCTAAAGTGATAGGACTGTACCAAGAGTTATTTCTGCACTATTAATCTGGCTTCACCATCTCTTTACTTCTTGTTTTCACTCTACGTTAGATTTCTTACTTCTTCTTTCACCCACATCTGTATGCCTTCTGCTATACTGTTCCTCAGCAGCATCAGCAGCATTTTAATCCATGTTTACCATCACTTTCCTCTCTTGCTTCATCTCTCCCTCTAAACCGCTTTCTTCAACAAACCTCTTTTGAAGCACCTCAGCTTCGTCTTTGATGTGTTTCCAGTTACTAATTACCTTCTCCTCCACCACTGCATTATTAAGCCCTGCCCTCTCCTCTCACTTTTATCTGGGCTCTCTGGCTTAGAATTGATACTTAGTATCACTTTTACAAAGATAAGGGTCAGCCTTGGGACAGAATTTCATCATACCTAGCACACAGATGATGCTAAAAAGAATGTCCTTGTGTCAAATTCTGTTGGAAAACTGTCTGTGTTGGCATAGCATCATCTCACATACTACCCTAAATTCAGATGTTAGTTCCAGCTAGAGTAGACCTGTTGAAATCAATAGGAATTAATTGCTGAATGGTGCATGTGTACATGTGTGTGCATGTACACACATCAACACTTATGTAAATTCCATTAATTCAGTGGGTTTACTCTAATTGGGACTAACGATTGGATTATGCACTCTGTATTTTCCTACTCCTGCCAGCACCAGCAGTTGTGGGAAGCCTGGGGAACACATATAATGATACCATAATATGATCCAACAGGTTATAGGGAAGAGAACAAGAACTCAATAGAAGGATGCTCTTATTGTTGACATTACTATGCAGTGTATAACATGTTACTCCGCCTTTATACTGAGTCATACCACTGATCTTCAAGATCTCAAGTAGAGTTGATTTCTAGTCTTGATCTGTTAGAACTTCAAAACATGTTGCAAGACCTATCAATCATGAATTATGTGGTACTGCTGAGCTTTGACCTTTTCATCAAAAAGTCTAAATGGTGCAGCACACTGGCATTTCAATTGGGACCTTTGCCCTTGATAGGCTTCTGTCTTTGTCCTGCTCTAGGAAAGCTTGTAGCTTGTTCCTAACAGGGTCTAATGGGAGTTCAACCTGTAGTGAGAATCCAGAAGATGGTAGCAGGTTTCTAGGGTCCCAAGGCTGAAACAGGCAAGACAGGACATTGGACAGCTCCCCATGAAAATTCTCAGGAGCAAGGGAAATTACTTTGACTAAACCCTGAAATCACCTGAGTGCCAGAATAGCTAAGCTGCCAATACTGATCACCAACTCATAGTATGCCACCTATCAGAGGGGCAGCATTCTGGTGTCACTTGGTATCTTCCAGCTATACCTTCTCATAGCGGAGATGGGAGTTTGATTAAACAGAGATGCAGATTCCAGTTTCTCAGCAGGAGAAATGGTACCCCTAGTTGCAGAGAGACACTCAGATATTTATGTGTCTGTTTTTGGGTAGTCAGAAGGATGCTGATCCTCAGGCTATGGACCTTATACCATCTTGTGATCCTCCCCCATAAATGTTCTTGGCACTAGCATCACTGCCCAAGGCATCTGGAGTCTGAGTGTAATAATGGAGTCCAGGGCTTTTCTTCAGCAAAAGCATGAGGAAGAGCCTATAAATTCCATCTACAGGTCTAACTGGCAATATTCTCCTCTCTTTGGTTATTCTTTTCAGCTTACACTACATTGGAGCTACATTTTCCTCCCATGGTAGCCCCATAAGGCAGTGGCTATGCCTTATTCTGCTCAGGGATTCTGGGATTTGTAGTCCAAAAGTGACTTTTCCAAGCACCAAATCCAACATTGCCAAAATCATCACAATGTGTTCTGCCCATGTGACTGTGGAAGGACATGATCCTTCACAGATTGCTGTGGGTGTGAAATGCTTGTTAGAAGAGAATAGTAAGTAGAATACTGAACTTTAAGCTTTGCTAGATAGGCAGGGCAGTTTACTTGGATGCTCATGCTGCTTGGAGATGGGAGGTGAATAGTGACGGATTCTAGCACCGGTTTAATATGCACGCACAGAGGTGTTATCAACACTAGAAAATCGCCAGGTGTTTGGCAAGTTCCTTGTGGGAGTAGTGGCTTGTGGGAATTGATTTGTGGGACCAAAATGAAAGAAGAGGGGGCTGGAAGTAAGAGGAGATGGCACATTAGAATGCCTCCAAGTTGCTTTGCCTTTTAAAATCAGTTGTGTTGCCATGGAGTGTGTCTGGCAGCAAGCTCTCCCATCACATTTCTAATCCTCCTCAAGACAGAAAGAATGGAGGGAAGATTAAAATGCAAAACTAGAATGAAACCTCTCCATTTGCCACTGTGTTTTGCTTACTACTCAACCAATGCCCCCAGCCCACACTGCGTGTACCAGCTCATATCCTTTGTATGACTCACTCCAGCGGGCTTTGCCAACATCGTGGTAGCTGTAGAGTCTTTGTTGTTTGCACCCACGAATGTGTTGGAGTTCATGAAAGTTAAAGCTTTGGGAAAGTTACTTTTTTTTTTACAATGCCCAGACTACCCCAGCCAGTATGGGCACTCAGCTGTCATTCTGTCTCAGATCTTTTCTTGCCACCAGTACCTTGAATTCTTGATAAACAATATCTGTTCAGTGAACCCTTTTGACTTAATTCCTTAAAGAGCCATCATTCTCCCTCACCTAAACAAAGCTCATGTACATTTATGTTGTAGACCTATACACTGGGATGAACAACTCCAGATGCTGATAGACTGCAATTCCCATCAAACCTAGGCAGCATAGCCACTGGTAAAGGGTGGAGGGAGTTAGAGTGCATCAACATCTGGAGGCCACAAGTTGCTCACCTCGGCTATACATACTTCATCTGACAGTAACACCTGTCAAATACAATGGGATGCATTTCCAAATAGATGTACTCGGGATTTTGATGTTAACCCACTTGGATTCCAATTGCAAGGGGAAAAAAGATTCAATCTAAGCAATATAGAGAACTTCTTGATAGTAACAGCTGTTCAACAGTAGAATAGATTGACCGGGGAGTGTGGTAGAACCTCCTTTTTAGATGTCTTTAAACATAGAATGGGTGGGCATCTTTCAAGAGTGTTTTAGTTGTGTTTACCTGTATGGCAAGAGGTTTGACTAAATAGCCCTTGTGATCCCTTCCAACTCCATGATTCTAGATATTAACCCTTTATTTCCTTCAAGGACTTGGAAAAGTGACTTTTTAAAGTTACAGAATCCTGGTGATAGCGTCTAGGGGATTCTGGGAGTAGCTGTCCTAAAAAGATGTCCTTTTCACTTATATTATTTGATCACATACCATAATTTTGTCATTTTCCTTGCTTAAGCCTAATTTTGAAATTACTCATACTGTTGGATCAATTCTCCAAAATCCATCAATATTTTATGATTCATAGACATAGCTTTATAACTGCTTTGTCTCAATTCCCTTCATTATTTTGACCTGTGCTCTTTAAAAAAAAAAGAAACCAACAAAACTGTTTTGTATTCAAGGAAAACAAAAAATGCAGGCCCTTGTCTAAGCATCCTGCAGTTTCTAGTATGCTTGGTAGAAAGACCACCAGTGATTTGAATAAAGGATTAAAGAAAGGAAACAGAATAACCTCTGATTCACCTGTGGGTGAGGGATTATGCAAATGAATCTAGTTGCTTTTCAACTGAGGACTTTTAGAATTGCATCTTGGCTGATCTTGGTGTATCCTTTGACTCTGCAGGTGACTTTCTCTCTTGGCCCCAACACTCCTTCTAAGCAATCCTATGCAAGTCTCCCAGTGCATCCCACTCATATTTCTTAGGGCATTGGAACTGCTTGTCCAAGTTATTTCAACTTCTTGCTTTCCCAGTCTCTCCCTCTCCCTCTCTCTATAATAAGAGAAAAGTGAGAAATGTTAATTGACATATGAAATATATTTTCCTGAAGAATTAAAATGGGTGAGCTTGAATGTTTTCCAAGGAGAGAGAGGATGGACTGGAGAAGGACATGAGAAAGGAAGAGTCAGAGCTTCCAGATTGGCCATGCTTTCAGAGGCTGATAGACATTGTTGTCCAGCATACTGAGAGGCAGTGACATAGGGAAGGCTATTTCAGTTTCAGGCAGGAAGTGAAGGGAGATGAAAAGAAGGTAGGTGGCTCATGGGGAGATGGTGGGAGAAGGGAACAAGAGACTAGCAGTGCAACAGAAGAAGTAGGTTGGGTGTGTGTGTGTCTAGTTGTTTCTGCTTTGAGACTGAAGAAAAAGATTACAAGAAAAATCAGAAAAAAGAACAGAGATAGCAAGATTGGTCTTAACTATAATGCCAAATTCCATGTGGTGGTAATACCTTCATTGGGCCTAACAAAAGGCATTAAAATGTGTACAAGTTTTGGAGCTCTTCAGATGTCTTCATTGGACAAGAAGTTAAAATGAAAAACAAGCTGGAATGCATCCAGAGGAGGGTGATCACAATGGTAAAAAGTTTGGAAACCAAGCCCCATGAGAAATGGCTTAGGGGGCTGGATATGTTTAGTTTGGAGGAGACTGAGAGGTGATATGATAGGCATCTTTAAATATCTGAAGGGATGTCATGTAGAAGATGGAGTGAGCTTGTTTTCTGTTACTCCAGAGACTTGGACACAAACCAATGGATTCAGATTACACGAAAAAAGATTCCACCTGAACAGTAGAAACAGCTTGATGGTAAGAGCTGTTCAGCAGTGGAATAGACTGTCTCAGAAGATGGTGGACTCTCCTTCTTTGGTGGTCTTTAAACAGATGTTGGGTTGCCATATTTTGGGCATGCTTTGGTTGTGTTTTTCTGGCTGAAGGTTGGGCTAGATCAGTGGTTCAACCTGTGGGTCCCCAGATGATGTTGGACTATAGTTCCCAGGAGGCCTCTGAGGTCTCATTTTGACAGCCAGGTGGTCCTCTCAGTCATTAGTGAGGCTGTGAGTTCAATCCTACAGCCTCACTAATGACTGGGAGGACCACCTGGCTGTCAAGGTGAGACCTCAGAGGCCTCCTGGGAACTGTAGTCCAACAACATCTGGGGACCCACAGGTTGAGAACCACTAGGCTAGATGGACCTTGCAGTCCCTTCCATTCTTGTAAACTCAAAACTTTCTCAGTCTCATTCAAGGGATGTCTCCATCTTGTTTAACTACCGCCTTTGTTCATGGAAGACAGAACATAATTACACTATCCTTGTATTCACAAGATATAGCGAAAATCAGAAAATCAAACACAAGCGATAGCAACTTAAGACAAAGGAGGGCAAAATAGGGACAAAATTAGGGGTGGGTGGGAAGGGGGCTATTTCAATTAAAAGACACTGAAGGAAAATTAGCTTCCATGGTTTTCTGCCCAGTAGAGTATTACAGGTTTCCCCACCTTTCTGCCAGTAAAACCCTAGTACATATTGTAATCTGTCAGCAGTCTTGCAGAGCTCTAAATTGTGACATTCACATATGACATTACCTCTAGCACTGACAGTCCCCACACTGAAGTGCAGGGGGTTACAACCTGATTGTTGCTTTTCAGGCCAGGAAACCCCCACTCCAGTCTTTGTGCCTTTGTGTTCTTCACACATCAAACTTCTTTAAAATCAACATTCACTTTTCTCCCTATAGAACTGCAGAAATCAAGAAATATGCCAACTGTTCCAGGACCTCCTCAGTTTGTAATAAAGTGTTGGGTCATGTAGGTTGCTCTGCCTTCTCTATAGCAAGTCCAGGAGTTGCAGCAGTTTTTTTGTTTTGTTTTGTTTTGTTTTGGTCAGAGAAAGGGAATGTGATCTAGGGAAGGGAAAGGGAAAAGCCAATAGACTACATACAATATTTATCTGAAAGCAGCAGAGAGGTGCAGGATGAAAAGGGGGGAAAAAGAGTAGCAATATTTTGACATCTAACAGGAAAGTTAAAACACACAGGGTTATAATCCTTCCCCTCCCCCTTCATATTCTCTCCTTTTGTTTTGTTCTTGCCACTTTGCTTGCTTGCACTGCTGGCAGGGAAGGCAAGTTGGAGAGTTGGGGGATAATCCAATTATACCAAACACAAGGGATAGCTTTCTTTGGCCAGGAACCACACATTCCCTTGGCTTACAGCCTCCCCTATTAATTTATTTTTTTCTCTGTGTCCAAATGGATGGCACTTAACGACTCTAAGCTACTATTCCTACTGCTCAGGCCCTAAGCTACTATTCCTACTGCTCAGCCCCTTGTTTAAGATTGTCCAATGAAGACATTGCCTAAAAAAATGCTTGGGCCAATTTACTGTCATCATTTTATTCCTCTCCATTCTTCCTCTCCTTTGAGCTGGATTAGTTTTCTTCCAAACCATGGGTGGCTGGGCACCACCTTGTGTTTCAGTATATCCTCCTGGCACTGCCATTTGGTGTTGGCTTTCCAGTTCCTTGACTGTGAACTATTTTAACTTTGTAATTGCACCTCTAGCACTGACTTTCTGAACAAGACCTTCAACTGTTCCACCCTGAGAACATGGGATCTTGTCTGATTTTGGAATGTTAGGGTCCGGTTAGTACTTGGATGGGACACCATCAGGGAAAACCAGAGTCCATGAGCTGCTGTCAGTTGGAGGTGATAGCAGTAGGCTAGACAGACCAATAGTCTGTCTCAGTATAAAGCAGCTTCCTATGTTTCCGCTCATGGCTAAATATTAGTAATCAGAGCTCACCTGAACCATCCCAGAGATACTTCTGTCATGTAGCCACACTGCAAACCTCTACATTAAAAGCTAAAGCATTTGCTCCCATGGAAGAACATCTTGTGAGGCAATTATTTGTTATTTATGACTCCTCGAACACTTTCATCAGCGCTGTCTACACACAATCCTAAATATACACTGGACTGACTATGTGATGAATGTTGCTGTCCTTGAGCAAGCAGGGACCACCAGCATTGAGGCCATGATATTGAGAACACAGATGAGCTGGGCAGGGCACATTTCTAGGATGGACGACCATCGGCTCCCAAAAATAGTACTCTACGGTGAACTCGCCACGGTTCAGCGTAAGAGGGGAGCTCAAAAAAGCAATACAAGGACTCCCTGAAACAACATCTCAGGCTCGGCCAAACTGATCACCAACAATGGTCCGCCCTGGCCTCACATCGGGAGGCATGGAGACGCACTATCCACGATGCTGCAGCCTTATTTGAGAACTCACGCCAAACAAGTCTTGAAGAGAAACGACAACGCAAGAAGAATCACAACCCAGAAACATCACCCAAGGAGACCTTCTGTTGTGCTTTCTGCAACCGGACTTGTCTATCTCAGATTGGCCTTTTCAGTCATCAGCGCGCTTGCAGAAAACATGAGATGAGTCCTTCCTGAATCTTTGTTTGTGAAGAAAAGCCAGAGAGAGAGAGAACTTTTCACCCAGAACTTGGAAGAGTTGCTTTTTTTGGACTGCAGCCATGTGAACCCCACAGACAGCATGAATTCTAGAAGCTGTTTAGAAGTAATATAAAAAATTAATTTTTCCAGGTTCTGCCTTTAGCCTCTGTCTTTTCCCCTGCAAGCTCCTGGTACTCATGCTGCTTATGCATTTGAGTAGATCCACTCGGGTTTGGACCCAAGAAAGTCAACAAGGGCTCTGTTCTAGTGCAGTAGTACCATGAATGGGTAAAGGAGGAAGGAAGATTCAGAATAAAGCAACAATGAATTATTTGTAAATTCTATCACCATGGGGAAGATGGGGGATCTTAATGCAGTGTTGCCAAGTCAGAACTACAGACATGAGTGAAGATCCGAAGGGGGCTACCGGACTCGGCCGGTGGTCCCTTTTCCAGCCTGTCTGGAGCCTCACTCTGGTTGTGGTGGCCGGCATGGGGGCTGCCATGTTGGCTGCCCCCTTCCTGGCTTGCCCTGTGGGCTGGAAAGGGGGTGTGAAGGGCCAGCCAATCGGGGCAGGCTTCCCCTGCTCCAGTTGGCTGATCCGGCTCAGGGGAGAGGGACTTCTGGCCGCTGGGGGACCTTAATTCTGTGATGCCAAGTCAGAACTACCGGCATGAGTGAAGATCAGAATATAGCGTACACTTGCAGGAAAAGCCTTGAAATGAATGACTAGTGGAGGGATGCTATAAATAAGACAGAGCCTCAGATTCAGGACCAGCTCTACCATTAGGCAGAGTGAGGCAACCACTTCAGGAGGCAGGTGCTGGGAGCAGCAGTGACAACTGTTCTTCCTCCTGAGCCTCTTGGCCTTTCCCTTCTCTTGAAGGATAAATCTGTGTGTGCCAGTTACTCTGCTCCGTACCCCATCACTAGGCTGCTGCCCTCAAATGTGGTGCAGAACTCTATCCCATTGTGATTGCTGAAGTAAAGTTCAGTTGCCATTTTCAGACCTGTTTCTGTATATACAGTGAAATGGGGATGGGCAGAGCTGCTTTCAAGGTAATGCTCCAGTAGAAAAATGTCTGAAGCCAACCTTGACCAAATGTTACGCTGTAAAGAAAATAACTGGTTGATTGGTTATAGTTACATAGACTGAATTGTTAAAAGAGGCCTAAGAGGTTTGTACACAATTGAACTCCCAGTGATATTTGGGAACTCCCACACATTTTGTAGCTGGCTTCCAATATTATTAAGGCAAATTGGCGTACTTGGCCAGGTTTCGCAGGAAAATTCATTAATATATATATTTTTTTACTTAAAGGTTGTGGTGACTGTAACCTCCCTCCCCTCTTATTATTCTGCAGTAATAAGGTAAGAATTCAAAACCTGGCAAATGAACCAGTATCCAAGGTTGCTAAGGGTTTATAATCTTCGAAGTGAAAGCTGCTGTAACAAAGCCATTTAGCTTGTCTGTATTATCTACCTTTATTGCCCCTGCTGATCCTTGATAGTCTAGCAGAGGCATTAATACTCTTGAAGTCTTTCTGCCTCCAATAACTTTTAAATTATTTTTATTTCCTTTTGGATATCCTTATCCTCCCAGCTTATATTGGTGATAAATGAAGTGTATGCCCTATGTTTTTGTAGAGCTTGGGAAAGTTACATTTTTGGACAAAGTTACATTTTCCCTCCTCACAACAAGCACAGCCAATAGCTATGTGGGCTGGGGGGCAGGATTCTAGGAGCTGTAATCCAAAATCTGCATTTCCCCCAGCTTCTGTATTTTAGCCAGCTCCATATTTAAGAGAGACAGCCATACTCCATAGTGATGGAGTGGCACTTTGGACTTATTCAAATGGTTGAAACCCCCCCACCGAGGAGGTTGGGAGAAGAACAGGGCTGTCATGCTTACACAGTCCCATTTCAGACAGCCCCGTCCTCCTCCACCCTCCTCCTGACCTTCGCCCATGCTGCGGGCGCTGCTTTTTATTCTTGGGAGTTTTTCTGTCAATAAAAAGAGGCTCCAGCAGCATGGGGGAAGGTCGGGAGGAGGATGGAGGAGGAAGGGGCTATCTGAAATGGGACTGTGTAAGCACGACAGCCCGTTCTTCTCCCGACCTCCTCGGGATTATTTTCAACCATTTGAAAAAGTCCTTTATAATAAAAAGTGAATCCATAGTCTCTCTTGAGACTTTGATTCTTGTTCTGCCTAGAGCTTGGAGAAGTTCCTTTCTAAAAAGTCAACAGTTTACAGAATCCCTGGGAGCTGTAATTTTTAAAAAAACTTTTCCAAGATCTGTGGAAAAGGATGCTAATTTGTGTGGACAGCTTTCACAATCAGAGATTTCCTGATGCAGACATTCAGTTCCCCATTATGTGGAAGGCTATGGTGGTGGCAGCAAGAAGGCCAAGGTAGCATGCTTGTCCCTTCTTTCTCTTTGTGAGACATTTAGAGAGTCAAATAGCTGAATAAAGCTAATGTTAACCCCAATTCTGGATCCGGGTGACACCAGCAAAAGCTTCCAAACTCCTTTCAGATTTGCAGGAAGAAGTGAGTCGAGGTGGAGAGTGCATAAACCCAAGGATCACTAGATGCATCCATGATCTGAATTTTGAAAAACTTACTGTTTTGAAAAAAGTTCCAGAATTCTCCAGCCAGCATGGCCAGTGGCTGTGCTCACTAGGCAGATTTGCGGAGTTGTAGTCCAAAAGCATTATTTTTCCAAGTTCTGGTTCTGACTGGCTATAAGACATCTTTCTCTGTTATGTGGTGCCAAACATTTGCTAGTTAGTTCTTCGTTCTTCTTCTTTTCCCTGCCATGAAGGGACCAGATGGTAACAGCAAGGAAGCGAAGTGCAAATCATTGTCAAACTGCATAGATTAATTACTCTGTTGTCATTGTGTATAGTAATAATGAACACATAATAATAGGAAATTACTAGCTTACATCATTTGTGGGAAAGAAAAAGTCAGGTTTACTGAAGTCTGTCCCAGAGCAGTCTGTTATAATCTGAAGTAGTTCAAAAGAGATGAAACTTGCAGGGGTCATCTGATCTTCAATCTGGTCACATTTCCAGTCTGTGCTGATAAAATGGATGGGTAGTAGAATAGCGATAACACTGATATTTATATACCACTTATCAGTGCTGAAGCAGTGATTTTTAGCTAATTGTCCCCAACAAGCTGGGTACTCATTTTACTGACCTACAGGAGGCTGGAAGGCTGAGTCAGCCTTAGAGCTCTCTAGGATCAAACTCATAACCTTCTGGCTTGCAGTACTGGCATTTAGGTACTGCACCACCAGGGCTCCTAGGAGGAATAAAGATTTCCTCTTGGACTTCTCAATTTGATTTGGTGCAACAAGGGTAGCTCTAAGTTCATTTTCATAGGGCTGCAATTTAACAACTCTTCCAGATTGGTCTAAAAAGTGTGATTTCTTATTGGCTTTTGCTGGCTGTTGATGCCTCTGTAGCCTCATTTCATTTTTTTTGTTTTATTTTTTGAAGCTGTTTGTAATGATTTCTTGGGTCAGCACTAAGGCTCTTCCAAAAATTTTTAAAAGTGGGGCATAGTTTATGGAGATGGTCCTGTGGTTTGAAGAACAAATGTATTCCTGTCTGATTTTAATATTTTTAAAAATAGTTATAGTGCTATAATACAAAAATGCCATCTCACTGATACACTGATGCACTTTAACTCAAAGTGTGAGAGAGAGGACTTTATCAGATGTGTGAAAAAATGTGCCATAAGAATGCAATGATAACACAAAAGGGCAAAATTATCAGATGTCATCATTCACCCATTCTGGGGATATAGCGCGGGCGTGAATGAAGCATTACTTTTTATTGACAGCTGAACAACAAGGGCATCTGATGATTTCACCCTTTGTTTTATCATCACATCCTAAAATTACACTTTTTTTTGGCACAATTCACCTCGTCTGATAAAGTCCAGAGAAGAGAGAGAGAGAGGAAAAAAGTATGAAGGATACTTTATTGTTCTGATACGTAGCAGAATTAAAAAGGAACCCACTCAAGGATAGGAATAAAATGTTACAGACCTCGTATGTCATATGATTTCCAACCACATGGCCGGGGCTACTCTGGTGTTGTTGTTTTTCTGTTTGCTCGTGCATGTGAATAAAGGAATATATGTCGTCTCAGAGTATTGTATGACTGGATAACTTGGCCACCAGGTTTCCCCCTCAATCCAGAGCAAACTGCAAATCTTACAGGTCTGGGGTTTCTTGCAGAAACCCTGGTGAAAATGCACGTCGTTGAAAATGCTGTGTGTCAACTGTCCCTTGAATATGAGGTGAGCATGGGTTTTATTGTTTGTATAGACAGCCCACAGGTAGTGTACAGTGATTTATTCCTTAGCTGGGCTTTTTATATATTCCTGTTGGTGCTTCGTGATTGGGTTGCAGAGTATCTTGCTTTGTGACCATGTGGGTGAAAAGAAGGAGTTGGGGGTAGCTGTTTGGGGCTCTACAGTTCTGTCAGTGGGAATGTTTTAATGTGAGTCACCTCTTTTGCAAGAGTAGAATTATGCCATTGTTTTCCAGATTTTCACTTATTTTGTACCATAATTAAACCTTTCCCTTGTTCTTTCTTACACTTGATGGTGTTCCGTTTTCAAGATCCTTATGGTTGTAAGTATCATTACTGCAGTGGCTGGAGGGTCCACCAGTGGCTGGTTCTTTGGTTTCTGCTACCCCAAGGGAGCTTTGCAGTGATCCTATCACTGCACTGCCCATTGCAGAACAGAATCACATTGCTGATCATGACCATGATCATCACAATTGCATGCATTGTGCCTTAAATCTGCTGCAGATTTAGGCAATGCCTAAGCCCAATGATCTCAGTGGTCTTCAGTATGCCTAAATCTGCATTGGATTTAGACCTATATCTAATTGGTTTTTGCTCTCAGCATTGCTCTCCAGGTATTTTGTACTACAATTTACATCAGTCCCACCCAACATGGCCACTGGTGTGGGATTATGGAAGTTATAGTCCAAACCACCTTAGAGGGTTTTCTGATTGAGGAAGTTTCAGTAAACCTAGGGAAATACTGGGTTTGTTCCCATGGTCAGGAATACTAAAAACATAAGTGTGTTCATGATGGACAGGAGTTTCTTAAAAGTGAGCTATTAAAGGCATTACTTCAAACAGTTCCAATGAGAAGGAAAAATGGGAGGCATTTAAAGAAACCAGGATGGATGTCTAAAGAATTTTCAACTGAGCTAAGTTTTGAAAGGGGAATGCAGAAGAAATGGAAAATGGGGGAAATCACCAAAGAGGAATTCAAATGAACAGCGAGCACATGTAGGGAGAAAGTAAGAAAAGTTAAAGCACAGAATGAGCTCAGGATTGCTAGAGAGGTTCTAACAATAAAAAGGGCTTTTGGGGGTATGTCTGTAGCAAAAGGAAGAACAAGGAAATGGTAGGGCCACTGTATAGAGAAGATGAAAAAATACTAACAGGGGACACAGAAAAGGCAGAAGTACCCAACGCTACTCTTTGTCTCAGTCTCACAGAAGGAAAACAGTGGCCAACCTGGGAAAATGGAGCAGAAAATGCAGTAAGGGAAATGCAGCAAGGAACAGGCAAAGTAGTAGTATAGGAATACCTGGCTACTCTAAATGAATTCATGTCTCCAGGGCCAGGTGAACTCTATTCAAGGGTATTAAAAGAACTGGCAAAAGCAATCTCATAACCACTGGTAATAAACTTTGAGAATTCCTGCAGAACAGGAGAACTCACAGCAGACTGGAGGAGGGAAAATGTTGTCCCCATCTTCAAAAAGGGGGGAAAGAGGACCCAAACAATTATCACCCAGTCAGCCTGATATCAATACCAGGAAAGATTCTAGAACAGGTAATTAAACAGTCAGTCTGTAAGCACTTAGATAGGGATGTGTGGTCACTAAAAGTCAACATGGGTTTCTCAAAATTCAAGTCATGCTTGACTAACCTTATCTCTCTTTTTTTAAATAGAGTTACAAGCTTGGTAGATAAAAGTAATGCTGTGTATGTAGTGTATCTTGATTTTAGTAAGGCCTTTGACAAAATCCCCCATGATATTCTTGCAATTAAGCTAGTAAAATGTGGTTTAGACAATGCTACTGTTAAGTGGATTTATAATTGGTTGACTGACTTAACCCAAAGGATGCTCTCCAATGGCTCCTCTTCATCCTTAGGAGAAGTGACTAGGGGGGTGCCACAGGGTTCTGTCCTGGGCCCAGTGCTATTTAACATCTTTATAAATGACTTGGATGATTGAATAGAGGGCATGCTTATCAAATTTGCAGATGATACTAAATTAGGAGGGGTAGCTAATATGCCAGAGAACAGGATAAGAATTAAAATGACCTTAACAGATTGGAGAGCTGTGCCAAAACTAACAGAATGAATTTCAACAGGGAGAAATGTAAGGTATTACATTTAGGTAGAAAAAATGAATTGCGTGGATATAGGATGAGTGACACCTGGCTTGACAACAGTACATGTGAAAGGGATCTAGGAGTCTTAGTAGACCACAGGCTGAACATGAGTGAACAGTGTGATGCAGCAGCTAAAAAAACCAATGTAATTCTAGGTTGCATCAATAGAAATATAGTGTCTAGATCTAAAGATGTAATAATACTACTCTATTCTGCTTTGGTCTGACCTCACCTGGAATACTGTATTCAGTTCTGGGCACCACAATACAAGAAGGATATTGACAAGCTGGAATGTGTCCAGAGGAGGGTGACA
The DNA here is from genome assembly GCA_030847615.1 of Gambelia wislizenii. Lineage (NCBI taxonomy): Eukaryota > Metazoa > Chordata > Lepidosauria > Squamata > Crotaphytidae > Gambelia > Gambelia wislizenii. Next base: position 223,468,150 of record JAUMIR010000005.1, on the reverse strand, counting down.
AAAATGGTGAAAGTTGTAGAAGCTGTGCCTTATAAGGAGCTGCTTAGGGATCTGGGTATATTTAGCCTGGAGAAGGTTAAGAGGTGACATGATAGTCATGTTTAAATACTTGAAAGGATGTCATATTGAAGATGGAGCAAGCTTGTTTTCTACTGCTCCAGAGACTAGGACATGGAGCAATGGAGTCAAGCTACAAGAAAAGAGATTACACCTAAACATTAGGAAGAACTTCCTGAGGGTAAGACTGTTCAACGGTGGAATGAGCTGCCTCGGAGTGTGGTGGAGTCTCCTTCTTTGGAGGTTTTTAAACAGAAGCTGGACAGCCATCTGTCGGGAGTACTTTGCCTGTGTATTCCTGCATGGCAGGGGTTGGACTGGATGGCCCTTGTGGTCTCTTCCACCTCTATGATTCTATGATTCTAAGGCTGGTTTTAAAAGTCATTTTATATCCAAGACATCATGGTACCATTACAATTATTTATTTTATTTATTGTATTTATACCCCACTCTTCAGCCACAAGGTCTATCAGAGCAGCTTACAAATGGTCAATTTAACAGTTCCTTGCCCTTAGGTTTACAGTCTAAATAACACATGACACATAAGGAAAAGGGAATGGCAGTGGGGGTAGGGATTAAATCTAGCAGATAGTGCTGGTCCTTCTCTCCCTCCAAAGGCAGGGCGGTGGCAGTTGGGTTGGAGGGAGGGCCTTTCACCTGTTTCTGGGCCCAGGCCAGATGGAGTTCTGCCTGCCTCTTCTTCTCTCCCTCCAAGGGCAGGGCAGTAGCAATTGAGATTCAGGGAGGGCCTTTCACCTGCTTCTGGGCCCAGACCTGATGGAGTTCTGCCTGCCTCTTCTTCTCTCCCTCCAAGGGCAGGGCAGTGGCAGTTGGGCTGGAGGGAGGGCCAGAGGTTTGCAATGTTTGGGGTTTTGTGCCAGAATTGGAAAAACAAGTTATGAAGGCAGAATTGAGATGAATGAAGACTCCACTATGTAAGCATTGAGGGCATCATGTCACTGGGAAGTAACATGCACTAAAAAAAAAAGCCATTTGAAAAACATAGCACAAGAAACTGTAGGGAATTGAAAGGAGTATAGTGCCACTGGTGTGCCATAGTAAGTTGTGTGGGAAGTATCTTGACACATCTAACCAACACTATCTGTCACTCTTTTTCACAAATACCAAAATAACAACATTAGCTAGCCAGCTTAGGAGTGGTCCTCACTGCCCCAGCACACATTTTTTGGGGAGAGAATTTTTAAGAAATGACAGAAAGACAGGGAGGTCTGTTTTGAAATTGCAATATGATTCACTCTGTGTATCACAGAAGGGCATAAAGTATCACTGAAAGGAGTTCACAGGAGGGGAACCAAACTGATTTAGAGAACAGGCAACAGTGATTTTGAAAGAGATTTAAAAAACTAGGCAATACCTCTAGCTCAGTGAAACTCTACTGGATGGAAGCTTTCAGGAAGTTCTGCCTACTGGGAAAGGAATCAGTGGAGATAGGGTTGATCCAAAGAGAAGAAGATTGCCTTGGGGAATACTTTAATATTTCAGTGGAAGGAATGTAAAAGTTAAATTTTGTGACTACAGAATTGTCTCCTTCTGGGATGTAGCAGAAACTTCACAAATTCCTTTCATAATAATCTGCCATGCTTTGGCCATCTTATGTCTACTTAGGAGTACAGTCACAGTACAGAGACAAACATCATCATCATCATCATCATCTAAACAGTAGAGGGGGAACTGCTTTAAACAGCCCAGCTCCAGGGTGTGCACGATTCTCTTAGGCTCCCCTGATAACAAAGACTAGCACACATGGACAAGGTTAGTGTGGTTGGTCAGAGCCATGTTCAAGTAAAGTTTAATGAGTGACCTTGGGCCAGTCAGTCTTTCAGCTGAAACTAACTCCTAGGGTTCTTGTGAGGCTAAGACAGACAGATCATGCATTCCACTCAGAGCTCTTTGTAAGACTGCATGTTCATCCCTATGTCTGCAAACAGTTGTGCAGTCTTCATGGATTTATCCTACCACACATATTCTCAGTTTTTAGTAGTAAAGGAATTGGCATTCTAAAATGACAGGAGAAAAAATATGGTTTATCACTGCTTCAATTTATTGATTGGAAGGATGATAAGGTGAAGAACAAAGTGGAAAACCCTTTGCGTCTCTCAGTTAAGGAATTGTACTACCTAATGAGAAAGGTCACTAGTTGTGCGGCAGTCCCCCCCCCTTTTGAACTCCATTTGTTATCCTGAACCCCTCAGTTTGTTATCCTACCAAAAGAATCTTTCCATATATTTTATCTGGCTAGGCAGCTTCCCTTTCTTTCTTATCTATATTTTATGCTGTCTGGATATCTCGAGCCATTAAGCCTATCTCTTTTATCGCTGCAATCTTTCTCTTCTCTCTTGAAGGATATTTTCTGCTCCAGTATCCCCGGCCCCTTCTACATTTCTCTCTCTTTTATGCCCTGTCTTCTGTCTCTCTTTGACCCTGTATTTTCTTGGTGGTGCATGGAAAAGGAATCAAAACTTCTAAACACCTGCTTCTTTCCTGGTAGAGGAGACTATATATCTCTGTGAGTGTTGGCACAAGGACAACTTCTGTAACTATCATTTCCTTGATGCAGGAGTGGGTTGCTATGGCAGGCCCAGGGGCCAATTTTCTGCCAAGATGGACTGTGAAAAATGTTCTCAAAAGAAATACAAAAACAGAAGTGGCAATAGTTCTTGAAATATTTGTAAAGGTTAAAATAGTGATGGGGTGTGTGTGCAACCTGTTTAAAAGGTAAATTGCCACTCCTGGAAGCTTCCTTTTCTTTGGCCAGAAAAAGGACAGTCTGAGGAGTCAAGAGGGGCTGAGGGCTGCAAAACAGCCTTGGGGCCGCATATGGTCTCAAGGCCACACTTTGCCCAATCCTACCTTAGCATATGTGCAACAGTATGATATGGAAATAAGAGCAGGGTAAGCTAGGCACTTGCAAGGAGCACTTCACATTGTTCACGCATGTTTTAAGGTAGTGAATGGTCAAGTGCTCAAAGAGTTCAACATCAGAGGGTGTTACATATCCCTCAGTATTTTACAGATGAAAACCGGGAAACATGTGGCCCAGCAACTTCAGAGTGTGGTCAAGATGTCAAACAGTATTAATGAGGAGAAGACGTAAGCTAGGAGTAGCTGCAGTGGGGAAACACAGTGAGGAAATTGCAGTGGGGAAGATACTTTTGTGTTCAAATTACAGGTAAAAACCACATAATCCATTATTATTATTATTATTATTATTAGCCCACTACATCTGTTTTCAAAAGATGAATCTTGTCAAATTGGGAGTGTCACAGATCCAGGGAATCATAGAGTCATAGAGTTGGAAGAAACCACAAGGGCCATCTAGTCCAACCCCCTGCCATGCAGGAATACATAATCAAATCATTCCTAACAGATGGCCATCCAGCCTCTGCTTAAAAACCTCCAAAGAAGGAGACTCCACCACACTACAAGGCAGCTCATTCCACTGTCAAACAGTCTTACCATCAGGAAGTTCTTCCTAATGTTTAGGTGGAATCTCTATTCCTGTAGCTTGAATCCATTGCTCCATATCCTAGTCTCTGGAGCAGCAGAAAACAAGCGTGCTCCATCTTCAATATGACACCCTTTCAAGTATTTAAACATGGCTATCATGTCACCTCTTAACCTTCTCCAGGCTAAATATATCCAGATCCTTAAGCAGCTCCTTATAAGGCATGGCTTCTAAACCTTTCACCATTTAATGAATTCAGCCAAGAATTCCTCAAATTTAGCATTATTCAGAGATCCAGTATAAAACATACCTTCCAACATTTCACAGATGAAAACTGGGATTCATGTGGCCAAGCAATATCAGAGGATGACCAAGATGGCAAAAGTTATTAATGAGGACGAACACACAATCTAGGAGAGGCTTCAGCAGTTTACTTTTGGCTAAGCTTGCTGAGAAGGGCAAGATTCCACTGACTCCTCCCAATTAGTAAATTGTGTGCAAACTACTTTTGCACTTTGAACTCAGTTGGTAACAACTGGAGTAAACTGAGGACATAGGGTAAAAGTAGGAGGCGGAGAGAGAAACTGGGATGTTTTAAAAGCAGCTGGAAAAGTGGGACAACAGAGGATTAATTGGGACTGTCCCTGCCAAATTGGGACAGTTGGAGGGTATGGTGCTGGGACTTGTTCTGCACATAATGTGTGAAGTTGTTTAATCTCTGGAAGCACTTTTCACAAAAGTCCCCCCCCCCATGTGTGAATCACATGAAATGGTGTCAAACATAAAAGTGGATTGGGTGAGTGTGCTGCTGGACAGGCTTTTCGAGTCCCGAGGTTATGCTCCTTCTCTCATAGGCATTTCTAGGAAGTGTGGCCAGCTGGGAGGCTGCCCAGATAACAAAGAGCTGCAAGTAGGCAAGGTTTAATGAAGAAACAATTAAAAGCATAAACTTTCCTTGGTTGCTTCATAAGACTAATGTTATGTGATGAAGGATCATCAAAATTTTCCTGCCCCATAAAGTGGCAGAAAATTGCACTCTGCTTTTATGGACCATAAGTTTTTGCAAATTAAGGGACATGATCAAGACAGCTCTAGACAACCATCCTACAAAGAGGACTACATCATGACTACATGTCCAGTGGTGGGAGTACAAGGAGCAGAATGTCTGGTGTTCATCCTCAAAGATGGCAATGTTTTCTTTTGCCTCTAACTGATGACTGAAGGAATCATTCCTGTGGCCGAAACACCTCTTTTCTGTACATCCTAAATAAACATGGCATGTTTCTCCTTTGTGGGTCCAACTTGTGAAGAAAATCTGGATGTTGTTATTAATTATTGTCAGGTTAACTTCAACTTATGATGACCCTATGAATGAAAGACCTCCAAGTCATTTTGGATTGCTTCATCATAGGATTTTCATGGTGAAGAATGTTCAGGAGCATTTTATTGGTGCCTTCCACTGCACAGTACTAACAAGAGTTAGGTAAAGTCCTGATAGCCATGTTTAAGTATTTGAAGGGATGTCACACTGAGGATGGAGCGGGCTTGTTTTCTGTTGCTCCAGAGACTGGAACACGGAGCAATGGATGCAAGCTCCAAGGACAGAGATTCCACCTCAACATTAGGAGGAACTTTTTGACAGTCAGAGCTGTTCGGCAGTGGAACACACTCCCTCGGAGCGTGGTGGGGTCTCCTTCCTTGGAGGTCTTTAAACAGAGGCTGGATGGCCATCTGTCAGGGATGCTTTGATCATGATTTCCTGCGTGGCAGGGGGTTGGACTGGATGGCCCTCATGGTCTCTTCCAACTCTGCAATTCTATGATTCTATGATTCTATGAAAGTCCCAGTGCTATTGTTTCTGAGAGCTCCTCTGCCAGCATCACATGGACACACCCCACAGTTGCTACCCAGTAGCTGTTTGGTAGTTTAGTCTGGCTTCCCAGCAAAAGCCTGTCTGGTGGGGAAGACCTCACCAGCATCAGCATAGCCTCTTGCCTCACAGGAGCACACAATTGCATCACAACAAAAGAGTAGTGCTGTGGTGGGTTAACCAATATAACAATTCACCAAATTGCTCTAGGAAAGCAGGTGTCAGTTTGTGATAAGTAATATATTTGACCTTGCAGTGCTTGAAATGGAAGGCATTTGTCAGAGCTTGGGAAGATTTCTTTTTTGGACAACTTTCACAGCTTCCAGCCAGCATGGCTGCTGATCATGCTAGCAGAGTGATTCTGAGTTTGAAATCCAGTAACTATTTCTCCCCCAAGCTTTGAGTATGGCTTCCCCTTTCTTTCTTTCCTGTCTGAGGGTGCTTATCTATGCAACCCAGTTGCAGCAAATGAACAGGGATTGCTTTAGATTTAGGTTTCAAGGTAGAGGATCTGTACAGTTTTTCCAAACTGGTTGTGAGCCTTGGCTACTTACCCAAACAATGAATGCCTTATGCAGAGTGTATCTACTTCCCAGTTCCCATATCAGTGCTCAAAATTTTGATGAATGGGTGATATTACCCCACACCATGTGGTAGGAATGTTCCCTGGCTGGGCCTTATATTAATGACATATTGTCAGGGTTTTCTGGTTGGACCTCTGATGGCATACCAAAAGAGCAGCATCTTTACAATTCTGGATTGTCTTGTCTCAATGGAATCTGTGTTTAGGTAGGAAGGATCCTTTACTCTTGAAATTTATGGAGATGTTTACCAATATGCCAGTGTAAAGAACTATGTTACTTTTGAAAATACAGTAGTGCATGATGGTGAAAGAGAAAGGTGAAGAAAAACATTTTGTGTATACAAATACATATAAGTAGCTTTGAATTAGCATGTAATTTTCAGGGGATGATAGGACACTCAGTCCCTAGCAGAAGCCAAAAAACTATCTCAGCAGACTTAGTAGCAACCCGTTCCCAAGAATACTCAGACACAGAATGTTTGACATCCAAAAGTGCAGGAGGCACTTTTATCTTCAAAGTCAAACAGTTGCAATGTATACAGATATTTACAATTGAAGGAGAAACTGCTTCGCCGGGCCTCAGCATTCAGAGGAAGAGAAGAGAGGAGGAAGTGCGCGCCCCTAACTTTATATTTCAAAATCCTGGCAAATAATGGTTTAAAGCAAACTAACATCAACTCCATGCCAGGTAGTGATTGTACTGGGGTGCAGTGTGAATTTTGAACTCATTTGGGCTACACTGCCCACTGTGTTACACGAGATGAGTGAAAGCTATGCTGTAGACTCAGCTGTGACTCTCTGCCTAAACAGCAACCTCCGCCTTCCTCTGAAGCTGTGAAAAAGAAGACAAATGGTTTGGTGATTAAGTAAGTGAGAGTGTAATTATTTTGATAATATTTAAAACATAGTCTTTATGGTTCTGATGACATTTTCAAATGCCTAAGACAAACAATAATTACTATGAACATATTTATTGTAGTATAATTATGAAACCCCCCCCCCCCAAAACAGCACACCATTCCCAGGCTCAGAGGCACAACTGAGATATCTGTTAGCAGTTGCTACTGTCTATGCTTGCCAGTCTTTGCCACGCTCAACTACCAATCAGCGTGTGTGTTTGTGGGAATTGTGCAGAAGGGTGTTAGAAGATGCCTGCATGTAGGTGATGAGAATCTTGATTTGGTTTATATATTTCCCTTTCCCCAACAGCTTTACACTTTGCTATCTCAGTAATCCCACAACAAATCTAAGTAACATTTTGCCCATATTAGTAGTACATAGGGAATGAGGCAGAGATATTTAAAGCCAATGAATGGTTTCAAGGAACTGCTGAACTCAGATTTGAACATCTAGACTTCTGTTTACCAAGTTTTGTCGACTAAATTTAACACAGAACCACCAGTCTATGGGTGAGCTGCCACCTGCAGAATCAGCATGTGGGTGAAAGCCTTGTGAGAGTGACCATGGGACCTACTTTTCAGAGAACAGTTTTCTTTTAAACTCTTTGAAGTTGCCCTCTGTGTGGAGGGCTGTCCAGTTCAAAAGATAAAGAACCACAAGAAGGGAAAGGCAGCAGGGGTCATGAGGTTGCCTGTCAGCAAGGAAAACCTGGGCAGTAAACTGAGTAGCCACATGAGTAGGTTGCCTGGTCACAATCTGCTCTCAAATACAGGATTTGGAGTGTTCTGTATCATCCCAGTATGGGACTCAACCTATGAGATAAGTTATCCTCATACCCCCAAATATGAGAAATGTGAGAACTGTAGAAAATTGGACACTTGAAAACCATAGAGAAGCCTGATACAAGCATGTTAGGAAGAGGGGAAGAAGGTTTGTTAAGTTTTGCACTACTTTCAACTCTATTAAATCAATCCAGCAGTGGTTAGCAGTTGCAGAAAGAATGAAAAGAATAAGAATAATTCACCCTTGATATATAGCTGACATAAACTTATTTGCTGAATCCAGCTAAGTTTAACAACCTCATAACCACAAACATTTGAGCAAAGATATAAAAGTATCTTTTGGTCTTGAAAAAAGTGAAACCGTCCAAACAATTGTGAAAAAATGAATATCCTTCTTAACAGGAATGCCAGGTAAACACCAATTATCCGACCTACACTTGGTATTAATTCCTTGACTGTAAATCCTGTAAGTACCTGAAGATCAGTCAGAACAACCAAATACTTGGTCATTCAAGTTTAAAATCCTCTTACTGGCAACTCTGTAAGACAGAAATTCTTTAAAACACTGAGAACTTACACATAAGAGTAAAATTAATACAATTGCAACTGGGCACTTCTAGTCTGAACTTACACTGTGGGTATAATTAAGTGGTCAGATATTCACTGGACAATTGCTTCTAAGCCTCTTTATACCAGTGGAGTTGAATGCTCAAGGCTCAATTCCTGCAGTGGCATAACATTATGCTTGCACAGGCAGTGGTATACTTTGAAATCCACTCACTGAAGAGCCTTTAGTCTGATCTAGCAGGGAGCTTCTCATTTTCTTCTGCTTTTCATTGTGTATCTCAAGCCCCTAAAAGGACTGGCAAAGATGTCTCATTCAGCCATTCTGTTCCTCAGGAAACGCCATAGGCAGGACTAGTAGCGCTATGTTAGTAGGACAATGAATCTGTTCCAGGATTTAGTTTGAGCTTTAACAAGGACTCCCTGAAACAACATCTCAGGCTCGGCCAAACTGATCACCAACAATGGTCCGCCCTGGCCTCACATCGGGAGGCATGGAGATGTACTATCCACAATGCTGCAGCCTTATTTGAGAACTCACGCCGAACAAGTCTTGAAGAGAAATGACAACGCAGAAAGAATCACAACCCGGAAACATCACCCAAGGAGACCTTCTGCTGTGCTTTCTGCAACCAGATTTGTTTATCTTGGATTGGCCTTTTTAGGCATCAGTGCACTTGCAGAAAGCACGGGATGAATCCTTCCTGAATCTTCATTTGCGAAGAAAAGCCAGAGAGAAATGAGCCATTCAGACTGCTGAATCTATTGGGGGATAGGATTCAGCATCTTAGACAGCTATGTTAATGTTCAGGCTAAAATCTCGGAATGGTTTCACTGCTCTCCTCACATGTAAGCCAGCATCTACCAATGAGCAGAACATGACTGCAATAGTATCCTCCCATTCATGTTCCCTACAAATGTCATTCAGAGGCATCCATACAAGATGTAAAAGCTAACCATCATGACCTCTAGTAATTGGTGACCTCATCCCCCATGGCTTTGTCTAATCCCCTTTTAAAGTCATCTAAGTTGGCAGCCATGACTTCATATTGTGGAAGTGCGTTCACAGTTTAACTGTGTCCTGTTTGATGTAATCCTTCCTTTTGTTTCCCTTTTGTGTGTCCTGAATCACCTAGCATTCAGCTTCACTGGATAACTCAGGCTCTAGTACCCATAACACAATTGTTGCAATCAATAAGTTTTGCTTTGTCTTGCACACATGTGTAGCTAAAGGCTGAGTACTGCTTGTTGCATGAATCCAATGGGGATGCTCATGGGGTTTTTGTGTGTGTGTGTTTAGATTTTTTTTTTTTGGTGGGGGGGAATGTCAAACCATGTCAAAACCAACAAGACTCTTCTATACCCTGAAGCATTCCCCTACCATTTCATAAATGTATGCTTTCTCACCTGTGCTTTTAAATCCTAGGCTTTCTCCCTTGCCTTTTGGAATGGTAAAAATAAAATGTGTTGTTGGCTGAAGCCAACTTTCTGTAGCTACTTTATGGTGGAAGAGATTATTAATGAAACCCAAGAAGTTTTAAAAGTTTCTGTATGACTCACTAAGACATTAATCTCCTCTCTTAAAAGGGAAAACCACAGGATACTTACTGATTGGCTATCATAGCACTGATGGCTGGATGTGTTAAAGTTTGCTTTAGAAATACCTGATATTAGCAGAAGATCAGATGCAAATAGTTCTCTTAAACCGTGAGTTCTTGGTGGGAATTGAGTTTGTTAGTGGAATGATTAACTCATACTCCAATGTGAGGTCAGAGGTTTGGGGGTTTTTTTGGTGTTCATATGGACAGCTGTCTTTTCTAATCAGTGCTTTCATACTGAATTGAATATTTCTTTTTTTTTTAGAACTAAAGTTTATGAATACGTTGAGAAAACTTACAGATTGTGGCTGTGCAAGTGATATTTCTGAGAGGGTCCATAGCTCTTCATATTAAGTTTATAGATATGTTCTAAAATGCTTTGGGAAAGTAACACCATATATAGAAATCATGTTAAAGATACACAAAGGAAAATACAACTCCCCCTGAGACTATATATCTTGATTTTTTTCAAGTGCAAGGAGGCATTTATTTGCTTATGCATCTGAAATACTTGCAAATTATTTGCAAATTTTTGCAAATTTTGAATTTGAAAATGTCCCATCTTAATACAGTATTTTATTTAGATATAGTTAAAATATTGGCATGTGTAATGAATCATACATTAAATCACTGATACCTTTGTTTATATTATCAGGAAGAATTTTGAGAATAAAGTATTTGGTATTTGTACCATTCTTATATTTGAATCCCCAAAATGGAACTGGGGCAGTTGGGGATGGAAATGAGGTCTTACCACTCGTTGCTGAAGTCCACTCACAAAGCACAAAATTAAAACTCATATAGTTTGTGATTTCTGACTCCTTCATGATGCAGGCCCCCAATAAACTGTAACTTTACTGTCAACACCTAGTTAACCCTTTATTTGTCTGGTTGGCTGTGCTGCCCAGATAATGGCGAGGACCCATTATCACATAGCTAATGTGGCATCAGTCTGGATAGCTTTACATTTTCAGATATGAATATAGAAATAGATTTCCCTTTTGAATAAGTTAGAAAGTGATGCCTACATTTTCCAAGTAACAAGACCCTAAGTGAGCACAAGGGTAACTACCATGTAGGAATGCTTTCAATAAGCAATTTCAAGGAATAGTTATCATACTTCAGTGAAGCTTCCTCTACCTCAGTTTTCTGAGGTTTGTTAGGCCATATCTTGGTAAGAAAAGACACTCTCAGATAAGGACAACACACACAGGTGTATGAAATTTTAACATTGCTCTGTAGACAGAGGACCTAAAGAACAGACAAGGTTCATTCTGTCATATTTGCTTGTCTGGCTTAGGAGATTTTCAGATGGGGGAAATAACCCCCGCAGAGATCGAGAGAGAAACGGGGCTGTTCTGCTGCCAACACTCCATTTCACACACCCGCCGCCCTTTTCCCAATCTCCATTTGTTCTCCCTCCATCCTGTTTTCATTTTCCTTCCACTATTTTTTACTAACGGAAGTTTCCGTTAGTAAAAAAATAGCAGAAAATAGCAGAAGGAAAATAAAAGCAGGATGGAAGGGGAACAAACAGAGATCAGGAGAAGGACGGGTGTGTGTGAAATGGAGCGCTGGCAGCAGAACAGCCCCATTTCTCTCCCGATCTCTGCGAGGGTTATTTCCCCTGTCTGAAAATCTCCTTAGTGACAGTACATATGCTTTTCATGTAGAGGGTTTCAGCTTTAGCCCCTGGCATCTGGGTAGGGAAAGGCTCTTGTCTGAAATCCTGGAAAACCTCTGCCTGTCAGTTGTGTAGACAGTTGTATTGTTTATGCAGCACATTCTCTGATCCTGTAGGAACTAAATGAACTGATGATCTGACTCAATGAAAGGCAGCTTGGGAAAGCTACTCAGATTCCATAGGAGGAAGCCATGAAAATTAAACTGGTATCCAATTGCTGTAAATTTGTAATATAGACACATTGTTTGGCTTGCCACAAATTTAAGCATGTGCTCATTTGTTTAAAATTACTCATTTTGTAACAATTAAGCTTAGCTAAAGCCACTTGAAAAGAGGCAGATTGCAACATATTTACATTCTGTATCAAACCCCCCCCCACACACACTGTTATGAATTTTCTAAAGATCTGGACATTTTACTGCTTGGGAAGATACTTAGGACATTATCAGATGGACAAAATATGGTGTCATAACGATGCCACATCACCGCCAAAGGGTGCGCAGATCAGACGCCGTCACCCTTTTGTGATTATGTCCTGTCAAAATCCCGTACCTTTTAATTGACAGCTTAAGATGTCAATAGATCCCCCGTGCCACTTTTGTGCCGGCATTGCTGGCATGCAAAAACCTTGGGCCGTTTAACTCTTGTCACTAGAGCAACAGTGGCTGGTCTGGCGTGAACACTTCTGGTTGAGATCGGGGACATCCAGGCAAGTTTCGCTCTTTTTATGACCCTCCCAAGGTTGCTTGGGACTTTTTAAAGTGTGCCTAGGTGCTTGGTGTCACATTTAAGGCTTTATTTGTGTTTTTATTTTAAAATTTCCCACACAATTAAGTCTTGCGGGATTTTGAATGGGGAAGTGAACAGGGCTCCTTTCACTTCCTCTTTATTGCTGGGGAGCCTTTGCCAGGAGAGAAAGGTAAGTGTGTGAGGCAGGGGAATGTTCTTTTGCTGGCATAGAAATGTTTGGTTTTTTTATGCCGGCAAAAGAATGTTTTAAAAGGGGTCGTCTGATAAAGTCCTTAGTAAGGAAAATGACAGCGTGGCAAGGGGTGGAATTGTGTGTGCCATCATCCTCAGCCATGGAGGCAGGGAAGAAATTATTTTGAAATGTTTAATCCTTTCTGTGACTCTTTTTTCTTGCATTACCTTCTGTCCTTGGATGTGCCAAAGAAAACTGTGAAGGAAGCTGGAAACACTTCAACATTTTGAACATGTCACAATTTGTCTTGCAATTGAGAATGCTGAATTCATTGGATCCTGTTACATCAAAATGTCTTTTTTTTATCTTTAATCCAAGGCTTGGTAGTGATTGTTTTCTTGATTTCCCTGGAATCCTCTGCCTACTCTTGTTTAGTGCAGGGAATTAGCTTTCTACAGTGCTTGCTACAGATTCACCTTAATATCATTTGCTACGCAGTAGTGATAGACTCCCACCCAAAGTGGTGGGATTGACAGGGATGATGTTGTTACAAATTATATGTGATAATTTCATATCTCCTCCTTGGGCTGCTTCCAAACAGCACCTGCCTACAGGAACTGTAGCAGTCTGACACATGGAATCAGGCCATCTGACACCCACAGTCCAAGTGGAACAGTGATTATCCCGGTTGTACTTGGTGAAAGCCAACATGGTGTAGTGGTTTAAGCATTGAACGATGACTCTGGAGAACAGAGTTCAAATCCCTGCTTGGCCATGGGAACCCACTGGGCAATCTTGGGCAAGTCACATTCTCCCAGACTCAAAGGATGGAAAAAGCAAATCCCCTCTGAACAAATAGTGCCAAGAAAACCCTGTGTTAGGTTCACCTTAGGGCTGCCATAGGTCAGAAACAACTTGAAGGCACACAATAACAACAACTTGCTTATACTTGCAGAAGTCTAGTGCAATAATTCTTAAATTCTATTTTCTATGTTGTTCTATTTTGCCTGTTTCTTGTGGCCCAGCAGATTATCTCCCTAATAGCCATCATGTTTGAAAGGCCTCCAAATTAAAGGTTCGGCTTTTGACATTTGTCTTCTCCCTTCATGGTCCAGCTAAATTGTGCAGGAGACCCACACAGACAACTAGGAGCCCAATGAAGTGTTCATTGCAGCTGTACATGTACTGAAAGAGCCACCCTGCTATTCAATCTGTGCATTACATTTTAAATTAAAACATGAGTATGAACATGAATAATGTTTTCTTCAAGTGGATAGATGTGGATTGTTTCTTCAGCATGGGGTGAAAATGCCAAAATCAAGAGAAATTATATCTAGATAGGCTATCTATCTATCTATCTATCGATCGATTGATAGATGGATAGATAGATTTTTTTTTTAAAAAAATTCCCCAAATCCAAAGTAACGCATAAGAGAAAAATACTCATCTTATTTGGTTTGTTCACAGAATCTGGTTCTTGGCCATAAGTTAGAAATTCCTCTTCTGTTATCATGTGTTTTCAGGTCAACACTGACTATTCTAGGGTTTTCTTAACAAGCTTTATTCAGAGGGAGTTTGCCATTACCCTCCTCTCAGGCTGAGAGTGTGTGATTTACCCAAGGACCCTCAGTGGGTTTCTATGGTTGAACAGGAATCTGAACCCTTGTTTCCAAGAGATTTAGTCCAACACTCAAACCCCTATACTATGCTGGCTCTCCAAGTTCTTTTCAGGTATTGGTTAATATATTTTAACTGAGCTCTTGTTTAGAGAAAATGAACCCTAAGGAGGGAAACTTTCAAGTTGCCCAACAAGAGAGGATGCCTGAACAGCCAACTGAGGAGACATGCAGGTCACCTGGACAAAAGTTGTCCCCACTAAGATATTCCCCCCTTCTTACCTATACAAATAATTTAGCATGGGTGAATAATATCCAAATATGTGTCCTCTTTCTGTTCTCATTTTTGGTGCTGCATTTCCTATTGTTTGGTTTGTAAATGGCTACCTAGCCTCTGGACTGATTCAGTAGGGCTATCATGTCCTTAGAAGGGAAGTTGAGGGGTTGCTGACCCTTTCAATGTGTGTACATGCATGTGCCTTCAAGTCACCTGTTGACCTATGGTTATTCCATGAATTTCATAGGGTTTTCTAAGACAAGGAATACTTGGAGGTGGTTTTGTCAGTTCCTTCTTCTGAAATATAGCCTGCAGCACCTGGTATTCATTGGTGGTCTCCCATCCAAGTACTATCCAGGGCTGACTCTGCTTAGCTTCCAAGATCACACAGGATCTGGTGTCTTTAGGTTATTTAAGCAATGATACCTGTCACCAAATGAGGTGGAAGAATACTTAGGTGGTAACATGGACTATACCACTTCAGGCTGGAAGTGTGCATGAAGGGGGGAATATGCCATTTTTGAATGCATTCTCACACAAAAAGCTCCTTGAAAATAAAATAAAATAATCTAGCATAACAGAGAAAGAGGTCCTAGCCTTGTTTGTTTCTTCCTTTGCTAGTTTTCTATAATCACAGAGATTTATTTATTTTTAATAGTAGAACATTCAAATACGTGCTACCCACAGTCTGAGCTGGTACACTCCATTCCAACCATCTCACGCCACTGCCATTTCTACTTCACATTGTTGCATGTGTTCATCAGGCTGGAGTAGGGCCTCTTTCCACACCAATAATTTATACCTGCTCTCACAATCTGGCCAATTCTGATTCATGTAATATCTCTGCTGGCACAGGGGCCTTTTCCCTTATTCTCTTCCATGTTCCCTCAGAAGTTGAGTTTTTGCTTCATTCTTCTGTAGGAACAGGTACCTAGGATCTTTGAGCATTCAAGAGCAACATTGGTGATTTAACCGCCCCACCGCCCCCATTTCCTTCTAACACTTGCCTTCTCATGATCTGATTGTAACTGTGTTGAGGGGCTAACAACTCTTTCTGGCATCCAGCTGTTACTGCCTGTTCCCTGACAGGCTGGCTGTCCAACTGTCAGTTGCAACAACAGGTTTGTATCTGCTGTTGCAAAAACGTAGCTTATTTTGTCTGTCTTCCAGCTGCACTTGTAAGCTTGGTATTTACTTGGGTTTTGATAACAAGTGTCTTGTGGGAAGAGAAGTCCATGTTTGCCTGTTTGTTAGCATCAGTGCTTTGGGAAATTAGTCCTTCTGCTTGTGTTTCTCTAGTACTGGTAGATAACATAGATGAGTTCTAAAGACATAGCACTGATGCGTTTTGCTCCTGCCTCTGGTTTTCTTTTTGGACACCCTGCTACTTTGAACCTTTTGGATGATGAAATAAAATACTCACATTAACTGGGTCTTGAAAATCCATAGCTGAGAATTGGACTCCCCTGTTAGCAATCAGACTTTTCCAGTGAGCGATCATGTCTCTTATCAGAGTGGTTCTTCCACAGCTAGAACAAAATAACTCTAGCTCTTTATCTCTTATTTCCTGGCAACTTGATGACTGCTGCGTATTTTAGTGAGCAATTTTCCCCTTGCATATTCCTAGAGAAAAATGTGTCTCTCCTGTGGTGTACATATGGAAATGTGTTGTATTAGATATGAAAATGTGCTTGATTTGTAATGCATGGAGCAAAACTGCTTCCATCTCCACTGGCCATGTTGTTGGCCTCTGCTTGCTTTAGGATAAGAAGTTATGAAATGCCAGACTGAGCTGTCTTCTTGTTTATTGGTATATGTTTACATAGATTCTTGAGCACTATCTGTTTATTTTAGGCCAGAGATTCCCTCCAGTGTTAACAAGAGAGCCACTGCAGACTAGTGGTTAGAGCATTTGACCTGGGCTGGGAAGACTTGGGTTCAAATCTCCACTCATTCATAATGTTCCCTGTGTGAACATGGATCAGTCACAATCTTGTATCCTTACTAGGGAATTGGGAAAATAAAAATAAGGTAATTTGTAAGTTGCCCTGAGCTTCTTGTAAAAAAAGGCAGGATATGAATGTGAGTAATAATAAACTGCTATCCTGTCTCCTTCATTATGATTCTTCTCGAAAGTAATATTTTTGTAATTACTAATGTAACTGGAATATTTTTATTTGTTTCTGAAAACCATCTGGCTCTGTAATTATTCAGATACCTTGTACTGAAAGATCTCATCTGTCAGTGGACAATATGGGTTTGATTTAGAATGCTGTAATATGTACCATCTTTTGGAATCTTTGAATGTCTGTGAAATATCTGAAAGGCTGCCATGTAAAGGAGCAAACTTTGTTTTCTGCTGCTCCAGACTAGGATCCAAACCAATGGATCCAACGTACAAGAGAGGAGATTTCAACTAAACATTGGGCAGAATTCCCTGACAATAAGACGTGTTTGATAGTGGAACAGATTGGTTTGAAGGATGATGGGCTCTTCTGTATCAGTGGTTTTAAAACAGAGTTTGGCCCTCTGTAAAAGATGCTTTGGCTGTGATTTTCCTGCATTGGTTGTAGAAGGACTAGATGATCCTTAGGATCCCTTTCAACTCTGCCATTATTTTTTTTACAACAATCTAAAAGAAAAAGGGCCTGTATAAAATTCATTCATAACTTTTGTTAGACTGATAACTACTTCAGACTTATGCCTTGTTTTGGCTCTTTGGTGTCTAAGCTAGATCACTATATTAGTTAGCATTCTATTCTGTATTGATTTTCTTGTAATATTTTATTTTCTACTAGCAAGATGTTGTTGTTGTTGTTGTTGTGTGCCTTCAAGTTGTTTCTGACTTATGGTGACCCTATCACAGGGCTTTCTTGCCCAGATTTGTTCAGAGGGGGTTTGCCTTTGGTAACTTTGGGAAAATATCTGCATTAAAACACAAATATTCCACATAAGTTCTGCATGTGTTAATGATCCATGCTGACATACCTGGTGAAATACATAGTTAGGTACCCTGGTGCTAGTTGGCTTACTTTTGCTGTTATACTTACTCTTCAACTGTCCTAGGGCCTGTCTAAATGAGGCAAAGAACCCCAAACCCTGATTGCCTCGCAATAATGGCATTTTGCAGCAGCAGTGACTTGTCTTGATGGTGTTTTTGCCCCCATAAGCTTTGCATGCAAGGTAGTGGCCAGGAGTGATTTACTCACATTTGTACTTGCTACCTCCAGACTTTTTTTAAAAAATGATGTCTACGGTGTGCTACAGCAATTTCTCAATTAAACAGGACAGCAAAAAAACCACACCCCATTTTATCACCTTAATGATCACTCACTAAGGTGAACATCCAACATGGTGGCAGCAGACACTTGCCCTGTTAGCAACTCTGCCCCCCGCACGTACCCAGCCAATCATATTTGTGCTTCCTCCTCTATGGGAAAGCGATTCATATTGAATTGCTTGTCCCAATGAGCAGGAACGCACACCCCCTTGCTGATTTTTAAAAAACTATGGGATAAGCCACAAAGGCTTTTCCTGGGGTGTTTTTACTGTTTTTGGTCCCCCTCCTTCTGAATACAGTGGATTAATGCAGGATCCCATTCAGACAGGTTGTATTCCCAGCGAATTCCATGAGCTTTATTTTCACCATTTAGACAACCTTCCAGTTTGTCAGGAACAGTTCCACTTTTTCAACTGGTTTTGAAATGTCTCCTTCTTTCACTTCCCCCCTTGCTGTCAGCTTACTTCAGTTGATGCAAACTGAGTTCAAAATGTAAAAGTAGCTTGCACTCTATCAACTCAGCAGGGGGTGGGGAGAAGAAAGGAGGGGACAGTGTCTTGCCCTTCCCAGGAGGCTCAGGCAAAAGCAAACTGCTGCAGCCTCTCATAGTTTGTGTGTTCTTCCTCATTACGTTTTGCCTTCTTGACTGAACTCCAGTGTTGCTTGGCCACATGTGTCCTGGTTTTCATCTGTGAAATGATGGAGGTTAATGGGCCATCAACCAACCATTAGCCAAACAGACACTAATCCTCCTTGCATTTCTATACCCAGAAACTAACCATTCAAACACACAAATTTACATATACTCCCCAACAGGGGTTCACAGTATATAACACCCCCACACACTCCTACCCAACCATTCTCTGAAGATGCCAGCCACAGATGCAGGCAAAACATCAGAAGTAAACTCTTCCAGAACATGCCCCCACAGCCTGGAAAAAAAAAACCAAGGAAAATCTATGGATGCCAGCCGTGAAAGCCTTCAACTTCACGATGGAGATTATGTTTTGTACTGTGGCTCTGGCTTAGGTCTGAATTTGAGAAGTTTTTTGGCTGAAATTGTTGTTCATTCCCTGGATCTGAGACACTCCCAATTTTGCAAGATATGCTAGTGGAGAAAAGAAATCATGTTGTTTCTACCTCTCATTTGGGCATATTGGTACAATATGCCCAAATCAGATCCCCAACGTGATCTGATTGGACTTGTGTGAATTTGGACATTGCAGTAAAAGACTCTGGGCAAGACAAATCTACTCACGAGCCATCAATTTCCTACATTCCTTGCCCAGTTAAATCTGATATATGGCTCATGTCCTATGGCATGGGGTTGAGAAAGTGGAGCCTGTGGGCCTGAGAATCCTTTTTGCAGAACCTCAAGCTTGCTAGACTGCATTTTAAAAATTTAAACTATTTTTTCAGGTGACAAATGCCCCCCCCCCCGACCCAAATTGCTACAAAAGTGGTCCCTTTGTTTCTACAAAGCCCCTTGCAGCCACCTCCCTTAAAACATGCAAAAACCAGTTGTTCCTAAGCAGGGCTGGTTTAACCAGTCTGCCAAATCAGCATTGTTGGGGGGGGGAGCACGAAATCAAGAGGGCCCCCTAGTGGAGAAAGAGAATGGATTTGCTGTTGGTACTGACTAAGTTGTAATTTGGAGACTGAAATTTGGAGACAGTCCCTGCATTGCTGTGAGGCAGGAGAAGGAGGAAGGGCGGGGAGAGAAGCTGGTTGTGTGGGTGAGTGACTGTGACTGCTAGGGCTGGCTTCTCAGGGGCCCACAGGGGGGGATCTGGAGGGGGTGCCATGCACGGTGGAGTGGTTAATTTACTTTTTAACTTGTTGCTGGAGTCAGAGACTCAGTGGCTGCTGGTGGACTCCTCCCTGCAGCGTTGTGTTGCTTGCAGAGAGACACTTGGTACTAAGTTAGAGGGGGGAGCACTGAGAAGGTGCCTGCCTAATACTGATACTGTAATTTGGAGAGCTGCATGAGCTGGGAGGGGGAAGAGATTTTCTCTGAGACATAGAGAATGAGAAATGGGAGATAAAACTCACTGGGATTTTTGTGTGTGTGCACATGTGCTTTTCAAGTTGCCTTTTGACTTATGGTAAGCCCATGTGCTCCAAAAATAAAAATGAGTTGTGGGTGTTTATTCAGGACACTAAATTCATTGAGAAGTAGTGGTGATATAATTCCTCCATAAGTGGTATGTTCCTCTGCTTAATTAGACAGTGGCTTGTTTGATTCATGAGCTACCTTATGTATTCTTAGTTTTAGCATAAACCTAACACCTAAAGCAAAATCAGCTGCACTAAATAACATTATAGCATGAAGTACTACTAGACTGTTTTGCAAAGTTGAGAAATGAACACAGAACTCTCACACATCATGTTTCAGTTTCTCTTACCATGGCAGCACCTTTTCATTGCATCAGACTCAGTGCATTTTGATTATATTTCTTATTTACTATATGTTCAGATAATCAGAAACATTTTTCTCTCTGCACACATGGAGATGTAATTATTACAGTGGTAAAACACTCATGTTGTGGTTACTTAATTTTTGTCCTCCTCATCCTTTCCATCCTATAAACCACAGAGTTGGAAGAGACCTCAAGAGCCACCCAGTCTAACCCCCTGCCATGAAGGAAGACACAATCAAGTCATTCCTGACAGATGGCCATCTGGCCTCTCCTTTAAAACCTCCAAAGAAGGAGACTCCACCACTCTCCCAGGCAGCACCGTATTCCACTGCCGAACAGCTCTTACTGTCAGGAGGTTCTTCCTAATGTTTAGGTGGAATCTCTTTTCCTGTAGTTTGAACCCATTGCTCTGTGTCCTAGACTCTGGAGCAGCAGAAAACAAGCTTGCTCCATCCTCAGTATGACATCCCTTGAATTTGCCATCTTATATAAAGGACACTATTTTGCTATGCCATTGCATATAATGGGACTTGAATATTCACGTATTTGGGTATGGCTATCGTGTCCCCTCTCAACCTCTTCTCCAGACTAAACATGTCAAGCTCCCTAAACTACTCTTCATAGGGCCTAATGGCTTCCAGACCTCTCACCATCCTGGTCACACACCCTTCTCTGGACACATTCCGGCTTCTCCATATCCTTCCTGAATTGTGGTGCTCAGAACTGGACACAGTACTCCAGGTGAGGTCTGACCAAAGCAGAATACAGTGGTCCCTTCACAGTTGCTGGGGTTTGGTTCCAGGAATATTGGTGAATATTCAAGTCCCATTATATGCAATGGCATAGCAAAATAGTGTCCTTTATATAAGATGGCAAATTCAAGGTTTGCTTTTTGGATTATTTTTTAAAGAATATTTTCAAGCCATGAATACTTAAATCTGTGAATGCCAAATCCGTGAATGTGGAGGAACAACTGTACAGTGGCACTATTACTTCCCTTGATCTAATGGTGAGTCAATTTGTTATTCAGTTTTCTTACCTACCCTGACACCCCCAGCCCCATATCTATAGTAACATCTATAATAATAATTGGCAATATTTAATAATTTGGTCAACGTGTGGCCTTACATGCAGTGTGGCCATTAATAAAAACCTGGGAAATTACTCATCTAGTAAACCCAAAGACAAGCACAACAGGGGCCCTTTGTGGCTATGGGTGCTGGGGGTGCCCTGGGTTTCTAAATGGCACTAAAACCTCATTCTGCTTGTGTGTGTGTGCGTGCGCACGTGCGTTTGCCTTTCAATAATTATTAAGGTGCAGAGGGGCCCATTTATTTATAAAGGGGCAGGTTTGCAATTTGCAGAAGGAACATCACACCCTTCCTGCAACCTGGCTAAAAGAGGAGCATATCTTTCTTCTGAAGTACTACTTACCTCGTGAAAATAATTTAGCAGCAATTTATTTTTTTAAAAAATGCAGAGTGGCTGATGGGAAGGGGGTCTGGTATATAGCTTTCCCTGACACTGGGATAAACATAGGGGCCCCCCAAAACAAACCATTGCAGGGGGCCCCCAAATTCCTTAAACCGGCCCTGTTCCTAAGCTGGACACTGGAG
Organism: Gambelia wislizenii; assembly: GCA_030847615.1. NCBI lineage: Eukaryota > Metazoa > Chordata > Lepidosauria > Squamata > Crotaphytidae > Gambelia > Gambelia wislizenii. The sequence continues at coordinate 223,446,515 of JAUMIR010000005.1, read as the reverse complement.
TTGGAAGTGCTGTGACATCACTTTCAGATGCACAGCAAAATGCAGAGCGGCCCATGGGGTGTGGAAATGCCCCCTGCCATTGCCCACCCCAGCTCTAAGACCTATGCAGTCTGGCAGAAAGGAGCTAGCAAAGGCATAGCAGTGCTACTCAAAGTGGTGGTCCATGAATCACTACCGGTCCATGAGTCTGCTGTGAGTTTCCAGGAAAGAAGGAATGAAGGTAGTTGTAACTCATCAGCTCAAATATTATACTGTTTCTTGGTAAATTATAAAGAAACAATGCTGGTCCCCCACATCAGATAGCTTAAGAAGCACAATGCATTTCTCTCCTGAAAGGCAGAATTTAGCCAGCATGAAAACAGGGTATTTCTTGTACCTCTCAGCTTTCTCGAACAGCCAAAATACAGAGGCACTATTTTCCCTATTCTCTGTCCCTTAAAAGTGACATGGTTATGGTGATGTATGCTACTCAAGGGACAGGAGCAGGATGATATAAGCTCCATGGTGTCTTTGCTTGAATGTGCCACCTGTGCTGAATTCTGGGAATAATAAAACAGATAGTAGAAGCTACAGTGAAGGTGGGCAGCTTGTTTCAGCCCAAGTGCCAAATTCAATGACATATAAATTGAAAGGTAGCAGGGCCAAAAGCCAAAGAAGACCAAAAATAGTACCGTAGTGTGCCTTCAAGTAGCTTCCAATTTATAGTGACCCTAAGGCAATTCTGTCATGGAGTTTCTTGGCAAGATTTGTTTGCTGGGGAGCGGGAGGTTACCATTGCCTTTCTCTGAGGTTGAGTCACACTGTGGGTTTCCATGGCCAAGTCGGATTTGAACCATGGTCTCCAAATCCTAGTCTAACACTTATACCACTACCCCAAGCTGGCTCTCAACCAGTAACTAAACCTCAGTTTTTTAGAATGGTGGTTGTCCTGGGACCAAAGATTCCCCACCCCTGAGCTACTTGTATAAGTTTTTGTTCTAATTCTTTATGATTTGCAATAAGGAAATCCAGATTCTTCAGCCAGAATACCTCCCTGCCCCATTAAAACAAACAGAGCCAAGGCATTGCCATTGCATATGTAGAGATGAAACTGGGTAGAATTAAACATTCAGAGGTATACTTTGTTGTTATTGTGGTTGTTCACCTTTCTACTACTTTTCAAACTTCTTCCATAATCATGATGAATGGAAACATAAAAATTGAATGTGATTTATGAGCCCATGTAGTCATTGAAATAATTGCTATTCAAAGTTCTGATCCACGGACTGATGCCAGACCACCAGCTATCAGTTGCTGGTCCCCAAAGAGTTTCCAGGGAAGACAGAAACCATTGTAACCAATATCATACCAGTACCTGCCATGTAACAGGCAAAAAAATTGCTGGTCTCCTTCATCAGATAAATTAAGAAGCACTGTGTTAGTCCATGTATAGTCTGCGGGAATTTCAAACTAGTTTCTAGGCTATTTGATTCATTCAGTATTGTGTGAATTTCTAGACTAAGATATTTAACAGAACCACTCAGGCTGGTTTTATCACTAATGACTGCTTAACTCTCATCATAGGTGAACTCATTCAACTCTCAAGATTGGAATTAACTCCCAAATAGATACAGTATTTATACCAGTCTAGGACTTTTATCCTTGAAAGACTGGAATAGGATAATTGATTACTCCTATCACATTTTTTTTCTTAAAAATGGGGATAAATTGATTTGCCCAACATGCTCTTTATGTTCTTGATTTCCTCCAGTGAAATGCACCATGTATATTAGTATCTGATTTGGGGTCAGGGCTGAACATGGAGCCACCCATACCCATTCTACCCATACTGTTTAACCTTAGTATTAATTGATTATCTTGCTACATGAGGGCCAGCATGGTCAAGTCAGATATGGCAATGCTCTTTCAGAGCCCTTTCTAATAACTAATGGAGTGAAGCACGGTTGTGTTCTTGCACCAACTTTATTTACAATCTTCTTTAGCACGATGCTCCAAAGGGCTATGGCAGAGCTTGAAGAAGACGACGGCATCTATATACGTTACCGTACTGATGGTAGCTTGTTTAACTTAAGCCGTCTGAGGGCTCACACTAAGACTCTAAACTATCTAGTCCATGAGCTGCTCTTCACTGATGATGCTGCCCTTGTTGCCCACACAGAAGCAGCTCTGCAGCACCTAACGTCCTGCTTTGCAACAGCTGCAGAGCTGTTTGGGCTGGAAGTCAGCCTGAAGAAAACAGAAGTTCTTTACCAGCCTGCACCGCAGGACAAACACCACCATCCCCACATTGCCGTCGGCAAATCTGTGCTCAAGTCCGTTCAGCAGTTCACCTACCTGGGAAGCATCATCTCCTCAGATGCCAAGATTGACAAAGAGATCGATCACAGATTAGCAAAGGCATATAGTGCATTTGGAAGACTTCACAAAAGAGTCTGGAGCAATAAACACCTGAGGCAAAGCACAAAAATCAGTGTGTATAGAGCCATCGTACTGTCTATCCTCCTTTATGGATCTGAAACATGGGTCACCTATCGCCACCACCTATGACTCCTCGAGCACTTTCATCAGCACTGTCTACGCACAATCCTAAATATACAATGGACTGACTATGGGACGAATGTTGCTGTCCTTGAGCAAGCAGGGATCACCAGCATTGAGGCCATGATATTGAGAACGCAGCTGCGCTGGGCAGGGCACGTTTCTAGGATGGAGGACCATCGCCTCCCAAAAATACTACTCTATGGTGAACTCGCCACGGGTCAGCGTAAGAGGGGCGCTCCAAAAAAGCGATACAAAGACTCCCTGAAACAACATCTCAGGCTCGGCCAAATTGATCACCAACAGTGGTCCGCCCTGGCCTCACATCGGGAGGCATAGAGACGCACTATCCACAATGCTGCAGCCTTATTTGAGAACTCACGACGAACAAGTCTTGAAGAGAAATGACAACGCAGAAAGAATCACAACCCAAAAACATCACCCAAGGAGACCTTCTGCTGTGCTTTTTGCAACCGGACTTGTTTATCTCGGATTGGCCTTTTTAGTCATCAGCGCGCTTGCAGAAAGCACGGGATGAGTCCTTCCTGAATCTTTGTTTGCGAAGAAAAGCCAGAGAGAGAGGGGGGGGGGAGAGAGAGAGAGAGAGAGGCAGTGTAAAATATTAAAAACTGTTTGTTTTAAAAGGGTTTCATATAAGCCAAACAAGCACAAGTACAATAGAGATCATGAATGTGAAACTAGCTATTGCATGTCTGCAAAGTGGATGCAAACATGGATTTGCAGAGTGAATAATGTGCAGATCTAAATTATTAAAAGCAAAACCAGTGAAGCACAACGCCTTCTAGCTTTGCCCAAAGTGCTAATCAAAATGCTCAATTGGTGGCAAATGATCCACTGTGTAAGAACTGGCTTTTTAAATATTTGGTTGTGATGAATTTTTTTAAATACTCAGTGGCTGCTTATTGCTGATCTATACTGAAAGTGAGATATCTGCACCCCACCCCAAATCTTTTAAGTATTTTGTACTTCATTCAGTCTGTTTTTTCTCTCTCCCCTGAGCTCACGTCTGGAAAGTAACACAACTAATACACAGATGCCAGTGCTTCCTGCCATTTTCCCCTCCTCTGTCTGTGTGCTGTTTCTTCTGGCTTCGTTGCAGGATCTTGTAAATGCATCTGGCTGCTCCTCTTGCATTAGCAAAAAGCCCCTTCTGCACATCTTTTAGAATATATATTTGCTGACAGAGCAACTGGCTTACGGAAAATTATACTTTAAAATTGATGGACTGTTGATCAGCATGTTTTAACTGCTCCTGTGCTTCTTGATGCCTCTCTTACCAAAACGAAGGCGAAAGTCGTTTTCCAGCTGTTTCTTTCAGGGCTTATTAAACATAGATACATTTGGAATGAATTTCTCAGAGTTATTTATTGTCCTTCTAAATCTTGATAGATCAGCTTTGCATTATGCTGCTGATATTTCAATTAGCTCTTAAGTTTCTTTGTACTTCTCTTGTGCTTCAGTCATTAATTAAATATCTTTTTACTTCTAAATTGGAGAATTTGTTTATCCAAAGAGGAACACAGAAGCCATGTGGAAAGCAGTGCAGGATGAGTTTAATCCTTTTCTATGAATATGAAGCACAGTCTTGGGTAGCCTGAGCCTCCCATAACAAAAAATGCCCCGTAGCTGTATCCATTCACAGGAACACTACCTATTTTTTATGTGAACTGATTGTAGTTATGTACTCAATTTGTACCTAATACCAAGAGGTGTCTGCCAACTACATACCTATTTTTCTAGGTATAATGTGGCCTTGCTTGCTTTTCAGAATTGAATTTCACAGGCTTGCTTGTGTATATTGAATTTTGAAATTCAAACCTATTGCAGCTTAGAAGGAGATTTTCAGACCTGCAATTTAATCCGTGGGAGACATGGAACTGGGTTGGGAAAAAGTCTTCTTTTCAGAAGATGTCCACCCTTTTCCGTTTCTCCCACGTTCTCATTCCGGATTTCCCCGTGATATTTTCATCATGGGGAAACATCGTTTTTGGACGACCCGTTCTGTTTCTGTCATGGTATCAGGGTGGTCCGAAAGGTGTCCTGTTCCTCTCCCACGATGACAGCCGGGGGAGGGAGGTCCATTCTGGACACTTCCGGGCAGGAATGGGACACCCAGGTAAGTTGGACTCTTCCCCCCCTCCTGGGTTACTTGTATTTATTACTATTATTATTATTATTATTTTGCTTCATTTTCATTTTTAACAGCTGGGGGGTATTTCTGAATTTCCCTCCCACCTGTTCTCTCGTGAGAACGAGTGGGATTTGGCTTCACTGCTGTAAAAGCAACTTTATGGCAGCTGCATTTACAGCAGTGAAGCTGAGGGGAGAGGGAGGATCTTCCTGCCGCGGGATTAAAGTAAGTGTTTGAACATTATACCTTTATTCCACGACAGGAACTGGATTGGGGCTTGCGGGGCAGGAACGGGGCATTTGGCCTGTTTGAAATCTCCGAAGTGTGGTGCCAGTGGACTGAGATGAAACATAGAAATAATATATACAAGGTCACAGAGGAAATGTATATTTTGTAGTTTGTGATTCAAAAGTTGAAGGGAGATGTGTCAGGAGTACCAAACTGAACTCCATCCATTCCCCCACAGCTGATATCCTCCCCCGGAAGAAATCTAAGTGTTTGCTTGAGGGAATTTGCTATGTCAGTATAAAAAGCAGGTACAATGAATATATTCACGTCAACAGTTTGACTTTCACACTTAGGTTGATTAAGGCCACTTTAGCTTTAGGTGGCTTTCATGTCAGCAGGAGAGTGGATCTGTTCCAGGTTTCAGTTCAGAATTTAAAGGAACTCTCCAAAGTGCTGGACCTACTTGGAGAATAGGGTTCAGCACTTTGGATAGCCCCTTTAAAGTGTAGATTAAAACCTAGAGCAGATTCACTGAGATGGAAGACACTACTTGACACTGCTTTTCCCCCAAAGGCTGAAGAAAATATATGTCTTTGAGAAGCATCAGTGTTTTTTAAAGATAGCAACATAACTATCTTTCACACTGTTCTGTCTCCCCGCCCCACTCTTTAATTTAGGAGGAGCCATCTAACAGAGAGCCTGCATGGTATAATATAGTGGTTTCATTATTGGACTACAACTCTGGGAGACCAGAGCCTGAATCCCTGGCCAGCCATGGAAACCTATTGGGAGAATATCCAGAATATCTGGAGGGCCCAAATTTCCACATACCTGTGTTAAATGCTAAAGAAATTGTACTGTGGTTTCATTGCAAGGAAGGAGGAATTGCATATGGTTCTTCCTATTGGTAACTTTGGATAACCCAGCCCTACTAGTTTTTATGGACTCTAGCTGCAGAAACAGATGTGAGAGGAGCTTTGTGATCAAGAATGTAAGGAGAGCCATGCTAGATGAGATCAAAGGCCTGTCTAGTCTATATTTTGTTTCCATTATGGGCTGATCAATGCCTATGAAAGCCCACAAGCCGAACATGAATGTGGTAACACCCTTCCTTTCTCATTCCACAGCAACTGTTATTCATAGTCATACTTTGGACTTTATCAGACTATGGACATTTTCAGACGATCCTTGTCGTGCAAGGATCGATCGCCCAGGAGAGGTTCGTTGCAGCAGCGTGGCAGAAGGTCGATTTTGGACGCCGCCGTGCCCGCTGCAAGATCGTCCGTCCCTCTTGTGCTTAGGCTTGGAGCCTACTGCGCTATATTCGGCGAGATTTTATTCACGGAGGTTAAAAACACAAAAATACACATTAAAACTTACAAGTAACCTGGGTAGGGTCATTAAAAGTTCATAACTTACCTGGACGTCACAATCTCACCCTGAAGTGTTTGCGCTGGACCGGGTAAGTACGGGGGGAAAGGGATGTGAGGGTTCACATGCCAGCTATGCTGGCAAAAAAAATGACAGATGGGATCAATTGATGGCTTAAGCCATCAATTAAAAAGTACGGGTTTTGGCAAGGACATACCGCGAAAGGGCAATGTTGTCTGATATGCGTGCCCTTTCACGGTTATTTGGCATCGTTATGACACCACATTTGATGTGTCTGATAAAGTCCTTTCTGTGGTGCTAGAGAGAATACATAGTCATCATGATGATAATGTCCTCCACATGCTGGATCTCCAGGTTTTCTTTCTTCTGTAACATTTCGGAACATATATGGTATCCATAATTTTCCTCCACTGGGTCAACTAGTACCTTCAGGATTGTAATTTAGATTGAACAGGGAGGAGGATAACCATCCTTTCCTCATGAGCTTCTATTTTGAACAATATCACAATCACAAACACAAAATTTCTGGTTCACATACTTCTTTGTCCCCCAGTAATTTAGAACCCCCAAGTAAAGTAATGTTCTGAGTAATATATAGTGCCACATGGAGCTATAATCTTGTTAAAGATGCTGTCCTATGCATTTACTTACTAGTTGCTACTAGTTACGGTGTGATATGTTGATAGTTGATATGTATGTAAAACTGGATATATGTGGAGTGGAAACAGAAATCAACAGCAGCTTTTGTGTGATTCAGAGGAGGGTCACAGAATTGTAAGGACATTACTCAGTGAGATGAGTGGATGTTTATAGGATTATATACATGCATGTGAGAAGAGTGGCCCTGTATATCTGGCCCCATCTACACAATGAAAAATTCCGTACAGCATTCAAATGTTCGATCGTTCAAAGCTGATCCATCATGTACACATGATCAAACATTCAAATGGCTGTATGGATTTTTTTTGAAATCTGGCAAATTTACCAAACACCAGAATGCCAGACTTTATGGGGAAATTCATGGCCCCCCTTCTGAATGCTACATTTACATTTGAATGATTGTTTGTACAAACGATTGATCTTTCAAACGCTGTACGGATTTTTTTCATCATGTAGACAGAGCCTTAGTTTTCAAGGCTAAGGCCTGTAGCCTAATGAAGCCCATGGTACCAGGCTATCGAACAGACTGTCAGATAGGAGGCTTTGAGTCTTCGGGGAGACCTTTATCTTGATCCCACAACTTTCTCAGGCATGTTTTGTAACAATGCATGCAAGGACTGTTCTGGAATTGGGTGTAGTTCCAGGCTTTCCCAAGAGTTTGTTTGGTGCTGAAGACTGACACACGTTACTGCCATAGCATAAGCTGTATTGGTGGTGGATGATGCAGCAGATGGTATACAGAAGAGAGGTATTCCAGCCCTTTCACTGACAGGGGCCTAATGGTAGAATTGGGCCCCTAAACATCAAATTCTACTCAGACTATCCCTGGCTGGTGATCAAACTTTTCATTGCTGGCTAAGTGGGGCCCCTGGACTGGGGTGCACTTCCTCCAGGGTGAAGCCAATGGAAGATGGACTCTTAAGGGTGATGTATTGCAGAAGGAAACAAAATCAGAATGTGTAAGCATTACCGTACCCCAGCTGTTCTGAGAACTGTGCAAGCAGGTTAGTAACAGAGGGGGGGAAAATCACTCCTTCACTCTATTCCCAGCCTTCCTATCTTTTCCTAGCCTCAAACTGCCAAGTTAATGCCTCCCCTGCAAAAGTATCAGACAAGGTCACTAACACAAACTGACTTTTTCTCTACACTGGACAACTGTTAATGTTTGGCCATGATGCTAACAAGGACTCTAAAACCAATCTGCCCAATGGCAAAGGCCCAACTCAGTACAATGTGGCTGCTCTCAGCCTCTGGAACTCCCATCCTAGGAAGGCTAGATTGGTTTCCTCTTTGTCCGTCTGCCATCAAGTGAAGATTAAAAATAAATAAATAAATTCTGCGAAGCTTTGGTGAACTAGCTGTTTATAAGGAAGGTTTTTTTAAAAATAGTGTCCTGTACTGTTTTATTTGTTGCATTTTTAATAAATCTGCTTTAAACTTCTCCAGACAATTTTATTACTTTTTACTAAAGTTTTGCAATGCATTGTTTTTACACACACACACACACACACACACACATTTGTATCTGTTTCTGTTTTAATTTTTGTAAGTTGCTTTGAGTCTTACTTCTGGGAAAAAGGCAGGATATAAATAAAATCAGCATCACCATCAACACCACCATCATCTGCATCTTGTGGAATAACAGAGGAAAACGCACGGTTCTGTGAACAGGCATTTCCTAAGGCACAGATGTGATTCTGTCACTGTTGGTGAACATTTTAAAATGTGATGCAGGTATTCTTCTATAGATACATGCTCATAAGTGCACACTAGGAGCTGATTTGTTTTCATTTTTAACTGATATATCCAGTCGATTATGTTGATAAATATGGCTAGTCATTTAGTCATTTTCATTTACATAAGGGAATAGATGGGCTCATTGTCAAGTGTGTTATGGATTTTAAATATACCCTGTCACTTAGAAAGACATCTATCCAGAATGACAGATTGCAGGCAATTTTCTGAAAAAGATTCTGAAAAGTGCCTATGAGAGTAATAATAATATGGGTTGGATTGATATGCAAAAGGCATGCTAGATTCTGTATATAGCTGTTGAATTGTGGAGTGTTGCACAAAAAGTGTTATGAATATTAATTTTCTATATAAAAATAAATAAATAGAAGATGATTACAATGTCTCATGAGACAAAACCCTCCTAATAGCTGAATCCTATGTGTGTTTATTTCACTGTTTCACTGTGCTCAGTGGGATTCTTTATATGTCTGTATATGACTATAATCTAACCATCTTACTAGGGAGTAAAATAAATCTCATTGAACTAACTTCTGAGGAAACTGCCAAAGATCACACTGAAAAGATGCATCACCACAATCAGATAATAGTACTGGAACGGAATAGTGTTCTGTGGCTGCAAAAACACACAGAACTGCCAATAGAGGAATAACTCTGATTACATAAGCAGTATTAATTATTCTTGTTTCATAGACACAGAGATGTGATTAATTCTTTTCTTTTCTTTTCTTGGCCACAGACATGCACCACTCAGCAAACTGAAGTGTATAGAGAAAAACTGAATTTCAAGAAGATACTGATCCTATTCATATGTTCATAGAAAATGTAGAGAGGGTGTGGAGCCACATGTTTGCACCCCAGAGTCATGGAAATTTGCTTTGGAGAGACTACTAGGTCCAGAATCCCCCAACCAACTTGATCAGTGGCTATGTTGGCTGGGAGATTCGGGGGGGGGGGGGTGTGCAGTTCAAAAAAAGTAAGATTCCTGAGTTCTGACCATTTTTTCCTTTGAAGTCCCTATTCACATCAGCATCACCCCAACTTTTCCACATTGTTGGAAGATCTGAAGTGGGATTGTTTGCATGTTTAGATGAATATTGTTAGAATGGTCTCTGTAGTCAGGAAGACTGATAGTAGAAGGATTCTAATCACATGCAACGGAACACACATACCCCCCGCCCTTAAACCTTTAGGAGTCAATGGAGGAATGAATGTTGTTAGTGGAGCTGTCATGCACAACCTTGCAGTTTATGTAAGGGCTTGTCTAAACAGTGAAAATGTTCCTCATAGAATTCGAGGACAATTTGTGTTGTTTAGATGGGAACCCGCATCAATCTGCCGTATTTGGAAGGAGGAGGGCAACAAACTCCAAATAATCTGTGGGAAAATCCTGGCTTTCTCCATATTATATATAAAAAAAAAACTCTGAAGGAAATGTGCATTTCCGCTCGTTGGGACAACCAATTCATTTTGTTGCACATTCCCGATAAGAGCAGAAGTAGAAAGTTGATTGGTTGGATGTGTGCAGGGGCTGAACTTACCAGCAAGGCAAGTGCCTGGAACCGCAATGTGGGATTTTTGCCATAGCGATCATGCAATGGAGTGATTAAAACAGCTTTTTTTCCTTTTCCTTTTCTGTTTATTTAAGCAGAAGATAGCACTTCCACACCTTGGATTTACTTTTTTAAAAAAATACTGTTTGGCAGCAGCAACTGGTTACAATGAAATGTGTGTAATTCACTCACACCCAACATCTTGATTCGCAGGCTTGCCTGTTTGAACAACAAATGTATATGGCTTCGCATGCCCCCGATCTTGGGGGGGGGGGGGGAAACCGTGGAGACAAATGAAAGCTGTAAATGAGCCCTAAGTGTTTCTGCATAAGCCAAATCTACCCTGATGTCTTTTTCACTTAAGCAGTAGTGTTTTAAGATGGGGTAAGCAATGATCTTAACAAAACCCTCTCTGTGGGTCTGAACTCTCATAAGTAAAAATTGAGTAAGTTGACAGACTATATCAGAAATAGAAATAAAAATATCAAATATATACAAAGAGGTAAATTTTACAAGAAGATGAAGTATTATATTACTAGTTTCATCAAACATTTTTCCTTCTCTTTTTTCCTTAAACTGGCTGCCCGAACTGCAAAAAGGGCAACTGTCTGTGTCACTAGCTAGTTAGAATCTTGCAGAAGAAAATTCAGTGGATATTGGGGGGAGGGGGTTATTGTCTGTTTCTGATGTGACCTGTTGACTTATTCAATAAACTTTCTTTTTACTTGCAAATTCTCAGATCAGAGTAACAACATCATTTTATATTATTAGCCCACTACATCTGTTTTAAAAAGGTGAATCTTGTCAAATTGGGAGTGTCACAGATCCAGGGAATCATAGAATCATAGAGTTGGAAGAGACCACAAGAGCCATCTAATGCAGCTCCCTGCCTGCAAGAATATAGAATGAAAGCATTCCCGACAGATGGCTGTCCAGCCTCTGCCTAAATCCTCCAAAGAAGGAGAGTCCACCATACTCTGAAGCAGTGCATACTAGCCACAACTCAGTTATAGTCACAAGGTCATCTGTGCATGCTTATAGAAATACAGTATACTGAATAGGAGTTAGGACTTATGACATTACATGTGTTAAGATTCCCATTTATTATAAGAGACTCAAGATTTCTAGGACAGAGTTTGGAAGTGATGTGTTGCAAGTAACAATATTACCTGAAATACATTACTTTTTGAGGTAAAGAAGGCATAACAATATTCCTTTCATGAGATTATGTAAATAATGGCAATGACACCTGGGAAAAAATGTGTATCATGTAACATTTTCTCATCATATGTAAGAATTGCCTTTGATATGTTATTTGAGAGAAATTCAGATCATTTTTGTATGTTCTAGAAGTATTTTTATAAAGAAAATAAAAGCTAACCAAATATAATGTGATTCAGATTGTAGAGATACAATTTACACCACGGGTAGGTAACCTGTTTTGTTTGGCTTAATTTCAGAAGCTCTCTATAAGGAATCAGTTCAAACTTCTGGCAAGAGTGATCTCTCCTTTCCTTGACAGCCAACCAAGCAGGGAGGAAGTCAGGGGAAAAAAAGAGAATGGAGTGGCAAAAAGAGATAGAGAAGTCGCTACTGTACTGTCATGCAGCCTGCAAAAGCTCTTCCCCTCCCAGGAAGTGTCTCAGGTCCAGGCTGTTTGATGGGTCATCTCTCCCTATATGATCCTGTTAGAGCTCTAAGATCTTCAGGAAAGGCCCTTCTCTTTGTCCCACTACCTTCTCAGGCTTGTTAAGTGGGAACAAAGGAGAAGGCCTTCTCAGTGACTGCTCCCAGACTTTGGAACTTCCTCCTTAGAGTGGCTAGGGTTTTGTCCCCCCACCTCCTCTCCTGTTCCTGCAACGGAATGGAGGTAAATGTTTGCACACTTACCTCCATTCTGCTGCAGGAATGGGCTCCCTGTCTCCTTGCTGGCTGGCCATAAATGCAGCCATCATAAGACTGCTTTTACGACCGGCTGGGGGAAATCCTGCTTGTTCTTGTGAGAGAACAAGTGGGAGGGAAATTTAAACTTTAAACCTCTCCCCCCAGCTGTCAAAGTAAGAAACAAAATGAAAAAAAAAATACAAGGAACCCGGGGAGTGTGTGTGTGTGGGGAAGGGTGGCACTTATACCTGGGTGTCCTGATCATGGCAGGAAGTGCCTGCCATGGACCTCCTTCCCCGTCCCTGTCATTCCAGAACAGGGACAGGGATCTGATTCGCACACCCGTGTTCCGTTACAGAAACGGAACCGGGTGCTTAATCATGACTTCTCCCAGTGAATAATATATCACGGGGAAAAAACTGAATAGTGACAATTTCCGCACAGAACAGGGTAAACGTGTCTGAAAGGAAAATCTTTCAGTGACCCTGTTCCATGCCAGTAATGGGACTAGTTGCCTGTGTGAAAACCTCCTAGGATGTCTCCCTCCTTGCTTTCCTTCTGCCAGCAAGTGGAAACTTTCCTATTCTGTCAGGCTTTTAACAACTGACTGAGGTTTGCTATGATGTTTTGTTGATTTTAAAATATGGTCTTTTAATGAATTTTAAATAATTCTAACTTTGTAGATAATTTAATTTCTTTCATATACAGTGGGCCCTTTGTATCTGCTGGGATTTGGTTCCAGGATACTTTGCTTTGCTTCAGTTTAACACAGAGGAAGTATGTTGCTTGGCACGTGACAGCAATTTTTAATGTGCCAGGGAAGAATGGAATTATAAAATAGCAGAGCTTGGAAAGTTATTTTTAAAAAGTAATTGGTTAATCTCAGAGGCAGCCAGTGGTCCCAGCAGGGAGGGTGCCTAACAGCAAAAGTTGAGGCCAAGCCTCCCCCCCCCAACCGTGTAGATTTCAAGCTTTCCCTGATAACAGACATCGTTCCAAAGAGCCTTTCCAACAGAAGTTAGTTGCTAATAAAGTTACATTTTTTAAAATAACTGTTTACTTTCCCATTTTTGAAAATAATTGAAATAGTTTTTACTTGATTTTTAAAAATCCATCTAAATATAGCAGTATTAGGGCACACGACAAGCCAGCACCTGGACCATGGGATTGTCCTCCTCTGCCTTTTAGTGAGGCCACACATCCCATCTGTAAGATGCTACATTTAAACTGAAAAAGGAGTGCAGTTGTGCCTCATTAAGTTACATTTGTAAAGTAACAGCAGCACCTTCATTATTGCAAATGGAACTAATTATAAATAACTTGTCATTTGTAACTAGTTATTTCCCTGGGTTTGAAAATAAAGTATCATATAGGGATCTGGCGGAAGCCAGATCTAGATCTGATGGTAGCTAGAGCCCTTGTGTGACTTGAGTAGCTCAACAAGGATTTCTTATCTCCAATTAGTTATCAATTGCTGCAACAAAAGAACTTCCCTCCTAAAAAGTTCTACTAATGAAATACAGAAAGCCTAGTTAACCAGTAGTAAATTTTTCTGTGAAAAGATCTGAAGATTCTGTTCACTTCTGATTGTTGTTGTGTGTCTTAAAGTTGTTTCTGACTTATGGTGACCCTAAGGTGACCCTATCACAGGATTATCTTGACATGATTTGTTTAGAGGGGGGTTCCCTTTACCTTTCTCTGAGGCTGAAAGAGTGTGTTTTGCCCAAGGTCACCCAGTAGGTTTTCCTGGCTGAGTGGGGATTCAAACCCTGGTCTCTAGAGTTGTAGTCCAGCACTCAAACTACTATACCACACTGGTTCTGATACTTAGAACAAATTTCTATGCCCAGAATCACAATACAAATGAAAGGGATCTAGCAGTCTTAGTAGACCACAAGCTGAACATAAGTGAACAATGTGATGCAGCAGCGAAAAAAGCCAATGTGATTCTAGGCTGCATCAATAGGAGTATAGTGTCTAGATCAAGAGATGTAATAGTACCACTGTGTTCTGCTTTGGTCAGACCTCACCTGGAATACTGTGTCCATTTCTGGGCACCACAATTCAAGAAGAAACTTAACAAGCTGGAATGTGTCCAGAGGAGGGTGACCAAAATGGTAAAAGGTCTGAAAGCCATATCCTATGAGGAGTGGCTTAAGGAGCTGGACATGTTTAGCATGGAGAAGAGAAGGTGACATGATAGCCATGTTCAAATATTTGAAAGGATGTCATATTGAGGATGGAGCAAGCTTGTTTTCTGCTGCTCCAGAGACTAGGACACGGAGCAATGGACTCAAACTACAGGAAAAGAGATTCCACCCAAACATTAGGAATCGCCTGACAGTAAGAGCTGTTCAACAGTGGAATACACTGCCTTGAAGTATGGTGGAGTCTCCTTCTTTGGAGATTTTTAAACAGAGGCTGGATGGCCACCTGTTGGGAGTGCTTTGATTGTGCATTCCTGCATGGCAGATGGTTGGACCAGATGGTCCTTATGGTCTCTTCCAACTCTATGATTCTGTGATTCCATGTTGTGATGGACAGAAGAACTGGGGGCGGCTCTCTCCTTGAAATGGCGTATCAAAACCCTTGGAAAGAGGGGAAGACAATGGAGATGGTGACAGAAACAGGAAAAAAGTTAACAGCCAGTCAGTTGGAGATTTGGTCATCTGCACAACTGATTGGAGGAGACAATAAGTGAGAGTTGAGGGAAAGATCCAGTTGTAACAGTGGATTCATCCAGATTGGCCAAATGTGTTAGGATGTGACAGTTTTCATTCCTGTGCCTACCACTTTATTTCTGAGGTCCAAACAATGTTTCTCTTGTCCTGAGAGAGACCCTAGTAATTCCCATCATTTTACTGCAACATTTTACGCCTTAGTTGACTTAGTTGACTACACTTTTTCATGTCCCAGTACATTTTGGTACATTTTATATTTCAAATCCACATGTGCACCAATTCTTATGGTTTATTTTATTTGGGGGATGCATTTTGTTTTGACTTTACAACTATATAGGGCAGCACATGAGAGGACCTTCCTTTTCTGTTAGTATGCTGTTCATGTGCTTCCATAGCTTGTGGGGAACAACAGTATATGCAAAAGCATAGAAAGACTGAGGGCTTGTCTACACGAGGGGGGAAAAGTAGATTGATGTGCCCTAACACCAGTTTGAAGCAGCTTTGTCTTAATGTTTTTGGTAAAATCACAGGCATGCAAAGCTATCTGCTTTTGCTGTCCTAATGTGCATGCCTGCAAATCAAGATGGCAGGCACGAGTGAATTACTCATGTTTTTATTTTCACCAGTTGTTGTTGCCAAACAATATTTTTTAAAGTATATCTAAGGTGCAAAAGTGCAATATTTTACCCAAATAAATTAAAGAAAAAAAGGCTGTTTTGTCACCTCAGCTTCCAATTGCTAAGGCAAAAATCCAACATGGCGGTTCTGGGCACTTGTCTTGTTAGCAAGCTCTGCCCCCCTGCACACATCTGACCAATCAGCTTTCCACTTCCGCTTTTTAAAACATGTATCTTTATTAACATTACTGAGTAAATATGAATATAAAAAATCATAAATACATCATACTTAGAACCTAAACTAAACACACACCAAAATAATAAACCCTTCACACATTACATATACACATTAACACATTAACACATCACTAAAACATTCCTATACACAAGGGCAAAAAAACAAGGGAAAAAACACACAGTAAACTCTTCCCCTACTTCAAGGTATCAGCTAATTCCCTACCACAATCTATGTTATTCTCTGAGTAGTTCATAAAGAGGAAACTCCACCTTCACCTATCAGGACCATTACTGTGACCACTCTTTATGTATTGCTGCATATGCTATAAACACTTAGTATTATATACACTCAAAATTCTGTTAGTGTTGCTTGACTGATAGTGTTCCACTTCCACTTTTATCAGGAATGCGGATGAATGTGAATTGGATTGTCCCAACAAGCAGGAATGCGCATTCTCCGTGGAGCTTTTTAAAAACTTGGTGAAAAGCCATGAAGGCTTTTCCTTATGAGTTTTTGGTGGATTTAGCCCCCCTTTTTCTGAATATGGTGGATTGATCCGGGAAGCCATTTAGTCAAATCATATTCTCCTAGAATTCTATGAGGAGTATTTTTGCTGTTTAGACAACCCCTGAATGACATGGGGCAACACAAAAGTAGATGTCCCAGTGGTTTTTTTGGTATTAAATGTGATGCAGTCATAACTGGACCTTCTGGTTGTAGTGTGGACTGGCGCCAGAGAATGCATGTTGAAAGGATAGTGTGGACAGTTCTGGGATCTGGAATAGCCATTTGATGCATACTGGTTAGTCTTTATCAAGCATCAAACACAGTGCTGCCTTTACTTTCAAAGGAAAGGGGGAAAGTGTTGAAAGTAGATAGAAAAGAGTTACAGCACATAGGCAGAGCTGGGTGGAAATAATTACAGAGACATTAACCCTGAAATTAAAGTATAATTATTCAGAGTGGAAGAGGGATGAGGCTGAATCTGAGAGTCTAGCTTATCATCAGATCAGGTTCATAATTAATGATGTCACAGTACTTTTATGACTCAAGGCATATTCATGCTCTTTTTACCTTTCAGTGACAGCCCTAGAATTGCAATTGGTTGTTTTATTTTTAAGTACGCACATGCCCATGTAGACACCCACCCTCCCCCCCCCAAAAAAAACCTCACCCAGCACAAAACTGACCTTTGCCGCCTTGTCTGTGTTACCATCTCTCTTTTATCTCTTGGAAGCAAATAGTGATGTTCTTGGTGAACCATTGCTGTTAATATATATTTCAGGGCAGGAGCAGTCTTTGTGCAGCCTTAAGAGAGAGTAAATAATCTGTCTACCTCTTGTGTTTTATCAACCCTCCTGGCCTGCGGTGTGATGCCCAGACCAGTAATGTCTCCCTGCTGATTCTTGTGGCTTTGTTCAGAGTCCCCTGGTTAGGTCTATAGATTGGGTGGGAAATTTTGTCAGGGCTGGTGGGGGACAGGACATTTTTTTACCAACAAGAAAAACAGCAACCTTTGCAACTACCAACTGAGAAAGCTAGGTTCTGCAAATACTTTGTAATGCTCAATGTGAAACTGTTGAGCAGCAGTGTTCTAAACTCAAAACGTTTGTACTGGAGTATTCTGAAAACTACAGCTGAACATTTGAGAGACATTGGTGAAAGAACCATATATTGCAGCATGTTTAATTCTAATCACTAGTCTGTTGGAATGTTTTGAGAAGTTTATCTTTCTTTCATTGCTTGTATTTTTGAACAGTGTTTATGAAACACGTTTTTGCACAATGAAGTGTTTGTTACATACCACTGTGGGTCTTGAAATCCTCTATTAAGAAACTACAGTGGTCTAGTGGAAAACTGTGTAGCATTATATTGTTTGTATCAGGTAACTGCAGTGATATAAGTGAAATACTTTGTGTATCATTATATTATTTGTATCAGGTATATTAGTATTAGGTACATGTATATGTGCATATTAGGGTACGCAAGCCTCTCTCCCACGACAAGGGGGCGTCAATGGAGAGGAGCTATGCTGGCGGTAGCATAATAGCCACCGGTAGGGTCTCCCATGCCAGACAGGACAAAACCGAAGGGTCTGACAAAGAGCGTCAAAGGGCAGGATGGGCTCTCTAGCCTTATGGCAACCGTCCTAGGAGAAGGAAAACTCTAATCCCAA